>CM038795.1:237468230-238730474 GCA_021764765.1 Vicia sativa
CAAAATTTGCCCTCCATCCTCTCAAGATATTTCATACATCGTACTCGAGGATTCCTCGAGAGTTGATCGGACAAACTCTCTCTGAGCAATCAACCCGAACTAGGGTTTGGTATCCTGATCAAGATGGACTTCCAACATCTCCATGGTCTTCATGCCTCCTCATATGCTAAAGATTCTCCATGTCAAGTTTCAAGCCTTACAAGTCAAGTTTCCTCAGACAATTGCTCGGATGAAAATCGGTTGTATTGGACAAAAGTCAAGTTGTGGTCAACATACTGTCAAACTTCATAATTTTTGGTCAACATCCTCATTTTGAAGTTACATTCATCATTTGATCAGGGTTGATCATGATTCATCAAGAAAACTCAAGATTTGCTCAAAGTCGAACTTTCTAAATTAGGGTTTCAGGTGAAAAGTCAACCGAACTTTGGTGATCATAACTTCTCATACTTTCTCGAGAAATTTTCCACCACCTCTTGTTTTGAAGGAAATTCAATTCTCTACAACTTCATGTCTCACAAGAATGTTCAAAAATGCTTCATTTGAGAGGTATGGCTCGAAACATTCGGTCATTTTCAAGTCAACAAAAGTCAACTTTTGTTTTGAAGATATATTGAGCATGGAAACTCAATTGAGATGAGACCAAAAGGGTTGGTTAGAGGACTCTTAGAGCTTTCCAAAGTCCAAGAACACTCAAAAATGTGGAAAATTGAGCAAGATACACCATTCACAAGTTGGGCGATTTTGAAGAGTGCACAAAGAGATACTTCTAAAAATCAAAATTTTGCAAATGGGCTTACTTTTCTTCATCAAACTTGTTCCTTATACAATTAGGAATATCCAAGCCCAATGCCACAATTTTATTTTATTTTTCTATTTAATTTGGAATTTATTCATTTAAATACAAATTAAATTCAAAATAAAGTATAAAATCAAAATTAATTGCAAAATTGATTTTATTCCTTCCTTGAGACCAAGCAACTCACAAAGGCCGACAAATTTCGAAATGGATCAATATGGCAAGATTGGATTGAAAATTGATCAAATTTTGAAAATTTGATTTTGTACAAAATCAAATTTGATTTGCATTGATTATTGATTGATTCTCTCCCAAAACCATTCAAATCCATCCGATTATAAATGTATGATGCATACCTATCAAGAAAAAGGGGAAAAATTGCCCT
Organism: Vicia sativa; assembly: GCA_021764765.1. Taxonomy (NCBI): domain Eukaryota; kingdom Viridiplantae; phylum Streptophyta; class Magnoliopsida; order Fabales; family Fabaceae; genus Vicia; species Vicia sativa. The sequence goes on from CM038795.1 coordinate 237,469,415, forward strand.
AAGAACCTAAAAAATTTCAAAAGAAACTTGAGAAAAAAGCAATTCGAATACATTTTTGCGGGCAATTCAAGAGTTTGAGGATTGAATAAGCATCTCAGGTCGATATTCCAATCATCGCGCGTTAAACGTCTAGAATCGTCCTAGCCAAGTCACGGTGCATGGCGTCGAGCAATGGCGGCGTAGCTTTCAAAATTCAAATGAGCGATGAAGAAGTTCTTGGCGGCGGAGGAGCGAAGCAATGGAAGGGAATGACGCATGTTTGTAATCCACTCGTTCCGACTTTGAAACCGCGGATGCTACGTTAGCTCGATTGGTTAAGGCATGGGCGTTGGGAGATGCTCTCACAGTCACCAGTTGATCCACCTTACCTGAACCCGGTTTTGCTTCTTTTTCTCAAACTTGCATATTTTCATATTTTTTCTATTTTCCTTTTTATTTTAATATTTGCATATCATTTAATTTCTTTTCATAATTTTTATTTATGCATTAAAAATCATCAAAATATTTTTTCCTTTTGCATTATTTTCAGAAAATCTTTATTTAATTTATAAAATTAAAAATATAATTTTGCATGCATATTTATTTTTATTCATAATTTGCATTTAAATCACTTTTAATTATTTTAATTATTAAATTGCATCAAAAATCCCAAAAATTATTTTAGCATATTTATATTTATTTCCACATGTCATATTTTTCAATTAAAAAATTTGCATTTTTCTAACATTTTCTCTTATTCGATTTCATCGTATTTTCAGATTTCTCTTATCTTTTCACAGGTTATTCAGTTGACGTTTCTTTATCGTTTTCATTTTCAATAATGTAGCTGCTTATGGGATGTAATAGTTTAAATTAGGTTTTATTTTCATGTTTAAATTATGTATACGCCCCAAAGCCATGTAATAGCGTGGGACATTTATCTTTCCATCTTTACATTCGCATTTTAATTTCCGCACCCTATAAATTGCTAGTAATTAGTGTATGGCAAGATAAAATTGGACATAGCTCACTAATTTTCAAGATAAAATATCACGAAATCAACACATCTTTCACACATGCACCCTTAGGGTAATTCTCTCGTTGCCTTTACAATTCAAATGGTCAGTCCTCGAGCGTAGGGTATTCTGCACAGTTGCCTTCAAAACAAATCATCATAGTCCCTTGATACAAGATCATAAGACCCGATGTAGCCTCCGAATACATGATCTTGACCCTCGATTGTCGCCTACGAAAATGATGATAGTCCTTGAATGTGCTAGGATACTTCCTACAGTTGCTTTCTATGACCATCAGATGTCCCGAGATGTCCGCTTATCCAGCGAATGGAGTTACCTACCAACTAATGGTATGGATAGCTATTCTAAAGGAAAGTAAAATAACACAAAGCGACCAATTACGGGTAGGTAATAAGACTTTTAGTTGCTTGCTCTATCAAATACTTTTCACACCTCACACTTTTGTCAAAGTTCAAACTCTTTTCAAAGCGAAACATTTCCGAACACTTTGTATACATTCCTACATGAATCATTACAAAGTCAAAGCGAAATGCCTTTTCAAAACATTTTCAAACACACGAAAGCACAATTTTAAAGTGATCTAAGAGCAACTAAGAGCCGTAGATAACTACGGATGGAAAGAGGTGCTAATACCTTCCCTTTTCATAACCTTCTCCTTACTCGAGAATCTAACGAAGGTCTTTTTCGTACTTTTACCTTCCTTAATTGGATAAAATAAAAGTCGGTGGCGACTCTTATCCGCACATTTGCGATACAAAAACTAAAAGTCGAGTTCAAGTATTACAGGCTGGCGACTGCTGAGAAACACCTAAAGAGAAATGCCTTAGGGATTTCTAGATCACCTTCTTGTTTTTGTTTGACTTGCCTTTATCTTTAAGGGTTGCTTGGGTATTATATTGTTGGGGATCCTACACGGATCAGGGTTTCCTTTAGGTAAGTAGCAATAAATCGTCGCGACCAGTTAGCGTATCAAGCGGTCAACATGATGGCTACGTTAGTGTGACACTTTGGATGTCTGATACTCTTCATTTCAAGTTGAGGATAGTATTTGGCTTCGTGGTGTCATCAAGCGCTAACTAAACTTTTAGAACCTTAATTGACCCATCTTGGCCATTAGAAGGTAGTGAGATGGCGGCTTTGAATGTGAGACTAGGGTTGGTTGATACTCGATGCTACGCTCATTGAGATCGGACTTTTGGGATATTTTCGATCGACCACTGGGATCGTATTGAAATAAGCATCTCTGAGAAAGATCAATGATGAGATTCCTAGAACCGGTTACTATTATGGGACGGGATGAACCAACTCAAACTTTTGGTGGGGTAATCACCTATACCTCATACAAGCCTTAAACCTAGGCTCATTGTGTGAATTGTTTGTGTGTGCTAAACATGACATCATGACATCATTGCATTGCATATCATTTCTAACTATTTCAAGGACCTAGGGATTTATCTTTGCTCTGTTTGTAGGGATTATGGCTTCTAGAAGACTATCAGAATCAACTTCATGGGTATACCTTCTCAGCTCAAGAATTGGTTTGAAATTCGACCAGCACTGATTCATCAAAAGACATGGTTATCTACTTGACTTGGTTATCTCGGTTTTGAAGAAGATATGATGCATGTCTATTCAGGTTCTTTGATCGAAACACCATTGCTTTACATTCCCATTATCGATTGGTTCCTACCTTGGAAGAGTTCTCTAAGCTACTTGGGATACCTATTCTTGACCAAATGCCATTCAGGTTTAGAAAAGGTTCCTAAATGCGAAGACATTGCATCGACCTTACATCTTAAGCGCTGGACATTGAAGCCAATTGGGAAACTAGAAGTGGAGTTAAGGGTTTACTTTCAAGTTCTTAATAAAAGCAGAATTCCTCAAAGTTATGAGTTTCCATGCATTTGAAGACATTGTGGCCTTGCTAATCTATGGTTTGGTTCTATTCCTAACTCGGATCAATTCATAGATGTCAGCGCCATCAAGTTGTTTCTTACATGATCCGTGCCTACTTTACTTGGAGATACTACATTCTCTCACACTCATACTACTAAAGACAAGGAACTCTCATATGTTGTATACCGTTACTTTCTAGGTGGTTTATTTCGCACCTTCCTATCGAGTTTTGAAGAATGAACAAAGTTGAAGTGGTCTCAAGGTTAATGTCTCTCTCATTCGGATATCCGTTGGAATCTTTTCTCTCAAAAGGACTTCACCTTCATTGGCGTTGTGGAGAATTCCTAATGTACCACTACTTGGTATAAGGGAGTATGCCAACCTTCTCTAGCTCTCGTCGGTTTGGTTTTGCGAAGAGATGGTCCATGATGCTTCTCCAAGATATTGTGTTCGATTGATCACGATCTCGAGTGCAGAAAGGTTTATACGCTTGGGGCATGGTAAAGAAGGCGATACCAAGACTTTGGGGCACCAAAACTCCATTCCTTGGAACCTTACCTCAAATGGAGTGCGAGCTCGAGCTCAAAACCTCATGATGCCATTCACGCTGTTTTACGGTAATTATGGAACTGTTGCTATAGGTGGCGTACCTATCTGTTCTCCATCGACATGCCTACGATTTTGAAGACTTGAAGAGATCCGGATTCGACTTAAAGAAGAGGATACCTTTGAAGCTCGATGCTACATGAAGTGAGAAGAAAGTACTAGAGTTGACAAAGCTACTTCACGAGGAAGCATCAAGCCTATCGGCACCAAGAGGAAGCGCCATGGGAGACTTAGAGCTTTAGGATTTATTGTTTTCTTTTATTGTTTTGAACTATCTTTTGTACTTAAAAGAAAAATAAAAAGAGAGCTAATAAATGTTTGTTCATTGCTTGTTTAACAAATTTAAATCTCTAAGGTCCTTGAAAACATTGCATTGCATTCGCATAAACATTGCATATCATAGCATAACATTGCATCACGGTACATTGAAGATTGGTTTTCTCATTTGCTCGCTATTTATTTTAGCGAAATGGCTCTTGAGCAGATCTGTCAAAGATCTTCAAGCTCGAGAATGCTCGGTTTCGTGAGATGTTTACCGGCTTGGTCCAAGGCCAAGAAGATCGAAGAAGCTCATCAACGAGAAAGAAGAAGGTTGTTGGTCTCAACATGGGCGGCGCTACAAAGGAGGTCCTAGAGTGGTTAGTCGATTGAGCTCTCGAAGGAAGTGTCAAGAGGAGGGCGAGCAAAGTAACAAAGGTGATGGTGAAGGCGGTCAGCTGAACTTGAGAAAGAACTATGATGATGGCCAATACTCGATGAAGATGACAAGTACAAGCAACTTGAAGACCGTCTGAATCTTGTGGAAAACACGAAGATGGGCTGAATTTTGATGACTGAGTCTTGTCCACAGTGTTGTGATTCCTCCCAAGTTCAAAGTTCCAACTTTTGCTAAGTATGATGGCATGTCTTGCCAAGCATTTGAAGTCCTATGTTGGAAGATCAATCCCTGCTGATGACAGAAAGTTGTGGATGCACTATTTTCAAGAGAGTTTGTCGGAACTCGAGTTGGAATGGTATTATCGACTAGAGAATGCCCGTATCCGTACTTGGGTGACTTGGTGATGCTTTCTGAACGTATGAGTACAATCTTGAATTGACACCCACTCGCATGCAACTACAAAGCATGTCTATGGGTCGTGATGAGAAGTTCAAGGGTATGCTCGAAGTGGAGAGATCTAGCGGCGAGTTCAACCACCCTTGTCAATAGGAGTTGGTTGATATGTTTATGGGACACAGCAGGCCCATTCTTGATCATCGATTGGAAACTCTTGACGGATTCACCGAGTTGATATTACTGATGACGTATTGAAGGTTGGTATCAAGAGTGGGAAGATTCAGATAGAGACATCTTCAAATCTGCGAAGAGATCTTTTGGTGGTAAGAAAAGCCAATCTTGTGTATGGTCGGAAAAGCGAGAGCCAAGACCGACCGTGCTCAATCGTGAGGCGGTTGTGATCTCGATCCTACATCGGCACAACCTCGGTGAGACAGCAGCGTAGCAGCAGCCGCGAGGCAGTTTAAAAGATCAACATGCCATTGTCGCAAGCCTTGCAACACATGTTGAAAGCGGTGATTACTTTGAGGATCCTCCTCGAATGTCAACACCTCCTCTCCGAAATACAATCCTAATGCTAAGTGTGCTTACCATTCCAATAGCCGGGACATAATCTTGATGATTGTTGGGCTCACGAAGAACAAGATTCAAGATATGATTGAAGCTAAGCGATTGAGTTTGATCCTCTGTTGAGACTCGAATGTGATCAGCGCCTATGCCTAACCATGACAAGAGTTCCAATGTTGTTGGTGATGATACTTATGTTTTCAACATAGATGACTTGACCATTCCTCGATGACTATTAAGAAGAATTTGTTGCAAGCCGGTGTCGACCAGGATGCCGAGAGAATTGTCGTTGGTGCCCATCTACACGATGGTTGTGCTTGGTTGAGAAGGCGTGTTCGGTGCATGATGGATAACGTGAGATACTATTTACGAAACCACTGTGAGCGTGTGAAGAAAATGTCTAAGTTGAAGATTGACAATGCAAGAGGCTGCCATCTGTGTGGGATACCTTGGGGCAGCCAAGTGGAAAGTATGATTACATGGTGAAGTACACTATTCACGCTACAAGATTCCTATTGAAGATGTTAAAGTGGGATGGGGTGACGATTTCCCGAAAGACTATCTTGATGTTAACACATATAAGTTTCCTCTGCGATCCTGTGCCTAGAGTGGCACCTCTCATCATCACTTCTCCAGGCGGTTCCATATTCCTCGACAAGGCTATCCCTTGGAATTATGGGTGATGTTTACTATCATGGCGTCAAGCAAGACCCTCGACCATTGAAGATCTTACGATTGAAGCTACCATTCGACATTGACAACATCAGGATCAAGTAAGGTGACCGAGCAGGAAGGTTTTCTCTCCAATCTCTCCTCCAAAGACACTGCGACTCCGGCTCGCATTCCGGCTATTCCATCGGTTCCCCGAACCCGGTGACTCGTCACTGCTCGGCCGAGAGTACAAAGGAAGTTCTTGAAGACACCTCAAACAAGAAATGGAGGAAATGCGAAGATTATCAAGAAGAGTGACTACAATGTTGTGGAGCAGTTGGGACAAACTCCGTCCAAAATTTCCATACTTGCTACTGCTCTTGTGCTCGAGGCTCGTACTAATGCCTTGGTGAAGTTTTGAAGAGCTCACGTGCCTCGAGACACTTGACGGTTTGAAGTTTATATTGCTAGCACGGCTGCCAACAACGGCCTAGGCTTCTCGATCTTGATTTGACTCTGGAGGAAGAAACACAACAAGGCCTTGCATCTACTGTGGAATGCAAGGGCGTTACATTGTCTCATGTTTTGGTTGACACGGTTACGCTCTGAATATCTTACGAAGGCGCTTTTGATCGACTTGATTTGAAGGGTTGGTTACGAGACCCAGTGACATTATTGTGAGAGCTTTTATGGTTCTAAGCGAACAATGCTTGGAGGCTCCTCGCCTCTTAAAGTCGGTTCCCGGACTTTTGACTCCACTTTCTTTGTCATGGACATTCGTCCGCTTATTCTTATCTACTTGGGCGCCCTTGGATACATGGGGCGGTTACCTCCACCTTACATCAGTGAAGTACCCAATGAAAGGAAGGTTGTCCGGTATGTGGTGAAGAAGAGTATATGGTCGGTCATCTGATCATTCGATACCTTGAGATGGAAGGTGAATTCTTTGAGACTCCTGTCAAGCTTTTGAAACAATACCCGAGTCATGCTGTTGACTCTGTCACTCCTCTGAGGTTGTTAAGACTCCGCCTAGGATGGCCTCATTGAAGGATGCTCAAGCTGCTGTTGAAGAAGGTAGTACTATTTGGGGTCAGCTCCACGATCTTCCTTTCAAATCCGAACTGGTTTAGGCTTCACCATCAAGGTCGGAAGATGATCGCCCGAGCGTGTCGGCCAACTTCCTTTCGCATCACCAAAGTGGAATCCATGCTATAGAAGGCGACAACAGCGACCCGACATCAGCAAGTGGATCTTCCACTCGGATCAAGGGCTCGGCAATTGGAAGGCGAAGGCGTCATACCAATCTCCTTTAGTCGGGAGTAATTGCTCTTGTTTTGTTTTGCTTCGTATTTCTTTATGTTTGAACAATAAACTTTGAAAGCCTAGTGCCTTGCAGGGGCATCATGGCTCGTTGCGAGGTTATTATCTACATCGTTTGCGTTTTCATTCAATAAATTCGTTGGACTTTTGCATTCAATTGTTTGTTTTCTTTCTTTACTTTATCACCCCTCAAAAGCTATGTGTTTCTTACACACCACGTGATGAGAATCACTCGAATCTAGTTAATACGACTATGCTATTGCTAAATATGACTTGATAATCCGATCTACCAAGCCGAAGGCGAAAGTGAGGAAGATTGTGAAGTGCGGAGAACTTGCGGCCCTTTCTGACAAGAAGGCGAGTTATCTGACCACCACGAAGAGCAAGTTGAGGTTGTGAATTTGGAGTCGTGAAGGCAGAAAAGAGATCAAGATAGGGCGGGTCTTGAGCAGTGTTAAAGAAAGGTTGGTTCGGATGCTACGAGACTATATTGAGGTTTTGCTTGGTATACGAAGACATGCGGGTTTGGACATTGATATTGTGGTACACGATTGCCAACAAAGAAGGTTTTCTCGGTAAAGCAGAAGGTTAAATCGCATCGTCACGAGATGTCGAGAAAATCAAAGCGAAGTTATAAACAGTTCAACGGTTTCTAGCTGTTACTTCTTATCCACGATGGGTTGCTAATGTGGTGCCCGTACCTAAGAAGGATGGCAAAATGCGAATGTGTGGATTCGAGAGATCGAACAAAGCGAGTCAGAAAGCGATTTCCACTTCCTCATATTGATGTTACGGTTGACAACCGCTCGGCATAAGGTTTTCTCCTTCATGGATGGTTTCTCCATTATAATCGGATCAAAATGGCTCCGAAGACATGGAAAAGACTACTTCGTTACGGTGGGGCACTTTCGCTACAAGGTTATGCCGTTTGGGTTGAAAGCAGGCGCACCCGGCGTGCTATGGTGACATTATTTCATGACATGATTCATCACGAGATAGAGGTCTCGTCGGCGACATGATAGCTCGATCCTGGTGAAGAAGAACATCTCGATCATCTGCAGAAACTATTTGACAGGTTGAAGAAGTATAGACTAAGACTTAATCCTAACAAGTGCACCTTTGGAGTCAGATCCGGAAAACTCCTAGGGTTTGTTGTCAGTAGTAAAGGTATTGAAGTTGACCCTGCCAAGGTTAAAGCCATTCAAGAAATGCCAGCTCCCCGCACCGAGAAGGAAGTCAGAGGTTTCTTGGGCCGATTGAATTACATTGCCAGATTCATTGCACATCTAACTGCTACTTGTGAGCCAATCTTCAAGTTACTCAAGAAAGATCAAGTAGTAGAATGGAACAAGGATTGCCAGATCGCTTTTGACAAAATCAAGGATACCTGAGAATCCTCCCATCACGATGCCGCCGAAGGAAGACCTCTTATCATGTACTTGGTGTTAGAGAATTCAATGGGATGTGTGTTGGGGCAACATGGCGGTAGTCGAAAAAGAGCATGCAATATACTACCTTAGCAAAAGTTTACCGGTGTGAAACAAGATACTCACAGCTTGAGAAAACTTGCAATGCTTTGGCTTGGCTGCTTTCGCCGACTAAGGCGATATATGTTGACTCACACTACCTTGTTGATTTCAAGATGGATCGATAAAATACATATTGAGAAACCAACTCTCTCGGGAAGAATAGCAAGATGGCAAATGATCTTGACCGAATCGACATCGGTACACTTCTCGAGAGCGATCAAAGGAAGTGTAGTAGCCGATCATTTGGCTCATCAAGCCGTAGATGACTATCGATCTATCGGTTCAATTTCGGATGAAGATGTTTTACTAGTCTGATTATGAAGAACCGGGCCGGACGAAGGACCGAACAAGGATCGATGGACCATGGTCTTTGATGGAGCCTCAGCGCAGCAATGGCATTGGCGCCATCATTACATCCCTACAGTGGACGTCGCCTTTCACCGATTATGTTTGGTTGCACGAACAACATGGCGAATATGAGCGTGCATCATGGGTATCAAAGCTGCTATTGATTTAAGAATCAAGTTCTTGCAAGTATATGGAGACTCGGCTTTGGTGATCGGTCAGTTAAGGCGAGTGGGATCTGAAGCATCCGAATCTCATTCCGTGTCGAGCATGTTTTGAGTTTGATTCCCTACTTTGAAGATCACTTTCAATCATATTCCACGAGAAGAGAATCGGTTAGCGGACGCATTGGCTACTATGTCATCTATGTTCAAGGTCGGATGGGACAACGAGGCTCCCTAGATCATCATTGAGAAGTTTGGCGAACCGGTATTGTTATGAGCTTGATACGAAGAAACCTTGGTACTATGGCGTGAAGAGGTATCTTGAGACTCGGGAATATCCAGCGAGGGCATCATCAATGATAAGTTCATGAAGATTTGCATCAAATTCTTCCTCGTAGACATCTTATACAAGCGCAACCACGACTTGTGCTTACTCATTGTGTAGACGAGAGAAAATATGTCGCATCATGGAAGAGTTACACGGCGCATTTGGTACTCACTCCGTTGGACACACCATGGCTAAGAAGATTTTGAGAGCAGGTTACTATTGGTCCATCATGGGCGGTTGTCACCGTTCGCTCGATCTTGTCCAAATGCGGATATATCTGACAAAGTACGTACCTCGGTACCTCACGATGTTCTAATAGCTCCTTGGCCTTTTGCAATGTGGGGCATTGACATGATCGGAGAAATCAAGGCTTCCAGCGGACATCGTTTCATCCTTGTGGCAATTGACTATTTCACCAAATGGGTAGAAGCGACCTCGTTCGCATCATTACCAAGAATGTTGTGGCTCGATTCATCAAACATAATCTTATCATCGATATGGCACTCCAGAAAGGATTATCACGGATATGGCTCCAATCTCAACAACAAGATGATCACGAACTACTTTGCAGTTCAAGATCAAACATCACAACTCTTCTCCTTATCGGCCTAAGATGAATGGCGCGATGGGCCAACAAGAACATTAAGAAGATTATCTGAGAAGATACGGTGACTTACAAAGATTGGCATGAGATGTTACCATTTTCTCTTCATGGTTATCGCCACTGCCGAACATCAGAGGCAACCCCTTCTCTCTTGTATGCGGTATGGGCGTCCTACCCATCGAGGTTGAGATACCCTCGACGAGTCCTCGGGCCGCGAGTTAGGTGAAGATGATTGGGTTCGAGACGGCTTGACTAGATTAATTTGATTGATGAGAATGACTCGCGTCCATTTGCCATGGACAAATTTATCGAAAGCGAATGATCGAGCATTTAACAAGAAGGTCAAGCAAGTCTACAAGTCGGTGATCTAGTAGTCAGCGCATCATCCTTCCACAAGGTGATCCGAGGGCAAATGGACTCCCACCATGAGGACCATTTGTAGTCAAAATAGTGTTTTCGTGGGCTATGATACTTAGCACCATGGATGGTGAAGACTTCCCACACACATGAGCGGAGACATAGTCAAAAATACTACATGAAGAGACCCGCTAGGTCGGCGAACCTAGCAAAAATAAGGGCATCTGGCGAACCAAAGGGTTCGGGCAAAGTTAAGGATATACAAAACATGTACACACGCAAGTCGAAAACACGAAAGGAGGCTTGGGCAAAAGGGTATCGGTGGTGAAAACTTAGAAAGGCGGTCTAGGCAAAGTTAGGGATTTAAGCGTACGACTATGTCTCTTCGGATCACACTTCAGACTACTATCGATTCAAGATTCAAATGGCGAAGATCGACACTCACTCTCTTGACAGCGAGGAGATGAGATAGTCGAAATATATGAGTACTAGCATAGTTGGAACTTACGAGATTGTTTCAGCATAGCTTTTACCTTTCTTGTGTACAAACTACTTGGCCATCGCCACCTTTCAAATAAGCATAGCTTCTTTCTCTTTACAATTTTTGCTTGTTGTCGTTTGCAATAAGTCAACGTTTGTTTTGAATGACTATCGCATTTGACAATAAGAATCTAATCACAAACATCGACGGGCATACAAAAGTAGTTACTACGGGCTCTAGGAATTGAGATGACGAAGGTCACCAAAACATTCCCCATGAACATAATCCATGAGATGTGTCACTCACTAAAACTCCCGTAGGGTATATGTTAATCCTGACGGTGATTCCATCAACTAAAATGTTACATCCGTCTCGGCGGTAACACTTCATCCCGGCTAAGATGTTTATCCCGTGGATGTCTCTCAACAATTCCCTTTTCTCAGGCGGTATCGGACTCGAGACTTGGTCGGATAGTGCAGGAGAAAATCTACATCTCTATTCCATCGAGAGATTCCAACGGACTGACCGGTCTCCGGCAACCATCAAATGCTCTAGTGAGATCACTTTCATATCCCGATGGGCGCCTCCTAATTCTTCCAGCGGGATCTACATGCAAGATCCCCAACAAATTGCCTCCAGACTCTTCGGCCGAGTCATGTATGAGATCTCCAACAACGAGTTTCTCAATCTCTACTTCCTCAAACAATATCTAGGCCCAGAGACTTGGTCGAGATAGTGCATCGGAGGAATCCAAGATATCTTTCTTCTCCTTCAAAGCGGGGTTCTCACCTACCCAAATCCCCAGCAGTCGAAATCCTCAAACAGAACATCCGCATCTTCTTCAAGATGGATATGTTTTGAAATACCACAACATCTATCATTCATACATTTCTCATAAAGTCATAATTCATGCATATGTCATTCATATACATTGTCATGCATCATACTTTGCATAAGACTAACAAATATTCTATCAAAGTTTCTCTTGTTTTCCAAAAATAGGTGAAAGTCACTTAGGCAATGGTCGAGGATTAAGCCCGAATCGGCGGAAAACTATCACGAAAGACCACCTAGTTGTCCTCGACGGTGGTCGAGATTAAGCCCGAACCGGCGGAAAACTATCGAAAGACCACCCTGGTTGTCCTCGACGAATGGTCGAGTTAAGCCCGAACGGCGGAAAACTATCCGAAAGACCACCCTTGTTATCCTCGATAGGCAATGGATCGACACCGATGCCTGTGGGAAGCTATCCACATTTTGCCAACTACTATTCCCTCGGAGTAATCGGCCGAAGATCTATTAGATCCTTCTTATTATCAACGCAACTACAGTGCGGCGTGCGACTCGATTGCCTTGGATGGCATCTTAAGCCCGTCTCCAGACTACTTGTCAACATTTCTCCACTTTCGAATCTGCATATTTGGTTAAAAATCAATACAAACCAATAACTTCATTTAAAAATGAGCACAGTCTAACATCGACTCCCTCAGGATGGCATCTTAAGCCCATCTCCATATCCTTCCGAAATCTGCGAGCCTAAGCGTCGGCTCACTCCCGGCATCGATCTTTCGGATGGCATCTTAAGCCCATCCCGTCAATTCTCCTATCGACATTCTCGAGTCTAGCGTCGACTCATCCCAGTGATATCCGGCTTCTCGAATGGCATCGTAAGCCCATTCCGCATCATCCACCGGCAGTGCAAATTTTGGGGTGTATTCGGTGTTCAATCATCTTCTACCCGGTCACGAAGGCAGTGTCAATCTAACCCTTCCATTACAAGAAGATTGAGCAGCTGTCATACCCCAAAATTTTCCTCCATCCTCTCAAGATATTTCATACATCCATACTCAAGGATTCCTCGAGAGTTGATCGAGACAAACTCTCTCCTAGACAATCAACCCAAACTAGGGTTTGGTATTCTCGATCAAGATGGACTTCCAACATCTCCAATGGTCTTCATGCCTCCTCATATGCTTCAAAGATTCTCCATGTCAAGTTTCAAGCCTTACAGTCAAGATTCCTCAGACAATTGCTCGGATGGTTGAAAATCGGTTGTATTGGACAAAAGTCAAGTGGTCAACATACGATCAAACTTCATAATTTTGGTCAACATCCTCATTTTGAAGTTACATTCATCATTTGATCAAGGGTTGATCATGATTCATCAAGAAAACTCAAGATTTGCTCAAAGTCAAACTTTCTAAATTAGGGTTTCAGGTGAAAAGTCAAGCGAACTTTGGTGATCATAACTTCCTCATACTTTCTCGAAATTTTCCACCACCTCTTGTTTTGAAGGAAATTCAATTCTCTACAACTTCATGTCTCACAAGAATGTTCAAAAATGCTTCATTTGAGAGGTATGGCTCGAAACATTCTGAGTCATTTTCAAAGTCAACAAAAGTCAACTTTTGTTTTGAAGATATATTGAGCATGGAAACTCAATTGAGATGAGACCAAAAGGTTGGTTAGAGGACTCTTAGGGCTTTCAAAAGTCCAAGAACACTCAAAAATGTGGAAAATGAGCAAGATACACCATTCACAAGTTGGGCGATTTTGAAAGAGTGCACAAAGAGATGCTTCTAAAAATCAAAATTTTTGCAAATGGGCTTACTTTTTCTTCATTCAAACTTGTTCCTTATACAATTAGGAATATCCAAGCCCAATGCCACGAATTTTTATTTTACTTTTCTATTTAATTTGGAATTTATTCATTTAAATACAAATTAAATTCAAAAATAAAGTATAAAATCAAAATTAATTGCAAAATTGATTTTTATTCCTTCCTTGAGACCTAAGCAACTCACAAAGGCCAGCAAATTTCGAAATTGGATCAATATGGCAAGATTGGATTGAAAATTAATCAAATTTTGAAAATTTGATTTTGTACAAAAATCAAATTTGATTTGCATTGAATGTTGATTGATTCTCTCCCAAAACCATTCCAAATCCATCCAGTATAAATGTATGATGCATACCTATCAAGAAAAAAGGGAAAAAAATTGCCCTAAGAACCTTAAAAAAATTTCAAAGAAACTTGAGAAAAAAGCAATTTGGTTGTTTTGAGGGCAATTCAAGGAGTTTTGAGGATTGAATAAGCATCCTCGAGGTCGAGCTATTCAATCATCCCACGCGTTGAAGCGTCTAGAATCGTCCTAGCCAAGTCACAGTGCGTGGCGTCGAGCAATGGCCGGCCGCTGCTCAAAAATTCAAATGAGAGCGATGAAGTTCTTGGCGGAGAGCAAGCAATGGAAGGGCGGCGCATGTTGTAATCCACTCATTCCGGCTTTCAAACACGGATGCACGTTAGCTTTCGATTGGTTAAGGCATGGGTATTGGGAGATGCTCTCCACAGTCACGAGTTCGATCCTGCCTAGACCAGTTTTGCTTCTTTTTTCTCAAACTTGCATATTTTCATATTTTCTATTTCCTTTTTATTTTAATATTTGCATATCATTTAATTTCTTTTCATAATTTTATTTATGCATTAAAAATCATCAAAATATTTTCCTTTTACATTTATTTTCTGAAAATCTTTATTTAATTTATAAAATTAAAAATATAATTTTGCATGCATATTTATTTTTATTCATAATTTTGCATTTAATTACTTTCAATTCATTTTAAATTATTAAATTGCATCTAAAAATCCCAAAAATTATTTTAACATATTTATGTTATTTCAGCATGTCATATTTTTCCAATTAAAAATTTGCATTTTCTAACATTTTCTCTTATTCGATTTCATCATATTTTCGATTTCTCTTATCGTTTCACGAGGTTATTCCACTTGAGACGTTTCTTTACGTTTTCATTTTTTCAATAATAGCTGTTTATGGGATGTAATAGTTTAAATTAGGTTTTATTTTCATGAAGTTTAAATTATGTATACGCCCCAAAGCCATGTAATAGCGTGGGACATTTACCTTTCCGCACTTTACATTCCGCATTTTAATTTCGCACTATAAATTGCTAGTAACTAGGCGTGTATGGCAAGATAATAATTGGACATAGCTCACTAATTTTCAAGATAAAATATGAAATCAACACACTTCTCTCACATGCACCCTTAGGGTAATTCTCTCTCGTTGCCTTACAATTCAAAATGGTCAGTCCCTCGAGCGTAGGTATCCTAGCACCGTTGCCTTCAAACAAATCATCATAGTCCCTTGATACAAAGATCATAAGACCCATGTGTCGCCTCCGAATACATGATCTTGACCCTCGATTGTTGCCTACGAAAATGATGATAGTCCTTGAATGTGCTAGGATACTTCCTACATGTTGCTTTCTATGACCATCCGATGTCCTTCGAATGTCCGCTTACATCCAGCGAATGGGTTACCTACCAACTAATGGTATGGATAGCGCTATTCTAAAGGAAAGTAAAATAACCGCAAGCGACCAATTAAAGGTGGGTAAATAAGTCTTTTAGTTGCTTGCTCTATCAAAATGCTTTTCACACCTCTTTTGTCAAAGTTCAAACTCTTTTCAAAGCGAAACATTTAGAACACTTTGTATACATTCCTACATGAATCATTACAAAGTCAAAGCGAAATGCCTTTTCAAAACATTTTTCAAACACACGAGAAAGCACAATTTTAAGTGATCTAAGAGCAACTAAGGCAGTAGATAACTACGGATGGAAAGGGTGCTAATACCTTCCCTTTTCATAACCTTCCCTTACTCGAGAATCTAACGAAGGTCTTTTTACGTACTTTTACCTTCCCTTAATTGGATAAAAATAAAAGTCGGTGGCGACTCTTGCTATCCGTTGCGATACAAAAACTAAAAAGTCGAGTTCATAGTATTACACTCGTCGGCGACATGATAGCTCGATCCTGGCTGAAGAAGAACATCTCGAGTCATTTGCGAAAGCATTTGATAGGTGAAGAAATCAGACTAAGACTTAATCTAACAAGTGCACCTTTGAGGGTCGGATCTAGTAAACTTAAGGATTTGTTGTCGGTAAAGGTATTGAAGTTGACCACAGGTTAAAGCTATTCAAGAAATGCCGACTCCCGTGAGAAAAAGTAAGAGGTTTCTTGGGACGACTAAACTACATTCAGTTCATTGCACACTAGCGCTACTTGTGAGCCAATCTTCAATTCTTGAAGAAGAGCAAGTAGTGAAATGGAGCGACGATTGCGGACGACTTTTGACAAAATTAAGGAGTACCTAAAAATCCTCTATCACGATACCACACTAAAGGAAGACCTCTTATCATGTACTTGACAATATTAGAGAACTCAATGGGGTGTGTGTTGGGGCAACATGACGAGTCTGGTCGAAAAGAGTATGCAATATACTACCTTAACAAAAAGTTTACCGACTGTGAAACAAGATACTCACAACTTGAGAAAACTTGTAGCCCTTTGGCTTGGGCTTCTCGCCGACTAAGACAATATATGTTGACTCACACTACCTTGTTGATCTCCAAAATGGATCCGATAAAACACATATTCGAGAAACCTGCTCTCTCCGGAAGAATAGCAAGATGACAAATGATCTTGACCGAATACGACATCCAGTATACTACTCAGAAGGAAATCAAAGGAAGTATAGTAGCCGATTATTTGGCTCATCAAGCCGTAGATGACTATCAATCTATGCATTTCAAGTTTCCAGATGATGATATTATGTTAGTCACTGGTTGCGAAGAACCTGGACCAGACGAAGGACCAGAACCAGGATCCCGATGGACCATGGTCTTTGATGGAGCCTCAAATTCACTTGGCAATGGTATTGGCGCCATCATTACATCCCTACAGTCGGAAACACGTCTTTCACCGCGGACTATGTTTCATTGCACCAACAACATGGCGAATCTGAAGCATGCATCATGGGTATCAAAGTTGCTATTGACTAAAGAATCAAATTCTTGCAAGTATGTGGAGACTCGACCTTGGTGATCAATCAAATTAAAAGCGGGGATCTGAAGCATCCGAATCTCATTCCATATCGAGGCATGTGTTGAATCGATCCCTTACTTGAAGAAATCACTTTTGGTTCGATCCACGAAGAGAATCGGTTGGCGGCGCATTAGCTACCATGTCGTCTATGTTCAAGGTTAGATGGGACAACAAAGCTCCCAATTACTAATGAAAGACTAGACGAACCAACATACTATTGTGAACTTGATACCGAAGGAACAGAAGAGAAACCTTGGTTCTATGAAGTGAAGAGGTATCTCGAGGCTCAGGAATATCCCACAGGGGCATCTGTCAATGATAAGAAGTTCTTAAGAATATTCACTTCCAAATTCTTTCTCAACAACGACATCTTATACAAGCGCAATCACGACTTGTGCTTACTCCGCTGTGTAGATCAGAAAATAGTGGAACGGATCATGGAAGAGTTACACGAAGGCGCATTCGGTACCCACTCCAGTGGACATATAATGGCTAAGAAGATTCTAAGAGCGGGTTACTATTGGTCCACCATGGAAGCTGATTGTTACCGCTATGTTCGATCTTGTCACAAATGCCAGATATACACAGACAGAGTGCACATACCTCCAGTTCCATTGAATGTTCTGACCGCTCCGTGGCCTTTCGCAATGTGGGGCATTGACATGATTGGAGAAATCAAACCTACCGCTTCCAATGGACATCGTTTCATCCTTGTTGCTATTGATTACATTACCAAATGGGTAGAAGCAACCTCGTTCGCATCTGTTACCAAGAATGTTGTGGCTCGATTCATCAAGCATAATCTTATCTATCGGTATGGCGTCCCCGAAAGGATTATCACGGACAATGGTACCAATCTCAATAACAAAATGATCTTAGAACTACGCAGATTCAAGATTAAGCATCACAACTCTTCTCCATCTCTGCCAAAAATGAACGGCGCAGTGGAATCCGCCAACAAGAATCTCAAGAAAATCATATAGAAGATGATAGTGACTTACAAGGATTGGCATGAGATGTTGCCATTTTATTTCCACGGTTATCGCACTATAGTATGAACATCTACATGGACAAATATACGAAGCGAATGATTAGAGCATTCAACAAAAGTCAAGCAGTCTAGGGCGGTGATCTAGTAGTCAGCGCATCATTCTTCCACAAGGTGATCGGGGAAAATGGACTCCCACCTGAAGGACCATTTATAGTCAAAATAGTATTTTTCGTGAGCTATGATACTATGCACCATGGATGGAGAAGACTTCCCGCACCCTATGAATGTAGACGTAGTCAAACAATACTACGCATAAACAAGACCCGCCGCTAGGTTGACTGGCCTAGGCAAAAATAACGGTATCCTGGCGAACCAAAAAGGTTCGGGCAAAAATTAAGGATATATATACAAAAATGTACACTCGGCAAGTCGAAAACCTGCCAAGGCGGCTTGGGCAAAAAAGGGTATCCCGGTTGGCTGAAAACCCGAAAGGGCAGTCTAGGCAAAAGTTAGGGATTTAAGCGTACGACTATGTCTCGTCCAGATCACTTACGTACAGACTACACTACTATCAGCTTCAAGATTCGAATGGTGCAAATCAGTTTAATCACTTTCTTCTGACAGCAAGGAGATGAGATAGTCGAAAATATATGAGCAATAGCATAGTTGAAACTCGACAAGATTGTTTCATAGCTTTTACTATTACGAAATTTCCTCTTACTAGGTGTTCGCGTTAAAAGTGGCGTGCGGGGAATCGAATCGAATCGAATTCTACGGCTCAACGATTTACTCTTTGATTTGTTTATAAACATGCGAGCATCAAGCTTTACTATTTTCAACACAAGAAATTATGATTATGAAAAAGGGGAAAGCTGTTAATACCCTCAATTGATATGATATGCGTAACGACTAGCGTAAACTAGACGCAACGCATTGAGGAGATTCCGGGTAAGGGGGTTTGTTATATAAAGGGAATAGATGGAGCACCTAAATATATATAGTTATCTATAGCTTTTATATGAATACGTTTGATATGTTTGTGTGTTTTAATTGCTATTTCTATGATTGGGAAAGTTTCTCCTTTGGATTTTAAGAAGGATGGATTATATGGAATCCTAGTGTTTGTTATTATTGTACTTGCAAAGTTCTTTGGATCTTCTGCATACATATCCCTTAATGGGAATCAGAGCATTTGTAGCTCGGATCTAAAGGGATCTATGGTTTGTTTGGTTTGAGGGAGAAAGAAATTTGCTCGGCAAGGATGAGACCTTGTGCCTACGTATTCTCAAAGGGATGTTGAGAAAGTCAGAGCAATCGTAGTTCCCACTTATGCTAGTGGAAGCAACGGGATGTTAGTAAGAGACACAGACAAATGTCATCTTAATGAAAAATGTATCTAATCTATTTCATCACATACATTTTGAAAAGTTGGATTGATTGAAATCTTTCATCGTAAATTATAGGTGTTTTGCTTGAGTGTACAAGCGTTACCACTTACGAGCTAAGAAAGATGTTTGAAAAAAAAGATGATTGAATCATTTAACTGTAAGCATTGGGTGTTTTGCTTGAGTGTACAAGCGTTACCACTTACGATTAAGAAATGTTTTGTTTGAAAAGAGTTTGAAAAAAATATTTGATTGTATGTTATGTGATAGATGAGATACTTCTTCCATAGAGATGATAAACGTCTAAATCTCAAGGAGAAATTAATTGGATTAGAGGGATGCTTTTAAGAAGCCCGTGGGTCCTTGTATTGTAAGCCCAGAGGAGGCATTAGGGTCATCGGGTCATCGAGGTCCTTGTATGAAGCTCGAGAGGAAGCTATAGGGTATGGTGGTTTGGCTTTAAGAGGGATTTCATAGGAAACCATCCTCTTAGGATTAAAGCAATTTCATCGGAAATTATACTCTGGGTTCTATCTAGCGGGTGATTCTTTGTATTGGAAGCCCAATAGAGGTTGTTAAGAGATTTCTGGTCTCTTTCTTTGTATGATGCCCGAGAAGGCTAAACTCAATGAGGAGTTCTTTTGAGCGAAGCCCAGAGGGCGACTCAGCAGGAGAGTGTTGTCTTATATGAAGCCTAAGTGGAGGCTAAATTCGGATGAATGAGTTTTCTTATATGAAGCCTAAGAGGAGAACTCATATGAAATGAGTTACCTTGTACAAAGCCAGAGGAGGCTAACTTTGTGGGGAACCTATTGGTTAGACTAGTGGTTATGTTATAACTAGATAGTTATATAAACAAGTGTGTGTGTGATATGTATTCACGAGGAGTTTATGAAGGAAATATAAACAATGCATGTAAAGTTTATTTACAAGTGTTTATGAAGAAAATATAAACAAGTGTGTAAAAGAGCGTTTAAAGCAGCGTAACTTGATTATTTACAAGTTCGAATGTGCGAGAAAGTAAATATGTACACGAGCAGTATTTATGTACGAGGAGATGTGGATGTACATAGGATGGTTGGGACTTACACCATAAGGGAGGCCCATTGGTTTAAAGCAGTTTCACAAGAATAATGCTCCTTTTAATACCAATGGTATTCAATGTATATACAAGCGAAGCGAAAACAAACGGACGAAGTTTGTCTGTACTTGAGTATTTATAGGGTATCTGTATCATGTACAAGTAAGATTGGCATGTACATAAAAGAATTGGATATGTACAAAAATAATTATGTACATAAAAATTTTGGGACTTACACCGTGAGGGAGGCCCATGATCGGTTAAGAAATTCGAGGAAAAAACGAATTCGGTTTCATCGTTTAAATCGGATCGATCATGGAAAAAGATGTATGTTTAGGTGAAAATTTTTGAAAAAGATCTTGAAAGTGTTTTTGAAAAGTGAAATATACTTACAAGAAGTTTGAAAAAGAATCGGGCTTCGAAAGTTTTAAAAAATCACCTTTGAAAGTGCTTTAAAAAGTACTCAAATGCATCATTTTCGGCTCGATAAAAATATAATCGGATGAAAGTTTTTCTGAAATTTTTGACACTATCTTAAAATAGATATGTTAATTGACATGTGTACAAAAAATCACCTCAAAATGAGGAATTTTGATTGGTTTTTAAAGAAGTCAAAGTTTGAAAAAAATATGAATAGAAAAACAAAAAGTTTGGCAAAAATGGTCCCAAGGCTACTCGAACCGGGACCATTAGGCAAACAAGACATGAATGACTTAAGGTGAGCTGGCAACTTGGCGGCAATACATCGTGTATTGAAATCAAACAATGCAATTATATTTTAAAAGCAGATATTTGAATTTGAAAAAAAGCAGCTTCTTCTTCTTCCTCAATCTTGATCACCATGGATTCTTCATTTCTCCATGAAATTGCTCGATGTAAACATCAAACTTGATCGTTTCAAGCCGGGAACATGATGATGTCATTTAATTTCATTTATTTTAAGCCTATCATGATTAAATTTCTCAAGAACACGAAGAACCCTAAATAAAATCCTAATTGAAATCGTGTATGGTTGATGAATTGATGAATTGATTGAGGTTATTGATCGATGATAGTGCGAAAACAAAATGGCCAAGAGCTTTTGAACTGAAAGTAAGGAATCATGGAGTTTGAAGTTCGTGTTCTTACTGTTCAAGTGAGATCGAAAAGCGTATTAGGCGTTTCGTTGTGTTTGATGATTCCTCGCACCAACGGACTTCAAGTGTGTGAGGAAGGTGCGCTCACTCTGAAATTGCTTGAATTATTCGACCAAGTCCACCTGCATATGGTTCAAAATGAAACTCAAATTTGATGTTAGAGCTATTACGGTTGAAGCTAATGATCGCATCATCCATATGGAGTATGGTGATGATGTTTGAGTGAAAAAATCACAACTTGCTCGAGCGAACATTGAATTGACGATTAAAGCGGTTTTGGGCAAGCTTGAAATTTTGAAATGTAACTTTGAGTTTTAGTGTTTCTTAGATTGATTTTAAGTTTCAAACCAATTCTATTAGATGTTTATGACATGTTAGACACCAAATATCTCATGTTTCTTCACAAGTTTTCAAAAAATACAAGTTTTCTCAAAATACACTATGTTACTTGAAAATTAAGAAAGAAGTGAGAAAGCTTGTTTTGGCATAGCTTTGGTGTGGTTTCAAATGGCCAACATGACCTCTATTTATAGGTCACAAGTTCTGAATGGTAAGTGAGAAAGATTGGCTTTGGTATTTACAAGTTGCCTTAGAGGGCAAGGAAGTCATTTTTGCAATAAATGCAAAAGGAAGGAAGCTTCCTTTTAACCATGGTTAATTTTTCAACTTGATATTATCCCATCATAATTACTCTCCATCTGATTTTTTATCAGCTCTATCTCTCTTTGCAAGGTGGCATGGCTTCTAGAAGAAGAAACTCAAAAATGACCTATAATTTTGAAAGTTGTACTTGAAAATCAAGGATTTTGGAGCTCTATGTTTCAAAATCAAAAGCATAGCTAGACACCATGGATTTGAGAGTTCTTGGACATTTTGAAAATCTTGTTTCAAGGGCTACAACTTTCATGTTTTGAGTTTTTCCCAATTCCAAGTGGAACTATGTGAAATAATGCCATGAAGTTTGGAAAAAGTGTGACATTTTAACACTTGAAAAATTTTCTAAGTGTTGAAAATTTTGACTTTTTGTTGACTTTTCCAAATTTCTTGATTTTTTATGATCATGATGGATCATTTGAAGTATTTTGATAATGGAAAAAGTTTTGTCTTAAAAAAGTTGACCAAAAGTCAAAGTTTGACTTTTCAGTGCAGATGAAATTTCATCAGATGATTCAGAAATGGACTGATGAATTCTGTGAACTTCTGTGATGTTTTGAATCCAGAAATTAGGTCAACATGTTGTATTTAAGATATGAAGATTAATCTCTAACAAAAAAAGTCATTCATTGATCAGAGAATCAGTAATTGCTCATCCTCGATGAAAACCCTAATTGGTCGATCCTCGATAGATCATGAGGAAAAATTTGATATCTGAAGATCAGAGGTTGATGATTTGATCAAGATAGATCAATTGAGGTGAATGAAGCTCAAAAACCCTAATTGATTTCCTCTTGAATCAGATGAAAAATTGATGAAACCCTAATTTTGACCTGTAGAAGCTACACCCGATTAATTCTGTTATGAACTGTTAGTGATGCAATGATGCAAATGTAAGGTGGTATATTAGGTCAAAAATTGGGGTATGACAGATGCCCCTATTTAAGTTTCTTTAACCTGAGATATGAA
Source organism: Vicia sativa (assembly GCA_021764765.1). Taxonomy (NCBI): domain Eukaryota; kingdom Viridiplantae; phylum Streptophyta; class Magnoliopsida; order Fabales; family Fabaceae; genus Vicia; species Vicia sativa. The sequence goes on from CM038795.1 coordinate 237,492,458, forward strand.
GATGAATATCTTCGTTTTGATAGGTGTAAAGAGACTTAAATATCAGAATACGCAAATTTTGGACCTAAGATACCAAAAGATGCGAGATGATGTAAAATGATTCCAAAAAGATTCACCCAGAAGATATCAAAGAAATGACATGGTGGGGGGAAGGTTTGTGAGGATGACTCGATCTGTCTAAGAAGAGAGAATCCTATTTGGGAAACAAGCAATATGTTTCACTGGGAAAATAGATTCACAAAACATGTGAATATCTGTTTCGCTTTGGGAAACAAAGAGATTACCTTCTGTCAGCCTTGTGACAATGTTTAAGGTAAGTGAAGATGATATTGCCAATTATCAGCCTTGTGATAGTTTATGGTAATGAGTTCTAAAGATATTACCAATTATCGGTGATGATAACTATAACAAGGTAATTCTTGAAAATTCTTGAGTATTGACCTTGTGAATAACAGACAATGATGGAAGCAGATCTCAAATGAGTTTCTATTTTCAAGCTACAATCTTGCGGGATCTTTCTCTTGAGAAGATGCGGGCATTTTGATTGAAAAGACACAGGTTTTCTTTTAGACAGAAAGACAACTGCGGAGATTTCTTGAACTTTCATGATTTGAACTTGCTGAGAAGAACAAACACTTTATGATAGGTTTCAAAATGAAAAGGAAATAAGCGGCTCAAATGATGAGGCTATTGCTTATTGTTAGCAGGTAGATTTTTACGTGAAATCTAAACTTTGAATTGGTTAGAGACGAGGTTACATCCGGGAATGAGCTGGAAAGAAAAGGACAATCAAGATTTCGTTCCTAATGAGGAATGATATCAGTTGGGGGATATGGTAGAGAAAAGATGTATTTCTATGCTTGGGGATAATCTGCTGGAGAGATGACACATCCACATGAGTAAATGTAATCTAAACGGTGATATGGAAGCAAACATTGAGGAATCTGACGCATTAATGATGTTATTATGTATGAATGTTATGAATGTCATATGCATCTTGTGATACTTGACAAGACAATAAAGAGGATATTTGGGAAAAGGACTACGTCACGAGTTCGAACAAATACTTAGCAAAATCTGCTGACAATGGCGTAGATATTCTTGATTGAAGGATCAGGTTGCATGCTTTAAACTTTACGAAAAAGGCATTTCATTGGCAACCTTGTTGGGAATTCTTTTTGATAAGAATACTAGTCCTTTGATAACCTGCTAAGGAGATGACTTGTGGCAGTTGTTCTATCTTCGGTCGAAACACTCATGGAGAAAGCTGTTGAAGTTCCTTACGTGGTCATAGTTCAAGAGAAAATTTCACTTTTATTTCAAAATTTTGAAGTAAAATTCATTTAAAACTTTTAGTTTCAAAAGCGATTTTCACAATAAAAGTGTTATTTTGCAAAGAATAAAGCAAGAATTGCAAACAAAAGGCCTGAGGCTCAAATTTATTGATAGAATGGTAATCGAAAGCGTGATTCCATGAACTATTTACAAAAGTTGGAAATGATAATTTATTGGGAAAAGGCTACATTGAAAGCAATAACCACTATCATCCCTAACAACTTTGAATTCCAAGCTGCTTGTTGCTTGAGGAAGATTTGATTGAAGATCGTTGATGGAAAATTCTTGATTGTGAAATGGATGATTGCGATTACTTTGTCATTTTTGTATCCTTATTTTTTGCCTAGATTGCCTTTTGAGGTTTCAATCTACCGGGATAATTTCATTTATTGTCTCTAATTTTGCTGGACCGCCTTTTCGGTTTTCAATCCACCGAGGCGCTCATTTTGCTTAAGCCGCCCTTTTGGGTTTCGACTTACCAGCTGTTCTTTTGTTGTTTAGACAAAGTATTTCTTGGTGCATCGGCATTCACGGGATGCGGAGTTCATCACCGTCCATGGTTGTGAGAATCATGCACGAGAAAAGCTTCTTTTGACGATGTATGGGCCTTCGTAATTAGGAGTCCATTTGCCCTAGAATCGGTTGAAAAAGCAGAATCTTTTTAAGCGAGTCGCCTTCTCGAATTCACGGTCGGACCTTTTTGTGAAAGCTTTCTTCATTCTTCTTTGATATAGTTGTCCATGACACAGGCGGTCGGTGCTTTTCTTGATTAAGTTCATTTGGTCATATACGCTTTGACACCATTCGACCTCGGATAACTTAGTCTCGAGAGAACTCTCATTGGCGGAATCTCAACTTCTACGGGGAACTTGCTTCCATGTTGTATACTAGAGAAAAAGGTTGCCCTTTTTGAAGTGCGTCTTGAAATCGATACCCATGCGAGCAAATGGCGCATTCGTGCCGGTCTTTGTAAGTGATGACCATCTTCTAGACAATCTTCTTGATGTTCTTGTTAGCAGCTTCAACGGCGCCGTTCATCTTTGGCCGGTAAGGAGATGAGTTATGATGCTCGATCTTGAATTCCTCACAGTTCTTTCATCATTTTGTTGTTCAATTTGATCCATTATACGTAATGATCTTGCTTGGAACTCCATATCGGCAAATGAGGTTGTTCTTGATGAACCTCCTGACCACTTGTCTTGTAACATTGGCGTGAATCTTGCTTGACCCATTTGGTGAAGTAATCAATAGCTACTAGAATGAAGCGATGTCCGTTGGACGCTTTTGGTTCAATCATCCCAATCATGTCAATGCCCCACATGGAGAAAGGCCACGGAGATGGGAGAACGTTGAGTAGAGTCGGTGGTACGTGGATCTTATCTGCGTAGATCTGGCACTTGTGACATCTCTTGGCGTGTTCTGATCAGTTCCATTGTTATCCAATAGTATCCTGCTCTCAATATTTTTCTTGACATTGCATGCCCATTTGAATGGGTTCCAAAGGACCCTTCATGCACTTCATGGATTATCGTGTTTGCTTCATGTCTGTCGACGCATCTGAGCAGGACCATGTCGAAGTTTCTTTTGTATAGCACATCTTCATTCAGGAAGAAGTTTCTAGAAAGCCTCCTTAGAGTTTTCCTATCTTTGTGCGATGCCCCGAGTGGGTACTCCTGAGTTTGAAGAAAACGTTTAATGTCGTGGAACCACGGTTTATCATCGAAGACTGCCTCAGTTGCAAACACATATGCAGGTCTTTCAAGGCGTCTGATACGGATCTTAGGCATATTGTTCCAATGGTTGACTTTGAACATGGAAGATATAGTGGCCAAGGCGTCTGCCATTCAATTATGATCTCGAGGGATATGATGCAGTTCAACTTTGTTAAAGAAAGTCAACAAACGTCTTGCATAATCCCTGTAAGGAATCAAACCAAGATGATGAGTTTCATACTTGTCTTTGATTTGATGGATCACCAGGGCTGAATCTCCATATATGTCAAGGATCTTGATCCTTAAGTCGATGGCTTCTTCGATACCCATGATACAAGCTTCATATTCTGCGATGTTGTTGGTGCAATCAAATAGTAACCTGGCGGAAAACGGGATATGAGAACCCTCGGGAGTAATGATGCCTGCCCCAATTTCGTTGCCAAAGACATTAACTGCTCCATCAAAGACTAAGCCCCATCTAGATTCTGGATCTGGACCTTCTTCGGGTAGCGGTTCGTCACAATCTTTCATCTTTAAGTACATAACATCCTCGTCAGGGAAGTCAAACTTGAGAGATTGGTATTCGTTGATCGGTTGATAAGCCAGTGATCGTGAGAATGCTTCCTTTACCGCTTTTGAGCGCAGTCTTGGATGTCATATTCGGATAATAGCATCGCCATCGAGCAATTCTTCCCTTTAAGGAAGGCTTTTCAAAGGCGTGCTTGATTGGATCCATTTTGGAGATTAACCAAGTTGTGTGATTGATCATGTCTTGGCGGAGCGTTTGAAGCCCACACCAAAGCCTGACATGTTTTCTCGAGCATGGAGTACGAGTTTCACGGTTGTGAACTTTTTACTCAAGTAGTAGATGGCATGCTCCTTCTTACCGGTTTCATCTTCTGTCCAAGCACGCATCCCATGGAATTTTCTAGCATGGTAAGGTACATGATTAAAGGTCTTCCTTATTTGGAGGACTCAATATTGGTGGTTACGACGGTATTCCTTGATCTTGTCAAGCGCTTTTTGGCAATCTTACATCCACACAACCTCTTGATTTTGCGGAGAAGCTTAAATATCGGCCCAGGTGCGATCATTTGAGAGATAAATTTGGAGATGTAATTCAATCGTCAGAAATCCTCTTACTTGCTTTTACGTGTGTGGCGTAGGCATTTCTTGAATAGCCTTGACTTTGTCGAGTCGACTTCAATACCTCTTTGTTGACGATGAAACCTAGGGTTTTCGGATCTTACCCCAAAGGTGCATTTGTTAGGATTGGTGATGAAATTTCCTGTCGTGAAACAACTTCAGAGAGATAGTCTATATGCTCTTCTTGATTGTAGGACTTTGCTATCATGTGGGTATACGTAGACTTGATCTCTTTGTGCATCATGTCATGAAAAAGAGTAGTCATTGCCCTTTGATAAGTTGCTTTGCATTCTTTAATCAACGACATTACTTTGTAGCAAAATGTGCCCATGGCGTGATGAAGGATGTTTTCTCCATGTCTTGGGGCCATTCGATCGATTGTAACGAGAAACCGTCCATGAAGGAAAAGGCGTTGAATTTTGCGGTGCTATCCACTAGCATGTCGATATGTGGTAGTGGAAAATCGTCTTTGGACTAGCTTTGTTCAAGTCGTTAGTCGACACACATTCGACCTTTCCGTCTTTCTTGGAGCAGGCACTATGTTGGCTAGCCATTGAGGATATTTAGAGTGACGAGAAACACGTCGAGCTGCTTTTGAACTTCCTTTTTATTTTGTCGGCCATTTCGGGTGAACTCTCCTCGGTTTACCTTAGCGGTGGACACTCGGCTTTAATGACGGTGATGCTCCAATCTTTGGTATCTAATTAGGCATGTCTTGGTAAGACCAAGCGAACACATCAACATATTCTTTGAGAAGATCTATCAGTTTGCTCTTGACGTTACTGTCGAGTAGAGCTCCGATGTTCACTTCTTTTTTGTCTTCCTCAGAACCCAAGTTGATTGCTTCCAAAGGCTCTTTGTGAGGCTGAATGATTGTTTCCTCGTGCTTAAGTAGTCGAGAAATCTCATCTGGGATCTCTTCTTCAACTTCTTCCTCGGCGACTTCACTGGGGATTTCAAAGTTGGGAGAGAGCATAGAGTTATTGCATTCAATGGATGTGTCCATCTGCATATTTGATTTATGTCTGATTAATTAACTCTCTTTTTATCGTTTTTTTTTTTGAAAAAGTTAATGTGAAAGTGTATGCAGATTATATATTTTTTGAAGATTTTTATTGTGTTTTTTAGGATTATCATTTCCAAGAAAGGGTAAAAACAAAACAAACACAAAATGTGGAAACAAAACAACGCGTTTTATTTATGATTCACAATATGAAACAGGGCCCTAAATACAAACTCATTTGTCTTGGGCAAGACAAAGAGAAATTATTTAAAAGCTAAACCCTATAAAACATCACTTCACTGGGCGGCGAGGTTCAAAACAAAAGCAAAGACAAACTACTTAGAACTATGAACATTAGTCTGAACTTCAACAGGCTTCCAATAGTGGCGAACTCCTTGGAAGTCGAGGTACTATGGTAACTTTCCACTTGGCTTAATCCTTGAATAGACTTTGGTCGTTGGTTGAGCAGGCTTCGAAGACTCTGGACAACGGACCTTGCCTTTTGTGCTGCTAAAGCGATCTTCTTACCTTGATAAGCGGATCGGGGCGTGGGATACGACATACGTACTTTCTATTGGCATTTGCGTGGACTTACGGGGATGTACTCTCCAATCTTGAGTGAAGAGACTCATTGTCGTGACACTTTCAATTCGTATCCCGAATCGTATCCCTGATCTTCGGTAATTACGTTGATGTAGTGATAGTTAAGATCTGGTTTAACAAATTTCACTGGCGCATTAAAGCAGAGATCTTCATTTGGAACCTCAATTGGTTGATGATATCGGGAAGATGTGTACATCTCTTCCGTTTGACTAGGATACTCAATAGAATCACCCCATCCAGTTGGCTGGATGTCTTCAATTCTGATTTTTGAGCTTTCAGGCGCAGTGTATTTTACCATGTAGTCAAACTTTCCACTTGGTTCTCCGAAGGTATCCCAAACTTCAGAAGGGATAGGTGGATTTTTATTCTTTTGTAGGGACATGTCTTTGAATTGATCAGTCGGAGGATAGTATGGTGCGTACGATTCTTCTTGAGACACATATTCAGTGCTGTTTAGATAAGTGCTCCACTCTTGGATCCAGAGATCGTCTTCATCACCTTCATTGGTAAGAACATTAACCTCTTGAAGAGCGGGGTTTAGAAACCCTGTGGAATACTTCTACGATTGGGCGAAGTGTTTCATCCCTTTGATTGTCTCTAGAAATCTTGGAGCAAACCAGTCCGACTTTTGTCTCGTTGTTTACGGGTTTGATTACTTGTCCCAACCGACATTACCATCTTTCACTATCTGCGTGACTTCTTTGTAAGAGGAGATAGCGATCGCTTTTGCTTGTAGATTCATCTTCTAACGGGTGTCCTTAGAACTGTGTTCCTTCAACGTCGTTAGCTGTGATGAAAGAAAAACTGGATAAATGGCTTATTAGTAACTCTTGTTCACCGATGATGGTTACTAGCTTCCCATTTACTGTAAACTTTAGCTTACGGTGGAAGTGGAAGTCACTTGCTCCGCCCGTGTATCCATGGTCTTCCTAGCAAACAACTGTAAGCAGTTGGCACATCCATGACTTGGAAAGTGATTTGGAAGGTATGCGGACCAATTGTCATCGGGAGATCTACTTCCCCAATAACTGACTTCCTTGACCCGTCAAAGGCTCTTACCACTATGTCATTGAACTTCATCGGTGTTCCTTTGTAAGCCAAACGGGCAAGAGTCGTTTTTGGCATTACGTTTAAGGATAAACCGTATCTACTAGTACATTGGACAAAGAACCTAATTGACAAATCATCGAGATATGCAGAGCCAGATTGTGATCTTTCCCTTCTTCTGGGAGTTCTTCATCGGCTGAAGCTTAAGTTATTGCAAGTTGTTATGTTGCCCACAATACCTCAAAGTGCGTAGTCACGTCATGATCTACATAAGCTTGATCTAGTACTTTCATCAAAGCTTCTCGGTGAGCTTGAGTTCAAAAGTAGAGATAGTATCGAAATCTTGAGAATCTGCATCAGCGATCCTGACTACTGTACTCGCTTTTCTTGATTAGTTTCAAAATCTCATGAAATCACGAGTTAACGTCGGTTCTATCGAGGCGGACCAACATACGTGCTTGGATTAACAGCAGGGAATCCTCGTGGGATTCTCGGGAGACACATTAGTATTTTGTCTAACAGCAGAACAACGGTGGTTTTGGTAGCGGCGGAGTATGTACTCGTCCACTTCGCGTTACTCGTCCGATCTCAGTTATGTTGACATTGGCTGGAAGAGTTGGCATGGGTTTCTCCTTCCCATCTTCATCATAGTCGCATTGTATTGATAGGGAATTGCTTTGTTAGAGCATGCGGAGCGGGACCGGGTAGGCAAATCACCAAGGAGATCCTGGAGCGTTTGAGCGTTATATTCAATCTCCACATGCTTGGGCATATTGAAACAGGGGATAATAATGTTTACTTCGGGATTTTCGGTTGATATCGAGACTAAAAGCTCATGCGGAAAATGCCCTACGGTATTCACGTCATAGTCATTTACATTTACGTAGATCGTATGTCACCGATGTCTAATCGTTGAATGTATGCTCTTATGGTTCGACATCCTCGAAGATCCTTGAAGCGAGATCTTGCAAGCTGCATGTCGGGTTTAGTAAGCGCCCATTGTACTATATGTATCATGGGTGTACCAAGTTTCCTCGATCGATTCACGTGCGTGACGAGATCAAATATGTATTTCTTAGTATCAAATTCAGCTGTATGTCCACTATTGGGAAGTGGATTTGCTTGCGTTGGTTGTGTTCTTGAAGGAAAGAAGATTAGACCTTACTAACCTTTGTACTTGACTTTTAGTGCTATGCAATGCTCAAGATCATGACACGGTGCCCTTGGTGGAAAGGCAAGATATACATTTTATACCACCATGGAAATTTATGCGGTACGGAGGTGGTGACCTTGTTTGCACAAGATTCCTTTCTATTAACGGGATATAGTTACGTGCGTCATCGAATTGGATCAAATTGTGAGACCACAGGCGCAGTTACGATTGTTGAATTCTTGAGCTGTTGTCGAGGCCGTTGTGTTTGTTGGAACTGTGGAGCAATTCCTGTATTTGGACTTGTATTAATAGTGGGTGCTATAGCACTACATTGTTGTCGGTGACATTCTTTCGCGGTTTCCCTCGGGATACCATTCCTATGTCATGTTCCTTTTCTTTGGAAAAGCGGTTCAAACCCTCTTGGTTCCTTTGGAGGATCCTATTTCTCTGTCGGGCGTCTGTTCGAACTCCTTCCTCTGCCGCATTCCCATGCTTACCATCTCGGTGAAATCTCCGGGGCTGGCGATCATTCGTTATAGTAAAATGGGCCAAAGTGTTTAAGAAGACCTTGGTCACTTCCTTCTCCTCTAACGGTGGGTTGACTTGGGCGTGATTTCCCTCAGCGTTGGGCGTACTCTTTGAATGTCTCTCTTTCCTTACGAGACATGGAGCGGAGTTGATCGATCTGGAGCCATGTCAAGTTGAATTTATATTATTGTCGAAGGCTTCACCTAAGTCATTGAATATACGGATATTCGCCTATCTAGCCCCATGTACCACTTGGTCGGCGCTGTGAGACTATCTTGGAAATAGTGGATTAACAATTGATGATTGTCGTTGTACGTAGACATTTTCCTGGCGTACATCGTAAGATGGCTCTGTGGACAGGAATTTCCTTTATACTTTTCAAAGTCGGGGACTTTGAATTTTGCTGATATCCTTCGCGAGGAACTAAGCATAAATCACAGGCGTTCTTTCCAAACAATTCCTTCCCTCGGATTGTTTTAATCTCAGTGCATTTTGAGCTGTTCTGGAGATTCTCCATCGGACCATGAGGATTCATGTTATCCTTTGGACTATGGTGAACTTCTTCTGCCGTAGTGTGAATTCGAGGCTGAGTTCGTCATGATCGGTTGAGAAAGTCATAGTAACTTCGGAAAAGTTACTCCATCTTTGCGGAGTAAGTGTTGAGTTACGCAAAGTAGGTACTTCAAGCGTGGTTGTTTGTACACGAGAAGTCGGTTGAAATCGAATGCGAAATTGAAAGGCATGCCCCATGGATAACCTTACGGCATCTTGAAGAGTGAACTCTGGGGCTTGCAGTTGAAGCGGAGTAGTAGTGACCTCTGAAATCGCCGCTTGATTTTATGCTCGATGTTGCTTCGACTTTTGCTGCTTTGTAATGAATTGACCAAAGTGAGTCTCTCCACCTCTTCTTGCAGTGTTGTCAGTACTCTGACTCAACATTTTCTTGCTCAAATCCTTCCATTACTTTTCTCCTTTTTGAGCGTGTATTGTATGTTCGAGTTGGCGTGGGCGGTCGAGAAACTCTAGGCAGCGACAACTTGGCGATCTTTTCCTTTCGGAAAAAATTCCAAAAGATCAAACTCTAGACAATAGACTCGATATGCAAAGTATGATCCATGATTATAAATGCAAAGAGAAAGAATTTCAAAAATTTACGCTAAAAGAAATTTCGACAAATATTAGGATGGAAAACACATATTTTATTGATTATTGAAAGAAGATTACAACAAATTTTGTTTTTGAGCATTGCTCACACAAATGATAAAATAAATGATAAAAATTACATCTAAACTAATTAATCGTCCTCGTCGGATGAAGATCCAAAGGCTTGATGTAGCTTGACTTGAGTTTCCTTTCCATAGTGAGCTTTCGATTCGGCTTTCTCGGCTTTCAGCTTGCTAATGACTTTCTTCCACTCGTCGGGAGCGGGATCGCTGGTTGTCATTTCCTCAAGCTTTCTTTTCCTTTCTTTGATGTATCTTTTGATCGTGTTATCTTTCTGGCGAATCTTCTCATCTTTCTCTATGAGCCATTCATCCTGGAAGTAAAGCGTCTTTTCATGATCTTTGACTTGCTTCTTAAGCTTCTCGTTTTCGAGATCATTCTTAAGGAACTTATCTTCCAAAGCCTCCTTCTCGAGCCTCATCTTGGCCAAAGCTTCTTGGTATTCTCCCATAGTCTCGATGGGAAAAATTGTTGATTTGGAAGTTGTTGAGAACATAGGTTCTTCATAAGCATAAGGCATTCAAAATTCCTTTTCTCTTTTCTTTACCCAAGAAGTGTAGATTTCCATGGCTACACAATTCCTTGCATTACCTTTTTCCTTCCTTCGGATGTGATGCCAAGCTCTGATCATTCTGGCTTTTAAACCTTGGGAATCCTCTCCTTCATGATAGAAGTAGCTCTCCACTGTAAAACCAAGAGGTTTACTAGAGTTTGCGTACCCGAGTTGACGTCTTGCCAAGAATGGGTTGTAGTTAATTCCTCCTTTCGTACCAATGAGAGGTATGTTGGCAAATTCTCCACAGCTCTCAATGATTTCCATCTCATTGTCTGCCAAGGTATACCAATGGATATAAATCGTTTGTAAGAGACATGAGGCTTGAGACCAATGCCAATCATCTTTGTTTTCGCGGAAGATAGGAGATTTAGGCAAGTGTGAGACAAACCATTTGAAAAGCAGGTACACAACATACGATAGTTCCATCTCCTTGACGATTCCTATGGTGAATGGAGAAATCGTGTCACCAAGTAAAGTGGGCAGGATTTCCAATCGAGAAAGATCCTTATGGCGTTGATATCAACGAAACTTGGGATGTTGGGAAACAACACCAATCCATAGATGAGTAAAGCTAAAATAGCTTCAAAGGCTACCATACTACAGGAGAATTTAAGAGCCTTCTCCATTAGGAACTTTGAAGTTAGTCCTAAGAGTTTTCCTTTGGTAGTTAGGTTTTGTCTATCTCGATTTCTTTAAGTGAGTCATTGTTGCAATGATGGTGACTTAGGAATGGCTTCCAAACCATTGAAAGGCACTTTGTCGTCTTGAGATACCTAGGATGTCGCATACTCTTCCAAAGTAGGCATCAATGATAGTCGGGGAATGTGAAGCGATAGGCGGATCGTAAAGCGAGCGAAAGTTTTGAGAAGTCCTTCATCAACGTTAGTGTTCAGGATGGTTAAAAGAGTTCCATAGCGTTTTCTGAAATCCGAGGGCTCTTCTACCAAGGATGCTAACTCTTTCAATTTCCCTACGTCAGGAATCCTAAAACTGTATCTCTTGGTGAATCTTCCTCTGACGTCCATCACCCTAACCTAAAATATTTACAAAGAAAAATCTCTAAATTCTTTGGAAATGGGAAGAGAAATGAAGTTTTTTTTTGAATGAATGCATGAATGCTACAAACACGGTCAAGCGTTCGAAGTCACGAGCATGAAGCCAACGATAAGAATCAATGCGGGTAAGTTCTAAGGGCTTTTCATCGTGAAGCGGGTTCTCTTGATATCTGGGCTCAACGCTTCTCTTTGAAATATTATCGGATTTGTTGAATACTCGAAGTCCAATAATATTTTTCAAGAAAAACTACTTTGATCGTAGTCTCGCATGACAATTATTCTTGGCTTACGCCGAATAATTTACGCACTACATCCTAAATGGCCAGGATGGGTTATGTGTTCTCTGACCACTCGACCATAAGTTCTCTTGAAAGCAAAATGTCTTCGCAAATACTTGCTAAACACAAATACTCCTAAGACAACCTCCTTGAGAGAGGATCTCAAATTAACTCCGTAAATCTTGAGACTTCTCACAAGTTAATAGGACTATACCCCCATCTAGATCTTAAAATGTTTCTTAAATCCAGGTTAGGATTTCTTTCCATCAGATGAAATCGCGAAAACACACAATAAAGAAAAACAAACATATGCACATATGAAAGCTTAACCCCTTTTTCTTTTTGAAAACAAAAAAAAGCTTGGTGCTCTTGAGCAGAGTCACATTTTTTTGAAAATCAAAATTTAGCGTTCTCCCCAGCAGAGTCGCCATTTTTCCTGTTCGCGTTAAAAAGTGACGTGCGAGGGAATCGAATCTGAATTCGAATTCTCTGGCTCGAAACGATTTACTCTTTTGATTTGTTTATAAAGATGCCGCGAGCATCAAGCTTTATTATTTTCAACACAAGAAATTATGATTATGAAAAAGGGGAAAGCTGTTAATACCCTCAATTGATATGATATGCGTAACGACTAGCGTAAACTAGACGCAACGCATTGGGAGATTCCGGGTAGGGGGTTTGTTATATAAAGGGAATAGATGGAGCACCCTAAATATATATAGTTATCTATAGCTTTATATATGAATACGTTTGATATGTTTGTGTGTTTTAATTGCTATTTCTATGATTGGGAAAGTTTCTCCTTTGGATTTTAAGAAGGATAGATTATATGGAATCCTAGTGTTTGTTATTATTGTGCTCGCAAAGATCTTTGGATCTTCTGTATACATATCCCTTAATGGGAATCAGAGCATTTGTAGCTCGGATCTAAAGGGATCTATGGTTTGTTTGGTTTAAGGGAGAAAGAAATTTTCTCGGCAAGGATGAGACCTTGTGCCTACGTATTCTCAAAGGGATGTTGAGAAAGTCAGAGCAATCGTAGTTCCCACTAATGCTAGTGGAAGCAACGGGATGTTAGTAAGAGACACAGACAAATGTCATCTTAATGAAAAATGTATCTAATCTATTTCATCACATATATTTTGAAAAGTTTGATTAATTGAAATCTTTCATCGTAAGTTATAGGTGTTTTGCTTGAGTGTACAGGCGTTACCACTTACGAGCTAAGAAAGATGTTTGAAAAAAAAGATGATTGAATCTTTTAACTGTAAGCATTGGGTGTTTTGCTTGAGTGTACAAGCGTTACCACTTACGATTAAGAGATGTTTTGTTTGAAAAGAGTTTGAAAAAAATATTTGATTGTATGTTATGTGATAGATGAGATACTTCTTCCATAGAGATGATAAACGTCTAAATCTCAAGGAGAAATTAATTGGATTAGAGGGATGCTTTTAAGAAGCCCATGGGTCCTTGTATTGTAAGCCCAAGAGGAGGCATTTCGAGGGTCATCGAGGGTCCTTGTATGAAGCTCAAGAGGAAGCTATAGGGTATGGCTGGTTTTGGCTTTAAGAGGGATTTCACCGGAAAACCATCCTCTTAGGATTAAGAGCAATTTCACCGGGAAATTATACTCTCTGGGTTCTATCCTAGTGCGGGTGATTCTTTGTATTGGAAGCCCAATAGGAGGCTGTTAAGAGATTTCCTGGTCTCTTTCTTTGTATGATGCCCAAGAGAAGGCTAAACTCAATGAGGAGTTCTTTTGAACGAAGCCCAAGAGGAGGCTGACTCAACAGGGGAGTGTTGTCTTATATGAAGCCTAAGCGGAAGCTAAACTCAAATGAATGAGTTTTCTTATATGAAGCCTAAGAGGAGGCTGAACTCATATGAAATGAGTTACCTTGTACAAAGCCCAAGAGGAGGCTAACACTGTGGGGAACCTATTGGTTAGACTAGTGGTTATGTTATAACTAGATAGTTATATAAACAAGTGTGTGTGTGTGTGTGTGTGTGTGTGTGTGTGTGTGATATGTATTCACAGGAGTTTATGAAGGAAATATAAACAATGGATGTAAAGTTTATTTACAAGTGTTTATGAAGAAAATATAAACAAGTGTGTAAAACGAACGTTTGAAACGAGCGTAACTTGATTATTTACAAGTTCGAATGTGTACGAGAAAGTAAATATGTACACGAACAGGTATTTATGTACGAGGAGATGTGGATGTACATAGGATGGTTGGGACTTACACCATAAGGGAGGCCCATTGGTTTAAAAGCAGTTTCACCGGGAATAATGCTCCTTTTAATACCAATGGTATTCAATGTATATACAAGCGAAGCGAAAACAAACGGACGAAGTTTGTCTGTACTTGAGTATTTATAGGGTATCTGTATCATGTACAAGTAAGATTGGCATGTACATAAAAGAATTGGATATGTACAAGGAAATAATTATGTACATAAAAAGAATTTTGGGACTTACACCGTGAGGGAGGCCCATGATCGGTTAAGAAATTCGAGGAAAAAACGAATTCGGTTTCATCGTTTAAATTGGATCGATCATGGAAAAAGATGTAAGTTTTTGTGAAAAGTTTTGAAAAAGATCTTGAAAGTGTTTTTGAAAAGTGAAATATACTTACAAGAAGTTTGAAAAAGAATCGGGCTTCGAAAGTTTTAAAAAATCACCTTTGAAAGTGCTTTAAAAAGTACTCAAATGCATCGTTTTCGGCTCGATAAAAATATAATTGGATGAAAGTTTTTCTGAAATTTTTTGACACTATCTTAAAATAGATATGTTAATTGACATGTGTACAAAAAATCACCTCAAAATGAGGAGTTTTGATTGGTTTTTAAAGAAGTCAAAGTTTGAAAAAAATATGAATAGAAAAGCAAAAAGTTTGGCAAGAATGGTCCCAAGGCTACTCGAACCCGGGACCATTAGGCAAGGCAAGGCATGAATGACTTAAGAGTGAGCTGGCAACCGCTGGGGCGGCAATACATCCGTGTATTGAAATCAAACAATGCAATTATATTTTAAAACAAATATTTGAATTTGAAAAAAACGCGCGTAGCTTCTTCTTCTTCCTCCAATCTTCAATCAGCCATGGATTCTTCATTTCTCCATGAAATTGCTTGATGTAAACATCAAACTTGATCGTTTCAAGCCCAGGAACATGATGATGTCATTTAATTTCATTTATTTTAAGCTTATCATGATTAAATTTCTCAAGAACACGAAGAACCCTAAATCTGAAAATCTGAATTGAAATCGTGTATGGTTGATGAATTGATCAATTGATTGAGGGTTATTGATCAGTGATAGTGCAGAAACCAAATGGCCAAGAGCTTTTTGGACTGAAAGCAAGGAATCATGGAGTTTGAAGTTCGTGTTCTTACCTGTTCAAGCTGAGATCGAAAACTGTATTAGAGCGTTTCCAGTTGTGTTTTGATGATTCCTCTAGCACCAACGGACTTCAAGGAGTGTGTGAGGAAGGTCTGCTCACTCTGAAATTGCTTGAATTGTTCTGACCAAGTCCACCTGCATATGGTTCAAAATGAAACTCGAATTTGATGTTAGAGCTGTTACAGGTTGAAGCTAATGATCTGCATCATCCATATGGAGTATGTTGATGATGTTTGAGTGAAAAAATCACAACTTGCTCGAGCCAAACATTGAATTCGACAGTTAAGGCAGTTTTGGGCAAGCTTGAAATTTTGAAATGTAACTTTGAGTTTTAGTGTTTCTTAGATTGATTTTAAGTTTCAAACCAATTCTATTAGATGTTTATGACATGTTAGACACCAAATATCTCATGTTTCTTCACAAGTTTTCAAAAATACAAGTTTTCTCAAAATACACTATGTTACTTGAAAATTAAGAAAGAAGTGAGAAAGCTTGTTTTGGCATAGCTTTGGTGTGGTTTCAAATGGCCAACATGACCTCTATTTATAGGTCACAAGTGTCATACCCCAAAATTTGCCCTCCATCTTCTCAAGATATTTCATACATCCATACTCAAGGATTCCTCAAGAGTTGATCAGACAAACTCTCTCCTAGACAATCAACCCAAACTAGGGTTTGGCAATTCTCAGGTCAAGATGGACTTCCAACATCTCTATTGGTCTTCATGCCTCCTCATATGCTTCAAAGATTTTCCATGTCAAGTTTCAAGCCTTACAAGTCAAGATTGCTCAGACAATTGCTCAGATGGTTGAAAATCAGTTGAATTGGACAAAAAGTCAACTATGGTCAACATACAGTCAAACTTCATAATTTTTGGTCAACATCCTCATTTTGAAGTTACATCCATCATTTGATCAAGGGTTGATCATGATTCATCAAGAAAACTCAGGATTTGCTCAAAAGTCAAACTTTCTAAATTAGGGTTTCTAGGTGAAAAGTCAATGAACTTTGGTGATCATAACTTCTTCATACTTTCTTAGAAATTTTTCCACCACCTCTTGTTTTGAAGAAAATTCAATTCTCTACAACTTCATGTCTCACAAGAATGTCCAAAAAATGCTTCATTTGAGAGGTATAGCTCAAAACATTACAGGTCATTTTCAAAGTCAACAAAAAGTCAACTTTTTGTTTTGAAGATATATTGAGCATGGAAACTCCAATTGAGATGAGACCAAAAAGGTTGGTTAGAGGACTCTTAGAGCTTTTCAAAAAGTCCAAGAACACTCAAAAATGTGGAAAATTGAGCAAGATACACTATTCAGAAGTTGGGCAATTTTGGACAATTGCACAAAAGGACATTTTGGTCAAAATGCAAAATTTTCCAAATGGGCCTAAAATCTTTTGATCCAAACTTGTTCATGACATGATTTTTGACCCATAAATGCTTGGCCATGGTAATTTTCTATTTTTATGATTTATATTTGAATTTTAAAACATTTAATTCAAAATTAAATCATATAAAATATGAAAATACATTATTTTTTTTAAAAAGAGTTGGATTTATATCTTCCTTGAAGTCCAAGAAAGCCCATGATCCTTACCAAATTCGTGATAGCATGCATATGGAAAGAAAAAATCAAATTTTTAAGAAAATTTGATTTGTTTTAAATGGAAAATATTGCTCAATCAATGATCAATCTTTTTTTGCTTGTTTTCTCTCTCCAAATATGCTCTATAAATACTCAGCAAGATCACAAGCCACAGGGAGGAAACCCTAGCTCAAGCCAAACCCTTATTCTTGCAAAAAATTTCAAGAAACTTGTGAAATTCGAATTTCAAAATCCAGCCAGTTTCAAGGAGTTCTAAGCCTTCCATTGTGCTCCTGAGGTTCCCAGGGTTCAAAACCATCCATTACAAAGCCCGATCGTGCCATACAACTTACTCCGATTTGGTAAAAACTTGAAAATCGAATTTCTTATTTCATGCGTTATTAACTGCTTTTATGTGTTTGAATGAACTCAGGACACTCAATAGATCAGAAATGATGCATCTCATGCAAGCATACACGCATAAATCATACGTTGCCATGGCTAGGGTTCGATGAACTCTTTTCTTCGAAACTGAAAATCCAGGACGATTTAGGGCAAGAGAACCACACCATTGAATTCGCAGCCATCCAATTAGGGGGTAGGGTATCCTTTTACATTTATTAGTGTTATTTTGCGATTCGAATTGTGGTCGCCGGAGAAGACGACCGGAGCTAGGGCTCCGGCGTCGTTGACTGGCGTGGACCGGTGGAGGCATGCGTGGCGCGAAGGAGGCTTCTGATTTGTCCATTCGTTCAAACCGGGACCCACCTGCTGACTGCACGTTGAATTTCAAAAGTCCAGGACACGTAATCATTGATAAACCATCGTCTGGGTTTCCATGACACCTAAGACACGTTGGCCTAGTGGTAAAGGCGCTGGCAAGCAAAGATACTCTCCCATGTCACGAGTTCGATCCTCTCCAGCATCAGATTTGCTTTTCTTTTACAAACTTTCATATTTTCTTCATATTTTCATATTTTCATATTTTTTTTAATATTTTCCATTCAATTTTAATTCTTTTCATAATTTTATTTATGCATTAAGAAATCATCAAAAATTATTTTCCTTTTGCATTTATTTTCATAAAATCTTTATTTAATTTAATAAATTAAAAAATATAATTTTGCATGCATATTTATTTTTATTCATAATTTTGCATTTAAATCACTTTTAATTCATTTTAATTATCAAAATGCATCCAAAAATCCCAAAATTTATTTTAACATATTTATAGTATTTCCAGCATGACATATTTTTCTTATTTTAAAATTTGCATTTTTCTAACATTTTTTCTCTTGTTCGATTCATATCGCATTTTCCGATTTCTCATTCTCTTGCAGGTTGATCCGATTCAGATTTTTCTTTATCATTTTATTTTTCCAATAATGTAACTGTATATGGGATGTAATAGTTTAAATTAGGCCTTTATTTTCCGCATTTTAAATTATGTATTCAAAGCCATGTAATAGCGTAGGACATTTACCTTTCCGCACTTTACATTCCGCATTTTAATTTCCGCACCAATAAATGTTAGTAACTAGGCGTGTATGGCAAGATAATAATCAACATAGCTCACTAATTTGCAAGATAAAATATTTGAATCAACACACTCTCTTCACACATGCACCCTTAGGGTAATTCTCTCGTTGCCTTACAATTCAAAATGGTCATGTCCCTCGAGCGTAGAGGTATTCTAGCACCGTTGCCTTCAAATAAATCATCATAGTCCCTTCGATACAAAGATCATAGACCCACGATGTCGCCTCCGAATACATGATCTTGACCCTCGATTGTCGCCTACGAAAATGATGATAGTCCTTTGAATGTGCTAGGATACTTCCTAAGTTGCTTTCTATGACCATCCAATGTCCCTTCGAATGTCCCGCTTACATCCAACAAAAAGAGTTACCTACCAACTAATGGTACGGCTAGCGTTATTCTAAAGGAACGTAAAATAACACGAAAACGACTAATTCTGAGTAGGTAATAAGACTTTTAGTTGCTTGCTCAATCAAAACACTTTTCACACCTTACACTTTTTTGTCAAAGTTCAAACTCTTTTCAAAAACGAAACATTTCCGAACACTTTGTATACATTCCTACATGAATCATTACAAAGTCAAAGCGAAATGCCTTTTCAAAACATTTTTGTCAAACACACAGAAAGCACAATTTTAAAGTGATCTAAGAGCAACTAAGAGCCCGTAGATAACTACGGATGGAAAGGGGTGCTAATACCTTCCCTTTTCATAACCTTCTCCCTTACTCAGAATCTAACGAAGGTCTTTTTCTGTACTTTTACCTTCCCTTAATTGGATAAAAATAAAAGTCGGTGGCGACTCTTGCTATCCGCACATTTGCGATACAAACACAAAAAAGTCAGTTCACCGTATCACAGAACTGGCGACTCTGCCGGGGAGACACCCTAAAAAGAGAGAATGCCTTAAGGATTTCTAAATCACCTTTATTGCTTTCTGTTTGACTTGCTTGCTTTATCTTTAAGGGTTGCTTGGGTATTATATTTGTGGGGGATCCTACACCCGGATTCGGGTTTCCTTTTAGGTAAGTAGCAATAAATCGTCGCGACCGTTAGACGTATATCAAAACGGTCAACATGATGGCTACGTTAGCGTGAAACTTTGGTTGTCCCGATACTCTTCATTCCCAAGTTGAGGATAGTATTTGGCTTCTGCGTGGTGTCATCAAGCGCTAACTAAACTTTTAGAACCTTAATTGACCCATCTTGGCCATTAGAAGGTAGTGAGATGGCCGGCTTTGGTGCAGACTAAGGTTGGTTGATACTCGATGCTACGCTCATTGAGATCAGACTTTTGGGACATTTTCAGTCGACCACTTGGTAGTCGTATTGAAATAAGCACCTACGAGAAAGATCAATGATGTGAGATTCCTAGAACCCGGTTACTATTATAGGACAGGATGAACCAACTCAAACTTTTGGTGGGGTAATCACCTATACCTCATGCAAGCCTTAACCCTAGGCTCATTGTGTGAATTGCTTGTGTGTGCTAAACATGACATCATGACATCATTCGCATTGCATATCATTTCTAACTATTTCAAGGACCTAGGGATTTATCTTTGCTCTATTTTGTAGGGATTATGGCTTCTAGAAAGACTATCCGAATCAACTTCATGGGTATACCTTCTCAACTCAAAGAATTGGTTTCTGAAATTCCGGACCATGCTCAGTTCATCAAAAGACATGGTTATCTACTTGACTTGGTTATCTCCGGTTTTGAAGAAGATATGATGCACGTCCTATTCCAGTTCTTTGATCCGAAACACCTTTGCTTTACATTCCCAGATTAGCAGTTGGTTCCTACCTTGGAAGAGTTCTCTAAGCTACTTGGGATACCTATTCTTGACCAAATGCCATTCACCGGTATAGAAAAGGTTCCTAAGTACGAAGACATCGCATCCGCCTTACATCTTAAGCGCTCAGACATTGAAGCCAATTGGGAAACTAGAAGCGGAGTTAAGGGTTTACTTTCTAAGTTCCTAATTAAGAAAGCCCGAGAATTCCTCAAAGTTATGAGTTTCCATGCATTTGAAGACATTGTGGCCTTGCTAATCTATGGTTTGGTTCTATTTCCTAACTCGGATCAATTCATAGATGTCAACGCCATCAAGTTGTTTCTTACCCGCAATCCTGTGCCTACTTTACTTGGAGACATCCTACATTCTCTCCACACTCGTACTACTAAAAGACAAGGAACTCTCATGTGTTGCATACCGTTACTTTCTAGGTGGTTTATTTCGCACCTTCCTCCATCAGTTTTGAAGAATGAACAAAGGATGAAGTGGTCTCAAAGGTTAATGTCACTCTCTCATTCCGATATCCGTTGGAGTCTTTTCTCTCAAAAGGATTTCACTTTCATCGAGCGCTGTGGAGAATTCCCTAATGTACCACTACTTGGTATAAGGGGAGGTATTACTTACAACCCTTCTTTAGCTCTACGTCAGTTTGGTTTTGCCCGAAGAGATGGTCCACATGATATTCTTCTCCAAGATATTGTGTTCGATTACAATCACGATCTCCAGAATTACCGACGAAGGTTCATACACGCTTGGGGCATGGTAAAGAAGACTTGATACCAAGACTTTGGGGCACCAAAACTCCATTCCTTGGGAACCTTACCTCAAATGGGTGCGAGCTCGAGCTCAAAACCTCATGATGCCATTCACGCCTGTTTTACCAGTAATTATGGAACCTGTTGCTATAGGTGACGTACCCTATGCTGTTCTCCATCCTGACATGCCTACTGATTTTGAAGACTTGAAGAGATCCTGGATTCAACTAAAAGAAGAAAGGGATACCTTTGAAGCTCAGTGCTATGCAAGCGAGAAGAAAGTGTTAGAGTTGACCAAGCTACTTCACGAGGAGCGAAGCATCAACGCCTACATCGGCACCAAGAGGAAGCGCCCATGGGAGACTTAGAGCTTTAGGATGTTTATGTTTTCTTTTATTGTTTTGAACTATCTCTTGTACTTAAAAAGAAAAAGAATAAAAAGAGTACTAATAAATGTTTGTTCATTGCTTGTCTAACAAATTTAAATCTCTAAGGTCCTTGAAAACATTGCATTGCATTCGCATAAACATCGCATAGCATAACACTGCATCACAGGTACATTGGAGATTGGTTTTCTCATTTGCTCGCTATTTATTTTAGCAGAAATGGCTCTTGAACAGACTGTCAAAGATCTTCAAGCTCAGAATGCTCAGTTTCAACAGATGTTTACCAGCTTGGTCCAAGGCCAAGAAGATTTGAAGAAGCTCATAAACAAGAAGAAGAAGGTTGTTGGTCTCCTCAACATGGGTAGACGCTACAAAGGGGGTCCAAAAGTGGTCAGTCGGATCGAGCTCTCTGAAGGAAGTGTCCATACCGAGGGGAGTACCAAGGGTGGTGAAGATGACCAGCGTGAGCCAAAGAAAGAGGGAGAGGACCACTCTGATTATAGCCAGTACTCTGATGAAGATGACAAGTACAAACAACTTGAAGACCGTCTGAATGCTGTGGAAAACCTGAAGATGTCCAGGCTGAATTTTGATGATCTGAGTCTTGTTCCTGATGTTGTGATTCCTCCCAAATTCCAAGTTCCTACTTTTGCCAAGTATGATGGCATGTCTTGCCCTAAGCTGCATTTGAAGTCCTATGTTCAGAAAATCAATCCCCACACTGATGACAGAAAGTTGTGGATGCACTATTTTCAAGAGAGTTTGTCCGGAACCCAGGAATGGTACTATCAGCTAGAGAATGACCGTATCCGTACTTGGAGTGATTTGGCCGATGCTTTCTACAGACAGTATGAGTACAATGCTGAATTCACACCCACTCGCATGCAACTACAAAGCATGTCTATGGGTCGTGACGAGAAGTTCAAGGAGTATGCTCAGAAGTGGAGAGATCTAGCAGGCAGAGTTCAACCACCCTTGTCCAATAGGGAGTTGGTTGATATGTTCATGGGAACACTGACAGGCCCGTTCTTCAATCATCTGATTGGAAATTCTTCATCCGGATTCACCGAGCTGATATTGACAGGCGAGCGCATTGAAGCTGGTATCAAGAGTGGGAAGATCCATGTAGAGTCATCTTCAAATGCTGCAAAGAGATCTTTTGGTGGTAAGAAAGAAGCCAATGCTGATATGGTCGAAAAGCCGAGCCAAGACCGACCGTGCTCAATCTGGGGGGGTTGTGATCTCAATCCTACATCAGACAACCTCGGTGAGACAACGCGAGCAGAAGCGCCCAAGACGTTTACGAAGATCAACATGCCTTTGTCGCAAGCCTTGCAACACATGTTGAACGCAGAGCTGATTACCTTGAGGGATCCTCCTCAGAATGTCAATACTTCCTCTCCGAAGTACAATCCTAATGCTAAGTGTGCTTACCATTCCAACAGCCGTGGCACGACATTGACAATTGTTGGGCTCAAGAACAAGATTCAAGATATGATTGAAGCTAAGCAGATTGAGTTTGACCCTCTGTTGAGACTCGAATGTGATCAACGCGCCTATGCCTAATCATGACAAGAGTTCCAATCTTTGTTGGTGACGATACTTATGTTTTCAACATAGATGACTTGACCATTCCTCGATGATTAAGAAGAATTTGTTGCAAGCGGTGTCAATCCGGGATGCCCAGAGAATTGTCGTTGGTGCCCATCGGCACTGATGGTTGTGCTTGGTTGAGAAGGCGTGTTCGATGCATGATGGATAACCGTGAGATACTATTTCTAAAACCACCGTGCGTGTCTGTGAAGAAATGTCTAAGTTGAAGATCGACAATGCGAATGAAACTGTATCATCTGTGTGGGATACCTTGGGGCAGCCAAGTGGAAAGTATGATTACATGGTGAAGTACACTGTCCCTGATAGTTACAAGATTCCTATTGAAGATGTTAAGGCGACCGGATGGGGTGACGATTTCCCAGAAGACTATGCTGATGTTAACACAATAAGGATTTCCTCTGCTGATCCTGTGCCTAGAGTGGCACCTCTCATTATCACTTCTCCAAGACCAGTGCCATATTCCTCTGATAAAGCTATCCCTTGGAATTATGGAGCTGATGTTTACCATCACGGCGTCAAGCAAGACCCTTTGACTGTTGAAGATCTTACAGTTGAAGCCACCATTCCTGACATTGACAACATCACCGGATCAAGTAAGGTGACCAGAACCGGAAAGGTATTCTCTCCAGATATCTCTCCTCCAAAAGACACCGCGACTCCAGCTCGCATTCCAGCTATTCAACCCGCTCCCCAAGCTAGAGGGAAAGAACCGGGCTCATCCCGCTCAACCAAGTACCAAAGGAAGTTATGAAGACACCTCCAAACAAGAAATGGAGGAAATTCTGAAGATTATCAAGAAGAGTGATTACAATGTTGTGGAACAATTGGGACAGACTCCGTCCAAAATCTCCATGCTTGCTCTGCTCTGAAGATTATCCTTCCGAAGACTGCTTTTGATCGACTTGATGTCGAAGGGTTGGTTCTGAGACCCAGTGACATTATTGTAAGAGCTTTTGATGGTTCTGCGAACAGTACTTGGAGAGCTCACGCTGCTGTTAAAGTCGGTTCGGACTTTTGACTCACTTTCTTTGTCATGGACATCCGTCCACTACTCTTGCCTACTTGGACGCCCTTGGATACATGGGCAGGTACCTCTACCTTGCATCGAAACTGAGTACCCGTGAAAGGGAAGGTGTGTCAAGATGTGGTGAAGAAGAATATATGGTCACCATCTACATTCCGATACCTCGAGATGGAGGGTGAATTCTTCAAGACTCCCTGTCAAGCTTTTGAAACAATCCCCAGAGTCATGTCTGTTGACTCCCCTGTCACTCCTGAAGTTGCTAAAGTTCCGCCTAGGATGGCCTCGCTGAAAGATGCTCAAGCTACTGTTGAACAAGGAGGTAGTGCTATTTGGGGACAACTCCTCGATTTTCCTTTCAAATCCGACAAGACTGGTTTAGGCCTCACCATCAAGGGTCAGAAGATGATACGCCGCGAACGTGCCGGCCAACTTCCCTTCCGCATCAGCCAGAGTGGAATCCATGCTATAGAAGACGACGACAATGGCTTCGACATCAGCAAGTGGATCTTCCCAACTCGGATCATGGGCTCGGAATTGGAAGACCGAAGACGTCATACCAATCTCCTTTAGTCAGGAGTAATTTCTCTTGTTTTGTTTTGCTTTTCGTATTTCTTTATGTTTCGAACAATAAACTTTGAAAGCCTAGTGCCTTGCCCGGGGCATCATGGCTCGTTTGCGAGGGTTATTATCCGTTGTTTGCGTATTTTCATTCAATAAATTCGTTGGGCTTTTGCATTCAATTGTTTGTTTTCTTCTTTTACTTTATCACCCCTTCAAAAGCTATGTGTTTCTTACACACCCACGTGATACAACGAGAATCACTCGAATCTAGTTAATAATAGCTATGCTAGTGCTAAATATAACCTCGATAATCCGATCTACCAAGCCGAAGACGGAAGTTAGGAAGATTGTGAAGAACCAGGCCCAGACGAAGGACCTGAACCAGGATCCCGATGGACTATGGTCTTTGATGGAGCCTCAAACGCACTTGGCAATGGCATTGGCGCCATCATTACATCCCTACGGCGGATACGCCTTTCACCAGATTATGTTTCATTGCACTAACAACATGGCCGAGCACGGCGTGCATCATGGGTCTTAAAGCTGCTATTGACTTAAGAATCAAGTTCTTACAAGTGTATGGAGGCTCACTTTAGTGATCGACGATTAAGGCGAGTGGGATACGAGGCATCCGAATCTCATTCCATATCGAGCATGTTTCGAGTTTGATTCCCTACTTTGAAGAAATCACTTTCAATCATATTCCACGAGAAGAGAATCGGTTGACGCATTAGCTACTATGTCGTCTATGTTCAAGGTCGGATGGGACAACGAGGCCCCGGATCATCATTGAGAAATTTGACGAACCATATTGTTATGAGCTTGATACGTACGAGAAACCTTGGTACTATGGCGTGAAGAGGTATCTTGAGACTCGGGAATATCCGCAGGGCATACATCAATGATAAGAAATTCATGAGAAGATTCGCATCCAAATTCTTTCTCAAGAACGACATCTTATACAAGCGCAACCACGACTTGTGCTCTACTGTGTAGACGTAAAACAGAATGCGTATCATGGAAGAGTTACGGCGCATTTGGTACCCACTCCAGTGGACACACCATGGCTAAGAAGATTTTGAGAACAGGTTACTATTGGTCCACCATGGAAGCTGATTGTCACCGCTATGCTCGATCTTGTCACAAGTGCCAGATTTATGCCGACAAAATACACGTACCTCCAGTACCTCTGAACGTTTTAACTTCTCCTTGGCCTTTTGCAATGTGGGGCATTGACATGATCGGAGAAATCAAGCCCACTGCTTCCAACGGACATCGGTTCATCCTTGTGGCAATCAATTACTTCACCAAGTGGGTAGAAGCAGCCTCGTATGTATCTGTTACCAAGAATGTTGTGGCTCGATTCATCAAACATAATCTTATCTGTCGGTATGGCACTCCCGAAAGGATTATCACAGATAACGGTTCCAATCTCAACAACAAGATGATCACCGAACTCTGCACGCAGTTCAAGATCAAGCATCATAATTCTTCTCCATATCGGTCTAAAATGAATGGCGCAGTGGAAGCCGCCAACAAAAACATTAAGAAGATTATACAGAAGATGACTGTGACTTACAAAGATTGGCATGAAATGTTACCATTTTCTCTTCATGGTTATCGCACTTCACGAACATCAACGGGGCAACCCTTCTCTCTTGTATACGGTATGGAAGCCGTCTTACCCATCGAGGTTCAGATACCCTCAACGAGTCCCAAGACGCAGAGTTAGGCGAAGACGATTGGGTCAGACTCGCCTTGACCGATTAACTTGATCGATGAGAAGCGACTCGCATCCATCGCCAGCGGATCTATCGAAGCGAATGATCGGAGCATTTAACAAGAAGGTCAAGCCCGAGTCTACCAAGTCGGTGACCTAGTAGTCAAGCGCATCATTCTTCCACAAGGTGATCCGGGCAAATGGACTCCCACCTCGAGGGACCATTTGTAGTCAAGACGATATTTTCGGCGGAGCTATGATACTTAGCACCATGGACGGTGAAGACTTCCCACACCCGTGAACGCAGACATAGTCAAAAATACTACGCATAAAGAGACCCGCTAGGTCGGTGGCCTAGGAAAAATAAGGGCATCTGGCGAACCAAAGGTTCGGGCAAAATTAAGGATATATACAAAACATGTACACCGGCAAGTCGAAAACACGAAAAGGCGGCTTGGGCAAAAAGGGTATCCGGGTGAAAACCCGAAAGGCGGTCTAGAAAAAGTTAGGGATTTAAGCGTCGACTATGTCTCTTCGGATCACCGCCTGCGACTACTATCGGCATTCAAGGTTCAAATGGCGAAGATCAGTCTACTCACTTTCTACTGACAGCAAGGAGATGAGATAGTCGAAATATATGAGTACTAGCATAGTTGGAACTTAACGAGATTGTTTCCGCATAGCTTTTTACCTTTCTTGTGTACAAACTACTTGGCCATACGCCACCTTTCAAATAAACACAAGCTTCTTTCTCTTTACAATTTCTGCTGTTGTTATTTGCAATAAGTCCAACGTTTGCTTTGAATGACTATACGCATTTGACAATAAGAATCTAATCACAAACATACGAAAAGTGAACATACAAAAGTACTTACTACAGGCTCCAGGAATTGGGACGACGACGAAAGTCACCAAAGCATTCCCCCACAGAGCATGATCCCTGCAAAGGTGTCACTCACAATACAACTTCCCCAGCAGAGCAAAAGGGAATCCACGAGCTGCAATTCCACTCGACTAAGTAAAGTTACATCAGTCTCCAAGCAGTAACACCTCACCCCCATTCAAGGTATTTATCCCCAGCGGATATCTCTCAGTCTTTTCCCTTTCTCCCCAACAGCAGTATCCAGACCCGAAACTTGGTCAGATAGTGCATCGGAGGAACCTACATCTTCATTCCCCAGCCAGAGATTACAACGGGATCCTGACTCTTCCAACCCGGTCTCCCGGCAACTATCAAATGCTCTCCAGCGAGATCTACACTCAGAAACCCCCAGTAGAGCGCCTCCTAAATTTCCTCAGCAGGATCTACATACAGAATCCCCAACAGATCGCCTCCCAGACTCTCCTCAGCAGGGTCTATATGTGAGATCTCCAACAACGAGCCTCTCAAATCTCTACCTTCCTCAACAATATTTAGGCCCAAGACTTGGTCAGATAGTGCATCGGAGGAATCCAGGGTATCTTCCTTCTCCTTCAAAAGCAGGGACTTCCACCTACTCAGTTCCCCAAGCAGGAGTCAGAAATCCTCAAACAGAATATCCACATCTTCTTCAAGATGGATATGTTTTGAAATATCACGACATCTATCATTCATACATTACTCATAAAGTCATAATTCATGCATCTATTATTCATATACACTGTCATGCATCATACTTTGCATAAAACTAACAAATATTCTATCAAAGTTTCTCTTGTTTTCTCCAAAGCAGTGTGATCACTTCGACGCAAACAGGTCCAGGATTAAGCCCCGAATCGACGGGAAAACTATCTGAAAGACCGCCCTTGGTTGTCCTCCGACGACTGGTCCAGGATTAAGCCCCGAATCGACGGGAAAACTATCTGAAAGACCGCCTTTGGTTGTCCTCCGACGACTGGTCCAGGATTAAGCCCTGAATCGACGGGAAAACTATCTGAAAGACCACCCCTGGTTATCCTCCGATAACAAGCAATGGATCAACACCCGATGCACAACAGGGAAGCTATCCACATTGTTGCCAACTACAATCTCCCTCAGAGTAAGCAACACGAAGATTTATTCTGATTCCTTATTATCAACAGCGACTACAGAGTCTAGCGTACGACTCAGTTGTTTTGGATGGCATCTTAAGCCCATCTCCGACTACTTATCAACAGTGCTTCACTTTCAGAATGCTGCATATATGGTTAAAAATCAATGCAAACCAATAACTTCATTCAAAAAATGAGCACGAAGTCTAACGTAGGACTCCCTCCGGATGGCATCTTAAGCCCATCTCCTCTCCTTTCCAGAAACGACTACAGAGCCTAACGTACGGCTCACTCCCCAGCATCGGTCTTTCCAGATGGAATCTTAAGCCCATCTCCGTCAATTCTCCTATCAACATTCTCGAGTCTAGCATACGACTCATCCCCCAGCGAAGTATCCAAATGGCATCTGTAAGCCCATTCCCGCATCATCCACCAACAGCGAGTGCAAATTTTCAAGTGTACTCGAGTGTTCAATCATCTTCTACCTCCAGGTCACAAAAGACAAGCGTGTCAATCTAACCTTCCAGTACAAGAAGATTGAACAGGGGCAGCTGTCATACCCCAAAATTTGCCCTCCATCTACTCAAGAGATTTCATACATCTATGCTCAAGGATTCCTCAAGAGTTGATCAGACAAACTCTCTCCTAGACAATCAACCCAAACTAGGGTTTGGTATCTCTCAAGTCAAGATGAATTTCCAACATCTCCAATGGCCTTCATGCCTCCTCATATGCTTCAAAGATTCTCCATGTCAAGTTTCCTCAGACAATTGCTCAGATGGTTGAAAATCAGTTGTATTGGACAAAAAGTCAACTGTGGTCAACATACAGTCAAACTTCATCATTTTTGGTCAACATCCTCATTTTGAAGTTACATTCATCATTTGATCAAGGTTTGATCATGATTCATCAAGAAAACTCAAGATTTGCTCAAAAGTCAAACTTTCTAAATTAGGGTTTCTAGGTGAAAAGTCAACTGAACTTTGACTGATCATAACTTTCTCATACTTTCTCAGAAATTTTTCCACCACCTCTTGTTTTAAAGGAAATTCAAGTCTCTACAACTTCATGTCTCACAAGAATGTCCAAAAAATGCTTCATTTGAGAGGTATAGCTCAAAACATTACAGGTCATTTTCAAAGTCAACAAAAAGTCAACTTTTTGCTTTGAAGATATATTGAGCATGGTAACTCCAATTGAGATGAGACCAAAAGGGTTGGTTAGAGGACTCTTAGAGCTTTCCAAAAAGTCCAAGAACACTCAAAAATGTGGAAAATTGAGCAAGTTACACCACTCACAAGTTGGGCAATTTTGAAAGGATGCACAAAGAGAAATACTCCTAAAAATAAAAAACTTTGCAAATGGGCCTACTTTTTCTTCATCCTAACTTATTCCTCATGCAATTAGGAATGTCCAAGCCCAATGCCACGAATTTTATTTTATTTTCATATTTAATTTGGAATTTATTCATTTAAATACAAATTAAATTGAAAATAAAGTATAAAATCAAATTAAATGCAAATTGATTTTATTTCTTCTTTGTGATCCAATCAATTCATTAAAAGCCAGCAAATTCAAAATTGGATCAATATGGGAAGATTAGATTGAAAATTGACCAAAGTTTGAAGATTTGATTTTTTGCAAAAAATTAAATTTGATTATCATTGATTATTGATCAATTCTTTCCCAAAGCAATGCCAAATCCTTCCAGTACTTATACTTGATGCATACCAATCAAAAGAGGACGAAAAAATTGCTCCAGAAACCCTAACCTAAAAGCCAAAAAACCGTGTTCTTGAAGCTACTAGCAATCCTTGTTCCAGCTCGTTTCAATCAATTTCAAGGTGTCAAACACATTCCTTGGCATCTCCAGAATCGATCCAGACCCTCACATTGCACAAAACCATTCAGAATCACAGAATTCGAATTCAGTTTGTCCAAGAAAAATTCAAAATCGTATTTTAATTCTCATGCATTTTTAACATGTTTTGTGGTTTGTTTTGTGTTTAGATAGAAGTTTGCAAGCTTTCTGCATAGTTTGATTGAGTTTCCATGGCCGGGATCGATACTTTCCATAGCTAGGGTTTTCTGGTTCGAATTAGGGATTCACGAAATAGGACAAATTGGACAAAAAGGACACCACCATCGTGTTCAGAATGGAATTTCGAATCGGACCATGCATTTAGATTTCATTTATATTGCTTGTGCTGGCTTTTTGGAATTTGCAGGGGTCCTAGCGTCGCTCTGAGGCCGACGCAAAATGCCCAGAATTCAAATAAGAACGATGAAGTTCTTGGCGCGTGATTGGAGCAGTCAAGGGGCGACACCTGTTATAACCCACTCGTTCCGATTTCCCAACAGTAGCGCGCGTTGGTTCAGATGGCAAGGGAGTGGGTTTTCAAAGTTTGAAGCTAGTGTCTCCAGTTCGATCCCTGGCTCAGACACTTATTTTTACAAGTTTGCAAAACCTCATATTTTCTATCTTTCTTATTTATTTAATATTTTTGCATCAATTTAATTTCTTGTCACAATTTTATTTATGCATTAAAAAAATCATCAAAAAATATTTTCTTTTTACATTTATTTTCAGAAAATCTTTATTTAATTTAATAAATTAAAAAACACAATTTTGCATGCATATTTATTTTTATTTATAATTTTGCATTCACATCATTGTAAATTCATTTTAAATTATTAAGTTGCATCTAAAAAATCCCAAAAAATTATTTTAACTTATTTATCTTATTTCCAGCATATAATAATTTTTCCATATAAAAAATTGCATTTTTCTAACATTTTCTCTTATTTCGATTTTATCATATTTTCCGATTTCTCGTTTGTTTCACAGGTTAATCCGGTTTAGACGATTCTTCCATTTTTATCTTATTTTTCAATAATGTAATTGTATACGGGATGTAATAGTTTAATTTAGGATCTTTATTTTCCGCATTTTAAATTATGTATACGCCCAAAGCCTTGTAATAGCGTGGACATTTACCTTTCCGCACTTTACATTCCGCATTTTACTTTCCGCACCTTATAAATGCTAGTAATTAGGCGTGTATGGCAAGACTAAAATTGAACATAGCCCACTAATTTTCAAGATAACATATTCTGAAATCAACACACTTCTTTCACACACGCACCCCTTAGGGTAATTCTCTCTCGATGCCTTTGCGAATTTAAAATGGTCATGTCCCTCGAACGTAGAGGTATTCTAGCACCGTTGCCTTCCAAACAAATCATCATAGTCCCTTCGATACAAAGATCATAAGACCCACGATGTCGCTTCCGAATACATGATCTTGACCCTCGATTGTCGCCTACGAAAAATGATGATAGTCCCTTCGAATGTGCTAGGATACTTCCTACAAGTTGCCTTCTATGACCATCCGATGTCCCTTCGAATGTCCCGCTTACATCCAACGAATGGAGCTACCTACTAACTAATGGTATGGCTAGCGCTATTCTAAAGGAATGTAGAAGTACAACAAAACGACCAATTCTGAGTGGGTAAATAAGTCTTTTAGTTGCTTGCTCTAAATCAAGTGCTTTTCACACCACACACTTTTTTTCAAAGTTCAAATTCTTTTCAAAACAAAAACATTTCCGAACACTTTGTATACACTCCTACATGAGTCATTACAAAGTCAAAGCGAAATGCCTTTTTCAAAACATCTTTGTCAAACACACAGAAAGCAATTTTAAAAAGTGATCTAGAGCAACTAAGAGCCCGTAGATAACTACGGATGGAAAGGGGCGCTAATACCTTCCCTTTTCATAACCATTCTCCCGAACTTAGAATCTAACGAAGGTCTTTTTCTGTTACTTTTACCTTTCCTTAATTGGATAAAAATAAAAGTCGGTGGCGACTCTTGCTATCCGCACATTTGGATACAAAATCCTACAAAGTCAGTTCACGACACAGCCCATCCAATTAGGGGGTAGGGTATCCTTTTCCTGTTTATTCGTGTTATTTTTGCAGATTCCAGAATTGTGGTCGCCGGAGAAGACGACCAGAGCTAGGGCTCCGGCGTCGTTCACTGGCGTGGACCGGTGGAGGCATGCGTGGCGCGAAGGAGGCTTCTGATTTGTCCATTCGTTTAAACCGGGACCCACCTGCTGACTGCGCGTTGAATTTCAAAAGTCCAGGACACGTAATCATTGATAAACCATCGTCTGGGTTTCCATGACACCTAAGACACGTTGGCCTAGTGGTAAAGGCGCTGGCAAGCAAAGATACTCTCCCATGTCACGAGTTCGATCCTCTCCAGCATCAGATTTGCTTTTCTTTTACAAACTTTCATATTTTCTTCATATTTTCATATTTTCATATTTTCATATTTTTTTTAATATTTTCCATTCAATTTTAATTCTTTTCATAATTTTATTTATGCATTAAGAAATCATCAAAAATTATTTTCCTTTTGCATTTATTTTCATAAAATCTTTATTTAATTTAATAAATTAAAAAATATAATTTTGCATGCATATTTATTTTTATTCATAATTTTGCATTTAAATCACTTTTAATTCGTTTTTAATTATCAAAATGCATCCAAAAAATCCCAAAAATTTATTTTAACATATTTATAGTATTTCCAGCATGACATATTTTTCTTATTTTAAAATTTGCATTTTTCTAACATTTTTTCTCTTGTTCGATTCATATCGCATTTTCCGATTTCTCATTCTCTTGCAGGTTGATCCGATTCAGACAATTTTTTCTTTATCATTTTATTTTTCCAATAATGTAACTGTATATGGGATGTAATAGTTTAAATTAGGCCTTTATTTTTCCGCATTTTAAATTATGTATCTGCCCCAAAGCCATGTAATAGCGTAGGACATTTACCTTTCCGCACTTTACATTCCGCATTTTAATTTCCGCACCCAATAAACTGTTAGTAACTAGGCGTGTATGGCAAGATAATAATCAACATAGCTCATTAATTTGCAAGATAAAATATTTGAATCAACACACTCTCTTCACACATGCACCCCTTAGGGTAATTCTCTCTCGTTGCCTTACGAATTCAAAATGGTCATGTCCCTCGAACGTAGAGGTATTCTAGCACCGTTGCCTTCCAAATAAATCATCATAGTCCCTTCGATACAAAGATCATAGACCCACGATGTCGCCTCCGAATACATGATCTTGACCCTCGATTGTCGCCTACGAAAAATGATGATAGTCCCTTCGAATGTGCTAGGATACTTCCTACAAGTTGCTTTCTATAACCATCCAATGTCCCTTCGAATGTCCCGCTTACATCCAACAAAAAGAGTTACCTACCAACTAATGGTATGGCTAGCGCTATTCTAAAGGAACGTAAAATAACACGAAAACGACCAATTCTGAGTAGGTAATAAGACTTTTAGTTGCTTGCTCAATCAAAACACTTTTCACACCTTACACTTTTTTGTCAAAGTTCAAACTCTTTTCAAAAACGAAACATTTCCGAACACTTTGTATACATTCCTACATGAATCATTACAAAGTCAAAGCGAAATGCCTTTTCAAAACATTTTTGTCAAACACACAGAAAGCACAATTTTAAAGTGATCTAAGAGCAACTAAGAGCCGTAGATAACTACGGATGGAAAGGGTGCTAATACCTTCCTTTTCATAACCTTCTCTTACCTTAATCTAACGAAGGTCTTTTTCTGTACTTTTACCTTCCCTTAATTGGATAAAAATAAAAGTCGGTGGCGACTCTTGCTATCCGCACATTTGCGATACAAACACAAAAAAGTCAGTTCACCGTATCACAACAAGTTCTGAATGGTAAGTGAGAAAGATTGGCTTTGGTATTTACAAGTTGCCTTAGAGGGCAAGGAAGTCATTTTTGCAATAAATGCAAAAGGAAGCTTCCTTTTAACCATGGTTAATTTTTCAACTTGATCTTATCCCATCATAATTACTCTCCATCTGATTTTTTATCAGTTCTATCTCTCTTTGCAAGGTGGCATGGCTTCTAGAAGAAGAAACTCAAAAATGACCTATAATTTTGAAAGTTGTACTTGAAAATCAAGGATTTTGGAGCTCTATGTTTCAAAATCAAAAGCATAGCTAGACACCATGGATTTGAGAGTTCTTGGAAATTTTGGAAAACTTGTTTCAAGGGCTACAACTTTCATGTTTTGAGTTTTTCCCAATTCCAAGTGGAACTATGTGAAAAAATGCCATGAAGTTTATAAAAGTGTGACATTTTAACACTTGAAAAATTTTCTAAGTGTTGAAAATTTTGACTTTTTGTTGACTTTTTCAAATTTCTTGATTTTTTATGATCATGATGGATCATTTGAAGTATTTTGATAATGGAAAAAGTTTTGTCTTAAAAAAGTTGACCAAAAGTCAAAGTTTGACTTTTCAGTGCAGATGAAATTTCATCAGATGATTCAGAAATGGACTGATGAGTTCTGTGAACTTCTGTGATGTTTTGAATCCAGAAATTAGGTCAACATGTTGTATTTAAGATATGAAGATCAATCTCTAACAAAAAAAGTCATTCATTGATCAGAGAATCCATAATTGCTCATCCTCGATGAAAACCCTAATTGATCGATCCTCGATAGATCATGAGGAAAAATTTGATATCTGAAGATCAGAGGTTGATGATTTGATCAAGATGGATCAATTGAGGTGAATGAAGCTCAAACCCTAATTGATTTCCTCTTGAATCTGATGAAAAATTGATGAAACCCTAATTTTGACCTGTAGAAGCTACACCCGATTAATTCTGTTATGAACTGTTAGTGATGCAATGATGCAAATGTAAGGTGGTATATTAGGTCAAAAATTGGGGTATGACACTAGGATATTTGTTTCTTGTATACAAACTGCCTGACTATAGGACACTTTTCAAATTTAATGCAAGTTCCTCTTTTCCAGTTCCAACTTTTATTGTTTTGTTTGCATAAAGTCCAATGATTGCTTTGAATGATTATATGCATCTGACAATAAACATCTGTTCACAAACATACGAAAACCAAACAGAAACAGTAATTGCTACAGGCTCTAGGAATTGAGATGACGACTAAAGTCACCAATACATCCCCACAGAGTCACTTTCACAAGAAATACCTCCACAGGATCATCTCTACGATCCCCATGGAGCCATCGCTCTCCCTACAAAGACAAAACTTCTCCAACAAAGTATTACACTATCATCTCCTCCCAACAGTGTTCAAACACTTCAACTTCGTCACGTTAGTCCCCGAACAGTGATCCTATCAGCTTAAACAGATTCAACTTCATCACGTTAGTCCCCGAGCAATGATCCTATCTACTTCAACAGCTTCAACTTCATCACGGCAGTCCCCGAGCAGTGATCCTATCAGCGTTATCAGCTTCAACTTCATCACATTAGTCTCCGAGCAGTGATCCTATCAACTTCTTCACGTTAGTCCCTGAGCAGTGATCCTATCAGCTTCAACTTCATCACATTAGTCCCCGAGCAGTGATCCTATCAATTTCATCACATTAGTCCCCGAGCAGTGATCCTATCAAACTTCATCACATTCTCAAATCATCACGTCACATCAATCTCCAAGCAGTAACACATCCCATTACATCACTCTCTAAGCAGTACATCACATCTCTCTTATTCCCCAATCAAGGGTCTTTAATAACTTCATCCCCAAGCAGAGATCAAAGATCTCCAACAAAACATTTCTATCTTCTTCAAGATGGATAGGTTTTGAAATACCACAACATCTACATTAATACATTATTCACAAAAATCATAACATGTGAATATATCATTCACGGACATTGTCATATACTTGCATGCATCATAATCTGTATAGAGCTAACCATATCCTGTCAAGATTTATTTCCCCAGAAGGTAAGAGGTATTTTCCAAACGGAAGGTCAAAGATTAATACCCGAAACAAGACGGGAGAGCTATCTGAATGACCATATGAATTATTCCCACACAACGGATTATGGATTAACACCCGAAATATCCGCATGTTGACAACTATCCATCTCAGGAATAGCCAAGACAAAGGTTTATTCTGATGCTCTCTTATTATCAACCGACCTGGATGACATCCTAAGCCCATCTTCGACTACACGTCTTCATCTCCCCGGATGGCATTTTTAAGCCCATCTCCGCTATTTCTCTCATCCAAAAGACAAATACAACGTCTATCGTATGACTCACTCTCCAGCATCAGCTTCTCTAAATGGCATCTATAAGCCCGTTCCAGCGTATTGTCAACTGACGATCCCATTCTATATGACAGCGAGTGCAAATTTTCAGGTGTACTCGAGTGTTCAATCATCTTTTACCTTCAGGTCACGAAAGGCAAGCATACCAATCTAACCCTTCCGGTACAAGAAGATTGAACAGGGGCAACTGTCATACCCAAAAATTTGCCCTCTTACTTCTCAAGACAATTCACAACTCCATACTCAAGGATTTCACAAGGATTGACCAGACAAACCCTCTTCTAAGCAATCAATCCAAACTAGGGTTTTTCTCCTGTCAAGTCAAAATGGATTTCCAATGATTCAAGTGGTCATGATACCTCATCATATGCTTCAAGGGATCACCATGTCAAGTTTCAAGCCTTACAAGTCAAATTTGCTCATCCAATTGCTCAGATGGTTGAAAATCAGTTATATTGGACAAAAAGTCAACTGTGGTCAACATACAGTCAAACTTCATAATTTTTAGTCAACATCAATATTTTGAAGTAATATTCATCATTTGATCATGATTCATCAAGAAAAGTCAAGATTTGATCAAAAAGTCAAAGTTTCTAAATTAGGGTTTTAGATAAAAGTCAACAGAACTTTGACCAAGCATAACTTTCACATACTTTATCAGAAATTTTTCCATCAAGGCTCCATTTGAAGGTAATTCCATTCCCTACAACTTCATGTCTCACAAGCTTTGGCTAGAAATGCTTCATTTGGAAGTCATGGATCAAAACATTACAGGTCCTTCTAAAATTCAACAAAATGTCATCTTTTTGTAAAGAAGTGTTCATGAGCATGAAAACATCAATGAAGATGAAACCAAAAGGGTTGTTTAGAAGACATCTTTAGCTTTCTAAAAAGTTCAAGAACACCCAAAAATGTTGAAAATTGAGCAAGATACAAATTGTACAAGTTGAGCATTTTTGAGGAGGTGTATAAAGAGAAATGCTTGAAAAAATCAAATTTTTTCTAAATGGGCCTCACTTTTCTTGGTTCAAACTTGTTTCTTATCTGAATTGGAACCTCCAAGCCCAAGGCCACGTTTTTATCTTTTATGTTTTATTTATCTTGGATTTTTATTCATTGAAAACCAATTTAATTAAAATAAAAGATATATAATCAAAATATTAAGTACAAGATTGATTTTCTCTCATTCTTGAGGTCCAAGCAAGCCATGTAAGCTGATAATTTCAAAATTATGGAGATTGGCAAGAGACTTGATGGAAATTTGTTCAAAAAGGCAAGATTTGATGAAAATTCCAAATCAAATATTCTCCCATTCAAGGCAATTTCTCTCACTTTTCAAACTTCTCTCACTTTTCAAGTTTTAAGGCAAACACGAAAGATATTCTTCAGCCGTCCCCAAGGCGTTTCAAGCATTCCATCATCTTCCCGAGGTTTCCAGGAGGCAATCCCAAGCCTTACACAAGCTAGATCGTGCCCAGAACGTGCCAACCAAGTTGCACCTATTTGGTAAAATTCGTAAAATTCAAACTCTCAATTCATGCTGTTTAAACTGATTCGATTTACATATTCATGCTTATATTGATGTTTGTGATTGTTTAGAACCATCGTGCATGAGCTTTTATGCAGGAATCATGATACACCATTGTTAGGGCACAAAGCTTCTGCTTCATCATATCCTTATTTCCAGGCCGATTTAGACCAAACCAAGGCCACCACTGAATTTGCAACCCTCAATTTAGGGGGTAGGGTCCCTTTGTTTGCATTTATTTTCATTATTTCTTCAGGTTTGATCTTGGAAGAAACCGGAGAAGATGACTGGAGCTTCCCTCTGGCGTCTTTGACAGCAGGTCAACCGGCCAGGGCAAGCGTGGTGTGTTTCTATTGGCTGATTTGAACATTTTGGGCCACACGCGTATATAACGTATTTGGTTTCTCAGAAGTTTTGGAAGAAGCACCAACACAGGTACCCAGAAGTTCTGGAAAAAACAAATTTTCCAGAAGTTCTGGAAAGAGCATTAAAACAGGTTTCCAGAAGTTCTGGAAAGAAATTCCGTCCAAGCCTCCAGAAGTTCTGGAAAATAGGTTTCCAGAAGTTCTGGAAGAAACTTCCGTATAGGTTCTAGAAGGAGGAAACTTTCGTCCAAGCCTCCAGAAGTTCTGGAAAACAGGTTTCCAATAGTTCTGGAAGGAACTTCCGTGCCAGCCTCCAGAAGTTCTAGAAAACAGGTTTTCAGAAGTTCTGGAAGGAACTTCCGTCAGAAGTTCCGAGACGAACTTAGTCAGAAGTTCTGACGAAAATCATTTTTTCTTATTTATTTATTTTCCTTTTAACTAATTTATTTTCTTTTCAATTATCTTTTAAACTATTTTCTAAAACTCTAAAAATGTTTTAATTTTAGATTTAGGTTCCAAAAAACCTTTATTTAATTTTTTGACACCAAAACATTTTCTTTTCATTCAAATCATTTTTTCTAACTAAATACTAATTAATTAGAATTAGGGTTTTTCTTTCATTAAAATCAATCACAAAAAACTCCAAAAATAATTTCTTTTCTAGTAATTAGGATTCCTAACCTAAAACCCTTTTTCTATTAATTTCCAGAATATTTTTCACTAACATTTTCTCATTGTTTATTTATTATTCCGCATTTAAATTCTAGAAAGGTTGTATAGGTTGCAAATTCTTTATCATGTAATAGCATAGGATTTACTTTCTGCACTTTACATTTCTGCCTTTACTTTCTGCACTCCTATATTATGTATCTTCTCCAAAGCCATGTAATAGTTAGGACCTTTACTTTCTGCACTTTACATTTCCGCAATTTACTTTATGCACCTATTTAACTGTTAGTAACTAGATGTGTATGGCAAGATTAAAATCAAGCGATATAGATCACTTCTAACACAAGATAAATATTTGAATACAACACACATTTCTCACACATGCACCCACCTTAGGGTATCCTCTCTTGTTTCCTTATGTACAATGGTCATGTCCCTCGAACGTGGGGATATATCAGCTAAGACGCTTACAAACATATCATCATAGTCCCTTCAATACAAAGATCATAGTCCCTCGATGACCATCGATGTTGCCTACGAATATATGATCTCGTCCCTCGATTGTTGCCTACGAAAAGTGATGATCGTCCCTATGAATATGCTAACGTATCCCTACAAGTCGCCTTCTATGACCATCTGATGTCCCTTCGAATGTCCCTTTACATCCAATGAATAGGATTACCTACCAACCAATAGTATGGATAGCCTTATTCTAAAGGAAAGCAAAATAACACGGAAACGACCGTTCTGAGTGGGTAAAATAAGTCTCTTTTTGCTCAATCAAAATACTTTCTACACCTCACATTTTTCAAAAATCTTTCCAAAACACTTTGTATACATTCCAGTGTGAATCATTACAAAGTCTTTTCCAAAACAAAACATTTCCAAACACTTTGTATACATTCCAGCGAGAATCATTACGAAGTCAAAGTGAAATGCCTTTTCAAAAACATTTTCAAACACACACACACAAAAAGAAATTTGTAAAGTGAGCTAAGCAATTAAGAGCCTGTAGATAACTACGGATGAAAAGGGTGCTAACTCCTTCCCTTTTCATAACTGCCTCCCTTACTCAGAATCTAACGAAGGTCTTTTCCTGTTCTTTTCGCCTTCCCTTAATTGGATAAAAGAAAAGTCGATGGCGACTCTTGCTATCCGCAACATTTGCGATAAAATGCAAAACAAACAAGTCAGGTCTTCCACCATGTTACAGACTGTCAAAAAGAATTTTCTACAAGCTGGCTTATTTCTAGGATGTTTTGACAACTCCTGTTACTACGCGTCCGAGCCCGATGGATGTGCCTGGTTGAAGAGAGGTTTTCAACGCTTGATAGACAACCGAGAAGTGTTATTCCTAAAAACTCTGTCCGTAAAGACTTTCCGCGAAGATGTTTCCAAAAGATTGAAGATCGAAGACGTAAGCGAAGCCGTACCAGAAGTGTGGGATACCTTGGGGCATCCAAGTGGGAAGTTTGATTTCATGGTGAAGTATACCGCTCCTAAAAGCTACAAGATTGCAATCTAAGACATCATGGCAACCGGATGGAGAGACGATGACTATCTTGAAGAATATGCTGATGTGAACACAATAAGGATCACCTATGTCGATCCTGCACCTTGAGTGGCACCTCTAATTATTACCTCACCCATATCAATTCCATATTCCTTTAACAAAGCTATACCATGGAATTATGGAGCCGAAGTATACTATTATGGCGTCAAGCAAGAGCCATTGGCCATTGAAGACAATACAGTTGAAGCTATCGGTCCTGATGTCGGCAATATCACCGGATCAAGCAAAGTAACCAGAACTAGAAAAGTGTTTTCTCCAAATATCTCTCCTCCAAAGGATACTACTACACCAGTTCGCATTCCTGATATTAAACCAACTCCCGAGGCTCGCGGGAAAGAGAAAGTGACTCAACCTGCTCAGACGGAAGTACCAAAGGAAGTTGCTGAAGATACCTCCAAGCAAGAAATGGAGGAAATTCTGAAGATCATTAAGAAAAGTGATTACAATATCGTGGAACAGTTGGGACAAATCACATCC
The DNA here is from genome assembly GCA_021764765.1 of Vicia sativa. Taxonomy (NCBI): domain Eukaryota; kingdom Viridiplantae; phylum Streptophyta; class Magnoliopsida; order Fabales; family Fabaceae; genus Vicia; species Vicia sativa. The sequence goes on from CM038795.1 coordinate 237,533,287, forward strand.
AAGATTTACATGCTAGCTCTGTTGTTGTGCTCTAAGGCTCATGATAAAGCCTTGGTGAAGTTTTTGAAGAATGCTCATATACCACAAGACACTTTTGCTGACCAATTTGAAAGTTATATTGCTAGCTTGACCGCAGACAATGTTTTAGGCTTTTTTGATGCTGATCTGACTCCTGCCGGAAGGAAACACAACAAATCCTTGCACATTTCTATAGGGTGTAAGGGCACTACATTGTCTCATGTGTTGGTGGATATTGGCTCTACTCTGAACGTCCTATCGAAGAGTTCTCTCAACCGAATTGACGTTGAAGAAGTGGTCATGAAACCAAGTGAAATGATTGTAAGAGCTTTCGATGGTTCGAAGAGAACAGTACTTGGAGAGCTTAACTTGCCGACCAAAGTAGGTTCCCAGACTTTTGATTCTACTTTCTTTGTGATGGACATTCGTCCAGATTATTCTTGCTTGCTCGGACGCCCTTGGATACATGGGACAGGCGCTGTTACCTCGACCCTGTATCAAAAGTTGAAGTACCCAGCGAATGGGAAAACTGTAACAGTATGCAGAGAAGAAGAATATATGGTAAGTCATCTGCATTCATTCCGATACATCGAAATGGAAGGCGAATTTATCGAGACTCCTGGTCAAGCTTTCAAATTAGTTCCACGAGTCATGCCTGCCAACTCTCCTGTCACTCCTAAAGTTACTAGAGTTCCACCGAAGATCGCCTTACTAAAAGATGCCAGAGTTGTAGTTGAAGAAGGAGGTTGTACCTTTTGGGGTCAGCTACCAGATTTTCCATTCAAATATGACAAGACTGGTTTGGGCTTCACTTCAAAAGGTCAGAAGATGATACGCCGCGAACATGCTGGAGGATCTCCATTCCGCATCAACAAGAATGGAGTTCATGCTATAGAAGACGATGATGGTGACTTCGATATCAATAATTGATCTTCCCAACTCCCGATGATGGACTCAACAATTGGACGGCTAAGGACGTTATGCGAGTCTCCTTTAGACAAAAGTAATTTTTTTCTATTTTATGCTTTATAGTTTCGAACAATAAAAACTTTAAGCCTAGTGCCTTGCTCGGGGCACCACGGCTCATTTGTGAGGATTATTATTTGTTATCCGCATATTTTCATTCAATAAATCATTGGAATTTTGCATTCAAATATTATGATCTTTGTCATTCTTCTTACTTTATCCCCTTTTCAAAAGCTATGTGTTCTTACACACACCCACGTAATAAACTGCACATCCATAACCACTCTGGATCATGTTGATAACGACTCTGCGATTGCTAAATATGACTTTGATAATCCGATCTACCAAGCCGTAGATGAAGCTGAGGAAGATTGTGAAGTGCCAGGAGAACTTTCCAGACTACTACAACAAGAAGAAAGGGCTATACAGCCACACGAAGAACCGGTCGAAGTTGTGAATCTAGGTATCGACAAAGACAAAAAAGAAATCAAGATAGGAGCGGGTCTTGAGAACAGTGTTAAAGAAAGATTGATCCAGATGATGCGAGATTACATCGAGATTTTTGCTTGGTCCTACGAAGACATGCCAGGTACACCGACTACCCATGAAGGAAGGTTTTCTCCATGTGAAGCAGAAGGTTCGTCGTATGCGTCCTGAGATGTCTGAGAAAATTAAAGCCAAAGTCATGAAATAATTCAATGCCAGTTTCTTATCCGTTACTTCTTATCCATAGTGGGTTGCGAACGTGGTGCCCGTACCTACGAAAGATGGCAAGGTGCGTATGTGTGTGGATTACCGAGATTTAAATAAGGCGAGCCCGAAAGATGATTTTTCGCTTCCACATATTGATGTCCTGGTTGACAACACCGCTCAGCATAAAGTTTTCTCTTTCATGGATGGTTTCTCTGGTTACAATTAGATCAAGATGGCTCCCGAAGACATGGAAAAGACTACTTTCATTACACAGTAGGACACTTTCTGTTACAAGGTCATGCCGTTTGGGTTGAAGAATGTTGGGACAACATATCAGCGTACTATAGTGGCTTTATTCCATGATATAATCCATCACGAGATAGAGGTTTATGTCGATGACATGATAGCTCGATCACAAACCGAAGAAGAACATCTTGGTCATTTGCGTAAGCTTTTTGATAGACTGAAGAAATACAGATTGAGACTGAATTCGAGCAAATGCACATTTGGAGTCACATCCAGCAAACTCCTGGGATTCGTTGTCAGTGGTAAAGGTATCGAAGTTTACCCCGCTAAGGTTAAAGCTATTCAAGAAATGCCAACTCCCTGTACCGAGAAGGAAGTCAAAGGTTTCTTTGGACGACTGAATTATATTTCCAGATTCATTGTACATCTAACTGCTACTTGTGAGCTAATCTTCAAGTTACTAAAGAAAGATCAAGTAGTAAAATGGAACGACGATTGCCAGATGGCTTTTGACAAAATCAAGGAGTGCCTACTGAAACCTCATATCCTGATGCCACCAGTTAACGGAAGACCTCTGATCATGTACTTAACGGTATTAGAGAATTCAATGAGGTGTGTGTTGGGGTAACATGACGAGTCTGGTCGAAAACGGTATGCAATATACTACCTTAGCAAAAAGTTTACTGACTGTGAAACAAGATACTCACAGCTCGAGAAAACTTGCAGTGTTTCGGCTTGGGCTGCTCACTGGCTAAGACATTATATGTTGACTCACACTACCTTGTTGATCTCTAAGATGGATCTGATAAAATATATATTCGAGAAACCTGCTCTCTCCGGAAGAATAACATGATGGAAAATAATCTTGAACGAATACGACATCCAATATACTACTCATAAGGCAATCAAAGGAAGTGTGGTAGCTAATCAATTGGCTTATCAAGCTGTAGATGACTATCAGTCCATGCATTTCAAGTTCTATGACGAGGATATTATGTTAGTCACCGATTACAAAGAGCCTGGATCGGATGAAGGACCTGAGCCAGGATCCCGATGGACCATGGTCTTTGATGGAGCTTCTAACGCACTTGGCAATGGTATTGGTGTTGTGATTATATCTCCTAAGGGCGGCCATACACCTTTCACCATCAAATTATATTTTGATTGCACCAACAATATGGATGAATATGAAGAATGCATTATGGGTATCAAAGTTGCTATTGAATTGAGGATCATATTCTTGCAAGTATATGGAGACTCAACTATGGTGATTAGTCTGGTTAGGGGCGAATGGGACACGAAGCATTTGAATCTTATTCCATATTGAGAACATGTGTTGAATCTGATCCCCTAATTCGAAGAAATCACTTTCAAAAATATTCCACGAGAAGAGAATTAGTTGGCAGACGCATTGGCTACCATGTCATCTATGTTCAAAGTCAGATGGGACAACAAAGCTCCTCAGATTACTATTGAAAGACTTGACGAACCAGCATACTGTTGTGAACTTGATACTGAAACCTTGGTTCTACGAAGTGAAGAGGTACCTCGAGGCTCAAGAATACCCTGAAGGGGTATGTGTCAATGATAAGCAGTTCCTAAGAAGATTCGTCGCCAAGTTCTTTCTCAGTAACAGTATCTTATACAAACGCAATCATGACTTGGGCTTACTCTGATGTGTAGATCAGCAGACAACCGAACAAATTATGGAAGAGTTACATGAAGGCGTCTTTGGTAACCATTCCAGTGGACACACAATGGCTAAGAAGATTCTGAGAGAAGGTTACTATTGATCCACTATGGAAGCTGATTGTTATCGCTATTCCCGATCTTGTCACAAATGTCAGATATACGCAAATAAAGTGCATGTGCCTCTGGTTCCGTTGAATGTTCTGACCGCTCCTTGGCCTTTCACAATGTGGGGCATTGATATGATTGAAGAAATCAAACCTACCGCTTCTAATGGACACCATTTCAGCCTTGTTGCTATCGACTACTTTACCAAGTGGGTAGAGGCAACCTCGTTTGCATATGTTACCAAGAATGTCGTGGCACGATTCATCAAACATAATCTTATCTACCGATACGGCATCCCCGAAAGGAGTATCACAGACAATGGTACCAATCTTAATAACAAGATGATCACCAAACTATGCACGCAGTTCAAGATAAAGCATCATAACTCTTCTCCGTACCGGCCAAAGATGAATGGCGTAGTGGAAGCCGCCAACAAGAAACTTAAAAAGATTATACAAAAGATGACAGTGACGTATAAGGATTGGCATGAAATGTTACCATTTGCTCTCCACGGTTATCGCACTACAGTACGAACATCTACAGGGGCAACCCCATTCGCTCTCGTGTATGGTATGGAAGCGGTTCTACCTATTGAGGTTCAGATACCCTTGTAATACGGTGAACTGACTTTGAGATTTTTGTATCGCAAATGTGCGGATAGCAAGAGTCGCCACCGAATTTTCTTTTATCCAATTAAGGGAAGGTAAAAAGTACAAAAAAAGACCTTCATTAGATTCTGAGTAAGGGAGAAGGTTATGAAAAGGGAAGGTATTAGCACCCCTTTCCATCCGTAGTTTTCTACGGGCTCTTAGTTGCTCTTAGATCACTTTTGAAAAAATTGTGCTTTCTGTGTGTTTGACAAAAATGTTTTGAAAAGGCATTTCGCTTTGACTTTGTAATGATTCATGTAGGAATGTATACAAAGTGTTTGGAAATGTTTCGTTTTGAAAAGAGTTTGAACTTTGACAAAAGTGTGAGGTGTGAAAAGTATTTGATAGAGCAAGCAACTAAAAGTCTTATTACCTACTCAGAATGGTCGTTTTCGTGTTGTTTTACTTTCCTTTAGAATAGCTCTATCCGTACCATTAATTGGTAGGTAACCCCATTCGTTGGATGTAAGAGGGACATTCGAAGGGACATCGGATGGTCATAGAAGGCAACTTGTAGGAGTATCCTAGCACATTCGAAGGGACTATCATCATTTTTCGTAGGCGACAATCGAGGGTCAAGATCATGTGTTCGTAGGCGACATCGTGGGTCTATGATCTTTGTATCGAAGGGACTATGATGATTTGTTTTGAAGGCAACGGTGCTAGAATACCTCTACGTTCGAAGGACTTGACCATTTGTATTCGTAAAGGCAACGAGAGAGAATTACCCTAAGGGGTGCATGTGTGAAAAGAGTGTGTCAATTCAGATATTTTATCTTGAAATTATGAGTGATCTATGTCCAATTTTATCTTGTCATACACGCCTAATTACTAGCAGTTTATAGGGTGCGGAAAGTAAATTGCGGAAAAGTAAAGTGCGGAAAGATAAAGTCCTACGCTATTACATGGCTTTGGGGAAGTTACATAATAAGAGTGTGGAAAATAAAAGTCCTAATTAAACTATTACATCCCATAGGCAATTACATAATTGAAAAAGAAAAGCAAGAAAAATCGTCCGAAACGCTACAACCTGTGAACAGATACATAATCGGAAATTCGAGAAAATTGCATAAGAGGAAAAATGTTAGTAAAAGCATGATTTTTGAATGAGGAAAAAGGTTTTATGTTAGTAATGACATTAACATGATAAGATAAATTTTTGGTAATTTTCGGAATCGATTTCGATATTTAAAAACAATTAAAAGGGATTTAAATGATTAATTAGTAATTAAATAAAATATGCATGCAAAAATAATAATAATTATATTAAAAATTAAATAAGTATTTTTCTGATGATAATGCAAAAAAGAAATATTTTTGGTGTTTTTTAGATGCATGATAAAAAATATTGAAGATAAGTTAAATTAGATAAAAAATATTAAAGAAAATAGAAAAAATAAGTTAGTTTTGCAAACTTGTAAAAAGAAGTGGTCCTGCCCAGGCTCGAACCGGTGACCATCTGATGACAACTCACGCTCCCTTGCAATTACCACTGAGCCAACGCGCACTTGGTGTCAAATAAATGAAACGAAGCGTTTTTTAATAGATTTGAATTCTGGGAACCAAGAACACGCGCGAAGATCTTCATCTTCTTCGTTTGAATTTTCAAACACTTAGCGTCGGTCTTGCTCGACGCTAAGGCCCCTGCAAAAATCAAAAATCCAGTACAAGCAATATAAATGACATTCAAAGCCATGGTTCGATTCGTTTTTGTTCACTGATCATCCTGGTAGCCTTGGTTTGGTCTAATTTTTCGTATTTAGAGAAACCCTAAAACGTAACAAGAAACCCTAACTATGGTGAATCACGTTTCAGGCCACGAAAATGCAATTGAACTATCCAAAAAGCTTTCAAACTTCAAACTAAACACAAAACAAACATCAAAACTCGTTAAAGATGCATGAATAACAGAGTTCGAATTTTGAAAAAGTATGAACAAACCAAAACTGGATTTCGTGATTCTTGATGTTTTTGAGAGTTGTAAAGGTCTGGGATCACTCAAGAGGATTCAAGGAACGTGATGGAATGCTCAAAATCAACTGAAATCCACTGGAACTAGGGTTGCAAATACCTTCAAGGACACGGTTTTTTTGACTTTGGAATAGGGTTCTTGAGGCAATTTTTCTATTCTTTCTCATGTTGTATGCATTGTATATTTATAGTGGATGGATCTAGGTCTGAATTCAAGAGCAAATAATGATCAATCAATGTAAAAAATATTTGATTTTGTTTGAAAATCAAATCTTCCTTTTTTGATCCAATTTCAATCAATTTCTTGCCAAATCAATGTAAATTTCGAAATTTGCCAGCTTGTATGAGTTGCTTGGATCCCAAGAATGAGAGAAAAATCAACTTTGCATTTAATTTTGATTTTATACCTTATTTTTTAATTTAATTTGCTTTTAAATGAATAAAATTCAAATTAAATAGAAAAATAAAGACAAAAATCGTGGCGTCGGGCTTGAAGGTTCCAAATAAGATAAGGAACAAGTTTAAACCAAGAAAAACTAGGCTCATTTGCAAAATTTTGGATTTTGACAAGTATTTCTCTTTGTGCACCTCTTCAAAAATGCCCAACTTGTGCAAGGTGTATTTTGCTCAATTTTCCACATTTTTGAGTGTTCTTGGACTTTTTAGAAAGCTCTAGGTATCCTCTAAACAACCTCTTTGGTTTAATCTCAATTGGAGTTTCCATGCTCAATAAAACATCATTACAAAAAGTTGACTTTTTGTTGACTTTGAAAAGGACCTGTAATGTTTTGATCCATACCTTCCAAATGAAGCATTTTTTGAACATTCTTGTGAGACATGAAGTTGTAGAGAATTGAATTCCCTTCAAAATGAGAGGTGATGGAAAAATGTTTGAGAAAGTATGAAGAAGTTATGCTCAGTCAAAGTTCAGTTGACTTTCCACTAAAAAACCCTAATTTGGAAAGTTTGACTTTTGAGCAAATCTTGAGTTTTCTTGATGAATCATGATCAACCCTTGATCAAATGATGAATGTGACTTCAAAATGAGGATGTTGACCAAAAATCAGGAAGTTTGACTGTATGTTGACCACAGTTGACTTTTTGTCCAATACAATTGATTTTCAACCATCTGAGCAATTGTCTGAGGAAATTTGACTTGTGAGGCTTGAAACTTGACATGGAGAATATTTGAAGTATATGAGGAGGCATGATGATTGCTGGAGATGTTGGAAGTCCATCTTGATCTGAGAATTGCCAAACCCTAGTTTGGGTTGATTGTCTAGGAGAGGGTTTGTCTGATCAACCTTTGAGGAATCCTTGAGTATAGATGTATGAAATGTTTTGAGAAGTAGGAGGGAAAATTTTGGGGTATGACAACCCTCCCTTAGAGTATTGAAGGATGCAGAGTTAGATGAAGACGAATGGGTCCATACTCGACTTGACCAAATACACTCGATCGACGAAAAACAACTTGCAGCCATCTGCCATGGACAAATATATCAGAAACGAATGGTTAAAGCCTTCAACAAGAAAGTCAAGCACCAAGCATACCAAGTTGGTGATCTAGTAGTCAAGCGCATCATCCTACCACAAGGTAATCCTAGGGGAAAATGGACTCCCACCTATGAGGGACCATTCGTAGTCAAGACGGTATTTTCTGGCGGAGCCATGATACTGAGCACTATGGATGGAGAAGACTTATCGCACCCTATGAACGCAGACATAGTAAAAAAATACTACATATAAACGAGACCCACTAGGTCGACAACCCTAGGAAAAAATAAGGGCCTCCTGGTGAACCAAAAGGGTTCGGGCAAAAGTTAGAGACATATATATAAAAAATGTACACCCGACAAGTCGAAAACCTACAAAGGTGGCTTGGGTAAAAAAGGGTATCCCGGTAGATTGAAAAACCCGAAAGGGTAGTCTAGGAAAAAGTTAGGGATTAAAGCGTATGACTATGTCTCGTCAAGGTCATATACTTACAGACTATACTACTATCAGCTTAAAATGGCGCAGATCAATCTAATCACCTTCTTATGGCAACAAGGAGACGAGATAGTCAAAATATATGAGCAATAGCAGAGTTGAAACTCGACGAGAATGTTTCCACATAGCTTTTATTATTTTCTAAATGTTTCCGAAAATTTCCTCTTACAAGGATATTTGTCTCTTTGTACACAAACTGTCTGTCTATAGGATTACTTTTCAATATTAATACAATTTCCCTTTTCCAGTTCCAAACTTTTACTTTTATCTGTTTGTTTGCATAAAGTCCAATGTTTGCTTTGAATGATTAAGATGACAACCCAAGTCACCAACACATCCCCGTAGAGTCAGTTTCACAGAATAATTCCCACAGAATAATTCCCACAGAATAATCTCTACAAATTCCTGCAAAGCCATCACTCCCTCGACAGAGACAGATTTCTGTTTACAGTGATTTCTGGTAAACAACCGCTAGTCTTCCAAACTATCAAATAAACTTAGTGACTGTTATTTAATCTCTCTGGTAACTTGCAGGATCGACTAGATTGATCCTATGGGGTATGGTCGTTTGGATAAATCGAATTGTAAGACTGGTTTTCATATTTAGGATTTTTGATTAAAGTGTTTTAGAGGCATTCAATTCACTTCGATTGCCATACTAAAGGAATCTAATGACATGATTAAACAAATCAATGTAAAACTGGACTAAATGATTAAAGATTCGAATAGGATAAGATACATTTAAATGCAGAAAAGAGTAAAAGCTTTAATGTAAAGACTTTAATGTAAAAGCATGAATGTAAAAGGTTTCTGAAATGTGTAAAGGACTCGAATATAAGAACAGCAGTAAATAAATGACTTTGAATGCAAAAGTATTTGAAATGACAGTGGAATGAAAATGGAAGATAAACTGGAAAATATAAAGAGTTTTTTACTGAATTGTAAATGTTTGGTGTTATCATACGTACATTGTTCGAGCATTCGTTTCCCTATCCATGTGGTATTTTGAATGTTTACTGAATTTTGTACAATAGATATGACACACGAAATCCTAACACTAAGACTTCTATTTATACTACTTCGACCATAAAGGTCTTGCTGTAAGATTCTGCCACGTTCGAAGCATGCAGAGCATTGTTTCTCTCTAGCCTCCGCGCGTCTTCGAACGCTCCAGCGCATATATATTTGATTTCCAATATCCCGCTCACGTTTGAATTTCAAACACCTTGGTATCCTTCGCTTCGAATTCGTTTCACAACCTTCACAGATATAGTTTCATCACCACTTCGAAGCTTCTTTAAATGTACCTTCACGACTGTCATTCGAAGCTCTGAGATTTTGACATGTCCATTCGAAGAACAATCTCTTCCATTCTAAGTCATAAAACTTACTTCATTCCAACAAACGCCAATTATTTCATTTCGAACTGTATCATCAAAATCTTCAGCCAAAAAAATGCCCCTTTAAAATATGTATTTCGAACCTTTTGAGAAACACTTATTTTAAATATATTTAGAAGATTTTGATGTGACTTTTGAGTAATCATGATATTTACTGTGTATGACTTCAACTACGTCAATCAAGATGCCTCTTGGATTCCTTAACCGTTTTGGAACAGTGATCACAGCATGGTGCGGTTAAAAAATAATGATTATTATTAATCATGCTTATTACCAACATCAGCTTTTACGCCACCTCTCTTTGAATCCAACCCACGACTCCCACGTATCCCTAGTCTCACTTAGTGGGTGTTTAAACTTCCTCACTATAAAAGCCTATCAGTTTAGTCTTTTTTCCTTTTTCCAAATTCTGAAACTTCTTCTTCCTCCACTCTCACTAAAACCCTAAAACTTCCAACAATCTCAACAATGTCTTCATCAACATCATCTCAACTGAAGAAAACTTCAAAGAAGAAGAGCAAGAACACAGGAACAATCATGGAGAGTAAGGTGGGCACTTACCAGGGTCAATCTGTGCTCATTCCTCAGATGATCTCTAAAGAAAAGGAAATGTTGTATGCCTCTCAGGTATTGATTCCTACTAACGCTGGCGGAAAAAGATTTGCTTTAATGGGTCCTTTAACTGTGTTTGAAATCTTGAAAGACACTAGGAAAATCTTCCCTGTTTGCTATAATCTCAAACCCTTATTTAATAAAATGGATGCCCCTAAGGTAGGAACTGAAAATATAGGCGAATCATCTAATTCGAAAGCCATGGAGACTTCAATCGTACCCCCAAAAGATCCCTTTATCTTAGATTATGTAAAAAGTAACTTCAAACCATTCCGATCCTGCCCTACCTCAGACATAGCTTACCAAAACTGGCTCACCAAAGTAGAAGCCAAGAAATCCCAGCAATGGGAAGAATTAGGAATCTACAATCTGATTAAGTTGTCGAAACCAGGTTTCAGCTATAGTCACCCACTGTTATTTGCCTCATTGTACTTTTGGGACAGCACCTACAATATCTTTCATCTTCCTGGCGGAATGATAACGCCAACCTTTTTCGACATAGCTGCCATCACTGGTATTTCACCAGTAGGAGAAACCTATATCCCTGATAACGAAGAACACTCTAGTATTATTGACTTCGATGTCAAACTAGCCAGCTTTTCCAAGTTCATCAGCCACTACCACACTGAAGGAGATAACGTCTCAGACGTAGAACACATTGCCTTTCTGACTTTATGGTTGTCAAGATATGTATTCTGTAGCAGATCCTTACAAGTAGCAAGTAGGTTCATTCCCCTAGATAAGGACTTGCATGAGAATAGGAGAGTTTGTTTGAGCGAACTGCTGCTTGTTGACCTTTATGAAAGCTTGAGATCAGCTGTTTCTAGTTTGAAATCTCATACTCCAAAAAACATCCTGCTAGCTGGTCCCTTTTGGTTGCTCCAATTATGGCTTAATGCCATGTTCGAATCCTCCTTATCAACTGCTGACACCATTGTCGAACAAGATCCGGAGATAGCTGATAGAATTATTGAAGGCACAAGGCTGCGAAAACTCACTCCGAATGATGACAAAAATGACTTCAAAGTCCTTTTCTCGCAATACATCATGATTTTCTCCAAGAGACACAAATTCGAAGAGACCATGGCACCCTTCGCTCCAAGGACTCATGGACCATCATGGTTCACCATGTCTCTTTCAGAAGCTGTTAAAAGTAGAGAAATTCAAGACATTTGGAAAGCATTTCTACTCCCTAGGTTAATTTCCTCACGAATCACTCCTGCCAAGAATCAGATCTTCCTCTTTGCCTATCAACCTAACTTCGTCTCTAGACAATTTGGCCTGTGTCAGTTAATCCCTGAACCTCTGTTCCAAACACAGAGTGCCATAACCTCGGGTCGAACATTTAAAGCAAGAGAAGCCAAGCTACAACAAGAACAGTATCAAGATTTCGCTCAATTCGAACTACTACCTTTTGAACCAACATACTTCACAGCGAAGGGATTTCTGGAATGGTGGACTAAGTTCTACCAATCATATATGTTTGACACCCTCACCATTCAACAGAAGCTAACTGATGCGTTCAATGTGCAAGTACACTCCAAGACAGGTATGTTCACTCACGCCAAAGAAATTAGAGCTTTCCAAAATTATTTCGAAACCACTTATGATCCCACACGCTTTGGAAACCACTGTGTATCGAGCATCCCAGACCTTGAAGGAAAAATTTAAAGAAAAAATTTCTAAGTTCAAACTTCCTTCAGGGTTGTCACCTGAGGATAGGTATAGGTTGGCACTCGAAATGCATCCACCTAAATTCCCTAGATTGCCTACCTCAGAACTAGCTCTGGCTTGGTTTCCTCCATACCCTTGGTGGTTGACTTGCAAAGAGATGTTCAAATACAAATCTCAAAAGAAACTAAAGCCATGAGGCTGTCACGGCTTCATGATTTTCAGACATCTTCTCTATGACCTTCCTGGCATTTCGATTACATCTAATCAAGGCACAGGTGCGGATGCTTGGGAAAATCCCAAATGTTTCTTACTTTCTTTATTTTTAACACTTTACTTTAATTGTTTCGATTTGTAGCCATCAGGATAAAGACCGTTGCTTCGAAGCCTAAAGAAGGAAGCACTTCTCAACAAACTGTCGAAACTAATGATGATGTGCCTCTAGCAATACCAACAACAACAACACCACCAACTGCAAACGTTCCCACTCCAAAGGTAACCAACTAACCCTATTGTTTCGAATAAACTAGAGTTTATGATTTAGATCTAACTCATGTCTAACCCTTTTCAGACTAGCAAACTTCCACCAACCACTCCCAAGAAAAGGAAACAAAACAACACTGGCAAGAATCCCAAGACTGGTGGAAATTCCCCAACAATTTCAAAAAAGAAACAAAAGAAAGAAACTTCTAAAGGCCCTGAGCCTACTAGCATTTCTGGACTTGATTCCAGGGATGTTGCTCCCTCCATAATATCCAAAATTCCACCTTCGACCTCCAACGTAATGTTGGAACATATTGATAGCAACCTTTCCTCCGATAATCCACAGATAAATTGAATTCGAATCCTTAACAAAATAGTTATTCGTACCTTGGTGCATACTCCTAATTTTCTTTGTTTATGTAGGATACTTCGAACCCAAATCCCACTACTTCGACTCCTCCATCAAAGAATGCTGCTCCAATCAATTCATATCCCCATGGGGACTCCAGTAATCTTGTGCAAAATAAAGGATCCTCCAACATGGTGATTCCGACTGGAGCTTCAGAGGCACAAGATGACCAAGGTACTTCCCCTCCTTTAAAAGAAACAAACGAAGCAACGCCTCATGAGTCTGCAGAGATTCTACCAGAAACTTCTCTTCCAAAGTCTCCTCTCGAAACCCTTCAAGAGAGCCCAAAGGTCACTCATGCTGAAGAGGAAAAGGCTAATTCTTCTCAAGAGAGTGAAGAATCTGCAGAAGAAGGATCTGAGGAAGACGAAGCCCAGAGCGGTTCGAGCGACGGAACAGAGTCTGATGCTAATAGCAGTGAGACTAATTCGATTGAAGTGGTGGATCTAGTTGACAATGGAGAAGACAATGAGCAAGACAAAGACGAAGGCGATGGTGACAAAACTAATGAACCTATGGAGGTTGACATGGACGTGACTCCTTTGCGTATGGAACTTCCCCAATCTCAAATGGCTGAAGAGGAGTTAGCTCTCCTAAGACGCAATGATCCAATTGGGTACATGAAAGCTAAATTAGCCCAAAGGGATACTCCTATTGCTAGGGCTGGCACTAGTTCGACTAATAACCCATTGCCCTCAGATGCTAGAGTTGTACTCCTTAACAAAATCAGGAGAACAATCCTTGATATAGACTTGTTCGAAGTTCTCAAAAAAGACAGTACGGCTTGCTACACCATGAAGGAGCTTCTTACGCAAGTTAACCTCGCCACCTGCTCTTTGGAAGTCAGCACCATATTGTTTGATCTTCAAACTTTGTTGGATAATATGACTGGGTGTCTTCTTCAAGACGAATTTGCTGCTGCTAAAGTCCAAGAGAAGCGAAACGCTATGGAAGCTGCTTATGAGCATGCTTCAAAACTTTCCAAAGAAGCTGAAGATCAAGCCATGCACTTACAACAAGCCAAGACTGACTATGAAGCTCGAGCTCAATCTATTCTCCTCTAGGAAAAGCAAATTCAAGAGCTCCAACAAAAGGTTAAGGAGGCCCAACAACAGCAATCGGCGTACGAAGCTAATACTGTTGGGAATCAATTCGAAGAAACCCTCAACAAAGGCCTTGCCGAAATGGAAGCAGCAGAGCAACTTAAAGGAGAAGTAGCAACCCTAGAAGGAGCGAGACGTTTCACCCAACAAAGGCTTGAGTCCTTTTGAAGCACTTTTGATAGATTGAGGAACAATACATATTTTTAAATCTCTGTTTATTTAATTAGTTTTGAATCTTGGATTGTAATATCTGAACAACGCCATTTTGGCAATGAATGTTACCATTTTGGCATTCCTATATAATATTTTGACTATGTTATTATTCGAATCTCCTGCAGGCAAGGCCTATATTTTTTCAAATATTTTCCATTTACCTTTAAGATTCGCTTGTCATCAGCTAACTCTTCGATTTCATATGCATTGTTTGAAAAGTTCTTTAGTATTCGAAAAGGTCCTTCCCAATGAGGTGACCATTTTCCTAATGTTCTATTCTTCTTGTCCATGGGCAATATGACTTTCCAAACCAAATCATTAACAGTAAATGTTTTACCTTTCACTCTTTTGTTATATGCCCTGGCTACTCTTTCCTTTTGCCTCATTAGGATTTCCAATGCATGCAGTCTCACTTCGTCTAATTCAACTAACTCATTCATCATCATCTCCCAATACAATGCAAATGGGATCTCATTTTGCCTTTGAATTCGAACTGATTGTAGATGAATTTCCACTGATAGAACTGCATCATGACCAAATGTTAGTTGGAAAGGCGTGGTGTTAGTAGCTTCTTTAGGAGATGTTCTATAGGCCCATAGTATTTGGTCCAAAGTCTTGTGCCAGTTCCTTGGCTTTTTACCCACATGTTTCTTAATTAACCCTATTATCACTTTATTTGCTGCTTCGACCTGACCATTTGCTTGAGCATAATATGGTGTTGATGTTAGTAATCTAAACCCCATCTCTTGAGCAAATTCCTGCATCTTCCTACCAGTAAACACAGAACCTTGGTCTGTGGTTATGCTCTCTGGCAATCTGAACCTATAGATTATCTGTTTCTGTATGAACTCAATAATAGCCTCTTGATCAGCAACTATTAGAGGTATTGCTTCGATCCATTTGGTAAAATAATCTATTCCTACCAAGATATATTTCTGTCCTTTAGACGAAGCAGGATTGATTTCTCCTATTAAATCTAATGCCCATCCTCTAAAGGGCCATGGTTTAATGATCGAATGTAACTCACTTGCAGGAGCATGTTGAATTCCTGCATGTTTCTGGCATTCTTCACACCCTTTAGCAAAATCTATACAATCTTTGAGCATGTTGGGCCAATACATACCATATCGGAATAACAACCATTTCATCTTATGGCCTGCTTGATGTGCCCCACATGCCCCATTATGGACCTCTGACAATGATAAGTATGCCTCACTTTCTCCTAGGCACTTCAGTAGCACGCCCTCCTGGGTCTTCTTGAACAATTCATTTCCCATGAGGACATATGATAATGCTCTATATTTTATCTTCCTATCAACATTCAATGTTGGATTTGTTAAATAACTCACAATTGGACTTCGCCAATCTGCATCCGCTAAGGTGTCTATGGCTAATACTTCAAATCCCTGTTTATCTGCACAACCTAATTTTATATTTTCTAAATCTGATGGTATGAGTCTAGTAGCCATAACTCTTCCTCTTAATTCGACCAAATCCTCAAAGTTTTTGGTAGAAACTTTATACCCTGAAGCCAACTGTGCTAGGTCATTTGCTCCTTGGTTTTCTATTCTTGGTATATGTTGAATATCCATGTATTCAAATTTTCTGAGTAGCCTGTTAACTATGACGAAGTATGTCATTAGATTGTCCTTTAGTAGCCTGTTAACTATGACGAAGTATGTCATCAGATTGTCCTTTATGCATTTGTATTCCTTTTTTATTTGCTTGACCACTAACTCTGAATCTCCTTTAATTTCAACTCTAGTTGCCCCCAATTCCAACAAAGCTTCAAGTCCCACAATAAGCGCTTCGTACTCAGCTTCGTATTTTGAGCAACAAGGACCATCTAACTTATACTTGAATTTTGTTGGAATTCCTTCAGGAGAAATTATAAGGACTCCAACACCACTACCCTCCTTATGGGTCGAACTGTCAAAGTATAGTTTCCAAGGTTGCATTTCCACATAACCCATGACAGTCTTTTCGACCAGTGAATGGTCCACAATGAAATCAGAAATTACTTGACCTTTCACAGCTCTTAAAGGCATGAAAGTCAAAGAATATTCTGTCAAAGCCAAAGCCCATTTACCAACTCTGATATGCATTATTGGTTTCGAAAGCATGTGTTTGATAACATCGAAATGAGATGAAACATAAACATCAACAGGCTTTATATAATACTTAAGTTTCATACAAGAAAAGTACAAACAGAGACATAGCTTTTCTATATTGTTATATCTAGTTTCTGCATCATTCAACACCCTACTTAAATAGTATATGGCTCTTTCGATGCCATTGCTATCTTCTTGTGCTAACATACTACCTATAGTAACTTCAGAGGCGGATATGTACAATCTCATGGGTTTTCCCCATGAAGGTGGAGACATGATAGGAGGCTGGGTAAGATATCTTTTGATGTTGTCAAATGCCTCCTGATGTGCTTCGTTCTATTCGAAGGCTTGGCCTTGCTTCAAACGAAGTAACGGAGAGAAAGTCTGGGTTCTTCCACTTAGATTCGAAATGAACCTTCTTAGAAAGTTAATCTTCCCTAGCAAAGATTGCAGCTCCCTTTTTGATGTAGGTGCTTTTGTCTCCATAATATCTTTGGTCTTGTTTTGGTTGATCTCGATACCTTTCTTATGAACCACAAAACCAAGGAAATCTCCAGCCTGCACAAAGAATGCACACTTAAGGGGGTTCATTTTTAAGCCATGTTTTCTCATTCTTTCGAATGATTGGCTCAAATGATGCAAATGAGTTTCTGCAGATACGGATTTGATGACTATATCATTAATATACACTTGCATAAAAGTCTCAATGAAATCATGGAAAATTGAATTCATTGCCCTTTGATAAGTTTCTCCAGCATTTTTTAAACCAAAAGGCATCACTACCCATTCGTAGGTGCCTAAGGGCAACGAAATGCTGTCTTGGCAACATCTTCTCCAGCAATAAAGATCTGATTATACCCAGAGTATCCATCTAACATACTTAAGTATTCGAATCCTGCAGCAGAGTCTATTAACATTTCGGCCACAGGCATGGAGTACTCATCTTTAGGGGTAGAAGTATTTAAATCCCTAAAATCTATGCAAATTCTCAGAGAGCCATTTTTCTTAATAACAGGTACTATATTTGCTAACCATTCGACATACCTTGTGGTTCTGATGAATCTGTAGCGTAGCAACCTTTTAATTTCAGCTTTGATCTTTGTGAGAACTGCTGGTGCGAATCTTCTAGGAGTTTGCTTGATGGGCTTCTTGCCATCCTTGATTGGAAGTCTGTGCTCCACTAATTCTCTCTTCAAACCAGGCATTTCATCATAGTCCCATGCGAAGCAATCTTTGTTTCTCTTGAGAACTTCGATCACTTCCTGCTTGAGGCTTGGATTGAGTCTTGCGCTTATGTAAGTTATTCTTTTTGTATTTTCATCCCCCAAATTCACCTCTTCAAGCGGATCCTGCGCCAACATTTTAGCACCTGAGTCTGTGGGGTCCTTCTCGAAGCCTAAGGGTTCTTTATCATAGATGGCATCTAGCCTTTGATCTATTTCGTGTACTTCAAAGGGTGAGTCTTTCGAGTCATCCCCATTTATTTCGTATACTTCTGCAGCCATATTCTCTATTTCAGTTTCTAAGGCCGCTTTCCATTCGTTCTCAGCCATATAGGCCGAAATCTTTTCGAAGAAGGAGGACTCAATCATGAGCAAGGTTGTCGAACTCCCAGCCTGCTGGCCGTCTTTGTGTAGTGCCTTCGACTTCTTCGTCTCCTTTAATGATCTTCCTATCCCAATACATGCCATCATGGCGAAGGGTCATGTAATAGTGTGCGTTCCTGGTTTCGTTGATCTCGTCACTTGGGGTACAAGGACCTATTTTGGCTAGATATTTGTCATAATTTCTCTTATTAACTAAATTAACTGCTGTCATGAAATAACTCTGATCCGCTTCGATGTTCTCCACAATACCATCCTCTCTCCATAAAACTAACCTCTGATGCATTGATGAAGGGACTGCTCCAACGCCATGGATCCATTCTCTTCCCAACAGCAAGTTGTAGTTGGCTTTGGCTTCGATCACCATGAACATAGTGGGTCTGCAACTTGATCCCACTGTCAAATCTACTTGGATCACCCCCAGTGTCTGGCCTACTTTTCCTTCATAGTTCGATAGTACCATGTTGTGTGGTTTGATGTCGACCTCTTGTATTCCTAACTTCTTCAGCATGAAATGGGGCATTAAGTTAACTGCAGCGCCTCCATCCAGCAAGACTTTGTTTACGCCATGTGTACCAACTTTTGCTCGAATGAACAATGGCTTCAGATGATTTTTCATAGCTGGCTCTGGGTGCTCGAAGAAAGCATTCTGCTCTTCGACAGCTCCGTTATCCATCACGTAATAGCACATCGGCCTATGCTTCATCAGGTCTATTGTATCATCCTCCTCGTGCTCTCCGATTTCAGTTTCCTGTCCAAATTCACAAGGTAACACAGATACCATGTTGCAATTGATGTTGAGTGAAGACTCCCCTTCTAATTCGAAGTTGTCAGTTAGCATATCCTTATCTTCTTCTGGACCTGGTGTGTACTCCTTTGATTCGTTCTGCTGTGTTTCAGAGAAGAGTCTCCTGCTAACTGGGGGTTTGCCCTCAGGTTGATTATTTGGTGTAGGTTTGTTGGTACTTGATTCTTCTTTGTTTTTTATCGAAGTTACTCCCTTGTCTAACATAGCTTCCATTTCAGCCTTTCGAATTATTTGTTGTCTGCGCCACTGTGACCTTGACATAGGGTTTTTTCCTTTGTAGTTTTCTAACCTCACTTCTTCCCTCTTTGTCGTATTGAACTGCCTTCTATATGTCATGGCGTGGCGTGCATTTCGTTCATTGTTCCTCCATTTGTCTTTCCCCTTGTCAGTCCTAACTTGTAGCCACTTGTTTGTTGGTACTTCAGCAGGGATTTTGAACGTTACTCGTCGAGCGCCTCTAGGATAAGGACTATCAGGCCTCCGTTGGGTGTAGTTGCTCTCGAAACGTTGGCTCATCTGACCAGCTTCCTTGTGGTTCCAACATGGGGCGAAAGGAATTGTTTCGAAGGCTCCGGCCACATTTTGATCATACACTGCAGAACACCTTGGGCACACTAGGCATTTGGTTGCCCCTTTGTGACAACGAACTAAAAACTCCAATAAACTTTCTCCAGCCTTAGGGTAGCATCTGAATAGCTGGCTATCCTGAGGCCAGTTGATGCCAGTTCGTGCCCTTTGTTTCTTTTCGAAGTCTGCAGTAATTCTCTGATTACAGATGATGTTGCATCTGGGACATAGTATCATTTCAGCATTTCCTTTGTGGCACAGCATGAGGTAGTCTTTGAGACTGGCATCCCTAGCATAACTATCCTCCATCTTGTATTTTTCTTTCTCTAAATATCTTTCCATTTCCTCCATTTCAGAACGAGGTCTCTCCATATCTACCATGTTAACATCCACATCTTCCCCCTTTATGTCAGCATCTCCCCATCCTGTAGGTTTGATATCTTCGATTGGGGTTTTCGAACTTTCTGGGGCAGAATATTTCACCAGGTAGTCGAACTTTCCGCTGGGCTCCCCCAAGGTATCCCATATTTCCTTCTGAGGAAGAACTGGCGTTGTAATCTGGACTTTCTCCAATTTTAGCCTCAGGCCCTCAGTAGCCTGTGTCAATTCTTGCTTTCGATTCTCCTGGCCTTCAGTAGCCTGGATCTCTTTCGAAGCAGCCAAAGGTACTACTTCAATCGAAGCTTCCTGTTCCTTATGGGCGTCCTCAGTAACCTCCTTTTTGACTTCGACTAACACATAGTTTTTATTCTCAGTGTTTTTATCTCCTGATGGGGTGTCACCTTGATTTGCTTCCACCATATTTATTTCTCCAATGTATGCAGGCTCAGAGTAATTGGTGTCTGCAACATCCAAAGGGTCTTCATCTACTTTCATCTTTGGCTTGTCAGCGAATTTCAACCTACCATCTTTGGTAGCATTTTGAATCAGATCCCTGAAAAGAAAACACTGTGAGGTTTTGTGGGCTAGGAAACTATGATACTTGCAAAATCCTCTTTTCTTTCTTTGATCTAAAGGAGGTATTTTGACATTCGATGGCACAATTAGTTGGCCATCTTTGACAAGCAAATCAAAAATCTCGTCACATTTTGTTACGTCGAAGGTATACACCTTCTTTGGGAATTTGTCACTTTTCTCATTCTCAACAATTTCTTTCCCTTTTGTGGGAACTAGTAGTTTACAAGAGTAAGGTGGAGCCTGCTTTAATTCAGCAAGATCAATTTCGACCTCTTCGAATTCAGGATAGTCTTCAACTTCCTCAGTTTCGACATAGGAAATTCTTTCTTTCTTGTTACTTTTAAAAGCCCTGGCCTTTTCGGCCTTTAGTCTTTCGACTTGTCGAACCCTATCTGCTAATTAAGCCATGTCCCTCAAGTATTGTGTGTCTAACTTCTTTCGAATAGAGTAATCCAGCCACCAAAGAGCCATTTCGACTAACTCATGTTCGGAACCACTGTGAAGCATCTAGATTTCAAGAGTCGAACCTATTCGATAATCACCTATGGGTTCAATAAATTCCTCTTAACACTGGCTAGCTCTTTCGACTTATTTTAGATTGTCCCATGTAGAATTGTTCATGGAATAATCTCTCTAAGAGGGTCCAAGTATCTATGGATCCAGAGGCAATATGGTGAACCATGTAAAAGCATTCTTAGTCGTGAACTGGGAAATATTTAATCCTAAGGTTCTCATTATTTGCTATGTCTCCTCGCTTGTCGACACAGCTATGTGTTCGATTGTTGATTCATTGGTGTCTCCAAGAACTTCAGAAACTTAGGGACCTTATGTCCCCTTGGTAAATCAGTGTGCATTACATAATCTGCTATAGGAGAGGCATAATTTGGCCTTCTAATTCCTGTATTGAGACCGTTTTGGGCCATAATCCTTTCTATCATGGTGGTTAAATTATTTTCTGCTAGGATATTATCGTTTCGAATTCTATGAACGACTGCATCAGCATCTTGATGTCGACCCACCATGACAACTTCTCTAGGTTGTTCTTCTCGAAACGCTAGGACTTCTAGCCTTTCGACCCTTGCCCCTGGTTCTATCATTCCCCTTTGTGTTTCTTCTCGAATCACTGAGGCCTCTAACCTTTCGATCCTTGCCCCTGGTTCTATAATTCCCCTTTGTGGTTCCTCTCGAATCACTGGGGCATCTAACCTTTGTGCCCTTGCCCCCAAATTAACCCCTTCTCTGACTCGTCTATAGGGTGGGTCATCAGCAATTTGTTCTATAATGGGTATATTCGCTCGAACCAATGCCTGATTCTGCTCACGCTTCAAGTGAGCAAAAAATCGCTATTCGACTCATGTTATCCGCGTTTTCTCTGTTTGTCACAGTTATATTTTGTACTATTGTGGCGAAGATCTCTTGCATAGTTTGTGCTAACACTCCTATCATATTATAGTTACTATCATCCATTAATTGCCTAAAAGCCATCTGATTTTCTGTGGTTAGGATAGGCAATGTACTATAACCAACTGACCCTTGGTTATTTGTCATAAATTGATTGGCCCCAGATCCAGACCCAAATTGTGGTGACGAATTCGATGTCGAAGTATGCAAACCCGCCATAAAAGATGTTGGTATCCCATAAGAGGGATTTTTGGGCCTATTGCCATCGAAACTGGGTGGTCTAGTTGGTGGTGGGGTGGCGAAATGGGTTTGTGTCCCTGATGGCGGGACAAATCCCCGTGATAACCAAAGGGTTCCTGTATTTCCTAGGATCGAACTGTTAGTTGACATGCCACTTGTTCCATTCGTGGCCACACTACTGGTAGAAGATGCAACAGACTGTGCGTTCGAAGGGATCATGTTAGACGTTCCCGTCGAAGTAGACGCATTAGTGCCTGTTCCATGTGGGGCATTTTGTTCCCCTTGTTGATTGCTTGGATTAGACATCCTATTATTACGTTTTCTTCTGGGTAAGGGTTGGTTGATATTGGTTATTCTACCACTTCTAAGGTTCATATAACAACGAACTTAACACTCAGAAAAGAACTTTACAATGACTTTATCCTAACAATCTTTGCTTTTAATTTGTTAACGACCAATGACGGTCCCACTGGGCGTGCCAATTTGTTTACAGTGATTTCTGGTAAACAACCGCTAGTCTTCCAAACTATCAAATAAACTTAATGAATGTTATTTAATCTCTCTGGTAACTTGCAGGATCGACTAGATTGATCCTATGGGGTATGGTCGTTTGGATAAATCGAATTGTAAGACTGGTTTTCATATTTAGGAATTTTTTATTAAAGTGTTTTAGAGGCATTCAATTCACTTCGATTGCCATACTAAAGGAATCTAATGACATGATTAAACAAATCAATGTAAAACTGGACTAAATGATTAAAGATTCGAATAGGATAAGAGACATTTAAATGCAGAAAAGAGTAAAAGCTTTAATGTAAAGACTTTAATGTAAAAGCATGAATGTAAAAGGTTTCTGAAATGTGTAAAGGACTCGAATATAAGAACAGCAGTAAATAAATGACTTTGAATGCAAAAGTATTTGAAATGACAGTGGAATGAAAATGGAAGATAAACTGGAAAATATAAAGAGTTTTTTACTGAATTGTAAATGTTTGGTGTTATCATACGTACATTGTTCGAGCATTCGTTTCCCCTATCCATGTGGTATTTTGAATGTTTACTGAATTTTGTACAATAGATATGACACACGAAATCCTAACACTAAGACTTCTATTTATACTACTTCGACCATAAAGGTCTTGCTGTAAGATTCTGCCACGTTCGAAGCATGCAGAGCATTGTTTCTCTCTAGCCTCCGCGCGTCTTCGAACGCTCCAGCGCATATATATTTGATTTCCAATATCCCGCTCACGTTTGAATTTCAAACACCTTGGTATCCTTCGCTTCGAATTCGTTTCACAACCTTCACAGATATAGTTTCATCACCACTTCGAAGCTTCTTTAAATGTACCTTCACGACTGTCATTCAAAGCTCTGAGATTTTGACATGTCCATTCGAAGAACAATCTCTTCCATTCTAAGTCATAAAACTTACTTCATTCCAACAAACGCCAATTATTTCATTTCGAACTGTATCATCAAAATCTTCAGCCAAAAAAATGCCCCTTTAAAATATGTATTTCGAACCTTTTGAGAAACACTTATTTTAAATATATTTAGAAGATTTTGATGTGACTTTTGAGTAATCATGATATTTACTATGTATGACTTCAACTACGTCAATCAAGATGCCTCTTGGATTCCTTAACCATTTTGGAACAGTGATCACAGCATGGTGCGGTTAAAAAATAATGATTATTATTAATCATGCTTATTACCAACATCAGCTTTTACGCCACCTCTCTTTGAATCCAACCCACGACTCCCACGTATCCCTAGTCTCACTTAGTGGGTGTTTAAACTTCCTCACTATAAAAGCCTATCAGTTTAGTCTTTTTTCCTTTTTCCAAATTCTGAAACTTCTTCTTCCTCCACTCTCACTAAAACCCTAAAACTTCCAACAATCTCAACAATGTCTTCATCAACATCATCTCAACTGAAGAAAACTTCAAAGAAGAAGAGCAAGAACACAGGAACAATCATGGAGAGTAAGGTGGGCACTTACCAGGGTCAATCTGTGCTCATTCCTCAGATGATCTCTAAAGAAAAGGAAATGTTGTATGCCTCTCAGGTATTGATTCCTACTAACGCTGGCGGAAAAAGATTTGCTTTAATGGGTCCTTTAACTGTGTTTGAAATCTTGAAAGACACTAGGAAAATCTTCCCTATTTGCTATAATCTCAAACCCTTAGTTAATAAAATGGATGCCCCTAAGGTAGGAACTGAAAATATAGGCGAATCATCTGATTCGAAAACCATGGAGACTCCAATCGTACCCCCAAAAGATCCCTTTATCTTAGATTATGTAAAAAGTAACTTCAAACCATTCCGATCCTGCCCTACCTCAGACATAGCTTACCAAAACTGGCTCACCAAAGTAGAAGCCAAGAAATCCCAGCAATGGGAAGAATTAGGAATCTACAATCTGATTAAGTTGTCGAAACCAGGTTTCAGCTATAGTCACCCACTGTTATTTGCCTCATTGTACTTTTGGGACAGCACCTACAATACCTTTCATCCTCCTGGCGGAATGATAACGCCAACCTTTTTCGACATAGCTGCCATCACTGGTATTTCACCAGTAGGAGAAACCTATATCCCTGATAACGAAGAACACTCTAGTATTATTGACTTCGATGTCAAACTAGCCAGCTTTTCCAAGTTCATCAGCCACTACCACACTGAAGGAGATAGCGTCTCAGACGTAGAACACATTGCCTTTCTGACTTTATGGTTGTCAAGATATGTATTCTGTAGCAGATCCTTGCAAGTAGCAAGTAGGTTCATTCCCCTAGATAAGGACTTGCATGAGAATAGGAGAGTTTGTTTGAGCGAACTGCTGCTTGTTGACCTTTATGAAAGCTTGAGATCAGCTGTTTCTAGTTTGAAATCTCATACTCCAAAAAACATCCTGCTAGCTGGTCCCTTTTGGTTGCTCCAATTATGGCTTAATGCCATGTTCGAATCCTCCTTATCAACTGCTGACACCATTGTCGAACAAGATCCGGAGATAGCTGATAGAATTATTGAAGGCATAAGGCTGCGAAAACTCACTCTGAATGATGACAAAAATGACTTCAAAGTCCTTTTCTCGTAATACATCATGATTTTCTCCAAGAGACACAAATTCGAAGAGACCATGGCACCCTTCGCTCCAAGGACTCATGGACCATCATGGTTCACCATGTCTCTTTCAGAAGCTGTTAAAAGTAGAGAAATTCAAGACATTTGGAAAGCATTTCTACTCCCTAGGTTAATTTCCTCACGAATCACTCCTGCCAAGAATCAGATCTTCCTCTTTGCCTATCAACCTAACTTCGTCTCTAGACAATTTGGCCTGTGTCAGTTAATCCCTGAACCTCTGTTCCAAACACAGAGTGCCATAACCTCGGGTCGAACATTTAAAGCAAGAGAAGCCAAGCTACAACAAGAACAGTATCAAGATTTCGCTCAATTCGAACTACTACCTTTTGAACCAACATACTTCACAGCGAAGGGATTTCTGGAATGGTGGACTAAGTTCTACCAATCATATATGTTTGACACCCTCACCATTCAACAGAAGCTAACTGATGCGTTCAATGTGCAAGTACACTCCAAGACAGGTATGTTCACTCACGCCAAAGAAATTAGAGCTTTCCAAAATTATTTCGAAACCACTTATGATCCCACACGCTTTGGAAACCACTGTGTATCGAGCATCCCAGACCTTGAAGGAAAAATTTAAAGAAAAAATTTCTAAGTTCAAACTTCCTTCAGGGTTGTCACCTGAGGATAGGTATAGGTTGGCACTCGAAATGCATCCACCTAAATTCCCTAGATTGCCTACCTCAGAACTAGCTCTGGCTTGGTTTCCTCCATACCCTTGGTGGTTGACTTGCAAAGAGATGTTCAAATACAAATCTCAAAAGAAACTAAAGCCATCTGAGACTGTGACATGGGCTCGTCACTGGCTTCATGATTTCCCAGGACATCTTCGCTATGACCTTCCTGCCATTTCGATTACATCTGAAGCAACTCGATTTTCAAAAATCGTTTAAATTTCCGAAAAATAGTGAAATCGCCACCTAATTTTATTTGTTCTAAAAAGAACGGGAAAATATAGATAAAACCCCAAACAAGCGGATAAGGCGGTCTACGTGACCAAAAATATGGAATCGGGAGTCGGTTATGTAAGGGGGAAGGTATTAGCACCCCTTACATCCATCGTACTCGATGGGACCCATTTAATTCTACGCATTTGTGTGTGTGTTTACTAAGTTATGGATGCTGAAAGAAAACAGAATTTGTTTATTATTATTTTGAGTTTGGCACGGTTTCGGAACCGTGTGCCTACATATTCCCTTGTGCAACGGGAAAGTCAAAACTCTGTAGTTCCTCTTAAAAAGGCTTTAGTGGTTGTATTGATTTTATCTGAAAAATCGTGTGTTTAGACGTTTCAAATGCTTTGAACTAGGACTTGTTTTGTTTGTTTGAAAAGCTTAAGTCCTCGTTCATATTTGAAATGACTATTGCATACTCTTTGTCGGAAAAGAGTTTTTATGATCGCATATGAGCGAGAAAAGGGTTTTGAGTGGATTGAATTGTTTTTAGGTGGATGAAAAGTACCGAACAATAGGACTAGCATCCTATGATTCAAATACTAGAAACAAGATGAGCTCAATGCTCAACGAGTCGTCTATCATCCCAAAAGTTTTCTTAAAAAAAAGAGTGAAGTGAAACAAAGTTCACGTTATTAAGAGCCTTTAAACAATTGGACTAGCATCCAACGATTTAAAGATTAGAAGTTCATTTTGCACAAGTATTTAAACAATTAGTCTAGCAGCCAACGATTTAAATACTTGGGTTTTTATTGTGAAAGAGTTTTGAAAATGCACTCGACATTGGATCGAGGTTTGTAAATTAATTATGAAAGTGTTTTGAAGTTTGATACGCGGGGGAATGCGAAATGGAGGAGAAACAATAGGACTAGCATCCTACGATTTTTGGTTTTTGTAAGTGTCGACTTATGGGTGAAAAGTACCGAACAATAGGACTAGCATCCTACGATTCAAATACTAAAAACAAGAGTAAAGTGAAACCAAGAGTTCATGTTATTAAGAATCTTTAAGCAATTAGACTAGCATCCAACGACTTAAAGATTCGAAGTTCATTTTTTTTGCAAGCGTTTAAACAATTAGACTAGCATCCAATGGCTTAAACACTTGAGTTTTCTTATGAAAGAAATTTGAAAATGCACTCGACATTGGATCGAGGTTTGTAAGTTAATTGCGAAAATATTCTGATACGCGTGCTGAGATGAAATGGAAGCGGGTTATGATTAATCAAGTATATGAGCTTAATTAACCTCGTGAGGATAGGTGCTCCTATCCCCAACCATGAGACCCTGGTGCATGGTGATTGGTATATAGGCCAATGTTGTTTTCGGGCTATGATCGATTAAAGCAACAAGGGCTTTAACCAATCTCGTGAGGATGGCCATGCCCATCCTCAACCATGAGACCCTTTAAGAAATCGGCATATGAGCCAATCAGGATGAAATCGAATTGATTTTAATTTTTGTTGTGTGCAGAGTGTACATTGGTGAATAAATACTGAACGAGTAAATAAACAGACAAAAATTCCACACAATACAATCGGAAATTTAAATAATTATTAGAGATGATTTTTTCTGTTTGATGAAAAAATCGGCTAATAGTTTAATCGATAAATCATCAAACAAAAACTATCATATCCAATAATTATTCAGTACATCGCAATAAAATATTATTTACGACAAAATAAATTAATGGAAATAGAAAGTTCAGAAATAGCCTGGATTGCAGTGATTCTAGGCGGTGCGAAGAGAAATCCATCTGATCTTTGACCGGCTCGTAATGCCTCCACGTGCTAGCGAACTGAGTCCAATACGTCCACTCCCAAAGTATTCCGACGGTTCCAAAAATAATAATATTACACCACACACATTTATATTTATTCCACTATGAACATTTTCCTAAAAATGACTTTACTAATAATAATAAAATAAAGAAGTTTTTATTGAAAATACAAGGTGGTGACATTTGTCACCACCAGATTTTTAAGTAAAATAAAATATTAAATTTTTGTTTTTTTTCATATTTTAAGAAAAAATAAAATAAATTAAATTGAATTGAAAAAGAAGAAGGGGTCAAAATAAGAAAACAGATGAAATCTGTTTCTTTCTCACGCGTACTCTCTCTTCTTCATGCATCCTGGGTTTCTCTCATCTCTCTCGCCGGAACTCAAACCCTCACCCTCTCATCTCTCGACCCTCATCGGCGACCGTCGCTCTCTGTCTCTTTCTCACCATGGCTGTGATTCGCCATCACCGCTCTCTCTCACGGCGTCGCGCTACCCATCTCTCTTCTCTCTCGAACTGTATTGCATGTTGTCTGATTTCTGGGCTTAATATTTGTTTGATTTTCGATTGTGGTTTGTGTTACAGGTTGTAAATGGAATGAAAGGAACCCTAGGCTTGGCCGATTCCGGCGACGGTGGGTAAACCTGAGCTTTGGAGACGTGTCAGTGAAAGCTGGCTTCTAACCTTGTTCCGGGTGAGACCGTTCCTCTTCTTCTTCTTTCTCGCTTCGGAATATGAATTTCTGAAAAACAATAAACTGAAGGTTGTTGGGCGTTGAGAAAATGATGAGTATGCTATGTTATGTTCGTTTTCTGTTTGTGTTTTTGTGTTGGAACTTAGAACTGATTTGCACTTGGTTTTGGGTTATGGAGTTGGTTTGAACATGCAGATACTACACTTTTTTTCTGGGTTAATGTTATGTTTTTTTGAACTTCAACTCTCTCTTTTCTTTCGAAAATGGACTCTTCCTCCGAATTTCTGGTGGGTTTTTTCTTATATCTGAACAGATTTGCCCTTATCTTAGCCTGTCCCTTCAACCTTTATCCCAGTTGCTTGTCTTGGTTCCCAATGACCATGCTGTCATGATGGATTTTTCTGAGTTCCTTTTGACTTTGTTGCTTAAACTACTCTGCTCTTTTCTCTGCCCTGTGTTCTGACTTCTTGACTTTTGTGGCTTACTTTCTGCTTTCTCAACTGTCTATGCTTGTTGATACATGCTTGCTTGTGATGATTTCTTGCTGGCTGCTTGGGATATTGAACTGTGATGATCATTTGTACTTTTACTGACTTTTGGGGCTTAAATTGCTAGTTGTTTTGCTACTACCTGTTGCCTTGATCATTATGAGCTGGCTGTTTATATTGCCTGCTGTCTTGTTATGCTTATTGCCTCAAACTGTGGGATATTGTATGCTGCCTGGGAATTTTTGTCTCAGTTTATGCTTGCTGGCTTATATACCAAACTGTGATGGACATATATGCTGCCTTGGAATTAAAATGGTGACCTGCTTGCTGCCCATTATGCTTGTTTGTGAACCGTGTTAGACCGCGATTTGCAAGCAAGCCATTTCGCCGATGATTAATCTTTACGCAAGATTCTGAGGCCTTCGCAATTAACCTGATTCCCGCCAACGCCTAATGATGATCCTTGACAAACAATTCTTTTATAATTTCGCGTTTCGTTTCATTTTGTAACTTCTAACTTGTGCTCTTTTCTTTGTTACATGTGGCATCTGGAGGTTGGATCAAAGATGGAAAGCTTGAAGATCGAATGGCGATGGATGAAGAACATGGATAGAGCAAGAATAGGAGAGCTTGAAAAGAAGATGGTGACGATTCGAAGACACCGCTATAATAGTTTTTAGGAGTTAGGATTTCTTTTGTAGAACCTTGTAAGCTAACAGCACACTTGTAATGATTCTTTGTAACTTGAGATAAAATGAATACAAGTTTGAAAACCATTCCTTGTAAATTGAACAAATGAAAGAAAGACATCCTGAACGATTCAGATTCTAAGGATTTGACCAATTGTAAATTGAAAACTTGAACAATATATCATGAATTAAATTCAAGTCTTATCCTTCAATCTTGAATGAATGTTATCACAAGGTTTCCTTTCTTTCTAAGTAGGAAATTGTATTTCAAGGAACCAAACACAGATGAATCTATCCGCTTTATCATGAATCAATATTCTTGAATGAATATTTGAATACCTGACATTTGAAAGATTTGAAATGGAGTCCATTTGAATTATTGCACAGAACAGCTTGAGCACCAATCTTCTTTTGAAACATGTATTTTTAAGCAAATCAACTTGATTCCATCAGTCACCTTCTTCTCTTATAAAATGATTAGAATGCATAACAAACCAACAACTTCAATTCTTATGAAACATAGCCAAATGTTCATGGAACTGCAATAGCCCTTAAATCAATTAAAGTCAATCCTGAAAACGAAGTTCTGAACTTAGGAGGGTAAATTTTGGGGTGCGACAACATCTAATCAAGGCACAGGTGCGGATGCTTGGGAAAATCCCAAATGTTTCTTACTTTCTTTATTTTTAACACTTTACTTTAATTGTTTCGATTTGTAGCCATCAGGATAAAGACCGTTGCTTCGAAGCCTAAAGAAGGAAGCACTTCTCAACAAACTATCGAAACTAATGATGATGTGCCTCTAGCAATACCAACAACAACAACTACTACAACAACACCACCAACTGCAAACGTTCCCACTCCAAAGGTAACCAACTAACCCTATTGTTTCGAATAAACTAGAGTTTATGATTTAGATCTAACTCATGTCTAACCCTTTTCAGACTAGCAAACTTCCACCAACCACTCCCAAGAAAAGGAAACAAAACAACATTGGCAAGAATCCCAAGACTGGTGGAAATTCCCCAACAATTTCAAAAAAGAAACAAAAGAAAGAAACTTCTAAAGGCCCTGAGTCTACTAGCATTTCTGGACTTGATTCCGGGGATGTTGCTCCCTCCACAATATCCAAAATTCCACCTTCGACCTCCAACGTAATGTTGGAACATATTGATAGCAACCTTTCCTCCGATAATCCACAGGTAAATTGAATTCGAATCCTTAACAAAATAGTTATTCGTACCTTGGTGCATACTCCTAATTTTCTTTGTTTATGTAGGATACTTCGAACCCAAATCCCACTACTTCGACTCCTCCATCAAAGAATGTTGCTCCAATCAATTCATCTCCCCATGGGGACTCCAGTAATCTTGTGCAAAATAAAGGATCCTCCAACATGGTGATTTCGACTGGAGCTTCAGAGGCACAAGATGACCAAGGTACTTCCCCTCCTTTAAAAGAAACAAACGAAGCAACGCCTCATGAGTCTGCAGAGATTCTACCAGAAACTTCTCTTCCAAAGTCTCCTCTCGAAACCCTTCAAGAGAGCCCAAAGGTAACTCATGCTGAAGAGGAAAAGGCTAATTCTTCTCAAGAGAGTGAAGAATCTGCAGAAGAAGGATCTGAGGAAGACGAAGCCCAGAGCGGTTCGAGCGATGGAACAGAGTCTGATGCTAATAGCAGTGAGACTAATTCGATTGAAGTGGTGGATCTGGTTGACAATGGAGAAGACAATGAGCAAGACAAAGACGAAGGCGATGGTGACAAAACTAATGAACCTATGGAGGTTGACATGGACGTGACTCCTTTGCGTATGGAACTTCCCCAATCTCAAATGGCTGAAGAGGAGTTAGCTCTCCTAAGACGCAATGATCCAATTGGGTACATGAAAGCTAAATTAGCCCAAAGGGATACTCCTATTGCTAGGGCTGGCACTAGTTCGACTAATAACCCATTGCCCTCAGATGCTAGAGTTGTACTCCTTAACAAAATCAGGAGAACAATCCTTGATATAGACTTGTTCGAAGTTCTCAAAAAAGACAGTACGGCTTGCTACACCATGAAGGAGCTTCTTACGCAAGTTAACCTCGCCACCTGCTCTTTGGAAGTCAGCACCATATTGTTCGATCTTCAAACTTTGTTGGATAATATGACTGGGTGTCTTCTTCAAGACGAATTTGCTGCTGCTAAAGTCCAAGAGAAGCGAAACGCTATGGAAGCTGCTTATGAGCATGCTTCAAAACTTTCCAAAGAAGCTGAAGATCAAGCCATGCACTTACAACAAGCCAAGACTGACTATGAAGCTCGAGCTCAATCTATTCTCCTCAGGGAAAAGCAAATTCAAGAGCTCCAACAAAAGGTTAAGGAGGCCCAACAACAGCAATCGGCGTACGAAGCTAATACTGTTGGGAATCAATTCGAAGAAACCCTCAACAAAGGCCTTGCCGAAATGGAAGCAGCAGAGCAACTTAAAGGAGAAGTAGCAACCCTAGAAGGAGCGAGACGTTTCACCCAACAAAGGCTTGAGTCCTTTTGAAGCACTTTTGATAGATTGAGGAACAATACATATTTTTAAATCTCTGTTTATTTAATTAGTTTTGAATCTTGGTTTGTAATATCTGAACAACGCCATTTTGGCAATGAATGTTACCATTTTGGCATTCCTATATAATATTTTGACTATGTTATTATTCGAATCTCCTGCAGGCAAGGCCTATATTTTTTCAAATATTTTCCATTTACCTTTAAGATTCGCTTGTCATCAGCTAACTCTTCGATTTCATATGCATTGTTTGAAAAGTTCTTTAGTATTCGAAAAGGTCCCTCCCATTGAGGTGACCATTTTCCTAATGTTCTATTCTTCTTGTCCATGCGGCAATGAGGATGGTTGTGTCGGATAGATTTTCGAGGAAGAAAATATCCTAAGTGAGGGAGAGTTGTAACGCTCTGAATTTAATTAATTAGTTAATTAAATTATTGAAGGATTTAATTATTGGGTATAGACGAAGTTTGAGTATTTAACCGGAATAATTAGATTTATCGGAAATTATTATAAGAGGCATTTTTGGATTAATACGTTATTTGAGTTGATAAGTTGATAATCAGATAATTAGTCGGCTTAACCAGGAGAAAATATTATTAATAAATAATAATAGTTTATTAGAAATTAATATTAGAAATATCATTAGTATTAGTAGAGTTATTAATTAAATTAGTTGTGTTAAGTCGAATTTGTGAGTGAATCGTTAAATTATTGGTCGGATGAAAATTAGTCAGAAGAAGAATATTATTAGACTTTAATTATTATTTTAAAATTATTAAAATTAAATGTAGAAGATTAATTAATTAGAAGGATGAATTAGTATTTTAAGGGTATTAATTAATAAACCCAATTTATAATAGTGACTCACTAATAATATTATTATTATTATTTAGTAATATTTTTATTATTTAGTAACTTGTAGTAACCATATAAAAAGGAAAATAAAAACAAGTGGTATAGAAAATAAAGGAAAAGAAATAAGTGGCAGTAAGAAGAAAAGAAGAAGTCACGTAGGAGAAAGGAAAAAGGACAGGAAAGAGGAATAGGGTCCCTAGCAGTGTCAATTGGTTGTCCGAGTTTGACGTTTTTCAGGTCGATTTTTCGAGCTCCCTTCAATTCAAAGGTAAGGGGTGGGGTTCGATTACTATAATCAATTGTATGATAGTTTTTATGTGGGATTTAGGGTTATATAATTACCATGCTAATTGTGCTTTTGCGACGAATTTATGATTTCCTGAATATTCTAATGTTGAATCCACTGTGTTGAATTATTACTTTTATGTTGGTTGGTGTTGTGTTGATAATTGATGTGCATTAGATCGTTGGTGCTTTTCTGGAAAGTCCCTTGAAATACACACAGAAGGGGACGACCGCCCCACTAGTTTGGGAGGAATTGGAGACAACCGTCCCCACGGTTTAAAAGAATTTTTGTGTGGGCCCCACCAGCCAGGAGGCGGCCGCCTCAGGCCCTAGGGGGTGGGTGCCTCACACTCCCTTACTTGCTTTCTTGGTGTTACATGGCAAGGGTAGTATAATGGCTTAGATTTGCTTGCTTATCATTTAGGAAATAGAATTACAATACTAGTTAGCATACTGTGTTGGAAAAATATAATGGTTAAGTACTAGGTGTTCGCGTTAAAAAGTGACGCGCGAGGGAATCGAATCTGAATTCGGATTCTCTGGCTCGAAACGATTTACTCTTTTGATTTGTTTATAAAGATGTCGCGAGCATCAAGCTTTATTATTTTCAACACAAGAAAAATGATTATGAAAAAGGGGAAAGCTGTTAATACCCTCAATTGATTATGATATGCATTACGACTAGCGTAAACTAGACGTAACGCATTGGGGAGATTCCGGGTAAGGGGGGTTTGTTATATAAAGGGAATAGATGGAGCACCCTAAATATATATAGTTATCTATAGCTTTATATATGAATATGTTTGATATGTTTGTGTGTTTTAATTGCTATTTCTATGATTGGGAAAGTTTCTCCTTTGGACTTTAAGAAGGATAGATTATGTGGGGTCCTAGGTTTTGTTATTATTGTGCTCGCAAAGATCATTGGGATCTTCTACATACATATCCCATAATGGGAATCAGAGCATTTGTAGCTCGGATCTAAAGGGATCTATGGTTTGTTTGGTTTGAGGAAGAAAGAAATTTGCTCGCCAAGGATGAGACCTTGTGCCTACGTATTCTCAAAGAGATGTTGAGAAAGTCAGAGCAATCGTAGTTCCCACTTATGTTAGTGGAAGCAACGGAAGTTATTAAGAGACAAAGACAAATGTCATCTTGATGAAAAATGTATCTAATCTATTTCATCACATACATTTTGAAAAGTTTGAATCTTTCGTCGTAAGTTATAGGCGTTTTGCTTTAGTGTACAAGCGTTACCACTTACGAGTTTTTTAGAAAGATGTTTTGAAAGATGATTGAATCTTTTAATTGTAAGCATTGGGTGTTTTGCTTGAGTGTACAAGCGTTACCACTTACAGATTAAGAGATGTTTTTGTTTGAAAAGAGTTTGAAAAGTTTTTTTTATTGTATGTGATATGATAGATGAGATACTTCTTCCATAGAGATGATAGATGTCTAAATCTCGAGGAGAAATTAACTGGATTAGGGGGATGCTTTTAAGAAGCCCATGGGTCCTTGTATTGTAAGCCCAAGAGGAGGCATTCCGAGGGTCATCGAGGGTCATCGAGGGTCCTTGTATGAAGCTCAAGAGGAAGCTATAAGGTATGGCTGGCTTTGGCTTTAAAAGGGATTTCACCGGGAAACCATCCTTTTAGGATTAAGAGCAATTTCACCAGGAAATTATACTCTCTGGGTTCTATCCTAGCACAGGTGATTCTTTGTATTGGAAGCCCAATAGGAGGCTGTTAAGAGATTTCCTGGTCTCTTTCTTGTTTGATGCCCAAGAGAAGGCTAAACTCAACGAGGAGTTCTTTTGAACGAAGCCCAAGAGGAGACTGACTCAACAGGGGAGTGTTGTCTTATATGAAGCCTAAGCGGAGGCTAAACTCAGTAAATGAGTTTTCTTATATGAAGCCTAAGAGGAGGCTGAACTCAGATGAAATAAGTTATCTTGTACAAAGCCCAAGAGGAGGCTAAATCTGTGGGGAACCTAATGGTTAGACTAGTTGTTATGTTATAACTAGACAGTTGTATAAACAAACGTATGAAGTTTATTCACAGGAGTTTATGGAGGAAATATAAACAATGCATGAAAAGTTTATTTACAAGAGTTTATGAAGGAAATATAAACAAGTGTGTATAAAACGAACGTTTAAAACGAGCGTAACTTGATTATTTACAAGTTTGAATTGTGTACAAGGAAGTAAATATGTACACGAGCGAGTATTTATGTACAAAGAGGTGTGAATGTACATAGGAGGGTTGGGACTTACACCGTAAGGGAGGCCCATTGGTTTAAAAGCAGTTTCACTGGGAATAATGCTCCTTTTAATACCAACGGTATTCAGTGTATATACAAGTGAAATGAAAACAAACGGAAGAAGTTTGTCTGTAATTGAGTATTTACAAAGATATCTGTATTATGTACAAGGAAA
The DNA here is from genome assembly GCA_021764765.1 of Vicia sativa. Lineage (NCBI taxonomy): Eukaryota > Viridiplantae > Streptophyta > Magnoliopsida > Fabales > Fabaceae > Vicia > Vicia sativa. The sequence continues at coordinate 237,569,065 of CM038795.1, forward strand.
ATTAATATGTACATGAAAGAATTAGATATGTACAAGGAAATATGTATGTACATAAAAGAATTTTGGGACTTACACCGTGAGGGAGGCCCATGATCGGTTAATTCGAGAGAAAACGAATTCGGTTTTATCGTCAAATCGGATCGATCATGGAAAAAAGATGTAAGTTTAATGAAAAGTTTTGAAAAAAAGATCTTGAAAGTGTTTTTGAAAGATTAAGTTTACTTACAAGAAGTTTGAGAAAAAATCGGGCTTTGAAAGTTTGAAAAAATCACCTTTGAAAGTGCTTTGAAAAGTACTCAAAAGTATCATTTTCGGCTCGATAAAAATATAATCAGATGAAAGTTTTTCTGAATTTTTTGACACTATCATAAAATAGATATGTTAATTGACAAGTGTACAAAAAATCACCTCAAAATTAGGAGTTTTGATTGGGTTTTGAAAGAGTCAAAGTTTGAAAAAAATATGAAGTAAAAATGAAAAAGTTTGGCAAAAATGGTCCCAAGGCTACTCGAACCCGGGACCATTGGGCAAGGCGTGGCAAGAATGACTTAAGAGTGAGCTGGCAACCGCTGGGGCGGCAATACATCCGTGTATTGAGTTCAAACCAATTAATTATATTACAAACTGGACATTTGAATTTGAAAAAACGCGCGTACTCATCTTCTTCTTCCTCAATCCTTCAATTAGCCATGGATTCCTTGTTTCTCAATGAAATTGCCCAATGTAAACATCAAACTTGATCGAAATTGAACCAGGAACATGATGAGGTGGTTTAATTTCATTTATTTTTAGCTTAACATGATTAAATTCCCAGAAATCACGAAGAACCCTAATTCTTTAAAATCAAATTGAAATCGTGTATGATCATGGATTTAAGCAATTGATTGAGGGTTAATGATCAGTGATGGTGCAGAAACAAAACGGCCAAGAGATTTTTGAACTGGAAGCAAGGAATCAAGGAGTTTGAAGTTGAGTTACATACCTCTTGAAGCTGAGATCGAAATCTTCAATGGAGTGTTTCCAGAGTTGTTTTGATGATTCCTATAGCACCAATGAACTTCAAGGATCGTGTGAGGATGGTCTGCTCACCTTGAAATTGCATGAATCATTCCAACCAAGTCCACCTGCACATGCTTCAAAGTGAAACTTGAAATCGATGTTAGAGGTGTTACAGGTTAAGGTTAATGGTCTGCATCATCCATATGAAGTATATTGATGATGTTTGAATGGAAAAATCACAACTTGCTCGAGCCAAACATCAAATTCGAAGGTTAAGGCAGTTTTGGCAAGTTTGGAAACATGAAATGCAATTCTGGTTTTTAGCTTTTCTTATGTTGATTTTAAGTTACAAACCAATTACATATGATGTTTATGACATGTTAGACACCAAATCTCTCATGTTTTTTCACAAGTTTTGAAAATGCAAGATTTCTCAAATTGAACTATGTTACTTGAAAATTAAGAAAGAAAGGAGAAAGCTTGTTTTGGCATAGCTTTGGTGTAGTTTGAATGGCAAACATGACCTCTATTTATAGGTCAAGATTTCGAATAGCAAGCAAAGAAGATAGGCTTTGGTTTGGACAACTTGCCTTAGAGGGCAAGAAAGTCATTTTGCAATAAATGCAAAAGGAAGCTTCCTTTTAACCATGGTTAAATTTAACTTGATCTTATCTCATCATAATTACTTTCAACTGATTTTTATCAGCTCTAGCCTATCTCCAATTAGTGACAAGGCTTCTAGAAAGAGATTTTGCAAAAAATGACTTGTAATTTTGAAAGTTGTACTTGAAAATCAAGGATTTTGGAGCTCTATGTTTCAAAATCAAAAGTATAGCTAGGCACCATGGATTTGAAAGTTCTTGGACATTTTGGAAAGCTTGTTTCAAGAGCTACAACTTTCATGTTTTGAGTTTTTTCTAATTCCAAATGGAACTATGTGAAAAAATGCCATGAAGTTTGGAAAAAATGTGAAATTTTAACACTTGAAAAATTTTCAAAGTGTTGAAAATTTTGACTTTTTGTTGACTTTTCCAAATTTCTTGATTTTTTATGATCATTATGGATCATTTGAAGTATTTTGATGATGGAAAAAGTTTTATCTTGAAAAAGTTGACCAAAAGTCAAAGTTTGACTTTTCAGTGCAGATGAAATTTTATCAAATGATCCAGAAATTGACTGATGAACTTTGTGAACTTCTGTGATGTTTTGAATCCAGAAATTAGGTCAACATGTTGTATTGAAGATATAAAGATCAATCTCCAGACAAAAAATTCATTCATTGATCAGAAAATCAGTGATTGCTTATCCTCGATGAAAACCCTAATTGGTCGATCCTCGATAGATCATGAGAAAAAATTGGATATCTGAAGATCAGAGGTTGATGATTTGATTAAAATAGATCAATTGAGGTGAGTGAAACTCAAACCCTAATTGATTACCTCTTGAATCAGATGAAAAATTGATGAAACCCTAATTTTGACCTGTAGAAGCTATACCCGATTAATTCTGTTCTGAACTGTTAGTGATGCAATGATGCAAATGTAAGGTGGTATATTAGGTCAAAATTTGGGGTATGACAGCAGGTTATGTGTAGCAACAGGTACCCATAGCAAATAAATTATAGCAGGCAAATTAACAATAGCAGAATACTGCAACAATTAGTAGACTGGAAAATAAATAGTAGAATATTATTTTAGCACTATCAGAAATTAGTAACCGATAGTGAATACCAGTACAGTAGGGTAAATTAAAAATGCAGAAAAATGAAAGGTAGTAGTAGAATAAAAGTGACAGAATTTATATAATTAATTAGTATTACTGCAGGAGGTAGAACAGTGCAGAATATTATTCTAGTTACTAACAGGCAGTGTAAAATAGTGTAGCAAAAACAATCTATTAATGCAGGAAAGTAAATGGCGGAGATAGAATAAAATTGACAGCATTTATGTAATTAAGCAGCATTGTTGCAGGAAACAAAATAGTGCAGAATTTAGACAATTAGCCAAATTAAGCGATAAAATTAGCTACTCGGAATTGGACGAAAATTTATAGGGCAGTTCGCGTATACGAGTAGTTAAATAAAATCTGATTATTTTGTTGAATTTCTCGTCGATTGTTGTAATTGCAGGTACTGTCGAACTAAGTTGCTTTGTCCCAAATTGGACATATTTTAGTTGTAGGCTTAAAATAGTCAATGTTGAAATTGTAGTTAATTGTGTTGATTGTGTTAATTATGAATTGCGTTGTGTTGCTGTTGTTAATTGTTGTTGAAGTTGCAGTTGATTGTGTTAATTATGAATTGCGTTGTGTTGTTGTCGTTAATTGTTGCTGAAGTTGCAGTTGATTGTGTTAATTATGAATTGCGTTGTGTTGTTGTCGTTAATTGTTGTTGAAGTTGCAGTTGATTGTGTTAATTATAAATTGCGTTGTTGTTGCTGTTGGTAATTGTTGTTGAAGTCGAAGTTGATTGTGTTAATTATAAGTTGCATTGTTGTTGAAGTTGTTAATTATTGTTGAAGTCGAAGTTGATCGTGTTGATTAAGTTGATGCAGTTAATGCATGATTAAGTTGTTGTTGTTTTAAGTTGTTGTTGATGTTGTGGTCGTTGTATCATACATAGCATGTGCATTATTAAGTTGGCCTGGATTGGCACCACGTTGAAAGTTGAAGGCTTACGTCTTGTTGAATGCCTCGATATCCTGGCATAATTTTAAGTTGGGAGTTTACTCCAAATGGATCCACATGCATTTGCATAGTCGAGCCTCATTCGAGTTGCATTTTGAAGTTGTTGTTGATTTTACGTTGTTTTGTGGATTGTCATATTTTGTTGATTGAAGTAGTAATTATTGTATGATTATTTACCTAATATATGAATTATCATATTTTTGCTTATATTTTTCGATATCTCACCCTTTATATTTTGTTGGTCGTTACCTTTATATTGGTAATGTGCAGGTACCCCAGTCGAAGGTTTAGTTGTTGTTAGTTCGAGTTGGAAAGTCGCTCTGATACGTAACACTCGGGGATGAACGCTAGTTGTTTAGTTGTTTTGGATTTGTTGTTGAATAACCATGTTGATACATGAAAAGTAACTGTTGGTTTTAAAATGGTTTTAAAGTTGAAAAGTTGTTTTAACTTCCAAATTGAATAATGTAGTTCCGTTGATTTTATATTAATAAAGTTAAACTCATGTTATTTAAGTTCATCCGAACTTAAGTGTTATGTATCTGTGATAACATGTTATTGTTTAGTCGAATTGTAATACTCCAATTGTTTGTTGAAAAGAATTTTTACAACTCTGATTTTCTTAATAATTACCGGGGTAGAATTGGGGTGTTACACCGTGCAAAGTTGTCCTCTTTCTCGCACTCTAGAAATGCAAAACCAACATAATACGTCTTCTCAGTCGATGTATCACCAACAATTTCCAACAACAGAAACATGTACTTGTTGGTCTTGTACGCCGAATCAATTATGAGCACGGTAGGAAACATGTTGAACAATTTTATGGAATCAGGATGAATCCAATAAAATTCTCTAACTGTTACCCCATCATCACCTCATCAATGCCTACAAACATAATTATTTTCATCTAGAAGTTTCAAGAGGTGTTGCATCTCGGTTTGATCCTCCCTAATCACTCACATGGTTTGATAGCGCTTATTGTAAACTTGTTTGATATTTGATGTGTTCTCAGGTATTTTGCACTTCAAGGTTGCAAGTGTGTTTTTGGGCGGTACCAAATTCAAAGTCATGTCCAAAACACATGCCTTCTCATCCGGAAGGAGCCGACATGCAATTGAATGACCAACTAACTTTTGAGTTAAATCATGATTGTGGAAACTGCTAATCACATTAAATTTTCATTTCTTATTTGCCATAAGATAACCACGCAACCTAAATGGACATTCACATTTTCTTGAACCGGTGTCGTCGCATTTAAAATTTTGAATACGACATATGTATTTCCCACTTCTTTCGCATGTCAAAATCACAAATGCATTTCTTCTATTTGTATTGTTATAGGACCTTGTAATCACAACACCCAAACTTAGTTTCGTTTCCTCTATACGAATCCATTGCAACATGTCTTCACGTAATTCAAATTCTTCAACATTTTTAAATTGCTCACGAACATCTACCGCCTTAATTACGTGAGGAGAAACTACGAGCGGCGAAACAACTCCAGACCTAGGTTTGGGACTGTTATGGGGGTGCACCATACCTATGTTACATAAATAATATAATTTATTCACATGTCATAGTGACATGTAAAAATAAACACAGACAGAATCCAGGAATTAACTTTTGGTTCTGTTCAACCATAAACCAGAAGTATACATCTGATTTCTACGTAACCTTGTTTCTACAAAAAGTAACAGATTAATGTAGGAATGAGGGATGAAATGAATAAAATTTACCTAAAATTCTACTTCCTTAAGCTCTTTCTGATATGATGAACCACAAAAATGATGATTTGGAGTGGAAAATGGATTGAGAATGATGAGGGTTTTTTAGAGGTTTTGAGTGGAAAGTGTAAAATGGGGATGATCAACATGTCCATACTGGTTACTATTTTAAGTAACGTGCATCGTGACAGAAATCGAAAGTATACTTTCAATTATATATGAAATATCCAAGTGACAACACAATTCAACATTTCTGCTAATAGAACCGGAAACAGAATTTCGGTTTAGAAACGGAGTTATACCTCGGTAAAATTTCTTACAATTTAAAGGTGAAACCACATTTGATCTATTTTATACAAAATAAGTACAAATTAAAAATATATTTTTAGTTTTATAAAAGATATTTTCGAGATTTCATAGGATGTCCCATGTACTATGGGTTAAGAAATTCCAAAAAAGGTTCTCAAAAATGCCATTTATCTTGTAGTAATCAAAGTATTCACCTAAATATCATTCTTCCTACTATAGTACAATACTATATATACATTGAGACAAACTTATATACATTGAAACAAACTTATATACATTGGTGCAATAACTTGTGTGTATATTCTTTGATCATATTGCCACCAGAATATCTCGTATACAAAAAGCCACTTTGCTAGGCACATAAACACACATAAAGACAAGGTGGTGGAAGAAAAATCATATACAAACAAAAACCAAGCTTAGCTGTTTAGAAAACTTGTGTTGGTAAATAACATACTTGTCACTATGCATAAAATAGAAACTAAATAATTAATTAGTGGTTGAGATATATATTCTAGATCTATTCTAGCAGATACTGACATTCAGTCAAATGTCAATGCTACTGTTAGTGCGCAACAACTCAATATATGTAATATTCAAAGGTATCTAAAGGGTGAATTAATATTGAAAAACTCATGTGAGTCATATTGTATGCTAATATTATCGAACACGCAACAAAGAGATTAATTTTGGCAAGTATCAAAGGTATGTACATGTTACTTATTTAGAAAATGTCGTTTTCATTCCAAATGATGAAATATTATGCACATGCGTTTTATTAATGAACACCTCATTAGGTCCTGTTTTTGGCTGTCATTGCACCAGATCCAACCATATGCGTTTTCTTAATTAAAATGGAGAGTTGGGACCTTTTTTTTTTTAATAAATAATTCTCTTTCAATCAATGTAATTTAGTTGTTTAGTGGGGCATTTTGCCTTTTGCAGTTTTTCAAAAAAGTTTAATTACTTTTATTTGTTCCAAAAAAAAGTTTGATTACTTTCAATTTTTGCTAGACTCTATGTGTATTAACATGCAAATTCTAACTATAAAAGATATTGTGTTTAAAATCTAACGCGTAGGAATAACATTACTTTGAATTAGTAGAACATGAGGAAATTATTTTAAGAAAATATCTAATTAAAAATGTAAGGGATAAGAATTTGTCAGTAAATTGTAATAGAGAGACTTTTGGATTCACACATATACATTGAGAATAAGACAATTTGATAAATGACTCTTTCACTTAGAAGATTAATATTTAGAGAAATTAATGTGACTCCTAACTTTTTGACAATGAGGGAAGATTTATTGTTTTGCTCACCAAAATCCCTCCTTTCAAATAGCTTAGGTTTCTAGTTGGTGTCAATCCTCATAACTAATCTATTAGAGAGCATTTTCAAAAGGATGACCTCTTGAAAGTAACTATTGAAAGTTAACTATGAAATCTGTGTTTTTTTTATGAAAACAAAAGGTTACACTAGAGATGCTTAAATACAATATTGTGGGCTTAAGAATTAGCAACAAACTAACTAACTAATGGATGAGAAAAGGGTGGAAGAGAGATAATAGGATATAAAAGTGGTTACACTAAATCCTAGTTCTAATACTCTCCCTCAAGTTGGAGATTGGGGTTTATGAATTCCCAACTTGGGCAAGAAGTCATGGCATGTCTTAGCTCCTAAAGATTTGGTGAAGATGTCAGTCTGTTGCTGATGAGTTGAAACATGAGATGTAGTGATGGTGCCTGATTGGATATGATATCTTATCAAATGACAATCCACTTCAATGTGTTTAGTTCTTTCGTGGAAAATCGGGTTGGCGGCTAAATGAATGGATGCTTGATTATCGCAGTATAAAGGGGTAGGACGAGTGCATGGAACTTGAAGAGTATGGAGTAGGTTGTGTAGCCAAATAATTTCACTTGTAGCATGTGCCATTGCTCTATATTAAGCTTCACTAGAAGAGTATGAAATGGTGACTTGTTTCTTTGTTTTCCATGAAATTGGAGCGTTTCCAAGTTTCATCAAATAACCCGAGGTGGATTTTCGTGTTATGGGACATGATGCCCAATCCGAATCACAAAAGGCAACTAGTTACAGATTGTTGTGACTAGGTAAGTGTCATACCCCAAAATTTGCCCTCCATCTTCTCAAGACATTCCACACATCCATACTCAAGGATTCCTCAAGGGTTGATCAGACAAACCCTCTCCTAGACAATCAACCCAAACTAGGGTTTGGTGATTCTCAGATCAAATTGGATTTCCAACATCTCCAATGTTCATCATGCCTCCTCATATGCTTCAAATGTTCTCCATGTCAAGTTTCAAGCTTCACAAGTCAAGTTTCCTCAGACAATTGCTCAGATGGTTGAAAATCAAATGTATTGGACAAAAAGTCAACTGTGGTCAACATACAGTCAAACTTCATGATTTTTGGTCAACATCCTCATTTTGAAGTTACATTCATCATTTGATCAAGGGTTGATCATGATTCATCAAGAAAACTCAAGATTTGCTCAAAAGTCAAACTTTCTAAATTAGGGTTTCTTAGTGAAAACTCAACCAAACTTTGACTGATCATAACTTCTTCATAATTTCTCAGAAATTTTTCCACCACCTCTTCTTTTGAAGGAAATTCAATTCTCTACAACTTCATGTCTCACAAGAATGTTCAAAAAATGCTTCATTTAAGAGGTATGGATCAAAATATTACAGGTCCTTTTCAAAAGTCAACAAAAAGTCAACATTTTGTTTTGAAGATATATTGAGCATGGAAACTCCAATTGAGATGACACCAAATAATTTGGTTAGAGGACTCTTAGAGCTTTCCAAAAAGTCAAAGAACACTCAAAAATGTGGAAAATTGAGCAAGATACACCATTCACAAGTTGGGCAATTTTGAAGAAGTGCACAAAGAGAAATACCTCTAAAAATCAAAAAATTTGCAAATGGGCTTACTTTTTCTTTATCCAAACTTGTTCCTTATGCAATTAGGAATATCCAAGCCCAATGCCACGAATTTTTATTTTATTTTTCTATTTAATTTGGAATTTATTCATTTAAATACAAATTAAATTTAAAAATAAAGTATAAAATCAAAATTAAGTGCAAATTTGATTTTTCTCTCTTCCTTGAGATCCAAGCAACTCAATAAAGCCAGCAAATTTCGAAATTTGGTTGGATATGGCAAGATTTGATTGAAAATTGATCAAAAAGATGGAAATTTGATTTGGTACAAAATCAAATATGTTTTGCATTGATTAGTGATTGATTCTTTCTCAAATCAACTCTGAATCCATCTACTATATATATGCAACACATGCCACACAAATTAGGGTAGAAAAACTGGCTAGAGAAACCCTATTGAAGCTCAAAAAATCTGTGGCTTGCAAGCAATTGGTAACCATCGATCCAACCTGTTTCAATTGTTTTTGAGCATTCAAACACATTCCTTGACATCCCTGGAAGCATTCCAGACCTTCACATTGCTCAAAACCATCGAGAATCAAAGAATCCGAATTCGGTTTGTTCAAATATATTTCAAAATCGATTTCTCATATTCATGCATTTTTAACACGATTTGTTGTTGTTTTTGTGATTAGTGAGAAGTTTGCAAGCGATCTGGGCAGGTTAATTGTATTTCTATGGCCGGAAACACGATATGCCATGATTAGGGTTCTTGACCACGAATTAGGGTTTCCTTAAAACGGAAAAATTGGACCTCGAGACCATTACCATTGCATTTGGAATGATGTTTCCAATCGATCTATGGTTTCAGAATTCATTTATATTATCTGTATGTGATTTTTGATTTAGCCAGGGTTGTAGCGTCGAGCAAAGGCCGACGCTAAATTTTCAAAAATTCAAATTGAGGAAGACGAAGCTTGGCGCGTGATGGAGGAAGTCAGGGAGCAACGCGTGTTTACATTCCACTCGTTCCGGTTTCTAAACAGTTGGACACGCTGGCTCAGTTGGTTAAGGCGCTCACTATGCAAAGATACTCCTCCAGGTCCCCTGTTCGAACCTCATCAGGACCAGATTTGCTTCCTTTTTTACAAACTTTGCACTTTTTCATATTTTCTATATTTTCTTATTTATTTAATATTTTGCATGCATTTTTAATTCTTTTCATAATTTTTATTCATGCATTAAAAAATACCAAAAAATATTTTTCTTTTTGCATTTATCTTCAGAAAATGTTTATTTAATTTATAAAATTAAAAAAATACTATTTTGCATGCATATTTATTTTTATTCCTATTTTACCATTTAAACCACTTTTAATTAGTTTTTAATTATTAAATTGCATCCAAAAAATCCCAAAAAATTATTTTAGCATATTAATGTTATTTCCAGCATGTAATATTTTTCTCATCTAAAAATTTTTATTTTTACTAACATTTTCCTCTTATTCGATTTCATCGTATTTTCCGATTTTCTCATCTTTTCATAGGTTATCTTGTTTCAGACGATTCTTTTTACTGTTTTTTCTTTTTCCAATAATGTAGCTGCTTATGGGATGTAATATTTTTAATTAGGGCTTTTATTTTCCGCACGGTTAAATTATGTATCTGCCCCAAAGCCATGTAATAGCGTAGGATTTATCTTTCCGCATCTTTACATTCCCGCATTTTAATTTCCGCACCATGTAAACTGCTAGTAATTAGGCGTGTATGGCAAGATAAAATCAACATAGCTCACTCTAATTTTCTAAGATAAAATATATGAATTGGCACACTCTTTTTCACATATGCACCCCTTAGGGTAATTCTCTCTCGTTGCCTTACGAATTCAAATGGTCAAGTCCCTCGAACGTAGAGGTATTCTAGCACCGTTGCCTTCCAAACAAATCATCATAGTCCCTTCGATACAAAGATCATAAGACCCACGATGTCGCCTCCGAATACATGTTCTTGACCCTCGATTGTCGCCTACGAAAAATGATGATAGTCCCTTCGAATGTACTAGGATACTTCCTACAATTTGATTTCTATGACCATCTGATGTCCCTTCGAATGTCCCGCTTACATCCAACAAATGGAGTTACCTACCAACTAATGGTATGGATAGCACTATTCTAAAGGAACGTAAAACAGCACGAAAACGACCAATTCTGAGTAGGTAATAAGACTTTTAGTTGCTTGCTCTATCAAATACTTTTTGCACCACACACTTTTGTCAAAGTTCAAACTCTTTTCAAAAACGAAACATTTCCGAACACTTTGTATACATTCCTACATGAATCATTACAAAGTCAAAGCGAAATGCCTTTTCAAAACATTTTTTTCAAACACACAGAAAGCAATTTTAAGGTGATCTATGAGCAACTAAGAGCCCGTAGATAACTACGGATGGAAAGGGGTGCTAATACCTTCCCTTTTCATAACCTTCTCCCTTACTCAGAATCTAACGAAGGTCTTTTTCTGTACTTTTTACCTTCCCTTAATTGGATAAAAGAAAAGTCGGTGGCGACTCTTGCTATCCGCACATTTGCGATACAAAATCCTACAAAGTCAGTTCACCGTGTTACAGAACTGGCGACTCTGTCGGGGAGACACCCTAAAGAGAGAATGCCTTAGGGATTTCTAGATCATTTTTACTGCTTTCTGTTTGACTTGCTTGCTTTATCTTTAAGGGTTGCTTGGGTATTATATTTGTGGGGGATCCTACACCCGGATCCGGGTTTCCTTTTAGGTAAGTAACAATAAATCGTCGCGACCGTTAGACGTATATCGAAACGGTCAACATGATGGCTACGTTAGCGTGACACTTTGGATGTCCTGATACTCTTTATTCCCAAGTTGAGGATAGTATTTGGCTTCTGCGTGGTGTCATCAAGCGCTAACTAAACTTTTAGAACCTTAATTGACCCATCTTGGCCATTAGAAGGTAGTGAGATGGCCGGCTTTGGTGCAGACTAAGGTTGGTTGATACTCGATGCTACGCTCATTAAGATCAGACTTTTGGGATATTTTCGGTCAACCACTTGGTAGTCGTATTGAAATAAACGCGTACGAGAAAGATCAATGATATGAGATTCCTAGAACCCGGTTACTATTATAGGACAGGATGAACCAACTCAAACTTTTGGTGGGGTAATCACCTATACCTCATGCAAGCCTTAAACCTAGGCTCATTGTGTGAATTGTTTGTGTGTGCTAAACATGACATCATGACATCATTTGCATTGCATATCATTTCTAACTATTTCAAGGACCTAGGGATTTATCTTTGCTCTGTTTTGTAGGTATTATGGCTTCTAGAAAGACTATCCGAATCAACTTCATGGGTATGCCTTCTCAGCTCAAAGAATTGGTTTCAGAGATTCCCGATCATGCTCAGTTCATCAAAAGACATGGTTATCTGCTTGACTTGGTTATCTCCGGTTTTGAAGAAGATATGATGCATGTCCTATTCCAGTTCTTTGATTCGAAACACCATTGCTTTACATTCCCAGATTATCAGTTAGTTCCTACCTTGGAAGAGTTCTCTAAGCTACTTGGGATACTTGTTCTTGACCAAATGCCATTCACCGGTTTAGAAAAGGTTCCTAAGTACGAAGACATTGCATCAGCCTTACATCTTAAGCGCTCAGACATTAAAGCCAATTGGGAAACTAGAAGTGGAGTTAAGAGTTTACTTTCCAAGTTCTTAATTAAGAAAGCCCGAGAATTCCTCAAAGTTATGAGTTTCCATGCATTTGAAGATATTGTGGCCTTGCTAATTTATGGTTTGGTTCTGTTTCCTAACTCGGATTAATTCATAGATGTCAACGCCATCAAGTTGTTCCTTACCCGCAATCCTGTGCCTACCTTACTTGGAGATATTCTGCATTCTCTCCACACTCGTACTACTAAGAGACAAGGCACTCTCATGTGTTGCATACCTTTACTTTCCAGGTGGTTTATTTCGCACCTTCCTCCATCAGTTTTGAAGAACGAACAAAGGTTGAGATGGTCTCAAAGGTTAATGTCACTCTCTCATTCAGATATCCGTTGGAGTCTTTTTTCTCAAAAGGACTTCACGTTCATTGAACGTTGTGGCGAATTCCCTAATGTACCGCTACTTGGTATAAGGGGAGGTATTACTTACAATCCTTCTCTAGCTCTACGTCAGTTTGGTTTTGCTCGAAGAGATGGTCCGCATGATATGCTTCTCCAAGACATTGTGTTCGACTACAATCACGATCTCCAGAATTACCGACGAAGGTTCATACACGCTTGGGGCATGGTAAAGAAGACTGATACCAAGACTTTGGGGCACCAGAACTCATTCCTTGGGAACCTTACCTCAAATGGGTGCGAGCTCGAGCTCAAAACCTCATGATGCCATTCGCGCCTGTTTTACCAGTAATTATGGAACCTGTTGCTATAGGTGACGTACCCTATACTATTCTCCATCCTGACATGCCTACTGATTTTGAAGACTTGAAGAGATCTTGGATTCAACTAAAAGAAGAGAGGGATACCTTTGAAGCTCAGTGTTATGCAAGTGAGAAGAAAGTGCTAGAGTTGACCAAGCTACTTCACGAGGAGCGAAGCATCAACGCCTACCTCGGCACCAAGAGGAAGCGCCCATGGGAGACTTAGAGCTTTAGGATTTATATGTTTTCTTTTATTTGTTTGAACTATCTTTTGTACTTAAAAAGAAAAAGAATAAAAGGAGTACTAATAAATGTTTGTTCATTGCTTGTTTAACAAATTTAAATCTCTAAGGTCCTTGAAAACATTGCATTGCATTGCATTCGCATAAACATTGCATATCATAGCATAACATTGCATCACAGGTACATTGAAGATTGGTTTTCTCATTTGCTCGCTATTTATTTTAGCAAAAATGGCTCTTGAACAGTCTGTCAAAGACCTCCAGGCTCAGAATGCTCAGTTTCAGCAGATGTTTACCAGCTTGGTCCAAGGCCAAGAAGATCTGAAGAAGCTCATCAACAGGAAGAAGAAGGTTGTTGGTCTTCTCAACATGGGCAGACGCTACAAAGGTGGTCCTAAAGTGGTCAGTCGAATAGAGCTCTCTGAAGGAAGTGTCAAGAAGGAGGATGAGCAAAGTGACAAGGGTGATGGCGAAGGTAGTCAGCATGAGCCTGAGAAAGACTATGATAATGGCCAATACTCTGATGAAGATGACAAGTACAAACAACTTGAAGACCGTCTGAATGCTGTGGAAAACCTGAAGATGTCCGGACTGAATTTTGATGATCTAAGTCTAATCCCTAGTGTTGTGATTCCTCCCAAGTTCAAAGTTCCAACTTTTGCTAAGTATGATGGCATGTCTTGCCCTAAGCTGCATTTGAAATCCTATGTCCAGAAGATCAATCCCCACACTGATGACAGAAAGTTGTGGATGCATTATTTTCAAGAGAGTTTGTCCGGAACCCAATTGGAATGGTATTATCAGCTAGAGAATGACCGTATCCGTACTTGGAGTAACTTAGCAGATGCTTTCTACAAGCAGTATGAGTACAATGCTGAATTGACGCCCACTCGCATGCAACTACAAAGTATGTCTATGGGTCGTGATGAGAAGTTCAAGGAGTATGCTCAGAAGTGGAGAGATCTAGCGGTGAGTTCAACCACCCTTGTCCAATAGGGAATTGGTTGATATGTTTATGGGGACACCGACAGTCCGTTCTTCAATCATCGATTGGAAACTCTTCACCGGATTCACCGAAATATTGTGATTGAATTTGGTATCAAAAGTGGGAAGATTCGGTGAGACATCTTCAAAGGTGCGAAAAGATCTTTTGGTGGTAAGAGAAGTCAATCTGTGTATGGTCGAAAAGCCGAGCCAAGACCGACGCGCTCAATCGTGGGGAAGTTGTGATCTCAATCCTACATCAGACAACCTCGGCGAGACAACGCGCGAACCGAGCCGCCACGAAGGCAGTTCAAGATCAACATGCCATTGTCGCAAGCCTTGCAACACATGTTGAAAGCAGAGCTGATTACCTTGAGGGATCCCCCTCAGAATGTCAACATTTCCTCTCCGAGATACAATCCTAATGCTAAGTGTGCTTACCACTCCAATAGCCCTGGACATAACACTGATGATTGTTGGGCTCTGAAGAACAAGATTCAAGATGATTGAAGCTAAGCAGATTGAATTTGACCCTCATGTTGAGACTCTGAATGTGATCAACGCTCCCATGCCTAACCATGACAAGAGTTCCAATGCTGTTGGGGAGGATACTTATGTTTTCAACATAGATGACTTGACCATTCCTCTGATGACTGTTAAGAAGAATTTGCTGCAAGCCGGTGTCAATCCAGGATGCTCGAGAATTCTTGGTGCCCATCTGCACTGATGGTTGTGCTTGGTTGAGAAGACGTGTTCAGTGCATGATGGATAACCGTGAGATACTATTTCTAAAACCACCTGTGCAGAAGCTGTGTGAAGATATGTCTAAACTTAAGATCGACAATGTGAATGAAACTGCACTATCTGTGTGGGATACCTTGGGGCAGCCAAGTGGAAAGTATGATTACATGGTGAAGTACACTGTTCCTGAAAGCTACAAGATTCCTATTGAAGATGTTAAGGCAACCGGATGGAGTGACGATTTCCCAGAAGACTATGCTGATGTTAACACTATAAGGATTTCCTCTGTGATCCGTGCCTAGGTGGCACCTCTCATCATTACTTCTCAAGACCATTCCATATTCCTCGAAAGTTATCCCTTGGAATTATGGAGCTGATGTTTACTATCATGGCGTCAAGCAAGACCCTCTGATCATTGAAGATCTTACCGTTGAAGATATCATTCCTGACATTGAAAACATCACCGGATCAAGTAAGGTGACCCGAACCGGAAGAGTGTTCTCTCCAGATATCTCTCCTCCAAAAGACACCGCGACTCCAGCTATTATTCAACCCATTCCCAAGCTAGAGGAAAGAGCCGTAACTCATTCGCTCAGGAAGTACCAAAGGAAGTTGCTGAAGACACCTCCAAACGAGAAATGGAGGAAATTCTGAAGATTATCAAGAAAAGTGACTACAATGTTGTGGATCAGTTGGGACAAACTCCGTCCAAGATCTTCATGCTTGCTCTGATCTTGTGCTCTGAGGCTCATGCTAATGCCTTGGTGAAGTTTCTGAAGAATGCTCACGTGCCGCAAGACATTACCACTGACCAGTTTGAAGTTTGTATTGCTAGCCTGGCTGCCAACAACGGCCTAGGTTTCTCTGATGCTGATTTGACCCCTGCCAGAAAGAAACACAACAAAGCCTTGCACATCTCTGTTGAATGCAAGGGCGTTACACTGTCTCATGTTTTGGTGGATACCGGTTCTACTCTAAATATCCTTCCGAAGACTGCTTTTGATCGGCTTGATGTCAAAGGGTTGGTTCTGAGACCCAGTGACATTATTGTGAGAGCTTTTGATGGTTCTAAATGAACAGTACTTGGAGAGCTCATTCTGCCTGTCAAAGTCGGTTCCCAGACTTTTGACTCCACTTTCTTTGTCATGGACATCCGTCCAGCCTACTCTTGCCTACTCGGACGCCCTTGGATACATGGGGCAAGCGTTGTTACCTCTACCCTACATCAGAAGCTGAAGTACCCGGTGAAAGGGAAAGTTGTTACACTATGTGGTGAAGAAGAGTATATGGTCAGTCATCTACAGTCCTTCCGATACCTCGAGATGGAGGGTGAATTCTTTGAAACTCCTTGTCAAGCTTTTGAAACAATTCCCAGAGTCATGCCTGTTGACTCTCCTGTCGTTCCTGAAGTTACACAAGTTCCGCCTAGGATGGCCTCGCTGAAAGAAGCTCAAGTTGCTGTTGAAGGAGGAGGTAGTTCTATTTGGGGTCAGCTCCCCGATCTTCCTTTCAAATCTGACAAGACTGGTTTAGGCTTTACCATCAAGGGTCAGAAGATGATACACCGCGAACGTGCCGGCCAACTTCCTTTCCGCATCAGCCAGAGTGGAATCCACGCTATAGAAGACGACGACAGCGACTTCGACATCAGCAAGTGGATCTTCCCAACTCCAGACAAGGGGCTCAGCAATTGGAAGACTGAAGACGTCATACCAATCTCCTTTAGACAGGAGTAACTACTCTTGTTTTTGTTTTGCTTTTCGTATTTCTTTATGTTTTGAACTATAAACTTTGAAAGCCTAGTGCCTTGCCCGGGGCATCATGGCTCGTTTGTGAGGGTTATTATCTGTCATTTGCATATTTTCATTCAATAGAATCGTTGGACTTTTGCATTATTTGTTGCTTTCTTTCTTTTACTTTATCACCCCTTCAAAAAGCTATGTGTTTCTTACACCCACGTGCAACTGCAGAATCACTCCGAATCTCGTTGATAACAGCTATGCTATTGCTAAATATGACTTCGATAATCCGATCTACCAAGCCGAAGAAGAAGGTGAGGAAGATTGTGAAGTGCCAGGAGAACTTGTCAGATTGCTACAGCAAGAAGATCGAGTTATACAACCACACGAAGAGCAAGTTGAGGTTGTGAATTTGAGTGCTTGATGAAGACAGAAAGAGATCAAGATAGGGCGGGTCTTGAGAGCGTGTTAAAGAAAGATTGGTTCGGATGCTACGAGACTATATTGAGGTTTTGCTTGGTCATACGAAGACATGCAGTTTGGACATTGATATTGTGGTACACCGATTGCCGACAAAGAAGGTTTTCTCGGTGAAGCGAAGGTTCGTCGCATGCGCCCTGAGATGTCAGAGAAAATCAAAGCCGAAGTTATGAAACAGTTCAACACCGGTTTCTTAGCAGTTACTTCCTATCCACAATGGGTTGCTAATGTGGTTCTTATGCCTAAGAAGGATGGTAAGGTACGGATGTGTGTGGATTACAGAGATCTGAACAAAGCGAGTCCGAAAGACGATTTTCCACTTCCTCATATTGATGTTCTGGTTGACAACACCACTCAGCATAAGGTTTTCTCCTTCATGGATGGTTTCTACGGTTATAATCAGATCAAAATGGCTCCCGAAGACATGGAAAAGACTACTTTTGTTACACAGTGGGGCACTTTCTGCTACAAGGTTATGCCGTTCGGTTGAAAGCGGGCGCCACTTATCAGCGCTATGGTGACATTATTTCATGACATGATTCATCACGAGATAGAGGTCTACGTCGGCGACATGATAGCTCGATCCGACGAAGAAGAACATCTTGATCATTTGCGAACTGTTTGATAGGTTGAAGAAATCGGTGAGACTTAATCCTAACAAGTGCACCTTTGGAGTCGATTCGGAAAACTCCTAGGGTTTGTTGTCGATGGTAAAGGTATTGAAGTTGATCCGCCAAGGTTAAAGCTATTCAAGAGATGCGACTCCCACAGAAGGAAGTCGAGGAGGTTTCTTGGGCGATTGAACTACATTGCGATTCATTGCACACTAGCGCTACTTGTGATCCAATCTTCAAGTTACTTAAGAAAGATCAAGTGGTAGAATGGAATGACGATTGCCAGATCGCTTTTGACAAAATCAAGGAGTATCTACAGAATCCTCTCATCCTAATGCCGCCCGCCGAAGGAAGACCTCTTATCATGTACTTGACAGAGTTAGAGAACTCATTGGGGTATGTGTTGGGGCAACATGACGAGTCTGGTCGAAAAGAGCATGCAATATACTACCTTAGCAAAAAGTTTACCGACTGTGAAACAAGATACTCATAGCTCGAGAAAACTTGCAACGCTTTGGCTTGGGCTGCTCGCCGACTAAGATAGTATATGTTGACTCATACTACCTTGTTGATTTCCAAGATGGATCCGATAAAATACATATTTGAGAAACCAGCTCTCTCCGGAAGAATAGCAAGATGGCAGATGATCTTGACCGAGTATGACATCGGTACACTTCTCGAAGCGATCAAAGGAAGTGTAGTAGCCGATCATTTGGCTCATCAAGCCGTAGATGACTATCAGTCTATGCAGTTCGAATTTCCAGATGAAGATGTTTTACTAGTTACCAATTGTGAAGAACCAATCCCAGACGAAGGACCTGAACAAGGATCCCGATGGACTATGGTTTTTGATGGAGCCTCAAACGCACTTGGCAATGGCATTGGCGCCATCATTACATCCCTTGCAGGCGGACATACGCCTTTCACCGCCAGATTATGTTTTAGCTGCACCAACAACATGGCCGAATACGAAGCGTGCATCATGGGTATCAAAGCTTCTATTGACTTAAGAATCAAATTCTTGCAAGTGTATGGAGACTCATCCTTAGTGATCAGTCAGATTAAGGGCGAGTGGGATACGAAGCATCCGAATCTCATTCCGTATCGAGAGCATGTTCTAAGTTTGATCCCCTACTTTGAAGAGATTACTTTCAGTCACATTCCGCGAGAAGAGAATCAGTTGGCAGACGCATTAGCTACTATGTCATTTATGTTCAAGGTTAGATGGGACAACGAGGCTCCCCAGATCATCATTGAGAAGTTTGACGAACCATCGTATTGTTATGAGCTTGATACAGAAGAGAAACCTTGGTACTACGACGTGAAGAGGTATCTTGAGACTCAGGAATATCCCGTAGGGGCATCATCAATGATAAAGTTCATGAGAAGATTTGCATCCAAATTCTTCCTCGTGAATGGCATCTTATACAAGCGCAACCACGACTTGTGCTTACTCATATGTAGACCGAAAAAGCGATACGTATCATGGAAGAGTTACGAAGGCATTTGGTACTCATTCCGTGGACATCGATGGCTAAGAAGATTTTGAGAACAGGTTACTATTGGTCCACCATGGAAGGCGATTGTCACCTTCGCTCGATCTTGTCACAAATGCCGTTATGCGAGACAAAGTGCACGTACCTCGAGTACCTCTGAATGTTCTAACAGCTCCCTGGCCTTTTGCAATGTGGGGCATTGACATGATCGGAGAAATCAAGCCCACTGCTTCCAACGGACATCGTCTCATCCTTGTGGAAATTGACTACTTTACCAAGTGGGTAGAGGTAGCCTCGTTCGCATCTGTTACCAAGAATATTGTGGCTCGCTTCATCAAGCATAATCTTATCTGACGGTATGGAACTCCTGAAAGGATTATCACAGATAATGGCTCTAATCTCAACAACAAGATGATCACCGAACTTTGCACGCAGTTCAAGATCAAGCATCACAACTCTTCTCCTTATCGACCAAAGATGAATGGCGCAGTGGAAGCCGCCAACAAGAACATTAAGAAGATTATACAGAAGATGATAGTGACTTACAAAGATTGGCATGAGATGTTACCATTTGCTCTTCATGGTTATCGCTTTCTGATCTGAACATCAAGCAGGCAACCTTCTCTCGTATACGGTATGGAAGCAGTCCTACCCATTGAAGTTCAGATACCCTCAACCAGAGTCCTCCAGGACGCAGAGTTAGGCGAAGACGATTGGGTCCAGACCCGCCTTGACTAGATCAATTTGATTGATGAGAAACGACTCGCATCCATCTGCCATAGACAGATCTATCAGAAGCAAATGATCAGAGCATTCAACAAGAAGGTCAAGCACCGAGTCTACCAAGTCGGTGATCTAGTAGTCAAGCGCATCATTCTTCCACAAGGTGATCCCAGGGGCAAATGGACTCCCACCGACGAGGGACCGTTTGTAGTCAAGATAGTATTTTCCGGTGGAGCTATGATACTTAGCACCATGGATGGTGAAGACTTCCCACATCCTGTGAACGCAGACATAGTCAAAAAATACTACGCATAAAGAGACTGCTAGGTCGGTGACCTAGGCAAAAATAAGGGCATCTGGCGAACCAAAGGGTTTGGGCAAAAGTTAAGGATATATACAAAACATGTACACGGAGTCGAAAACACGAAAAGGCGACTTGGGCAAAAAGGGTATCGGTAGACTGAAAACCGAAGAAAGGCGGTCTAGGCAAAAGTTAGGGATTTAAGCGTACGACTATGTCTCGTCCGATCACCTATCTAGACTACTATCGGCATTCAAGATTCAAATGGCGACAATCGGTCTACTCACTTTCTCGGCAGCAAGGAGATGAGATAGTTGAAATATATGAGTACTAGCATAGTTGGAACTTAACAAGATTGTTTTAGCTTTTTACCTTTCTTGTGTACAAACTACTTGGCATGCATACCTTTCAAATAAATACAAGTTTCTTTCTCTTTACAATTTGTTGCTGTTGTCGTTTGCATAAAGTCCAACGTTTGCTTTGAATGATTATATGCATTTGACAATAAAAATCTATTTACAAACATGCGAAAAGAGCATACGAAAATAATTGTTACAGGCTCTAGGATTTGAGATGACGACAAAAGTCACCATTGCATTTCCCCCACAGAGCGTGATCCCCACAGAAATGTCACTCACCACAAAATCTTCCCCAACAAAGAGGAGGAGGATCCCCAAGCAGTGATTCCACTCAACTTAATCAGGCCACATCCCCGGCCGAGGTACTTATCCCCGGCGGATGTCTCTCAATAGTTCCCCTTTTCTCCAGCAGCAGAGTCCAAACCCAGAACTTGGTCAGATAGTGCACCGGAGGAAACTTACATCTTTCTTTTCCCCAGCCAGAGATTCCAACGGGCTCCAGAATCTTCTAACCCGTTCTCCCGACAACTACCATTTACTCTCCAGTAGGATTTACGCGCAAAATCCCCGATAGAGTACCTCCCAGACTCTCCCCAGCAGGGTTGTCAACAATATCTAGCCTCAAGACTTGGTCAGATAGTACACCGGAGGAATCAAAGTTGTCTTTCTTCTCAGGATCTCCATCCTCAAACAGAAGTCAGAAATCTCCAAGCAGAACATCCGCATCTTCTTCAAGATGGATATGTTTTGAAATACCACAACATCTATCATTCATATATTTCTCGTATATGCATATGTCATTCATACACGTCTTCATGCATCATACTTTGCATAAGACTAACAATATTCTATCAACGTTTCTCTTGTTTTCTCCAAAACAGGTGAAAAGCGCTTCTGACGCAAACAGGTCCAGGATTAAGACCCGAATCCAGACGGGAAAACTATCTGAAAGACCGCCCTAGTTGTCCTCCGACAAGCTGGTCGAGATTAAGACCCGAATCGGACGGGAAAACTATCCGGACGACCGCCCTCGTTGTCCTCCGACAACAGATCCAGGATTACTACCCGAAGCCAGATGGGAAACCTTATCCGAACGATCACAAGTTATCCTCCGATAACAGGCAGTGGATCAATACCCGATGCACAACAGGGAAGATATCCACATTTTGCCAACTACTACCTCCCTCAGAGTAGTCAGCACGAAGAACTATTCTGACTCATTCTTATTATCAACAGCAACTCTGATGCGGCGTACGACTCAGTTGCCTTGGATGGCATCTTAAGCCCATCTCCGACTACTTGTCAATATTTCTCCACTTTCAGAATGCTGCATATTTGGTTAAAAACCAATACAAACCAATAACTTCATTCAAAGATGAGCACAAAGTCTAGCATACGACTCCCTCCGGATGGCATCTTAAGCCCATCTCCATGCTCCTTCCACTATCAAGAACATTTATAGATCCTAGCGTACGGCTCAGTCCCCAGCATCGATCTTTCCAGATGGCATCTTAAGCCCATCCCCATCAATTTTCCTATTCAGACGACATTCTCGAGTCTAGCATACGACTCATTCCCCAGCGAAGTCTCTACCTTCTCCAAATGGCATCTGTAAGCCCATTCCCGCGTCACCAGCGAGTGCAAATTTTCAGGTGTACTCGAGTGTTCAATCATCTTCTACCTCTAGGTCACGAAAGGCACGCATGCCAATCTAACCCTTCCAGTACAAGAAGATTGAACAGGGGCAGCTGTCATACCCCAAAATTTTCCCTCCATCTTCTCAAGACATTCCATACATCCATACTCAAGGATTCCTCAAGGGTTGATCAGACAAACCCTCTCCTAGACAATCAACCCAAACTAGGGTTTGGTGATTCTCAGATCAAATTGGATTTCCAACATCTCCAATGTTCATCATGCCTCCTCATATGCTTCAAATGTTCTCCATGTCAAGTTTCAAGCTTCACAAGTCAAGTTTCCTCAGACAATTGCTCAGATGGTTGAAAATCAGATGTATTGGACAAAAAGTCAATTGTGGTCAACATACAGTCAAACTTCATGATTTTTGGTCAACATCCTCATTTTGAAGTTACATTCATCATTTGATCAAGGGTTGATCATGATTCATCAAGAAAACTCAAGATTTGCTCAAAAGTCAAACTTTCTAAATTAGGGTTTCTTAGTGAAAAGTCAACCAAACTTTGACTGATCATAACTTCTTCATACTTTCTCAGAAATTTTTCCACCACCTCTTGTTTTGAAGGAAATTCAATTCTCTACAACTTCATGTCTCACAAGAATGTTCAAAAAATGCTTCATTTAAGAGGTATGGATCAAAATATTACAGGTCCTTTTCAAAAGTCAACAAAAAGTCAACATTTTGTTTTGAATATATATTGAGCATGGAAACTTCAATTGAGATGAGACCAAAAAAGTTGGTTAGAGGACTCTTAGAGATTTCCAAAAAGTCCAAGAACACTCAAAAATGTGGAAAATTGAGCAAGATACACCATTCACAAGTTGGGCAATTTTGAAGAAGTGCACAAAGAGAAATACCTCTAAAAATCAAAAAATTTGCAAATGGGCTTACTTTTTCTTTATCCAAACTTGTTCCTTATGCAATTAGGAATATCCAAGCCCAATGCCACGAATTTTTATTTTATTTTTCTATTTAATTTGGAATTTATTCATTTAAATACAAATTAAATTTAAAAATAAAGTATAAAATCAAAATTAAGTGCAAATTTGATTTTTCTCTCTTCCTTGAGATCCAAGCAACTCAATAAAGCCAGCAAATTTCGAAATTTGGTTGGATATGGCAAGATTTGATTGAAAATTGATCAAAAAGATGGAAATTTGATTTGGTACAAAATCAAATATGTTTTGCATTGATTAGTGATTGATTCTTTCTCAAATCAACTCGAATCCGTCTACTATATATATGCAACACATGCCACACAAATTAGGGTAGAAAAACTGGCTAGAGAAACCCTATTGAAGCTCAAAAAATCTGTGGCTTGCAAGCAATTGGTAACCATCGATCCAACCTGTTTCAATTGTTTTTGAGCATTCAAACACATTCCTTGACATCCCTGGAAGCATTCCAGACCTTCACATTGCTCAAAACCATCGAGAATCAAAGAATCCGAATTCGGTTTGTTCAAATATATTTCAAAATCGATTTCTCATATTCATGCATTTTTAACACGATTTGTTGTTGTTTTTGTGATTAGTGAGACGTTTGCAAGCGATCTGGGTAGGTTAATTGTATTTCTATGGCCGGAAACACGATATGCCATGATTAGGGTTCTTGACCACGAATTAGGGTTTCCTTAAAACAGAAAAATTGGACCTCGAGACCATTACCATTGCATTCGGAATGATGTTTCCAATCGATCTATGGTTTCAGAATTCATTTATATTATCTGTATGTGATTTTTGATTTAGCCAGGGTTGTAGCGTCGAGCAAAGGCCGACGCTGAATTTTCAAAAATTCAAATTGAGGAAGACGAAGCTTGGCGCGTGATGGAGGCAGTCAGGGAGCGACGCGTGTTTACATTCCACTCGTTCCGGTTTCTAAACAGTTGGACACGCTGGCTCAGTTGGTTAAGGCGCTCACTATGCAAAGATACTCCTCCAGGTCCCCTGTTCGAACCTCATCAGGACCAGATTTGCTTCCTTTTTTACAAACTTTGCACTTTTTCATATTTTCTATATTTTCTTATTTATTTAATATTTTGCATGCATTTTTAATTCTTTTCATAATTTTTATTCATGCATTAAAAAATACCAAAACATATTTTTCTTTTTTGCATTTATCTTCAGAAAATGTTTATTTAATTTATAAAATTAAAAAATACTATTTTGCATGCATATTTATTTTTATTCCTATTTTACCATTTAAACCACTTTTAATTAGTTTTTAATTATTAAATTGCATCCAAAAAATCCCAAAAAATTATTTTAGCATATTAATGTTATTTCCAGCATGTAATATTTTTCTCATCTAAAAATTTTTATTTTTACTAACATTTTCCTCTTATTCGATTTCATCGTATTTTCCGATTTTCTCATCTTTTCATAGGTTATCTTGTTTCAGACGATTCTTTTTACTGTTTTTTCTTTTTCCAATAATGTAGCTGCTTATGGGATGTAATATTTTTAATTAGGGCTTTTATTTTCCGCACGGTTAAATTATGTATCTGCCCCAAAGCCATGTAATAGCGTAGGATTTATCTTTCCGCATCTTTACATTCCCGCATTTTAATTTCCGCACCATGTAAACTGCTAGTAATTAGGCGTGTATGGCAAGATAAAATCAACATAGCTCACTCTAATTTTCTAAGATAAAATATCTGAATTGACACACTCTTTTTCACACATGCACCCCTTAGGGTAATTCTCTCTCGTTGCCTTACGAATTCAAATGGTCAAGTCCCTCGAACGTAGAGGTATTCTAGCACCGTTGCCTTCCAAACAAATCATCATAGTCCCTTCGATACAAAGATCATAAGACCCACGATGTCGCCTCCGAATACATGTTCTTGACCCTCGATTGTCGCCTACGAAAAATGATGATAGTCCCTTCGAATGTACTAGGATACTTCCTACAATTTGATTTCTATGACCATCTGATGTCCCTTCGAATGTCCCGCTTACATCCAACAAATGGAGTTACCTACCAACTAATGGTATGGATAGCACTATTCTAAAGGAACATAAAACAGCACGAAAACGACCAATTCTGAGTAGGTAATAAGACTTTTAGTTGCTTGCTCTATCAAATACTTTTTGCACCACACACTTTTGTCAAAGTTCAAACTCTTTTCAAAAATGAAACATTTCCGAACACTTTGTATACATTCCTACATGAATCATTACAAAGTCAAAGCGAAATGCCTTTTCAAAACATTTTTTTCAAACACACAGAAAGCAATTTTAAGGTGATCTAAGAGCAACTAAGAGCCCGTAGATAACTACGGACGGAAAGGGGTGCTAATACCTTCCCTTTTCATAACCTTCTCCCTTACTCAGAATCTAACGAAGGTCTTTTTCTGTACTTTTTACCTTCCCTTAATTGGATAAAAGAAAAGTCGGTGGCGACTCTTGCTATCCGCACATTTGCGATACAAAATCCTACAAAGTCAGTTCACCGTGTTACAGTAAGACAATGCCTTAACCCGGAGAGGATTTAAGGTATCGAAGGACTCTCATGGTTGCATCACAATGTTCTTGAAGGGGTATTTGCATAAACTGGCTTAACACATGAACTGAGTATGTTAATTTTGGTCTTGTGATGGTGAGGTATATGAGGCGTCCAATTAGCCGTCTATATTTTAGTGGATCGGAGTATAGTAGTCCATTAGCCCAAGCGAGTTTGTGATTGGCCTCCATAGGGAATGGAGAAGGTTTGGTGTATGTGAAGACACTATGATCATCATGACTCTCCTTGAAACCATAGTCAATTAATGCTTTAGATAGTTTGGAATACCAGTTTTGAGATGCTTGGCGTAATCCATACAAGGATTTCCTCAATTGACAAACCACATTAGTATGTGTAGTTTTGTAGCCTTGTGGTAGTTTCATATACACATCTTCATTTAAATCTCCATGAAGGAATGCATTGCTAACATCTATTTGATGTAGGATCCATCGTTTGGTTGCAGCAACAGTTAGTAAGCATTGAACGGTCGTCATTTTGGCAACGGGTGCAAAAGTTTCATTGAAGTCCCCTCCTTCTATTTGAGTAAATCCTTTGGCAACTAAACGAGCTTTGTGTTTCTCAATTTCTCCCGTGGCTTTGTGTTTAATCTTGTACACCCATCGACAACCTATTAAATTTTTCTCAGGTGGTAGATGTTAGAACAAAGTTTGTTTCTAATCATATCTTAAAGTTTTGATGATAACAAGTATAATAAATTTTGTATAAAAGTTATGATCCTCTAATAAATATGATACTCTGACATGCATATTTTAGTTTCAGAAGATGTTCTGACTCAAGTGCTTAAAATGGAACATTATACTCTGTTGAGCAGAAGATGAATTTAGAAGTTATAAGGAAGAACTTATGGAACACGCACGCTGTAAAGAAAACTTCTGAGTGAAGATTGAAATACAAACTCTGATAGAAGCACCATATGTAAACCTCTGATAGAAGATGTGTTTAACAAGGCTTACAGGAAATCTTGAAGCAAGAGATTATAATACGTCATCTTCTAAGACAACGTCTGCTACAACAATGGGATCCTACTAAGCTAAAACGGCTAAGTACTTGAGTGACTCAATTTTCAAGAGTCATTGGTTAAGCAAAATCACGTGAAGATTATCAAGCTAATTACGCTTTCCTATATCCAAGACACGCTACCTTGCAACGGAAAGTTTCTAAGAAGCTCTATATAAAGCGTTCAAATTCAAAGAAAAAAATAATTGTCAATAAAATGTGTTGGATTATTATGGTATGATTGATAATTAAGGTTGATGAATAATCTTAATTGCATATGTTGTTAGTTAAATTTCACATGCATGCATGGGGAGTTGGAACTCCGATATTGGCTTGATCCTTGAATGGAAATAGTAGCAGTGAAACTTTGGATTCACAATGTCCTTGATCCTATATGGAAACAGAATCGGTGGACTATATGTTCGTATTGGTAGATTTGGTTTTGTCCAGATCGGAAGCGTGACTTTGATTCTAAGTTATTGAATCAGAAGCGAGGTGAGCGGAATGTTCACGATGATACCACATGCATGAATCACATTGCATTGTTGTCTCATGAGTCATTAAATAATGTGTGTTGTATGTTGGAATTTGTGGTAATTGAGTATGTTAATCATTGAATTGATTGTATTGATGACATTTATACTATTTGTGATAAATGTGAATATGCTATACTTGGAATGTTTGTATAATTATATTATTTAGAATATCACATGAAGTGTATAGAATTCTTTAATAGATGTTGTTTCTATATTGCTTCCAGTTTATATACATTTGGATAATGATGTGAATTCTCACCCTTATATTGTGATGTTGCCTCTATGTGGGTAACGTAAAAGTTCCGAAGATAACGGTGCTTCGCACGAGACTAGTTGAGGAGTTTATCTAGTTATTCCTTATACTAGATAGTGAGTCATTGCTCTGGTCATGTAACACGGGGATTATTTGGATTATGCTTTCTATGAGATATTTGTTTTGTATTCTCATATGTCTTGGATTTGTATGTTGAGATACTATGTTGATGTGGCCTTGGTGCCGATGTATGAATTTATATGACTTTATTATGTTACGGATTCATTGTAATTTAATCCAATGGTTATATTATGAGATGTAATCATTGATAGTATATGAGAAAATGCAATACTCCGCTGTGAAATGCATAGTTTTGTTTTAAAGCATGAGATTCAAATATGTGTTATAATTATGATCAGGTGTATATTATGTTGTATTGTATGGTTTTCCTATTTATGGAAAATAACATGTGACACCCTTTCTATGCATGCATTCTATTTCACTCTGATTTATGCCATGATTATTTAGGGTTAGAAAAGGGGTGTTACATTAGTGGTATCAGAGCAATGGTCGGTCAGATTTGGCCAGGTTATTAATTAATTTAATTCTTGTTGTATTTGATTTGTGTATCTGACACGATCATTATTATTGTCTGTTGTTGTTGGATGTCTTTAGGACGATGGTTTCCAAAAGCAATGGTTATTTCTGAAGCCTTGAGAATGTTGGTTGGATCTCTTGGGAAGATTTCGTAGGCGAATGCTGGACCTAGAGATAAGGGTGATGAGTTCCATTCTTTGGGGAAGTTTCAGTGGAACAATCCTCCTATCTTTGAGGGTGACCATTAACTTGACAAGGCACAAGCATGGTTTAAGGCAATTGAGAAGATCTTCAGAGTTATGAATTATACTGATGCACAGAAGTGCAGTTTGCTATGCATATGTTGGAGAAAGAAGTTGAAGATTGGTGGAGCAACACTGTTCAGAGGTTTGATGAGGAAGGTGTTGAAGTTTCTTTGGCTCTTTTCCGTGATGCTTTTTTGGAGCACTATTTTCCAAAATATGTGTGTGGTAAGAAAGAGGTGGAATTCCTTGAGTTAAAGCAGGGCAATGGAACTGTGGCTGAGTATGCTGCAAGATTTCAAGAGTTGATTAAGTATTTTCCTTATTACAATACTATGAATGTTGAGAGATCTAAGTGTCTGAAGTTTGTGAATGGTTTGAGACCTGATATCAAGAAGGCTATTGGATATCAGCAGATCACTCGTTTTGTTGAGTTGGTGAACAAGAGTAGGATTTATGATGAAGATAGTAGGGAGAGTGATTTTTACTATAAGAATGTGAATGATAGGAAAGGAAAAGGTCAATTCCGTGGAATGCCATATAATGACAAAAGGAAACATCAAGCTAGTGGTGGCAATAAGCCAAGTGGGGGAAGATCTTCTACTCCGATCAAGTGTTTCAAGTGTGGTGTGGAAGGGCATCTTTCTTCTGATTGTGAAAAGGATGCTGGAAAGTGCTTTAGTTGTGGCAAGTCGTGTCACAAAGTTGTTGATTGCAAGTTTAGTGCGGGTGTGACTTGTTACAACTGTGGTGAACAAGGGAATATTAGTACTAAGTGTGATAAGCCGAATAAGGAGCAAGCTAAAGGGAAAGTGTTTGCATTGTCTGGTGTTGAGACTCCGGTTGAGGATAGACTTATTTGAGGTACGTGCTTTCTTAATGGTACACATTTTATTGCTATCATTGATACTGGTGCGACACATTCTTTTATTTCTTCAGATTGTGTTAAGAGGTTGAATCTTGAATTGTCTGATATGCATGGAAATATGATTATTGATACTCCTACTATGGGTTCTGTTTGTACTTCTGTTGCATGTACGAATTGTCCGTTGAGTATTTTTGGTAGATATTTTCGGATGGATTTAGTTTGTCTTCCGTTAGATCAATTAGATGTGATTCTCGGTATGAACTGGTTGGAATACAATCATGTTTTTATCAACTTTTTTAACAAGTCAGTTATCTTTCTTGATTATGGTATCGAGAATGATTTGTTTTTGTCTGCTAAGCGAGTGGATGAATCTTTGAAAGATGATGTTGTGTTGTTTGCTTTGTTGGCATCGTTGGATCTCGGTGAGAAACAAGCTATGGGTGAATTGCCTGTTGTTTGTGATTTTCCTGAGGTATTTCCTGATGACGTAAGTGATTTTTTGCTAGAGCTTGAGGTGGAGTTTTCGATTGATTTAGTTCTTGGAACTAGTCCTGCTCGATGGCTCTATATCGGATGTCTGCTTCTGAGTTGAAATAGTTAAAAAGTCAACTTGAGGATTTTCTTAAAAAGAGGGTTTTTTAGAACAAAGTTTGTTTCTAATAATATATTAAAGTTTTGATGATAACAAGTATAATAAATTTTGTATAAATGTTATGATCCTCTGATGAATATGATACTCTAACATGCTTATGTTTAGTTTCAGAAGATGTTCTGACTCAAGTGCTAAAATGGAACGTTACACTATGCTGAGCAGAAGATGATGTATTAGTGGTTCTGATGAGTGAGAACTTCTGGAACACGCACGCTATATATAATGGTACATGTTTAGTTTCGGAAGATGTTTTGACTCAAGTGCTAAATGGAATATATATTATGCTGAGTAAAAGATGAAGTTAGAAGTTCTGAACAAGAACTTCTGGAACACGCACGCTATATATAAAGCTTCTGAAGTAAAGAATAAAATACAACTTCTAATGGAAGCAAGCAAAGCGCAACCTTTGATAAGAAGCACCAACAGAATGTTCTGATTAGAAGATGTTTGGTTACAAAAGATCATGAAGTATTGGAAGTTCTAATGAGAACATGACTTATGGTCACGCAAGCTAGAAGTAACTTCTGATAGAAGCAGGCAAGAGTAAACTTCTGATAGAAGCATCAACAGAATGTTCTGATGAGAAGATATTCTAACAAAGGCTTATAGAAGATCATTATCAATATATACGTTATATTTTAAAAGACAAAACCTATCACAGTAACGTTAACCTACTGAGTGAAGAAGATAAAATACTTGAGTGGTTCAACTTCCAAGGATTATTTAGCAAGCAAATCACATGAAGCTAAGCAAAATCATAATTACATTTTTCAGTATCCAAGACACGCTACATGCAACGGAAACTTCTGGAAGCACTATGTAAGGCATTCAAATTCAAAGGAGAAAAATGAAAATTCACCACAAATCATCTTGAGTAAACTTACACTGAAAAAAATAAAAAGTCATTCTTGTAATTAGTTTACTAAAACTTTGAGCTTCAAATTTTGTGTAAACTTCACTTTGTGAAGAAAAGATTTTTAGAAGCAATATTGTACACAGTCAGTCAAATATCATTTATTTGATAGTTGTTCCTTGAGACCAGTTGGGTCAGTATTCTCGAGAGGGATAGGACTAGTTGAGTCTTAGAGGTGTTAGTCACTTGAAGTTGGCTTGTGCAAAGTTGTTCCTTGAGAGACTATTTGGGTTAGAATTCTCAAGAGGGCTAGGACTAGTGAGTCTTAGAGGAAGTTAGTCACAACAGTTGGTTGTGCAGTGTAATCGGTTGATTATAGCGGATTAAGTCCTTGTTGAGAGAGGCAAAATCACCTTGATGGTGGACTGGAGTAGTTTGAGTTTCAAACGAACCAGGATAAAAATCCTTGAGTTTTTTAGTATTGTTGTTTGGGTAAAAGAATTAAAAAGATGAAAAACTTATTCAACCCCCCCCCCCTTCTAAGTGTTTTTCCAAGCCTTCAATTTATTCGTTCGAGTGTATCTCCGTGGGGTGCGCCTGTCTTGTTGGTTAAGAAGAAGGAAGGTTCTATGAGGTTGTGCGTTCATTATAGACAATTGAACAAGGTGACTATTAAGAACAAGTATCCACTTCCGAGGATTGATAATTTGATGCATCAGTTGGTTGGTGCTTGTGTTTTCATTAAGATTGATTTGAGGTCTGGTTATCATCAGATTCGTGTGAAAGCTGAGGATATTCAGAAGACTACTTTTAGGACAAGGTATGGTTACTATGAGTATTTTGTAATTCCGTTTGCTGTGACTAATGCTCATAGTGTATTTATGGAATATATGAATAGGATTTTTCATGAGTGTTTGGATAAATTTGTTGTTGTGCTCATTAATGATATTTTGATTTATTCCAAGAGTGAAGAAGATCATGCTAAGCATTTGAGAATTGTGTTATCTGTGCTGAAAGAGAAGAAGTTGTATGCTAAGCTTTCTAAGTGTGAGTTTTGGTTGAAGGAAGTTATTTTCCTTGGGCATGTGATTTCGAGTGGTGGTTGTCTAAGGTTGAGGCTGTATCTTAATGGGAAGCTCCGAAATCTGTTTCTGACATTAGAAGTTTTCTCGGTTTGGCTGGTTATTATCATAAGTTTATTGAAGGTTTTTCTAAGTTGGCGTTACCTTTGACGTAGTTGACTAGGAAAGGTCAAGCTTTTGTTTGGACTTTGTAGTGTGAAGCTAATTTTCAAGAGCTTAAGAGAAGGTTAATGTTGCGGCAGTAGAGCGGCAAGCAAAGAGTTGGTATTATTTTTACCGGGTGATATATACCGGTTAGGTTATATCGTATCGTGTCCACAAAGATTGGTTATTGATTCGTCGTTCGACAATTCTACCGTTAATGAGTTTTAGATTAAAAGAAATGAAAATAAAAGACAAAAAGTATAAAGGATAGACAGCTTATCCGAAACGAATGTAAACTACCCGTCACAAACTTAAATCTACCACCCATGTCATACTCGGCCTACGATACTCATCCGTGTCATCACATACCTCTCACAACCTAAGCTATTTCTAACCCAAATTGAGAATCCTCCTAAATCATCTCAATAGCCATGGCTGGCCTATCTCAACAACACAGGAGTCAATTGCGTCACCTCCATACCCATTTCTAGCATACTTCACCAACGCAGAGGCATTAAGTTTAGATACTCTATAGTGAATGTCAGCTCTAAACCCATTTCTAGCATTCAGAAACTAACAGATAACTATCCCATGTAAGAATCTAAGCAATCTATCTCTAGCAAAGCTCAAATCCCTAACATAAAGTAAACACCCAAGACAATCACCAACACGGATTTGTAAAGCAAACTTTATACAACGCCAAGGGCGAAAAATATACATGAGTTAGAGTAGATATACATACAAAACCCAACAAAAGAGATTACAAAGAGAAGAGAAGAAGAGGAACCAAACATTTCTTGGTTTGTCAACACCAATCGACGAGGGATTCGACTCCGGATCATCCAAATGCAAGCTCCAATGTTGTTTTCCAAGCAAATCTATCAAATATATGAAGGTGATGGTGTTGGGACTCAAAAATACCCAACCCATAACCTAAAAATGTGTTTTTAGCCCCTTTTAAAGAATTCTGATGTCGTAGGGCGCGCTAAGCGCGGTCTGCGATTTTCAGCATTTTGTTTTTGCCATATCTTGAGAACCGTAACTCGGAATTGCGCCCGGTTTGAAGCGTTGGAAAGCTTATTCAATTCTCTATCTAACCATGGATAAATATCAAGTTTTATTAATGATTTTTATTCTTTGATTTTGAGCTTTATTCGTTGATCAATTGTGCAAAATCGCACTCTTGAAGCTTAGCTTTTGGTCTTTATTACTCAATGCTCCAATTATGAATGAATACCTATAAAAGAGATGAAAAACTATCAAATGATACAATATTTACACAAAAACTCAATTATTCTATTATGTACACATTTATACCAAAAGCGGGGGATTTATTCGAAGAATATCAACAAAAGAACGGATAAGTGCCACAAAATGTATATACAAAATAACTACATTTTGGCACTTATCAACTCTCCCCAACTTGACACATTGTTTGTCCTCAAACAAAGTCAAGTAAACCTAAAGAAACAAAAGATGATAATCAAAGAATCACGAATCAACAAGTTTTTAAAACGAAAAACAAATGTATGGTTCAAACGAAAACGTACACGACAAAATACATACTTACCACCATCCTACAACGATAACATATAAACGAAACAAATCCTAAGTACAAAAATCATGCAAAACATTCTAAAACAAAACAAACTCAATCATGAATCACACCTAGCAAAAATTCGTCGGTAGATGAAGAACACACAAAGGTGAGGGATAAAAAACAATTCTCCACAATCTTGCAAACAATAGACTAAATTATGCATTCATCCAAAAACGTATTGAAAATACTAATGCAAGAATCACAAGGGCTTTTCAAGGTTGTAATGTGGCTTGGTTAACAAACAAGTGATAAGTCCTAAAGCTAATCAAAACAAAAACTTGCCTAAACCTAAGGGAGTGATCAAATCACAAAGTTCTAAACAATACAATTCCAATCAAACTTCTTCTTCATCACAAATTTCACACCAAACACACCTCACTTATTAACATAACATTATTCCTACTCTTTTTGTTTTTCTTTTTCAAAACTTTTCTCTTTTTTCTTTCTTTTTCTAATCTTTCTTTTTCACATTTTTTTTCTTCTTTTCTTTCTTTTCTCTTAACCTCATACCAACCACAATATAAGTACATAAACATTTCTCTCCCCAACTTGAATTCAACCAACATCATTATGTGAATACTCCCTACTTTCTAAGGCAAGGTAAAAATTCATACAACAACATGTAGTTGAGGGTTCAAGAAACAAAGAAATCAACATCCATACAAAAAAGGTGAATTGACACTCATAGACAAGCATCAAGTTCAAATAAACATGGATATTGATAAAAGTTCAAAGGGGTTAACAAAGGTTCACACACTCACAAGGTGAATTGAATATTTGGCCAAGGTAGTTATGCTCAAAATCAACAAAATGCCTTGATCATTTTCTTGCAATCATACAATCAACACAAAACAAAAGATTAAGCATAATAAAATCCAGTTAAAAACAGGAATGTGGACTCTCATGTGTAAACAATGGAAAGCTTCCTCACATTTATGGGTAAAAATGGTACTAAAGTGATTCAATTCATGAGCAAGTAATGCAAAAAGAATGAATGGTATGGTAATTGTACAAATGATAAATTTCCTAAACATGTTATGCTATAGAAAGCGATAAACGAGTACCTGACATGTAGCAACTTTGAAAACTATCATTACCATACATCCGCGAGTTGAAACGATCAAACTCGGAAAATCACCTCAAAAGTCTTCAAGTTACCGGACCAAAATTTGAGTCCAAACAACAACAAAAGAATTAGAAAAACAATACTAATTTTATTCAATACAAAAATCCTTGGTGAAAGTGGGAAAAAGGAAAACCAAGTGAAATTTTAAAAGAATTCACTGGCCCTACATAACAGAGCGCGCTTAGCGCCAACAGAGCGCGCTAAGCGCGCTACACCAGTTGCAGAAAAATGACAGCAACAGGTGCAACTGCTATGCAAGCTCCACTTACACACCAATACAATCTCATTTACACATCTAAACAATGTTTACAATACATACACACTTCCACAAGCTAAAACACTACAAACTTGTGGAAAATAACAAATTGACAGAACAAAACTAAAGCACATAACAATACATAAACTTGGTGAAAACGAATTAACAAGTTGAAAAGTGAAAATTTGAAATTAAGAGCAAGTCCTATTTCAACTTGTTAAAACATAATCCACCAAATAACATAAACAAACATGCTTGTTTTACGTCGTAAGCTTGACGCCTTTATTGTGCAAGCACTAGTAACCTCCTCTCGTCATGCCATGGTATTGCCACACCGCGCAAACCTAAAGAAAGTATCCTAACAACCACACAACAAACGTTACGAGTACGAGACAATTCACAACATCACATAAAAACTAAGAAAATCATAAATATGTACAAGTATGGAAAGTAAACACATAACATGTACAAGTAACATATACAAGTTCATATACAAAGTCTATACAACATATACATTAATTACAAAACTCAAAAACAACGGAATTATCACAATACAAAACCAATAAAACCAATCCCACAGCGCCATTTTGTTTTGCGGTAGGCGGTAACAAAGTTGGTATTATTTTACCGGGTGATATATACCGGTTAGGTTATATCGTATCGTGTCCACGAGATTGGTTATTGATTAAATCGTTCGAAATTCTACCGTTAATGAGTTTGGGATTAAAAGAAATGAAAATAAAAGACAAAAAGTAAATAAACAAAAAGTATAAAGGATAGACAACTTGTCCGGAACGAATGTAAACTACCCGTCACAGACTTAAATCTACCACCCATGTCATACTCGGCCTACGATACTCGTCTGTGTCAACACATACCTCTCACAATCTAAGCTATTTCTAACCCAAATTGAGAATCCTCCTAAATCATCTCAATAGCCATGGCTGGCCTATCTCAACAACACAGGAGTCAATTGCGTCACCTCCATACCCATTTCTAGCATACTTCACCAACGCAGAGGCATTAAGTTTAGATACTCTATAGTGAATGTCAGCTCTAAACCCATTTCTAGCATTCAGAAACTAACAGATAACTATCCCATGTAAGAATCTAAGCAATCTATCTCTAGCAAAGCTCAAATCCCTAACATAAAGTAAAAACCCAAGACAATCACCAACACGGATTTGTAAAGCAAACTTTATACAATGCCAAGGGCGACAAATATACATGAGTTAGAGTAGATATACATACAAAACCCAACAAAAGAGATTACAAAGAGAAGAGAAGAAGAGGAACCAAACATTTCTTGGTTTGTCAACACCAATCGACGAGGGATTCGACTCCGGATCATCCAAATGCAAGCTCCAATGTTGTTTTCCAAGCAAATCTATCAAAAATATGAAGGTGATGGTGTTGGGACTCAAAAATACCCAACCCATAACCTAAAAATGTGTTTTTATCCCCTTTTAAAGAATTATGATGTCGTAGGGCGCGCTAAGCGCGGTCTTCGCGCTAAGCGCGGTCTGTGATTTTCAGCATTTTGTTTTTGCCATATCTTGAGAACCGTAACTCGGAATTGCGCCCGGTTTGAAGCGTTGGAAAGCTTATTCAATGCTCTATCTAACCATGGATAAATATCAAGCTTTATTTATGATTTTTATTCTTTGATTTTGAGCTTTATTCGTTGATCAATTGTGCAAAATCGCACTCTTGAAGCTTAGCCTTTGGTCTTTATTACTCAATGCTCCAATTATGAATGAATACCTATAAAAGAGATGAAAAACTATCAAATGATACAATATTTACACAAAAACTCAATTATTCTATTATGTACACATTTATACCAAAAGCGAGGGATATATTCGAAGAATATCAACAAAAGAACGGATAAGTGCCACAAAATGTATATACAAAATAACTACATTTTGGCACTTATCAGTTAACAATCTCTCCTATTTTGATTTTCCCTAGTTTGGCAGAACCATTTATGGTATATTGTGATGCTTCATTGATGGGCTTAGGAGGTGTGTTAATGCAAAATGGGCAAGTGGTAGCTTATGCTTTGAGGCAAATTAAAGTTCATAAGAGGAATTATCTGACGCATGATTTAGAGTTTGCCGTCATTGTATTTGTTTTGAAGAGTTGGAGGCATTATTTGTTTGGTTCAAGATTTGAGGTGTTTAGTGATCATAAGAGTTTGAAGTATCTGTTTGATCAGAAAGAGTTGAATATGAGGCAAAGAAGATGGTTGGAATTCTTGAAGGATTATTATTTTGGTTTGAATTATTATCCGGGTAAAGCGAATGTTGTAGCTGATGCTTTGAGTAGGAAGTCTTTGCATATGTCGATGTTGATGGTGCGAGAATTAGATTTACTCGAGCAATTTCAAGATTTGAGTTTGGTTTGTGAAACGACGTCTTATTGTGTTAAGCTTTGTATGTTGAAGCTTACTAGTGGTATTTTGTATGAGATTCGAGAAGGTCAGAAATTTGATTTGGTTTTGGTAGATAAGTTGGTGTTGATCAATCAAGGCCGAGGTGGTGATTTTAGGATTGATGAGAATGGTATCATGAAGTGTCGTGATAGAGTTTGCATTCCTGATGTTGGTTATTTAAGGAAGATAATTCTTGATGAAGGACATCGTAGTGGTATGAGTATTCATCCTGGTACTACTAAGATGAATCAAGATTTGAGGAAGTTATTTTGGTGGTCTGGTATGAAGAAGGATATTACCGAGTTTGTGTATTCTTGTTTAATCTTTCAAAAGTCTAAGATTGAACATCAGAAACCGTCTAATTTGTTGCAACCATTATCTATTCTTGAGTGGAAGTGTGATAGAATTTCTATGGATTTTATTTCTGGATTTCCGAGGACTCCGCGTAATCATGATGCTGTTTGGGTTATTGTGGATAGATTGACAAAATTTGCTCACTTTATTCCAATTTTGATGGATTATCCTATGGAAAACTTTACCAAGTTGTATATTGAGAAGGTTGTGAGTTTGCATGGTGTTCCGTCGAGTATTGTTTCGGATAGAGATCCGAGGTTTACTTCGTATTTATGGGAAGGTTTGCAAGAGGCTTTGAATGCCAAGTTACGTTTGAGTTCGGCGTATCATTTGCAGACTGATGGTCAAACTGAAAGGACAATTCAATGATTGGAGGATCTTTTGAGAGCTTGTGTTCTAGAGCAAGGAGGTGCTTGAGATAATTATTTTCCTTTGATTGAGTTTACCTATAACAATAGTTTTCATTCGAGTATTGGAATGGCTCCGTTTGAAGCTTTGTATGGATGAAGGTGTAGGAAGCCTTTGTGTTGGTATGAATCTGGTGAGAGTGATGTGGTTGGACCTGGGATAGTTCAACAGACTACGAATAAGATTAAGATGATTCGAGAAAGATGGATATTTCCCAGAGTCGTCAGAAGAGTTATCATGATAAAAGGAGGAAGGATCTTATCTTTGAGAAAGGAGATCATGTGTTTTTGAGAGTTACTCCCGTGACTGGTGATGGTAGAGCTTTGAAGTCACGGAAGTTGACTCCGTGTTTTATTGGTCCGTATCAGATTATTAAGAAAGTAGGTGAAATGGATTATCAAATTCATTTGCCGCTGTCACTTGCTAATCTTCATGATGTATTCCATGTATCTCAATTGAAGAAATATATGGAGGATATGTCTCATGTTGTGTCGCTAGATGATGTGCAAGTTAGAGATAATTTGACGGTTGAAACTTCACCGATGCGTATTGAGGATCGAAGAGTTAAGCAACTCTGAGGGAAGGAAATCGCTTTGGTGAAAGTGGTATGGGGAGGTCCTGCTAATGATAATGTGACTTGGGAGCTTGAGATCCAGATGAAGGATTCGTATCCTAAGATGTTCGCTTGAGGTAATTTTCGAGGGCGAAAATCTTTTAAGTAGGGGAGAGTTGTAACATCTCAATTTTTAATAGTTAATTATTAATTACTATTATTTATTATATTATGTGATAATTAATTTAGTTGGGTGATTTAAATGAATATTAGAATTATTTGAATATGTGTGTTATTTGAATAATTGGGTTTTATGAGCAAAAATGAGATTATTTAGTATTAGGCCTAATTATATGAATAAAAGTAATAAGGAGGTTTTAAGTGTTAAGCCCAATTTGAGCTTAGTAGTTAGTAAAGGGTTAGAGGATACACATAGTTAGTGTTGTCATTTGGTGGGAAAAAAAAAGAAGAGGAAACCCTAAGAAGCTAAATCTTCAAGAGTTAAGGGAGAGAATCTTCGTTATTATGCATTTGTATGTTGTTGGGTAGTGATTAGTAACATGTTATAGGATTGGGTATCTCAATTTCTAGGTTTTGGTAACTCAAATTGAAGTTGTAATTTGAGGTTTTTGATGATTAAAACTAGATTTGATGATATGAATAGGTTCCCTATAGCGAATACATGGTAGATGATGTTTAATTGGTGTTAAATAAGCATTATAAACTGTTTTGGGAAGGATTTTCGTGACTGGTGCAGTGTTGTTCACGCTGCAGTTTTTCTGCAGAATTTGAAGGCCACTGAGCGGTTGGGGCTCTGCTTAGCGCGGTCACCTGTGTGCAGAAAAATAAAATGTTTGATTGATGCATGATTGGCTTAGGGATTTGTGTGCTTATGATTTATCATTAATTTACATGATTTCTAATAATTGCTTTGATGAGTTTTGGATTGCTTTTTGATGCGATTTCGATGAATACATGCAACTTGAATTAGTGTCTGTATGTCATGTTTTGGATGGATTGTTGAGAATAATATGTGTTAGTTTGTGTGCTATGTGTTATTTGTGATGTATGATGATTGTAAATACTTGTGTATTACTTGTTGGTGATGAAACATGATGTTTGTGCGAAATGATGGATAATTCAAATGTGTTGGATTATTGTGGTATGCTTGATAATTAAGGTTGACGAATAATCTTAATTGCATATGTTGTTGGTTAAATTGCACATGCATTCATGGGGAGTTGGAACTCCAATATTGGTTTGATCCTTGAATAGAAATAGTAGCGGTGAAACTTTGGGTTCACAATGTGTTTGATCCTATATGGAAACAAAAGCGGTGAACTATATGTTCATATTGATGGTTTTGGTCTTGTCAGATCAGAAACGTGGCTTTGATTCTAAGTTATTTAATCGAAAGCAAGGTGAGAGGAATGTTCACGATGGTACCAAATGCATGAGTCACATTTCATTGTTGCCTCATGAGTCATTAAAGAATGTGTGTTGTATGTTGGAATTTGTGGTAATTGAGTATATTAATCATTGAATTGATTGTATTGATGACATTTATACTATTTGTGATAAATGTGAATATGTTATACTTGGAATGTTTGTATAATTATATTATTTGGAATATCACATGAAGTGTGTAGAATTCTTTAATAGATGTTGTTTCTATATTACTTCCAGTTTATATACATTAGGATAATGATGTTAATTCTCACCCTTCTATTGTGATGTTGCCTCTATGTAGGTAACGTGCAGTTTCCGAAGATAGTGGTGCTTCGCACGAGACTAGTTGAGGAGTTTATCTAGTTATTCCTTATACTAGGCAGCGAGTCATTAATCTGGTCATGTAACACGGGAATTATTTGGATTTATGCTTTCTATGAGATTTTTGTTATGTATTCTCATATGTCTTGGATTTGTATGTTGAGATACTATGTTGATGTGGCCTTGGTGCCGATGTATGAATTTATATGACTTGATTATGTTATGGATTCATTGTTATTTCATCCAATGATTATAGTATGGGATGTAATCATTGATAATATTTGAGAAAATGAAATACTCCATTGTGAAATGCATATTTTTGTTTTAAAGCATGAGATTCAAATATGTGTTATGATTATGACCAGGTGTATGTTATGTTGTATTCTATGGTTTTCCTATGTGTGGAAAATAACATGTGACACCCTTTGTATGCGTGCATTCTATTTTACTCTGATTTATGTCATGATTATTTGGGGTTAAAAAATGGGTGTTACAGAATGCCTCGATAAACTGACAGATTTTAAGTTGGGAGTTATGCTCCATTGGTACCACATGCATATGCATAGTTGAGTCACATTTGAGTTGCATATTGAAGTTGTTGTTATTATTAAGTTGTTTGTTGATTGTTACTTTGTTGTCTGACATAAGTTGTTGTTGTTGCGAGTTGTTGTTTAATATGAGTTGTTGTTGTTATTAAGTTGTGTTGATTTAAGTTTTATGTTGATCGGTTAAAAATTGTCTTGTTGTTGCTATTAAGTTGTTTGCGTTGCTGCATAGTTGTTATATGAAGCGGTGAAATTTGTATAATTCTAGTCTAATATATTGATTATCATACTTTTGTTTATATTATTTGATATCTCATCCCTTCTGTTGTGATGTTTCCTCTACGTGGGTAACCTGTAGGTAATCAAGAAGATTAGTTGATGCTTAGTAGCTGTTTCAGTTGTTAGTTCGAGTTGATGTCATTTGCTCGTCGTAGCACTTTCGGGGGATGAACGATAGTTGTATCTCTTATCGTTTTCTTTGTTGTTATTACTTTAAGTGGTTGACCTCTAAGTTGAATTCATGAAGTACCATGTTGTTGTGGAAGTTGTTTTAGTCGAATAAAAATATTAGTGAGTTGTAGTTGATTGAAGGTCGAATTAATTTATTACCGGTTCATCCAGGTTTTAAGTGTTATGTATCTGAATAAATGTGATTAATATATGTTGTTTTTATGTGAAGTAAATGTGGCATCCCATGTATGATGAATGTTTGCACTCTAATTTTATTAATTATTCGATGGATAGATTTAGGGTGTTACATA
Source organism: Vicia sativa (assembly GCA_021764765.1). NCBI lineage: Eukaryota > Viridiplantae > Streptophyta > Magnoliopsida > Fabales > Fabaceae > Vicia > Vicia sativa. The sequence continues at coordinate 237,611,080 of CM038795.1, forward strand.
AGGTATCCGCATCTTAAGTGAGAGACGAGTTCAAACGCTTGACAATGTATGAATGCTTCCACCTTTTAATTCAAAGCAATTTCCAGTTTTCCTTTTAACTTATTGCCTTTGTCTTTTACCTTTTTTTTATCTTCTATCGCTTTTACCCTTTTCCTCTTGCAATTGTACCTTTATTTATTTCCTTTTTAAACAAAATCGTACAAACACTCAAAAACTGCACTAAAGTATGTGATTATTGTAGCCGATCCCGCAAGTAACCTTTGATAGGAGGCTAGAGATTGTCTCACGCAGAAACACCACCATACTGAAATGCCAGCTTTCTGAATTTTGACATCATGCAAAATATCTAATAGTGAAGTTGCACTCACATAAATAATGAAATAATAAGGAAAATCACATTAGTAAAAGAATTAGGGGCAGAATAGAAGTATCCTAATTAGAGAAATTAGGTTTTTTGTTAAAAAGAGAGAAGTTAGGGAGTTGAGTTGATAGAACGTGAAAATAGGATTGTGGGAGAAAAGAGGCTAGAGGTAAAAAAGGGCTTAGGAGAGAAGAACTCAAGAATAAGGTTTCAATTGCTGAAAATTCAGGTAAGGGGATTACTTTGTATATTGGTTTGAGTTATGAATGGTGGAGACTAATCCTCACCCTCCTCTAGGAATTGTTTTGTTATTGATATTGTCCATGAATGTTTGGTGTGTGCATGAGGAAATCCATGTCATATACTATGTTAACGTATGAATTTCGCGCTCTTTAATATGATGCTTTTTATACATTAGTTGTGTGATCAAACTCTGAATTGTGTGTTGCCATTATTGTGCATTTAGTGTTATGAACATAGCTTTAGAATCAAGACGGAACTAATGTGAAAATGTTGATTTTTAAGTTAGATTTTGTATTGGAATGTGTATTTCATGCATTTTGAGTCAGAGATGACAAATTCTGAGTTCCATGCATTCTTAAATAAAATTATATTTTACGATATATCAAATTTTATGAAGAGGTCGTGATGATTTTCTTTTAAATGTTTGATTAATTAATCCTGATTTGTATGTTAGTTTGTAGCTCTTTAGTTTTATATTTGATTTTTTTTGGTCTTTTGTCTTTTGTATTGAAATATTGTAACATTGCATTTATTAAAACAAGTGTTTATAAAATAAAATAATAAAAGAACTATGATAAAATAAAGTGAAATTTATTGGGTAACCTAGCTACCAGCCGCAGTAGTTGATGACTTATAACTGGTAGTTGGTAGCTGATAGTTGATATCTGGTAGCTGATAGCTATTAGCTAATAAATTAGTTTGAGTGTTTGATAAATTAGTTGTTATATTAACTAATAAATATGAAATGACGTAAAAGGATATTTTTAATTAATAAATTGATAGTTTCAATATATTTTTATTAAAATAATAAAGATATAAGTAGAAAAAAAATCACAAACTAAAAGTTATAAGTTTAAAAGCTACTTCAAATAACTTTTGAGAAAAAAATTAAAAATTAATAAAAAATTAAAAATTAAATGGCAGTTACTAGACAGTATTTTTTTATTAATGTGAAATAAAAAATTAAAAATTAAAAGTTAAATTCTTTTTTAAGTGTCACTAAAGAGATCCTAAATTTAGCATCACGTGTACAACCTCCCTCTACGTGCTCTTTCATATAACCATCTCCGACAAGAAAAAGAAAATCATCGAAAGGTTTTCTTAAATTAGACCTTAATTCTAATATTTCTCAAAACTTTTACCGTGTTTTTCTCTACACTTTATTTTTATATTTGTTATTACTATTTGCTGATAATACTGGTAAGACTATGATCCTATCAATTACTATGTTCACATTCATAACTTTTTTTCCCAAAACAAATTTTAATACTTCAGAGTATTTTTATTGAATTAAATATAAAGTTCTACATTAAAAATTGCAAATTTAATTTTTAAAATTTAGTTATGTGTATTTTTTATTTTTGTATACCATTACCAGAAACTCAATGCTTATTTTTCACCGACACTCATCAAGTTGTTATATTTGTTATTAATTTTTTAAAGTAATCAAGTTGTTAATTATTTGGTACTATTAATACTATTTTTTTTTAATTATTATTATTATTATTATTATTATTATTATTATTATTATTATTATTATTATTATTATTATTATTATTATTATTATTATTATTATTATTATTATGTTATCTGGATTACATTGATTTATTGAATAAGCAAGTACAGTACGTACCAACTTGGATCATGTGCTCTTGGAAATAAAATTAAAAGTTGAATATTTGCCATGAGATACTTTTTAAAAATATCTTATTTAAAAGTCAAAATTAAAATCAACACAACACTAACGCACAATAATAGTGGCGATCCATCCAATATTTTAATACATTAATTTATTAATTTCTGCATAAAAATGCTTTTTTTAATATTATCATCAAATTTTAAATTATTTGTTTTTTTATGACTCATTGTGAACTACACACAATATAATAAATAACACATTTGTTGACAAAAAACAAAACTTTTCTTTTTTTCTCAAAAAACTTTTAATGACAAACCTAACAGGCCCAAATACTAAACCAATGCTTATTTTTTAACCAAAAGAAATATCAATAAAACAAAAAGAGGGAAACAAGATACACATGTGAAATCAAACTAAAACCCCTTAAAAACAAAACTTAAATCTAATTCTTGTCTAATAAATAATTCCCAACAATATTTTTATAAACATGATGAAACCAAGTGAAATTCTTGATTTGTAAACAAAGGTTAGTCCGCATGAAAATTACTTTATTTTTTTTTTAATAAATAGAAGTGGTCATGAAATCAATATAAAAAGTGGAAGACCAACAATTAATTCAAGAAAATTTCTTCTCATTTAGTGGGGTTCTTTCTCATTTCTGGTGCAAATCCAAAAATACTTCTATGTTTCGAAATAATCCAGAATTTTTTAAAAATAAGATGAATTCGTAGGTGCACTTGCGAATTCACCTTATTTTTTAGAAATAAGGTAAATTCGCAGGTGCACTTGCGGATTCACCTGAGTTGTGTGATTCGTAAGTGCACTTGCAAATTTATGTCTGGGCACAATTGATAAACATTTAACAGAATTCATAAGAGTCATTCAACTTAATTCATTCAAAGAAATTACATAGTAGATGCAGAAAATTAAATTACATATTATTATAAACGGGAAGTTGTGGACGTTGCAACATCTTGATAACATCTTCTGCCGATCTACGAAGCGACGTATCCATCTCAATCGGGCCCTTTGTGGAGTATTGTTGAAAGGTCTCCACATAACCTCTAAGTCCTCGTCGTTCTTCAGCTGAAATCGGGTGAACTTGACTTTTCCTTCAACATCAAGTGAAGGTGAACGGTACTCAAGCTTGACCACCTTGCGATTATCCGGATCTCGCAGAGAATGGTGTCGTAATTAGCCCGTCAGGGGTGTCTCTGAGCACGAGTTGAGCCGACGTCGCGTAGTTGAAGTAGACAAACACAAGGTGTGGATAGGTTTGTGTCATTTTTTTGGTTTTGGTTTGCGATGTAGAATGAAATGGGTTGTAGACTCAATTTATAGGCAAGTTGGAGTGATATGGACCAAAGAAATCTTATCAAGTCACATTTCGCATGTGCACTTATGAATTACACTAAATCAGGTTAATTCGCAAGTGTACTTGCGAAGCGACTGTTGAAATATTAAATTAGATTTGGTAAAAATATTTGATTAGATTTGATTAGATTTAATATTTAAATATAATCCAAGTTGTGTAGACTCAAGCCCAATTAGGGTTGTATATAAATAGTCCTAGGTTGTATCATTATTTGTACAATTTAATAATACAAATCCTTATTTCCTTTATTATTCTCTCTTTCTCTCCTCACTAAAAGTGTCTCACGCACTAACAAATTGGTATCCAGAGCTTCCGGTTATTGTTCTTGATCGAGTTTTCAAGAATTTTACGTCACAGATCGTATTTCCAGGGCAAGTGAATCAACCGCTGCGAAGATTGTAACGCCCGTTTTTAATTAATATTATATTATATTAATATTTTTGAATTATCGATCGATATTTATCTTGCGACGAGAATATTCATATTAATTAATATATCTATTAATTTATCTGGCGACCTTGTGTTCGGTCCGGGTTTTATTCCGTTCGGTTCGGTAAATATTATTCGGATCCGCTATTTAATTCCCCGGAATTATTTTAATTGATTGAATTAATTATATTAATAAATTAGGAGTGTGGGGATTAATTGGGAAGGATTGGGTTTACACCTTAGTTTACTAGTAAGGTTATCATAAAACCACTTTCCTCATTTTCTTTCCATCCAAACATTTTCCTTGTTTTGCTTCCAACATAACACACCAAGCCAAACAAGAGTAAGAGAGGAAGCTAGTAAAAACAACATTATAAAACCCTTTCCTTGGTTTTCTTTCCATTTTTCCAACAAAACCAAAATAGAAACTTGAGAGGAAAAAGAAGGGTTTTGTGAGGAGAAGAGCAAGAGGAGAAGGAGAGGAGGAACATGAGCAAGCTTGAGGATGGGGTCTTGAAGAATCATCATGAATCAACCAAGCTTCCATGGTAAGGGGTTTGATTTCTATCTCATATAGTTAGGGTTTGTTAGTGATAGTTTAAATTTGGGAAAAATTTGATGTTTGGTTTATAGGGTTTTGTTGAGAGATTGCAAGAATGTTTAGAAGAGATGGATTTGTTGTAGAAATTATGGGTGTAGTTATTAGTGTTGTAGTGTTTAGATTATGGAATGAAAATAGAGATGAAAATAGGAATGAAATGGAAAAGAAAAGCATAACAGAAAAACTAGAAAAGAAAAAGAATGGAAGCGTAACATCGATAACACGATTTTATATAGTATATTTGATTTAATTTTCATAAATAATGTTAGTATTTTTATTTAATTATTTCATTTTATTTCCATATTATTTGGTATTTTTATTATTTCAGGTATTTTATTTTAATTGGACAAATTGAGCAAAGTGAAGAAATTAAGAGAAATATTTGATAAAATGTGCAAGAAATGAAGAAAAGGGTGTGAAAAGCAAAGTATGGATCAAAGATCCATTAAAGCCTACAAACCAAGCCCAAACGAAGCAAGGCCCAAACAAGCAAACCCTAAAAGGCCACGTTCAAGGGTGAGACGCACGTCTCAACCCCTCTCCTAAAAAGGAGGCGGCCGCCTCGGACCCTTTCCCTAGTGGAAGGCGTCCGTCTCAACGTGGCTATATTTGTGGAGAGAAATCCGGGACGTCCATCTCAAGTGAAGGCAGTTGGAGCGAGAGATTCCAGGAGAGAGTGATGCGAATATTTAGGATTAAATGGTTACACCCTACCACTATAAAAGGGCACCTAGGAATCATATTTTAACACACCGGTTTTGAGCATTCTTTTCCCAGTTTTAGATTTTTATTTCCAGAGTTATTTTCCATTATAATTCAGATACAGCAGTTACTTTCCAGCATTGTGGTTTTAATTCCTGTTGAAGAACCAAGATTCAATTCCAGCATTTTATTTAATTCAGGTTTCTATTTATATTGCTTTTATTTATTTAATTAATCAATTGCATGATATATATATTTGTTTTGCCATGAATTTATTTATAATTGTTAAAACCTTTAATTTATTCATGTTTGCTTTTATGAATATGTCTGGCTAAATTATTTAAATATCGGTATGTAACGAGTTAATTTGAATGGATCCGGAATAAACAGGCTTATGTTATTTTATAAAATAAATACTTTTTCTGATTTAGTTATCTAATTTATTTTGTTAAAAAAGGTTTAGAAACCAACAGAGCGAAAGTTTGAGGTTAATAAACTAGCTAACATTAGAAACCAATAGAGCGACAGTTTGAGATTTAAAATCAGATAGTAGATACTAGGTATTGTTTTTAAAGACTGCGACAGCGTTTTAAAACCAATTAAACTTTATTTATTTTCAAAAAGTAATTTTAAAATCAATGGGATAGCGAGCATACATCGAGTTTAAAATTATAGTTTACTTCAATAGAGAAAGTTTGAGAATAGATTTTAAATAAATACTTTTTTGAAAAAGAAATTATTATCATTTTTAAAAAATAAGCCAGTGGAAAGCCGGATTCTTTAGAATTAACGAAGTACATACCGATATTCGCATTATTATTATTTTAATTAAAATTAAGTTTTATTACCCAAAAATTCCTCAATTTATTTATTCGATAAGCTATAGCTTTACATAGTTTGGATTACGTTAGTTCAATTTATAGTCCCTTAGGTTCGATATCTTTTAAAACTACGCGATAGGGCTGTATACTTGCAGTCTCCCGATTAATTTAGACGATAAAGTCGCGATCAAGTTTTTGGCGCCGTTGTCGGGGACTATTCAAGTTGATATCGTAATTTTATTACGAAGTATAGACTATAGCAACTTTTTCTTTTCCCTCTGTGTATGCCAAATACTCGCTCTCAAGGCGCGCCTTTGCATATACCTATATACGATATCGAGCGTTACCTTAGATTAAGAAGACGAATTCAAGAGTATTTAGAACGCAACAATCTTCCTTCGACCAAACTTCCGGCGTTGAAGAACTCAAGAAGATGGTCGATATAGCCCTGCTCCTCGTCCTCTTAAGGACTACTTTTTCTCAAGCGAGCCTCATAATAGTATTGCTGCTCGATATTGCTCAAACGATTTCGGTGAAACCTTCGCTTCTTCTCGCCGTTCGGAGAACCGGTTTTCGGAGCTCCTACCGACGACCGAATCTTCATCCGGTGTTTGTGCGCGCAGACCTGTGAAAGCGAATGGTGTAAACCCCGAGGCGATACGCGCCTATTTCCTTTTTCTCTCGGAGAGAGCTCGCGCATGGCTCAATCTCTTCCTTCCAACTCAATCACCACATGGGATGAGTTGAAGAAAGTCTTCTTGGCTAGATATTTTCCTCCAAGCAAAACTGCTATGCTCAGAGCTAATATCAATGGTTTCAGACAAAAAGACAATGAATCACTCTTTGAAGCTTGGGAACGTTATAAAGACATGCTTAAACTTTGTCCTCATCATGGTTTAGAAGAATGATCATTCACACGTTTACAATGGTCTCTTGTACAATACGAGATTGACTATAGGCTGCGGTGGTGGCGCACTGATGAATAAACCATATGCTGAAGCAAAACAACTTATCGAAAGCATGGCTCAAAACCATTACCAATGGGGTACAGAGAGAGTTAGCGTAGAGAAATCTCAAACAAAAGGCGCCATGGTTGAAGTGAATAGTCTGGATCAAGTCAACGCTAAAGTGGAAGCTCTCACCAAAAAGCTTGAGAATCTTACCACCGCTCCATGACATTCTTGCAATTGCTCAAACTTGCGACTTATGTGGTATTCAATCACATCTTGCTCCGAATGCCCACTTCAAGGAGTTCCAGTTGAACAAGCAAATTACGTAGAATAATCCTTACAGCAACACATATAATCCTGGCTGGAAGAATCATCCTAATTTTTCCTACAAGAATAACAATGCGTTGTACGCACCTGGACAAGCTCCTGCTACACCACCTGGTTATCCTAAGGCTATTCCAAATCATCCTAACAATGGTCCTAACACGTCTAATGCTCCTAGGAAGTCTAATTTGGAAGTCATGATAGAGCATTTCATTGCTACTCAGAACCAAACCAATAATACTCAATCCCAGACTAATAAGGATGTCCAAAATCAGAATATACACATCAATGAGCAGATTAAGCAATTATCTAACAAGCTTGATGCTTTAGCTACACATAATAAAATGTTAGAAACACAAATTTCTCAAGTAGCTCAACAACAAGCAGCTTCAGCTGCTCCTGCTGGTTCTTTTCCTGGACAGCCTCAACCTAATCCCAAAGGACATGCAAATGCTGTTATCTTAAGAAGCGGAACAGAGTATGATGGACCTGTAGATCCCAGAAACAATAGCCCAGCTATGCAACCAAATTCTATTAAACAATCTGAAACCCAAGATAAACAAGAAAAGGAAAATCAGAAAGATAATAGTGAAGATACCACACAAAAGGACGAACCTTATGTACCCCCACCACCTTACAAACCTCGTATTCCATACCCTCAAAGGTTAGTTAAAACTAAGAATGTGGGTCAATTCAAGAAATTTGTGGATCTTCTAAAGCAACTTAATGTTACAATTCCTTTTACCAAAGCTATAACTCAAATGCCCTCTTATGCTAAATTCCTTAAAGAGATTCTTTCCAATAAGAAAAAGCTAGAGGATAATGAAACTGTCATGCTTACTGCTGAATGTAGTGCAATTATTCAAGACACAATGCCTCCTAAACTCAAAGATCCTGGAAGTTTCTCTATTCCATGTGTAATTGGAAAATTTGTCATAGATAAAGCCTTATGTGATCTTGGAGCCAGTATAAGTGTGATGCCGTTATCCATATGCAAGAAACTTGACATGGGAGAGCTCAGACCAACCAAAATGTCCGTTCAACTAGCAGATAGGTCAATTAAATATCCTGCAGGAGTTCTTGAGAATGTTCCTGTACGCATTGGCCAATTCTATATTCCTACTGATTTCATTATCATGGACATAAGGGAGGATGAAGTTACCCCAATCATTCTTGGAAGGCCTTTCTTAGCCACAGCCGGTGCAATTATAGATGTAAAAAGAGGAAAACTTACTTTTGAAGTAGGCGAAGAGAAAATCGAATTTATCCTCTCTCAGTTCCTGAAAGCACCTGCAATTGAAGACACTTGTTACTTCATGGATATCATCGATGAATGTAGAAAAGAAGCTGAACTTGAAAATGAAGACAATCTCGATGAAAATATGAGTAGTAATCTAAGTGAATGCTTAGCTATAGCACCTGATCCTACACAAAATTTAAGAAAACCATCTTTAGAACTCAAAACACTTCCTAAAAATCTAAGGTATGAATTCATAGATTCCGAACTCGAACGACCAGTGATAGTCAACGCAGAGCTTGGCGAAACCGAAACTGAAAAACTTTTACAAATTCTGAGGAAATATCCAACAGCCTTAGGATATAATATCACTGATCTTAAAGGAATAAGTCCCTCTATCTGTATGCATCGCATTATGCTAGAAGAAGATTGTAAAACTTCAAGAGAACACCAGAGGAGACTAAACCCGATTATGAGCGAGGTTGTGAAAAAGGAAGTTATGAAGTTGTTAGAAGCAGGAATCATATATCCTATATCTGATAGCAAATGGGTTAGCCCTGTGCATGTTGTACCTAAGAAAGGAGGTGTCACAGTAGTCGAAAATGAGAAAGGAGAAATAATAACTAAAAGAGTTGAATCTGGATGGAGAATGTGCATTGATTATCGAAAACTTAACAAAGCCACCAGAAAAGATCATTTCCCTTTGCCATTTATTGATCAAATGTTGGAGCGTTTAGCTAGACATTCTCATTTCTGTTTCTTAGACGGTTATTCAGGTTTCTTTCAGATACCTATTCATCCTGATGATCAAGAGAAAACAAATTTCACATGCCCATTTGGAACCTTTGCTTATAGAAGAATGCCATTTGGTTTATGCAATACTCCTGCGACTTTTCAAAGATGTATGATGGCAATATTTGCTGATTTTCTGGACAATATTATGGAAGTCTTCATGGACGATTTTTCCGTTTGTGGACAAAGCTTTGAAGAATGTTTAGAAAATTTAGAAAGGGTATTAGAACGTTGTGTGAAGGTTAATCTAGTGCTTAATTGGGAGAAATGCCATTTTATGGTACAAGAAGGAATTGTCTTAGGACACATTATATCCAAAAGAGGAATTGAAGTCGATTCTGCTAAAATCGAAGTTATTGAGAACCTTCAACCTCCAAAAACTGTTAGAGAAATCCGAAGCTTTTTAGGACACGCCGGTTTTTATCGACGTTTCATTAAAGATTTCTCTAAGATAACTAAACCCCTAACTGAGCTATTAATGAAAGACGCTGAATTTATCTTCGACGAAAAATGTTTAGAAGCGTTTCAAACACTTAAGAAAGCATTAATTTCTGCGCCTATCATGCAAACTCCAGATTGGAATGAACCTTTTGAAATAATGTGTGACGCAAGTGACTATGCCGTAGGAGCTGTTTTAGGACAGCGAAAAGATAAAAGACTCCACGTCATATATTATGCAAGCAGAACTCTGGACGAAGCGCAGATGAATTATGCTACAACAGAGAAAGAATTCTTAGCAGTGATCTTCGCGTTAGACAAGTTTCGTTCCTACTTAGTAGGATCCAAGATAATCATATACACTGATCACGCTGCTATTAGATATCTCCTAACCAAAAAGGACGCTAAACCTAGACTCCTGAGATGGATATTACTGCTGCAAGAGTTTGATTTAGAAATCAAAGATAAGAAAGGAACTGAAAATGTAGTAGCAGATCATCTCTCAAGACTAGAAAATCTTAAACATGAACAAGTGCCGATTGATGATGAATTCCAGTATGATAAACTGATTGCCCACTTGGAAGACACAGAACCAGATAAACTCATGGAAACCACCTTAGCTATCTCCTTTGTGCCTTGGTATGCTGATTTTGTAAATTACCTTGCTGCAGGCGTTCTACCACCTGAACTTACCTACCAACAGAAGAAGAAATTCTTCCATGATCTTAAACAATACTATTGGGATGAACCTTTACTTTTCAAGAGAGGTCCCGATGGAATTTTCCGCCGATGTGTGCCAGAAGAAGAGATTGAAAACATTATAAAACACTGTCATTCTGCACCTTACGGAGGACATGCTAGTACATCCAAAACATGTGCAAAGATCTTACAATCCGGTCTATATTGGCCTAATTTATGGAAAGACGTACATGCCACCATCTTAAAATGCGACAGGTGTCAACGCACCGGTAATATATCTAGACGTGACGAAATGCCACAAAAAGGCATTTTAGAAGTCGAAATCTTTGATGTGTGGGGGATAGACTTCATGGGACCCTTTCCATCTTCATCCGGTAACAAGTATATACTCGTGGCTGTGGATTATGTTTCAAAGTGGATTGAAGCTATAGCTTCTCCAACAAACGACACCCGAGTGGTACTTAAGCTTTTCAAGAACATAATTTTCCCTAGGTTCGGTGTACCCCGACTCGTTATAAGCGACGGTGGATCTCATTTCATTTCCAAGATCTTTGAAAAACTATTAAGGAAATATGGAGTTCGACATCGCATAGCTACACCTTACCATCCTCAAACTAGCGGACAAGTTGAAGTTTCAAATCGCGAGATAAAACAAATCCTTGAAAAAACTGTCGCTACGTCCAGAAAGGATTGGTCCTTTAAACTTCATGAAGCTTTATGGGCATATAGAACCGCCTATAAAGCTCCCATCGGTACTACTCCTTTCAAGCTTATTTATGGTAAGTCATGCCATCTCCCAGTTGAGTTAGAACACAAGGCTTATTGGGCCATTAAGAATCTGAACTTAAGTTATCGGAGAAGCGTATCACGGATATTAATGAATTGGAAGAACTTAGGAGGATCGTCAAACGCTAGGATTTACAAAGAGCGCACAAAGAAATGGCACGATAAGCATATATCTAGGAAGAATTTTAATATAGGTGACTGCGTATTACTTTTTAATTCACGATTAAAATTATTTCCTGGAAAATTACGATCTAGGTGGTCTGGACCTTTTGAAATTACTCGAGTTTATCCAAGTGGTGCAATAGAGATTAAGGGACCTTCAATTGAACCGTTTGTAGTAAACGGGCAGCGTCTAAAACATTACCATATTACCGAAGTCGAGGGAAATTCTCAAACGATAAATCTAGACGAGCCATATGCTCGATCAGCTGACTGACCCTTAGTTTTATTTGTCGATCTTACGACATAAAACAAAGCGCTTTGTGGGAGACAACCCACCGTTTTTATATTTCTTTCTTCTTATTTTATTTTATTTCATCTTTATTCTATTTTAAATACAAAAACAAAAAAAATATATCTATTTCTTTTTCTTTATCTATTTTCTTTTATTTCTATTCTCTGTCTTATTTTCTTACTATTCTTTATCTCTCTTCTTATCGGCATTTGGCCAATGCTGATCTTCTTTTATTTTCTTCTCCTCAGGATACTTCTAGCTACTTATTTCTCTCTTTCCACTATGTCTCGTGTTGATGATATGCCGTCGGTTTGGAGGAAGAAATCGCACCAAATATGGAGTTTTATCCGAGCGTGAGATGTTACCCACTACCTACCTTCATTATGGTGCTATGACTGCTCTTGGTATTCGTGATAGTGTGCTTTTTCTGCTGAATCAGATTGGGTGGGATAATTCGCGCCTGATGACTTGCTATGCCACTTATCGAAACCTCACTTTGGAATTCCTCAGCTCTTTAGCTTATTTTCCTACTCATGGGATAGCTTTACGCCGTGGACTTATTATTTTCAGACTTTTTGGCTTCACATTCAAGTTTACCCATAAGGAATTGGCTGATCTTCTTGGTTTTCCTAGTGGTTTAGGAGTTTATTCTGAAACTCAGGAGGAGTATCTTGGATTTAGAGATCTTGACTATTTTTGGGGATCTATTTCTGGAATCCTTAACCTGAGCAGGGATCTTGTATCGAGAATATCCATAACCTTACCTTGGTATTTCCATAAGATTCGGCCCATACCATTTTGGAAAACCCGAATGTCTGTCTCTAAGGATGAGCTTTTATAATGTTTTGTGCTTTAAAACCGTCAGTTAATCACGATCCTTATACGCTCCGTACCTTTGTGGATCTCATTGATCTGATCATGCACCTATTCGGATGGGAAGTCTCGTTACTATGATTGCAAATGTTGTTGGACTTAGACAGCCCTTTAGGCATCCGAATGCTTTCGGTGCTACTTGCATGACCATCGAGTTACTTTCAACTTGGTATGATTGGTGATCTTGGCCGACTCGGTTTACCTTGTTGATTAATGGTCGGGTTATGCACTGTTACCTTGCCTAACCTGCTACAGTGTGCATAACAAAGCCAATTGGCTTTATGGTCTTGATCGCATCCTTCTCCGCCAAGCACCACGAGACCCCACAAGACTATGAGGTTTTAGAGGACGCTGAGGAAGATCGCTCTGCTCAGCACCCTTCCACCGCTCCCTCTGTTGCTCCTGACACAGTTATGCATGAGGCTCCTACCATTGATTATCATCGCCATCCACGCCTCGGGTGGAACACGGGCTTTGAGGACGAGTTCACTAATCTGCGGTGACTTCTTTGGTTTTATGGATACGTCAAGATTTCAAGAAGTCTTCTCTTATCTTCATTCTCCCTCTGCCCCTAAGGCAGGACCATCTAGTGGCTAGAGTTCTTAAGTAGTTAATTTATCTTATTTAGTTTAGTTTCGTTTCATTTTATTAGGTTTTGCAATTTTTCCTTTATATTATGTTTGTTCTCTCCAACTACTTGATTCTACAAATTGTAAGCAACTTTGATTTCCATTCTAATGCAATCCATGTTATCTTTTATTATTATAATGTTGCACATTATATTATATTATTATTACTGTTGCATTATTCTTCTTAAGTTGCTTTTTTGTTGCTACTGAATTTAGTCGCCCATCTTTCATTTCGACTCTCCTTCGTTATTATCACCGAGGACATTGCTCCTTTTAAGTATAGAGTCGGATCATTTCCTTGTTCATTTCTATGTCCTTTGCTCTCTTTGTAGTACTTTTCCTTTTATTTCTTTTCTTGTAATGCAAATTTCAATTCAATAAAATACATATTTATGCAAATTTTAATCTTTTATATTATGCAAAATTTGTGCTTACTTGAATTCCTCTATTTCTTGAGCCATAACGAACAATATAAAACAATTTTAAACCGCATTTATAAACATTATTCAACTAGTATTAAGGTTGCCTTTTATAAATAAAAAGCAACTTAGCAAAATTGCTATCGTCTTAACACTTTAAAACCCCGATATGTTGGATCGATTTAAGTACTTATTATACCAAAACCTTTAAGACTTAGTTTTAGAGTAGTTTATTAAGCGATCGGCCATAAACACAAACTACGTGGAGAACCGATGAATATAAGTGATTGATCAAATATTTTAAGAAATTGCTTTTATCGATGATGCACTTACTAAGTTAGATGGTCCTTACGGATCATTTAATCCAACGATTCGGATATTATAAATTTAATGCAAAATAATCCATTATAAATTGGTTCGATGGTCACGGTGCTGAACTTGGTAGGCGATACAGTTCGATCCCGCAATTTTAATCGGAAAAGGAGTACCAAATGTTTAATTACAGAACTCTAGGCGGCTTACTAAGATCAAATTCACTAACCGGTTACTCCACTATGTGTGTGTAAGGTAAAGGGCTTAATGTGATTGCACTAGAATGAAAGCGGGTGAAATAGAACATAGTAATAGGTTGAGCTATAGTGATATGACTTAAATTGGTGCCTTAAGTGGGGTTGTCTAGTGTTCCTACGATAACTTTGGTGTTTAAGTTCGACTTAGATTCTCTAACAAAATCAACCGCAACTGGTACAAATTAATGTATGTTCTTATATACATGTTTAAGCGTTGATGATTTCATTTTATTTCTTTTTTTTTTGTTGAGGACAAGCAACGGTTTAAGTATAGGGAGTTTGATAACACGATTTTATATAGTATATTTGATTTAATTTTCATAAATAATGTTAAACTTAAAAGTTAAAAGTTAAACTCTTTTTTAAGTGTCACTAAAGAGATCCTAAATTTAGCATCACGTGTCCATCTCAATCGGGCCCTTTGTGGAGTATTGTTGAAAGGTCTCCACATAACCTCTAAGTCCTCGTCGTTCTTCAGCTGAAATCGGGTGAACTTGACTTTTCCTTCAACATCAAGTGAAGGTGAGCGGTACTCAAGCTTGACCACCTTGCGATTATCCGGATCTCGCAGGAGAATGCAGTGTCGTAATTAGCCCGTCGTACGGGGTGTCCTGCGAGAGCCTGAGTTAAACTGACGTACGCGTAGTTGTGAAGTAGACAAACACAAGGTGTGGATAGGTTTGTGTCATTTTTTTGGTTTTGGCTTGCGATGTAGAATGGAATGGGTTGTAGACTCAATTTATAGGCAAGTTGAAGTGATATGGACCAAAGAAATCTTATCAGGTCACATTTCGCATGTGCACTTATGAATTACACTAAATCAGGTTAATTCGCAAGTGTACTTGCGAAGCGACTGCTGAAATATTAAATTAGATTTGGTAAAAATATTTGATTAGATTTGATTAGATTTAATATTTAAATATAATCCAAGTTGTGTAGACTCAAGCCCAATTAGGGTTGTATATAAATAGTCCTAGGTTGTATCATTATTTGTACAATTTAATAATACAAATCCTTATTTCCTTTATTATTCTCTCTTTCTCTCCTCACTAAAAGTGTCTCACGCACTAACAAATTGGTATCCAGAGCTTCCGGTTATTGTTCTTGATCGAGTTTTCAAGAATTTTACGTCACAGATCGTATTTCCAGGGCAAGTGAATCAACCGCTGCGAAGATTGTAACGCCCGTTTTTAATTAATATTATATTATATTAATATTTTTGAATTATCGATCGATATTTATCTTGCGACGAGAATATTCATATTAATTAATATATCTATTAATTTATCTGGCGACCTTGTGTTCGGTCCGGGTTTTATTCCGTTCGGTTCGGTAAATATTATTCGGATCCGCTATTTAATTCCCCGGAATTATTTTAATTGATTGAATTAATTATATTAATAAATTAGGAGTGTGGGGATTAATTGGGAAGGATTGGGTTTACACCTTAGTTTACTAGTAAGGTTATCATAAAACCACTTTCCTCATTTTCTTTCCATCCAAACATTTTCCTTGTTTTGCTTCCAACATAACACACCAAGCCAAACAAGAGTAAGAGAGGAAGCTAGTAAGGAAACAACATTATAAAACCCTTTCCTTGGTTTTTCTTTCCATTTTTCCAACAAAACCAAAATAGAAACTTGAGAGGAAAAAGAAGGGTTTTGTGAGGAGAAGAGCAAGAGGAGAAGGAGAGGAGGAACATGAGCAAGCTTGAGGATGGGGTCTTGAAGAATCATCATGAATCAACCAAGCTTCCATGGTAAGGGGTTTGATTTCTATCTCATATAGTTAGGGTTTGTTAGTGATAGTTTAAATTTGGGAAAAATTTGATGTTTGGTTTATAGGGTTTTGTTGAGAGATTGCAAGAATGTTTAGAAGAGATGGATTTGTTGTAGAAATTATGGGTGTAGTTATTAGTGTTGTAGTGTTTAGATTATGGAATGAAAATAGAGATGAAAATAGGAATGAAATGGAAAAGAAAACCTTAATAGAAAAACTAGAAAACAGAAAAAAGAATGGAAACTGTAACATACTGATAACACGATTTTATATAGTATATTTGATTTAATTTTCATAAATAATGTTAGTATTTTTATTTAATTATTTCATTTTATTTCCATATTACTCTGGTATTTTTATTATTTCAGGTATTTTATTTTAATTGGACAAATTGAGCAAAGTGAAGAAATTAAGAGAAATATTTGATAAAATGTGCAAGAAATGAAGAAAAGGGTGTGAAAAGCAAAGTATGGATCAAAGATCCATTAAAGCCTACAAACCAAGCCCAAACGAAGCAAGGCCCAAACAAGCAAACCCTAAAAGGCCACGTTCAAGGGTGAGACGCACGTCTCAACCCCTCTCCTAAAAAGGAGGCGGCCGCCTCGGACCCTTTCCCTAGTGGAAGGCGTCCGTCTCAACGTGGCTATATTTGTGGAGAGAAATCCGGGACGTCCATCTCAAGTGAAGGCAGTTGGAGCGAGAGATTCCAGGAGAGAGTGATGCGAATATTTAGGATTAAATGGTTACACCCTACCACTATAAAAGGGCACCTAGGAATCATATTTTAACACACCGGTTTTGAGCATTCTTTTCCCAGTTTTAGATTTTTATTTCCAGAGTTATTTTCCATTATAATTCAGATACAGCAGTTACTTTCCAGCATTGTGGTTTTAATTCCTGTTGAAGAACCAAGATTCAATTCCAGCATTTTATTTAATTCAGGTTTCTATTTATATTGCTTTTATTTATTTAATTAATCAATTGCATGATATATATATTTGTTTTGCCATGAATTTATTTATAATTGTTAAAACCTTTAATTTATTCATGTTTGCTTTTATGAATATGTCTGGCTAAATTATTTAAATATCGGTATGTAACGAGTTAATTTGAATGGATCCGGAATAAACAGGCTTATGTTATTTTATAAAATAAATACTTTTTCTGATTTAGTTATCTAATTTATTTTGTTAAAAAAGGTTTAGAAACCAACAGAGCGAAAGTTTGAGGTTAATAAACTAGCTAACATTAGAAACCAATAGAGCGACAGTTTGAGATTTAAAATCAGATAGTAGATACTAGGTATTGTTTTTAAAGACTGCGACAGCGTTTTAAAACCAATTAAACTTTATTTATTTTCAAAAAGTAATTTTAAAATCAATGGGATAGCGAAAGCATACATCAGAGTTTAAAATTATAGTTTACTTCAATAGAGCGAAAGTTTGAGAATAGATTTTTAAATAAATACTTTTTGCTGAAAAAGAAATTATTATCATTTTTAAAAAATAAGCCAGTGGAAAGCCGGATTCTTTAGAATTAACGAAGTACATACCGATATTCGCATTATTATTATTTTAATTAAAATTAAGTTTTATTACCCAAAAATTCCTCAATTTATTTATTCGATAAGCTATAGCTTTACATAGTTTGGATTACGTTAGTTCAATTTATAGTCCCTTAGGTTCGATATCTTTTAAAACTACGCGATAGGGCTGTATACTTGCAGTCTCCCGATTAATTTAGACGATAAAGTCGCGATCAAGTTTTGGCGCGTTGTGGGACTATTCAAGTTGATATCGTAATTTTATTACAGTATAGACTATAGCAACTTTTCTTTTCCCTCTGTATGCCAAATACTCGCTCAAGCGCGCTTTGCATATACCTATATACGATATCGGCGTTACCTTAGATTAAGAAGACGAATTCAAGAGTATTTAGAACGCAACAATCTTCCTTCGACCAAACTTCCCGACGTTGAAGAACTCAAGAAGATGGTGATATAGCTCCTCTCCTCGTCCTCTTAAGGACTACTGTTCCTTCTCAAGCGAGCCTCATAATAGTATTCTTGCTCGATATTGCTCAAACGATTTAATGAAACCTTCGCTTCTTTCGCGTTCAAGAACCGGTTTTGGAGCTCTACGACGACCGAATCTTCATCTCATCGGTGTTTGTGCAAGACGCACACCGTGAAAGCGAATGGTGTAAACCCCGAGGCGATACGATTGCGCCTATTTCCTTTTCTCTCGAGAGAGCTCGCGCATGGCTCCAATCTCTTCCTTCCAACTCAATCACCACATGGGATGAGTTGAAGAAAGTCTTCTTGGCTAGATATTTTCCTCCAAGCAAAACTGCTATGCTCAGAGCTAATATCAATGGTTTCAGACAAAAAGACAATGAATCACTCTTTGAAGCTTGGGAACGTTATAAAGACATGCTTAGACTTTGTCCTCATCATGGTTTAGAAGAATGGCTGATCATTCACACGTTTTACAATGGTCTCTTGTACAATACGAGATTGACTATAGACGCTGCAGCTGGTGGCGCACTGATGAATAAACCATATGCTGAAGCAAAACAACTTATCGAAAGCATGGCTCAAAACCATTACCAATGGGGTACAGAGAGAGTTAGCGTAGAGAAATCTCAAACAAAAGGCGCCATGGTTGAAGTGAATAGTCTGGATCAAGTCAACGCTAAAGTGGAAGCTCTCACCAAAAAGCTTGAGAATCTTACCACCGCTCCCGCAGCTACTGTTGCTGCAATTGCTCAAACTTGCGACTTATGTGGTATTCAATCACATCTTGCTCCAGAATGCCCACTTCTAACAGGAGTTCCAGTTGAACAAGCAAATTACGTACAGAATAATCCTTACAGCAACACATATAATCCTGGCTGGAAGAATCATCCTAATTTTTCCTACAAGAATAACAATGCGTTGTACGCACCTGGACAAGCTCCTGCTACACCACCTGGTTATCCTAAGGCTATTCCAAATCATCCTAACAATGGTCCTAACACGTCTAATGCTCCTAGGAAGTCTAATTTGGAAGTCATGATAGAGCATTTCATTGCTACTCAGAACCAAACCAATAATACTCAATCCCAGACTAATAAGGATGTCCAAAATCAGAATATACACATCAATGAGCAGATTAAGCAATTATCTAACAAGCTTGATGCTTTAGCTACACATAATAAAATGTTAGAAACACAAATTTCTCAAGTAGCTCAACAACAAGCAGCTTCAGCTGCTCCTGCTGGTTCTTTTCCTGGACAGCCTCAACCTAATCCCAAAGGACATGCAAATGCTGTTATCTTAAGAAGCGGAACAGAGTATGATGGACCTGTAGATCCCAGAAACAATAGCCCAGCTATGCAACCAAATTCTATTAAACAATCTGAAACCCAAGATAAACAAGAAAAGGAAAATCAGAAAGATAATAGTGAAGATACCACACAAAAGGACGAACCTTATGTACCCCCACCACCTTACAAACCTCGTATTCCATACCCTCAAAGGTTAGTTAAAACTAAGAATGTGGGTCAATTCAAGAAATTTGTGGATCTTCTAAAGCAACTTAATGTTACAATTCCTTTTACCAAAGCTATAACTCAAATGCCCTCTTATGCTAAATTCCTTAAAGAGATTCTTTCCAATAAGAAAAAGCTAGAGGATAATGAAACTGTCATGCTTACTGCTGAATGTAGTGCAATTATTCAAGACACAATGCCTCCTAAACTCAAAGATCCTGGAAGTTTCTCTATTCCATGTGTAATTGGAAAATTTGTCATAGATAAAGCCTTATGTGATCTTGGAGCCAGTATAAGTGTGATGCCGTTATCCATATGCAAGAAACTTGACATGGGAGAGCTCAGACCAACCAAAATGTCCGTTCAACTAGCAGATAGGTCAATTAAATATCCTGCAGGAGTTCTTGAGAATGTTCCTGTACGCATTGGCCAATTCTATATTCCTACTGATTTCATTATCATGGACATAAGGGAGGATGAAGTTACCCCAATCATTCTTGGAAGGCCTTTCTTAGCCACAGCCGGTGCAATTATAGATGTAAAAAGAGGAAAACTTACTTTTGAAGTAGGCGAAGAGAAAATCGAATTTATCCTCTCTCAGTTCCTGAAAGCACCTGCAATTGAAGACACTTGTTACTTCATGGATATCATCGATGAATGTAGAAAAGAAGCTGAACTTGAAAATGAAGACAATCTCGATGAAAATATGAGTAGTAATCTAAGTGAATGCTTAGCTATAGCACCTGATCCTACACAAAATTTAAGAAAACCATCTTTAGAACTCAAAACACTTCCTAAAAATCTAAGGTATGAATTCATAGATTCCGAACTCGAACGACCAGTGATAGTCAACGCAGAGCTTGGCGAAACCGAAACTGAAAAACTTTTACAAATTCTGAGGAAATATCCAACAGCCTTAGGATATAATATCACTGATCTTAAAGGAATAAGTCCCTCTATCTGTATGCATCGCATTATGCTAGAAGAAGATTGTAAAACTTCAAGAGAACACCAGAGGAGACTAAACCCGATTATGAGCGAGGTTGTGAAAAAGGAAGTTATGAAGTTGTTAGAAGCAGGAATCATATATCCTATATCTGATAGCAAATGGGTTAGCCCTGTGCATGTTGTACCTAAGAAAGGAGGTGTCACAGTAGTCGAAAATGAGAAAGGAGAAATAATAACTAAAAGAGTTGAATCTGGATGGAGAATGTGCATTGATTATCGAAAACTTAACAAAGCCACCAGAAAAGATCATTTCCCTTTGCCATTTATTGATCAAATGTTGGAGCGTTTAGCTAGACATTCTCATTTCTGTTTCTTAGACGGTTATTCAGGTTTCTTTCAGATACCTATTCATCCTGATGATCAAGAGAAAACAAATTTCACATGCCCATTTGGAACCTTTGCTTATAGAAGAATGCCATTTGGTTTATGCAATACTCCTGCGACTTTTCAAAGATGTATGATGGCAATATTTGCTGATTTTCTGGACAATATTATGGAAGTCTTCATGGACGATTTTTCCGTTTGTGGACAAAGCTTTGAAGAATGTTTAGAAAATTTAGAAAGGGTATTAGAACGTTGTGTGAAGGTTAATCTAGTGCTTAATTGGGAGAAATGCCATTTTATGGTACAAGAAGGAATTGTCTTAGGACACATTATATCCAAAAGAGGAATTGAAGTCGATTCTGCTAAAATCGAAGTTATTGAGAACCTTCAACCTCCAAAAACTGTTAGAGAAATCCGAAGCTTTTTAGGACACGCCGGTTTTTATCGACGTTTCATTAAAGATTTCTCTAAGATAACTAAACCCCTAACTGAGCTATTAATGAAAGACGCTGAATTTATCTTCGACGAAAAATGTTTAGAAGCGTTTCAAACACTTAAGAAAGCATTAATTTCTGCGCCTATCATGCAAACTCCAGATTGGAATGAACCTTTTGAAATAATGTGTGACGCAAGTGACTATGCCGTAAGAGCTGTTTTAGGACAGCGAAAAGATAAAAGACTTCACGTCATATATTATGCAAGCAGAACTCTGGACGAAGCGCAGATGAATTATGCTACAACAGAGAAAGAATTCTTAGCAGTGATCTTCGCGTTAGACAAGTTTCGTTCCTACTTAGTAGGATCCAAGATAATCATATACACTGATCACGCTGCTATTAGATATCTCCTAACCAAAAAGGACGCTAAACCTAGACTCCTGAGATGGATATTACTGCTGCAAGAGTTTGATTTAGAAATCAAAGATAAGAAAGGAACTGAAAATGTAGTAGCAGATCATCTCTCAAGACTAGAAAATCTTAAACATGAACAAGTGCCGATTGATGATGAATTCCAGTATGATAAACTGATTGCCCACTTGGAAGACACAGAACCAGATAAACTCATGGAAACCACCTTAGCTATCTCCTTTGTGCCTTGGTATGCTGATTTTGTAAATTACCTTGCTGCAGGCGTTCTACCACCTGAACTTACCTACCAACAGAAGAAGAAATTCTTCCATGATCTTAAACAATACTATTGGGATGAACCTTTACTTTTCAAGAGAGGTCCCGATGGAATTTTCCGCCGATGTGTGCCAGAAGAAGAGATTGAAAACATTATAAAACACTGTCATTCTGCACCTTACGGAGGACATGCTAGTACATCCAAAACATGTGAAAAGATCTTACAATCCGGTCTATATTGGCCTAATTTATGGAAAGACGTACATGCCACCATCTTAAAATGCGACAGGTGTCAACGCACCGGTAATATATCTAGACGTGACGAAATGCCACAAAAAGGCATTTTAGAAGTCGAAATCTTTGATGTGTGGGGGATAGACTTCATGGGACCCTTTCCATCTTCATCCGGTAACAAGTATATACTCGTGGCTGTGGATTATGTTTCAAAGTGGATTGAAGCTATAGCTTCTCCAACAAACGACACCCGAGTGGTACTTAAGCTTTTCAAGAACATAATTTTCCCTAGGTTCGGTGTACCCCGACTCGTTATAAGCGACGGTGGATCTCATTTCATTTCCAAGATCTTTGAAAAACTATTAAGGAAATATGGAGTTCGACATCGCATAGCTACACCTTACCATCCTCAAACTAGCGGACAAGTTGAAGTTTCAAATCGCGAGATAAAACAAATCCTTGAAAAAACTGTCGCTACGTCCAGAAAGGATTGGTCCTTTAAACTTCATGAAGCTTTATGGGCATATAGAACCGCCTATAAAGCTCCCATCGGTACTACTCCTTTCAAGCTTATTTATGGTAAGTCATGCCATCTCCCAGTTGAGTTAGAACACAAGGCTTATTGGGCCATTAAGAATCTGAACTTAAGTTATACTGCCGCTGGAGAGAAGCGTATCCTGGATATTAATGAATTGGAAGAACTTAGACAGGATGCGTACGAAAACGCTAGGATTTACAAAGAGCGCACAAAGAAATGGCACGATAAGCATATATCTAGGAAGAATTTTAATATAGGTGACTGCGTATTACTTTTTAATTCACGATTAAAATTATTTCCTGGAAAATTACGATCTAGGTGGTCTGGACCTTTTGAAATTACTCGAGTTTATCCAAGTGGTGCAATAGAGATTAAGGGACCTTCAATTGAACCGTTTGTAGTAAACGGGCAGCGTCTAAAACATTACCATATTACCGAAGTCGAGGGAAATTCTCAAACGATAAATCTAGACGAGCCATATGCTCGATCAGCTGACTGACCCTTAGTTTTATTTGTCGATCTTACGACATAAAACAAAGCGCTTTGTGGGAGACAACCCACCGTTTTTATATTTCTTTCTTCTTATTTTATTTTATTTCATCTTTATTCTATTTTAAATACAAAAACAAAAAAAATATATCTATTTCTTTTTCTTTATCTATTTTCTTTTATTTCTATTCTCTGTCTTATTTTCTTACTATTCTTTATCTCTCTTCTTATCGGCATTTGGCCAATGCTGATCTTCTTTTATTTTCTTCTCCTCAGGATACTTCTAGCTACTTATTTCTCTCTTTCCACTATGTCTCGTGTTGATGATATGCCAGTCAGTTTCAGAGGAAGAAATCAGCGCACCAAATATGGAGTTTTATCCGAGCGTGAGATGTTACCCACTACCTACCTTCATTATGGTGCTATGACTGCTCTTGGTATTCGTGATAGTGTGCTTTTTCTGCTGAATCAGATTGGGTGGGATAATTCGCGCCTGATGACTTGCTATGCCACTTATCGAAACCTCACTTTGGAATTCCTCAGCTCTTTAGCTTATTTTCCTACTCATGGGATAGCTTTACGCCGTGGACTTATTATTTTCAGACTTTTTGGCTTCACATTCAAGTTTACCCATAAGGAATTGGCTGATCTTCTTGGTTTTCCTAGTGGTTTAGGAGTTTATTCTGAAACTCAGGAGGAGTATCTTGGATTTAGAGATCTTGACTATTTTTGGGGATCTATTTCTGGAATCCTTAACCCTGAGCCCGAGGATCTTGTATCAGAGAATATCCATAACCCGGCCTTCAGGTATTTCCATAAGATTCTGGCCCATACCATTTTTGGAAAACCCCAGAATGTCACCACTGTCTCTAAGGATGAGCTTTTTATAATGTTTTGTGCTTCGCAAAACCGTCCGGTTAATGCGATCCCTTATCTGCTCCGTACCTTTGTGGATCTCATTGATACTGATCATGCACCTATTCGGATGGGAAGTCTCGTTACTATGATTGCAAATGTTGTTGGACTTAGACAGCCCTTTAGGCATCTGAATGCTTTCAGTGGTGCTACTTGCATGACCATCGAGTTCTGTTTCAACACTGGTATGATTGGTGATCTTGGCCCGACTCAGTTTACCTTGTTGATTAATGGTCAGGTTATGCAGCTGTTTACCTTGCCTAACCTTTCACGGTGTGCATAACAAAGCCAATTGGCTTTATGGTCTTGATCAGCATCCTTCTCCGCCAAGCACTCCTGAGACCCCACAAGACTATGAGGTTTTAGAGGACGCTGAGGAAGATCGCTCTGCTCAGCACCCTTCCACCGCTCCCTCTGTTGCTCCTGACACAGTTATGCATGAGGCTCCTACCATTGATTATGCGACTGCCATCCACGCCCTCCAGGTGGAACACCAGGCTTTGAGGGACGAGTTCACTAATCTGCGAGCTGACTTCTTTGGTTTTATGGATACAGTTTCTGCGCAATTTCAAGAAGTCTTCTCTTATCTTCATTCTCCCTCTGCCCCTAAGGCAGGACCATCTAGTGGCTAGAGTTCTTAAGTAGTTAATTTATCTTATTTAGTTTAGTTTCGTTTCATTTTATTAGGTTTTGCAATTTTTCCTTTATATTATGTTTGTTCTCTCCAACTACTTGATTCTACAAATTGTAAGCAACTTTGATTTCCATTCTAATGCAATCCATGTTATCTTTTATTATTATAATGTTGCACATTATATTATATTATTATTACTGTTGCATTATTCTTCTTAAGTTGCTTTATTACTGTTGCTACGAATTTAGTCGCCCATCTTTCATTTCGACTCTCCTTCGTTATTATCGCACTGAGGACATTGCTCCTTTTAAGTATAGGGGAGTCGGATCATTTCCTTGTTCATTTCTATGTCCTTTGCTCTCTTTGTAGTACTTTTCCTTTTATTTCTTTTCTTGTAATGCAAATTTCAATTCAATAAAATACATATTTATGCAAATTTTAATCTTTTATATTATGCAAAAATTTGTGCTTACTTGAATTCCCTCTATTTCTTGAGCCATAACGAACAATATAAAACAATTTTAAACCGCATTTATAAACATTATTCAACTAGTATTAAGGTTGCCTTTTATAAATAAGAATTCGAGCAACTTAGCAAAATTGCTATCGTCTTAACACTTTAAAACCCCCGATATGTTGGATCGATTTAAGTACTTATTATACCAAAACCTTTAAGACTTAGTTTTAGATTAGTCCCGAGTAGTTTATTAAGCAGTCGGCACCGCCATAAACACAAACTACGTGGAGAACCGATGAATATAAGTGATTGATCAAATATTTTTAAGAAATTGCTTTTATCTGATGATGCACTTACTAAGTTAGATGGTCCTTACCAGATCATTTAATCCAACAGTTGCGGATATTATAAATTTAATGCAAAATAATCCATTATAAATTGGTTCAGTGGTCCCTGTGTGAACTTGGTAGGAATTACGGTTCGATCCCGCAATTTTTAATCGGAAAAAGGGAGTACCAAATGTTTAATTACCAGAACTCCTAGCTGGCTTACTAAGATCAAATTCACTAACCGGTTACTCCACTATGTGTGTGTAAGGTAAAGGGCTTAATGTGATTGCACTAGAATGAAAACGGGTGAAATAGAACATAGTAATAGGTTGAGCTATAGTGATATGACTTAAATTGGTCTGCTTAAGTGGGGTTGTCTAGTGTTCCTACGATAACTTTGGTGTTTAAGTTCGACTTAGATTCTCTAACAAAATCAACCTGCAACCTGGTACAAATTAATGTATGTTCTTATATCTGTGTTTAACTGTGCTTCAGTGATTTCATTTTTTATTTCTTTTTTTTTTTGCTTGAGGACAAGCAACGGTTTAAGTATAGGGGAGTTTGATAACACGATTTTATATAGTATATTTGATTTAATTTTCATAAATAATGTTAAACTTAAAAGTTAAAAGTTAAACTCTTTTTTAAGTGTCACTAAAGAGATCCTAAATTTAGCATCACGTGTCCATCTCAATCGGGCCCTTTGTGGAGTATTGTTGAAAGGTCTCCACATAACCTCTAAGTCCTCGTCGTTCTTCAGCTGAAATCGGGTGAACTTGACTTTTCCTTCAACATCAAGTGAAGGTGAACGGTACTCAAGCTTGACCACCTTGCGATTATCTGGATACTGCAACAGAGAATGCAGTGTCGTAATTAGCCCGTCGTACGGGGTGTCCTGCGAGAGCCTGAGTTAAACTGACGTACGCGTAGTTGTGAAGTAGACAAACACAAGGTGTGGATAGGTTTGTGTCATTTTTTTGGTTTTGGCTTGCGATGTAGAATGGAATGGGTTGTAGACTCAATTTATAGGCAAGTTGAAGTGATATGGACCAAAGAAATCTTATCAGGTCACATTTCGCATGTGCACTTATGAATTACACTAAATCAGGTTAATTCGCAAGTGTACTTGCGAAGCGACTGTTGAAATATTAAATTAGATTTGGTAAAAATATTTGATTAGATTTGATTAGATTTAATATTTAAATATAATCCAAGTTGTGTAGACTCAAGCCCAATTAGGGTTGTATATAAATAGTCCTAGGTTGTATCATTATTTGTACAATTTAATAATACAAATCCTTATTTCCTTTATTATTCTCTTTCTCTCCTCACTAAAAGTGTCTCACGCACTAACAAATTGGTATCCGAGCTTGTTATTGTTCTTGATCGAGTTTTCAAGAATTTTACGTCACGATCGTATTTGTGGCAAGTGAATCAACCGCTGAAGATTGTAACGCCTGCTTTTAATTAATATTATATTATATTAATATTTTTGAATTATCGATCGATATTTATCTTTGGCGAGAATATTCATATTAATTAATATATCTATTAATTTATCTGGCGACCTTGTGTTCGGTCCGGTTTTATTCCGCTCGGTTCGGTAAATATTATTCGGATCCGCTATTTAATTCCTCGGAATTATTTTAATTGATTGAATTAATTATATTAATAAATTAGGAGTGTGGGGATTAATTGGGAAGGATTGGGTTTACACCTTAGTTTACTAGTAAGGTTATCATAAAACCACTTTCCTCATTTTCTTTCCATCCAAACATTTTCCTTGTTTTGCTTCCAACATAACACACCAAGTCAAACAAGAGTAAGAGAGGAAGCTAGTAAGGAAACAACATTATAAAACCCTTTCCTTGGTTTTTCTTTCCATTTTTCCAACAAAACCAAAATAGAAACTTGAGAGGAAAAAGAAGGGTTTTGTGAGGAGAAGAGCAAGAGGAGAAGGAGAGGAGGAACATGAGCAAGCTTGAGGATGGGGTCTTGAAGAATCATCATGAATCAACCAAGCTTCCATGGTAAGGGGTTTGATTTCTATCTCATATAGTTAGGGTTTGTTAGTGATAGTTTAAATTTGGGAAAAATTTGATGTTTGGTTTATAGGGTTTTGTTGAGAGATTGCAAGAATGTTTAGAAGAGATGGATTTGTTGTAGAAATTATGGGTGTAGTTATTAGTGTTGTAGTGTTTAGATTATGGAATGAAAATAGAGATGAAAATAGGAATGAAATGGAAAAGAAAAGCTTAACAGAAAAACTAGAAAACAGAAAAAAGAATGGAAACTGTAACATACTGATAACACGATTTTATATAGTATATTTGATTTAATTTTCATAAATAATGTTAGTATTTTTATTTAATTATTTCATTTTATTTCCATATTACGCTGGTATTTTTATTATTTCAGGTATTTTATTTTAATTGGACAAATTGAGCAAAGTGAAGAAATTAAGAGAAATATTTGATAAAATGTGCAAGAAATGAAGAAAAGGGTGTGAAAAGCAAAGTATGGATCAAAGATCCATTAAAGCCTACAAACCAAGCCCAAACGAAGCAAGGCCCAAACAAGCAAACCCTAAAAGGCCACGTTCAAGGGTGAGACGCACGTCTCAACCCCTCTCCTAAAAAGGAGGCGGCCGCCTCGGACCCTTTCCCTAGTGGAAGGCGTCCGTCTCAACGTGGCTATATTTGTGGAGAGAAATCCGGGACGTCCATCTCAAGTGAAGGCAGTTGGAGCGAGAGATTCCAGGAGAGAGTGATGCGAATATTTAGGATTAAATGGTTACACCCTACCACTATAAAAGGGCACCTAGGAATCATATTTTAACACACCGGTTTTGAGCATTCTTTTCCCAGTTTTAGATTTTTATTTCCAGAGTTATTTTCCATTATAATTCAGATACAGCAGTTACTTTCCAGCATTGTGGTTTTAATTCCTGTTGAAGAACCAAGATTCAATTCCAGCATTTTATTTAATTCAGGTTTCTATTTATATTGCTTTTATTTATTTAATTAATCAATTGCATGATATATATATTTGTTTTGCCATGAATTTATTTATAATTGTTAAAACCTTTAATTTATTCATGTTTGCTTTTATGAATATGTCTGGCTAAATTATTTAAATATCGGTATGTAACGAGTTAATTTGAATGGATCCGGAATAAACAGGCTTATGTTATTTTATAAAATAAATACTTTTTCTGATTTAGTTATCTAATTTATTTTGTTAAAAAAGGTTTAGAAACCAACAGAGCGAAAGTTTGAGGTTAATAAACTAGCTAACATTAGAAACCAATAGAGCGACAGTTTGAGGTTTAAAATCAGATAGTAGATACTAGGTATTGTTTTTAAAGACTGCGACAGCGTTTTAAAACCAATTAAACTTTATTTATTTTCAAAAAGTAATTTTAAAATCAATGGGGATAGCGAAAGCATACATCAGAGTTTAAAATTATAGTTTACTTCAATAGAGCGAAAGTTTGAGAATAGATTTTTAAATAAATACTTTTTGCTGAAAAAGAAATTATTATCATTTTTAGAAAATAAACCAGTGGAAAGCCGGATTCTTTAGAATTAACGAAGTACATACCGATATTCGCATTATTATTATTTTAATTAAAATTAAGTTTTATTACCCAAAAATTCCTCAATTTATTTATTCGATAAACTATAGCTTTACATAGTTTGGATTACGTTAGTTCAATTTATAGTCCCTTAGGTTCGATATCTTTTAAAACTACGCGATAGGGCTGTATACTTGCAGTCTCCCGATTAATTTAGACGATAAAGTCGCGATCACATACAGAAAACGCAGGGAATGAAAGAAAATTGGATGAATGGAACAAGGAGGGGGAGGCGTCCACCTCCACTTGGTGGGGCGACCGTCCCCCTATGAGCCACCCGCCTCCATGGCCTTAGATCAATGGGGACGTGCGTCCCCTTATGTGTAGGAAGGAATTGCGTTTTGTTGTTTCTTAGTTTTGCTGTAAACGTGTTTTTCTGTTTTCTGTGAAATGAATTCCCTGCATAATTTTCCTGTAAATAGCCTCTGTTTCTTTCTAAATCCTTAATTCCACCTAGTAATATTTGGTAACCATAAAATATAATTAGGGGATAAGATAGCCGATTAAATTTAGAACCTGATTATGTTCCGATTTTCCGATTTCGGTAAATTCGACGACGAAGCAAGTTGCTCCGAATTCAACGTAATTGACGTGCTAGCTAAGTTTGACGTGTAGAACGTAGTGGTGAAGTTAGTTTTCAAATTGTGAGTTTTACGTAACGACCGAAATAGGTTAATTTACGTAAATTGACCGCATTGTGTTTTAGTCAATTTAAGGCATATATGAACTATCCGATTTTGAAGTTGATGTTTATAAATTATTTGGTAATTAAGAATGGCTTTTGTTTGTTATTGGTGTTTTTATTTATTTTTCCGTTTTTGGAATTAGTGGATTAATTGATAATGATGTTTTGCGACGGCGTATTTAATTATGAATACTTGTTGTTGATATGCAAAGCGATGATATATGTTTTTGTACATGATGATGTGATGATTAAATTAATGTTGTTAATAATGCTTCCGATTTGTGAATGCATGACTTTTGATGAATTTATTAGTGATGTTTTGCATAATGCAAATATGATGCGATGATATATTTATCTTGATGTGGATAAATTATAGCGATGTGGGCTTTATGCCAATTTTGACGAGCGATGATGGTGTGTTTGTGTTGTGTGTTTTATTGTTGAGTCACATACATTGCATAAGCGAAGAGGCCTTTCATGCCAAGCGATGATGGCTTTTATGCCGAGCGAAGATGGGCTTTATGCCTTGTGTCCCTAATTATGGACAAAGCGATGGGTACCACATGCATAACATAGTCATGTCTCATGGAGTCGGTTATGTTTATGCTTGAGTTGTTTGGCGTTGAGTTTTGTTGATTGATGGATGATATTGAATTGCGATGAATTAACTTGATGAAATGCTTAAATGCAAATATGATGTGATGATGTTTGTGACGATGGGTTTTTATACCAAAAGCGATGATGGGCTTTAGCCAATTGGTGATGATATTATTTATGTTGATTAAGTTATTAGTATGATTTAATGTTGTTGTTTGACGTTGTTGCTTATAATTGTCATGTTGATTAGTGAGGTAATAACCTGTGATGAGTTCGTGGTGATGGAAGTTTATGTGTTGTTGTAATGATTTATGCCGATGAGGTTATAGTGTAGATTATACACATTAGAATAACGATCAAAGTAAGTGAAGTTTGGATACGTGTTGGAATGCACTTATTAATCTATACCCTTTATAATTCCAAAACTATATATATATATATATATATATATATATATATATATATATATATTTTATCATGCCTTTAATTATATGTTTTGGAGTATCTCACCCTTTACTTGTTTTCGCTACTATATATTGGTAACGTGCGTTATGAAGACGGAGTTTATAGTCGTTGTCGATCGTGTCGGTGTCGCTCTGATACGTAGTACTCGGGGGGAATATTTATGTTGTCATTGTTGTTGTTCTTTTGTTGCTTTCCTTTTGTAAAGAAGAATCATACTTTATGAAAATATGATTGGTTAAGGAAGTTTAATAAAGAAGATGTTTTGATTTTTATGAATCACCATATGTTTTCCGTCGATGCTATGTATCTGAGATTTACACTTTAAAGCAAACCGTTTTAAGTGAGTTGTTTTTGATGGTGACGCCTCAGTATTTAATTTATGAAATTTTAAAATTACTCTGATTTTTTCATATAAAACTTTGGGTAGATTTGGGGTGTTACAAAGATGGCTAGTGATAAGGGCATTTTGAATTCTCTTCTAATGCTTGATGGCAAGAATTGGATCTGAGGGAAAAAACAGATGCAAATCCTTGTTTGTCTTCTATGAAATCCTAGAGGTGGTTACTGACGGCGTTCCTGCGTTGGCTGCAGATGAAACCAAAGTACAAAAAAAAGCCCACAACGAAGTCAAGAAGAAAGATTGCAAGGCTGCTTATTGCATTCAGACGATTATTGATGCTACTAATTTTGACAGAATCTCTCATGCTAAAACGGCGAAGGAGGCATGGGATATTCTGGTGAAATATTATGAAGGAGGTGAGAAAGTCAAGGTTGTCAAGTTACAAACCTTGCGTCGACAGTATGTGTAACACCCCAAATCTACCTGGTAATTATAATTAAAAATCAGAGTTTTCAAATTTCCACAACACGAGGCATTACATTATCAACTTGAAAATCAACAACAAACTATCGAACGTAACAGATAGATAGCACTTAACAATTCATAGAACTTATAATAATTTATTAGTCTTCAGAATACTTCAACTTGATTTAATAACTACGCAGCGGATTCATAAGTTCCCAAAACTTCAAAAGAAACATAGCATCTTTTAAACAACTTAATTCGAGGAAACAAATTCTCAAAGTAGCAACATCAACAGTGCAACGGAAAACAATATAAAATCACTAAGTGTTCATTCCCCCCCGAGTGCTACGTATCAGAGCGACGACGCCAAAAGCTACTAAATATTTTACTCCTCGTTACCTGCATGTTACCAATATAAAGGAAACGGCGAACAAAATAGACAGGGTGAGATATCTACCAATATAATTAAGTGTATGATAAACAATATATTAGGATTAAATCATACAAAATCATCACATCGCAATTAACACATCACAACAACTTCCCAATTAACAACAACACAAAACCACTTCACCGTTAGCAACAACATAATCCACTTCACAATTAACAACAACATAATTCAAATGAGACACAACAATGCATATGCATGTGGTACCAACAGAGCTTCAGCTCCCTTCACTATTGCCAATTAATAGAGGCACAAGGCATAAGCCTTCTTTACAATTTCCGCCAATACAGACCTTCACAAGGATGCAAATGTAATGCAACACTAACAACATACAATGACAACATGAATTCACTTCACGAGGCATACACCTACATCACTGTTATTACCAATAATTAGAGGTAATTATCGTCACTGAAAATACCCTGCAACTTCACATGAATAACAACAATATACAACAACATATTCTTCGCCAATAAATCACAAACAATTCAAAAACATGATACATTCAACACAATTCAACAAAATAAAATAATCGTAATCACCTACTAAAATATACGAACCATCCCGACAATTTTCAATCGATTCTGGACAACTAATTTTACCGCCTAATTTACTAAACCGGTTAATTCGGTACTGTTTTTAAACACTGTCGTTATTACCAAATAATACATTATCATTACTACCAAATAATATATTATCATTACCTAATTATATTGCCGATATTATATATTTTTTTCCAGTATCTAAATTATACTGCTATCCAAAAAAATTCTATCAAAACTAATTGTTCCTGTCAAATTTCTAATTCTACTGAAACCCCTAAATTGTTATTTTCTTTTATTAATACAATCATACTGCTATACCGTTATACTGCTAAATTATCAATGTGAAACACACTACCAGAATACCAGTTAAATATTACTCTGCTATTTATTTAAACTGCATTTAAAATTACCTATATAAGCACCATGATGTTCTGCTATTTGTTATTATCCATCAGACAACTAAATTATTTAAGTGAGTTAAGCTTACTGCTAATAACTCTTCTACATAATACATATCCATATACATACTAATAGTGTGATTTTATGGAATTTTATTACTTAATTTACCAACTATACATGACATTTTTAGTGGCATAATGATTATAACTCACAGTAAGGAAAATATTAAACACATGCTACTTTGTAAGAAGGAAAGTTAAAGTGACGCCTGCAGCCACAAAAGGGACGAACGTCCCATTCCCTTTTACACAAGGGGCGCCCGCTCCCTCCCTCTCTTGCAACATGGGGCGTCCGCCCCCACACTGGTGGCCCCCGTCTCAAAATTCTCATGGCCACCATGTGTGGCCTCCTCCCTGTGTACCTGCAATTTTCCCTTTTTCTGCGTTTTCCCGGTCATTACCGTACCGATTTCATTCCTTCTCATAGTTTTACATAATTAAATTATTAGTTTCATTATCCCAGGGATCTAATAAATATATTTTAGTAACAAGTCTCATTGCACGATCGATTCAACGGTAATAATATTTCACACGGCAATATATACAATTCATCGTTTTGCAACATAAATCACATATAGATAAACCGAGATAATTTTCTACGAATCTAATCCCCACATATCATTCATCATAAACCTAGTTATAGAGTTAGAACCCCACCCCTTACCTGAATTCAAAGGCAGTTCAACTCCTATTTTCTAATCGAGCACCGATTTGGCTTTCCGGTACGAAATTCTTCTTCGGCGGCTAATTTCCCAAAAACCTATTTTCTTCTCACGTACTGTCTCTTTTCCTTCTTCTATTCTCACCCTAACCTTCTTATTTTTCTTTTATATATATAAATCCAACTTACCCAGTAATAATAATAATAATAATAATAATAATAATAATAATAATAATAATAATAATAATAATAATAATAATAATAATAATAATAATAATAATAATAATAATAATAATAATAATAATAATAATTCTATTGGGTTTAATTTTCACACCTTCATTCTACTGTTCCTAAGACCAAATAGGCCCCAAATAAATAATTCTATTAATACACACTTATTTCTAATATTATTTCCAATAATATTCTATAATAAAATTAATTCATCACTAATTAATATCAACTTCCGATAATTCACTTAATCACCCTAAACCAACTTATAAATTTATTAATGCTCCTTATAATTCTACTGATAAATCCAACTTTGACTAAATTCCAATAAATAAATCCTTAATAATTTTATTTAAATAATTAAATAATTTTCGGGTGTTACAGTATGAATTATTGTCGATGGGAGAAGATGAAAAAGTTGCAGAATATGTGTCGAAGGTTCAGAAACTCGTCCATAGGCATGGAAACGGGGCGGGTCGGGGACGGATTTTACCTCCCCCAAACCCAAACCTGAATGACCAAATTATCCCCGTTCTCCGCCCCAAACCCAAACGGGGACGGAGAATTAAAATCCAAACTCCGCCACCACCACCACCATCCATTTAGTAAAATCAACTTTTTTAATAAATTTTTTTATTTTTTCCAAATTATATTACACTATAAATAATAAAATAAAATAATCTTAAGAAATTACATGCATACATTTCAAATATTTTAAATAATAAATACAAAACAAATTATCAAAAGATTGGTCACATATTTAATAGTCTAAATTATCAAAAACAAATAATGTACATATAAAATAAATTGGGCGGGTTTGGGGGTGGGTACTAGTGTCCCCATTACCCGACCCATCCCCATATTTTATAACCGGGGAAAACCCAAATCCAAACCCAAACCACTCAAAGCGGTTTTCCCCGTCAACTTCGGGGCGGGTTCGGATGGGTACCCGCGGGTACAGGTTTTGTTGCCATGCCTACTAGTCCATCTTATGAAGGATTGTGGTGAAACCATAACTGATAATATGATAGTTTAGAAGGTAATGAGAACGTTGACCTCTCACTTTGATCACGTTATCGTAACTATTCAAGAATCCAACTGATATGAATAAATGATCAGAAACGGAGACGGCCGGAACGGTTGATGATCCTTCGAGCAAGTTGATGTTGAGGAGGAGGTGGTGTACCTGCAAGGCACACTGATGCTAAAGTAAGCAAATGTTCAAGGAAGAGGGTAGAAAATATTAGGGTTTTGAGTGTAAGAAAGTGATGTCTTGCCCTCAAAGATATGAGGGTTTATATAAGGGACATAGGAGGATTCTCATTAGTTATTATATTTAGGCCGAGATACGCGGTGAAGGTTGAGAAACACAAGAAAGGGGGTTTGAATTGGGTTTCTTTTAAATTAAAATAGTTTGACACGACTATTTTTATCCTGGTTCGTTTGAACTCAAACTACTTCAATCCATCCATCAAGGTGATTTGCCTCTCTCAACGAGATCGTAATCCACTATTCAACAATAGACTACAATTCACAAAGACAACTACCTTTGTCTTCTTGAGATAAACCACAACCTGGTTCTCAAGGAATTACAATTGATTGAACAATTACAACTGTGTACAAAAGATGCTTCTAATAAGCTATATCACTATTGTGATGTATTACACAATATATTTTGAGCTCAATTGAAACTAGAGAAATATGAATGCTTTGTTGAAAATTTTCTATGCAATAGCGTGTAAGAGTTGTTTTAAAATTCTTCATGATTTTGTCTTTATATAGGCGTGAGAATTTCAATCCGTTGGAGACATAGATTCCACAAATGGAAGAATGATATTTGTCATTAATTATGCTTTCCATAAAAATGAGATCCTGTTGGAAATTGGCCTTTACTTCAAATATTCTCATTTGAGTCTTTGTAACGCATCAGAACTAAGCAGCCAACATATAGGAACCAGAGTTTGTAGTGCAGCATGGTGCTTTTAGAAGTTTGCTTTTGATCGTAGCATAACTTCTTCTAACAAGCGTGATATCAGCATATAGGAATCAGAGTTTGTAGTGCAGCATGGTGCTTTCAGAAGTAGTAACATAAATATTAAAATGCTAATGAAGAAGTGCAGATGTGCTAATTGAAAGTGAATGCTTGAACAATCCTTGGATCTCTTCACAAATATTAAACTTGTTAGTAGCATAAGTGTGGGATAAAAATAAAATGAAATGAAATTGCAATAAATTAGAATATGGTTAGTAAGCAAAGGAATATAATCAAATGAAATTAGCATGAACGTAACAATAAGTAAACGTTTATCGAAAAATTTCAATTTACAAATGAAAACAAAAGACAAGGATTCATGTTATTACTCGATTCAAGTTTAAAGCATGAAAAATCATGTCTAATGCAAACTTAAATCAACCAAAACGAATTCCGGGCAGCAATTACACCAATCGAAATAACACTCAAAAACTCAACCGAGAAGTGCTCCAACACAAACGGAAAACCAATGATATCATAAACAACGTCAACATTATTAGGATTCAAAACCAAATGGCTTCCTTGCTCAAATTCATGTGAAAGAAAAGAACACCATATTGCCTCCATAGTTTCTCAGTTATATCTTACGTGGATAAACGCGACAATATCAATCCTTCATCGAAACTAGCAATTTTCACTATTGCTTGAATGAAAGAAATGAGACAAAAGTATGAGTCAAGATTGCCATTAACATTCAATTATGAACCAACATGACCAATGATAAAAGATGATTTACAACTAAAACTTCACGAACATTCAAGTCTCGAAAAAAATCAAATATATCGTAACTTCAACTAAATGACAAATATAAAACAAAGCATGGGAGAGTTGAGAATCTAATCAATATTGGGTATTTAAACAAAGCAATTCTCATAGGTGTAACACATATTAAGCTCACGAGTCGAATATACTAAGTCGGCTTTGCGCAAATTCAAGAAACTCAATCTATTCATCAAAAAAACGAAACCATGTAGAAACAAAACAAACTATTACTCAAATCAAAATTGAAACGTGAAGACGCGCTACTCGAACAAAGCTTTTAACGAACGGTCATCAATGACAATATACGGACACCCGACCATTCAACTTGATTACAAACCAAACTTTCTCGCTTAAATTTAAGTAAGAAAAGAACAACATACTGCCCT
Organism: Vicia sativa; assembly: GCA_021764765.1. NCBI lineage: Eukaryota > Viridiplantae > Streptophyta > Magnoliopsida > Fabales > Fabaceae > Vicia > Vicia sativa. Next base: position 237,648,492 of record CM038795.1, read on the forward strand.
ATAGTTTCTCAGTTAGATTTACACGCGAGTAATGCGGCATCATCATTATACCTTCATTGAAGTTAATTCCTAGTATCATTCAACTACAAATTCAATTGAACACAAGCAATAATGACACAAATAACATATAATCTTAGATTGAAAGAAGGCATCATGACATCTCTACTCATCAAACAAGGACAGCATAACGTTTCTATTCACAACATCTCAAACGTTTTATTTTTTCAAAATTTTTACTAATATACCAAACCTAAAACAATCGAAGAATCAAATTTAAAAGAGATTATTATGGATCTTACAACATACCAGTTATCATATTATTTGGTCAGCACACCATTTATCACACTATTTAACAGAAACCAGTTGATAAGGAAACAAATATTACCAAAAACGTCGAAACTGTTGGGACAGAGGTTGAAGTTGCTGCGGGATGTTGTCGACAACAGGTTGAACAGTGGAAACAGAAGTGAAGAGAACCGCAACAGTTAGCATGAGAGGTGCTGGGTACTTGTAGATTCTGAGATGAATGTGTTTGGATCGGACGGAAACAAAGATTGTTGTTATAGAGGTTGGAAATATAAAGAGATGGGGAGTTCGGTTGTTGAAGATGAGGGGTGGTTCCGCTGCGGTTTGTGAGCGATATAGTGATGATTAGAAAACAGGGTGGTTAATGATGATGAGAGCAGATAAAAAAGGTGGTTATATGGATGAAGAGGGTGAGTATGAGTTCAGAAGATACGAGGGAGGCTAGCGGCAGTTATGATGGTGACGGCGAATGAAGGTTCACGGCGGTGGAGAGGTGGAGTATAGAGGTTGTGACTGGAACATGAAGTTGATGGAAGGTGGAGTTCCGGTGTCGAGAGAAAGAGACGGATGGCTAGGAAGTGATGGCTCCGGATGTTTCTCGAGCACAGGGAGAAACATAGTGAGTTTGTGGGAAGGATGCAGCCGATAGGAGAAGTAGTCGGTGAGAAGGGATGTTACAGAGGTGAAGCAGTGTGACGAAATGAAGTATGTGTGGAAGAAATAGGGGTGATCAAGGAAATGGAATTAAGAAGAAGCGTGGAGTTGGATGTATTGAGAGAACGATGAAGATAAAAGTATTTAATAGATCTGATTTTGTGTTCTGCCTCCTCACCTTTTTTCTACTCCTAAACAGTTATATATATATATATATATATATATATATATATATATATATATATATATATATATATATATATATATATATATATATATATATATATATATATATATATATATGAGAGGATTAAATTACATCCGAAGAGTTACACCATGACTTACACTCACTCAAAAACATTACTTCGGATTAATATTTTTTTAAATCGACCGTTGGATTGAACCATACTATTATATAGATCATTCCTATAAAGTTTGAGACTAATCTATAATAATTTACTATGTCAATGAACTACATCAAAATTAACGTTATATGAAAGTTTTTTTTGACGTTAATTTTTGGATATCTTGATCGTATAGTAAACCATTATAGATTAATCTGAAACTTTATAGGTATGATCTATATGATGGTATGTTTCAATCCAACGGTTGGTTTTAAAAAATATTAATCTGAATTAACGTTTCTTGGGGTGTAATTTGATCTCTTCTCTCTCTCTCTATATATATATATATATATATATATATATATATATATAATTAGGTTTAAGCAATTTTTATAATGTCTAAAATGATCCTAATGATAAAATGGACTCTTAAGACCAATAGGGTAAAAATTAATCTATCCGAAAGTATTTTTGTTTTGATTTTTGGAGATAAAAAATGGACACTTAAAATTGTCAAAAATGATAAAATTTGGACAATAAATTATCAGGAAAAAAAGAAAGAAATGAGCACATTAAAATAAACTACGGATCTCGAAGATTAAAGAAAAATTATCAAAATGTTTACCATCGAAATAAAATGATAGTAAAAAATATCCGACTTTAAAACGCTCATGGTTAAAAACGAGACTTCAAAATGTATCAAAAAATTAGAGATAGCACATTTTCATGATCTACTCGACATGTAGATTCATAAAGTAGTGAGTTAAAGGCGAAAACTTGAAATATTTTCCAGCTAATTTTCCGCACATTGTCGAATCGCTTTTAATGGACTGTCTATAAAACCAAAATATTAATATCATCGATATATAAATAACTTATGCAAGAAGGATGTAATGAGATAAAAATGAATGAAGTGGAATATCAGGTATTTTACAACTATAACGATGCAAATATCGATTTAAATAGACTTTTGATCAATTTAAATACGACTAACAATGCAAATGCGATGAGTGAATGATTATTAATGTTAATGGCCTCATGGAAGCGTATGCATGTGAATGTGAAACCTAAGTCAGATAAATTAAAGTTAGGATGGCAAATTTTGGGGTGTGACAATAACATGGAATATTCTTTGAAAAGAACGAAACGTGGAGCTGATACGATGTAAGAGGCTGAAGATAGAGAGGTTAATCATTCATTTGATAATCAACAAGAGAAAAGATATGTAGAAAGAAATTCTGGAAAGAAAATAATGATGAAACTCATGTGGTTGGAATTATTGTGGTGAGTATAGTTATATAAATCCTTTTTATTTTAAATTGTATGGAGATCAAAAGTGTTCAGTTCAATCTAAGGCTAATCAAGTAAGTAAAATGATGAGTGTTATAGATAGGGATGTAAACCTTATAGCTCATACTTCCTTGATAGCTTCAAATAGAGAAGACTGGTACTTTGACAGTGGATACTCTAGTCATATGACATGAGTCCAGAAGTTGTTGGTGAATATCAAATATCATCTCACATGTTCTGTCATATTTTGTGATGGGTTTAAAGGTGAAATCAAAAGAGTTAGAAAAAATTGTTGTGTGTTGGTTCTCCTAGTTTAGAAGATGTTCTTCTTGTGAAATGATTAATTACTAACCTTATTAGCATTAGTCAATTGTGTGACCGTGGACTATTAGCCAACTTCTCAAAGTCAGAATGTCTGGTCAAAGATGAGAATGATACTATTATGATGAAAGACACTAGGTCTAAAGACAACTGCTTAATCGTCCACGTGTTCAATAACCTTTGAAGATGAAGTAAAGTTATTGTACCAAAAACTTGGACACCTTCATCTCAAAAGAATAAATGAAATCATATCTAAAGGAGCCATTAGAGGAATGCCAAAACTCAAGATTAAAGAAAAGAAAGCCGATAATGAGTGTGAAAGAGAAAGCAAACCATGATGTCACATCCAATGTTGCAACATCAGACTACATCTAAAGTGTTGGAACTTCTTCATATGAATTTAATGGGACCGCGGTACAGATGAAAAGTCTAGGTGGAAAGAGGTATGTCTATGTGATGATATACGATTTTTTTGGGTATACTTGAGTGAACTTTCTTAGAGAAAAATTAGATACTTTTGATGTCTTCAAAGATCTGTATAAAACCATTCAAGAGGAGAAGAATAGTGTGATTGCCAAGATTAGAAATGGTCATGACAAAGAGTTTGAGAATGCCAAATTTTCTGAATAATGTGATTCTAAAAGTATTATAAGTATTATTTCAATGTTAATATTGGTTAAATAAAAAACAACATGAATACAAAAAAACAAATGATCATTTATTTGCAAGGTTAAAAAGGATAACAAATGAAGAAAAGGTATTTGCAAGGAATAACACAAATTTATGGATGAAACTTTTTTAATTAATTAATATTCTCCTTATGTAACCAAAAGAAAGAATTATATTCATTCACTTTAAGTAACCAAAAAAAGAATGATCACATTTTTATCAACAAAAATAAAAAAGAATTATATTCACCTTATATTATTACCATTTATTATCCTTCTACTACATATATTTTCAAATATTGTTGTTTACTCTGAAAGACATAGTGGGATAATTAATTAATAGTATATTACTATTATGCAATTGTGCAATGTAACGGCTAGTATTAAGCCTATACAAATCTCACATTCAAAATTTGAATCACAAAACCAACGCTCTTCAACAGAAGAAGAAAAAGACGAAGCTTCAACAACAGCAACAATGGCGGAGTGTGAAATCCAGAAGATAGATCCAGAGACAGAGTTCCTAGCATCAAAGCGAGAAACCGGAAACGAATGGGAAACCTTCAAAGAAAACGTCAGACCCTTGAAAAGAGGCCGAAATGTTAACATTCTCAATCACGCTCTCAAGTCTCACACCGATAACCACCTCAAGAAATCCCTACTTCACCAGCGAAGGTTCGTCTCTAACTATTTCTTCCTCCCTCGCTTTATTCTTCACTCACTTTATCGGTTTTTTGTCGAACAGAAAACTTGTCGAAGCAATCGATGATTACGAAGGCGAAGATCCTCTTTTCCCTTGGATACAGTAAGTATGTAACCCTTTACAATTTTTAATTTTAGGGTTTATTTCTAACTTTTTTTTGATGATGGTGAAGGTGTATGAAGTGGGTTCAGGAAGTGTTTCCTCCGGGTGGTGATAGCTCGGGTTTGGTGGTGATTTATGAGCAATGTGTGCGTGCATTTTGGCATTCAGAGAAGTATAAGGATGATTTGCGATATCTCAAAGTGTGGCTTGAATATGTAGGGTTTTTGAGTTTTAATTTTGGTTGGTGATTTGGTATTGTGATTTTGTGTGGTGAGTTTATAAGAGATGTTGTTGTTGTTGGTGCAGGCAGATAATTGTTATGATAAGGAGGTTATATATGGTTTTCTGGATGCAAATGGAATTGGAAAAACTCATTCTGATTTCTATATTTCATATGCTTTGCATTTGGAATCTAAGAACAAGTTTAAAGCTGCTAACCAGATATTTGAACTTGGTGTATCTAGGTATTTTGATCGGTTATTTTTTTCTTGTATGAGTTAATTTGTTATATGTTGTTGTTGTGTATACCTGTTGAATTATTCCATGTTCTTCTACTAGTAAGAATCATCCTAAGTTCATAATCATAACCTAGAAACTATTCAAGGTTCATGCCTATGTTAGGAGTATATAATATAATTGTTCGCGATTCATGTCTATGTGGTTTCCATTTATACAAATCTGGAAAGGGAACTACGATTTATGCATTTTCTTTTGTTGCCTTGACTTTTGGCATTTGTGGATCTCAAGTGTGTGTTTGTATTTTGATGGTATGTTATGATCTAGTAATATACATAGTTAACTTTAAACTTTTATGTGTTCAAAAAGTTGCAAGTCATTCATATAAGTTTACTTTAAACTTTTATATGTTCAAGTCTTTGCAAACTTGCAAGTCATCATTCATTTTTTGTTGACAACCATTTTTGCAGGAATGCTCAACCCATTGAAAAAATGAAAGCTGCTTACAGAAAATTTCTTGTACGCTCAATGTCAAGGACTAATGCTGTAGATGTATGTGATGTTCTAATTAATACCTCTTCCAAACTGATAAAATGTTATAATGATATATGATCTATCTACTGTGTTGTTGTCTGATCCCTCAGTTCTTTGACTACTTAGGAACCGATGGAAAAACAGGCACCTGTGCGTAGCTTTGGAACTCTTCTTGCCAAAGGAGAAAATAGTGAGTCCCCCACTTCTTTAATTCTCTCTTCACATTACCTTTTGTCTCAATTTTTTTGAATTCAGAACATTTTTCCCGTGCTGTAGGTACCAGGTCGGCCTCTTTGAAGAGTGATCATTCTGCTAAAAATGTTAGGTAACAACACTAAATAGTGCTGTATCTTTGCATTTATCGAGTTGGGCCTACTTATATTTTCTTATCTTCTTGTTTTTTGGATCCTTATTTTTACCTTTTCTAATCGCCTACTCGTACTATGCAGTATAGTCTTGTAGAGAAAGATGAGTAATGAATTTCTAGGACCATATGTAAATTGGACCTTGGAAATGTCAAACTCTAAAATTATGAAAGATGAGTAATGAGTAATGAATTTCTAGGACCATATGTAGACTCATACTATGCAGTATATAGTCTTGTAGAGAAAGAAGAGTACTGAATTTCTAGGACCATATGTAAATTGGACCTTGGAAATGTCAAACTCTAAAATCATGAAAGATGAGGAATGAGTAATGAATTTCTAGGACCATATGTAGACTCATACTATGCAGTATAGTCTTGTAGAGAAAGATGAGTAATGAATTTCTAGGACCATATGTAAATTTGACCTTGGAAATGTCAAACTCTAAAATCATGAAATGCTCTCTAGGTATTCATTTCAGAGAAATGAAGGTTCTAACGTTTTGTTGATATTTTCATTATTAAATCTTGTAGGACTCGACCAGCTCCACTTTCCATTTATAAAGATTCAAATGCTGGTGATGAGGCTTCACGTCAGCCAGACCAGTTACACTCTTGGCACAACCTTGGAGCTCGAGCTGAACGAAACAAGGAAAACAATGCAATTCCTGGCAAATGGAAATCCTACAAGGTGTTGCTGATTTTTCATTTAGTCCACTTTACTTGTTTGGCCTACTTTTGTATTCCACATTGCTAAATATCCAAGCTTCTTAATGCATTCAGGTTCCACAGCGACCAGGGACTAGAACTGCAGTGGCTAGTGCAAGTGCCTGCATCCCGGTGTTTGTTGATGAAGAATGTCAAGGGTAAGTAGAATCACTTAACATGGAGATTTGTCCCAAATCTCAATTTTTTAAATTGCAACCTCCATGGCATACTGTACACCTATTCTGTCTGTATATGTGGATTTTTCTCTAAATTTTATTGGTGAACCTATTTACATGTTTTACAGTTCACCAAGTCTGAAAGCAGAGGGTAAGGGTAAGTCCTCAAGTTTGAAGATTAGGAAAGAAGACGAAAAGGATTTGAAAAGGTAATCCCTATTCACCTGACAAGTTCTCTTTGAAACCAGAAATCAGTAACCTGACACATGTATTGTTTGTTTTCTACAGAGAAGCAGAGTTGCTAAGGAAGAATCCATTACGCAACTTTCCACATACCAGCCTCCCCAGATAATTGAAATTTCTCTAAAAGGTCATTGCCATTTGCATGCCATGCAATCTTTTCCTGTAACAATTTGTGGGTTAGCTTTTCTCTAGAAAGCTTGACTACACAACATGTATCTTTTGTTTGGTATTGGAAATTCGGGTTTGTTTGATTTGATGAAAGTTTAGGTTGTACCTCAGCCTGTTTGTTGACTTGAGAAATTTGTATTGAGAAAACCATAATAATTTCTTCAATTCTTTTCAGAATCATTTGTATTGAGAAATTTGAAAAAAATATGTATTGTTTTTTACCTTGTATCTATAGTTTTACCTTTGTGTATGACATTTACCCTACACATAAATGAATAAATGTGTGTAACATACTCAAATGTAATTTTAACCCTTCATAGTAGACCCTCACAACGATTGCCATTATGAAGTAAATGATTCAAAACTAGTGATCAAACTTATTGAACACATATTTCATTAATAACAAAATCGTTCTTGCTATTATCTATTCCGAAAAAATTTAGAATTAGTCTGTAAAATTCTAATTCAAACTAAATTTTTGGTATGATTTTATTTATTTTTGCATTTTTCATGAAAATTTTATTGAAAATGGTAGAAAATTCGATATATTCTAGAAAAAATATTGCACTTTTACTTAATTGTTGTTTGAAAGACAAAGATTCAGAAAATCTCATTAGTGTTATCCAGATGTATAAAGCTAAAGCTACATAATGTAAATATTGTTGAATCTTATTCTTAGAGAAGAAATACATGTGTTAGACTAGAAATAGAGACAACTCAAATGTAGTTGCTGATATCATTTGGACACATCCTGATTCGGTGAAGTTGTTGAATTTAGTGTTGACTTTTTATTGTACATTCAAGACAAATAGGTAATGGCCACTACTCATTACAAAATGCAGGTTTTGATTTAGTATATTTTTTATTATGTACAATGTAATCATACATGTACCACCTATCACTGGTTGACATTTTTGGTTGACTTTACCTATTTAGAGCATAAAATGGAGGAGAATTTCAAATGGGCATTGGAGAAGCTCAAAGAGTTGTTCTCTTCCGAAAATTTGCTACCTAAGGTTGTGGTGAAGGACCAGAAACTTATGTTGATGAATGCGATGGAAGTTGTGTTCCCAAATTCAACTTATATGTTGTCTTCGTTTCATATTTTAAAAAACGTTAGTATGAAATGTAAAGAGTATGTTAAATTCGAAAGAAAAACAAGTCACAACATCATGTATTCAAATAGACAAGTGAAAGTGCATGTGGTTGCTTCATTAGAACAACACACGGGTTACCGTGTGTGTGCCAATTTGTCGATTTCCAAATACAAGATAATCATGTTCCTTTAAAATCAACTCATGTATTTTAGAAGAAATTAGAGCAAGAGATCATACATGAAGACATATTTCAGTACTTTGGATATTGTGGGTCAGGGTGTGTTGAAGAAAAAGGTTCGAGAACTAATACATTCATCCACAACTTCTATTGGTCCATCGTCGGTGAAGTACAAGTCAAAGAGAGGAGTTAAGAAGAGTAGAAAGGGTCAAAAGAGTGATGCGCATCGTGATCCTTCACATTGAAAGTATCTCGAGGGCTTGCAGGGAGTCAGACTACGAAGAGATCATGCACAAAATCAGCTGGAAGTCAGTTGTCAAGTATGTTGGTTAGGAGTCAACCGTCCATCGAATCTTCAAAACATGTTTACATATCCCAATTTATGGATTTCTTACATCCATATATTGATGACATTATTGTTGTTGATAAAGATGAAAATTATGGTTTACGTGTCATTGTCTCCTGTCACTGATCGTTGGAGACAGAATTGTATTGAAGAGCAAAAGCTTGGGACCTAGTATGTGTGAGATGCATTAGACACTAGGAAGACATCCTAATTTGTTTTGTATTCTTGTATGTAGCATAGTTTTTATTATATGTAACTATTTTATCGGGTAGTTTTTTATCGACTCAATTATTCGGGAAAAAAATTAATGCAAAAAAAAATTGAAAAATTTACCTCATTATGTACCAAAAATTTCATATTTCTTAATCTTTTTTTATAAATACTAAAATTTCAAAATTTATATATATATATATATATATATATATATATATATATATATATATATATATATATATATATATATATATATATATATATATATATATATATATCGAAAATTCCAAAATGTCGATACTTCACTACTACGAAAAGTACAACAATATCAACGTTACCACGGTCCCTTGAAAGTCTGTGGTGATATCTCTAAATTCAGGCGTTAATATTTAAGTTAATATATTATCACGATTGTTCAGAAAAACCATAATGATATGTTTAACATTTCATTTATTTGAATCTCAGTGCCAACAAATTTATGACTTCTTCAGTATTTTAGTTGCACATATATATTTTTAAATAAAAAAATAAAAGGGATATCACCACTTTTTTTTTTTGTATTTAGTGTGGTAAGTCACTTCTTAAGTTCTACTTATCAAGAACACATGAATGTTTTTATAGAGATTCTAAGATACATCAAAGGTGCTCAATAGAAAGGTCTCATTTATTAAGATAAAACACACTTAAAATATTATTTTAGATATTTCATCATTATATTAAAAAAAATTATTATTAAAATTTCAAAAGATCACTTAATTTTAAAATTATTTCTAATTGTTTTTCAAAAAATTCATTTATGATATACAACTATTTAAAAAAATTATGATTTTAATTATATTTTTAATTATAATTTTGTAATTATAATATATGTTTATGTTATAGCATATGCCAAAATTAATCATTCAATTTATAAAATTAATCATTCAATTTATGAAAGAATAATTTTTTATTTATTAATACTTATAAAATCATTTTATAAAAATACAAAAAGAAAAGTATTTTTTTTAAAATTAAAACAAACAAATTATATATACTTATATTAACGAAAAAATGATTAATTTTACATTCATAATTCTAAAAAGATAAAAATCTAAGATAAAATTATGATGACATTGTGTACCTTCAACGTCCATTTAAACAATCATGTTCGATGTCATATCTCTTTTATAGTTATTTTATTTAAAATTAAATTAATATTTAAAATTAATTTATATTAAAGATTATAGTACCTAATTACTTATCATGAATAAAAGGAAATATTATATCTTCTCGCAATAATTTAATATTTTTTTCTTTCAAAATATCGAAACAATATTTATAAAAGTTATGAATAAATATGCACACTCTATATTCAAAAATAAAAAATTGTAATTCAAGAAATTTCAAATCTATTTTCTTTTAATTTATTTTAGCATATAGTAATAAAGAAATAAAATAAATCAGTCAAATTTATTTTTAGATGAAAAAGTTCATTAAAGCAAAAATAAGAAAACAAAATTTACGTGCGGAGTTGGTCCAAGTTGAAGTTGAACAGGAAGAGGTAAGTTAATTTACTTACTCACACGGGCCAAATATTAAACTGCAAACTCTCACGAACACACCGCAGTTAAGTGATTCTTCATTCCAAATCCGCCACAAACAACCCTCCAATCTCACAGATCCCCTCAACAATGGCGGAACACCTCGCCTCAATCTTCGGCACAGAGAAAGACCGAGTTAACTGTCCATTCTACTTCAAGATCGGCGCGTGTAGACACGGCGACCGTTGCTCCCGTCTCCACAACCGTCCCACCATCTCCCCAACTCTCCTCCTCTCCAACATGTACCAGCGTCCCGATATCATCACTCCCGGCGTCGATCCCAACGGTCAACCGATCGATCCGCGTCAGATCCAGCAGCACTTTGAAGATTTCTACGAGGATATCTTTCTAGAGCTTTCTAAATTCGGTTACATCGAGACGCTCAACGTTTGCGATAATCTGGCTGATCATATGATCGGGAATGTGTACGTTTTGTTTCGCGAGGAGGATCATGCGGCGGCGGCGCTTGGTTCGTTGCACGGGAGGTTTTACTCTGGTCGGCCTATTCTTGCGGATTTTTCTCCGGTGACGGATTTTCGTGAGGCGACTTGTCGGCAGTATGAGGAGAATAGTTGTAACCGTGGTGGTTATTGTAATTTTATGCATGTTAAGAAAATTGGAAGGGAGTTGAGGAGGAAACTGTTTTCTTCTCAACGGAGCCGGAGTAGAAGCAGGAGTCGGAGTAATAGTCCTCGCCGGAGAAGGAGAAGCGGCGATCGAGATCGAGAGAGGCCGCGTGATAGGGATAGAGATTATGATTCTCGTGGAAGAAGAAGTAGTGATAGGGATAGAAATAGAAATAGGGATGGGGAGAGGAATAGGGATAGTAGGGAGGAAGGGGGAAGGCGGAGGAATGGGAGTTCGGCGAGGGAAGGGAGTGAGGAAAGGCGAGCGAGGATCGAGCAATGGAATAGGGAAAGAGAAGAGAAGCCTTGATGATTTTGCTGATTTTTATTTTGGTTTTCTGTTTTGACATAGGTTAAGGTTGTGTTTTATGGTTATGGTGAAAATTTCAACTGAAGGTGGATATTTGACGGCGAGGTTTATGGAAGAATTGGTGAAGAGAAGGGAATGGTAAGGTTTGTTGTGTACTCGAATTAGTTTCTATTTTGTTTAAAATATTTGTTGTTTGAGCTTATCAACTAGAACAAACACATGTAAGACTATTTAAGAGCTTCTGAAAACATATTGTGCCATGTCCATAAGTTGTTTCAGCTTATTTCCGTAAGCTCTCTAGGACTTCTTATGGAAATAGTTTGACGTTATTTTATCATTTGTCACAGAAATAGTTTATTCGGAAACACTTGGTAGTTTGCTAGCTTATATGGTATTCCAATCATGAATGTGAAATAACAAGTTATTTTCTGGTGTCGAGGATTATATTCTGCTCGATAGTGAAGTCAATTTTGTTGATTTTATAAGTATAGCTTTGATGAACTCTAACTGAATCATATCTTTGGTTAGTTAGGGGCTTGAATGAATTGTTTTTACTAGTTTGGATGGCTGAATGGGCCGACATTTTTTGATTTAGTCTTGATTAATTAATTGGAGTGCTGAGCAATGCCATTAAATATCTTATAGTGGCGCTGTACTGCTATAGCACAGAGGAATTTGGACAAACCGCTATTGTTCCGCAATATGCTATTAGTAGAAAATGTTGTCAAATGGTTGCTATAGAGGTGTTATAGCACTATTGCATAGCAGAATTTTAACAATATGCTATTTTCCACTATCCACAATTGACAACATTGATGCTGAGTTACCATGCTTCCTACGTTCTCTTGATGTAAAATTATATAAGCTTTACTAGTGTAAACTAGGATATCCTCTTGAGACTTGATTTTCAGATTGTATTTGGGAGTGTGGCTATGACTATCTGTTCTGTTGTTTGCTCTGCCTGTAAAGTTATTGTCTCTGTTGTTTTTTTGATATATGACATTTCCCAATTTTCTACTGCATGAATCTAAGTGATAATGTTTGATTTTTCTGCTTCTCTTTAAAAATGCAATCAGTCACAAGCTTTGATATTCTTCCTGGCCTGGTTGCTCATAGTTTTATTTTCTCCCTCATTTTCATGCCATGTGTAAGAGGCCAGATACATGCGCATTTTCCTATCATGCTGTGATTTTTGGTCTCTCCATTTTGTTTGTTTTAATTTGTTGTTAGGGGGATCATGTACCAAACTGTCGTTAGAAGTTGGTTCTAGTTCTTTGCGCTCGTGCTCTCTCAATCCTACCTTTTTTTTATTCCCTCTTATGGCGTCAAGGTTTTAAATGCGTGTTCTCTTGTGTAGGCTAGGTGCTAGGGGATTGGTTGTGCAGCTGATGTTCATCGGATGTAGAAATTGCAATTCAAATTTTAAGGATTAACGAGGTTGGGGTTTCAATTTTTCTTATAAAATTGCATGTCTCTTTGATAACTTATTAGGCTTTATGTTGTAGTCGCCTCGCGGCTGCTTATTGCTGAGAATCAATGTCTAATAGGCTGGATGTGGTTTAAATCACAGTTGCATTATGGTAGCAGAGCTACTAAAACCTTGATGTTCTGGCCCAAATTGCCAACGTAGACCTCCGCTAGTCTGATTCTAGGCAGATCCACCTGTGAATTTTGTGAATTTTATAACACGCTTCATCATTTTTACAGCAGAATAAGTATATGCTGTTTAAAGAAATGTTTTTGATGAGTCCTATTGCTAAATATTATACAAACATACTGGGTCTTCTAAGAGAGTAGAGTTGCTATTATTTTAGTTTTTGTCTTAGGATTTCTGCTTCTTAGACTATTGTGCTCTTTGAGCTCTCTAGATGCTTAGATCAACATAATCTTTGCAATCGGTTTATGCTTGTTCCAATTGCTCTATGTAATACCGTTGTTTGTTCTCCATTCATTAGTTAAGAAGGCACTTGGATTATTATCAACTGATAATCTATGATGCAGCATTTTATTTTCGATAAGTGATATATAGGATTCCGCAGGTAAACTGTGTATTTCTAGTAGTGTCTATAGAATTATGTGATCAACTTTCTTGAAAATGGGTTAGTTTATGATGAAAGGAAATATGATGCGGCTGCTAAAAAAACTCTACCAAAGATTAGCTAGTTCAATTATGGGTGAGAAATCATATTTTTCTATTATACTTGAAGTGCATATGAGCTCGTTTGCTATTAATAAATTTATTTTCGTCAAATTATTCTTTACATGAGCAGAGATGTATCTTTAATCAAGTTATGCAACTTTTTCAAACCTAACAAGGAGATTTGTTTTTCCTAGAAGGATATGGTGAAACATTTATATGGAGCACCCTTTAGGCTGTAATTCGTTCAAAAATAAAAATTAATTTGATTGTTGCATCCCAGCGAAATTGTAAGTTTATTGTTATCAAAGAGGTAAAACAGCTTATTCAAAAATTTCATGATTCAAGTCCCAACTACTGAAACAACCATTTGCAATATAGACAAAGAATCGGAACTTGTCAAATTGTTGAAGTTAACAAACCTAATCTTTTGGTATGAAACTCATATGCCACATACATTTTGTTTTGAAGGGACAGACAAAAGTTTGAAAGATGTTATGAGTGAAAACATCAATGTATCAAAGTAGTTGGAGGAAAATAGTTGTTTTTTGTAGTGATTTTAGACGGATTCTCCTTGTTATAATAAGAGGTGGTAGAGGTGATTAGTTCATTCAACAATAAATGCTTCACATATATGGGAACATTGTGAAATCCTCAAACTTACAAAGAGTATGTGCTTACAAATTGGTTCAACATCATCATCAAGCGATGAAATAAAAAAGTGTTCTGATTGGATATTCAAAATTGGTGATGGAAAGATTTAAGAGCCAACTGATAATTACAATAACATTGCAATTTCTAATGAATTTTTAAAATATGATTTTAATGACCCAATTGAAATCGCTGTTGAAAGTACTTATCCTTATTTAGTTAACAACTACAAAAACTCTAATTATCTTTAAAGTAGAGCCATATTGGCTTCCGCCATTGAGGTTGTACATGATATCAAGGATTGTGTCACCAAACTTATATCAAATTCTTTATGATTTTTTCACATAATACTTACATAACAAATTTATTATAAATTCTTTAGAATTATGCTCAACATGTTCTAATTTTTCTATAGGAGAAGAAAAGAAATATCTAAATTGTGACATGAAGTTAATGAGTTTAATACTTGCAAATATTTAACTCTTGAATTTTTATTTCTATTTTGAAAACATCTAGATTAACAAATCATTCGATCAAATTGAAGTTGAGAACTATTATATTGTTGGAAAATTTGAACCAGTCTAAAGGGTTATATAATGGTACAAAATTGATATTTACTAGATTATTTAATCATATCATTGAAGCTAAAATTATTTATGACAATTATTTTTACAATTTGATTTATATTATAAGGATGTCTATGTCTTTTTCCAAATCACTTTAGTCATTCGAGCTCGTAAGAGATAATTTTTACACTATTGTATTGTTTGCCATTACGAGTTCCAACGACAGCCACTAGACCATATTGATTCATGACAAACAAAAATAAATTCTGGCTAAAAGAGATTTTCACAACATTTAATAGTCGTATTGATTCATGACAAACAAAAATAAATTTTGGCTAAAAGAGATTTTCACAACATTTAATAGGTAAATTTCACTTTTCAATTCCAAATATATTGCATTTCCAATTTCTATTCTTTTACATTGGTATTTTTTTTTTCTAAATTCCTTATTTCTTTTTACAGGATTGTGGATTATAGTCATACATTATCATGAGGTTGTTTGATTCTGACGGCATTTTACTCTTGCATACTTATTTTAGTTGTAGTCATTTTAAATTTGTTGTCATTTTGGTCATATATGAGTATTTCTAAATTTTGATGGTATTTTGCTCCACATCAACTACAACAATATTATTTGTATGGTATTTTAATTATATCAAACTGATATTATATGTCATCAAATTTAACAACAAATTGAATTTTACTTTCAAAATAAATCCCATTCAACCTTATATTCTAACAAAACAAATTGATCCGTGGAGTATAAACTAAATTCTCATAAGAAAAGAGGAAGGAATTTTAATAAGAAAAGTGGAAGGAAGTTTTTCTACGAAAAATACAAGAATATAAACTAAATTTTAAGACGTGTCAACTAATTATAATTACGTCTAATTTATTTATTTTTTAAAAGTATTATCGATATCATCCTGTCAGTATTAAAGTCGTGTTTGAGTGTCTATATTTCATAAATATTTATATATAAGAAAATTCTTCTTACAATTCCAAAACTATATTTTAATATAATTTTTTAAAATCTTGCTCATAAGCAAGCACTTTGTAATAAACCAAGCTAGTAGCTACTTTATTTTGCATGGATTCTCAAAATTTTGACATATTAGCACTTGTCTCCCTTCTCCTCTTCTTTCTTGTGGCCCTGAAAATTGGGAGGAATCTTAAGAAACAAGGCTCATCTCCAAACCTACCCCCAGGACCATGGAAGCTACCTATTATAGGGCACATGCATCATTTTGTTAACTCTACACCACATAGAAAATTAAGAGACTTGGCTAAAATTCATGGACCCTTGATGCAACTACAACTTGGAGAGATCTTTGCAGTTGTTGTTTCCTCACCAGATTATGCTAAGGAAGTACTTAAAACACATGATGTCATATTTGCATCAAGGCCTAAAATTGTAGCTATGGACATAATATCATATGGATGCACAGATATTGCATTTTCACCTTATGGAAATTATTGGAGACAGTTGCGAAAAATATGCAAAATGGAGCTTTTGACACAAAAACGCGTGAGTTCGTTCCAGCCGATAAGAGAAGAAGTGTTTACAAATTTCATCAAGAGGATTGATTCACAGCAGGGGCTATCCATCAACATCACTCAACTTGTGGTTTCGTCGACATTTGCTATCATTACAAAGGCTGCATTTGGCATCAACTGTAAAGTCCTGGAAGAGCTTGCGTCTTTGGGAAATGGAGAAGCGGTTGGAGGAGGTTTTGATTTAGCTGAACTGTTTCCTTCGGCTAAATGGCTTCAACTTGTTTCTGGTTTGAGGCCAAAAATTGAGAGGATGCATAGACAAGTTGATGAGTTACTAGAAAAAGTCATCATTGAACATAAAGAAGCCAAGTTAAAAGCAAAAGAAGGCCAAGGTGAAGCAGAAGAAGATCTAGTAAATGTTCTTCTAAATTTCCAGGGTGGTAATGAAAGTGAGCAAGATATATGCTTAACTGACAACAATATCAAGGCTATAATTCTGGTAAAGATAATAAACTTGTTGAAGTAAAACTAACTTAAATGAATATTTAAAAATATTTGAAATCGAACATAGAAATAAATGATGGGTGAGACTCGATAGCAGAAACCTAGCAGGTGGTCCAACGAATCTTAAATCATGTTGTGATACCATGATACGAATTACGGTTAGGTCTAACTCCTCTCTATAAAACTGGCTTGTAGGTTAAAGATTGCTTTGACTTATAAGTACATGTTCATGACATATTATCTGACGAGGACTCTTAACATGTTGAATGAAATTAGAATATCTCTTTTAAGTCATCTCTTTTGAAATCCTTGCATTTTACGTTTCAGGACATCTTTGGTGCGGGAGGTGAAACAACAGCTTCTACCATAGTTTGGGCAATGTCAGAGCTGATAAGGGATCCAAGAGTGATGAAGAAAGGACAACATGAAGTGAGAGATATCTTCAACATGAGAGGAAATATTGATGAAAACTACATAAATGAACTCGAATATTTGAAGTCCATTGTGAAAGAGACATTAAGATTACACCCTCCGGCTCCTCTTTTACTTCCAAGAGAATGCGGAGAAGAATGTGAGATTGATGGATTTCATATACCAATCAAAACCAAAGTTATAGTTAACGCGTGGGCAATCGGAAGAGATCCAAAGTACTGGATTGAACCGGAGAGATTCTATCCAGAAAGATTCATCGGTAGCAGTATTGACTATAAAGGGAGTAATTTTGAGTACATTCCTTTTGGTGCTGGAAGAAGAATGTGCCCGGGCATCACATTTGGTTTGATAAGTGTTGAGCTAGCCCTTGCATTGTTGTTGTATCACTTTGATTGGAAGCTTCCCAATGGAATGAAAGGTGAGGATTTGGACATGAGTGAGCAATTTGGAGCAAGCATCAAAAGAAAACATGACTTGTACTTGATACCCACTGCTCCTCTTCCTTCTGTGGTTCCGATAGAGATTAAACAATACAAGCAAAAACTATAAGTATTGCCTTGAATTTGTTGTTCCATATTGGCTTTTGAAATAAAGCTTTGTAAACTAAGCTAAGTTCATATGTATAGACCTCATAAGTATAGCCTACTCAATGTATATGATCATTTCCATATAAGTTTAAGGCATGCATCACATCAGTTAATAATACAAAACTAATTACAAAACAATTAAGCTCCATTCCAAATGCAGTATAAAGGATCATGGAACAAGTACAATCGAGTAAATTGGAACAGCATAAAAAATATTTAAAGATTACAATAAGTAGGGTATAGCTAATTGGAATCTAAATATATATATATATATATATATATATATATATATATATATATATATATATATATATATATATATATATATATATATATATATATATATATATATATATATATATATATATATATATATATATATATATATATATATATATATACATATGTCATTGATTTAACAAAACACCTTATAAAATTATGGTTTAAATGACGTTTTGGTCTTGTAAGTTACTGTGTTTTTGATTTTAGTCTCTAAATAATTTTTTTATGGAGTTCTTAAATGTTCCTTTTCTTTAGTGTTAGTTTATGATGTTAAACTTCTCTTAAAAAAAGAGATGTGATAAACGATGATGATGTGAAATTAATTTCATATTTTTCTCTTCGGATGTTCTAATATTATATGGAAATGAGAGTTTTCCACCAAAAAATGCTCAAAATCTTTTTTTACATTTGGTCCTTGCAAAATTAAGGTTTCAAAATAGGAAAAACTCTGCGTGAAAGGCGGTTGCATGAGGAAGAGGACAGACGATTCATTGTGGTACATGAAGATGACTAATTCAAGCACAATATTCTTTGATTAACCAAATTCTATTTGTTATCTGTTCTTTTCGTTCTGTGTTGTTGAAATATCCAAGGACGAGTTTTACTTTGAGTTTTCATTATGGGGTAGCTTTGTTAGGGACTAGGTAATATATTATAAATGGGGACACGAGCATGCGTTAGACATTGGTTCTGATAGGTGGAGCTTCTTTGAAGCTACTAGTATTGTGAAAGATATTATTCAGCTTGATCATTCAGAATATTGGCTATGGTGGTATAACAATGTTGCAGTCATGTACAATAGAATATTTTCTGGTCTTAATGGGAATTACTCTCAGACTGTGTTACGGTTTTTTTTAGAGACCGACACAACCCTAGATCTAAATCCGGAATCATTCCTTTTTTGAGACTTTGAGGCATTTTTTAGGAGATCGGGAATGATGATAATAATAGCTAGGACAATGAATGGTCGAATCGACTGTGACAGATCTCTAAGCGCTTCTCGACTCTCAAATATGAAGAGGTTGCAAACAGTGGCGTTCAACAACAACCATCAATTCGTCATAAATTTAGGAATCAAAAGTCAATTCGCTCTTGATTTAATAACCTTAGGGTGTTATGATTTAGTAACTTGGAGGTCTGGATCTAAGCCGCGAGAATATAGATCTAAAATTTCTAAACTTGTTCGATGGTGTTTGCAAAACGAACATGATTCTTATGAAAATCTTAGGAATCAGAAGTTGATTCCCATAAATTGCGCCACAGTCTTGTGATCTAACTTCATGAAGGATCCATAAATGTTGAGAAGATGATATTAATGGTCTTGAACAGTGGCTCTGATCTCCTTAATGGTCGCGCGAAGTGAACCTGCACTACTACAAAACGTGCATACAACAACGCCAAAATCGTCATGGTTTTTTCAAACACCGTGGTGATACTTCAAAACTCTTGAGCTTGACATTTTATTTTTAATTAAAACTTTAAGGATATAATAATGGTTGGTGTGACCACCTTGGTGATACAATCAAGCTTTTATGGGTTCAAACATATCGCCCTCAAATAGTTTATTCCTTTGACGTTAATATGTGTTTTTTCATTTTTATTTATATGTAACTAAAAATAATATAACGTTAACATTTTCGACATTGTTATTGTTTAGTTTTGTTTCAATGTCACATTTGAAGACAAAGTCATCCAAAGGTATTTCTATGCCTTATTCTGTAAAATCTCGATCTGAAAATTTCTATGGTTGTGATGGTCGTATGGTTTCGTACCAATGCAAGAAGGGACAAAATCAAGGAATTTTTTTTGGAGATGTCCATTTTAGAGAAGTGATGAAACATGTAATTTGTCTATATAAGATTAATTCATGAGAGAAAAAGGTGGGATGAAGAAGTCAAGAAATTCTCTATCAATAATGTTTGGGATATAGTTCCAAGACCCAAAGGAACTCATGTGATAGAAACCAAATGGGTTTTTCGGAATAAGCTAAATGAGAAAGAAGAAGTGGTAAGAAATAAAGCTCGACTGGTTGCAAAATGATATAGTCAACAAGAGGTAATAGACTATATAGAAACCTTTGCACCGGTTGTCGGGTTAAAATCTATTAGTATTTTAATTTCCTTTGCTATTAATCACGCCATCATCTTATATCAGATGGATGTTAAAAGTGTATTTTTGAATGGTTACATAACTGAGGAAGTTTATGTGAACCAACCTCCTTGTTTTGAAGATAATGAAAATCTTGATTTTGTTTTCAAACTCAAAAAAATCCCTGTATGGTCGAAAACAAGCTCCAAAGGCTTGATATGAAAGACTAAGCAACTTTCTTTTAGAAAACAACTTCAACATAGGGAAGGTTGACACTACTTTGTTCTATAAAACCTTCAAAAATGATATATTGGTAGTTCAAATATATGTTGATGATATTATATTTGGTTCCGCTAATGCTACTTTGTGCGAGAATTTTGCTAAGTCCATGCATGATAAATTTGAAATGAGCTTAATGGGAGAGCTCAATTTTTTTTATGGAAATTCAAATAAATCAAGGAACACATTAAACCTTCATTCACCGGAGCAAATATGTCAAAGAACTTCTGAAGAAGTTCGTATCTGCATGCAAGACAACAAAGACTCCTATGCACCCCAATTGTGTTCTAAATAAGGACGAGGTAATTGTACCAAGGTATGATACGTTCTTTATTAAATGGCTCTTTACTGTTGTACTAGACCGCGATGTCATGACATCTGGCTGAACAACTCATAACAACAAAAATGTTAGGACATTTGATAAAAATGTTACACCGTGTTGATCAACATTAGTATAAAATCATATTTTAGCAAAATTATGTCAATCCTAAAAGTATAGAACTAACACACGCTACAGGTGTAAAGAGCCTAGACACTACATAAATGAATGTCCAAAGCTTCAGAAAGAAAGTTCCGGAAAAAATAGTTTTAAGAAGAATACTTTCATTGGCAAGAAGAAATGTCTCATGGAAACATGAGATGACTCAGACTCTGAAGAATCAAAATCTAAAGAAGATCATGCCAACATAGCACTTATGGCTACCTCATCAGAAGGATACACAACATAAGTTGAGTCTGACTCATAAGAGGTATTTTCTGAACTCTCTCGTGCTGAACTTAGAATTATGTCTATCAGAATCTTTGAGTAGGTATTAAAAGCTTCAACAAAAATTCAAGAACCTTCAAAAAGATCATGAATGTGAAATTGAAGAATATGGTAAGCTAGAAAAACTCCAATTTTTTTTTTGTAGACACTTAATTTAATTTAGGGTTAAATATGTTTTTAGTCCCTATAAATATGTGACCCTGCAATTTTGGTCCTTCTAAAATTTTCTTTCGAATAATGGTCATCGCAAACTTTTTTCTTGCACTTTTAGTCCTTGTTATTTTCTAAAATTTTTAAAACGGTTTAATTACCTTTAAATTTTTAAGTTTTTGAATAATTTTTTTCCATATGTCTTCAGAATACTATACAATATCTATTTACTAAATTTTAAAATTTTTTAAAATGAGAAGAATTAAATATGAATTTTTTTAATTTCAAAAGATATTGATAAAAGCAATGAAAATCTCAATTTAGAAATCAAATTTCGAGTTCTTTTTTTTTTCGAAGAACTTTTTATAACGTTCTACACATATCTGTAAAATCATCATTCAAAAATACACATCGGTTTAACAGCAAGGACTAAAACTCTGTGCATAATAATTTTGCGAGGACCATTATTCGAAGGAAAATTTTAGAGGGACAAAAAATGCAGGGACGCATATTTATAGGGACTAAAAACATATTTAACCCTTTAATTTAATTTGATTTTTAATTGTATTATTTAATTTTTTATAACAAAGTAAAATTCGGAAATACATATTTGAAACCATTTTTTTCGTAAAAAAATGTATATTCAGAGATACATATCCGAAAAAATATTTTTCATAACTTTTCGTGGAATAATGGTCCGTTCGGAGATGCATATCCGAAGTCTTGGAGTATTTTTGATTTTTTGTCAGGGGCCTCCAAGAAAACCTAGAGGCGAGGAAATAAATTCTCTTAAAAGTAAGGGTGATAAAACGAGTCACTCGCCGTCTTAAGCCCGCAAAAAAAGAGTGAAACGGACAAACCCGTTAAATAAAAATGGACAAAAAAATCTAGCTCGTCCCACCAAATTAGCAGGTTGACGAGTGACATGCTTACTCTCCTATTTTATTTATTTACTTATTTTTTATTTTTTAATTGATTAATAGACTTTTTTACATTTTAATTAAAATTTTCACTTGTTTTTTAAAATATTTTTTTTTAAAATTAAATTTTTAACAAATTTTACTTAAAAAATATTGTATACATTTACAAATAAATTTAAAATAAAACCATAAAAATTAAATTTTTTAGAATTAACTGAAGGATTTAAGGCGAGATAGACCGAATTGATAGACGACGGACTTTGACAAATGACGGATTTTGGCGAATAACAAACTCAAAATTCCAACTTAATCCATTATCTTTTAGCAGATGCACGAACGACCCAAATTATCACATTTCATTTTGTCACTATTTAAATTATTATTTAACTAAATAAATATATTTTTAACATATTGATACCATACACATCTTAATCAAATCTATCATATAAGAAAAGAAGGTGTTTATTAAAATCCTTAATTACCCTTCTTACTCCTTAATTACCTATGTGGCTATCCTAATCAATCAGCATAATTTTTGTTTACAAAATTAAATTAAAAAATCAAATATAATTAATTAATATTTTTACACCCCGATAGAAAACTGTTTCTCTTCTATCTTCATAAACCGTCAACACCCTTACAGCCGCTATTCTTCTTTTTCATCTTCTTCTATTTTTTTTCATCACAGTTACGATCATATAAGAAAAGAAGGTATTTA
The DNA here is from genome assembly GCA_021764765.1 of Vicia sativa. Taxonomy (NCBI): domain Eukaryota; kingdom Viridiplantae; phylum Streptophyta; class Magnoliopsida; order Fabales; family Fabaceae; genus Vicia; species Vicia sativa. The sequence continues at coordinate 237,671,456 of CM038795.1, forward strand.
TTAAAATCCTTAATTACCCTTCTTACTCCTTAATCACCCACGTGACTATCCTAATCAATCAGCATAATTTTTGTTTACAAAATTAAATTAAAAAATCAAATAAAATTAATTAATATTTTTACACCCTGATAGAAAACTGTTTCTCTTATATCTTCATAAACCGCCAACACCCTTACAGCCACTATTCTTCTTTTCATCTTCTTCTATTTTTTTCATCACAGTTACGAATCTTGGGACAACTAAAAAGAAAGGTGATGAATCGATGCCTGGTTTTCTCCCAATTGGCCTTTGCACTTGATCGAGAGAACCAAAAGTGATGAATCTTCAGACAACCAAAAAGAAAAGTAAATTATAAGATCAAACTTCACTTCCTCTTCACGATCCAACTCAACACGCTTTCATTTTCACGACTCTAACACTGCGTTTTGAGAACGGTTTCGGTAATGGCGGAAGAGAAAGTGGTTACTGGCGGTGGCTGTGAGAAGAAAGAGAAGACGAGCGACACTGTTCAATCTTCTACTCATGGAGACGGAAAGAAGAAACATAAAGGTTTACTTTTTGGAATTTGGATTTTGTGTTTAGGTCTAATAGAGATAATTTGGAAAAAAGGCTTTAGAGTATTTCTAAAGAAGAATCGTCGGTTATGAGTAGATGAACAAGAGAACCCGTTCATGGAGGCGAAATTCTATTTTTTCTGTTTTCAATTTGCAGAATCATTCAATCCATGTTGGTGTTGGAGTTATTGGTGCTGATTAAATGGTATGGTTGATCCCTCCTATTATGATAAGAGTCAGCTGTAGTTGGTAAGGGTCAATGTATTTGATTCATCCCTTTATGATAAGGGCCAGTTGTAGTTGTTGATTAATCATGTTATTTCTATTCCCATCTGTCATACCCCAAAATTTGCCCTCCTACTTCTCAAGACATTTCACATGTTCATGCTCAAGGATTTCACAAGGGTTGACCAGATAAACCCTCTCCTAAGCAACCAACCCAAACTAGGGTTTTGCCATTCTCAAGTCAAGATGGACATTAACACTTCAAGTGTCATCATGCCTCATAATATGCTTTAAATAATCTCCATGTCAAGTTTCAAGCCTTACAAGTCAAGTTTGTTCAGACAATTGCTCAGATGGTTAAAAATCAGTTGTATTGGACAGAAAGTCAACTGTGGTCAACATACAGTCAAACTTCATAATTTTTTGTCAACATCAATATTTTGAAGTGATACTCATTATTTGATCAAGGGTTGATCATGATTCATCAAGAAAAGTCAAGAATCGATCAAAACTCAAGTTTCTAAATTGGGCTTTCTCAGACAAAAGTCAACAGAACTTTGACCAAGCATAACTTTCACATACTGTATCAGAATTTTTTCCATCAAAGCTCATTTTGAAGAGAATTAAATTCTCTACAACTTCATGTCTGACAAGCTTGGGTAGAAAATGCTTCATTTGGAAGTTATGGATCAAAACATTACAGGTCCTTTTAAAAGTCAACAAAAATTCAACGTTTTGCAAAGAAGTGTTCATGAGCATGGAAACTTCAATGAAGATGAAACCAAAAGGGCTGTTTAGAGGACATCTTGAGATTTCTAAAAAGTCCAAGAACACCCAAAAATGTTAAAAATTGAGCAAGATACACCTTGTCCAAGTTGAGCATTTTTGAGGAGGTGCACAAAGAGAAATACTTGAGAAAACCAAAAAATTTCCAAATGGGCCTAACTTTTCTTGATTCAAACATGTTCCTTAGCTGAATTGGAACCTCCAAGCCCAAGGCCACGAATTTATCTTTTATTTTTTATTTATTTTGGATTTTTAATCATTTAAAACCAATTTAATTAAAATAAAAGATAGAAAAAAAATTGATTGCAAGATGGATTTTCTCTCATCCTTGAGGTCCAAGCAAGCCATTTAATCTGATTATTTCGAAATAATCATGATTGGTAATGAGATTTGATTGAAATTGGCTCAAAAAGGAAATATTTGGTTTGATTCCAAATCAAATAATTTCTCATTGATTGGCTTGATTTTTTCTTACAATTCTTGACCTAATTCCTTACATTATAAATACATGATGTTACTACATGCACAAAGGACGAAATTCTGGCCTCAAAGAACCCTACCAAGCATCAAAAAATATGTGCATTGCAAGCTATTAGCAGCCATAGTTTCAGTCCAATTCAACCAATTCTAGGCATTCCATCACATTCCTGGAGGTCCTCTGAACCGATCCAGATACTCACAAGCCAACAAAACACCCAGAATCACGAAATCAAGAACACGGTTTGCATATTCTAACTCAAAATCGATTTCTGATTTTTATGCATATTTAACATGTTTTGATTGTTTGTTTGTGTTTAGAATGAAGTTTCGAAGCTTTCTGCATAGGTTAATTGAGTTTTGAGTACAGGAATTGGAATCCACCATGGCTAGGGTTTGGAGGTCCGGATTAGGGCTTTGTAAATTAGGAAAAATTGGACGAAACAATGACTCCATCATGTTCAGGGGATCAAATCAAGTTGATCCATGTCTCCATAACAAATTTATGTTGCATATTATTGGATTTTGATTTTTGCAGGTGTTATAGCTACGGACGAACCGTTGGTAAAGGCTGTTGCTACGGACCAAAACCGTAGCTAAAGGTTTAAATATTCAAACGAAGAAGATGATGTTCTTCGCGCGTGTTTTAAAAATTGGTTTTCAGAAAATTAATTCGTTTATAACGTTTTTGTTTCATTCCACTAACACGATCTGCAGCTTGGTCCAGTGGTAAGCAGTGCGCGCGTTGAAGGAGAGGGCTTGGGTTCGATCCCTGGCTCTGTCAACCTTTTTTTAACACTTGCAAAACTAACCAATTTTCTATTTCTTTTCATATTTTTCTTTTCTAATTTAATTTCTTTTCAAATATTTTATCTAACACATTAAAAATCACAAAAAATATTTTCTTTTTGCATTTAGGTCAGAAAAATACTTATTTAATTTTTGACATGAAAAATTATATTTTTGCATGCATATTTTAATTAATTGTTAATTAATCGAAAAATTGACTTTTAATTACTTTTCTTTGCTAAAATTAATCCAGAAAATTCCCAAAAAATATTTTCTCATCTAATTAGGTTTACTAACCTTAAAAACTTTTTTTTCCTAACTCAAAATCTTTTTTCACTAACGTATTTTCTATTATTTGCGATTCGTATTCTTTTTCCGATTATTATGTATCTGCTTCCAGGTTGTAATAGTTAGGTTAATTTTCTCGCATTTCTTTTTTTCAATATTATGTAACTGCTCATGGGATGTAATAGTTTTAATTAGATTTTACTTTCCGCACTCCTATATTATGTATCTGCCCCAAAGCCATGTAATAGCGTAGGATTTACTTTCCGCACTTTACTTTCCGCAATTTACTTTCCGCACCCATATAAACTGCTAGTAACTAGGCGTGTATGGCAAGATAAAAACGAACGTAGATCACTTCTAATTCCAAGATAAAAATATCTGAATTTAACACACTCTCTTCACACATGCACCCCCTAGGATAATTCTCTCTCGTTGTCTTTCGAACAAATGGTCAAGTCCCTCGAACGTTGAGGTATCCTAGCACTGTTTCCTACAAACATATCATCATAGTCCCTTCGATACAAGGATCATAGTCCCTCGATGTTGCCTATGAATACATGATCTAGTCCCTCGATTGTTGCCTACGAAAAGTGATGATCGTCCCTTCGAATGTGCTAGGATACTCCTACAAGTTGCCTTCTATGACCATCCGATGTCCCTTTCGAATGTCCCTCTACATCCAACGAATATGGTTACCTACCAACTAATGGTATGGATAGCACTATTGTAAAGGAAAGTAAAATAAAACGGAAACGGCCGTTCTGAGTAGGTAATAAGACTTTTAGTTGCTTGCTCCATCAAAACATCTTTTCACACCTCACACTTTTACAAACACTTTTTCAAAACGAAACATTTCCAAACACTTCGTATACATTCCAGCGTGAATCATTACGAAGTCAAAGCGAAATTCCTTTTCAAAATATTTTCAAACACACACACAGAAAGCAAATTTTAAAGATGAGCTAAAGCAACTAAGAGCCCGTAGATAACTATGGATGGAAATGGTGCTAATACCTTCCCTTTTCGTAACCTTCTCCCGTACTCAGAATCTAACGAAGGTCTTTTCCTGTTCTTTTCACCTTCCCTTAATTGGATAAAAGAAAAGTCGGTGGCGACTCTTGCTATCCGCAACATTTGCGATCAAAAACAAAACAATCCAAAGTCAGTTCTCCCACTGTATTACACCATCCAAACATTTTTATGCTATTTGTTACATTACTGCACGTGGATCTTTCAGATGCCACCGAATCATATTGGATTCCAAACAAGAAATTTATTTTGGTGTTCTTCTCACGTTTTCTTACTCTTATGCAGGCTATTGGTGTGAACTTGCAGAATGGAAATGGTTTGACAGAAACTTCACCTGTTATTTCTGCTCGGCGACTTGGTTGTCACGTAATCCATAAACTATAATTTGCAAAATACCATTTTCCAAGTATCATTAGATTAAAAATATTGTTTTTTATCTTTTGTAGCTTAAAACCTGATATAAAGGCTCCAAGTATAAGTCCATGGAGACTTTGCAGGGTCAGCCAAGTCGAAAACTCATTCTCAGCATGTTTTGATCTAAATCTGATGTTTTGAACTGAATTAGTCGTGGCGTTGATTTCATAATTTTATTGTCATTGATCTAAATTTTCAAAAGCTTTCGCATTTTGGAGCAAGTGCAGTTAAAAGATATCGCTAGAATTTTTCAGATTTTACTTTTATTTGTATCTGAAACTTCCTTATGTACTAAATCCTTATCCTTATATATTGGCACTTACATTCAGCATTCAGGTATAAATATAACCAACCAATTAACACTTCAGTTTTAGGTAGAAGAATGAAGATTAACACAGGTTTTCAACTTCATTTCAGGATTTCACGTATCTTATGGTCCAAATAATGAGACTGCAGGAGCATTTGTGCCAGCTCAGATATTATATGATGCATTCCATGGAAGATATCATAATTCTGCAGGAGCAATAGTTCTACTATTTGTCATTTGGGGTTCTTCTTTGGTGGACTTAACTCAGGGAATAAATGAATGTAATTATTGATTTGGTCAATGAGGCAGCTGCCAAACTGAAAATGGAAATCACTCCAATACCTACTGTACTTGATGAGATTAATCGGTCGTTCCTGAAACTAGAGATGGAGAGACTCTCTCTCATGAATGTTGAACTGTGAGTTTTACCAACATTGTTATCATTATGACCTCAAATGTTGGATCACAATACATTCTCAACACAGATGACGATATTGCGCCTAAAGAGTTGGCTTATGAAACCATAAAGCAGCGGGTAACGGGCCTTACATAATTGTATCCTTGGTTGGAATTGTGCCAGAAATATTCTTTGCAATCTATACGTAGTTTCATTTATGATCTTAGTATCTTTAGATTAGGAGGTGCTAATTTGGAAATACAACTTATTGAAAATTATGTCTTGTGCCAGGTAAAAACTCATTTAGAGGAGAATGGAATTGAAATTAAAGAGTATACAGAAGTAAGCGTAGAAGTAAGCGTAGATGTGGCATTGCTTTCAACTAATGAGCTTGATTCCGTGTCTACTGCCAAAAGTGTATATGGTAAACATCAAATAGGAGAAGAGGGTAGCAACCTCATATGGGCTGATCCAGCTTCATGCTGTTATGCTTTGTATTCAAAACTGAACCCTGATACAATTATCTTGCAACAATCACATTTGGCTCTTCCAAAAGCTTTAAAGGTTCTATGCTTAAACTCTTTTATAAGGTGAAGCAACTCGATTTTCAAAAATCTTTTAATTCTCGAAAAATAGTGAAATCGCCACCTAATTTTATTTGTTCTAAAAAGAACGGGAAAATATAGATAAAACCCAAAACATGCGGATAAGGCGGTCTACGTGACCAAAAAAAGTGGGATCGGGAGTCGGTTATGTAAGGGGAAGGTATTAGCACCCCTTACATCCATCGTACTCGATGGGACCCATTTAATTCTACGCGTTTGTGTGTGTATTTATTGCTAAGTTATGAATACCAAAAGAAACAAAATTTGTTTATTATGATTTTGAGTTTGACACGGTTTCAGAACCATGTGCCTACATATTCCCTCGTGCAATGGGAAAGTCAAAACTCTGTAGTTCCTCTTAAAAAGGCTTTAAGTTTGTTGTTCTGATTTTATAAGAAAAATCGTGTATTTAGACATTTCAAATACTTTGAACTAGGACTTGTTTTGTTTGTTTGAAAAGCTTGAGTCCTCTTTCGTATTTGAAACGACTATTACACCCTCTTTATCCGAAAAGAGTTTTTTATGATCGCATATGAGCGATAAAAGAATTTGAATGAGTTGAATTGTTTTTTATGTGGGTGAAAAGTACCGAACCATAAGTCTAGCATCCTATGATTCAAATACTAGAAACAAGATGGACTCAATGCCCATCGAGTCGTCTATCATCCCAAAAGTTTTTCTTTTATGAAAGAATGAAGTGAAACAAGGTTCACGTTATTAAGAATCTTTAAGTAGTTAGTCTAGCATCCAACGACTTAAAGATTAGAAGTTCATTTTTTTGCAAGTGTTTAAACAACTAGTCTAGCATCCAATGGCTTAAACACTTGAGTTTTCTTTATGAAAGAATTTAGAAAATGCACTCGACGTTGGATCGAGGTTTGTAAATTAATTATGAAAGTGTTTTGGAGGTACGGGTTATAATTAATTAAACATGTGAACTAAGGTGTGATAATGCAAATGAACGATTAATTGCATACAAGCATTCAATAAAGCGGGTAAATAAATTAAAAAGCCCATGCAAGGTGGCTGGCACAAATAAATAAACGACTTATCTCGTGTAGGTGCATGCGCGAAATAAATTTAATCGACTAATTAAACAAAATTTAATCAAGTAATTAGTTTGATAAAATTAATTAGGTAAACTAATTAATTTTAAATAACCTAATTAGATAATTAAATAATGTTTAACTAATTAATTAAAGTTTCATTGTAAGCCCAAGAGTAAGCGTGGTGTGTGCACAGATGTGTGGCCGTTGCGACGCTTCTAAGCTTTGTCGACTCAAGGTTAAAAATGGCTCGCACGAGTATTAGTTTGAAATGTTTGATTTTGTGCTTGTGATGAATAATGAAATAAAATAAAGCAATAAAATATTACTAACTATTACATCATGTGGGGAATGGGGGTACATCAATTACAAATGGGGAATGAAAAAAATAAATTACAAGTCTAATATGAATGTATAAGAGAGACAAATAATAATTAAAAAAACTTATTCTAGAAATTATTTGGCAATAAAAGAAAAATTTTAATCTAAAACATTATTTTTGCATCTCTAAACTATTTGATAAAAAGAAAGTAGAAAAAGTTTTAACAAAATCACTATACATTATTTCCTAAAATTAATTAAATAGAAATATGAACAATGAAATAAAACAAAACAATTATTTGACCAACGGGTGAGAAATGAAGATGTTAAGCCCAAGAACTAAAAAAATCTAAACATTTTATTATTTATTTTTTCTAACAAACAAAAGAAATATCATATATAAAAAACTAAAAGAAGGACTATCTTTAAATAAAAAAAAGAAAGAAATATTATTAAAAATAAAAAATTATAACAATAGAATAAAAAAAGGAGATAAAAGTGGAACAAAATCGTTCCACCCCGTTAAATCTCTCTTGAAACATTTTTTTTGATAATTTTGTTTTCTAATTAATAAAATTAAAATTATAAAATGACACCTAATTATAAAAAAATATTTACAAATAAAATTAGAGAAAAGAAAACTATGAATACACCGCCACACACCCTACTATTTCTCAACAATTTATTTTTCTATTAAATATTCAAATAAAATAAATTAAAATCAAATAAACAAAACAAAATAATAATAACATAATAATAGTAATATAATGGGATTAATAATGGTTTTTTAATGGTTTAAAATAATAGTAGTAATGATGATGATATAATAACAGTAATGGTTTAAAGTAAGAATACTATTAATAATGATAATAACAAATACTAATAATAATAATAATATAAGTAATAGTAATAATAGCTATAATAATTATAATAAACAGTAGTAATAATATGATATTAAGACCAAAACAAAAAAATAATAAAAAAGGAAAAGAAACGATTCAATCGCTCTCTCTCTCTCTCGTTCATGTTTCCTCTCTGCGTTCTCATTCACCGTGATCGCTCCGTCTCTCTCTTTTACTCACCGCGATTTCGTTTGCATGTTTGACTGATCTGTGTTGTTTTGATTTTTGATTATGACACAGGTTGTAAAAGGGATTTTCGGAACCCTAACCCTGATTTCTTGAACCCGGCGATGGCATCTGTGATGATTGTGAACACGATCTGACTTGGTGAGTTCGTTCTGAAACTTCTTCCTCTTCTTCTTTCTCAAACTGAAGGGTCCATGTTTAGGGAAAATGATGAGAACATGCTTAAGGTTTCTGTTCTGATGTTGTTTGTTACTGCTTGTATGAACGATGCATCACTGTTGGTTTTTGCTGTTTGGTTCTTGGAACTGGTTTTTTGAAACAGGGATTATGGTTTTAAGAACAAATTGCTGTTTTTGTTTTGTGAACTGGTTTTCTGGATTTTTGTTAAGAACATCTGATCTCTCTTGCTGGTATGGTTTTTTCTGGGTTTACATGAACAGATACTACAACATTTTGCTGGTCTTTTGTTGGGTTTGAACAGGTTTCTGGATTCTTGGTTTAGTAGTAAGAACAGATACTACTTCTGGGTTTTTTTTTGTTAATGGTTCGAAAAAAAGATGGTTCTCTTTTTAAGAACAGATGCTCTCTTTTTTTTATTGTGGCTTCATGAGGGTTTTTAAAAGAACAGATACTGCTCTTTTTGTTTTGGCTATTGCCCCCTGGTTCATGGTTTTGGGAATCAAATAATATGCTTTTCTTTTGAACAGATGCTGTATTCACTTTTTTTCTCAGATTGGTTTTTGATATTCCCCTCTTTTGTCTTGGTTTGTCCATGTCAAGAACAGATATTATGCTTGGTTATCCTCCATTCTGCCTCTATTGTCTCTGTTGCTTCTGTTGGTTGCTATAACCTGCTGTATTGCTCTGCCTCTGTTTTCTCTTTTCTCTTTACACATGTTGCTGCTGCTTGGGTAAAAACCAGTTACTTAATGCTGATAACCATGTGTTTGTGGGGTAAAAATGGCTTCTGGTTTTGCTTGCTGAAAAAATAATTCATTGTATTTTTTTTTGGGTTGAATTAATTCTTTTTGACACTGTTGGGCTTTTCTTTTGGGAAAATGATGCTCCATGATTTCCAAATTACACCTCCCTTTGTGAACCAACAACAAAGGTTGTTGTGATTTGCAATAGTAGGTTGTGGCCGATGACGGAACTTTAAAGTTCTGAGGCTTAGTCGCTTGTACATAACCGCAAACCTTTAATTCTGATTCCTAACGCAGACCCTAATGATGAGTCCAAAAGAAACTTCTTTAATTTCTTGCTTAAAATTCGTATAATTATTACTTGATGCTAATCACTTTTTTTTTCTTGTTTTTCATGTAACATGAATGAGGACACTTTAAAGAACATGGACCGGGCAGCAGCTTTAGCAAGGCTTGGACGGACTTGGAAGCTCGTCAACGATGAAACCGGAGTGAAGAAAAAAAGCTCGGAGGAAAACTTGAGAATCTTGTAACAAAATAAATGTCTTATGTAATTCGGAATTAATACCATTGTAACCTTATTTCATAATCTGAATAGATGTTGAATAATTCCACCATTACTTGTAACAATTATTATTTGGTAATTTTAATAGAATTTGAATCAGTACTTGCAAATGTCACAATCTGTATAACTCATAAGAATTGTCGTAATATTGTAGTAACTCGAAACAAAATACTCAAGCTTTTCTTTTGTACCTCTTGAATCTTGTTGAATCATGACACTTTGTATTTTTTGTAATCACAATTGTAATTTGACTTCCAATGATGAATTCTTCTTCTTTTTTTGTATTTTTATAACTCTCCGAATTGAAATTATCCGAATTCCAAGGAAATAAAAATTTCTCCTTTTCACATTGTAACTTGAAATTCCACCTTTATGTATTCTTGTTTAAATATCCAACAAGCCCTTGTAATCCTATTGACTGGAAAATTCAAACACCAACAAATGGTATTTTCATTCACCGAATTCAAATAATCCGAGTACAAAAAGAATTCCTTCTAAAATTAAATTCTCAAATAACTAATTATTTTTTGAATTCAATTTCCAAACAAATAGTCTTTTTTTTTTGGACCCATAATTCCAGATAACCTCTTGCGCGAGAAAAACTCGAAATCGTTTGGAACCATTTTGAATATAAAACGAAACGGTTAAAACTTTTCCATGTAAAATTCTCAGTAGGAAATCCTCTGAAGTCATTACAAGCAAGCACATTTTTTGGAAATGATGGGATAAATCGGAGGGGGAATTTTTTGGGGTGCGACATAAGGACATTTGATTGTTGGCAAAATAGAGAAGTTAAGGTGGAGTTTTCTCAAACGAACCGTGTTATTAGATTAAGAAGTTTCAATTGTTTTCGTTAAACATATTGTCACTGCTTTTGCTTGCAGATGGATCAACTAGCCATAACATGTACACAGGAAATCCTCATCCTGATTGTTATACTGTTTTTCTCTAAAAGTCGAGCATGGATTTATGTTCCTGGCATGCTCTAATTAATATAATTGATATGGAAATGTTGGCTGTATATTTTTTACTCACACTTGCATGAGCACTATTTTTATTTTTTTTATAACCAAGCACTGGTATTGGGCACAACCAAAAAGTGCATGCTATGTTGCTTGGAACTCCTTGATAATAGAGTACTGTGACAGTTAAGGCTTACAAATATGAAACCGTATACAGGATGCAAGAAAAGAAGCATATATGTGGAATGTGTGTCAACAATGCTCCTGTATTAAAAAGAGCCGATATTGGAACTGTTGTTGTTGACGCTATAGATGCTGCTAGAGGTGCTTCAGATATTGGAACATTATTTTGGCATGGTTGTTCTGAGGTATTCTCAGTAGAAATGCTATCACTATTACAGGTAATTGTAGCTGGCGATGCAGTGCCTTCATAAGAACAATCTGTGTCCATCCATATCTTTAAACTGCTCAAATTTCAGTAATAAAATCTTATGAACTTTTAGCCGATATGTTATTCATGGCACTGACATCTCTGAAAATGGGCAGCGTCAAATAGGCAAAGCCTCTTATACAATCAATTCAGGTTAGGAGGATTATAATAGATAAAAAAACTTAAGATATTTTAGTAGATGATGTAATTATATTTGTCTTTCTGTCCTTGAATGGTTTTTCAAAACCCTTACTCTCTCATCCAAAACAGCTTGTGGAGATGCTAAAAGAAAAGCATTTATTGGATTCTTCTAAAGACAATAAGCATGCTGTGGCTTTAACTCTTCATTCAACAAGGTTGGCAAACTCAAATGTGAATTAAGAAGAGACAAGAACAAACCATGGAAATTTTTATCAATGGACTTTGGCGTACATGATTAAACTTTAAACACCTCAAGGTATGCGATATAAAGGATTTTAAGTCTCTATGGCTATAATTGTAAATCAATTTTTTTCCTGTTTTTCTCAATTATAATATTTCCACCAATTATAATAATTATAATATTTTGTTTTATGTAGATTGAGTTCTCATTGAAATATCATATGTACTTCTAAGTATGTATAGTGAATTAAAGTTTTACATAAGTTAGTTTTTTATACTGATATTTTATGTTGTGTGTCGGCCTTTTAGTCCATTTGACTTTGGCCACTTTAACCTGCTTTCCGAGGTAGTGTTATTTTAAGATTGTGTTGGATTCAATTACCGAGGTAGTGTTCTTCAACTATGATTCTTTCGTAGTTGTTTACCATTTCTCTCCATCACTCTCATTTATATGCTATTAAGTGAACAAAATGACGTCTTAATCTATTAGTAGGCACCATACCTTCATTGCTTACTAATTTTTCTGCATTTCAGGATAGGCAACAAAAAAGACTGACGGTACCTCATGTTCACATTCATGTTGTCCCGCGGCCTAACTATATTCAGTTTTATATTCTTGAGAAATAATAGTAGCTATAATTATACTTCATAGGTAGTACTCATGGAGTAGTTATATGATATTTGCATGGTGAGATGTTGGTTCAGGGTAGCTTACACCCGAGTTTGAATGGCTAGAACCGTATCACAGACTTGGTTCAAGGGGAGACCAATACTAATGTTATCAGTTGTTATATTCGATCTTTTAAATCTAATTCTTTGTCCATGACATGGTTCCTTGATTAAAGTACAATCCATAGTCCAGTCCCTTAATGTATCAAATCGTTGATACACATGACACTTTCTGTATACTTGGTTCTTCTTCTCATGGATGAAAAGGACGGAACAGTTACAATATTAAATTTTTATGCAGAAGATTATTTAATACTCCTAAGAATCACAAAAGCACATAGTCTATTTTATTTTTAAAACCAATACTAATTTAAAGTCGACTATGATCATTGATCGGTACATAAAACTTAAAAAAAAAATAAAAAAATACAAATTCTCTTATGTCTCTTTGTTTGGCATGCCTAACTCTTTTAATCATGACATATAATTTAATTAGTGTTAGATAATTAGTCAGTTTAGAATCATATATTATATTTTTGCCAGTTACTATGATAAACATATTCTTATAATAAGCAAATTATATTAATATCTATAGCATTCATTTTACTAGAACTTGGTTTTCTGCATTGAAGAAAGTTTTCAGTCATGATTCAATAAAAGACAAGGTTGATTTCATAATTATCATTATAATTTTTAATTTATTATTACCATATTTAAATAAACAAACAAAAATTATTTGGTTTTTTAATTTGGTTGATGAAATACACGTTAAAAGTATATGAAATAAAATATGTTCGGTATATTTTATAACCATTGTACATTTATTTCTCTCATTTATAAGTTGAAAGTTGAATTTGATGTGTCTTTTTGAGTCATTTTTATACTTCCACAATATTGATTGTATAGTCTCCCATTTGACTAAAGATTTGTTTTTAAAAGTGCCACAGGACACAACGTGTTAGATCTACACGAGCAAATATTCATTCATATTGCTTTCAATGTAATATTTGAGTTATTCATACATATTGCTTTCAAATGTATATTTGAGTACAATTATAATGTACTCCCTCTATTCCAAATTAGAGAATTTTATTTTTTTAGATACATTGAATAATTAATGTATCTCATCTACGTATAGATCAGATATATTAATTATTCAATAAATCTAAAAAATAAATTTTTCTTATAATTTGAGATGGAGGGAGTACAAAACAATAAGAAACAGAAAAAAATAAAACTACAGATAAAAATCTTTAATATTAACGAGAACATAAAATTATTCATAAAAATATTGAATATTAACGAAAACATGAAATTAGCGATCAAAATATTGAATAATAACGGGAATATGAAGTTACTGAGCGAGATATTGAATTTTAATCGGAAAGTTACTGATCAAAATATTGAATAATAACGGGAACATGCAAGTTACTGATCAAAATATTGAATATTGAAGTTCCAAAACAATATATATATATATATATATATATATATATATATATATATATATAAATTAATACTATTTTAATAATTTATTCTTTTAATTGGTATCACTTATTTAACATCAATTACATATTTTTAATATTTAATATATTATCATTTGAATATTAACGAGAATATGAAGTTATTGATCAAAATATTGAATATTAACGAGAACATGAAGTTACTGATCAAAATATTGATTATCGGGAACTCGAAGTTACCGATCAAAATATTGAATATTAACGGGAATCTAAAGTTACTGATCAAAATATTGAATATCAACGGCTACATGAATTTATTGATCAAAATATTGAATATTAATAGAAACATGAAGTTACTAATCAAAATATTAAATATTAACTGGAACATGAAATATTGAATATTAACGAAAACAAAATATTAAATATTAGTGGGAACATGGAGTTATTGATCAAAATATTGAATATTAATAAAAATATTAAATTACTGATCAAAATATTGAATATTGTCAAGAAAATGATATTACTAATCGAAATATGGAATACCTATCAAAATATTAAATAGTAAGCGAAATATTAAATGACTAATCAAGATATTGAATTTTACTAGGACCAATTTAATTCGTATTTAATATTAAATTTTGCATGATATCAATATTAAATAAAATAACCAAACACCAACGAGTATCTGTGCGTCCGCACGAGTATCACACTAGTTAATCAAATAACCGCAACAAATTGTGACAGGTATTAGACACTTTTATTTATAAAAAAAAAAAAAAACTACTAGTTCTTGTGATTATAGACAGATAGAAACCCTAAATATTAAAAAGTCTCTCCGACTTGAAATAAATTATTTAATTAATAGCAATAAACTCCTATTAACTATATTCTTTTTATGAAACTAATACCTATCAATTTATTGGTATGTCATCATCATGTGATACCTTATAAGTTATAAATGTGCTCCCCACCAAATATTTTGAGCACTCGTTATTCTCAATCTAAGCGCTCCCCACCAAATATTTTGAGCACTCATTATTCTCAACCTAAGCGTTACTACGAAAAATTCCTATTTTATTCATTCATATCATAAAATAAAATCCATGTGTATATTATCTTTAGAATTTTTTCTGAATAACCAAAAAAATTTCAAAAATTTCAAAAATAACTAATATTTCAAAAAATTTACAGAAATGCTCATTTTCAGTAAAGATTGCATTATGTCGTCACTCTAAGTAGCGACTACTCTCCTTTTACACACAAGTCGTCAATTCAAGTGACGACATCTTATTGGCCGAGAGCAAGTCGCCACTCCCAGTGTCGATTTCTTTAAAAAATATTTTTTTTGCTTTTTTTATTAAATTATTTATATATTATATTAGTATTTTTTTTATTTAATTACTAATAGTGTTTAAATTATTTTTAAAATTACATTATTTAATTATTGAATAAATAAAAAATTAAACACATATTGAAGATTAAAAAAAAAACATATTGAATTATTTATTTATTGCATAAACAACAAAAAACTAAAATTTAAAGTCAACAAGATATCTTACATACTTGGGGGTCTTGGAGGTCTCTAGTATGATCCGCAAGGCGGAGGTCTAACTTCTCGTGTAAATGGCTCACGAGGTGGTAGTCATACCCCTAGTCCTACGACGTCCCTTTATTTGTTCTTGTTGTGTTTAGGTCGATGTCCCTTCGATGCACTCTAGGTCTACAAAATCTGTCAGCCGACCTTGACCTCTAGAATTCCCGTTGTAGGATAGGCGGGTGCCCTCTACGTCCTCAAAGCTTTGTCTTGGTGGGACAAAGTGGATCTTGCCTGGTGCGACCTCAAAATGTGGTCTTTGGTAGTTGGAGGTTGAATCGGGTTGGTTAAAAAAACAAGGTTTGTTGCGGTGTGTTGAAGTATGGTTGATCATCTTCAGGTATGTCGGTGTCAGGGCTAAGTGGTGATCTGGACGGGCCCGCCACACCAGGCTCTTGGTATTGGGGTTGAGTTTGTGGATGGTAGTGTTGGTATGGTTGGGGGTGGACATGTGTTGAGGGGTGGTCATGTGTTGGTATGGTTGGGAGTGTTGTTCTTGGTAATATTGTGGTTGTTGTTGTGGTGCGTAATTTGGTGGTTGTTGTTCGTAATGTTGTTATGGTGGTTGTGGTGGTGGGTAATTTGGTGGTTGTGCTGTTGGAAATATGGTTGTTGCTGACGGGGGTCGTGCAAATAGAACGGGTCAAACACAATAATTTATGGATTGGTATTTGATTTGTACCAATCCATATATTACCTTGTCGGTTTCATTTCGTTGGGTGCAACTGGGAATTTTAGGACATAGTGGGCACACTCTTTCCACATTTTACGGAACCTCAGGGCGTAAGCCTTCCAATTATCTTGATACCACTGGTGGGTGACATTTTTAAGATGCCAAGGATCCAAACACATTGGGGAGCATGAGATATCTTGATGCATGCCGAATTACAATTTCACACGGTCACTGTGGTGCATCTCCAAAGTGGTGAACCATATGATAGGCGTTTTTGTTGTCAAAACAGCTGCATCTTCGGGGTTGGGTACATGTTCCAATCCCAAATATGGTCTCCAAATAAAATGCAAAGGAAAAGATAAATATATTATTTAGAGAGAATGCTTTATAATAAAAGTTAAGTTCGAAGAAGAATAGTTTAGTGGTAATACATCTTCTGCTCGAATACGATAGAGTTGGCGATATAAGATTACATTGTTTCTTGGAGTTCCACTGTAATCCATTCTAGTTGCACTGAACCTAAACAAAGAAAATGAGAAAAAAATATTGTTTATAGTATTTTAAAGGATAAAAATAATGCATGAAATGGCTTAAAGAATAATATTATTTAAAGAATAAATATGAACCTAAACACACAAAAAAAAAAGAATAAATAATATTATTCAAAAACTTACTTAGTCGCGTAAGGGAAGAAGTAGACGTGCGGGTTCTTGGGGGCTATCCTCGGAAGTCTCCAGAATGCTCAGGCTTGGAGTAAAAATACACATCCATAAAATATACATGTATCATATTCATCATTTTTACACAATGAGCTATAAAGATACGCCAATACCGCAGAACCCCAACTATACTTCCCAATATAATCTATGTCCCCAAGCAAAGACAAGTACATAAAATTGATGTTATTTCCTGTGCCTTCAGGAAATAGCATGTTTCCAAATAATAACATAATATATAATCTAGTTTTTATTATTTTTTATTCTTCAGACGAATACTCGTTTAAAATATGCATGTTATAACAGTATTTAAGGGTCGATAACTTAATACCTTGGCCCCTACCTTTCATAACTTTTGTTCCCTCGATTCGATCTACGCCCATTATTTGCATACATAGGTCGTTGGGTTGTTGAACATCTCCATTCACGGGCTTACCATTAATTGGGAGACCCAACAACATGTACACATCCTCAAGTGTGACGGTACATTCACTAGCTGGTAGATGAAAGGTGTGTGTCTCGGGTCTCCAATATTCACACAATGCAAGTATGAACTTCGTATCAATAGATGCATTTACGACATACATCACATTTCCGAATCTGGCACGCTCAACTAAAGGGACAATCCACGGGTCAGGAGCTTCCATAGGATGTGTACGAACCCTAAACTTTTTGACATCCTATAAAAATAATATAGACAATAATTAAAATAGAGTATGAAAAACAAATGAATTAATGTAAATTTAAATATAAAGCATAAATGTAAAAGAATATATATTAGAAGAAAAACTTACGAAAACGACAATATTCCTCCTAGTTCCTCGGTGGGATTCACCCATGGTAAGAAGAGACATGACTGAAATTATGAAAGGAAGAAATTCACTATGCAAAAAGGTGTGTATTGCACTGATGAAATTGGGTGAGGATGAGCCTTTGTCAGACATGTTCTACAACCCCTGTATGAGGTCCGACGAGGAGTTAAAAAAAGGAGACAAGTTTCGTACGAAGGAAGATTGTGAAGGCTTAGAAAACACTTAGAAAGGGGGGGGGGTTGAATAAGTTTTTCCCTTTTAAATATTTCTTTTATCGAACAACAAGACTAAACACACAAGGATTTTTATCCTGGTTCGTTTGAAACTCAAACTACTCCAGTCCACCCGTCAAGGTGATTTTGCCTCTCTCAAACGAGGACTTAATCCACTATAATCAAAATATTACAACTGCACAACCAACTGATGTGACTAACAACAATGCACAATCCAACTGCAAGTGATTAACACCTCTAAGACTCAACTAGTCCTAGCCCTCTTGAGAAATCTGACCCAATTGGTCTCTCAAGGAACAATTTCACAGGAACTTCTAGACAATGTGTTTACAATTGCTTCTAAAAAGCTTTATCACTGAAAGTGATTTTTACACAAGTTATTTAGCTCAAGAACTTAGAAATAAACTTTACAAGATGATAATTTTAAATTCAGCAACGTAAGTTTTCTAAGAATTATTGTTGTGTTCTTCTTTGAATTGAGCACTATTTATAGAGCTTTTAAGCATCTTTCCATTGCAACTCTTGCGTGTCTTGGATACTGGAAAGCGCAATTAATATCGTTTTGTTTCACGTGTTTTGCTTATCCAATGAACATAGAATGTTGAGCCACTCAAGTACTTCAATCGTCTTAGCTTAGTAGGGTAACGATACTGTAGCAGACATTGTCTTAGAAGATGACGTACAGATAGATCATAATCTTCTGTAAGCCTTGTTAAAACATCTTCTAATAAGAACATTTTTTTGGTGCTTCTATTAGAGGTTTGCGCTTACATGCTTATATCAGAAGTTTCTTCTAGTGTGCGTGACTAAAAGTTCTATTTTCATTAGAACTTCTAATTCTTGTTTTACTCAGCATAATTTTGATGTCTCTATATTATTCAATGCTTGAGTCATAACATCATCTGAAATGAAAACAATATACATCAGAGTATCATATCTATTATACAAAATTTGTTCCACTTGTTATCATCAAAACTCTAAGATATGACTAGAACCAAACTATGTTCTAACAATCTTCCCCTTTTTGATGATGACAAAAATATTAGATTTTGATTATAAAAAATTGTATATATGAAAAACATATTTCCCCCTGAGATAGACAATCTCCCTATGAGATTAATAATTAAAGAAAACTAAGTAAGTGGAACTTCCATGAGATGTTCTTTCAGAACTTTTCAGAGATTCTTTTCTTTAGAGTTTCTTTTTCATTTCAGAGCTTGAATCATCAGAGTTTGAAGCTTTACTTGAGTTTGTCTTTGCAACATATTCTTCTAGAGCTTGTGTAAATCTGTATCACTTAGAAGCAAAAAATGTACACTTGTATATTTTGTTAGAAATGTTTGACATTTTTGTTCTAGTAACATGTTATAATGAATTATATCAAAATCTCAATTTTCTCCCCCTTTTTGTCATAATAAAAAATGCATAAGTTAAATGAGAAAAAAAACATTGTAAGCTAAACTAAAAGACTGGTAACATTAATGAGAAGTACGGTTATAAAGGTTTTAATCAAAAGGAGCAAAAAACAATAAAACACTTAGGAAAAAACACTTAAACAAAATGATGCATTGATGTTTGTTTTGAAAAATAAAAGTTCTAGGTTGGACGAGCAACTAATGATAGTAGAAGGTTCTTGATCTCAACAGATGATTCTTCTTGTTTCTGCATCCAAGTTTTGATCTCCTTATTTGTTTCATCTTGCCTATCCAGACGCTCCCTTACAACTTCATTTTCTTGCTCCAACTCCTTCAGAGTTTCTAGAACAATAGAAGTTGAATCAACATCCTCTGTGGAAACAACCCTTGAAGTAGATCCAGTAGATCTGGGGCAAAAGGCGCTGGAGAAAAGTATGTCAAGATCCACCATTAAAGTCAACAATTTCTTTCTTGTTTCTCTTGGATGAAAAAGAGGAGGCATGTACAAAACCAATGTTGTAGAATTGGGATCAACAACTTCTGGTTATGAGGATTCATCATCAGAAATCTCCATGTAGTCAGCAGGTGGTTGCCACGGAGCATTGTCCAGTTGTAAAAGTGGCTTCTCAGTCCAGATGTTGTAGGCAGCCTTCTTCAAACCATTTAGACACTCAGAAAATTTCTCATAAACATGAGAGTAGCACAAGTCCTTGAGTTTGAGGTATTCAACGTTGAATCTCCGTCTGAAGGTGTTCCCTAACTCAACTGATGCAGAGTGGCTCAAAGTATTTGCATAATCATCTTTTAGAATTTCTACCCAACTCAGCATTTCCTTTTCAAATTTTTTCAAGAGTACATTAACATTTGCTTGCACAGGTTTTGAAACAGATGTCTTTTTATTCAGGGAGTGAAGATTAACTTGGGTTCTCAGAAATTTTGGTGAATCAGGGATTTGAGGATATGGAAGTTTGGGAATGGGAGCTGGTGTAGGTATACCATTTTCTCGGGATTGAGGGTTTTGAAGTTCTGGTATGATGGTAGCTTGTTCTTGTGAGGGAGTGTTTGGAAGTTCTGTAGTTGTGGTATGTTGTTCTGGTGATGTAGTTGGTGGAAGTTATGTGGTTGTTGTTGTTTGTTCAGTAGTGGTAGTTTGTGGAAGTTCTGTTGGAACGGAAGTAGTATTGATGAGGTGTGGTGGAGTTTTGGTAACAGTGAATATTTTTTTTTGGTATAGGACTTGGGAATTTTGTTTGCAAAGGAACATTAATTCTAGGTACAATCCAAGACGGAACATCTGAGTTCCATTCACCAGTTTTTGGGTGAGGAATAGGAGTCTCAGAGGATGGTGCATTTGGATTAGTTTGGTGGGGAGCAGATACAGGAATTTCTTTTTGTGAAGTTTGTGGAATGGTTGTAGTTGTAGTGGATGAAGGTGGGCATGGTGGTGCATTTGGATTTACTGTAGTGAGAGCAGAAACAGGAATATCCTGTTGTGAATTCTGTGGAGTGGTGGTAGGTGTAGCAGTGAATGATGGTGGAAGTTCTGAATTCAAAGTATCAAAATTGTCAATATTAGATAAAACTTGGGTAATGAGATGATTTGTTTCTACAGTTTCTGAAGGTGTTGTTAGATCTATGTCTACATCTATTGTTTCTATGGTTTGTTTTATAGTGTTTGAGTTGGGGGAATAAAAGTTGAAGTTTGTGCAGTAGATGTTAATAAACTTGCAGTATTAGAAAAAGGAGTGGAATTAGAAGTTGTACTTGAGGTGACCTTCTTCTTCTTCTTCTGAGACTTTTGTGGTCTAGCAAAAGTTCCATCTCCATCTGCTTTCCTCTTTCTAGTCTTTCTAACAGGACTTGGAAGATCTCTGCCTTGCAGCCATTGTGGATCAATAGAAAGTCCTTTCCTCTTGGAAGTTATGATGTATTGTTGAATTGTCAGTTGATGAGCTTCTGGGTCAAATGTTGGAAAATCTTCAACTAGAACTCTTCGCCTTATGACAGTTCCTAATTCCAACGGAGATGGGTCAATAAAAAGTCTATTAATGATTTTTCTCTTGACCAAATTCTTGCCATTGAAGATCTTTCCACAAATGAGGTTCAATTCCTTCAGTAGCTTAGCATCTTCTAGGTGCTTTATCAGACCATTCTCTATCAGAATGTCTGAAATCAGTCTTGCCAATGGTATCCAATTCCTATTATTCTTTGGTTTCTTAGTCTTTTCTGCTTCCCTTGTTTCTGTCACATGCAGCCATAAATGTCTGAATAGAAGATAGGGCAGATCCACCTTAACATTGGGTCCAACACAATATAGCAGGTATTGTTGATCAGCATTGATGTAATCTGGAGAGCTTGTCTCCTTTCTATGATGAATACACCCATGAAAGATTTTAGCCCAGATTTTGTATATGTCCTTTAAGTCCTTGATTTTTGTAGATGATTCGCCAGAAGTGAATATCTCAGCATGTATAGGATCCAAGTCAATTCTTCCTTGAGTAACACCAATTTCTCCTTCACCTTCTAGACTCAGCAGTCTTCTGATGACGCACTCAGTGATGGAAATATCCTTCCCCATTACAAAAGAAAGAATGGCTTTTGGGGGGTTACAGTAGCATGAATCCATAATTCTTTGACTAGGTTTGGATAGACAGAACCAACAAGACGATCAAAGAAATTCATCCAACCTTGAAATTCAATAGCTGGAAACAGGTTGGAGCCATTGCCCTTGAGATTCACTAAATCAATAATCATCTCACACACAACTTCCAATTTCTCAACCGGAATCAGTGTAGTTATTTCAGGTACAACATAACGCTCAGAGGGTTGAGGAAAAGAGGGAACGTTGGTTACAGAAGGATTAGAAACAAGAGTTTATGGGTTAACTATTTCTGAGTTGTTTGAACTAGATGCCATGGATGATTTTCTGGTTTGAAGGTTTCTAGGTTTAGGGTTTTTAAACAGAGAAAAGAAGAGGCACAAATGCATAAAAGGGTTTTGAAGATTGAAAAAGAGAGAAAGATTCCCGAAAGAGAGTATTTATAGTGAAAACGCATGCAAGTGAACCGTTCAAAACGCAGTTTAAAAACTTAAAAATAATTAAAATACAAATTAATCATCATGTGCATTTAATGTAGCATCTGACAATTAGAGGGATTTCTTGAGATTTGATGTGATTGCAACAGTTACCTAGGAGCATTATGTCAATAGCCAGCACGCGTGTAAGTGACCTATTAAAAGTTTTGAACACTTGTTCTACTTCTAGGTTAATAGCGTAACAACTGTTTGATATGTTGAACTTCTGAATCATACATGTAATGAATTATTATAAGCTATTCCAGAACTTATAAGTATGGCTTCTAAATGAACTCCTCTTCTAACTTATGAAGAGATGTTAATTAGAATGTTCAAACAAACTTATGACTATTTTGATAGTAAACAAAATTTTCATTCAGGGCATACTTCCATACTTATATTTTTCAAAATGTATTTAAATCTATCTTTTGAAAGAGGTTTAGTGAAAATATCAGCCCATTGATGGTCTGTATCTACAAAGTTTAAACTCAAAATTCCTTTCTGAACATAGTCCCTTATGAAATGATGATTTATTTCAATATGGTTTGCTTTAGAATGTAAAATTGGATTTTTAGAAAGGAAAATTGCAGAAGTATTACCACAGAAGATATGAATATTACACTCATACAGATGATAATCTTCTAGTTGGCTCTTCATCCAGAGCATCTGAGTACTGCAGCCAACAACAACTACATACTCTACTTCAGTGGTTGAAAGTGCTATGGTGGCTTGCTTCTTGTTGTACCATGAGATGAGATTTTCACCAAGAAATTGACAACTTCCAGAGGTGCTCTTCCTTTCTACTATATCTCTAGCAAAGTCAGCATCACAATATCCTACTAATTGAAATTCTTTGGATTTTCTATAACACAGTCCAACATTAGTAGTACCTTTCAGATACCTTAGAATTCTCTTAACAGCAGTTAAGTGAGATTCTTTGGGATCTAATTGGAATCTTGCACATAAACATACACTAAACAGAATATTTGGCCTAGATGCAGTGAGATAAAAGTGATCCAATCATACCTCTGTAGAGTTTCTGATCTACCTTCTTACTTACCTCATCTTTTCCCAAATTGCATGTAGGATGCATTGGGGTTTTTGCTTCCTTACTTTCTGATAGTTGGAATTTCTTCAGAAGTTCTTTGACATACTTAGTTTGATGTATGTAAGTACCTTCTGAACATTGATTGATTTGAATTCCCAGAAAGAATTTCAATTCTCCCATCATGCTCATCTCAAACTCTGCCTGCATAGACTCAGCAAATTCTCTTCCAAGAGAGACATTAGAAGTTCCAAAGATAATATCATCTACATAAATTTGACAGATAAGAATATCATTTTTACATGTCTTTCTGAATAAAGTTGTGTCCACTTTTCCTCTGGTGAAATTCTTTTCTAAAAGAAAATTGCTTAAACGTTCATACCAAGCTCTGGGAGCTTGTTTTAACCCATATAAAGATTTTTTTAGTTTAAAAACATGTTCTGGAAATTTGGAATCCTCAAAACCAGGAGGTTGACGGACATAAACTTCTTCTTCTATATAGCCATTTAAAAATGCACTCTTGACATCCATTTGATACAAGGTAATATTATGTTGAACAACAAAAGAAATTAATAATCTAATAGATTCTAACCTGGCGACTGGAGCAAAGGTTTCATTATAATCAATACCTTCTTGTTGACTATACCCTTGTGCTACCAATCGTTCCTTGTTTTTGACAACTTCTCCTTGTTCATTTAACTTATTTCTGAACACCCACTTTGTTCCAATAATGTTAAATCCTTTAGGCCTTGGAACAAGATCTCACACATCATTTCTTGTAAATTGATTCAGTTCTTCTTGCATGGCAATAATCCAATCATTGTCTTGAAGAGCTTCATCAATAGAAGTTGGTTCAATCATTGAAACTAGACCAAACAGTGATTCCTCATTGTTTCTTAAGGCATACCTAGTTCTAATAGGGTCATCATTCTTTCCAATGATGACATCTTCTGGATGTGCTGATGTGATTCTTGGAAATTTTCTTTGTGAGGATTCTTCATAAATTCTTAAGTTGTCCAGAATTTCTTCAACAGCTGGAACTTCTGAGTTGTCCTTCTGTTTTGTCCCTTCAGAGTTTGGTAAATGAACCTCTGTACCTACAACATTTTCAATCTTCTTTGGCTTTTGTTGGTCAAACTTATCATCAAATCTTACTTTGATTGATTCTTCAACAATCAGGGTTTCTATACTATACACTCTATAGCCTTTTGAGCGTTCAGAGTATCCAAGCAGAATACACTTCTGTGCTTTAGAATCAAACTTGTTTAGATGTTCTTTAGTGTTTAAAATATAACAAGTTCATCCAAATGGATGAAAATAAGAAATGTTGGGCTTTCTGTCCTTCCATAATTCATAGGGAGTCTTTTCAAGAATATGTCTTATAGAAACTCTATTCTGAATATAACATGCTATGTTCACAGCTTCTGCCCAGAAATGTTTAGCCATATTGGTTTCATTGATCATAGTTCTGGCCATTTCTTGTAAAGTTCTATTCTTTCGTTCTACAACTCCATTTTGTTGGGGAGTTCTAGGACAAGAGAAATCATGTGAAATTCCATTTTCATTAAAATATTTTTCAAAAAATTGATTTTCAAATTCACCACCATGATCACTTTTAACCTTTATAATTCTAAACTCTTTTTCATTATGGATTTGGTTACAGAAGTCAAAGAACACAAAATATGACTCATCCTTGTGTTTTAAGAACTTTACCCATGTCCATCTGCTGTAGTCATTTACAATGACCAATCCATACTTCTTGCCTCTAATGGATGCAGTTTTCACTAGTCCAAATAGATCAATATAATGGCCTAGAGGAAGAAACAACATTTTTAGATTTAAAAGATGGTTTTGAAAATTTTCCCTTCTGACAGGCTTCACACAGAACATCTAAGTTGAACTTCAAATTAGGAAGTCCTCTGACCAGATTGAGTTTGTTAATTTGAGAAAATTTTCTCATGCTAACATGCCCTAATCTTCTGTGCCAGACCCATTGTTCATCATTTACTGACAGAAGACATTTTACATTTTGTGATTTTAAATCAGAAAGATTAATTTTGTAAATGTTGTTCTTTCTCTTGCCAGAAAAGAAGATTGACCCATCCTTTTGACTTACAGCTACACAACTTTTGATTAAAGATAATGTCATAACCATTGTCACTTAATTGACTTATGGACAATAGATTATGCGTTAATCCTTCTACTAACATAATATTAGAGATAAAGGGAAGGTTACCATTTCCAATGGTTCCAGAACCAATGATTCTCCCATTTTAGTTACTTCCAAATTTTACTTCACCTCCAGGTTTAAGTTCCAGGATTTGGAACATAGACCTTCTTCCTGTCATATGTTGTGAGCATCCAGAGTCCAAGTACCATGATTGGTGTTTCAACTTCACTGTTGAGGACATCTGCAACATATATTATTTTTTCTTTAGGTACCCATATCTTTCTGGGTCCTTTCTGGTTAGAGTTTCTAGGGTTCTGTTTGAACCTTGGTTTAACATAAAATCTTTTAGAATGAGAAGTGTATTTTATATCATGTGTGACCATAACTGAACTATTTGTAAAGTGGCTTGTATGTGATAGTCATTTTATCAACAAATTTGGGTTGATATGTTTCTTTCCCTCTGGGGGTTTCATATCCTATCCCCTTTCTATTGTTCCTACTAACTCCATAGATCATTGAAGCCATCTTGCTTCTATCTATGCTTTTAGTCAGAAACTTCTGAAAGCTATAGTCATATTCTTTAAGAATATCTTTTGATCATGAAGCAGTATCTGAACTAGGAATTTTTTGAATCTTTTGAAAATCATCTTTAAGTTTAATGTTATTTTCTTTAAGTTCAACATTTTCTGCTTTGAGTTGTTCAATCTCAGATACAAGACTCTTTTTAAGTTTCTTGTATTTGATCTTGAGCTGACTATTACGTTCTAGAAGTTCTGATAGACTATCTACCGTTCAAGACGAGATTTGAAAATACCTCATCGTGGTCCGATCGAGGAGTCATCTTCGCGTGGCCATGAAAGCTAGGTTGGCATGCTCATCTTCTGAGTCAGTTTTAGCTTCAGAAGATTCTGAGTCGTCCCATGTGGCCATCATTCCTTTCTTTTTCTCAAATCTTTTCTTTGGCTTTTCTCTCTCTAGCTTGGGACATTCACCTCTGAAGTGTCCAGGCTCTTTGCATTCATAGCATATGACGCTTCTTTTACTGAACTTCTTGTGTCCAGAAGATTCTCCTCTATCTTCAGATCTTCTATGGTTTCTGAACTTCTTTTTCTTGTGCTTCCACATTTGATTTATCCTTCTGGACATCATAGATAGCTCATCTTCTGACTCTGAATCTTCAGAGCTTTCTTCCTCAGCCTGAAAAACATTAACATCAAATTTTTTAGTAGATTTCAAAGCAACTGACTTACCTTTCTTTTGAGGATCAAATTCATCAAGCTCTATTTCATGACTTCTCAGTTTGCTAATGAGTTCTTCTAAGGATATAACATTCAGATCTTTTGAAACTTTGAAAACTGTCACCATAGGTGCCCATCTTTTGGGTAAGCTCCTGATAATTTTATTTACATGATCAGCTTTGGTATATCCTTTATCTAGCACTCTCAGACCAGCATTTAAGGTTTGAAACCTTGAGAACATTGCCTCAATAGATTCATTTTCCTCCATCTTGAATGCCTCATACTTCTGGATAAGCGCTAGAGCTTTAGTTTCCTTGACTTGAGCATTTCCTTCATGTGACATTTTGAGTGACTCAAAGATATCATGTGTTGTGTCTTTGTTGGTAATTTTTTCATATTCTATTTTTGAAATGGCACTCAACAAAATATTTCTAGCTTTGTGATGATTCTTAAATTCTGTTTTCTGTGTTTTGTCCATTGCTTTCTTTTTATCTTGTTTCCATCTTCATCTACTGGGTGTTTGTAGCCATCCAAAACCATATCCCAAAGATCAGGATCATAGCCTAAAATAAAGCTTTACAATCTATCCTTCCAGTATTCAAAATCCTCTCCATCAAACATAGGAGGTTTAGTGTTGTTGTTGTTGTGATCTATTGCCATTTGTGTTTTCCTTATGGATCTTTATCTGACACTGTTAAGTGTTTGCACCCAGAACCAAGCGCTCTGATGCCAATTGAAGGCTTAAAAAACACTTAGAAGGGGGGTTTAATAAGTTTTTCCCCTTTAAATATTTCTTTTATCTAACAACAAGACTAAACACACAAGGATTTTTATTCTGGTTCGTTTGAAACTCAAACTACTCCAGTCCACCCGTCAAGGTGATTTCGCATCTCTCAAACGAGGACTTAATCCACTATAATCAAAAGATTACAATTGCAGAACCAACTAACGTGACTAACAATAATTCACAAGTCAACTGTAAGTGACTAACACCTCTAAGACTCAACTAGTCCTAACCCTCTTGAGAAATCTGACCCAACTAGTCTCTCAAGGAGCAATTTCACAAGAACTTCTAGACAATGTGTTTACAAGTGCTTCTAAAAATCTTTATCACTGAAAGTGATTTTTACACAAGTTATTTAGCTCAAGAACTTAGAAATAAACTTTACAAGATGATAATTTTAAATTCAGCAGCGTAAGTTTTCTAAGAATGATTGTTGTGTTCTTCTTTGAATTGAGCATTATTTATAGAGCTTCTAAGCATCTTTCCATTTCAACTCTTGCGTGTCTTGGATACTGGAAAGCATAATTAATATTGTTTTGTTTCACGTATTTTGCTTATCCAATGAAAATAGAATGTTGAGCCACTCAAGTACTTCAGCCGTCTTAGCTTAGTAGGGTAACATTATTGTAGCAGACCTTGTCTTAGAAGATGACGTACACATAGATCATAATCTTCTGTAAGCCTTGTTAAAACATCTTCCAATCAGAACATTCTTTTGGTGCTTCTATTAGAGGTTTGCGCTTACATGCTTCTATCAGAAGTTTGCGCTTACATGCTTATATCAGAAGTTTCTTCTAGCGTGCGTGACCAGAAGTTCTATTTTTATTAGAACTTCTAATTCTTGTTTTACTCAGCATAATTTTGATGTCTCTATATTATTCAATGCTTGAGTCAGAACATCATCTGAAATGAAAACAATATACATCAGAGTATCATATCTATTATACAAAATTTATTCCACTTGTTGTCATCAAAACTCTAAGATATGAATAAAACCAAACTATGTTCTAACAGATTGTATGCTAGCAATGAAAAATTGGCACTTATCAAACTATGTTGATTTCAAAGCTGATCGGTCGAATCCAGAAAGGTATGTCATTTTGTGCAAAACCCCCGAGTGTGGTTACAGGCTGATGGCATCATTTAAGAAGAAACATAATGCCTGGGTGATAAGATCTATTAGTCAAGCCCACACTTGTGTTAACACAAACATGGCGCAAGATCATAACAAACTAAGCCATGATATGATATGTCACAACATATTACCTCTCGTAGAAGCTGACCTGTCACTTAAGGTCAAGACGATTATCTCCCATTGCATTTCTGTGTTCAAATATAGACCGTCTTACAGAAAGGCTTGGTTAGAGAAAACCAAGGCAATTGAAGTGGTCTACGGTAACTGGGAGGAATCCTACAAACAACTTCCGCGCTACTTGGCCGCACTTAAATTATATTCACCTGGGACGGTTGTTATAATGGAGACCTTGCCGACACAATTCCCAGACGGAACCCGTCTCCAAGGTAATGGAATATTCCATAGAATTTTCTGGGCGTTTCGTCCTTGCATCATCGGATTTGCTTTTTGCAAAACGATTATTCAAATTGATGGAACTTGGTTGTACAACAAATACAAGGGAACATTACTGATGGCAGTCACACAAGATGGAAATAATAATATTTTCCCCATAGTCTTTGCTCTGGTAGAAGGGAAAACAACTGCTACTTGGAGTTTCTTTCTCAAAAATCTTCGAACTTATGTGGCTCCACAGCCTGGACTCTGTTTGATTTTTGACAGGCACGCTTCCATTATAAGTGCATACAATAATCCAGCAAATGGTTGAGACAACCCCCCTCTGCGCATGTTTACTGCGTTAGGCATATTGCTCAAAATTTTATGCGGGAGATCAAAGATAAATTTTTGAAGATCAAGCTCATGGATGCGGGGTATGCATTAAACCAACCAGGTTTCCACTACTACCGCCATGAAATATTTGAGTCAAATCCAAATGCAGGGAGGTGGATTGATAATCTTAATAGAGAGAAGTGGACTAGATCGTACGAAAATGGGGTGAGGTGGGGCTACATGACAACAAATCTTGTGGAATCAATGAACAACGTCTTCAAGGGCCTACGAAACCTGCCTATAACCGCTATAGTGAATGCAACCTATTTTCGGATGGCAACGTTATTCAGACAAGAGGTAAACGTTGGAATGCATTGTTACAGACACAACAGGTGTACATCGATATGTGCATGAAATTTTTGCAGCAGGAATCTGCCAAAGCCAGCAGCCATCGGGTTATAGAATTCGACCGCCATGGCCACACTTTCAGTGTCAAAGAAACAATTGACCACAACCAGGGCTGGCAAGGCAAGAGTATCGGGTCCTAATACTTGATCATTGATGCGATTGCGACCAATTTCAAGCCTACAGTATGCCTTGCTCCCATGTCATTGCAGCCTATTCACATTCCCACTTTGATGCATTCTCACCAGTATCTCTTATATACAAGGTTGAAACATTGCTCAATGTATACAACAACAACTTTCAAGTGGTAATAATGGAGGCATATTGGCCAGAGTATGACGGGGAAATTGTTTGGCACAACGATTTGATGCGGCGAAATAAAAAAGGTCCACCAAACAACAAGCGCATCAAAACCGAAATGGATGCCACTAATAAAATGCAAAGGAAGTGTAGTGTATGTCGTCAGGTCGGGCATAGTAAAAACAAGTGCCCACATCGTGGCTCTAGTTCCACTACATAGATTTTAGATTCACAACTCTTTGTAATTTTTTTCATCAATGAAAAGTACTTTTTTATTCCAAATATCAAATGAGTTACAACATCGCAAATGCCTACAACACTTAAACAACAACACGAACAAGACTAAAATACAAGAACAATAAAATTACAACAACACAAATACTAAAACAACAACACAAACAACCATTACAATCTAATAAATTACAATAGTTAACACTATGTCATCTGATCCATGCATCATTTGGATGACATCAATGTTGTTTTCAACTTTATCCCACCAACGTACTGTTTCTCCGGTTTCAAGTGAGGTACTTGTTCTAAGCCTTTGAATCCTTCTGATGACTTCGCCAGGTTGATATTCCCCCTCTAACCAAGACATGAGCTCTCTTTTCAATTGGTCCAGCGAATGGATGTGCCAAAATTTCACGAGGTTCGCTGCCATGATGGAGGTCTAGGGGATGTCATGAGCACTAGAGAAACTAATAAACCTAGTCAAGGCATCAGGGTATGAGTTGCACTTCTATTTATAGAGCAAAAAAATTTTATGTTTCAAAGAAGTTGCCACTGGGAGTGGCGACTTACTCCCTGACCAATAGATGTCGCTATTTAAATTGACGACTTGTGTGTAAAAGGAGAGTAGTCGCCACTTAGAGTGGCGATATAGTGCAATTTTTGTTGAAAAATGACCATTTATGTATTTTTTTTGAAATATTGATTATTTTTGAAATTTTTTTAATTATTTTTGAAATTCTTAGTTATTCAAATTTTCTTTCTTATCTTTACTAAAGAAAAAACAGAATTTAAATTCTTTTCTCCTACTTTTTGTTCTCACCTTGAAAGATAAAAAGTAACGTCAAAAGAGGCATAAAAATAGGATTTGAAAAGTGCACTTATTTTTCAAAAGGAAGAATATGCGCATAAAGATTAAAGGACCCTAATTCTATGGGCTTAGTAGGTTTCTTATTAGTTAATTAATAAAAAAACCATTGATTTTGAAAATACAAAGAAAAAGACTAATTGATTTTGAAAATACTAAGAAAAAGATTAGGTAGATTTTGAAGATGGTTTTTTAGGTACAACAACATAAATAAAAGGGTACCCAACACTCAAACATAACATTAACGTTGTTACTTCACTCTCCTTAGTGTAGCTTAGAATCTATCGCCAAAACCAACAACCTTGTATTCTGTTTCTCATGGATTCTGATTATGGTATTCCAAGAGAACTCTCAGATCTTCAAAAGCTTAGATCTTTATACCAACCAGAGCTTCCTCCTTGTCTACAAGTGAGTATTTGTTCATAAAGTTTTGATTTTTGTGATTTAGATCTATAGGATTTGTAAAGTTTTGATTTTTGTTTTGGTTTTTATTTGGGTTTGGATTTGAATGGAATGGGGTTGTTTTGTTTTTGTTTTTGGTGTTTTGGATTTTGAAAGTTTTGTTTTTTTGTTTTTGTTTTGGAGATGGGGTTGATTTTGATTGGAATGGGGTTGATTTATTGCTATTTTTGGTGCAGGGGACAACGGTTAGGGTTGAATTTGGTGATGGAACAACGACTGCTGACCCTTCTGATGAAGCTTCTATAAGTAGATCTTTTCCTAATACCTATGGACAACCTTTGGCTCATTTTCTTAGGGCTTCTGCTAAAGTTCCTGATGCTCAGATCATAACTGAACACCCTCCTATTAGGTTTGTTTATGTATTTGTTGTTGTTGTTGATGATGATGTTTCGGTTTCGTATGCATTGTTGTGAATATGTTTGATTTGTTTTGTGTGATTTGAATCAAACAAGTTCTGATGTTGTTGATGTTGTTGTTGTTGTTGGTGCAGGGTTGGAATTGTGTTTTGTGGTAGACAATCTCCTGGTGGACACAATGTTATTTGGGGTCTTCACGCTGCTCTCAATATTCATAACCCTAAGAGTGTTTTGCTCGGATTTCTTGGTAATTTGCACTGATCTTCTTTTTTGATTACTTCTGAGTGAATGTGTCCGTTTTTCGTGTCTGGTTTTCGTGTGAAATAGAGATATTTGATAGAAAGATGAGTAACTATGTCTGCATATTTTCTCTCTCCTCCTTTCAGGTGGTTCTGAAGGTCTATTTGCTCAGAAAACTTTGGAGATAACTGACAGTGTTCTCGAGACATACAAAAATCAAGGTTGGTTTTGGCAGAAGAAGCCGTTGTTCTGATTAGTCAATCGATTGTCATAGAATTTTTTTTTTAACCTTTTGTTATTGGACTATGGTTGTTTCTTTGTTAGGTGGTTATGATTTGCTTGGGCGTACAAAAGATCAAATTAAGACAACTGAACAAGTCAATGCCGCACTTGCTGCATGCAACAATTTGAAACTTGATGGCCTAGTCATCATCGGAGGTATACTTCTACCTGGATCTTTGTGTATGGTCACCATCGCGTCGTATCTTTAAAGGGTATCTATATCCTGAACTTGGTTTTATATCAGGTGTGACATCAAACACGGATGCTGCTCAGCTTGCAGAAACATTTGCTGTTGCAAAATGTCCCACCAAGGTATATTACTGGTCATTATTGAATTCGTTATAGATATTATATTTCAGTGACCAATTTGCTGATCATCATGGTTGTTTTGATTCTGCAGGTGGTTGGTGTTCCTGTGACTTCGAATGGAGATCTTAAAAACCAGTTTGTGGAAACAAATGTTGGATTTGATACAATTTGTAAGGTATTTTCCCATCAGGGCGAAAACTTTTGTTTAAACATGATTCAGTATTAACATCGAGTCGAATACTATATATTTGCTTTAGTTTATACTTTATACAGAAAATGTGAATATTTTCTTTTTTTATTCAGGTGAATTCCCAACTCATCAGCAATGTCTGCACCGATGCTCTCTCTGCAGAGAAGGTAAGGAATCTAATGTCCTTGTGCGTACATACAAACACTTTTTCTTTTGAAGTATCTGACCGAGTTTTCTTTGACAGTATTATTATTTCATTCGTCTGATGGGACGCAAAGCATCACACGTTGCTTTGGAATGCACTCTTCAGTCTCATCCAAACATGGTATGTATTCATTTCCTATATCATTTCACTTTTGACTGATTGCGCAATTGTTCGATGCTAACAAATTATTTTTTACTATTGTTCTATTCAGGTAATTCTCGGGGAGGAGGTTGCTCAATCAAAGCTAACCCTTTTCGAAATTTCACGAAAGATTTCTGACGCAGTTCAGGCCAGAGCAGAGCAAGGTTTGAATCATCTAAATTACCTCCCCTAGTCCTTTTTTTTAAAGATCTGAGATCATATTCCTATGTTTTCTCAGATAAATATCACGGAGTAATCCTCCTTCCAGAAGGTCTGATTGAGAGCATTCCTGAAGTGTATGCGCTCTTAAAGGTATAACTTTTTGTATAAACAACTCAACTCCGCGCGTATCTTATGAAAATGATAAAGAATGCAACCTTAATCCATTCCTGGAAAATCCTTTTGTATTTCAGGAAATTCACGGTTTACTCCGACAAGGTGTTGCTTCTGATAAGATATCTGTTCAGCTTTCACCATGGGCTTCTGCTTTATTTGAATTTCTCCCACCATTTATCAGGAGACAGGTAAACTAGTATTTATTTTCTTGAGCTTTATCATCTAGCCGAATTTGTTCTAACCCTGAACTTTCATTGTTGCAGCTGCTCCTTTACCCTGAATCCGATGACTCAGCACAGTTGTCTCAGGTAATAATCACCCGATGCCTTGTTGTTCATGTTATTAGCTAGACTTTCAGTTCCATCACGTCTTGATTGTCCTTACATTTCAACTCCTTACAGATTGAGACCGAGAAACTTCTAGCATACCTTGTGGAAGTGGAGATAAACAAGCGTCAGAAAGAAGGCACATACAAGGGAAAGAAATTCAACGCCATTTGCCACTTTTTCGGATATCAAGCTCGAGGATCCCTTCCATCAAAGTTCGACAGTGACTATGCATATGTATATTGATTTAATTTCCTTTGATCATATATCAGCACCGGCTTTTGATTCTTTTGTAATATTAACTTGTTGATATCATTGCAGGTTCTTGGGCATGTCTGCTACCATATACTTGCTGCTGGTTTGAATGGATACATGGCAACTATCACTAACTTGAAGAATCCTGTAAACAAGTGGAAATGTGGTGCCGCTCCAATTTCAGTACGCATTGTTTCTTCTTCGTTTTCGTTATCAACGATGTCTATGTTATGGAGTGTTTATAATTTTGTGTGTTTGCAATGAAATTCAGTCTATGATGACGGTGAAGCGTTATTCTCCAAATCCCGGAGCTACATCAATCGGAAAACCTGCTATCCATCCAGCTACTGTGGATCTGAGAGGCAAAGCATACGAGTAAGACGACTAGTCATATTTTATGTATACACCTGCATCTATATTTCTTGTTAGTCAAGGCACTGATGCATGTTCTTGATTACAGGCTGTTGCGTGGACATGCGACAAGCTTCCTTATGGACGATATTTATAGAAATCCTGGTCCGCTACAGTTTGATGGTCCTGGTGCTGATGCAAAGCCTGTAACTCTTAATGTTGAAGACCAAGACTACATGGGTCGCATTAAGAAACTTCAGGAGTACCTTGAACAGGTTTTGACGATTAACTCTTATTATATATACACACTCTTTATACCGCAATTCAATCAATCATATCATCAAATCATCTCAGAGATTTTTTCGTTGTTGCTAGGTCCGAACCATTGTAAAGCCAGGGTGTCCTCAAGAGGTTCTGAAAGCGGCTCTGAGCGTCATGGGATCCGTTACAGAAGTTCTAACTGCAATGTCTTCAGCTTCTGGCCACACATCATCCATTTAATCGAATGCGAGAGTTTTATTCTTTATCGAAAATTTCTGGCACAACATTTTTGAGAAATAAGTGATTTTGTCAACATGGGATTGTATGAGTTTTACTTTATTCAAAGTTTTGTTTCTCCATCCCTTCCTATAATATAATAACTGAGTGATTTATGAAGTTCCACTCGACAGTTTTTGACATTTTGTGTGCATGAGTTATAAGCCGTTGTTTATGTTTTGCTTAGATCATCATAGCTTATGTAAGTGTTTTTTATTGGACATGGTTTTCTTTAATGAGGTTTCAACCATCTAATACTAGTGATGAAAACTTAGTATGTTAAAAACCATGGATAATTGTGAATTTTTTTTTTGCAATAACCATATATTGAAAAAAAAAACTCGTAAATAATCGTGTTTTGAAAATTTTTACGCAAATAATCAGGTTTTAGAAAACATTTGCACTTAGGCGCCATTTGAGATGGCTCCTACACTAAGCAAATGAACTTAGACGCCATCCCAATTGGCACCTCCCTTAGCAAAAGCCATCACAGATGGCGCCTCATTTATAGTTGTTACATGTAGGAGCCATCTCAAATAACTTCTACGTGTATTTGTGTTTTTTATAAATACGACATCCATGTCTCATTCATTCTTCACATTTTCTCAACTTTTCATCTCATATTCTCTATTTTTTTGTGTCGTGATATCACCATACATCCATACCAGAGATGAATACGTTGTTTTCTCGGTCTCCAAACCTCCGATAAAAATGAAATTTTGGCAAATTTTTACCATGGCGAAACTGAAGAAAGAGTTGAGAGATGAATACGTTGTTTTCTCAGTCTCCAAACTTCCGATAAAAATGAAATTTTGGCACATTTTTACCATGGCGAAACTGAAGAAAGAGTTGATGCGATGGTTAGAGGGAGAAATAGACGTTGACGAAGAAATTAGGAGGATCCAGAGGAAGAGAACAACCATGAACTTCACAACTGGACAACCTCAAATTTGGTTGGAGGAAGTCAAAACAGACGTAGACGTTATCGCGATGATGTAAGGATCCGATGAAATTGTTGATTTTATATTTTCATGTTGTTTTAAATTATATTTTCATGTTGTTTCTGTTGTTGTTTTAATCGTGTTGTGTTTTATTTTGTTGTATGCGTATTGATGGTTGTAAGAAATGCTATTAATGAAAAGAAGTTCCGTTATAATATTAAGGGTTAAATATGTTTTTAGTCCCTATAAATATGCGACCATGCAATTTTGGTCTCTCTAAAATTTTCCTTCGAATAATGGTCTTCGCAAACTTTTTTCTTGCAATTTTAGTCCTTGTTATTTTCTAAAATTTTTAAAACGGTTTAATTACCCTAAATTTTTTATGTTTTTGAATAATTTTTTTCATATGTGTTCAGAATACTATACAATATTTATTTACTAAACTTTAGAATTTTTTAAAATAAGAAGAATTAAATATGAATTTTTTAAATTTCAAAATATATTGATAAAAGCAATAAAAATCTCGATTTAGAAATCAAATTTTGAGTTCTTTTTTTTCGAGGAATATTTTATAACGTTCTACACACGTGTAAAATCATCATTAAAAAATACACATTGGTTTAACAGCAAGGACTAAAACTACGTGCATAATAATTTTGCGAGGACCATTATTCGAAGGAAAATTTAAAGGGACCAAAATTGCAGGGTCGCATATTTATAGGGACTAAAAACATATTTAAACCTAATATTAAATAATGCAGAAAATTTCCATACAAATTTCACGATGTCGAGCTCAGCACGTGGGACAATTTTTTCGATTGTGTCTGACTTGACGGCATAGACCACACTTTCTTTCTAGTTTGTCAAGGTCGTCCATTTCAGTTGTGATACGTTTGCTTTTGGGACGACCCTTTTTATTTCTTCGAATTTGACTGTTGTGCCAAACTACTTCCCCTTCGTACGCAAACCAATAATCTGGTTTTGCTACTGGTTCGAAGGCGTTGTTGTATACGTTGAGCAAGGTCTCGGACTTGTAAATGGGAGAAAGAAGTAGTAGTGCATCTTGATGAACATGTGCACACGCTGCAATGACATGAGAGCAGGGAATTCTAAAGGCATGAAACTTTCCACAGTCGCACCAACGAGATGATAGTTTAATCCTGTACTCTTGTCTAGCCAACCCCTGGTTGTGGTCGAGTGTCTCTTTAACAATGAATTTATGGTTATGTCGGTCGAATATTGTAACAAGATGAGTGCTAGCTTTGACACTTTCGACCTTAATAAATTTCATGCAACTTTCACTCCACATTTGTCCCGATTGTACCACAGAGTTCCACATTTCACCTCTCTTTGCAAACAACGAGGCCATCCTAAAATATGTTGTACTCACCAAAGCGGTATTGGGAGTGCTCTTATGCCTTTGAAGACGTCGTTCATTGATTCAACTAGATTTGTTGTCATGTGACCCCAACACACTCCATTGTCGTATGACTGTGTCCACATTTCCACTTGCAGATTATCAACCCACGCAACTGCATCTGGATTTGCCATTCTGATATGGCTGCGATAATATTTAAATCGTGGTTGTGTTAGTGCGTATGCTGAGTTTATAACTGTTTTCCGAAGACTCTTATCTTTGATCTCGCGGATGAAATTTTGAACGATATGTCTTACGCAATAAACATGTGTAGACGGGGGGTCGTGCCAACCATTAGCGGGATTGTTGTACGCACTATTAATAGAAGCATGTCTGTTAGAAATCAGACAAAGATCACATTGTGGAGCTACGTGTGTTCGAAGATTCTTTAGGAAGAAACTCCAAGCACCTCTAGTTTTTGCCTCGACAAGAGCATAGACGATTAGGAATACGCTATTGTTGCCATCCTGTGCGACGACCATCAGTAGGGTGCCCTTGTATTTCCCGTACAACCATGTTCCGTCTATCTGTATGATAGGTTTGCAGTGTGTAAACCTAGTGATGCAAGGTCGAAAAGCCTAGAAAAGTCTATTGAATATTCCATGCCTGCTGACATAGGTACTGTAACACCCGAGGCCAAAGAAGGCGAGGGTGGTTACACCGCATGTAACACTCGAGGCCAGATAAGGCCAAGAGTGGTCGCCACATCGGAATGAGAGGGATCATAAGACTATGCAGGTATGGGACTGCATGGTTGAAGGAGATGAAAAACATCTAAGGGGAACTATCTAGCTCTAACCCTAATGTTATCATACAAAGGTGGCCCTATGTCAAGGATGAAAAGGAAATATGTACCTATGTTGACATGCATGAATGACTATCCTAATGTCTGTCTTGGTTGAAGAACCAGGTGATCCTAAGGGAACATGGTATATGCAAGCATGAAAAGCAAACAAACAATCAACAAGTAGAATTGCCTTAACCAAGGTTTTTAAATAAACCAGAGGGGTTCCTGACATGCTCCAACAATGGAAGCCCCATCATGCATCTCTATTACTATTTCTCATGGCAAGGAAAGCGGTAAAAACCCTACTTCTCATGCTCTCTAGAAAAGCGGTAAAAGAACGCAGTAAAAGGGTAAGAGAATACCGAACGGATAACAATCCGTAAAAGCTATAGCAAATATTAAAGCAATCCGGAAAACTTTGTAAATTGCTGACAAGAAATAAAGAAAATCCGGTAAGCAATGCGTCGAAGCATGGTCAGGATGTGTAGCGGACACATCCGAATACCAATACAAAACCTGTAAGGGATAACTATCCAGACAATATAATCAGACAAAACAATATGTCATATGCACAAAATAAAGATGTGTATCGTACACATCTGTCCAACAGGACACATGCACCAGATAACCATCCTTGGCAATGCAAGCCAATAATGCACCACGACATGTGCATAGGACAAGAAGTGTGTATCATACACATCCAAGTCAACTAAAAAAACCTATATGAAATACATTAACCAATGTATCGAGGCAAATCAAGACAGAATGTGTATCATACACATCCGCGTAACCAAAACACCTGCACAAGATACATTAACCAATGTACAATGGCGAGCAGAATGTGTATCGTACACCTCCGTATCACAAGTACCTGCACAAGATGCATTAACCAATGTATAATGGAAAACAGAATGTGTATCGTACACATTCGTACAACTAAACTTGCACGAAAATACATTAACCAATGTATAATGGCAAACAGAATGTGTATCGTACACATCCGTTCAACAAAACCTGCACAAAATACATTAAACAATGTATAACGACAAACAAAATGTGTATTGTACACATCCGCACAACATAACCTGCACAAAAATACATTTACCAATGTATAATGGCAAACAGAATGTGTGTCGTACACATCCGCACAACAAATCCTCCACAAAAATACATTAAACAATGTATAATGGCAAACAAAATGTCTATCGTACACATTCGTACAACTAAACCTGCACGAAAATATATTAACCAATGTATAATGGTAAACAGAATGTGTATCGTACACATCCGTACAACAAAACTTGCACAAAATACATTATACAATGTATAACGACAAACAAAATGTGTATCGTACACATCCGCACAACATAAGCTGCACAAAATACAATTACCAATATATAATGGCAAACAGAATGTGTCGTACACATCCGCACAATAAAACTTGCACAAAAATACATTAAACAATGTATAATGGCAAACAGAACGTGTATCATACATATCCGTACAACAAAACCGGCACAAAAATACATTAAACAACGTATAATGACAAATGTAATGTATCGTACACATCCGTACAACAAAACCTGCACAAAATACATTTACCAATGTATAATGGCAAACGAAATGTGTATCATACACATCCGTATAACAAGCACCTGCACAAAATTAGTCATGCAAAAATATGGGGCACTAGGATAAGGGATTGCGCGTGTCGAACACAAAAATTGGATCGCAAATTGACAATCCAAATGAGTTTTTCGATTACATAATCAAGCAATAATTACGTAATTGGAAACTACCTCCAAGGTATCTTGCATAATCAACAAACATGTCAAAAATAATAAGGAAAATATAGGTAAGAAAGATTAGAAGAAAGCTTGGAGAAAGCATGACATTTGAGCTAAGAAAAGTCAAAAAATGAGAAAATTTGACAACATGCATCGACCTAAGAAATCTGTGCGTCGTCTCATGGGTTGGCACGTAACATCCCAAGGTGGTTCAAAATAGAAAAAATGGGAGTTTGTGTCGACCTAACTGGATTTGCGTCGACCTAACTTGTTTTTGCGTCGACCGAACTGGGCTTTGCGTCGACCTAACTGGACTTGCGTCTACCTATGGGTCGGCGCATAACATCCAGAACTTAGCAAAACATGCAGATTTTTTTAGAAACTTTGAATCAACATAACTTTTGCATCGAGCATCCATTTCCCGTATCATTCAAATCGTTGGAAAGCTTGAAAATAGTAGAACATTCATGGAATGATACGAGAAACAAATCGGCGAGTGATCATGTGACAAATTCTCCTCAAAAGTTGCGTATCGACGCATGAATTTGCCATACATTTTTAAAGGCCTCGACATGTTTTGTAAGCAAATTTTTTTCCGAATAGAAGGCAAAATTTACAAAGATTTCACAATCATCCCAACAAGGAGAATTTGTACACACAAAGATTGAAGGAAATTGTGCATTACATCAAAGCTCGACGACTTAAGCATTTTCATAAACACCTAGAATGTGCATATTAAGACATGATTTTTGTACATGAATCAAGGTTCAAACCTAAGGCTAATCACATGCAATTCAAATTTACATATCAACAAGTCGATAATATCAACAATTAACCTCTTGAATAAGCACCTTTCTCATGAAAATCAATTAATCAAGAAGTGCTTTTAATCATCCAGTTCTGGATTTCACCATTATGATCACATCAAATCACAATTACTCAACCTAATCCATAATCTCAATTCAATTCCTCAATTAAAATCTTGATTAATTTTCAATTCTAGAAAAATGATTATTCAAGAATCAATTATGCAAAAATGCTTAAATCAAGAAATCTTACCATCAAAATGAAGAGGAGAACGAGAAGAAGAGATCCCCGATGTCGTACCAAATATTGGAGGAGATAATAAGGAGAGAGGGAGTAGTGAAAATCCTAGAGATAGAGGAGCGTAAAACTTCAATTCTTCAACCTTGATCTCTTGATGTTGTTGAATATTCTTGAGAAAACTTGATGAAAAGCTTGATTTGATTCTTGAGAATTGAGAGAGAATATAAGAGTGTGTTTTTGTGAAATTTGACAAATGAATCCTCCCCTCCCAAAATTATGAGAGTAAAATTTGATTTATAGGTGGAATATTGGGCTTGATGTGAATTAGACTCATGATTGGGCCCAATTTGAAATCAGGCCCGACACGAAAAAATGTCCGGAACAAAAAATTGTGTCACGTGAGGCAAAATTTTGACTCGATTCGATAAACGGTTAAGGAGATATGAATGTTTGAAGTTTCAGCTCACATTACGGGCATCTAACACATGCAGAATATAATAGCGCCACCTGTGAAAAATGCTTCGAACAAGGATCTTCTGATCAAAATTCGAACTTGGGATGTGCACGAAGATTGAAGCCAACCAAATTTGTGAACTTTTGAGACCAGTCCCATCATATTTCAATAAAAATTGAGCGAGATATGATTTTTTGAACATTGCGCATTAGATGAAATAATGCTCGGTTCGGCTCAAATACACCTTCAAAGAATAAAATTCTGGTATTGATCCGTGGGGAATTAGCTCTCGGCTCGTAAACAAAAGTTGAAGAGGGCATCAAGACAGAATTTTAGGCACCAGAACCACCTAATTATGACGTTCTAGTAAGGAGTTATTAATTTTTTAGTGTCTCATAAACACGGTTCAGCCATAAAACTCAGTTCATTGCGCTTGAAAGATTAATTTTCCAGAGGCTTTCATCACACAATTAGCTACCGACCTGAGAAAGAAAGTTGGAGATAATATCAAGATGGACTCGCCAGTCGAAGATCATCCAAAGATAATATCAAGATGAGAATTATGAATTTCGGAGCGTCCAAAACACACAAGAAACTGAATTCCGCTTTATTAAGAAATGGACTGCCGGAGTCCTTCCTTGATGAATTGGCTCTTAGTCTAAAAAATAAAATGGAGAAATTACTGAGATGGTTCCGAAGTCTGTAGATCCAACCCGAGAGAACCTTCTGACCAGAAGATCATGAATCAATCACTCGAACCGAGAAATATCAATTTCTGGTTTAAAATAGTCCGAAGTGGCCGAAACATATTGTTTCTTCCACAACATGAGATGCTCTTAACCTCATAACCATGAGATCAATGATATGCATATATGTTCATGATAATGGAACTATAAGACAAAAAGGTTTAAATGAAGAGGGTAAATTTTGGGGTACAACAGCTGCCCTATTCAATCATCCTTTAACCTAGAGCGAGGTTGCTCCAGCCTTCCAAGCGATAAGGTAAAAGGTGATTGAATACAAATATGAACTCAAAAATTTGCAACCTGAATCCTGATCACATGTATTAACACGGAGGAACATGGACTTCTGGTATCGAACCAAAAGGCGCAAAAAGAGTTTCGACTCCAAGAGGCTAGTAACCACTAGGCTCAAACATAGTGCCAAAGTGCTGCACCATGAAATAGGAACGAGTATTGGACTCAAACCTACCAAGAATTTGCCTCGACCAAATTCAAACATGTTATTCCAGGAAAGAACTGAAATCATAACGACGGATAAAGACTAGTAAACACTAGGCTTTACAGACTCCCAGAATGCTATACTTTGAGAAGGGAAACAAGTTGCGGACTTGCCCTTAGGCGGATTTAGCATCGACCCAAATCGACCTGTTGTTCCAGGAAAGAACTGAAAAACACAACAAAATGAAGACTAGTAACCACTATACTTCACACACAATGCCAGAACGCTGCACCGTAAGAATAGGAACGAGTATCAGACTCAACCTACGAAGAATTAGTTGCGAACCAATTCTTACGCCACAGGGGAAGAGAAAACAAAGAATAATAATGACTAGATCTTTCAAAATTCCAGAACGCTGCACACTGAGAGAAGGAACAAGTAGCGGACTTTCCCTACAAGGAATTGGCATAGACCCAACTCCAACTTCACCAGGGAAATGAAATAAAGACCAGTAACAACTAGGCTTTGCAGAATACCAGAACGCTGTATTCTGAGGAAGGAAACAAGTGTCGGGCTTGGCTTCAATAGGCACAGGTATCGACCTGACCTAAACATGTTGCGCCAGGAAAAAAATGGTATCACAACGAAGGATATAAAGACTAGTAACCACCAGACTTCACATGGATTCAGATATGTCAAAAGATGCTTATCCAGATTAGGATTTTCAAATCATCAGACGTATCAAGGGATTACATGGGGTATCATTGGGGATAAATATCATTGTTTCTGGCTTACAGTTCCATGGAATGTTTGAATTTCCCTAGTTGTTCTTGTATTGGGGAAGTTCAGTAACAGGATTTCCGGGAAAGACTTCCTGAGGAATACGACGTTCTAGGGAGATTACTCATCAAGGATAGTGACTAACTGGAGAATAACCGGGAACAATTGACGAAGAGTTCCCACTATCACTTTCATCGAGAATATCATACCCATAACATGACTTCAGATGGGGATAAAGATAACTGTTCACACCTCACTCTACTAGGGAGAATATGATTCAAACTTTGGCGAGTGACAACTCCCACTGCCTGTTGTAATCGTCTATATCGGTGGTAAGCAAAATGTAACCTCGTTGGGGACGTCATGAGTAGTACATTTCAACTTTGACTGGGGAGTACAGTTTATTATCGAACAATATCTAGGAGGTCCACAAACAGACCCTATTCCATCAAAATAATGATCAAAGGAAACTTCCCGGCACTGCT
Source organism: Vicia sativa (assembly GCA_021764765.1). Taxonomy (NCBI): domain Eukaryota; kingdom Viridiplantae; phylum Streptophyta; class Magnoliopsida; order Fabales; family Fabaceae; genus Vicia; species Vicia sativa. Next base: position 237,715,444 of record CM038795.1, read on the forward strand.
ACACTGGGAATAATCTGATGCCCACACATTGGGGAGAAAGAGAGTTCTCAAAGAAGAATCATTCGATATACCGACTTGCTGGGGAAGATAATTCCATCGCCGAAAACACGCAAGAATCTCTTAGGTGTACACTTTATGGGGTACTTCAATGTTTTTCAAAACATCTTCTCATTCTAAGAACTATAAGCGGTATACTTGTACACTTAAGTTAAACACCCATTTCTTACAATGAAAGATTTAACAATCAAATTCCTAAATGTATGTGATGAAATAAATTAGATATGTTTTTCATTGAGATGACACTTGTCATTGTCTCTTAAATTTTTTTTGCTTCCACTAGCACATAAGTGGGAACTAGGATTGCTCTGACTTTCTCAACTTTCTTTTGAGATTACGTAGGCACAAGGTCTCACCCTTGGCGAGCATACTTCTTTCTCTCTCAAACCACCCAAACCTTAGTTACCCTTAGATCATGAGCTACAATTTCTCTAATTCCCTCTAGGGGATATGTATGCATAAGATTGCAATGATCTTTGCGAGCATAATCATAATAAACAAACTTAGGTTCCTACATAGCTTACCTTCTTAAATCCCAAATGAGAAACTTTCCCAAAATAGCATAGCAAATAAAACACAAGCGCACAAAAGATCCTATAGAGTACTGATAAGTGCCAAAATGTAGTTATTTTGTGTATATGTTTTGTGGCACTAACCCGATCTTGTTTGTTAATAATCGTTGAATAACCCCAATTTTTGTTGTAAATACGCTTTATTGTGTTTTATGTATATATTGTACCGTTTGACTAGTTTTAATGTATTTTTTTAGGTATTTGTTGCACATTTGGAGCATCGAGGAATAAGGTGTCGAAGACACGGCTCCGGATGCGCGTTTTCGCAATAAAAGTCCATTTTTGGAATGTCTTGTTCAGGCCAGGCCGCTGAGTGGGGTTTGCAGCGCGCTTCTTGTTTTGGCACTGTTGCGATAGAGAGAGTTTTTAGAGGCCACTGAGCGGGCTAACGCCGCTGAGTGGCGTTTAGGTCGGTTTAGTGTGTAAATATCTCAAACGTTGTTGAGCGCGCCCACACCACTGAGCGCGATCGTCTGAGTTTTGTTTTATAACTTTATTTTAGCACTTTTAGGTTATGGTTTTGGGGTGAATTTTGATCCCTATTTCCATCAACCTTTATTTTTGATAGTATAGCTTAGAAAACAACATTAGGACTTGCTTATGGATGATTGGAGGTGGATTGCTCTTCGATTGGCTCTGACAAAATAGTGTAGATATGTGGTTTATCTCTTCTCCTCTCTATGTATTTCTCTTTTTGTTGGTTATGTTTGTATATTTACCTTGAATTCATGTATATTTGTCTTCCTTGGTGTTGTATAAAGTTTGATTTATGAATATGTGTTGGTGATTGTTTTAGGTTTTTACCTTGTGTTAGGGATTTGAGCTTTGCTAGACATAGATTGCTTAGATTATTACCTAGGATGATCATCTGTTAGTTTCTTAATGTTAGAAATTGGTTTAGAGTTGACATTTACTTAGATTATCTGATCTTAATGCCTATGTGTTGGTTGTTTCGAGCTAGACATAGTCGTTACGAGTGACACGATTGACTTCTGTGTTGTTGAGGTAGGCCTGACATGGCTATCAAGGTGATGCGGTTGAATTCTCAATTTGGGTTAGAAATAGCTTGGGCTGTGAGAGTTATGTGATGACACCGACGAGTATCATAGGCTGAGTATAACTAGACGGTAGATTTAAGTCTGTGACGGGTATCGTGCATTCATTCCGGACAAGCTGTCTATCTTTTATAGTTTTTGTTTATTTACGTTTTGTCTTTTCTTTACAACTATTTATTCCCAAACTCATTAATGATAGAATTGTCGAAAGACAAATCAATAACCATAGATTGGTAAATATGAGGATGCAATTAGAAGAAGGAGTCCGAGCAGGACGTTTGACCAAAGAAGTTGGATCTTCAAGCGAAACCAAGAAATTTGGAAGTGGTTTCCCAAAGAAGAAGGAACAAGATTTTGGAATGGTATCCCAAGGGAGACCAAGAAGAAACATTAATCACCGATGACAGGTAGCCAATATTGTACCAGTTGTTAGTTCAACTTCAAATACGTGATTTACCCCACAATTTCAACAACATAATCAACAACCTCGACAACAAGCTCAACCATTTAACAATAATAAGGATCGTGCTCCAAGGATTTTACAGTTTGACCCAATTGTGATGTCCTACACGAAATTATATCCTGCTTTAATTGAGAGGAATTTTGTTCAAACTAGATCACCACCGCTGGTTCTTGATAAGTTACCTTGGTGGTACAAAGCTGATGTTTCTTATCCTTTTCACCAAGGGGCACCTGGCCATGATCTCGAACATTGCATAGCTTTGAAGTTTGAATTTCAAAGATTGGTTAGAGCAAACCTTCTTTCTTTTAGGGATTTGAATCTGAATGTACAAGTGACTCCGCTGCCTAATCATGGAGGACACGCTGTGAACATGGTGTATGGATGTCCTGGCCAATATCAAGTCTTCGACATAAACTTGGTAAGAGCAGATTTAGTACAGATGCATGCCACTTTCTGCGTAATGGGTGGTTTTGATAGACACAACTGCTGATCTTGTATGATTTGTTCTAGAGATTCTTGTGGGTGTTCTATTGTGAAAACAGATCTTTAACGACTAATAGATAATGGCGACATTCAAATCCTCAAAAAAAGGAATGAGAATGAAGTGAATATGATAGGATGTTATCCACATGAGCATTTAGTCTCATATATCAACTCGGCAAATCCTGAAGTAAACGTCATTAGTCCTCATTTCAATATGCCTGAGCGCATAGAGGTCACATACAATAACCCAAGGGTTCCTGTTTCTCCTTTGATCATCTGTCTACCTGGACCTATTCCTTATGACTCTGACAAAGCATTTCCCCACTAATACAATGCAACAATAATGGAAAATGGGAAGGAAGTCCCCATACCTACTCTTTCATCCGTAGTTAACATCGCCGAAGTAAGTCGAGTAACTAGGAGTGGGCGTGTGCATACCCCGTTGCCACCAAAGCATCCTATCTCTCTTATAACTAGGAAAAGTCATGTCGATGTACCCGTTGTGAATCCTATAGGATTTCCTGTTGGTAATCCAAAATTAAACATTGGTCCATCTAATGGAACCAATATCAATTCCGAATTTGATGAAATTCTAAAACTAATCAAGAAGAGTGAGTACAGGGTTATGGATCAAATGATGCAAACTCCTTCCAAAATCTCAATTCTCTCTTTGCTTTTAAATTATGAAGCCCATCGAGAGGCCCTAATGAGAGTTTTGGATCAATCCTTCATAGATCATGATGTGACTATCGATCAATTTGGGGGAATCGTAGCCAACATAATGGCTTGCAACAATCTGAGCTTCTCTGATGAAGAACTCCCTGAAGAGGGTAGGGATCACAATTTCACTTTGCATGTATCTATGAACAGCCAATCTGAATCTTTGTCCAACGTGCTACTAGAAACTGGCTCTTCCTTAAACGTAATGCCAAAAACGAATCTTGCTCGTTTGTCTTACAAAGGAACACCTATGAAATTCAGTGGTGTGGTAGTCAAAGCTTTTGTTGGATCACGAAATTCTGTTATTGGAGAAATCGACCTTCCGATGACAATTGGTCCACATAATTTTCAAGTCACCTTCCATGTTATGGACGCTAAGCCGCCTACAACTGTTTTCTAGGTCGACCATGGATACATGAAGCTGGAGCATTAACATCTACGCTCCACCAAAATTTGAAGTTTGTAATAAATAGAAAGTTGGTAACCATAAGTGGGGAGCAAGCCTTGTTGGTAAGCCACTGATCCAATTTCTCTTTCATCACTGCTGATGATGTGGAAGGAACTCAGTTCCATGTTCTCTCTTTAGAAGACGAATCTGCCAAGAAAAATAGATCATATATCTCCTCTTATAAAGAAGCAGCGCAGATAATGAAAGATGGTACTGTCGCCGATTGGGGACAAGTTGTGATTCCTGTCAACAATGAAACCAAAACGGGACTCAGATTTACACCAGTACTCTTAAAAGCCACTGATAAGGATGCAACTTTTCGTCCAATCAAGGAAGTGTTCCACAACAGAGGTTTCCTTAACCCTATTCCTCAAGAGGTCAATGTTCTTATTGAAGAACACACTGAAGAAAATCTCTCTAGTTCAGAAGAATGGAAGACTTATCTCAACGAATCTGGATACATAACTTAGGAAGAACTGTATACACTATTTTATCCTCCTTCAGAGAAATTTGAAGGTATGTTCCAATAATTTGATAAAGAAGAAATTCCACCTATCCCACCTGAGGTCTGGGATACCTTGGGGAAGCCAAGCAGAAAATTTGACTTCATTATGAAATATACCGCCCCTGAAAGTTCAAGAATTTCAATCGTTGACATCCAACCAACTTGATGGGAGGATCCTCTTGAATATCTCAGTCAACCAGAAGAGGCATGCATACCCTCTCAATCTCATCATCCATTTGAGATCACGACTGAAGATCTTTGCTTCAATACACTTGCCAAGGTTGGTGAACCCAAATTTGTCTATTCCCAGATAATGCAATTTTTGAAGATGATTCGGAAGATGGTCCCAAAAATGACTTGGAAAGTGTCTCTGACAATGAGTCTCTTCATCCAGAAGATTTCGAATTACACCCTAAAAGCCTAGGATACATGTCGCCTGAATATACATGTACCTCATTTTACACTCCTCGGCCTACCGAGCAAGCAGAGGAAGATCACCTCAACATTACAAAGGACATGGTTAACAAACCAAAGCCTTCAAATCCTGCTCGACCAACGGTCAACGTCATCACTGAAGATGATCCCAAGGGAAAACTTCTAGAATACATAGTGTACCAAGGAGTTCATCATTATTGGAAAATTGTTGAGGCTCCGACTGTTGTTCACCGTTCAAAGTAATCATCCCGCTTTTATTTTGAACTCTCATCCAGCCCAAGGAAGAGAGATGTTTCATAGGGATACCTTTTAAATGTTTTTCTTTTTGTCTTGCCCAAGACAAAATATTTTGTTTTTAGGGCCTTGTTTTAAATATGAATCATAAATAAAGCGTCATTTTGAATTCCCACATTTATGTATTTGTTTTTCATTTTTGTTTTATTTTTCTTTCTGGAAATGGTAATCCTAAAAAAAAAACAAATAAAAAACACTTCCAAATAATCTGCATACACTTTTGCATTCGCTGTTTTCTAAAAAAACATAAATCATATGTGCAGATTAAAAATCAATAAACTCATTGAATTCAATAACCCTATGCCCTCTCCCAACTTTGAATTCCCTGTGTTCAAAGCCGAAGAAGAGGAAGAAGAAGGGATATCTGATGAGATTTCCCAACTACTTATGCATAAGGAAAAAGCCATTCAGCCTCACAAAGAACCTTTAGAAATGATCAACTTAGGTTCTAAGGAAGACAGAAAATAGGTAAGCATCAGAGTGCTACTCAATGACGATGTCAAGAGAAAACTGATAGATCTTCTTATAGAATATGTGTAATACGGTGAACTGACTTTGTGATTTTGTTTTGCTTTTTATCGCAAATGTTGCAGATAGCAAGATTCGCCACCGACTTTTCTTTTATCCAATTAAGGGAAGGTGAAAAGAACAGGAAAAGACCTTCGTTAGATTCTGAGTAAGGGAGAAGGTTATGAAAAGGGAAGGTATTAGCACCCCTTTCCATCCGTAGTTATCTACGGGCTCTTAGTTGCTTTTAGCTCACTTTAAAATTGCTTTCTGTATGTTTGACAAAAATGTTTTGAAAAGGCATTTCGCTTTGACTTCGTAATGATTCATGTAGGAATGTATACAAAGTGTTCGTAAATGTTTTGTTTTTGAAAAGCATTTGAACTTTGACAAAAGTGTGTGGTGTGAAAAAGTATTTTGTTTGAGCAAGCAACTAAAAGTCTTATTACCTACTCAGAATGGTCGTTTTCGTGTTGTTTTACGTTCCTTTAGAATAGTGCTATCCATACCATTAGTTGGTAGGTAACCCTATTCGTCGGATGTAGAAGGGACATTCGGAAGGGACATCGGATGGTCATAGAAGGCAACTTGTAGGAAATATCCTAGCACATTCGAAGGGACGATCATCACTTTTCGTAGGCAACAATCGAGGGACGAGATCATGTATTCGTAGGCGACATCGTGGGTCTATGATCTTTGTATCGAAGGGACTATGATGATATATTTTGTAGGCAACGGTGCTAGGATACCTCTACGTTCGAGGGACTTGACCATTTATTCGAAAGGCAACGGGAGAGAATAGCCTAGGGGGTGCATGTGTGAAGAGAGTGTGTCAAATTCAGATATATTATCTTGGAATTAGAAGTGATCTACGTTCGTTTTTATCTTGCCATACACGCCTAGTTACTAGCAGTTTATATGGGTGCGGAAAGTAAATTGCGGAAAGTAAAGTGCGGAAAGTAAATCCTACGCTATTACATGGCTTTGGGGAAGTTACATAATATAGGAGTGCGGAAAGTAAAAGTCCTAATTAAACTATTACATCCCATAGGCAGTTATATAATATTGAAAAGAAAAGCGAGAAAAATTGTCCGAAACGTTACAACCTGTAAGCAGATACATAATCGGAAAATATAAGAAAGTTCGCATAAGAGAAAAATGTTAGTAAAAATAAAGTTTTTGAATGAGGAAAAAGATTTTAGGTTAGTCATGCTGATTAGATGATATAGAAATTTTTTGGGAATTTTCTGGATCGATTTTGATAATTAAAAGCAATTAAAAATTAATTTAATGATTAATTAACATTTAATTAAAATATGCATGCAAAAATATTAATTTTAATGTCAAAAATTAAATAAACATTTTTCTGATTAAAATGCAAAAGGAAAATATTTTTGGTGATTTTTAAATGCATGAAAAAAATGTTTAAAGATTAATTAAATTGAATGAAAATATTAAGAATTATAAGAAAATAGAAAAAGTTAGTTTGCAAAGTGGTAAAAAGAAATTGCCAGGGCCAAGGATCGAACTCGTGCCCTCTGGAGAAATCAACCAACACGTTGCCAACTGAGCCAAGTGTACTTACTCAAACAAAGTCATAGTTGAATTTCAAACAAAGTCAAATGCGTGGGACCCAGTTGGAATGGATGAGCGAATCAGAAAACACGATCGTGACACGCAAGCCTTCACCGGGGTCAACTGAGTCAGCGACGCCGGAGCCCTAGCTCGGGTCGTCTTCTCCGACGACTCCAATCTTCAAACCTGCAAAATAACCAAAATAAAAAGCAAAGGGATACCCTACCCCCCTAAATCGACCATGGCGAACACGATGGTGGTGTCCGTTTGGATTAAAACGGCCTGTATCGACCGGTTTGAAGCTCCTCAGTTTTGAAACCCTAACTATGGCATAACGCGATTTGGACGTTCAACCTCATGAACGATGGCCCAGATCCTGTCTATGATACCTCATGATCATGTTAGAATGATTAGTTTCGATTAAAACACACAAATATTAAAAATTCGAATTCAAGAAAAATATGAATATGTATGTTCATGTATGGCACGATCTGCATGTTTAACCATGGTTCTTGATGTGTACTTACTCAATATTACCTCAGAACACAATAGAATGATCGATAGTGTGGAAGTGGTGGAAAAACAAATTCGATTTTGCCAACTTTGTGAAAAATTTGAGAATTCTAGGTTGCTTCAAGAGGCTAGGTTTCGTCCTTGGTCTTTGTGAATGCAATAGGTATTTATAGAGCAAGATATTGGAGCAAAAAGAATGAAAAAAGATATGCTCTTGAATGCAAAATATTTTCTCTTTCAATTTTGATCAAATCTTTCCAAAATTTGATTTTCTCTTCCTTGCATGAGCTAGCACGAATTTGGCATGTTTTTTGGGCTTCCTTGGTCCTCAAGCTTGATAAAAATCCAACCCAACTTAAATTATACCTTGTTTTCATATTTTATTTAATTTAAATTTTAATTAAATGCTTTTAAATTCAAAAATAAATCGAAAAAATAGAAAGAGGTCGTGGCAAGGCATCAAGGGGTCACAAATAATATTATGATCAAGTTTGGATCATAAAATTATAGGCCCATTTGGAAAAATTGGATTTTGTCAGATATTTTTCTTTGTTCAATTCTTCAAAAATGCCCAACTTGTGCAAGGTGTATTTTGCTCAATTTTTAGCATTTTTGAGTGTTCTTGGACTTTTTGGAAAGCTCTAGGTGTTCTCTAAACAACCTCTTTGGTTTCATATCAATTGGAGTTTCCATTCTCAATAACACTTCTTTACAAAAAGTTGACTTTTTGTTGACTTTGAAAAGGACCCAGAATGTTTTGATCCATATCTTCAAAATGAAGCAGACCATGCTTGTGAGACATGAAGTTGTAGAGAATTGAATTCTATTCAAAATGAGAGGTGGTGGAAAACTTTCTGATAAAGTATGAGAAAGTTATGCTCAGTCAAAGTTCAGTTGACTTTTCCTCAAGAAAAACTAATTTGGAAAGTTTAACTTTTGATCAAATCTTGAGTTTTCTTGATGAATCATGATCAACCCTTGATCAAATGATGAATGTCACTTTAAAATATGGATGTTGACCAAAAATCATGAAGTTTGACTGTATGTTGACCATAGTTGACTTTTCCTCAAGAAACCCTAATTTGGAAAGTTTGACTTTTGATCAAATCTTGAGTTTTCTTGATGAATCATGATCAACCCTTGAAAAATGATGAATGTCACTTCAAAATATGGATGTTGACCAAAAATTATGAAGTTTGACTGTATGTTGACCACAATTGACTTTTTGTCCAATACAACTGATTTTCAACCATCTGAGCAATGGTCTGAGGAAACTTGACTTGTAGGGCTTGAAACTTGACATAGAGATTCTTTGAAGCATATGAGGAGGCATGATGACCATTGGAGATGTTGGAAACCACCTTGATCTGAGAATTGCCAAAACCCTAATTTGGGTTGATTACCTTGGAGAGGGTTTGTCTGGTCAACCCTTGAGGAATCCTTGAGTATGAATGTATGGAATGTCTTGAGAAGTAGGAGGGCAAATTTTGGGGTATGAAAACTGCCCCTGTTCAATCTTATTGTACCGGAAGGGTTAGATTGGCATGCTTGCCTTTCGTGACCTGGAGGTCAAAGATGATTGAACACTCGAGTACACCTGAAAATTTACACTCGCCGTTAATTGATAATGCGGGAATGGGCTTACAGATGCCATTTGGAAGAGCCTGAGGCTTTACTGGGGGATAAGTTGTACGTTAGACTCAAGAACGTCGCCTGAATAGGAGAATCGTCGGAGATGGGCTTAAGATGCCTTCCGGAGAGACGGATGCTGGGGAACGAACCATACGATAGGCTCTACAAATATTCCTGAAGATAGAAGAGAGCACTAAGATGGGCTTAAGATGCCATCCAGAGAGAGTCATACGTTAGACTTCACGCTCGTATTTGAATGGAGTTATTGGTTTGTATTGGTTTTTTACCAAATATGCAGCATTCTGAAAGTGGAGATATGTCGACAAGTAGTCGGAGATGGGCTTAAGATGCCATCCAGGGAAAATGAGTCGTACGCCAGACTCTGTAGTTGCTGTTGATAACAAGAGGGAGTCAGAATAAATCTTTGTCTTGATTACTTTGAGGGGATAATAGTCGGCAGAATGTGGATAGCTTCCCTGTTGTGCTTCGGGTGTTGATCCAATGCTTGTTGTCGGAGGACAACCTAGGTGATCGCTCAGATAGTTTTCCCGTCTGGCTTCGGGTGTTAATTCTGGATCTGTTGTCGGAGGACAACTTGGGTGATCATTCAGATAGTTTTCCCGTCTGGCTCCGGGTGTTAATCCTGGATCTATTGTCGGAGGACAACTTGGGTGGTCGTCGTATAGTTTTCCGCCTTGTTTGTATTAACTCGGACCGCTGCTTAGAAGTGATTTTCACCTGTTTGGGAAAAACAAAAGAAACTTTGATAGAATATCGTTAGTCTTATGCAGAGTATGATGCATGACAATATGTATGAATGATATTATGCACAAGTTTTGACTTTTATGAATAATGTATGATAGATGTCGGTATTTCAAAATATATCCATCTTGAAGAAGATGTGGACGTTCTGCTTGGGGATTTCTGGCTTCTGTTTGGGGACGAAACGGATGAAAACCCTGCTTTTGAAAGAGAAAAAGATATCTTTGATTCCTTCGTTGCACTATCTGACCAAGTTTCGAGCCTAGATATCTATGCTGTTGAGGATGGTGGAGACCGAGGGATACACTACTAAGGATCTTGTGTGTAGACCCTGCTGGGGAAAATGGAGAATAAGAGGTGCTCCGTTGGGGAACCTTATGTATAGATTTCGCTGAGGAGTATTTTCTTGTTGCTGGGGGATAGGGCTAGAAGGATCTGGAGCCCGTTGAAATCTCTGGCTGAGGAATAAAAGAAGCAGGTTTACTCCAATGCACTATCTGACCAAGTTTCAAGTCTGGATATTGCTGCTGCCGGGGGAATGACGATTGTTGAGAGACATTCCGCTGGGGATAAATGCCTCTGCTGGAGATGAAATGTTACCGCTCGAAGACTGGTGTAATCAGGTTAAGCTGACTGGGATTGCTGCTCAAGGACCGACGCGATGAAACTCAGAATATTGGAACTTGTGGAAGGAAATTTGAATTCCGCTGGTGAAGATCTGCAGTTAGTGATACCTCTGTGGGGATTGTACTCTGCAGGGGAACGTTTTGGTGACTTTCATCGTCATCTCAATTCCTAAAGCCTGTAGTAATTATCCTTGTTCGTTTGCTTTTCGCATGTTTGTAAATAGATTTTTATTGTCAGATGCATATAATCATTCAAATCAAACGCTGGACTTTATGCAAACAATAATAGTGAAAGCTGTAAAAAGAAAGAATTTGTATTAATTTGAAAGGTGGCGTATGGCCAAGTAGTTTGTACACAAGAAAAGTAAAAAGCTATGTGGAAACAATCTCGTTAAGTTCCAACTATGCTAGTACTCATATATTTCGACTATCTCCTCTCCTTGCTGTCAGTAGAAAGTGAGTGGATTGATTTTCGCCATTTGAACCTTGAATGCTGATAGTAGTAGTCTGTAGATAGGTGATATGAACAAGACATATCCGTACGCTTAAATCCCTAACTTTTTCCTAGACCGTCCTTTCGGGTTTTCAGTCTACCGGGATACCCTTTTTTGCCCAAGCCGCCTTTGCAGGTTTTCGACTTGCCGGGTGTACATGTTTTGTATATATCCTTAACTTTTGCCCGAACCCTTTTGGTTCGCCAGGATGCCCTTACTTTTGCCTAGGCCGGTCGACCTAGCGGGTCTCTTTTATGCATAGTATTTTTTGACTATGTCTGCGTTCACAGGGTTGGGAAGTCTTCGCCATCCATGGTACTAAGTATCATAGCCCCGCCTGAAAATACTGTTTTGACTACAAAGGGTCCCTCGTAGGTGGGATTCCACTTCCCCCTGGGATCACCTTGTGGAAGAATGATGCGCTTGACTACTAGATCACCGACTTGGTAGTCTCGGTGTTTGACTTTCTTGTTGAACGCTCTGATCATTCACTTTTGATAGATCTGTCCATGGCAGATGGATGCGAGTCGTTTCTCGTCAATCAAGTTGATCTAATCAAGGCGAGTCTGGATCCAATCGTCTTCGCCTAGCTCCGCGTCCTGGAGGACTCTGGTTGAGGGTATCTGAACCTCGATTGGTAGGACCGCTTCCATACCGTATATAAGAGAGAAGGGGGTTGCCCCTGTTGATGTTCGAGCTATAGTGCGATAACCATGGAGAGAAAATGACAACATCTCATGCCAATCCTTGTAAGTCACTGTCATCTTTTGTATGATCTTCTTAATGTTCTTGTTGGCGGCTTCCACTGCGCCATTCATCTTAGGACGATATGGAGAAGAATTGTGATGCTTGATCTTGAACTGCGTGCAGAGTTCGGTGATCATTTTGTTGTTGAGATTAGAGCCGTTATCTATGATAATCCTTTCGGGAGTTCCATACCGACATATAAGATTATGCTTGATGAATTGAGCCACAACATTCTTGGTAACAGATGCGAACGAGGCTTCTTCTACCCATTTGGTGAAATAGTCGATGGCCACAAGGATGAAACGATGTCCATTGGAAGCGGTGGGCTTGATCTCTGCGATCATGTCAATGCCCCACATTGCGAAAGGCCAAGGAGCGGTTAGAACATTCAATGGTACCAGAGGTACGTGCACTTTGTCTGCATAAATCTGGCATTTATGACAAGATCGAGCGTAGCGGTGACAATCAGCTTCCATGGTGGACCAATAGTAACCTGTTCTCAGAATCTTCTTAGCCATGGTATGTCTGCTAGAATGGGTACCAAATGCACCTTCGTGTAACTCTTCCATGATACGTTATGTAGTTTTCTGATCTACACAGCGGAGTAGGCACAAGTCATGATTGCGCTTGTATAAGATGCCGTTGTTGAGGAAGAATTTAGATGCAAATCTCCTCAAGAACTTCTTATCATTGACAGATGCCCCCGCGGGATATTCCTGAGCCTCAAGATACCTCTTCACTTCGTAGAACCAAGGCTTCTCTTCTGTATCAAGCTCATAACAGTATGCTGGTTCGTCGAACTTTTCAATGATGATTTGGGGAGCCTCGTTTTCCCATCTGACTTTGAACATAGACGACATAGTAGCCAATGTGTCTGCCAACTGATTCTCTTCTCGTGGAATATGATCGAAAGTGATCTCTTCGAAGTAGGGGATCAAACTTAGAACATGCTCTTGATATGGAATGAGATTCGGATGTTTCGTATCCCATTCGCCCTTTATCTGACTGATCACTAAAGCTGAGTCTCTATACACTTGCAAGAATTTGATTGTCAAGTCAATAGCAGCTTTAATACCCATGATGCACGCTTCGTATTCGGCCATGTTATTAGTGCAACCAAACATAAGGAAAGGAGTATGTCCACCTGTAGGAGATGTAATGATGGCGCCGATGCCATTGCCAAGTGCATTTGAGGCTCCATCAAAGACCATAGTCCATCGGGATCCTTGTTCAGGTCCTTCGTCTGGGCCTGGTTCTTCACAATCAGTAACTAATAAAACATCTTCGTTCGAAATTGAACCGCATAGACCGATAGTCATCTACGGCTTGATGAGCCAAATGATCACTACACTTCCTTTGTTTGCTTTCTCGAGAAGTATACCGATGTCATATTCACCAAGATCATTTTCCATCTTGCTATTCTTCCGGAGAGAGTGGTTTCTCAAATATGTATTTTATCGGATCCATCTTGAGATCAACAAGGTAGTGTGAGTCAATATATACTGCCTTAGTCGGCGAAAGCAGTTAAAGCGCTGCAAGTTTTCTCGAGCTGTGAGTATCTTGTCTCACAGTCGGTAAACTTTTTGCTAAGGTAGTATATTGCATACTCTTTTCGACTAGACTCGTCATGTTGCCCCAACACACACCCCATTGAGTTCTCTAACACTGTCAAGCACATGATAAGAGGTCTTCCTTCGGCAGGCGGCATTAGGATAGGAGGATTCTGTAGGTACTCCTTGATTTTGTCAAAAGCGATCTGGAAATCGTTGTTCCATTCCACTACTTGATCTTTCTTAAGTAGCTTAAAGATTGGTTCACAAGTAGCAGTTAGATGTGCAATGAATCTGGAAATTTAGTTCAATCGTCCCAAGGAACCTCTGACTTCCTTCTCGGTGTGGGGAGCTGGCATTTCTTGAATAGCTTTAACCTTGGCGGGGTCAACTTCAATACCTCTACCACTGACAACAAACCCTAGGAGTTTACCGGATCTGACTCCAAAGGTGCACTTGTTGGGATTAAGCCTTAGTATGTACTTCTTCAGTCTGTCAAATAGTTTCCGCAAATGATCGAGATGCTCTTCTTCAGTATGTGATCGGGCTATCATATCGTCGACATAGACCTCTATCTCGTGATGGATCATGTCATGAAATAATGCCACCATAGCACGATGATAAGTGACGCCTGCGTTCTTTAGTCCGAACGACATGACCTTGTAGCAGAAAGTACCCCATTGTGTAACGAAAGTAGTCTTCTCCATGTCTTCAGGAGCCATTTTGATCTGATTGTAACCGGAGAAACCATCCATGAAGGAGAAAACCTTATGTTGAGCGGTGTTGTCAACCAGGACATCAATATGAGGAAGTGGAAAATCGTCTTTTGGACTTGCTTTGTTCAGGTCTCTATAATCCACACACATTCGTACTTTACCATCCTTCTTAGGTACGGGTACCACTTTAGCAACCCATTGCGGATAAGAAGTAACGGCTAGGAAACCGGCATTGAACTACTTCATAACTTCGACTTTGATTTTCTCAGACATCTCAGGACCCATACGACGAACCTTCTGTTTCACTGGGAGGAAACCTTCTTTTGTCGGTAACCGGTGTACCACAATATCAATGTCTAAACCCGGCATGTCTTCGTGTGACCAAGAAAAAACCTCGATATAGTCTCGTAGCATCTGAACCAATCTCTCTTTGACACTGTTCTCAAGACCTGCTCCTATCTTGATCTCTTTTCTGTTTTCATCAGTACCCAAATTCACAACCTCAACTGGCTCTTCGTGTGGATGTATAACTCGTTCTTCTTGCTGTAGCAGTCTGACAAGTTCTCCTGGCACTTCACAATCTTCCTCACCTTCGTCTTCGGCTTGGTAGATCGGATTATCGAAGTCATATTTAGCAATAGCATAGTTGTTATCAACGAGATTCGGAGTGAATCTGCAGTGTATCACGTGGGTGTGTGTATGAACACATAGCTTTTTGAAGGGGTGACAAAGTAAAAGAAAGAAAACAACATTTAAATGCAAAAGTCCAACGATTTTGTTGAATGAAAATATGCAAATGATAGATAATAACCCTCACAAACGAGCCATGATGCCCCGGGCAAGGTGTAATACGGTGAACTGACTTTGTAGAATTTTGTATCGCAAATGTGCAGATAGCAAGAGTCGCCACCGACTTTTCTTTTATCCAATTAAGGGAAGGTAAAAAGTACAGAAAAAGACCTTCGTTAGATTCTGAGTAAGGGAGAAGGTTATGAAAAGGGAAGGTATTAGCACCCCTTTTCATCCGTAGTTATCTACGGGCTCTTAGTTGCTCTTAGATCACTTTAAAATTGTGCTTTCTGTGTGTTTGACAAAAATGTTTTGAAAAGGCATTTCACTTTGACTTTGTAATGATTCATGTAGGAATGTATACAAAGTGTTCGGAAATGTTTCGTTTTTGAAAAGAGTTTAAACTTTGACAAAAGTGTGAGGTGTGAAAAGTATTTGATTGAGCAAGCAACTAAAAGTCTTATTACTTACTCAGAATTGGTCGTTTTCGTGTTGTTTTACGTTCCTTTAGGATAGCGCTATCCATACCATTAGTTGGTAGGTAACTCTATTTGTTGGATGTAAGCGGGACATTCGAAGGGACATCGTATGGTCATAGAAAGCAACTTATAGGAAGTATCCTAGCACATTCGAAGGGACTATCATCATTTTTCGCAGGCGACAATCGAGGGTCAAGATCATGTATTCGGAGGCGACATCGTGGGTCTTATGATCTTTGTATCGAAGGGACTATGATGATTTGTTTGTAGGCAACGATGCTAGAATACCTCTACGTTCGAGGGACATGACCATTTGTATTCGTAAAGGCAAGGAGAGAGAATTACCCTAAGGGGTGCATGTGTGAAAAGAGTGTGTTGATTTCAGGTATTTTTATCTTGAAAATTAGAGTGAGCTATGTCTGATTTTATCTTGCCATACATGCCTAGTTACTAACAGTTTATAGGGTGCGGAAAGTAAATTGCGGAAAGTAAAAATGCGGAAAGATAAATCCTACGCTATTACATGGCTTTGGGGCAGATACATAATTGAAAAAGTGCGGAAAATAAAAAGTCCTAATTAAACTATTACATCCATAGGCAGTTACATAATATGAAAAGAAAACAATAAAAAATTGTCCGAAACGGTATAACCTGTGAACAGATGAAAAATCGGGAAACACGAAGAAATTGAATAAGAGGAAAATATTAGTAAAAATAATAATTTTTGAATGAGAAAAAGTTTTCATGCTAAAAATAACATTAATATGCTAAACATGGCAAACTGTGATTCTTACGTGCAAGCTTGCTAACGATTGCCCAGATCAACCATATGGAGTCTCATGAACACATTAAAACCATTAGAATCGATTAAAATACGCAGATAAATAAAATGCAAATTCAAGAAAATTTTGAATATGTATGAACATGTATGCATCGATTCAGGCTATTTTGATCATTGATAATGATGTGTACTTACTCAAACTTACCTCAGGAACACGTTTGGATGGGTGAGAGAGGCTGAAAGTGGCTGGAAATCAAAATTCGAATTTTGACAATTTGAGAAATTTTTTGACAAAATAAGGTTATGCTTTGAGCTAGGGTTTCGTGTGGTTTGTGATGCAGCTTGCTTGGTATTTATAGAGTGATTTGGGATGGCAAAGAGAGTGAAAAAAGATTGCATCTTGAATGTGCATTTATTTCTTTTCAAATAAAATCAAATTTTGGAAAAAAATTGATTTTCTCTTCAATGTGAGAGCTAGCACGAATTTGGTATGTTCCATGGGCTATCTTGGACCTCAAGTTTGATAGAAATTCACTCCTTTTGAAAAAATATCTTATTTTCATATTTTATATAATTTAATTTTGAATTAAATGGTTTTAAATTCAAAAATAAATCAATAAAATAGAAAATTGTCATGGCCAAGCATCAATGGGTCACAAATAATATTATGATCAAGTTTGAATCATAAAATTATAGGCCCATTTGGAAAAAAATTCATTTTGACAAATATCTCCTTTTGTGCAATTGTCCAAAAATGCCCAACTTGTGAATGGTGTATTTTGCTCAATTTTCCACATTTTTGAGTGTTCTTGGACTTTTTGGAAATCTCTAAGAGTCCTTTAACCAACCTCTTTGGTTTTATCTCAGTTGGAGTTTCCATGCTCAATAAATCTTCAAAACAAAAAGTTGACTTTTTGTTGACTTTGAAAAGGACTTGTAATGTTTTGATCCATACTTTCCAAATGAAGCATTTTTTGAACATTCTTGTGAGACATGAAGTTGTAGATAATTGAATTTCCTTCAAAACAAGAGGTGGTGGAAAAAATTCTGAGAAAGTATGAAGAAGTTAGGCTCAGTCAAAGTTTGGTTGACTTTTCACTGAGAAACCCTAATTTAGAAAGTTTGACTTCTGAGAAAATCTTGAGTTTTCTTGGTGAATCATGATCAACCCTTGATCAAATGATGAATGTAACTTCAAAATGAGGATGTTGACCAAAAATCATGAAGTTTGACTGTGTGTTGACCACAGTTGACTTTTTGTCCAATACAACTGATTTTCAACCATCTGAGCAATTGTCTGAGGAAACTTGACTTGTGAGGCATGAAACTTGACATGGAGAATATTTGAAGCATGTGAGGAGGAATGATGACCATTGGAGATGTTGGAAGTCCATCTAGATCTGAGAATTGCCAAACCCTAGTTTGGGTTGATTGTCTAGGAGAGGGTTTGTTTGATCAACCCTTGAGGAATCCTTGAGTATGGGTGTATGAAATGTCTTGAGAAGTAGGAGGGCAAATTTTGGGGTATGACAGCTGCCCCTGTTCAATCTTTTTGTACTGGAGGGGTTAGATTGGCACGCTTGCCTTTCGTGACCTGGAGGTAGAAGATGATTGAACACTCGAGTACACCTGAAAATTTGCACTCGCTGTTGGTGATGATGCGGGAATGGGCTTACAGATGCCATTTGGAGAAGCTGGAGACTTCACTGGGGAATGAGTCGTATGCTAGACTCAAGAATGTCGTCTGAATGGGAGAGTCGGAGATGGGTTTAAGATGCCATCTAGAATGATCGGTGCTGGGGAGTGAGCCGTACGCTAGGCTCTGTAGACGTTTCTGGAAGTGAAAGGAGCAGGGAGATGGGCTTAAGATGCCATCCAGAGGGAATCGTACGCCAGACTTCGTGCTCGCCTTTGAATGAAGTTATTGGTTTGTATTGGTTTTTAACCAAATATGCAGCATTCTGAAAGTGGAGAAATGTTGACAAGTAGTCGGAGATGGGCTTAAGATGCCATCCAAGGCAACTGAGTCGTACGCTAAACTCTATAGTTGCTGTTGATAATAAGAGAGAGTTAGAATATATCTTCGTGCTGATTACTCTGAGGGGATAGTGGTTGGCAGAAGGTGGACAGCTTCCCTGTTGTGCTTGGGGTATTGATCCAATGCATGTTATCGGAGGATAACTTGTGATCGTCGATAGTTTTCCGCCTAGCTTCGGTATTAATCTCGAATCCGTTGTCGAGGACAACGTGGCGGTCGTCGATAGTTCTCCCCGATTCGGTATTAATCTGGACCAGCTTGTCGGAGGACAACTAGGGCGGTCTTCGATAGTTCTCCGTCTCGATTCGTGTTAATCCGACCGCTTGTCGGAGGACAACTAGGTCGGCCGCTCGATAGTTTTCCCGTCGGCTTCGGCATTAATCCCGGACCGGTTGCGGAGGACAACTAGGGCGTCTTTCGATAGTTCTCCGTCGGATTCGTATTAATCTCGACCGCTTGTCGGAGGACAACTAGGGCGGTCGTTCGATAGTTTTCCGTCCGCCGGGCATTAATCCTCGACCTGCTTATGCGTAGTGATTTTCACCTGTTTTGGAGAAAATAAGAGAAACTTTTGATAGAATACTGTTAGTCTTATGCAAAGTATGATGCATGACGATGTGTATGAATGACATATGCATATATTATGACTTTATGAGAAATGTATGAATGATAGATGTTGTGGTATTTCAAAACATATCCATCTTGAAGAAGATGCAGATGTTCTGCTTGAGGATTTCTGACTTCTGTTTGGGGACGGAACAGATGGAGACCCTGAGAAGAAAGAAAACTTTGATTCCTCCGATGCACTATCTGACCAAGTCTTGGGCCTAGATATTGTTGAGGATGGTAGAGATCGAGAAACACGTTGTTGAGGATCTCATACATAGACCTCCGGGGAGAGTCCGGGAGGTACTGCTGGGGATCTTATGTAAACTCGGGAGAGTATTTGATAGTCGCTGAGACCGGGTTAGAAGGATCTGGAGCCCGTTGACATCTCTAGCTGAGGAATAAAAGATGTAGGTTTCCTCCGATGCACTATCTGACCAAGTTTCAGGTCTGGATACTGCTGCTGGAGAGAAGGGGAATTATTGAGAGATATCTTGTTGGAGATAAATACCTCGGCTGGGGATGAAATGCTATTGCTCGAAGACTGATGTAACATGATTTAGTTGAGTGGAATCACCGCCGGACTAACGATACCCTCCGGGAAGGTTTGTTGTGAGTGACACCTGTGGGGATCATGCATCATGGGAAATGCATTGGTGACTTTCGTCGTCATCTCAATTCCTGGAGTCTGTAGTAATTACTCTGTTATGTTTACTTTTCGCATGTTTGTGACTAGATTTTTATTGTCAAATGCATATAATCATTCAAAGTAAACGTTGGACTTTATGCAAACGACAACAGTGAAAATTGTAAAGAGGAGGAAACTTGTATTTATTTGAAAAGTGGCGTATGGCCAAGTAGTTTGTATACAAGGAAAGTAAAAAGCTATGCGGAAACAATCTCGTTAAGTTCCAACTATGCTTGTACTCATATATTTCAACTATCTCATCTCCTTGCTGTCAGTAGAAAGTGAGTGAATTGATTTTTCGCGATTTGAATCTTGAATGCTGATAGTAGTCTGGAAGTAGATAGGTGATCTGGACGAGACATAGTCGTACGCTTAAATCCCTAACTTTTGCCTAAACCGCCTTTCGGTTTTCGCCCACCGGATACCTTTTTGCCCAAGCCCTTTTCGTGTTTTCGACTTGCGGGTGTACATGTTTTGTATATATCCTTAACTTTTGCCCGAACCCTTTGGTTCGCCAAGATGCCCTTATTTTTGCCTAGGTCAGTCGACCTAGCGGGTCTCTTTATGCGTAGTATTTTTGACCGTCTCGCTCACGGTGTGGGAAGTCTTCACCATCCATGGTGCTAAGTATCATAGCTCCGCCGAAAACATCATTTGAGTACAAATGGTCCTCATAGGTGGGGGTCCATTTGCCCCTGGGATCACCTTGTGGAAGAATGATGCGCTTGACTACTAGATCACCGACTTGGTAGACTCGGTGTTTGACCTTCTTTTTAAATGCTCTGATCATTCGTTTCTAATAGATCTGTCCATGGTAGATGGATGCGAGTCGTTTCTCATCGATCAAATTAATCTGGTCAAGGCGAGTCTGGACCCAATCGTCTTCGCCTAACTCTGCGTCCTGGAAGACTCTAGTTGAGGGAATCTGAACCTCAATAGGTAGGACTTCTTCTATACCGTATACCAGGGAGAAGGGGGTTGCCCCTGTTGATGTTCGTACTGTAGTACGATAACCATGAAGAGCGAATGGTAACATCTCATGCCAATATTTGTAAGTCACTGTCATCTTCTGTATAATCTTCTTAATATTTTTGTTGGCGGCTTCCACTGCGCCATTCATCTTAGGCCTGTAAGGAGAAGAGTTGTGATGCTTGATCTTGAACTGCATGCAGAGTTCGGTGATCATCTTATTGTTAAGATTGGAGCCGTTATCTGTGATAATCCTTTCAGGAGTGCCATACCGACAGATAAGGTTATGCTTGATGAATCGAGCCACTACATTCTTAGTAACAGATGCAAACGAGGTTGCCTCTACCCACTTGGTGAAATAGTCAATTGCCACAAGAATGAAACGATGTCCGTTGGAAGCTGTGGGCTTGATTTCTCCGATCATGTCAATGCCCCACATTGCAAAAGGCCAAGGAGCTGTTAGAACATTCAGAGGTACTGGAGGTACGTGCACTTTGTCTGCATAAATCTGGCATTTGTGACAAGATCGAGCGTAGCGGTGACAATCAGCTTCCATGGTGGACCAATAGTAACCTGTTCTCAGAATCTTCTTAGCCATCGTATGACCATTGGAGTGAGTACCAAATGCGCCTTCGTGTAATTCTTCCATGATTCGTTCCGCTGTTTTCCGGTCTACACAGCGAAGTAAGCACAAGTCGTGGTTGCGCTTGTATAGGGATGCCGTTGCTGAGGAAGAATTTGGATGCGAACCTTCTCAAAAACTTCTTATCGTTGACAGATGCCCCTGCGGGATATTCCTGAATCTCAAGATACCTCTTCACGTCGTAGTACCAAGGTTTCTCTTCTGTATCAAGCTCATAACAATATGCTGGTTCGTCAAACTTCTCTATGATGATCTGGGGAGCCTCGTTGTCCCATCTGACCTTGAACATAGACGACATAGTAGCCAATGCGTATGCCAACTGATTCTCTTCTCGTGGAATGTGATTGAAAGTGATCTCTTCAAAGTAGGGGATCAAACTCAGAACATGCTCTCGATACGGAATGAGATTTGGATGTTTCGTATCCCACTCGCCCTTAATTTGACTGATCACTAAAGCTGAGTCTCCATACACCTGCCAGAACTTGATTCTTAAGTGAATAGCGGCTTTGATACCCATGATGCACGCTTCGTATTTGGCCATGTTGTTGGTGCAACCGAAACATAATCTGGCGGTGAAAGGTGTATGTCCGCCTGCAGGGGATGTAATGATGGCGCCAATGCCATTGCCAAGTGCATTTGAGGCTCCATCGAAGACCATGGTCCATCGAGATCCTTGTTCAGGTCCTTTGTCTGGGCCTGGCTCTTCACAATCTGTAACTAGTAAAACATCTTCATGTGGAAATTCGAATTGCATAGACTGATAGTCATCTACGGCTTGATGAGCCAAATGATCGGCTACCACACTTCCTTTGATTGCTTTCTGAGAAGTATACTGGATGTCGTATTCGGTCAAGATCATTTGCCATCTTGCTATTCTTCCGGAGAGACCTGGTTTCCCAAATATGTATTTTATCGGATCCATCTTGGAAATCAACAAGGTAGTGTGAGTCAACATATACTGTCTTAGTTGGCGAGCAGCCCAAGCCAAAGCGTTGCAAGTTTTCTCGAGCTGTGAGTATCTTGTTTCACAGTCGGTAAACTTTTTGTTAAGGTAGTATATTGCATGCTCTTTTCGACCAGACTCGTCATGTTGCCCCAACACACACCCCATTGAATTTTCTAACACTGTCAAGTACATGATAAGAGGTCTTCCTTCGGCAGGCAGCATCAGGATAGGAGGATTCTGTAGGTATTCCTTGATTTTGTCAAAAGTGATCTGGCAATCGTCGTTCCATTCCACTACTTGATCTTTCTTTAGTAACTTGAAGATTGGCCCAAGAAACCTCTGACTTCCTTCTCGGTGCGGGGAGCTGGCATTTCTTGAATAGCTTTAACCTTGGCGGGTTCAACTTCAATACCTTTACCACTGACAACAAATCCTAGGAGTTTTCCGGATTTGACTCCAAAGGTGCACTTGTTAGGGTTAAGTCTCAACCTGTACTTCTTCAACCTATCAAACAATTTCCGTAGATGATCAAGATGTTCTTCTTCAGTATGTGATCGAGCTATCATGTCGTCGACGTAGACCTCTATCTCGTGATGAATCATGTCATGAAATACTTTCACCATGGCACGCTGACAAGTGGCGCCTGCGTTCTTCTTTAGCCCAAACGGCATAACTTTGTAGTAGAAAGTGCCCCACTGTGTAACAAAAGTAGTCTTCTCCATGTCTTCGGGAGCCATTTTGATCTGATTGTAACCGGAGAAACCATCTATGAAGGAGAAAACCTTATGCTGAGCGGTGTTGTCAACCAGAACATCAATATGAGGAAGTGGAAAATCGTCTTTCGGACTCGCTTTGTTTAGATCTCTGTAATCCACACACATTCGTACCTTGCCATCCTTCTTGGGAACAGGCACCACATTAGCTACCCATTGTGGATAAGAAGTAACAGCTAAGAAACCGCGTTGAACTCGCTTCATAACTTCACTTTGATTTTCTCGACATCTCGTGACGACGCGACGAACCTTTTGTTTCACCGAGAAAACCTTCTTGTCGGCAATCTGCACCACAATATCAATGTCTAAACCCGACATGTCTTCGTATGACCAAGCAAAACCTCAATATAGTCTCGTAGCATCCGAACCAATCTTTCTTTAACACTGCTCAAGACCCGCTCCTATCTTGATCTCTTTTTGTCTTCATCAACCCAAATTCACAACCTCAACTTGCTCTTCGTGTGGTCAGATAACTCGCCTTCTTTGTAGCATCGACAAGTTCTCGGCACTTCACAATCTTCCTCACTTTCGCCTTCGGCTTGGTAGATCGGATTATCGAAGTCATATTTAGCAATAGCATAGCTGTTATCAACGAGATTCGGAGTGATTCGCGTTGTATCACGGTGTGTAAGAAACACATAGCTTTTGAAGGTGATAAAGTAAAAGAAAGAAAACAATAATTGAATGCAAAAGTCCAACGATTTTATTGAATGAAAATATGCAAATGATGATAATAACCCTCACAAACGAGCCATGATGCCCCGGCAAGGCACTAGGCTTTAGAGTTTATTGTTCAAAACATAGAAAATACTAAAAGCAAAACAAAACAAGAGCAATTACTCCTGTCTAAAGGAGATTGGTATGACGTCTTCAGTTTTCCAATTGCTGAGCCCACTGTCGGAAGTTGGGAAGATCCGTTTGCTGATGTCGAAGTCGTTGTTGTCGTCTTCTATAGCATGGGTTCCACTCTGACTGATGCGGAAGGGAAGTTGGCCGGCACGTTCGCGGCATATCATCTTCTGACCTTTGATGGTGAAACCTAAACCAGTCTTGTCAAATTTGAAAGGAAGATCGGGGAGCTGGCCCCAAATGGTACTACCTCCTTCTTCAACTGCAGCTTGAGCATCTTTCAGCGAGGCCATCCTAGGCGGAACTTGCATAACTTCAGGAGTGACGGGGGAGTCAACAGGCATGACTCTGGGAATTGTTTCAAAAGCTTGACAGGGAGTCTCGTAGAATCCACCCTCCACCTCGAGGTATCGGAATGACTGTAGATGACTGACCATATACTCTTCTTCACCACATACTATGACAACTTTCCCTTTCACCGGGTACTTCAGTTTCTGATGCAAGGTAGAAGTAACAACGCCTGCCCCATGTATCCAAGGGCGTCCAAGTAGGCAAGAGTAAGCTGGACGGATGTCCATGACAAAGAAAGTAGAGTCAAAAGTCTGGGAACCGACTTTAACAGGCAGAATGAGCTCTCCAAGTACTGTTCGTTTAGAACCATCAAAAGCTCTCACAATTATGTCACTCGGTTTCAAAACCAATACTTCAACATCGAGTCGATCAAAAGCAGTCTTTGGCCGGATGTTCAGAGCAGAATCAGTATCCACCAAAACATGAGACAAGGTAGTGCCCTTGCACGCAACAGAGATGTGCAAGGCTTTGTTGTGTTTCTTTCCGCAGAGTCAAATCAAGATCGAGAAGCCTAGGTGTTGTGCTAGCAATACAAACTTCAAATTGGTCAGTAGTAGTGTCTTGCGGTACGTGAGCATTCTTCAAAAACTTCACCAAAGCGTTAGCATGAGCCTCAGAGCACAAGAGCAGAGCAAGCATGGATATCTTGGACGGAGTCTGTCCCAACTGTTCCACAATATTGTAGTCACTCTTCTTGATAATCTTCAGAATTTCCTCCATTTCTCGTTTGAGGTGTCTTCAGCTTCCTTTGGCACTTGGTTGAGCAGATGAGTCGGTTCTTTCCTCTAGCTTGGGAATGGGTTGAATAGCGGAATGCGTGGAGTCGTCTTTGGGAGGAGAGATTTCTGGAGAGAATACTCTTCCGGTTCTGGTCACCTTACTTGATCCGGTGATGTTGTCAATGTCAGGAGTGGTAGCTTCAACTGTAAGATCTTCAACGGTCAAAGGGTCTTGCTTGACGCCATGATAGTAGACATCAGATCCATAATTCCAGGGAATAGCTTTGTCGGAGGAATATGGAACTTGCCTAGGAGAAGTAATGATGAGAGGTGCCACTCTAGGCACGGGATCAGCAGAGGAAATCCTTATAGTGTTAACATCAGCATAGTCTTCTGGGAAATCATCACCCCATCCGGTTTCTTTAACGTCTTCAATAGGAATCTTGTAGCTCTCAGGAACAGTGTACTTCACCATGTAATCAAACTTTCCACTTGGCTGCCCCAAGGTATCCCATGCAGACGGTGCAGTTTCATTCACATCCTTGATCCTCAGTTTCTTAGACATGTCTTCACACAGACTCTCCACAGGCGGTTTCAGAAATAGTATTTCACGGTTATCCATCATGCATTGAACACGTCTTCTCAACCAAGCACAACCATCAGGTGCAGATGGGCACCAACGACAATTCTCTGGGCATCCTGGGTTGACACCGGCTTGCAGCAAATTCTTCTTAACACCATCGAGGAATGGTCAAGTCATCTATGTTGAAAACATAAGTATCCTCACCAACAACATTGGAACTTTTGTCATGGTTAGGCATAGGCGCGTTGATCACATTCGGAGTCTCAACAGGAGGGTCAAACTCAATCTGCTTAGCTTCAATCATATCTTGAATTTTGTTCTTCAGAGCCCAACAGTTGTCAGTGTCGTGCCCTGGGCTATTGGAGTGGTAAGCACACTTAGCATTAGGATTGTATCTCGAGAGGAGGTGTTGACACTGAGGAGGATCCTTCAAAGTAATCACTTCTTTCAACATGTGTTGCAAAGCTTGACAATGGCATGTTGATCTTTAAACCGCTTCGTGGCGCGCTCGCTACGCTGTCTCACCGAGGTTGCCGATGTAGGATTAGAGATCACAACCGCCCCTACAGATGGAGCACGGTCGGTCTTGGCTCGGCTTTTTCGACCATACACAACATTAGCTTCTTTCTTACCACCAAAAGATCTCTTCAAGATTTGAAGATGTCTCTACATGAATTTTCCCACTCTTGATACCAGCTTCAATACGCTCGCCTGTCAATATCATCTCGGTGAATCCGGCTGAAGAGTTTCCAATCAGATGATTGAAGAATGGGCCTGTCAGTGTTCCCATAAACATATCAACCAATTCCCTATTGGACAAGGGTGGCTGAACTCTGCCTGCTAGGTCTCTCCATTTCTGAGCATACTCCTTGAACTTCTCATCACGACCCATGGACATGCTCTGTAGCTGCATGTGAGTGGGTGTCAATTCAGAATTGTACTCATACTGTCTGTAGAAAGCATTTTCTAAGTCACTCCAAGCACGGATATGGTCATTCTCTAGCTGATAATACCACTCCAATTGAGTTCCGGACAAACTCTCTTGAAAATAATGCATCCACAACTTTCTGTCATCAGTGTGGGGGTTGATCTTCTGAACATAGGACTTCAAATGCAGCTTCGGACAAGAAATGCCATCATACTTGGCAAAAGTGGGAACTTTGAACTTGGGAGGAATCACCACACCAGGGACGAGACTCAGATCATCAAAGTTCAGCCCTGGCATCTTCAGATTTTCCACAACATTCAGACGGTCCTCAAGTTGCTTGTACTTGTCATCTTCATCAGAGTACTGGCTATAGTCAGAGCGATCCTCTCTCTCTTTCTCAGGCTCACGCTGGTCATCTTCATTACCCTTGACACCTCATTCTTGACACTTCCTCCGAGAGCTCTATCCGCTAACCACTTTAGGACCACCTTTGTAGCCCGCCCATGTTGAGAAGACCAACAACCTTCTTCTTTGTTGATGAGCTTCTTCGATCTTCTTGGCCTTGGACCAAGCTAGTGAACATCCTAAACCGAGCATTCGAGCTCGAGATCTTTGACAGACTGTTCGAGAGCCATTTCTGCTAAAATAAATAGCGAGAGAATGAGAAAACCAATCTTCAATGTACCTGTGATGCAATGCTATGCTATGATATGCGATGTTTATGCAAATGCAATGCAATGTTTTCAAGGACCTTAGAGATTTAAATTTGTTAAACAAGCACGAACAAACATTTATTAGTTCTCTTTTTATTCTTTTTTTTCTTTTTAAGTACAAAAGATAGTTCAAACAGTAAAAGAAAAGCATAAAAATTCTAAAGCTCTAAGTCTCCCATGGGCGCTTCCTCTTGGCGCCGAGGTAGGCGTTGATGTTTCGCTCCTCGTGAAGTAGCTTGGTCAACTCTAACACTTTCTTGTCACTTACATAGCACCGAGCTTCAAGGTATCCTTTCTTCTTTAAGTTGAATCCAGATCTCTTTAAGTCTTCAAAATCGAGGCATGTCGATGGAGAACGGTATAGGTACGCCACCTATAGCAACAGTTCCATATTAGTAGAACAAAGTGAATGGCATCATGAGGTTTTGAGCTCGAGATCTCACCCATTCGAGGTAAGGTTCCCAAGGAATGGAGTTCGTGCCCCAAAGTCTTGGTATCGCCTTCTTTACCATTCCCAGCTGTATGAACCTTCGCGGTAATTCGAGATCGTGGTTGTAGTCGAACACAATGTCTTGGAGAAGCATATCATGCGGACCGTCTCTTCGAGCAAAACCAAACTGACGTAGAGCTAAAGAAGGGTTGTAAGTAATACCTCCCCTTATACCAAGTAGCGGTACATTAGGGAATTCTCCACAACGCTCAATGAAGGTGAAATCCTTTTGAGAGAAAAGACTCCAACGGATATCTGAATGAGACAGTGACATTAATCTTTGAGACCATCTCAACCTTTGTTCGTTCTTCAAAACTGATGGAGGAAGGTGCGAAATAAACCACCTGGAAAGTAACGGTATGCAACACATGAGAGTTCCTTGTCTCTTAGTAGTACGAGTGTGGAGAGAATGCAGAATATCTCCAAGTAAGGTAGGAACTGGATTGCGGGTAAGAAACAACTTGATGGCGTTGACATCTATGAATTGATCCGAGTTAGGGAATAGCACCAAACCATAGATTAGCAAGGCCACAATATCTTCGAATGCATGGAAACTCATAACTTTGAGGAATTCTCGGGCTTTCTTAATTAGGAACTTAGCAAGTAAACCCTTAACTCCGCTTCTTGTTTCCCAAATTGCTTCAATGTCTGAGCACTTAAGATGTAAGGCGGATGCGATGTCTTCATACCTAGGAACCTTTTCTAAACCGGTGAATGGCATTTGATTAAGAATAGGTACCCCAAGTAGCTTAGAGAACTCTTCCAAGGTAGGAACCAACTGATAATCTGGAAATGTAAAGCAATGGTGTTTCGGATCGAAGAACTGGAATAGGACATGCATCATATCTTCTTTAAAACCGGAGGTAACCAAGTCAAGCAGATAACCATGTCTTTTGATGAACTGAGCATGGTCGGGAATCTCTGAAACCAATTCTTTGAGCTGAGAAGGTATACCCATGAAGTTGATTCGGATAGTCTTTCTAGAAGCCATACTTCCTACAAAACATAGCAAAGATAAATCCCTAGGTCCTTGAAATAGTTAGAAATGATATGCAATGCGAATGATGTCATGATGTCATGTTTAGCACACACAAACAATTCACACAATGAGCCTAGGTTTAAGGCTTGCATGAGGTATAGGTGATTACCCCACCAAAAGTTTGAGTTGGTTCATCCTGTCCTATAATAGTAACCGGGTTCTAGGAATCTCACATCATTGATCTTTCTCGTAGGCATTTATTTCAATACGACTACCAAGTGGTCGACCGAAAATATCCCAAAAGTTTGATCTTAATGAGCGTAGCATCGAGTATCAACCAACCTTAGTCTGCACCAAAGCCGGCCATCTCACTACCTTCTAATGGCCAAGATGGGTCAATTAAGGTTCTAAAAGTTTAGCTAGTGCTTGATGACACCACGCAGAAGCCAAATACTATCCTCAACTTGGGAATGAAGAGTATCAGGACATCCAAAGTGTCACACTAACGTAGCCATCATGTTGACCGTTTCGATATACGTCTAACGATCGCGATGATTTATTGCTACTTACCTAAAAGGAATCCCGGATCCGGGTGTAGGATCCCCCACAAATGTAATACCCAAGCAACCCTTAAAGATAAAGCAAGCAAGTCAAACAGAAAACAGTAAAGATGATCTAAAAATCCTTAAGGCATTCTCTCTTTAGGGTGTTTCCCCGGCAGAGTCGCCAGTTCTGTAATACGGTGAACTGACTTTGTAGAATTTTGTACCATAAATGTGCGGATAGCAAGAGTCGCCACCGACTTTTCTTTTATCCAATTAAGGGAAGTTAAAAAGTACAGAAAAAGACCTTCGTTAGATTCTGAGTAAGGGAGAAGGTTATGAAAAGGGAAGGTATTAGCACCCCTTTTCATCCGTAGTTATCTACGGGCTCTTAGTTGCTCTTAGATCACTTTAAAATTGTGCTTTCTGTGTGTTTGACAAAAATGTTTTGAAAAGGCATTTCACTTTGACTTTGTAATGATTCATGTAGGAATGTATACAAAGTGTTCGGAAATGTTTCATTTTTGAAAAGAGTTTGAACTTTGACAAAAGTGTGAGGTGTGAAAAGTATTTGATTGAGCAAGCAACTAAAAGTCTTATTACTTACTCAGAATTGGTCGTTTTCGTGTTGTTTTACGTTCCTTTAGGATAGCGCTATCCATACCATTAGTTGGTAGGTAACTCTATTTGTTGGATGTAAGCGGGATATTCGAAGGGACATCGTATGGTCATAGAAAGCAACTTGTAGGAAGTATCCTAGCACATTCGAAGGGACTATCATCATTTTTCGCAGGCGACAATCGAGGGTCAAGATCATGTATTCGGAGGCGACATCGTGGGTCTTATGATCTTTGTATCGAAGGGACTATGATGATTTGTTTGTAGGCAACGGTGCTAGAATACCTCTACGTTCGAGGGACATGACCATTTGTATTCGTAAAGGCAACGAGAGAGAATTACCCTAAGGGGTGCATGTGTGAAAAGAGTGTGTTGATTTCAGGTATTTTTATCTTGAAAATTAGAGTGAGCTATGTCTGATTTTATCTTGCCATACATGCCTAGTTACTAACAGTTTATAGGGTGCGGAAAGTAAATTGCGGAAAGTAAAAATGCGGAAAGATAAATCCTACGCTATTACATGGCTTTGGGGCAGATACATAATTGAAAAAGTGCGGAAAATAAAAAGTCCTAATTAAACTATTACATCCATAGGCAGTTACATAATATGAAAAGAAAACAATAAAAAATTGTCCGAAACGGTATAACCTGTGAACAGATGAAAAATCGGGAAACACGAAGAAATTGAATAAGAGGAAAATATTAGTAAAAATAATAATTTTTGAATGAGAAAAAGTTTTCATGCTAAAAATAACATTAATATGCTAAAATAATTTTTTTGGGAATTTTTGGCGTTAATTTAATGATTAAAAATCAATTAAAAGTGGTTTAAATGATAAAATAGAAATTAAATTAAATATGCATGCAAAAGTAATAATTTTAATTTTAAAAATTAAATAAGTATTTTTATGATGATTATGCAAAAAATAAATATTTTTGGTTGTTTTTAAATGCATGATAAAAATTATGAAAGATAAATTAAATTGAATGAAAATATTAAAAGAAAAATAGAAAATATGAAAATAGTTAAGTTTTGTAAAAAGGAAAAAGGTTTGGTCTTGCCAGGATTCGAACTGGAGACCATGGAGAGTATCTTCAAACAGCCAGCGCCTTAACCACTACACCATCATGCATTTGGTGTTTGAAAAGCTGAAATCAATTGTTTTTGAATGTCAACGTGTCATGAATATTTGAAATGAAAACACAGTCAGCGCGCGGGCCCCAGTCAATACGAATGGACGAATCAGAACATTCCCTCACGCCACGCAAGCCACGCCGGAGTCCAAGTCTGTCAACGACGCCGGAGCCCTAGCTCCGGTCGTCTTCTCCGATGACTATGATTCTTAAACCTGCAAAATACGAAGATTAAAAGCAAAAGAAAGACCTTGTCCACCTATTTCGACCCTTCTGAATTCAATGGTGGTGTTGGTTTTGGCTGAATCGACCTGTACAAGCCGGTTCGAAGAAAACAGCTTGAAAAACCCTAAACATGGCAAACTGTGATTCTTACGTGCAAACTTGCTAACGATTGCCCAGATCAACCATATGGAGTCTCATGAACACATTAAAACCGTTAGAATCGATTAAAATACGCAGATAAATAAAATGCAAATTTAAGAAAATTTTGAATATGTATGAACATGTATGCATCGATTCAGGCTATTTTAATCATTGATAATGATGTGTACTTACTCAAACTTACCTCAGGAACACGTTTGGATGGGTGAGAGAGGCTGAAAGTGGCTGGAAATCAAAATTCGAATTTTGACAATTTGAGAAATTTTTTGACAAAATAAGGGTTATGCTTTGAGCTAGGGTTTCGTGTGGTTTGTGATGCAGCTTGCTTGGTATTTATAGAGTGATTTGGGATGGCAAAGAGAGTGAAAAAAGATTGCATCTTGAATGTGCATTTATTTCTTTTCAAATAAAATCAAATTTTGGCAAAAATTTGATTTTCTCTTCAATGTGAGAGCTAGCACGAATTTGGTATGTTCCATGGGCTATCTTGGACCTCAAGTTTGATAGAAATTCACTCCTTTTGAAAAAATATCTTATTTTCATATTTTATATAATTTAATTTTGAATTCAATGGGTCACAAATAATATTATGATCAAGTTTGAATCATAAAATTATAGGCCCATTTGGAAAAAATTGCATTTTGACAAATATCTCCTTTTGTGCAATTGTCCAAAAATGCCCAACTTGTGAATGGTGTATTTTGCTCAATTTTCTACATTGTTGAGTGTTCTTGGACTTTTTGGAAAGCTCTAAGAGTCCTCTAACCAACCTCGTTTTTTTCATCTCAATTGGAGTTTCCATTCTCAATAAATCTTCAAAACAAAAAGTTGACTTTTTGTTGACTTTGAAAAAGACCTGTAATGTTTTGATCCATACTTTCCAAATGAAGCATTTTTTGAACATTCTTGTGAGACATGAAGTTGTAGATAATTGAATTTCCTTCAAAACAAGAGGTGGTGGAAAAAATTCTGAGAAAGTATGAAGAAGTTAGGCTCAGTCAAAGTTTGGTTGACTTTTCACTGAGAAACCCTAATTTAGAAAGTTTGACTTCTGAGAAAATCTTGAGTTTTCTTGGTGAATCATGATCAACCCTTGATCAAATGATGAATGTAACTTCAAAATGAGGATGTTGATCAAAAATCATGAAGTTTGACTGTATGTTGACTACAGTTGACTTTTTGTCCAATACAACTGATTTTCAACCATCTGAGCAATTGTCTGAGGAAACTTGACTTGTGAGGCATGAAACTTGACATGGAGAATATTTGAAGCATGTGAGGAGGAATGATGACCATTGGAGATGTTGGAAGTCCATCTAGATCTGAGAATTGCCAAACCCTAGTTTGGGTTGATTGTCTAGGAGAGGGTTTGTCTGATCAACCCTTGAGGAATCCTTGAGTATGGGTGTATGAAATGTCTTGAGAAGTAGGAGGGAAAATTTTGGGGTATGACACAAGGCACTAGGCTTTAAAGTTTATTGTTCAAAGCATAGAAAACGAAAAGCAAAACAGAAAACAAAAGCAATTACTCCTGTCTAAAGGAGATTGGTATAACGTCTTCAGTCTTCCAATTGATGAGTCTGCTGACGGAGTCGAAGATCCACTTCGATGTCGAAGTCGTTGTCGTTGTCTTCTATAGCATAAACTCCATTCGCTGATGCGGATAGGAAGTCACGCACGTCGCGTGTATCATCTTCTATCGCTTGATGGTGAAGCCTAAACCGCCTTATCGATTTGAAAGGAAGATCGTGGAGCAACCCCAAATAGTACTACCTCTTTCTTCAATCGCACTGAGCATCCTTCAATGAGGCCATCCTAGGCGGAACTTGTGTAACTTCAGAGGACAGGAGAGTCAATGGCATGACTTGGAACTGCTTCAAAAGCTTGACAGGAGTCTCAAAGAATTCACCTTCCATCTCGAGATATCGAATGATCAGATGACCGACCATGTATTCCTCTTCACCACATACAGAACAACCTTCCCTTCACCGGGTACTTCTTCGATGCAAGGTAGAGTAACAACGCTTGCCCCATGTATCCAAGGGCGCCCAAGTAGGCAAGAGAGTCGGATGATGTCCATGACAAAGAAAGTGGAGTCAAAAGTCTGGGAACCGACTTTAACAGGCAGGATGATCTCTCCAAGTATTGTTCGCTTAGAACCATCAAAAGCTCTCACAATTATGTCGCTGGGCTTCAAGACCAATCCTTCAACATCAAGTCGGTCAAAAGCATTCTTCGGTAGGATATTCAGAGCAGAACCGGTATCTACCAAAACATGAGACAACGTAACGCCCTTGCATTCAACAGAGATGTGCAAGGCTTTGTTGTGTTTCTTTCCGGCAGAAGTCAAATCAGCATCAGAGAAACCTAGGCCGTTGTTGGCAGCCAGGCTAGCAATACAAACTTCAAATTGATCGATAGTAGTGTCTTGCGGTACGTGAGCATTCTTCAGAAACTTCACCAAGGCTTTAGCATGAGTCTTAGAGCATAAGAGCAGAGCAAGCATGGAGATTTTTGACGGAGTCTGTCCCAACTGTTCCACAACATTATAGTCACTCTTCTTGATGATCTTTAGAATTTCCTCCATTTCTTGTTTGGAGGTATCTTCAGCAACTTCCTTTGGTACTTCCGCGAGCAGTGATGAGTTATCGTTCTTTCCCTCTATCTTCGGGAACTGGTTGAATAGTTGGAATGCGAGCTGGAGTCGCAGTGTCTTTTGGAGGAGAGATCTCTGGAGAAAATACTCTTCCGGTTCTGGTCACCTTACTTGATCCGGTGATGTTGTCAATTTCAGGAATGGTAGCTTCAACTGTAAGATCCTCAACGGTCAGAGGGTCTTGCTTGACGCCATGATAGTAAACCTCAGCTCCATAGTTCCAAGGTATAGCTTTGTCAGAGGAGTATAGAACTGGTCTAGGAGAAGTAATGATGAGTGCCACTCTAGGCACGGATCGAGAGGAAATCCTTATTGTGTTAACATCAAGATAATCTTCGGGAAATCGTCCCCATCCGGTCGCCTTAACATCTTCAATAGGAATCTTGTAGCCAGAACGATATACTTCACCATGTAATCGAACTTTCCACTTGGCGCCCAAGGTATCCTAGACTTCACAGCAGCCACATCCTCGATCTTCGATTCTTAGACATGTCTTCACACGATCCTCCACAGGTGATGGCTTCGTAAATAGAATCTTTATCCATCATGCATCGAATACGCCTTCTCAACCAAGCACAACCATCAGCGCAGACGGGCACCAACGACAATTCTCGGGCATCCCTGATTGACACCGCTTGAGCAAATTCTTCTTAATACCATCGAGGAATAGTCAAGTCATCTATATTGAAAACATAAGAGTTCTTATCAATAGCATTGGCACTCTTGCCGTGGTTAGGCATAGCGCGTTGATCACATTGAGTCTCAACAGAGGATCAAACTCAACTTTAGCTTCAATCATGTCTTGAATCTTGTTCTTCGATCCCAACAATCGCCAATGTTATGTCCTGGACTGTTGGAGTGGTAAGCACACTTAGCATTAGGATTGTATCTCTGAGAGGAAGTGTTGGTGTTTTGAGGAGGATCCTCGAGGTAATAAGGTCTGCTCAACATGTGTTGCAAGGCTTGGGACAATGGCATGTTGCTCTTCAACTGCCTCCGGGCGCTCACGCGTTGTCTCACCGAGGTTGTGCCGATTTAGGATTGAGATCTCAACCGCCCCTCACGATTGAGCGGTCGGTCTTGGCTCGGCTTTTCTCGACCCTACACAACATTGGCTTTTTCTTACCACCAAAAGATCTCTTCAAAGATTCAAGATGACTCTACATGAATCTTTCCGCCTTGATACCAAATTTCAATGCTTCTCTGTCAATATCACTCGATGAACCCTGAAGAATTTCCAATCGATGATTGAAAATGGGTCCGTTGTTCCATAAATATATCAACCAACTCCCTATGGACAAGGGTGGTTGAACTCACTAGATCTCTCCATTTTGAGCATACTTTGAACTTCTCATCACGACCCATAGACATGCTTTGTAGTTGCATGCGAGTGGGTGCCAATTCAGCATTGTACTCATATTGCTTGTAGAAAGCATCTGCTAAGTCACTCCAGGTACGGATGTGGTCACTTTCTAGCTGATAATACCATTCCAATTGAGTTCCGCCAAACTCTTGAAATAATGAATCCACAACTTTCGTCATCAAGGGTTGATCAACATAGGACTTCAAATGCAGCTTCGGACAAGAAATGCCATCATACTTGGCAAAAGTAGGAACCTTGAATTTGGGAGGAATCACCACACCAGGAACAAGACTCAGATCATCAAAATTCAGCCCAGACATTTTCAGATTTTCCACAGCATTCAGACGGTCTTCAAGTTATTTGTATTTGTCATCCTCATAAGAGTACTGATCATTCTCATAGACCTTTTCCTTCTTCTCAGGCTCACGCTGGTCTTCTTCGTCGCCCTTGACACTTCCCTCAGTTTTGACACTTGCTTCTGAGAACTCTATCCGGCTGACCACCTTAGGACCCCCTTTGTGATGTCTTCCCATGTTGAGAACACCAATGACCTTCTTCTTTTTGTTGATGAGCTTCTTCAGATCTTCTTGGCCTTGGACCAAGCTAGTGAACATCTCTTGAACCGAGCATTCGAGCCCAAGATCTTTGACAACTGTTAAGAGCCATTTTCTGCTAAAATAAATAGCGAGAAAATGAGAAAACCAATCTTCAATGTACCTGTTATGAAATGTTATGCTATGATATGCGATGTTTATGCAATGCAATGCAATGTTTTCAAGGACCTTCGAAACTTAAATTTGTTAAACAAACATGAACAAACATTTATTAGTTCTCTTTTTATTCTTTTTCTTTTTCTGTACAAAAGATAGTTCGGAAAAATAAAAGAACAACAATCCTAAAGCTCTAAGTCTCCCATGGGTGCTTCCTCTTGGTGCTGAGGTAGGCGTTGATATTTCGCTCCTCGTGAAGTAGCTTTGTCAACTCTAGCACCTTCTTCTTGCTTGCATAGCACTGAGCTTCGAATGTATCCTTTTCTTCTTTAAGCTGAATCCAGGATCTCTTCAAGTCTTCAAAATCAGTAGGCATGTCGGGATGGAGAATAATATAGGGTACGTCACCTATAGAAACAGGTTCAATAATTACTGGTAGAACAGGCGTGAATGGCATCATGAGGTTTTGAGCTCGAGCTCGCACCCATTTAAGGTAAGGTTCCCAAGGAATGGAGTTTTGGTGCCCCAAAGTCTTGGTATCAGTCTTCTTTACCATGCCCCAAGCGTGTATGAACCTTCAGCGGTAATTCTGGAGATCGTGGTTGTAGTCGAATACAATATCTTGGAGAAGCGTGTCACGAGGACCATCTCTTCGAGCATAACCAAACTGATGTAGAGCGAGAGAAGGGTTGTAAGTAATACCTCCCCTTATGCCAAAGAGTGGTACATTAGGGAATTCTCCACAACGCTCAATGAATGTGAAGTCCTTTCGAGAGAAAAGACACCAACGGATATCTGAATGATAGAGTGACATTAGTCTTTGAGACCACTTCAATCTTTGTTCGTTCTTCAAAACTGATGGAGGAAGGTGCGAAATAAACCACCTGGAAAGTAACGGTATGCAACACATGAGAGTTCCTTGTCTTTTGATAGTACGAGTGTGGAGAGAATGTAGGATATCTCCAAGTAAAGTAGGTACAAGATTGCGAGTGAGGAATATCTTGATGGCGTTGACATCTATGAATTGATCCGAGTTAGGAAATAGAACCAAACCGTAGATTAGCAAGGCAAAGATGTCTTCGAATGCATGGAAACTCATAGCTTTGAGGAATTCTCGGGCTTTCTTTATCAGGAACTTGGCAAGTAAACCCTTAACTCCACTTCTTGTTTCCCAATTGGCTTCAAAGTCTGAGCGCTTTAGATGTAATGCTGAAGCAATGTCTTCGTACTTAGGAACCTTTTCTAGACCGGTGAATGGCATTTGATCAAGAATAGGTATCCCAAGTAGCTTAGAGAACTCTTCCAAGGTGAACTAACCGATAACTGGGAATGTAAAGCAATGGTGTTTCGGATCAAAAACGAATAGACGGCACCATATCTTCTTCAAAACCGAGATAACCAAATCAAGTAGATAACCATGTCTTTTGATGAACTGAGCATGATCGGGAATCTTTAAAACCAATTCTTTGAGCTGAGAAGGTATACCAATGAAGTTGATTCAGATAGTCTTTCTAGAAGCCATAATCCCTACATAACAGAGCAAAGATAAATCCCTAGGTCCTTGAAATAGTTAGAAATGATATGCAATGTGATGATGTCATGATGTTATGTTTAGCAAGCACAAACAATTCATACAATAGCCCTAGGTTTAAGGCTTGCATGAGGTATAGGTGATTACCCTACCAAAAGTTTGAGTTGGTTCATCCTGTCCTATAATAGTAACCGGGTTCTATGAATCTCATATCATTGATCTTTCTTGTAGGCGTTTATTTCAATACGACTACCAAGTGGTCGACCGAAAATATCCCAAAAGTCTGATCTTAATGAGCGTAGCATCGAGTATCAACCAACCTCGGTTTGCACCAAAGCCGGCCATCTCACTACCTTCTAATGGCCAAGGTGGATCAATTAAGGTTCTAAAAGTTGAGTTAGTGCTGATGACACCACGCAGAAGCCAAATACTATCCTCAACTTGGGAATGAAGAGTATCAGGACATCCAAAGTGTCACACTAACGTAGCCATCATGTTGACTGTTTCGGTATACGCCTAACGGTCGCGACGATCTATTGCTACTTAACTAAGGAAACCTGGATCCGGGTGTAGGATCCCCCACAAGTATAATACCCAAACAACCCTTAAAGATAATGCAAGCAAGTCAAACAGAAAGCAGTAAAAGATGATCTAAAAATCCCTAAGGCATTCTCTCTTTAGGGTGTCTCCAGAGTCGCCAGCCTGTAATACTTGAACCGACTTTGTGATTTTGTTTTGCTTTTTATCGCAAATGTTGGATAGCAAGAGTCGCCACCGACTTTTCTTTTATCCAATTAGGGAAGGTGAAAAGAACAGAAAAGACCTTCGTTAGATTCTCGAGTAAGGGAGAAGGTTATGAAAAGGGAAGGTATTAGCACCTTTCCATCCGTAGTTATCTACGGCTCTTAGTTGCTTTTAGCTCACTTTAAAATTTTCTGTGTTTGACAAAATGTTTTGAAATGACATTTCACTTTGACTTTGTAATGATTCATGTAGGAATGTATACAAAGTGTTCGAAAATGTTTCGCTTTTGAAAAGAGTTTGAACTTTGACAAAAGTGTGTGTGTGAAAAGTATTTTGTTTAGCAAGCAACTAAAAGTCTTATTACCTACTTAGAATGGTCGTTGTGTTGTTTTACGCTCATTTAGAATATTGCTATCCATACCATTAGTTGGTAGGTAACCCTATTCGTTGGATGTAGAAGGGACATTCAAGGGACATCGGATGGTCATAGAAGGCAACTTGTAGGAAATATCCTAGCACATTCAAGGGACGATCATCACTTTGAGGCAACAATCGAGGGACAAGATCATGTATTCGAGGCTTACATCGTGGGTCTATGATCTTGTATCAAGGGACTATGATGATATATTTCGTAGGCACGGTGCTAGGATACCTCACGCTCGAGGACTGACCATTTATTCGAAAGGCAATGAGAGAGAATAGCCTAGGGTGCATGTGTGAAGAGAGTGCGCCAAATTCAGATATATTATCTTGGAATTAGAAGTGATCTACGCTCGCTTTTATCTTGCCACACGCCTAGTTACTAGCAGCTTATATGGGTGCGGAAAGTAAATCATGGAAAGTAAAGCGGAAAGTAAATCCTACGCTATTACATGGCTTTGGGAAGTTACATAATATAGGAGTGCGGAAAGTAAAAGTCCTAATTAAACTATTACATCCCATAGGCGCTATATAATATTGAAAAGAAAAGAGAAAATTGTCCAAACGTTACAACCTCGTAAGTATACATAATCGGAAAATATAAGAAAGTTCGCATAAGAGAAAAATGTTAGTAAAATAAAGTTTTGAATGAGGAAAAGATTTTAAGTTAGTCATGATGATTAGATGATATAGAAATTTTTTGGGAATTTTCTGGATCGATTTTGATAATTAAAAGCAATTAAAAATCAATTTAATGGTTAATTAACATTTAATTAAAATATGCATGCAAAAATATTAATTTTAATGACAAAAATTAAATAAATATTTTTCTGATTAAAATGCAAAAGAAAAATATTTTTGGTGATTTTTAAATGCATGAAAAAAATGTTTAAAGATTAATTAAATTGAATGAAAATATTAAGAATTATAAGAAAATAGAAAAAGTTAGTTTGCAAAGTGGTAAAAAGAAATTGCCAGGGCCAAGGATCGAACTCATGCCCTCTGGAGAAATCAACCAACACGTTGCCAACTGAGCCAAGTGTACTTGGTGTTTGTAATCTGCAATCAATGGTTTATAAGTGTAGACGTGTCATAGTTGTATTTCAAACAAAGTCAAACGCGTGGGACCCAGTTGGAACGGATGAGCGAATCAGAAAACACGATCGTGCCACGCAAGCCTTCACCGGTCAATCGAGTCACGCCGAGTCCTAGCTCCTATTGCCTTCTCCTACGACTCCAATCTTCAAACCCGCAAAATAACCAAAATAAAAAGCAAAGTGATACCCTACCCCTAAATCATGGCGAACACGATGGTGGTGTCCGCTTGATTAAAACGGCCAGACGACCGGGTTCAAGCTCCTTTGAAACCCTAACTATGGCATAATTTGGACGCTCAACCTCATGAACGATGATCCCGCCTATGATACCTCATGATCATGTTAGAATGATTAGTTTCGATTAAAACATGATATTAAAATTCAATTCAAGAAAAATATGAATATGTATGTTCATGTATGGCACGATTCTGCATGTTTAACCATGGTTCTTGATGTGTACTTACTCAATCTTACCTCGTGAACACAATGGAATGATCGAGAGTGGTCGGAAGTATGGAAAAACAAATTCGATTTTGCCAACTTTGTGAAAAATTTGAGAATTTAGGTTGCTTCAAGAGGCTAGGTTTCGCCCTTGGTCTTTGTGAATGTAATAGGTATTTATAGAGCAAGATATTGGAGCAAAAAGAATGAAAAAGATATGCTCTTGAATGCAAAATATTTCTCTTTCAATTTTGATCAAATCTTTCCAAAATTTGATTTTCTCTTCCTTGCATGAGCTAGCACAAATTTGGCATGTTCTGTGGGCTTCCTTGGTCCTCAAGCTTGACAAAAATCCAACCCAACTTAAATTATACCTTGTTTTCATATTTTATTTAATTTAAATTTAATTAAATGCTTTTAAATTCAAAATAAATCAAAAAATAGAAAGAGGTCGTGAAAGGCATCAAGGGTCACAAATAATATTATGATCAAGTTTGGATCATAAAATTATCGGCCCATTTGGAAAAAATTGGATTTTGTCAGATATTTTTCTTTGTGCAATTCTTCAAAAATGCTCAACTTATGCAAGGTGTATTTTGCTCAATTTTTAGCATTTTTGAGTTTTCTTGGACTTTTTGGAAAGATCTAGGTGTCTTCTAAACAACCTCTTTGGTTTAATCTCAATTGGAGTTTCAATGCTCAATAACACTTCTTTACAAAAAGTTGACTTTTTGTTGACTTTGAAAAGGACCTGTAATGTTTTGATCCATATCTTCAAAATGAAGCATTTTCTGACCATGCTTGTGAGACATGAAGTTGTAGAGAATTGAATTCTATTCAAAATGAGAGGTGGTGGAAAATTTCTAATAAAGTATGAGAAAGTTATGCTCAATCAAAGTTCAGTTGACTTTTCCTCAAGAAACCCTAATTTGGAAAGTTTGACTTTTGATCAAATCTTGAGTTTTCTTGATGAATCATGATCAACCCTTGATCAAATGATGAATTTCACTTCAAAATATGGATGTTGACCAAAAATTATGAAGTTTGACAGTATGTTGACCACAGTTGACTTTTCCTCAAGAAACCCTAATTTGGAAAGTTTGACTTTTGATCAAATCTTGAGTTTTCTTGATGAATCGTGATCAACCCTTGATCAAATGATGAATGTCACTTCAAAATATGGATGTTGACCAAAAATCATGAAGTTTGACCGTATGTTGACCACAGTTGACTTTTTGTCCAATACAATTGATTTTCAACCATCTGAGCAATGGTCTGAGGAAACTTGACTTGTAGGGCTTGAAACTTGACATGGAGATTCTTTGAAGCATATGAGGAGGCATGATGATCATTGGAGATGTTGGAAACCACCTTGATCTGAGAATTGCCAAAACCCTAATTTGGGTTGATTACCTAGGAGAGGGTTTGTTTGTCAACCCTTGAGGAATCCTTGAGTATGGATGTGTGGAATGTCTTGAGAAGTAGGAGGGCAAATTTTGGGGTATGACAATATGTCGATGTGTTTGCTTGGTCCTACCGGGATATGCTAGGGTTGGATACCAACATTGTCGAACATCACTTGCCATTAAAGCCGAATGTCCGCCAATTAAGCAAAAGCTGAGAAGGACTCACCCGACATGGCCGATAACACTACTAAGTTCAACGTCTATTCCTTCATGGACGGTTTCTCTGGTTATAATCAGATCGTAATGGCCTCAAGACATGGAGAATACATCTTTATCACATAGGCATATTTTGCTACAAAGTAATGCCTTTTGGATTAAAGAATGCAGATGCAACTTACCAAAGGGAAATGACTACTCTCTTTCATGACATGATGCACAAAGAGATTAAAGTCTATGTGGACGAAATGATAGCCAAGTCTGACACTGAAGAAGAACATATAGAACATCTCTTGAAGGTGTTTCAATGACTGAGGAGATATCAGCTTCGCTTGAATCCTAATAAATGCACCTTTGGGGTGAGATCTAGAAAGCTCTTAGGTTTCATTGTCAGCCAAAGAGGTATTGAAGTGGATCCCAACAAAGTCTAATCTATTCAAGAAATTCCTGCGCCAAAAACTGAAAAGCAAGTAAGATGTTTTCTTGGATGGTTGAATTATATCTCCATATTTATCTCTCAAATGACTGGTATATGTGGGCCAATATTCAAGCTTCTCCGCAAAAATCAAGGGGTTGTGTGGACAGAATATTGCCAGAAAGAGTTCGACAGTATCAAGGAATACCTGTTAGAACCTCCAATATGGATTCCTCCAATCAAAGGGAGACATCTAATTATGTACCTTACCGTGTTAGAATATTCTATGGGCTGCGTGCTTGGACAACAAGATGAAACTGGTAAGAAGGAGCATGCCATCGATTACTTGAGTAAGAAATTCACAGATTGTGGATCTCGTTACTCCATGCTCGAGAAAACCTGTCGTGATTTGGTATGGGCTTCGAAACGTCTCCGCCAGTACATGATTAACCACACGACTTGCTTAATCTCCAAAATGGATCCAATCAAGTACGTCTTTGAAAAGTCTGCCTTAACAGGGAGAATTTCCCGATGGCAGATGTTATTGTCTGAATATGACATCGAGTACCGCGCCCAAAAAGCAGTCAAAAGAAGCATCCTCGCCGATCACTTGGCCTATCAACCAATCAACGAATACTAGTCTCTCAAGTTTGAATTCCCTGATGAGGACGTTATGTACTTAAAAATGAAAGATTGTGACAAACCGTTACCTGAAGAAGGTCCTGATCCTGAATCAAGATGGGGCCTAATTTTTGATGGAGCAATTAACATTTTTGGCAATGGAATTGGGGAAGTCATCATCACTCTCGAGCGTACTCATATCCCGCTTTCGCCGATTTCTATTTGATTGCACTAACAACATCGAGAATACTAAGCTTGTATCATGGGTATTGAAGAAGCATCGACTTAAGGATCAAGATCCTTGACATATATGGAAATTCAGCCCTCGAGATCAATCAAATCAAAGACAAGTATGAAACTCATCACCTTGATTTGATTCCCTACCGTGATTATGCAAGATGTTTGTTGACCTTCTTCAAGATCAGAATATGAGTACGCCTTGGCCACTCTATCTTCCTTGGACCCGCCTATATGTTTACAACTAATGCAATCATACATGATAAACCGTGGTTCCACGACATCAAACACTTCCTTCAAACTCAGGAGTACCCGTTTGGGGCATTGCATAAAGATAAGAAAACTCTAAGGAGGCTTTTTTAGAAATTTCTTCTTGAACGAAGATGTGATACACAAAAGAAACTTCGACATGGTCTTGCTCAGATGCGTGGATAGACACGAAGCAACTATGTTAATACATGAAGTACATGAATGGTCCTTTAGAACTCATTCAAATAGGAATGCAATGTCCAGAAAATACTAAGAGTGTGTTACTATTGGATAACAATGGAATTCGATTGTTGTAAACACGTTAAGAGATGTCACAAGTGCCAGATCTACGCATATAAGATCCATGTGCCACCAAATCTACTCAACGTTCTCTCCTCTCCACATGATTGGAATGATTGAACCAAAAGCTTCAAACGGTCATCATTTCATCTTAGTGGCCATCGATTACTTCACCAAATGGGTCGAAGCAGCATCTTATGCTAACGTTACAAGACAAGTGGTTGTGAGGTTCATCAAGAACAACCTTATTTTCCAATATGGAATTTCAAGCAAGATCATTACAGATAATGGGTCGAACTTGAACAATAAAATGTTGAAAGAACTGTGTGAGGAATTCAAGATTGAGCATCATAACTCTTCTCCTTATCGACCAAAAATGAACGGAGTTGTGGAAGCCACCAACTGACCGCCAATAATGGTTTAGGTTTGTCTGATGCTGATTTAACTCCTGTCGGAAGGAAACACACCAAAGCCTTGCACATCTCCATTGAATGCAAGGGCACTACATTGTCTCACGTATTGGTGGATATTGGTTCTGCTCTGAATGTTCTGCCGAAGAGCGCTCTCGACCGACTTAATACTGAAGAAGTGGTCATGAAGCCTAGTGACATAATCGTAAGAGCTTTTGATGGTTCGAAAAGAACATTACTTGGAGAGCTCAACCTGCCAGTTAAAGTCGGTTCCCAGACCGTTCACTCTACTTTCTTTTTCATGGACGTTCGTCCAACTTATTCTGGCCTACTCGGACGCCCTTGGATACATGGGGCAGGTGCTGTCACCTCTACCCTACATCAGAAGCTGAAGTACCCAATGAAGGGGAAGATTGTTACAATATGCGATGAAGAAGAATATATAGTAAGCCATCTGCAGTCATTCCAATACATCGAAATGAAAGGTGAATTCATCGAAACCCCCTGTCAAGCTTTCGAAGCAATTCCACGAGTCATGCCTGTTGACTCTCCTGTCACTCCTGAAGTTACTAGAGTTCCACCGAAGATGGCCTCACTGAAAGACTGCAGATTCACCCTTTCAAAAAGCTATGTGTTCTTACACACACCCACATAATACACTACAGATTCACTCCGAATCTCGTCGATAACGACTCTTCTATTGCTAAATATGACTTCGATAATCCAATCTACCAAGCCAAAGATGAAGGTGAGGAAGATTGTGAATTTCCAGGAGAACTTGTCAGGCTACTACAATAGGAAGAACAGGTTATAAAGCCACATGAGGAGCCAATCGAGGTTGTGAATTTAGGTACTGACGAAGACAGAAAGGAAATCAAGATAGGAGTAGGTCTTGAGAGCAATGTCAAAGACAGATTGGTCCAA
Source organism: Vicia sativa (assembly GCA_021764765.1). Classification (NCBI taxonomy): domain Eukaryota; kingdom Viridiplantae; phylum Streptophyta; class Magnoliopsida; order Fabales; family Fabaceae; genus Vicia; species Vicia sativa. Next base: position 237,760,340 of record CM038795.1, read on the forward strand.
ATTCTGCGAGACTATATCGAGATTTTTGCTTGGTCCTACGAAGACATGCTGTGTTTAGACATTGACATTGTGGTACACCGACTACCGACGAAAGAAGGTTTTCCCCGTGAAGGTATGTTCGTCAGATGGCCCCGAGATGTCCGAGAAAATCAAAGTCAAGTTATGAAACAAGCCAATGCCGCTCTAGTCACTTTATCCACAAGGGTCAGGAACGGTGCCCGTACTCTAAGAAGGATGGCAAGGCGCATGTGGACTACCAAGATCCGAACAAAGCAAGTCCGAAAGTTGACTTCCCACTTCCATATATTGATGTCCTGGTTAATAACACTGATCAACACAAGGTTTTCTCCTTCATGGATGGTTTCTCCGGTTACAATCAGATCAAAATGGCCTCAAGACATGGAAAAGACTACTACACAATGGGCATATTCGCTACAAAGTCATGCCATTTGATCAAGAAAACGCCACATATCAACGTGACATGGTAGTTTTATTCCATGACATGATTCATCACGAGATAGAGGTCTACGTCGACGACATGATAGCTTGATCACAAACTGAAGAAGAACATCTCGATCATTTGCGAAAGCTGTTTGATAGAATGAAGAAATACAGACTAAGACTTAATCCTAACAAGTGCACCTTTGGATTCAGATCCGATAAACTCCTGGGATACGTTGTTAGTGGTAAAGGTATTGAAGTTGACCCTGCCAAGGTTAAAGCTATTCAAGAAATGTCAGCTCCCCGTACCGAGAAGGAAGTCAGAGTTTTCTTGGGACGACTAGACTACATTGTTAGATTCATTGCACATCTAACTGCTACTTGTGAGCTAGTCTTCAAGTTACTGAAGAAAGATCAAGTTGTAAAATGGAACGACGATTGCCAGACAACTTTTGACAAAATCAAGAAGTACCTACAAAATCCTCCTATCCTGATACCACCAGCAAAAGAAAGACCTTTTATCATGTACTTTAACAGTATTAGAGAAATCAATGGGGTGTGTGTTGGGGCAACATGACGAGTATGGTCGAAAAGAGTACGCAATATACTACCTTAGCAAAAAGTTTACCGACTGTGAAACAAGATACTCACAACTTGAGAAAACTTGCAGCGCTTTGGGCTGCTCGTCGACTAAGACAGTGTATGTTGACTCACACTACCTTGTTGATCTCTAAGATGGATCCGATAAAATACATATTCGAGAAACCTATTCTTTCCGGAAGAACAACAAGATGATCACGGAACTCTGCGCGCAGTTCAAGATTAAGCATCATAACTCTTCTCTATATCGGCCAAAATGAATGGCGCAGTGGAAGCTGCTAACAAGAATCTCAAGAAGATCATATGGAAGATGATAATGACCTATAAGGATTAGCATGAGATGTTGCCATTTTCTCTCCATAGTTATCGCACTACAATACAAACATCTGGGGCAACCTGTAACACGGTGAACTGACTTTGTGGATTTTTGTATCGCAAATGTGCGGATAGCAAGAGTCGCCACCGACTTTTATTTTTATCCAATTAAGGGAAGGTAAAAGTACATAAAAAGACCTTCGTTAGATTCTGAGTACGGGAGAATGGTTATGAAAAGGGAAGGTATTAGCACCTCTTTCCATCCGTAGTTATCTACGGGCTCTTAGTTGCTCTAGATCACTTTTTAAAATTGCTTTCTGTGTGTTTGACAAAAATATTTTGAAAAAGGGCATTTCGCTTTGACTTTGTAATGACTCATGTAGGAGTGTATACAAAGTGTTCGGAAATGCTTCGTTTTGAAAAAGAGTTTGAACTTTGAAAAGAGTGTGGAGTGAAAAGCATTTGGTTTTAGAGCAAGCAACTAAAAGACTTATTACCCACTCGTAATTGGTCGTTTTGCATTTCTACGCTCCTTTAGAATAGCGCTAGCCGCACCATTAGTTAGTAGGTAGCTCCATTCGCTGGATGTAAGCGGACATTCAAGGGACATCGGATGGTCATAGAAGGCAACTTGTAGGAAGTATCCTAGCACATTCAAGGGACTATCATCATTTTCGAGGCGACAATCGAGGGTCAAGATCATGTATTCGGAGGCTACATCGTGGGTCTTATGATCTTTGTATCAAGGGACTATGATGATTTGTTTGGAAGGTAACGTGCTAGAATACCTACGCTCGAGGGACATGACCATTTTGAATTCGAAGGCAACGAGAGAGAATTACCCTAAGGGGTGTGTGAAAGAAGTGTGTTGATTTTATATTTTATCTTGCAAATTAGTGGGCTATGTTCGTTATTATCTTGCCATACACGCCTAGTTACTAGCAATTTATAGGGTGCGGAAATTAAAATGCGGAATGTAAAGATGCGAAAGATAAATCCTACGCTATTACATGGCTTTGGCGTATACATAATTTAAAATGAGGAAAATAAAGTCCTAATTTAAACTATTACATCCCATAGACAGTTACATTATTGAAAAATAAAATGATAAAGAAAGAATCGTCTCGAATCGGATCAACTCAGAAGGAATGAGAAATCGAAAATACGATATGAATCGAACAAGAGAAAAAATGTTAGAAAAATGCAAATTTTTATATGAGAAAAATATTTCATGCTGGAAATGATATAAATATGCTAAAATAAATTTTTGGGATTTTTTGGATGCAATTTAATAATTTAAAATGAATTAAAAGTGATTTAAATGCAAAAATATGAATAAAAATAAATATGCATGCAAAATATATTTTTAATTTTATAAATTAAATAAAGATTTTATGAAAATAATGCAAAAAGAAAATTAATTTTTGATGATTTTTAAATGCAGAAATAAAATTATGAAAAGAATTGAAACAAAATGCAAAATATTAAAATAATTAGAAAATAGAAAATAATAAGAAAACATGAGTTTGGAAAAGAAAATAGCAAACCGGTCCCGCATGGTTCGAACAGGGACCTTTGAGAGGATCTGGGAATTGAATGGCTTAACCAATCGAGCCAAGTGTGCAAGCCTGTTTGGAAACGGAGCGAGTGGAAGAAACACGCCGCCTCGACGCATCGCTTCGCCACCATCGCCTTCTTCATTTCAAATATTTGAAAATCCATCGGCCATTGCTCGACGCTAAGTCCTCGCAAACATCAAAATCCAAGATACATAATATAAATGAATTCTAAAGGCATGGTTCGACTCCATCATTCTCAATGCATTGGTATAGGTCTCATGGTCCAATTTTTCCTATTTGGTGAAACCCTAAATCGACCTCGTAAACCCTAACAATGGTGTTATGCATTGCCATGAAAATTCAATTGAGTGCCCTAAAGCTTGCAAACACATTACTAATCACAAAACAAACACAAAACATGTTAATAATGCATGAATGAAAGAATACGATTTTGAAATTTCAAGAACAAACCAAATTGTTTTCACGATTCTTGATGTTTTTGCAAAGTGAAGGTCCGAATGCTTCGTGGATGTCAAGGAATATGTTTGAATCCTCAAAATCAATTGAAAACGGCTGGAAGTGTGATTGCCAATAGCTTGAAGGTCACGGATTTTTTGAGTTAGGTTAGGGTTCTTGAGCCAATTTTTCTCTTCTCTCTTGATAGGTATGCATCATATATTTATACTGGATGGATTTGGGATGGTTTTAGGAAGGAATCAATCAACATTCAAAGCAAATCAAATTTGACTTTTGTACAAAATCAAATTTTCAAAATTTGATTAATTTCCAATCCAATCTTGCCATATTGATCAAATTTCGAAATTTGCTGGCCTTTGTGAGTTGCTTGGGTCTCAAGGAAGGAATAAAAATCAATCTTGCAATTAATTTTGATTTTATACTTTATTTTTAAATTTAATTTGTATTTAAATGAATAAATTCCAAATTAAATAGAAAAATAAAATAAAAATTCGTGGCATTGGGCTTGGATATTCCTAATGGTGTGAGGAATAAGTTTGATGAAGAAAAGCAAGCCCATTTGCAAAAATTTGATTTTAGAAGTATCTCTCTTTGTGCATTCCTTCAAAATTGCCCAACTTGTAAATGGTGTATCTTGCTCAATTTTCCACATTTTTGAGTGTTCTTGGACTTTTTGGAAAGCTCTAAGAGTCCTATAACCAACCTTTTTGGTCTCATCTCAATTGAGTTTCCATGCTCAATATATCTTCAAAACAAAAGTTGACTTTTGTTGACTTTGAAAATGACCAGAATGTTTTGAGCTATACCTCTCAAATGAAGCATTTTTTGGACATTCTTGTGAGACATGAAGTTGTAGAAAATTGAATTTCCTTCAAAACAAGAGGTGGTGTAAAAATTTCTGAGAAAGTATGAGAAAGTTATGATTAGTCAAAGTTCATTGACTTTTCACCTAGAAACCCTAATTTAGAAAGTTTGACTTTTGAGCAAATCTTGAGTTTTCTTGATGAATCATGATCAACCCTTGATCAAATGATGAATGTAACTTCAAAATGAGGATGTTGACCAAAAATGAAGTTTGACGTATGTTGACCATGTTGACTTTTTGTCCAATACAACCGATTTTCAACCATCCGAGCAATCGTCCGAGGAAACTTGATCCGTGAAGCTTGAAACTTGACATGGAGAATCTTTGAAGCATATGAGGAGGCATGAAGACCATTGGAGATGTTGGAAGCCCATCTTGACTCGAGAGATACCAAACCCTAGTTTGGGTTGATTGCTAGAGAGAGTTTGTCGATCAACTCTCGAGGAATCCTTAAGCATGGATGTATGAGATATCTTGAGAAGATGGAGGGCAAATTTTGGGGTATGACACTGCCCTGCTCAATCTTCTTGTACTGAGGGTTAGATTGACACGCTTGTCTTCGTGACCGGAGGTAGAAGATGATTGAACACCGAGTACACCGAAAATTTGCACTCTGCTGGTGGATGATGCGGAATGGGCTTGATGCCATTTGGAGAAGTTGGGTACTCATTGGGGATGAGTCGACGCTAGACTCGAGAATGTCGATAGAGAATTGACGGGATGGGCTTAAGATGCCATCCGGAAAGATCGACGGGAGTGAGCCCGACGCTAGGCTCGTAGTCGCTTCGAAGGAGCATGGAGATGGGCTTAAGATGCCATCTAGAGTCGTCGACGTTAGACTTCGTGTTCATTTTTTTGAATGAAGTTATTGGTTTGCATTGATTTTAACCATATATGCAGATTCGAAGTGAAGAATCGTTGACAAATAGTCTGAGATGGGCTTAAGATGCCATCCAAGGCAACCGAGTCGCACGCTAAACTCGTAGTCTGCTGATAATAAGGATCGAATAAATCTTCGGCCGATTACTCGAGGGAGGTTGTAGTTGGAAAATGGGATATCTTCCTTTGTGCATCGGTGTTGATCCATTGCCTCGTTATCGGAGGATAACCGAGGCGGTCAATAGTTTTCCGCTGATTCGGGCTTAATCTCGACTAGTCGTCGGAGGACAACCAAGGGCGGTCTTTCGATAGTTTTCCGCCGATTCGGGCTTAACTCGACCACCGTCGGAGGACAACCAAGGTCTTTCGATAGTTTTCCGCCGATTCGGCTTAATCTCGACCCGTCGGAGGACAACCAAGGGCGGTCTTCGATAGTTTTCCGTCGATTCGGGCTTAATATCGACCTTTCGCCGGGATCACACTGCTTTGGAGAAAACAAGAGGAACTTTGATAGAATATTGGTTAGTTTTATGCAAAGTATGATGCATGACAAGTATATGAATGACATATGCATGAATTATGACTTTATGAGAAATGTATGAATGATAGATGTTGGTATTTCAAAAATATCCATCTTGAAGAAGATGTGGATGTTCGCTTGAAGATTTCGACTTGCTTGGGAATCGAGTAGGTGAGAACCCGCTTTGAAGGAGAAGAAAGAAACTCAGATTCCTCCGATGCACTATCCGACCAAGTCTTGGGCCTAGATATTGTTGAGGAAGGTAGAGATCCGAGAGGCTCGTTGTTGGAGATCTCATATAGACCTCCGAGGAGAATGGGAGGCGATCCGTTGGGACCTTGTATGTAGATCCCGCCGAGGAGAACTGAGGCGCACTGGGATTCGAGGCCGATCTCACTGGAGAGCAATTGGTAGTTGCCGGAGACCGGTTGGAAGAGTCAGAACCGCTGTAATCCCAGCCGGGGATGAAGATGAAGTTTCCTCCGTGCACTATCGACCAAGTTTCGGTCCGATACACTGGGAAAAAGGAAAGGATCGAGAGATACCGTTGGGGATAAATACCTTGATGGGGTGAGGTGTTACCGCTGAGACCGATGTAACATTGCTTAGTTGAGTGGAATTGCGCCGTGGATTCCCTTTGCTCACTGGGAAGTTGGTTGTGAGTGACACCTTTGGGGATCATGCTCGTGGGGAATGTTTTGGTGACTTTCGTCGTCATCTCAATTCCTGGAGCCTGTAGTAAGTACTTTTGTATGTTCACTTTTCGTATGTTTGTGATTAGATTCTTATTGTCAAATGCATATAATCATTCAAAGCAAACGTTGGACTTTATGCAAACCACAATAGTGAAAATTGTAAAGAGAAAGAACTTGTATTTATTTGAAAGGTGGCGTATGGCCAAGTAGTTTTGTACACAAGAAAGGTAAAAAGCTATGCGGAAACAATCTCGTTAAGTCTCAACTATGCTAGTACTCATATATTTCGACTATCTCATCTCCTTGCTGTCAGTAGAAAGTGAGTGAATTGATCTTCGCCATTTGAATCTTGAATGCCGATGTAGTCCGGAAGCGTGTGATCGAAGAGACATAGTCGTGCTTAAATCCCTAACTTTGCCTAGATCGCCTTTCGTGTTTTCACCACCGATACCCTTTTGCCCAAGCCGCCTTTTCGTGTTTTCGACTTGCGGTGTACATGTTTTGTATATATCCTTAACTTTTCCCGAACCTTTGGTTCGCCAGATGCCCTTATTTTTGCCTAGGTTCGCCGACCTAGCGGGTCTCTTTATGCGTAGTATTTTTGACTATGTCTCGCTCACGTGGTGTGGGAAGTCTTCACCATCCATGGTGCTAAGTATCATAGCTCCGGAAAATATCGTTTGACTACAAATGGTCCCTCATAGGTGGGAGTCCATTTGCCCCGGATCACCTTGTGGAAGAATGATGCGCTGACTACTAGATCACCGACTTGGTAGACTCGATGCTTGACCTTCTTGTTAAATGCTCGATCATTCGCTTCGATAACTGCCATGGCGGATGGACGCGAGTCATTTCATCAATCAAGTTAATCCGTCAAGGCGAGTCGACCCAATCGCCTTCGCCTAACTCGCCTCCCGGAGGACTCGTTGAGGGTATCCGAACCTCAATGGGTAAGACGGCTTCCATACCGTATACAAGAGAGAAGGGGTTGCCTGTGGATGTCCGTCAGAAAAGCGATAACCATGAAGAGCAAATGGTAACATCTCATGCCAATCTTTGTAAGTCACGCCATCTTCAGATAATCTTCTTAATGTTCTTGTTGGCGGCTTCCATCGCGCCATTCATCTTAGGCCGATAAGGAGAAGAATTGTGATGCTTGATCTTGAACTGCGGCGAGTTGATCATCTTGTTGTTGAGATTGGAACCGTTATCCGTGATAATCCTTTCTGGAGTGCCATACCGACAAATAAGATTATGCTTGATGAATCGAGCCACAACATTCTTGGTAACATATGCGAACGAGGTCGCTTCACCCACTTGGTAAAGTAATCAATTGCCACAAGGAAAACGATGTCCGCTGGAAGTCGGGCTTGATTTCTCCAATCATGTCAATGCCCCACATTGCAAAAGGCCAAGGAGAAGTTAAAACATTCGAGGTACCGAGGTACGGTACTTTGTCGCATAACCGCATTTGTGACAAGATCGAGCGTAGCGGTGACAATCGCTTCCATGGTGGACCAATAGTAACTGCTCTCAAAATCTTCTTAGCCATCGTATGTCCAATCGGAGTGGGTACCAAATGCGCCTTCGTAACTCTTCCATGATACGCATTTTCTCGTCTACACAAGTAAACACAAGTCGTGGTTGCTTTGTATAAGATGTCGCTAAGGAAGAATTTGGATGCAAATCTTCTCATGAACTTTATCATTAATGATGCCCTGGATATTCCCGAGTCTCAAGATACCTCTTCACGCCATAATACCAAGGTTTCTCTTCGCCAAGCTCATAACAATATGTTGGTTCGTCAAACCTCTCAATGATGATCCGGGAGCCTCGTTGTCCCATCCGACCTTGAACATAGACGACATAGTAGCCAATGCGCCGCCAACCGATTCTTCTCGTGGAATGTGATTGAAAGTAATCTCTTCAAGTAGGGAATCAAACTCGTAACATGCTCGATACGGGATGAGATTTGGATGTTTCGATCCCACCGCCTTTAACTGACCGATCACTAAAGCCGAGTCTCCATACACTTGTAAGAACTTGATTCTAAGTCAATAGCAGCTTTAATACCCATGATGCACCGACTCGCCATGTTGTTAGTGCAATCAAACATAATCCGCGGTGAAAGGGTATGTCCGCTGCAGGGATGTAATGATGGCGCCAATGCCATTGCCAAGCGTTTGAGGCTCCATCAAAGACCATAGTCCATCGATCCTTGTTCAGTCCTTCGTCTGGCCTCGGTTCTTCACAATCAGAATTAGTAAAACATCTTGTCTCGAAATTAATCGCATAGATCGATAGTCATCTACGGCTTGATGAGCCAAATGATCGGCTACTACACTTCCTTTGATCGCTTCGAGAAGTGTACCGATGTCATATTCGGTCAAGATCATTTGCCATCTTGCTATTCTTCCCGAGAGAGGCTTTTCAAATATGTATTTTTCGGATCCATCTTGAAATCAACAAGGTAGTGTGAGTCAACATATACCGCCTTAGTCGGCGAGCAGCAAAAAGCGTTGCAAGTTTTCTCGAGCCGTGAGTATCTTGTTTCACGCCGGTAAACTTTTGCTAAGGTAGTATATTGCATGCTCTTTTCGACTGCACTCGCCATGTTGCCCCAACACACACCCCATTGAGTTCTCTAGTCCAGTACATGATAAGAGGTCTTCCTTCCGGCGGCATCGTGATAGGAGGATTCAAGGTACCCTTGATTTTGTCAAAAGCGATCCGCAATCGCCATTCCATTCCACTACTTGATCTTTCTTTAGTAACTTGAAGATTGGCTCACAAGTAGCTGTGTGCAATGAACGCAATGTAGTTTAATCGGCCCAAGAAACCTTCGACTTCTTCTCGTGGGCACGGCATCTCTTGAATAGCTTTAACCTTGGCGGGTCAACCTCAATACCTTTACCATCGACAACAAACCCTAGGAGTTTTCCTGACCGACTCCAAAGGTGCACTTGTTAGATTAAGTCTCAACTCATTTCTTCAATCTATCAAACCGCAAATGATCAAGATGTTCTTCTTCACCGTGATCGAGCTATCATGTCGCCGACGAGACCTCTATCTCGTGATGAATCATGTCATGAAACAATGTCACCATAGCACCGATAAGTGGCGCGTTCTTCAAATTCAAACGCATAACCTTGTAGCGTAGTACCCCACTGTAACAAAAGTAGTCTTCCATGTCTTCGGAGCCATTTTGATCCGATTGTAACCGGAGAAACCATCCATGAAGGAGAAAACCTTGTGCCGAGCGGTGTTGTCAACCGTAACATCGATATGAGGGAGTGGAAAATCGCTTCTGACTTGCTTTGTTCAGATCCTAATCCACACACATTCGCATTTTGCCATCCTTCTTAGGTACGGTACCACATTTGCAACCCACTGGGATAAGAGGTGACTAAGAACCCAGCGTTGAACTATTTCATAACTTCGCTTTGATTTTCTCGACATTTCAGACGCGCGACGAACCTTCGTTTCACCGAGAAAACCTTCTTTGCTGCAATCGTGTACCACAATATCAATGTCCAAACTCGCATGTCCTCGTATGACCAAGCAAAACCTCAATATAGTCCCATAGCATCCGAATCAACCTTTCTTTAACGCTCTCAAGACCCGCCCTATCTTGATCTCTTTTCCTTCACAAGACCAAATTCACAACCTCAACTTGCTCTTGGGTCAGATAACTCGCTCTTCTTGTAGCCCGCAAGTTCTCCGGCACTTCACAATCTTCCTCACCTTCGCCTTCGCTTGGTAGATCGATTATCAAGTCATATTTAGCAATAGCATATTATTAGATTCGAGTGATTCTCGTTGTATCACGGGTGTGTAAGAAACACATAGCTTTTGAAGGGTGATAAAGTAAAAGAAAGAAAACAAACAATTGAATGCAAAAGTCCAACGAATTTATTGAATGAAAACAAACAACAGATAATAACCTCGTGAACGAGCCATGATGCCCCTGCAAGGCACTAGGCTTTCAAAGTTTATTGTTCAAACATAAAGAAATACGAAAAGCAAAACAAAACAAGAGCAATTACTCCCGACTAAAGGAGATTGGTATGACGCCTTCGCCTTCCAATTGCTAAGCCCATGATCCGAGTCGAAGATCCACTTGCCGATGTCGAATCGCTGTCGCCGCCTTCTATAGCATGGATTCCACTGCCGATGCGAAAGGAAGTTGGCCGCACGCTCACATCATCTTCCGACCTTGATGGTGAAGCCTAAACCAGCCTTGTTGGATTTGAAAGGAGATCGAGCCGGCCCCAAATAGTACTACCTTTTTCAACAGCTTGAGCATCTTTCAACGAGGCCATCCTAGGCGGAGCTTGTGTAACTTCAGAGTGAGAGAGTCAACAGCACGACTGGGATTGTCTCAAAACTTGACAGGAGTCTCAAGAATTCACCCTCCATCTCGAGGTATCGGAATGATCAGATGACCGACCATATACTCTTCTTCACCACATACCGTGACAACCTTCCCCCGGTACTTCACTCGATGTAAGGTAGAGGTATGCCCCATGTATCCAAGGGCCCGAGTAGGCAAGAATAAGTCGGACGGATGTCCATGACAAAGAAAGTAGAGTCAAAAGTCCGGGAACCGACTTTAAGAGTAAGTTTCCAAGCTGCTCGCTAGAACCATCAAAAGCTCTCACAATAATGTCACCGGTCTCGTAACCAACCCTTCGACATCAAGTCGATCAAAAGCGCCTTCGAAGGATATTCAGAGCGTAACCGTATCCACTAAAACATGAGATGTTGTAGTGCCCTTGCATTCAAGAGATGTGCAAGGCTTTGTTGTGTTTCTTCCGTAGAGTCAAATCAAGATCGAGAAGCCTAGGCCGTTGTTGGCCAGGCAATACAAACTTCAAACCGGTCGGTGGTAGTGTCTTGCACGTGAGCATTCTTCGTAAACTTCACCAAGGCTAGTATGAGCCTAGAGCACAAGAGCAGAGCAAGCATGGAGATCTTGGTGAGTCGTCCCAACTGCTCCACAACATTGTAGTCACTCTTCTTGATAATCTTAATTTCCTCCATTTCTTGTTTCGAGGTGTCTTCAAGAACTTCCTTTGGCACTTCTTGGCAGGTGATGAGTCAGGTTCTTTCCTCTAGCTTGGGAATGGGTTGAATAATGGAATGCGAGCCGGAGTCGCAGATGTCCGGAGAGAATACTCTTCCGGTTCGTCACCTTACTTGATCCTGATGTTGTCAATGTCGAATGGTAGCTTCAATCAGTAAGATCTTCAATGGTCGAGGGTCTTGCTTGACGCCATGGTAGTAAACATCACCCATAGTTCCAAGGGATAGCTTTGTCGAGGAATATGGAACCGCCTTGAGAAGTAATGATGAGAGGTGCCACTCTAGGCACGTGATCGCAGAGGAAATCCTTATGGTGTTAACATCAAGATAATCTTCGTCACCCCATCCGGTCGCCTTAACATCTTCAATAGGAATCTTGTAACTCTCGTGAAAGGTACTTCACCATGTAATCATACTTTCCACTTGGCTGCCCCAAGGTATCCCACATGTGGTGTAGTTTCATTCACATCTTCGATCTTCAACTTAGACATATCTTCACACACCGCATGTGGTTTCGTAAATAGTATCTCACGGTTATCCATCATGCACCGAACACGCCTTCTCAACCAAGCACAACCATCGTGCAGACGGGCACCAACAATTCTCGGGCATCCCGGTTGACACCGCTTGCAACAAATTCTTCTTAATAGTCATCGAGGAATGGTCAAGTCATCTATGTTGAAAATGTAAGTATCCTCACCAACAAAGATTGGAACTCTTGTCATGATTAGGCATAGGTGCATTGATCACATTCGAGTCTTAACAGAGGATCAAACTCAATGCTTAGCCTCAATCATATCCTGAATCTTGTTCTTGAGCCCAACAATCATCAACTATGTCCGTGGCTATTGGAATGGTAAGCACACTTAGCATTAGGATTGTATCTCTGAGAGGAAGTGTTGACATTTTGAGGAGGATCCTCAAGGTAATCACCGCTTTCAACATGTGTTGCAAGGCTTGCGACAATGGCATGTTGATCTTCAAACCTCTTCGTTCTCGTTACGCCGTCTCACCGAGGTTGTCCGATGTAGGTCAAGATCACAACCTCACGCAGCGCGGTCGGTCTTGGCTCGGCTTTTCGACCATACACAAGATTGACTTCTTTCTTACCCCAAAGGATCTCTTTGCATTTGAAGATGACTCTACATGAATCTTCCCACTCTTGATACCACCAATTCGTAATCACTCGGTGAATCCGGTCAAGAGTTTCCAATCGATGATTGAAGAATGGGCCTATCGTTGTTCCCATAAACATATCAACCAACTCCCTATTGGACAAGGGTGGTTGAACCTCGCTAGATCTCTCCACGAGCATACTCCTTGAACTTCTCGTCACGACCCATAGACATGCTTTGTAGTTGCATGCGAGTGGGTGTCAATTCAAAGATTGTACATCATCAGAGAAAGCATCGCTAAGTCACCAGTACGGATACGGTCATTCTCTAGTCGATAGTACCACTCTAACCGAGTTCCGACAAACTCTCTTGAAAATGCATCCACAACTTTCTCTCGCAGGGGGTTGATCTTCCAACATAGGACTTCAAATGCAGGGCAAGACATGCCATCATACTTAGCAAAAGTTGAACTTTGAACTTGGGAGGAATCACAACACGTGGACTAGACTCGATCATCAAAGTTCAGCCCGACATCTTCGTGTTCTTGTCATCCTCATAGAGTATTGGCCATCATCATAGTTCTTCTCAAGCTCAGCCGATCGCTTTCACCATTACCCTTGTTACTTTGTTGACACTTCCTTCGAGAGCTCTATCCGATCGACCTCTTAGGACCACCTTTGGCCCGCCCATGTTGAGGAGACCAACAACCTTCTTCTTCTCGTTGATGAGCTTCTTCGATCTCTTGGCCTTGGACCAAGTGGTGAACATCTCAATAAACCGAGCATTCGAGCTTGAAGATCTTTGACGACTGCTCAAGAGCCATTTCGCTAAAATAAATAGCGAGCAAATGAGAAAACCCATCTTCAATGTACCGTGATGCAATGTTATGCTATGATATGCAATGTTTATGCGAATGCAATGCAATGTTTTCAAGGACCTAAGAGATTTAAATTTGTTAAACAAGCAATGAACAAACATTTATTAGTACTCTTTATTATTCTTTTCTTTTTTTCTTTTTAGGTACAAGAGATAGTTCAAAACAATAACAAAAGAAAAGCATAAAATCCTAAAGCTCTAAGTCTCCCATGGCGCTTCCTCTGGTGCCGAGGTAGGCGTTGATGTTTCGCTCCTCGTGAAGTAGCTTTGTCAACTCTAGCACTTTCTTCTCACTTGCATAGCATCGAGCTTCAAAGGTATCCCTCTTCCTTGAGTTGAATCCGTGATCTCTTCAAGTCTTCAAAATCGTGAGGCATGTCGATAGAGAACAAGATAGGTACGCCACCTATAGCAACAGTTCCATAATTATTGGTAAAATAGGCGTGAATGGCATCATGAGGTTTTGAGCTCGAGCTCGCACCCATTTGAGGTAAGGTTCCCAAGGAATGGAGTTTGGTGCCCCAAAGTCTTGGTATCGCCTTCTTTACCATGCCCCAAGCGTGTATGAACCTTTCGCTTAATCGAGATCGTGATTGTAATCGAACACAATATCTTGGAGAAGCATATCATGTGGCCATCTTTTCAAGCAAAACCAAACTGACGTAGAGCTAAAGAAGGGTTGTAAGTGATACCTCCCCTTATACCAAGTAGTGGTACATTAGGAATTCTCCACAACGCCAATGAATGTGAAATCCTTTTGAGAGAAAAGATTCCAACGGATATCCGAATGAGAGAGTGACATTAACCTTGAGACCATCTCAACCTTTGTTCATTCTTCAAAATCGATGGAGGAAGGTGCAAATAAACCACCGGAAAGTAACGGTATACAACACATGAGAGTTCCTTGTCGCTAGTAGTACGAGTGTGGAGAGAATGTAGGATGTCTCCAAGTAAAGTAGGCATCGGATTACGGGTAAGAAACAACTTGATGGCGTGACATCTATGAATTGATCCGAATTAGGAAATAGAACCAAACCATAAATAGCAAGGCCACAATATCTTCAAATGCATGGAAACTCATAACTTTGAGGAATTCTCGCTTTCTTAATTAGGAACTTGGAAAGTAAACCCTTAACTCCACTTCTAGTTTCCCAATTGGCTTCAATGTCGGCGCTTAAGATGTAAGGTCGATGCAATGTCTTCGCATCTAGGAACCTTCTAGACCGTGAATGGCATTTGGTCAAGAATAGGTATCCCAAGTAGCTTAGAGAACTCTTCCAAGGTAGGAACCAACCGATAACTGGGAATGTAAAGCAATGGTGTTTTGATCAAGAACGAAAAGGACATGCATCATATCTTCTTCAAAACCGAGATAACCAAATCAAGTAGATAACCATGTCTTTTGATGAGCATGATCGGAATCTCAAACCAATTCTTTGAGTGAGAAGGTATACCCATGAAGTTGATTCGATAGTCTTTCTAGAAGCCATAATTCCTAAAAAGAGCAAAGATAAATCCCTAGGTCCTTGAAATAGTTAGAAATGATATGCAATGCAAATGATGTCATGATGTCATGTTTGGCACACAAAGCAATTCACACAATGAGCCTAGGGTTAAGGCTTGCATGAGGTATAGGTGATTACCCCACCAAAAGTTTGAGTTGGTTCATCCCGTCCTATAATAGTAACCGGTTCTAGGAATCTCACATCATCGATCTTTCTCGTGCTTATTTCAATACGACTACCAAGTAGTCGATCAAAATATCCCAAAAGTCCGATCTCAATGAGCGTAGCATCGAGTATCAACCAACCTCGCCTACCAAAGTCGGCCATCTCACTACCTTCTAATGGCCAAGATGGGTCAATTAAGGTTCTAAAAGTTTAGTTAGCGCTGATGACACCGCGAAGCCAAATACTATCTTCAACTTGGGAATGAAGAGTATTGGGACAACCAGTGTCACGCTAACGTAGCCATCATGTTGACCGCTTAGTTATACGCCTAGCGGTCGCGATGATTTATTGCTACTTACCTAAAAGGAAACCCGGATCCGGGTGTAGGATCCCCCACAAATATAATACCCAAGCAACCCTTAAAGATAAAGCAAGCAAGTCAAACAAAAAGCAGTAAAGATGATCTAAAAAATCCCTAAGGCATTCTCTCTTTAGGGTCTTATCCCCAGCAGAGTCGCCAGTTCTGTAACACGGTGAACTGACTTTGTGGATTTTTGTATCGCAAATGTGCGGATAGCAAGAGTCGCCACCGACTTTTATTTTTATCCAATTAAGGGAAGGTAAAAGTACAGAAAAAGACCTTCGTTAGATTCTGAGTACGGGAGAATGGTTATGAAAAGGGAAGGTGTTAACACCCCTTTCCATCCGTAGTTATCTACGGGCTCTTAGTTGCTCTAGATCACTTTTTAAAATTGCTTTCTGTGTGTTTGACAAAAATATTTTGAAAAAGGGCATTTCGCTTTGACTTTGTAATGACTCATGTAGGAGTGTATACAAAGTGTTCGGAAATGCTTCGTTTTGAAAAAGAGTTTGAACTTTGAAAAAGAGTGTGTGGAGTGAAAAGCATTTGGTTTTAGAGCAAGCAACTAAAAGACTTATTACCCAATTGGTCGTTTTGCATTTCGCTCCTTTAGAATAGCGCTAGCCATACCATTAGTTAGTAGGTAGCTCCATTCGCTGGATGTAAGGGACATTCAAGGGACATCGGATGGTCATAGAAGGCAACTTGGGAAGTATCCTAGCACATTCAAGGACTATCATCATTTTCAGGCGACAATCGAGGGTCAAGATCATGTATTCGGAGGACATCGTGGGTCTTATGATCTTTGTATCGAAGGGACTGTGATGATTTGTTTGGAAGGCAACGGTGCTAGAATACCTCTACGTTCGAGGGACATGACCATTTTGAATTCGCAAAGGCAACGAGAGAGAATTACCGTAAGGGGTGCGTGTGTGAAAGAAGTGTGTTGATTTCAGATATTTTATCTTGCAAATTAGTGGGCTATGTTCGTTATTATCTTGCCATACACGCCTAGTTACTAGCAATTTATAGGGTGCGGAAATTAAAATGCGGAATGTAAAGATGCGGAAAGATAAATCCTACGCTATTACATGGCTTTGGGGCAGATACATAATTTAAAATGAGGAAAATAAAGTCCTAATTTAAACTATTACATCCCATAGACAGTTACATTATTGAAAAATAAAATGATAAAGAAAGAATCGAATCGGATCAACCTGTAAAGGAATGAGAAATCGGAAAATACGATATGAATCGAACAAGAGAAAAAATGTTAGAAAAATGCAAATTTTTATATGAGAAAAATATTTCATGCTGGAAATGATATAAATATGCTAAAATAAATTTTTGGGATTTTTTGGATGCAATTTAATAATTTAAAATGAATTAAAAGTGATTTAAATGCAAAAATATGAATAAAAATAAATATGCATGCAAAAATATATTTTTTAATTTTATAAATTAAATAAAGATTTTATGAAAATAATGCAAAAAGAAAATTAATTTTTGATGATTTTTAAATGCAGAAATAAAATGCAAAATATTAAAATAATTAGAAAATAGAAAATAATAAGAAAACATGAGTTTGGAAAAGAAAATAGCAAAACCGGTCCGGCATGGTTCGAACAGGGACCTTGAGAGGATCGGAAGGAATGCCTTAACCAACTGAGCCAAGTGTCCAAGCCTGTTTGGAAACGGAGTGAGTGGAAGAAAACACGCGTCGCCTCCTGACTGCATCGTCTTCGCGCCAGCCATCGTCTTCTTCATTTCAAATATTTGAAAATCCAATCGGCCATTGCTCGACGCTAAGTCCCCGCAAACATCAAAAATCCAAGATACATAATATAAATGAATTCTAAAGGCATGGTTCGATTCCTGGGATCATTCCGAATGCATTGGTATAGGTCTCATGGTCCAATTTTTCCTATTTGGTGAAACCCTAAATCGACCTCAGAAACCCTAACAATGGTGTTATGCATTCCTGGCCATGAAAATTCAATTCGAGTGCCCGTAAAGCTTGCAAACACATTACTAATCACAAAAACAAACACAAAACATGTTAATAATGCATGAATGAAAGAATACGATTTTTGAAATTTCAAGAACAAACCAAATTCGGTTTTCACGATTGTTGATGTTTTTTGGCAAAGTGAAGGTCTGGAATGCTTCCAGGGATGTCAAGGAATATGTTTGAATCCTCAAAATCAATTGAAAAATTGGAAGTGTGATTGCCAATAGCTTGAAGGTCACGGATTTTTGAGTTAGGTTAGGTTCTTGAGCCAATTTTTCTATTCTCTTGATAGGTATGCATCATATATTTATACCGATGGATTTGGGATGGTTTTGGGAAGGAATCAATCAACATTCAAAGCAAATCAAATTTGATTTTGTACAAAATCAAATTTTCAAAATTTGATTAATTTCCAATCCAATCTTGCCATATTGATCAAATTTCGAAATTTGCTGGCCTTTGTGAGTTGCTTGGGTCTCAAGGAAGGAATAAAAATCAATCTTGCAATTAATTTTAATTTTATACTTTATTTTTAAATTTAATTTGTATTTAAATGAATAAATTCCAAATTAAATAGAAAAATAAAATAAAAATTCGTGGCATTGGGCTTGGATATTCCTAATGGTGTGAGGAATAAGTTTGGATGAAGAAAAAGCAAGCCCATTTGCAAAAAATTTGATTTTTAGAAGTATCTCTCTTTGTGCATTCCTTCAAAATTGCCTAACTTGTGAATGGTGTATCTTGCTCAATTTTCCACATTTTTGAGTGTTGTTGGACTTTTTGGAAAGGTCTAAGAGTCCTCTAACCAACCTTTTTGGTCTCATCTCAATTTGAGTTTCCATGCTCAATATATCTTCAAAACAAAAAGTTGACTTTTTGTTGACTTTGAAAATGACCTGTAATGTTTTGAGCTATACCTCTCAAATGAAGCATTTTTTGGACATTCTTGTGAGACATGAAGTTGTAGAAAATTGAATTTCCTTCAAAAAAAGAGGTGGTGAAAAATTTCGAGAAAGTATGAGAAAGTTATGATCACCAAAGTTCATTGACTTTTCACCTAGAAACCCTAATTTAGAAAGTTTGACTTTTGAGCAAATCTTGAGTTTTCTTGATGAATCATGATCAACCCTTGATCAAATGATGAATCTAACTTCAAAATGAGGATGTTGACCAAAATCGTGAAGTTTGACTGTATGTTGACCACAGTTGACTTTTTGTCCAATACAACTAATTTTCAACCATCTGAGCAATTGTCTGAGGAAACTTGATCTGTGAAGCTTGAAACTTGGCATGGAGAATCTTTGAAGCATATGAGGAGGCATGAAGACCATTGGAGATGTTGGAAGCCCATCTTGACCTGAGAGATACCAAACCCTAGTTTGGGTTGATTGCCTAGGAGAGAGTTTGTCTGATCAACTCTTGAGGAATCCTTGAGCATGGATGTATGAGATATCTTGAGAAGATGGAGGGCAAATTTTGGGGTATGACACAACCCCCTTCTCTCTCGTATATGGTATGGAAGTATTCCTACCTATCGAGGTTCAGATACCCTCAATCAGTACCCGTAAATCGAGTTAGACGAGACGAACGGGTCCAGACTCGCCCGACCGCATCAACTTGATCGACGAAAAAAGGCTCGCAGCCATCTGCCATGGACAAATATACCAGAAGCGAATGATCAGGGCATTCAATAAAAAAGTCAAGCACCGAGTCTACCAAGTCGGTGATCTGGTAGTCAAGCGCATCATTCTTCCACAAGGTGACCGCAGGGGAAAATGGACTCCCACCTATGAGGGACCATTTGTAGTCAAAACAGTATTTTCCGGCAGAGCTATGATACTAAACACTATGGATGGAGAAGACTTCCCGCACCCTATGAACGCAGACATAGTCAAAAATACTACGCATAAACGAGACCCGCTAGGTTGACTGGCCTAGGAAAAACTAAGGGCATCCTGGAGAACCAAAAAGGCTCGGGAAAAACTTAAGGATATATATACAAAAATGTACACCCGACAAGTCGAAAACCTACAAAGGCGGCTTGGGCAAAAAAGGGTATCCCGGTAGACTGAAAACCCGAAAGGGCGGTCTAGGAAAAAGTTAGGGATTTAAGCGTACGACTATGTCTCGTCTAGATCACCTACTTACATGTTACACTGCTATCAGCTTCAAGATCCGAATGGCGCAAATCAGTTCAATCAGTTTCTTCTTACAACAAAGAGATGAGATAGTCGAAAATATATGAGCAATAGCATAGTTGAAATTCGACAAGATTGTTTCCACATAGCTTTTTACTATTCTGGCAATTTCCTCTTACTAGGATATTTGTCTATTGTATACAAACTGCCTGACTATAGGCCATTTTTCAAATTTAATGCAAATTCCTCTTTTCTAGTTCCAATTTTCATTGTTTTGTTTGCATAAAGTCCAATGATTGCTTTGAATGATTATATGCATCTGACAATAAACATCTATTCACAAACATATGAAAAGTGAACAGAAACACTAATTACTACAGGCTCTAGGAATTGAGATGACGACTAAAGTCACCAATACATCCCCATAGAGTCACTTTCACAAGAAATACCTCCACAGGATCATCTCTACAATCCCCACAGAGCCATCGCTCTCCTTACAAAGACAAATATTCTCCAACGATTATATCATTATCAAGTGTTCAAACATTTCAACATCATCATGTTAGTCCCCGAGCAGTGATCCTATCAACTTCATCACATTAGTCCCCGAGCAATGATCCTCCATATTCATCACATTAGTCCCCGAGAAGTGATCCTATCAGCTTCAACTTCATCACATTAGTCCCCGAGCAGTGATCCTCGACATTCATCACATTAGTCCCCGAGCAGTGATCCTATCATCTTCATCACATTAGTCCCCGAGCAGTGATGCTATCAACTTCATCACATTAGTCCCCGAGCAGTGATCCTCTACATTCATCACATTAGTCCCCGAGAAGTGATCCTATCAAACTTATCTATATTCTCAAGTCATCACGTTACACTGGTCCTCGAGCAGTAACACATCAACCAATTATATCAGTCTCCAAGTAGTAACAGGTTATTCCATACCACATCATCCCCCAGTAAGGTCTAAACACAAGATATTCATCCTCAGCTGAGTATCTCTCAATGATTATCATTCCCCCAATAACAGCAATATCCAGACTCGAAACTTGGTCAGATAGTGCATCGGAGGAATCTGAATCTCCTTTATCCCTAGTTAGGGTTTTCAACAACTTCATCCCTAAGCAGAAATCAAAGATCTCCAGCAGAACGTTCCTATCTTCTTCAAGATGGATATGTTTTGAAATACAATATCTACCTTCATACATTACCCATAAAAATCATAACGTGTGCATATATCATTCACGAACATTGTCATATACTTGCATGCATCATAATCTGCATAGAACTAACCATATCCTGTCAAGATTTATTTCCCCAGCAAGTAAAAGCTTTTTTCCAAAAAGAAGGTCAAAGATTAATACCCGAAACAACACGGGAGAACTATCTGAACGACCATGCAAATTATTTCTAGACAACATGTCAAAGATTAACACCCGAAACAAGACGGGGAAACTATCTAGGCGACCAATCTGGTATGAATTCCCGAAACCAAACGGGTTTACCAATAAAATTGGTTGTAGGTCAATTCCCGAAACAAGACGGGGCGACTAATCAACAGAAATCTGGCGGTATGAACTCCCGAAACCAGACGGGTTTACCAATAAATAGCAGACCATGGATTAATACCCGAAACAAGACGGGAAAACTATCTACATTCTGATAACTATTCATATCAGAAATAGCCAAGACAAAGGTTTATTCTGACTCTCTCTTATTATCAACCACCCTAAATGGCATCTTTAAGCCCATCACCGACTACACATCTTTATCTCTCCGGATGGCATCTTTAAGCCCATCTCTGACCACTTGTCGACACCTCTCCACCTTCAGAATGCTGCATATATGGTTAAAAACCAATACATACCATCTCTCTCATTCAAAAGACGAACGCAAAGTCTAGAATACGACTCACTCCCCAGCATTAGCTTCTCCAAATGGCATCTATAAGCCCATTCCAGCGCATCGTCAACTGACGATCCCATTCCATACAACAACGAGTGCAAATTTTCAGGTGTACTCGAGTGTTCAATCATCTTCTACCTTTAGGTCACGAAAGGCAAGCATACCAATCTAACCCTTCCGGTACAAGAAGATTGAACAGGGGAAACTTTTATACCCCAAAATTTTCCCTTCTACTTCTCAAGACAATTCACATCTCCATACTTAAGGATTTCACAAGGGTTGACCAGACAAACCCTCTTCTAAGCAATCAATCCAAATTAGGGTTTTGATTCTCTCAAGTCAGAATGAATTTCCAAGGCTCCAAGTGGTCATCATACCTCATCATATGCTTCAAGGGATCACCATGTCAAGTTTCAAGCATTACAAGTCAAATTTGCTCATCCAATTGCTCATATGGTTGAAAATCAGTTGTATTGGATAGAAAGTCAACTGTGGTCAACATATAGTCAAACTTCCTAACTTTTGGTCAACATCAATATTTTGAAGTAATATTCATCACTTGATCAAGGGTTGACCATGATTCCTCAAGGAAAGTCAAGATTTGATCAAAAGTCAAAGTTTGTAAATTAGGGTTTTTTAGACAAAAGTCAATAGAACTTTGACCAGGCATAACTTTCACATACTTTATTATAAATTTTTCCACAAAGCTCATTTTGAAGGGAATTCAATTCTCTACAACTTCATGTCTCACAAGCTTTGGCCAAAAATGCATCATTTGAGAGTTATGGATCAAAACATTATAGGTCCTTTTAAAAGTCAACAAAAAAGTCATCTTTTTGCAAAGAAGTGTTCATGAACATGGAAACTTAAATGAATATGAAACCAAAAGGAGTGTTTATAAGACATCTTGAGCTTTCTAAAAAGTCAAATAACACTCAAAAATGTTGAAAATTGAGCAAGATACAAATTGTGCAAGTTTGACATTTTTGAGGAGATGCACAAAGGAAAATACCTAGCAAATGCAAATATTTTTCAAATGGGCTTAAGTTTTCATGATCCATACTTATTCTTGAGAACACCCACGACCCCTAAGTCCATTTACACGCCTCCTTTTCATTTATTTAATTTATTTTGGAATTAAATCATTTAAATTCAATTTAAATAAAATAAAATGTATGGAGCAAGGATATGACAAGTTGGGCTTGGTTTCTACTTGTCTTGAGGACCAAGGACGCCTATGAAAGCTGTCAAAATCGTGCAAGAAGGTTTAATGCAATATTGAGCCAAGTTTGGAAAGATTTCATACAAATTTCAAATTAAATATTTCTTCCATCAATGCATGATATTTCCTCATTATTTCTGACCTAATCTCATGCTTTATATATACATGATACATTCACAAGCATAAAAAAGGAACTCTTGCCTCCACAAGCAACCCTAAAACCCTCAAAAAATCAAAGAAACTTGCAAAAAATGAAACCCTATTTCCTTCCAGTTGTAAGCCGTTCCAGCCATTCATTCGTGCTCCTGAGGTTCCCAGGACTTGATTCATACCATTGCACTAGGACAAAGCATTCCAGATTGAGCCATTCAAGTCTCTCCAATTTGGTATAATTCTCCAATTCGTTTATTTTAATTCATGCATTACTAATGAGTTTTGATTTCTTGTATGACCTCAGGAGACCCTTTAGAACAGGTTTGATGCATAACAAGCAAGCTTGAACACAGGAATCAGGATCTGCCATTGTTAGGGCATTAAGATCTGTTTGCTTCAAAACTCAATTAACAGCCACTTTCAGGACGAAAGAACACCGCTATTGTGTTCGCAAGGATCGAATTAGGAGATCTGGGTTTTTGTTTTGCTTTAAATGATGTGTTTTGCAGGTTTTTCAGATTAATACACGACCGAAGAGGATGACCGGAGCCCTAGCTCCGACGAGGACTCCGGTGTTGAATGTTTGACCGCGTGCATGGCGTCGTTCCCTCATTTGATTGGCTAGTGTAACAATAATGGGGCCCACGTTTGATTTGTTTTGAAAAGAAAAACGAAACGTTTTAACACTTATAAACAAATGGTTGTGTTTCAATGACAGGTAGATCCAATGGCTCAGTTGGTAAGCGCGCATGCTAGTAACCCAGGGGGTCCTGGGATCGATTCCCAGTGACCTCACTCTTTTTTTAAACCTTTTCCTTTTTTCTATTTTCTAACTATTTTCATTTTATTTTCTTAATTATTTCAATTAATTTAATAAATTAATTAGTAATTAGGTTAAACAATTAACTTAGTTAGGATTAATTTCACAATTAACTTTCTTTTCTATTTTTCTTAATTAAATTAATTAGTTTAATTTAGGTTAATTTATTTAATTTAAATTAAATTTATTTTATTTATTAAAATCAATTAGACTCAGGGTTTCCGATTCACCCGATTTTCACTTAGTAATTAGGTTAACAAAATCAAAACCTTTTTTTTACTAATTTCCAAAACATTTTCACTAACATACTTCTCATTATCCTGATTATTTATTTACATTATTTCGCATTTACAATTCTAGAAAAGATGTATAGGTCGCAAGTCTTTTTATTATGTAATAGCGTAGGATTTACTTTCCGCACCTTTACATTTCCGCACTTTACTTTCCTCACTCCTATTATGTATCTTCCCCAAAGCCATGTAATAGTGTAGGATTTACATTTCTGCACTTTAATTTCTATACATATATCTAACTGCTAGTAATTAGGGTTTACATGCTAAGACTAAAATCAATCCTAGATCACCTATAATCTCAAGATAATATATCTGAATACAACACACTTTTGCACTCACTCACCCCTTAGGGTATCCTCTCTTGTTGCCTTTCGAATAACATGGTCATGTCCCTCGAACGTAGGGATATCTTAGCTCAGACGCTCACGAATAATATCATCACAGCCTTCGAATCAAAGATCATAGTCCCTCGATGACCCTCGATTGTTGCCTAAGAATACATGATCTTGTCCCTCGGTTGTTGCCAACGAAAAGTGATGATCGTCCCTAAGAAATGATAAGATATCCTTACATATTGCCTTCTATGACCATACGAACGTCCCTTTACATCCAACGAATAGAGTTACCTACCAACTAATGGTATGGATAGCGTTACCCTAAAGGAAAGAAAAATAAAATGGAAATGACCATTCTAAGTAGGTAGTTACTCTTAATTGCTTGCTCTATCAAAATACTTTTCACACCTCACACTTACTTTCAAAAAAAATTTCAAACACTTTGTATACATTCCAGCGTGAATCATTGCAAAGTTAAACACTTTTCCAAAACAAAACATTTTTAAACACTTCGTATACATTCCAACGAGAATCATTACGAAGTCAAAGAGAAATGCCTTTTCAAAATATATTTTCAAACACACACACAGAAAGTAATTTATAAAGTGAGCTAAGTAATTAAGAGCCCGTAGATAACTACGGATGGAAAGGGTGCTAATACCTTCGCTTTTCATAACTGCCTCCCGTACTCAAAATCTAACGAAGGTCTTTTCTTGTTCTTTTCTCCTTCCCTTAATTAGATAAAAGAAAAGCCAGTGGCGACTCTTGCTATCCACAACATTTGCGATAAAACGCAAAACAAACAAGTCAGTTCTCCCAATGTGTTACAGTATCATTACAAACAAATATGGTGAAGTCACGATGAAGGGTAGAAGAAACAAAGACAACTGTTACCTATGAGTTCCCCTGGAAGAAAATCATAACATAAGTGTGGAAGTCAAATAGACTGTGAGAAAAGATCACCTAAAGGACAAGACTAATTAGAAGTCTACGGATCATAGTGTCCCAATGAATATCATAACATCAAGTAACTTAACCACAATTAATGGTCAATCTGCTGAAGGAAAAACTATGAATCCACCCCAGAAATTTTCAAAATTGAAGTTGGTCAATTGTCACTCAAGAGGATGAGATGTATATGAACACTCAAGAAGAGAGCAAGGGATCTGTTTGCTAAAGAATTTATAGCAATTAAAAGCGTGTGGGAACGTCATTAAGTGGGCTAATTTTTCAAAATATCACTCAACGATATTACAACATAAGGCACAACATATAAAAAGGGCAACCCAAGTTCAAATTTCTCATAGTTTCATCACACGCTATATTATTCCAGCAAGCCTCAAATTATTCACCTACAACCCTCAGAGAATCAATCCTTCACACTATACCATCAAAATGTCTCATCACAATGCTCCAGGATCAAGCAACAACAACGACAATGTGTCATCTGAAGAAGTTAATGACATTGTCCCTCTCTCTATCATTCCTTGCTCAGAGGAAAGACCTAAAAAGCTCCGCACACGCCATACAAGACGACCAAGGGATACATCTGTTCCAACTAGAGGTACTGCATCTAACTCACCTATTAATGATGAAATTAATCAAGATAGAGGATATGTAGACATGGTCATAAGGAGAATGGCTTCCAATACCCTAAAATTAGGTTTCCCTGTTGAAGGGATCACAATCCCTCTTAATCAACTGTCTGGTGAAGATGCTTCAAAGGAGCACACCAAATCATCTGTGAGGGAATTTGAGTCTTTTGAAGAGAATCTTGATAAAGAAACTCCTCTTAATAAAGTCACAACTGATGTTGAAACATCATCCCTGAAGAAGACTCCTCAAGAAAAGATTGTTGATTCAACTGATCAGAAGACTGAGAAAGATGCAACTGATGATGTCATAGATGTTGAAAATCTGTCTGATAATGAGCTTATCATAAATGTCAACCGTGGAATTGCAAAGAGACTGAAATCAAGAAAAGGAAAAGATGTTGCTTCTAGTATTCCATCTAAACCTGTCAAGAAGAAATTTATGTATGGACCTTCAAAACCTCGAAGCAAAGCCACTCCTTCGTCAAGTAAGAGGAAAATCATAACAAAATCTGATTCTTACTATGATGTTGAGACTAATGTCCTAGACATCTCACCTATAAAGAAGTCCATTATTCAGAGGACTGCTGACAATGTCCCTGATGCTCATACTGACAACATCAGTTTTCACTCCATAAAATTTGTTGCAAGATGGAAATATATATCAGAGGAGACTGGCGTTGGAAAGGGAGTTATGAAAGAATGCCTTGGATCACAAGGAAGTAATTCAATTGATCTCTAAAGCAGGTCTAATAAAGACAGACACCAAATTATCAAAGTGCTATAAAACCCTGGTCAAGGAATTCATAGTCAACATACCTGAAGACTGTGATGACAAGAGAAGTGAAGAGTTTCAGAAAGTTTTTGTCAGAGGAAATTGTATAAAATTCTCACTTGTTATCATAAATAAATATCTAGAGAGAAGTGAGAAGGAAGGATATGAGATTGAAGTCACTGATGACCAGTTGTGCAGGACCATCACTGCAAACCAAATCAAGTCCTGGCCAATGAAGGAGAAGCTTTCTGCTGGTAAATTGAGTATGAAATATATTATTCTACATAGATTGGTGCAACAAACTAGGTGCCAACCAAACACACCTCAACCATATCAGTGGGATTGGGCAAGTTTATCTATACATTTGGGATGAAGATACCATTTGACTATGGTACTTATATTTATTAGCAAACTCTGAAACATACTGCCACTTGTGCAACAAGGCTACCTATAGCTTTCCCCACTCTCCTAAGTGGAATCATTCTGCACCAACATCTTGGAATACTGTTTACAACTTTGGATGCCGAATGCAAAAGAGCTACACCTCTGACTTTCCACCAGAAGCTGTTTGTTGTAGCACATGTCCCAGACATTGTCTCAACATCTGTTGGTGCTGAACTCAAAATTGAAAAGAAAGGGGATGTGATTGCTGAAATCACTGCAACCTACAGAGAATTAGATGAAGTCATACGCATAAGCACAACAAGGAAGCTAAAATTTGAAGAGACCATCCAAATGTTGAAGATGAATGTTGCTACAAGTGTTGTTGAAGAGGCACGAGAGGAAAAAGCTAGCAGCTCAGGAACTCAAAGCTCTTCTGAAGTTGGATCAGAAGAAGAAGGAAGTGCAGGAAGTGGAGGTAGAGGAGAATCGGCTAGTTCTACAGAGCACTAACCGAACTGAAAATGTTGATTTTGCTTCCATTTGTTTTTGTAACTTTTAGCACATCAGTGCATGACATGCTTTGATTTTTTTGGTTGTACTTAACACTAGATCCTAAGTAATTAGTTATAACTAGTATTTATTTTTGTTATCCTCCTGTGAGTTTGACTGATTTTTTGGTTTTTGGTTTGGCCAAATTATGGCTAAAAAGGGGGAGAGTACGAGTGTTTAGAATGATTAGACATTAAGTTGAGGGAGAGCAGTTGTGAGTTGTTGCAGCTGTGAGAGTTTATGAGTGCCTATGAGTGTTTTGCGTTTGTGTTTTCATGTGTGTGAGCAGTTGAGATAATGAGAATGCTAAGGAGGAGCTGATAATTTTTGCAAGAAGGAGCTGCAATTTTTTTTGCTTCCTATGCTGAGTAGAAGCTGATGTGAAGTGTGTGCTTCTCATGCTAAGAAGAAGCTGAAATATTTATTGTTGATTGTTTATCACTTAAGATACAATGTAAGGAGAAGTTATTGTGCAGGGGGAGCAAAGTTTTCAACTATCATTTGTGCTTATGTGTACTATGTGCAGGGGGAGTAAAATACTGCATCTTTAAATGTTCCAACTGATGTTGTAACATCTGTGTTAATTATCCGTTGCTAACTCTATTTTTGATTGTGATGTTGTTTTTACTATGCTGCTCTGATGTATGTATTGAATGAAGTTTTAAATTGTATGGGTTCTACCCCAAATAATGTTTTAGCCAAAATTTGTCAAAGGGGGAGTTTGTTGGTTCTATTGATTGGCAGCAATTTTGGTAAAACATTCTGCTAAGAAATGTGTTGAATTTTACTGAAGTAACAGATGTCATAGCAGATGTCCTGACATGTGTAACTGACTAAAGTGCATAATTTTTAGGAAGTCAGTTTGTTATTATTTGTGTGCTTCGATTAAGGAAGCTGGTGAAACGTCTTCAGCTATATCTTTGGAGTTTTAATTTCCTGGTTTCATGGAGAGAAGACAGGAGGCACTGAAGACTTGTGAGTCAAGAAACCCTAGTTGTTGTTACTCCATTTAAAGGGCTGCAATCCTTATTTTGCAGTTGGTCGTTCCAGTTTTAGAGAATTTTAATTTTTACTTTAGGTTGTTCATTGTTTTGATTGTTAGTTGTTTATTGTGAGCCTCTCTTGTTAGTTGTTTATTGTGAGCCTCTCTTGTTAGTTACTAGAGAAGGACGTTTTTAAGCTGTTAGTTTTCAATCACCATAAGCTTTGAAGCAAGCATGATTGTGTGTCTTTGAAGAGTATCTTTAGTCTTTAGTTGTTTTTAGTATCACGGGTTGTGGTACTGAGGGAGTGAGCGGAGGATCCTCATATCTAAGTGTGGTATCTTAGGTAGAAGGATCACTGGGTAGTTTGATTAAGTGAGGAGGTGTAAACGGGGAAGGTTTAGCTTCGAATTAATACTACTAATAGTGAACTTCATCCCTGGCTTGAAAGCCCCCAAACGTAGGTTAGTTAGAGCCGAACTAGGTTATCAATTCTCTATGTTTTTATTGCTTTCTGCACTATTATAGTCTATTCTGTTTAAATCTGTTCTAAGAAGATATAAGTGTCGTGACATTATCTTCGACATCTCATATCTGATAATAGAATTTCAAGAGCATTTAAACAGTTTGGAGCAATCATGTATAATGATAGAAGTTCAATTCCAAGAATTCAAATGATATGGTTTGCTTGTATCTGGACAATTTGGAAAGAAAGAAACAATCAGATTTTCAAGAACAAGCTCTCCTCGATGGGTCAAATGGTGGAAAGTGTACAAAGATTATCCTGGTGCTGGATGAGCAAATACAATTTGTCTTTCAGTTGCAATCGTCATCAATGGTCCTCGAATCCTAGACTACTTATCAGTAATATGGTAGATGCTGGAATTGTAACTGATATGAGTGGAACAGAATTAGGATCAGCAGGTAGTTAGACTGGTTTGAGCAGAAAATCAAGCTGATAATGGAGGATTTTTGTGTTTCATGAGGCGTATATAGCAATATTAGTATGCACCAGGGTATGGTCAAGGGTATTAAGTAGGAGTAGTAGGGGTAAAGCTGTCTGGAAGTAGTGTAAAAGGTAGAGTTAAAACTTAGAGTTAGTGGTTTGGTGGTCAATGTAATTGAAAGCTAAAAAATAGATATTGTTATAATGGTTTTTCTGGATTGGAGATCCTTGCATAGCTCATGCTTGGAAATCCTTTTAATAAATTCTTTTGCCTTTTAAAAAAAACAAAGTAGAAGGTAGCGGCAGGTCCTTATAGTGTTTTAGAGAATTTATCTTGCTATCCCCTAAATTATACTTGTCACTCTCAATCCTATGAAAAGACCAAATATCCAATTAATTTCCATTACCACATTTTTACAAATTTACGGGAGAGACCGAATTTTTCAAATTTTCTGACGATACCGGAAATTTTGAAGCACTATTGGAAATTTGGCGAAAACAAGTAAGATTTATTGTATATTTTGTGAAATTTCTGGTATATTGTACCAGAAAATTCAAAATTTCTGGTATCTTCTACCAGAAATTTGGAAATTTCCAGTATTTTTGTATCGAAAATTTCAAAATTTCCGGTATTATCATTTACCAATAGTACCGAAAATTTTGAAATTTCTGGTGCGTATTGTCATACCAAAAATTTCGAAATTTCTAGTATTTCAGTTAAAAAAACTATTTTCCTTTTTTTAATTTTATTTTGCAGTGAGGACCAGAGGTAGACATGGATCTATTGCGGGACGGACCACCGATAGAGTCGATGTTGTGGCTCGAGTTAATGAGGTGTAGGTCTCAGAGCTATGTGGTGGACAACGTCCTCCGATCGGTTCTCATCAAAAACGGATGACTGAGTAGCAGGCGGTGATGGGGTTTTGTGCACCTCACGTTAGATTGGTGGAGCATCCACTACTATTGAGAAGGTTTAGACTCCTGGTGTGGAGGATAAGACTCTTATTCTTATAGTGGAGCTGGTAGTTGAGGAGCGGGTTGTTGAGGAGCAATCGGTGGTTCAGGAGCTGGTGGTTTAAGAGTTGATGGTTTAGGATCAGATATTTGAGGAGCCGGTGGTTCAGGAGCCGATAATTGAGGTTGTTGTTGCGCGAGTTGACGTGGTGTCCCCTGCTGATACAGACACCACCACTCGTGCATCTAGGAGCCATCATTACACACTGATAGAGGTTTCCCCGAATGACCTTCTGCATGTCCGTGTTGACGGGATACATGGACCATGTCGCTTATAGGATATGGCAGGCCAAGGTATGTAATATTGGTTTCGTTTAAATACTTAATTTTTTATTATTATGCGATTTGATGTATATTAATTTGTTTTAATTGTATTATTTTGTTACAGGAGCGTCTAGTGTTGAAGGTCTCTTCTCATATGTCAAAGTTGAAGAACTTCCCCGAGTGTTCGATGCTTGAGTAGGTGAAGAAGATAGTTGAGGATTTCCAGCTGGAGGACTTTGCTGGATGCCCCTTGACAATACAAGACGCCTCTCTGCTATCAGCTTTTGTTGAGAGGTGGAACCCGGAGACATCATCCTTACACCCCTCTATTTATATCAATATAATCCTCCCGAAACTCGATCTTTGTCACCCTTCTGTTATCAAAATCAGACAACAAACCGTCCAACATTTCTTTTTCAAGGTGACAAAGGATTCAGAGCCATATGGAAGCTTGAATTCAACAGGCGGTTTGTCATCGTTGTAGTACACTTCTGCCTTAATCAAAAATTGAGGAAGAGACATTTTGTTGAGATATGTTATCCAATAACCCTAAGAACCCTATTTATACAAATGGTGATGCATTCTAGATCATATGTGTCGGTGCAATCAAGAGCCTCCAAAAGTGTCGGCAAACTCTCAACCGTTGAAAAAACCTAATATTTAGACATACCTGAAATTTCAGTTTATAATGAAATTTCTGGTATGGACAAAAAATTTGAAATTTCCGGTATACCAAAAATTTCAAATACACTACCGGAATTTTTCTCATATCGAAAATTTTGGTAGAGATGTACTAGAAATTTCAACTGGTACCGGAAGTTTCAACCCCCTTATCGGAAATTTTGTCCGAAAATTCTTTATATCTCATCAGGAATAAAATTGGAATAAAAAAAGGGGTGGCAGGTATAATTTGGGGGGTGCCAATATAAATTCTAAGTATTTTAGGATTTTTCTTTTCGTTTGGTGGGCCTTATCCATTCCAATTCGCCTCATGCCTTGTAGTCAAGTCCGATTTACTCCTTTTGTTTTACTGTTTCAGCCCAATTTTAATTATTTTTTCACTTTTAATTTGTTTAACCCTTGTTAATATTTTAAATGTAATTAATTTGTTACTTGTATTATCTTCTTTAAATATTATAGTTTTTACTATTTGCTAATTGTTAATCAATTTTGTTAATTGATTTAATTTAATTTAATTGATTTTGATTAATTAGTGTTTTAAGTAATTTCAATTAACTTAATTAATTTTGTGTCAAATCATTTAGTTGTTTAATTACTTTTCCATTATTTGATTTCATCTTTACACACTTGGTAATTTTTACTTAATTAATTAAATATTGATATTAGTAAGTTGATTTGATTATTAAAAATTAATTAATTCTACTAACTGATTTTTATTAATTTAATTAATTAATTCTATCAATTCTTGATTAATTAATTAAATATCTACTTTATATTGCATTCACACATTTAGCTTTGATACATATTCCTAACCCAATTTGAATCGAGTTTTCGTTTCATGAGACTTCTGGATTATCTTGGCTTTGTTTGTTTGTATGAAATTTCATCTGATGCAGAGACTCTTATCCAATTTTATGATGACCATTTGACAAGTCGCACTTATCTGATACCTTGGGTTTATCTGATGCACATTATGCTTGTGATTTATTCTCACCTGTTGTGATATATTCTCACTTGCTGCTCGGTATATTCTTGACTTATTATCTGCTTATGGTTGTAAATCCAAAGGGATGAGAACAATGTATTGACTTCATTATGTCTAGTACTCGTTCTTATTTGGTTAGACTGTTTTTTACCCTTATCTTTTACTTTCATGTACATAGGATAGTCTCTTCATCTCCTCTCATTCTTTAATTTTCAAAATCTTCTCATCTTTTTCAAAACCTTCTTATTTTTTCTAACTTTAACCTCTTTCGCAATAAACCTCGACTATGTCGAGCGACTTGTCAAACTTATTTTCATTAATCAAATTCTTATTCATCTAACCATATTCTAACTCTTTCAAAAAGACTTAAAAATATGCAACCTCATTCAAACCTTTGTGTGCCCTCGTGCACCTTTTCCCTTTAAAATTTTTTTTGTGATTAGACATGAGTCATTTATAGTCGAGATGTCACTCTCCTATCCCCATGGTTATCGACTTCTCCACGTGAGTACTAGAGTGGTTCTTAAATCCTCCCTCATGTTGGTGCGTAGTCCTTTATTCTTTATCATACTTTGTGGGCGATTAGGCAAGTCTTCTCGATAAAATGACGACTTGTCTCTTCATTTAAAATCAATTAGCACACACATTTTTGTTCTTTTTTAGAAGAACTACAAGTTCTCTGATCCTTTATTGCACGAAGGGGGTACGTAGGCACAGAAGGTTTGCAACCGCGGAGGACGCAAAAATAATAAAAACAATTTCTTTTCTCATCTCCATCGTCTATTTTGCACTTTTTTTTATAGTCATACACATATTTTTCAAAGAGGTTTCTGCAGAGTACCGCATATGTTTAGGGTGCTAATACTTTTCCTTTGCATATCTAACCTTGTACCTTGATCTCTATTTTATTTTGGATTTTATTCACTTTTTTCCCATTTTCTTTTGGAAACAATAAAGTGCGGTGTCGACTTTCACTGATTATGAGTTAGATCAATTATCAAATTTTTTGCCGCTACAATATCCTTTTGAGCTTTGACATCAAATTTATTTAGATATACCTTATTGTTTAAGATGTAACATGTACATCTAAACTGGTGAAAATAAGATACATCTTCTGCCCATAAGTACATAGGTAAATCATTTTCATGGGTCATGGTTCTGAATATTTCTTGTAAAGATATGTCCTTTCTCTCTACAACTCTTTTTTATTACGGAGTTATAGGATAAGATAACTCATGGATAATTCCATGTTTTTTATAAAAGTTTTCAAATGACTTATTTTCAAATTCTCCTCCACGATCAATTCTGACTTTCAATTTCTTTAATTCTTTTTCATTTTGTACTTGTATGCAGAAGATGCTAAACACATCATATGACTCATATTTAGTTCTTAGGAATTTAATCAAAGTCCATATGTTATAGTCATTAACAATGAATAATCCATACATCTTCCCATTGATTGATGCAGTACCAACTAGACCAAATACATGAATGTGAAGTAGTTCTAAGGGTCTGAAGGTAGAGACAATGTTTTTAGTTTTAAAAGAGTTTTTGTTAATTTCCCTACTTGGCATGCTCCGCAAATAGCGTCCGAGTGATAATTAAGTTTTTACAAATCCTTAACAAGTTTTAACTTAATAAGTTTAGAGACTAATCTCGAGTTAGCATGACCTAACTTTCTGTGTCATATCCACTTTTCATCACTCACTAATAGAAGACAAAGTACCTTCTTATCAAGCAATTTAAGGAAATTAATTTTATAAGTATTTCCTTATCTCTTACCTTTGAACACTACGAACTTGTCATATTCATTCATGACTAAACAATTATTCTTATTAAACGTTACTTCATTGCCATTATCATAAAATTGGATGATGCTCAGTAGGTTATGTTTTAGTCCATATATTACTCAAACATTATTAATAGAAATATAGGAATTACCACTAATACATGTACCAATGATCATTCCTTTATGGTTTCCTCCAAATCCCACGGTTACTCCTTTTTTTAGAGTTAGGGTTTGGAACATATTCTTTTTCCCTGTCATATATCGTGAGCAGCCATTATCTTGGTGTCATGGTTTTTGATTTGCTTCTCCCTTGAAACATAGTTGATGCAAATAAAATTTCAAATTTAGGTACCCATAATCTTATGGTTCCTTTAGAGTTAGTTCTGAAAGGCTTCTTCTTAGTTTGTATCTTAGCTTTCATATAACAGGGCTTGGGATCATTCAAGACTTTTGGTATAAAAAAATTTGGTCTTGAATTAATCTTAGCCTTAGGTTGTGAACCTTTTAGAACCTTAAACTATGTGTTCTTAAGTTGTGGTTTAATCAGAACTTTTGACTTATGAGTCTTTAGTTCTGGTTTCCTCAGAACCTTTGACTTTGAAGTACCAAGTTTTGAATTGTTCAGAACCTTGGACTCTACATTCTTTGATTCTGAATAGTTTAGATCCTTGTCTTTGTCAGTAGAAAATACAAAATAACAATATAGATCTTTCTTAGTAGAGATAGATCAAGAAGGTTCCATTAGTTTATTCAAGGTTCCCATCCTTGGATTATCAAGTTTTTGTGAATAAACAATGTCTTCTCCTCTGCTCATGCTAACACCATAAATCATAGAAGTAAGTTTTGTCTGATTAAAGCCACTTATGATAAACTCCTGAAGAGCAAGTTCACGCTCATATGGAGGTTTATCAAACACATGAATAATTTGGCTTCTTTCTAAATCATCATATCTAATTTGAAGAGATTTTAATTCATTTGTTTTTTATTCAAAATGCTTTTTCAAAATTTTCACATGTCTAGATTTTTCTTGACAAGGACTCATTTCTTGAAAAGGACCCATAAGGTATTGAATTAAAGTAATTAAACCAGAACCAAAAAGTTTAGAAAATACTTCATTTTCTTCTTTAAAATCAGAGTCAGAATCTGAGTATGATTCTTTGTCAAAAGATGTTAGAGCCATTAAATCTAGATTGACTTCTTTTTCATATTTGTCATATTTTTCTTCTTGTCAAGTTCATCCCATGTTTCAATGAGACTCTTATTGACTTTGTTTCTGAATCTTTCCTTCTGATAGCTTCCATTCTTTGACTTGTCCTTTTGCAACTCTGGAGAGTTAACAATGCAGTGACCATGCTTCTTTCAGTTGAAGCATCCCTTCTGGTCATATTTCTTGTCTCTAGAACTAGATCATATGAATCCATTGCTTCTTCCTGAGGATATTATGTTCTTCTCAGCCAAATATTGAAATCTATTGATCAAGAATGCCATTTCTTCATCATCTGAGCCTTCTTCATAACCTCTCGATGAAGGAGCTTCTTTAGATTCCCAGACTTAAGGAGATTTGAAAGGTTGACCAATAGATCTTAAAGAAAAAGACTTGAATTGCTTAGTAGGTTGATCTCTTATATGTTCCATCTCATGACTTTGGAGACTGCTTATCAGTATTTAAAAACTTATTGTGTTTAAGTCTTTACCCTTTTGGATGGTTGTAACATTTGGTTTATATTTGATAAGGAAGACTCCTAAGATTGTTCTTGACATGATCAGAAGTTGTATAGCTCTAGTTCAGAACTTGAAGTCCAGATACCAGAACTGAAACCTTGAGAACATGGTTTCAATATTCTCATCTTCTTTCATTCTGAATAATTCATATTGTAGGACCAAAATATTAGTCTTTTCCCCTTTTACCTTTTGGTTTCCTTCATAGGTAGAAAACAAAGATTGAAATATGGTTTTTGCAATAGACTTGTTAATCATCTTGATGTACTCAAAGTAAGGTAGAGAATCCACAAGAATGCCACACACTCTGATGTTTTCTGTAGATCTTCTTTTGATCAGGTGTGAGACTTTTTCAGGCAGCAACCATTCCTAGTCCATCAACTGGAATAAAAATGTCATTTTCAAGAATGTCCCACAATTCATCATCAATACTTATAATGTGAGTGTACATTTTGCTTTTACACCATTCAAACTTTGTTGAATCTCCACTGAAGGATGAAGGTCTATAAGTATAGTTATTCTTCTCAGAGGTACTATAATCATCATAAACTTATAGGAATTGAAGTCACTTATCAAGCTAATGGTTCTCTATTAACTCAGTCCAAGAATGAGAAAGATATTTTGTCAAGGGATAATATGCCTGATGCAAAAGGTGTTTATGCACCTATGCTTAGTCACTGCAAGTTAAGTAAACATTGTTAGAGGGAGTTAATAGTATGAGCATTGATATAAAGTTGAAGAACAAGCACCTTGTGAGAGACACACCACTTGTCCACCTAAAACCTTAAGGTTATAGGTGAGTTGGTTCTCCCACTTATATATGCTTAAGTCTCCACATTCATATCCAATGTGGGAATTATTTCCTCAGTTACTCACACTTGCATATTATTCCAAAACTCCCCCTCAAGTGTGAGTCCACAATGCTCTCCACTTGTACCGTTGTTAACATCTTGCAACGGAACACCACTTCTTGGGCGCATTTCGATACAAGTTTCTTCCGGTCCCTTTCTCGAACCAAAGGCTCATGATACCATGTTAGAGGTAGTTAATAGTATGAGCATTGATACAAAATTGAGGAACAAGCACCTTGTGAAAGACACGCCACTTGTCCACCTAAAACCTTAAGGTTACAGGTGAGTCGATTCTCCCACTTGTATATGCTTAAGTCTACACATTCCTATCCAATGTGGGAATTGTTTCCTCACTTACTCACACTTGCATATTATTCCAACAAAAATGGCACTGATTCATTCCATGATCTTCACCTGTATAGGTCTATTGTAAGGGCCCTTAAGTATGTCACATTAATAAGACCTAATACGACTTTTTCGTCAACAAAGCATGTTAATTTATGGTCACTCCACTTGAAAGTCATTGGTTAGTTGCCAAGCAGATTTTATGGTATTTGACTTGTAATTCTTCACATGGTCTTGTTCTTATGCTATCCCTCACTGTTCGAACTTATAGTGACTTAGATTGAGCAAGCAACCCAAATCATAAACGTTTTACCTCGGGCTCATGTGTCCACTTTGGGCCAAAATTGGTTGCTTGGAGTTCTACGAAACGACCTCTAGTAGCACGATCAAGTGTTGAAGTCGAATATTGTGGTCTGGCTCAGATGTTCAAACTACATCTGAACTGCTTTGGTTGGAGCCTCTTTTCACTGAACTTCATGTTCATTTTCTTCCTCCCACTGTCTTTTGTGACAACTTGAGTGTTGTTTTGTTTTCACATAATCTAGTTCTTCATGCCCCGACAAAACTCATCGAGTTGGACATTTACTTCATTAAGGAACGAGTTGTTTCAAAGAAAATGTTAGTCAAACATGTTCATCCCTTTGCACAAATCACTGACACACTCATAAAGCCTTTGGGCACGACAGCTTTTCAGAGTTTGTGTACAAAGCTTAAAGTGATTTGTTTAAATCCACCTTAACAAAGATACGTATAAAACAACAAGTAATTAGTGTGTGTTAGAGGTAGTTATGCGTGTGTTAGGAGTAAGATCACTTGAATAACAAACTCTATGATTTGTCTACTCACTATATATTAAGTGAGATGTAATTAGTTCAAGTAATGAAATGAAATCATTCACACTCAATTCCATTACTAAGTCTTGAAAAAAAGGAAACTGGTATATGACAGAATAGTTTAAAACTATAAATTATAAAAAGTTATGAAGACGCAAACGAAACAAATTTAGAAGTATAAATAAAATATTGAATAAACATTATGCAACTCCTCCATTCAGTTTATATAAACAAAATTGTGTTAACCATATAATTGCAACTTAAATCGGTCAGATTTCAATTTAATACATAATACAATGTTAAAATAGAGTCGTGCATATGTATCTATAACCTGTTCTATGTTGTGATTGACATGATCATAATCAATCACATGCACACTGCCACTTCTCACGCTATACGCAACATGCTTTGGGAGAGCGAAATGGATTCTGTAATTTCAGAGATTCCACCCCTACCGTATTCATTCTCCACACTTTCACGGCTATCGCCTAGGCGTCTTTAATGTGGTAACTGTTACATACCGTTGAAAATTGTCAAAACGAAGGCCATGAAACGGAAATTATGGACTGGATTGGCTGCATTGAACTCACATCCACAATCAAGCGGTGGGTGTATGACCACCATTTGATGGTTGGGAATCAATTTTCGAAAATTGCATACTACATTATCGAGTTCCCAATATATCATCCAAAATGCGGATTGGTCCTATATGACCCAAGTTACTAAAGAAGCCTCTAACCAACACATTTCAAGTGGCAATATTGGGAACAATTTTGTTATTCAACATTTCATGAAGATACACACTAGCTTCTTCAGTGCCTAACCAATTACAGATACCCCACAAAATAATAGTATGTGTTATTATGTCTGCACAAACCTCCTTTTCAGCAGTGACATTATCTAAAACCTTGATAGCTGTTCTAACCTTACCCAACTTACAATATGCATTAATAGTTATAACATTTCGACATGGTAACAATCATAACATTTCGACTACTACATAATTGAGCCTACTTTTACTACATCATTGCAGAGCTTCAACTACAGCATGAGAACAGGCTTCGACGATGTGATAATATCTTGTCGAATTGTCAAACTAAGAAGCTACCCTTCAACCATACTAGAGTTCGATCCAATATCTCACAAATGTCCGCTTTAGAACAAACTCTATAAGGTCACGATAATAAACTAGCTTTCTTTATGTAGCTTTATCAACTGCATACAGTGGAAAAACTTGCAACTAGACAAAGTCTTAGTAATCATATCAACAACATTATCATCTATTGAAATCTTCAGCACTTGGACTTCTCCACGCTCGATTACCCCTCTGAGGAAATGCAGCCTCACATCAATGTGCTTGGTTCACTCATGATAAGTTGAATTCTTCAACAGGTGTAATGCACTTTAACTATCACATTTAATGGTGATAAGTCGACCTTGAAGTTTTAGCTCCTTAGCAAATTCTTCAAGCCACAATGCTTCTTTCACAGGTTCAGTGAGGCCAATATATTATGCTTCAGTGGTTGATAAGGCGACAACCTTCTAAAGTGTTGTTTTCCAACTGATTGTTGTGTAAATATAGTGAACATATATCCATAAATAGATTTTCTAGAATAATACAACCTATATAATCAGATTCAACATATTCTTCGATCATTGCTTTACTATCTTCACCATAGGGTCCACCATAAATTAAGACTTTGTTCAGAGACTCGTTTATGTACCTTATAATCCACTCTAATACTTGAAAGTGAGTCTTTTTAAGATTCATCACCTACCTGCTGACAAGACTTACTGCATATGATATGTCAGGTCTATTACAGACTATAACATACATCAAAGAACCTACTATGTTAGCATATGGGATGTTATTCATATAAGCTCTTTCTACCTTAATATTAAGACATTGATCTAGACTTAGCATGAATTAAGGGTTTGTCAGAGTCACAACAGGTTTTGAATTCAACATACCAAGCTTCTAGAGAATCTTCTGTAGGTATTCCTCTTAAGATAAGCATAATTTCGACAGCTTTCTATCTCTTCAGATGTCAATCCCAAGAATCCTAGAAGTTGCTCCCAAATCCTTCATGTTGAACACCTTATTGATTTCAGCATTCACCTTCATTACATCCTCGACATTGTTGTTTACTATGAGAATATCATCCACATAAAACAACAAAATAACAAATGAATTTCCAAGTCAAATCTAAAGTAAACACAGTGGTCGAAATGACTTCTAATAAAACCTATGTGTGCCATAAACTTGTCGAATATCTTATTTCACTATCGAGGAGTTTGTTTTAGTCCATATAAAGATCTATTCAACTTGCACATATAATTTTCTTTTATCGTATCTGCACACCCTTTAGGTTGCCTCATGAGAATTATTTCATCTAGATATTCACACAAGAAAGCGGTCTTCACATTCATTTGTTTCAGTTCTAGGTCGAACTGTGTCACCATGAAATGTAACATTCAAATGGACATGTGCTTCACAACATGAGAGAACACATCATTAAATTCATCATCTTCTTCTGAGTGAAACCCCTTGCGACCAATCTAGCCTTTTATCTCTTCGATGTCACTCATTTGATTCCTTCCTTAACTTTGAAAATCCACTTATAGCTAACTAACCTGGCTCCGGAAGGGCATGTTTCTTTATTAGTTCCCAAGTGTTTTTATCATGAAAAGATTTCATCTCACTATTCATGGCCTTTAACCATTCAGTATTATTTCTACTCCTCATAGAAATTATGACACTTTAAAACATGTTAGTACTGATGTCTCAACATCATAACACAATGTCCAGACATATGTTATGACAAACATGTTACATCTAATTAAATGAGAGAGATAGAGAGAGGGAGGGAGGGATGAGGGGCAGAGGGATAGAGAGAGAGTGAGTGATGGAGAGGGGATATATATATATATATATATATATATATATATATATATATATATATATATATATATATATATATATATATATATATATATATATATATATATATATATATATATATATATATATATAATCCATCCGGTAAATTCATTCCTATATTAGATCATTTGATAAAATTTGATTGTTGTTGATTTATATTGTTATTATAAAATCATTAATAATTATTAAAAATAAATATGTAGCAAATCAACGATAAATTCAATATGTGTAACAACTATAAATATTTACAAACTTTACTAATAACTATAAATATTTACAAATGTTTTATTGGTTAAAAAATTGTATTGTGGTGATAGTGACCCGTTAAAATAGTTAATTATCAGTTGATATATAAGATTGATGAATATCATTCTTTCAATTATTTATCATAAAATGTATTGGTAAAACTACAATATATTTACTTGGAATTGAACAGAAATTAAATTGATACTACAAAGATTAAATTTAGAAGATAGATAAGAATTCACCTAAAAATAATTGTAATACTTTTCTCAGTAAATAATTTGCTAAATATAAAATAAAATATCTTTTATTTTTAACATTTATTTAAAATAAAGTTTCATATTTACATAATGTAAGTTTAAAGAAATTAGAGTTGGTTTAAGCTTATATGACAAAAATTGACTAAAGATTTAATTTGGTTATAAAGTTTGTTTGCATGTGCTAGGATGTAGTCTCCTGACATCATTTGGCATTGAGGTCTTCCAACTTAACTTTCATAATTATCATTGGAATGTTACTCTTTGAAGATTCATGCATCAAATCAAGCCATGCAACATTGCTATTACAATATTTCTTTTAGACTTAGAAATTATTTCTAAATATTTGTTATCTTTATCATTAGTAGCACTAAAATCTAAGCGATTAAGTTAAATTTTGAAGATTAAAGTTAAACAACTGTATTTAAGAGGTAATTTTAACTAAAATCTAAGAACACTACATCATACTACTATTAATGATAATCTCATTAACTTTTAACTATATAAATATTAGCACATGGAAAGTTTAGGAAACAAAGTAAAAATGTGATAACTCAAATTTTGACACAAGAACATCTCTTGTAATTATATCGATGAAAAATCATGTCACATACCTGATTTATTTTTCCTTTTTGAATGAATATTTTATGGATAAATTTCACATAAAACTTATGTGATGCTTGGAAAGGTCTCATTGAGTAACCAACCTTATACACTTTGAATTATATAGCATACATAATTTACTTAGCTCTGTTGAAAAAATGAGGGACTAAAAAGTTCTAATGATTCTGAAATACAAACGGTAAATAAATAGCATAACTGAAGATATTTCAACATGATAAAAAAAACATATTATTTCTTTCTCTTCTATTTTCTCATAGCCTTTAAATCTATCACAATTACAGAGATGTTATCGTTGTTTCCTCTGTGGAGGGTGAGTTTAGATAGATACTTCGCAGCAGACTGAGATGCAGGATCAACTCCTCCTTCTCCTTTGTCATATAATGTTGTTTCGCTGTCGCCATATTTCTTGTGCCAAAGAAGGATTCTCTTCCTTGCAACTTCACATGCTTCTTTATTTCTCTCTTTGCATAATATTAACTTCTGGCTCAGAAATTATCCATGGTTTCAAGTACTTATCACCTGTAGAACAATACAATAGTAAGGATAACTACTACAATTATTAATATGGAGTGAAATTACAACAGTTTTAAACAAAAACTAAAAGTGGCAAAAAAAAATCATATTCGATGGCTGAAATCACATTCCAGGGAGTGTATTAAACCTTTTTCAGCAAAAACCATATGATTCATATAGATAAGTGGTTAAGATGGGAGCTGAATGAGCTGCACCAAAAAACAAACTGGAGAGGACCAAAAAAATATACTAGAGAGGATCCAGGTCCAACCCCTTAACACCAAACAGAATAGAACAAAATGCAAGGGTAATAGTATAAAGTTGCAACCATGCAATAGACGTACCTATGGACCTTGACATTGCCAAGACACCAAGAACTCAATATCATTTCCAATGTATGACTCTTCCTCCTGCAACTTCTATTCTAGCTCTTTCATCCTCTCTATTCGACTGCAAATATGAAGTAAAGTTTCTTATATTAGACAACTTCATCTTCCGATATAAATTCATCAAAAATATTACCTGGCATGTGTCATAAAAAAACTATAATTTTCCCCAAGAAGTGCCAATTGGTCTTCGAGATGATGATAGTTCAAGCGAGATCCACTTATAGCTAACTAACTTGGTTCCGGCAGGGCAAGTTTCTTTATTAGTTCCCAAGTGTGATTATCATGAAAAGATTTCATCTCATTATTCATGGCATTTAACCATTCAGTATTATTTTGACTCCTCGTAGAAATTCTGACACTTTAAAACATGTTAATACTGATGTCTCAACATCATAACACAATGTCCAAACATATGTTATGGCAAACATGTTACATCTAATTAAATGAGAGAGATAGAGAGAGGGAGGGAGGAGGGGCAGTGGGATAGAGAGAGAGTGAGAGATGGAGAGAGGGGGAGGATATATGCGTGTGCGTGTGTTGGAAAACCTATAAAGACAATGGAAGAAATTTCTTAGAGTTCTTGAAATTTGGAAAATCCCAGGAGGATTATAAAACACTTCTAAACATATTAACCTTGTGCGATTCATATATAAAAAATTTGAGAGATTGAGATTCGTGTATAAAATAGGATTTATTCTTGAAAATTTTGTTCACTATTTTCTAGTAATTCTCTTATAATATCTTGTAACAACTTTTGAAAATCTAATAAA
This sequence comes from Vicia sativa, assembly GCA_021764765.1. Taxonomy (NCBI): domain Eukaryota; kingdom Viridiplantae; phylum Streptophyta; class Magnoliopsida; order Fabales; family Fabaceae; genus Vicia; species Vicia sativa. The sequence goes on from CM038795.1 coordinate 237,804,128, forward strand.
TTACAGAGTTGCTATCACCCTTAGTATTGAGTTAATCAAACTGTATAAACAGTTTTTTTTTCTAGTCTTTTATCTTCTTGATTGTTACAGATTTGTCTTAACTCTTTGCAAACCAGATTATTATGTTGCTTGTGTCCATTTATTTTGACTATCATTGTTCTTTTGTCTCACATCAATAACATTTGATGTGTTTGAAGCTATCAACAAATTATCTAAATGTGCCAGAGTTTTCCAAATACTAGTTGATATTCAAAAACATTAAGACTTTGTCTTTAGTTGCTATTGCTGACTAAGACTAATGACCTATGAAATGACCTGTTGGTTGAAAAATCATAGTCAACTAATGTTCATGGTCAAATCTTGTGGGGTCTAATGCAAATGAGTTGCACATCACTTTCAACCATCTTACTATTGATCCAAGCAAATGAAGAAATTCTCAGTCCAAATTTTCTAGCCAAAACAACATATAAAAAATGTAGCAGTAGCATCCTTGTTCCCATGTTATCATCATGTAATCAAACACCAGAAAGATCAGAGTAATCAATGTTTAAAGAAAAAAAACTTTCATTTTGATTCACCAGCAATGTCTGTACTAAACAATGAAGAAAAACTTTCAGATTTCTCACTTTTTGGGCTTGTCTGTCATGGTTTGAAGTTGAAGGGAGATTGCATTCAAACCCCTCACTCCTTAAAAGTTTATCATGTTTTAGGAAATGCACATTCAGAATGCACAAATTGTTCGAAAGCACGCATTCAGGACTGCACAAACTGTAAGGGAGAGCGCACAAAATGTTCCTGCTACACTCACAATTCAGGGCCTACATGTGTTTGGTGTGAAACATGTATATGCTTGTTCATAAGATTGACTGAGTTTCTATCATCTGCTGCCGCTGCACAGCACGGCACACCATCCGCGTAACAAAGCCTTAAAACTAATCTACATATCAGTAATGCTTATTGTCAGCATCATCAATTAAACATAGTCTGTTTTCCTCCTAAACTAGTGACTCTCTCACACACACGCACACGCCCGCGCCTAAGCAATGATATATCCAGAAGGGATGTTTTTGGTTAAAAGCAACATCCACAGCAATATATCTTACAGAAATACAGAATCAGACAAAGATTACAAGGAAAAAAACTAGACAACAACAAAAAATTAGAAACATCTTGGCAAATCAAAATAAATATTGACAGAAAATATTGCTCTTACGGACAAGATTGAATGACGGAAAACAATAATTCCTTTTCGAATATTCAGTTACCAGAAAGAAAACAGATACTCTACAACAGATAAGAGCCAACGAGAAGCCAAGTAGTCTTCTCATTTTTGCTGTAGTGAGCCTTTTTTAGATTTCTTCAACTGCCACGGCGGTAAGCAACCTTTATAGTGAGAATGCAGAAACAATGAACACATCGGTACTTCCATTTGTGGCATCGAGATTGATGACAAGCAACTGAAGGCCGTTCGCAGTCTCTTTTTTTTCACTATCACTCTCTTGAAAGTTCGAATCATGCTGAACCGTAGAAGTCTTAAGTGCTTCCGGGAGTATGCAATTGCAAAAGGAACCTACAACAAAAACAAGAAACCATACATCAGAACGCGAATTCATATATACGCGCAGTATAATCACTTACTCAAAAGAATTCATATATGTGTACCTATTCTTGCTAGGCGATTCACCCATTTCGGTATAGAATTTCCTGTAAGCTTGTAACTAATATCTTCACAGAAATGATTGCAGTTTTTCACAATCAAGTGATAACTATCACCATTGTATTTCGCGCAGACATGTTCTCCATAAACTCTCGAATCTGGAACGGATCTAAGCTAGTAGTTCCCACGAAAATCGACTTCCTAAACTTAAATCCGGGACACTGCCTAGGCTCAACCTCAAACACACCACTTGTTGGATAATCATGAGCCCCAAATGCATATTCCACTCCATAAACTACAAGTACATAATAACTTCATCTTAGGAAATACTAATAACTTTTCACCATAAACAAATAAAAGTGCTTATATACACATGCATAAAACATATAAGCACTTAATTGTGAAGTGAAAAACTAACCTTCAAGTCCAGTGTGGAAAATACCAACACCAGCCCAATACATATATCCATTAACAGTAGTCAAATCATAGACATTGAGATAAACAGGAGTGTTTCCAGGTTTGTTTCCATCTGATTTCAGCTTAGAGAATATGCAAAAGGGTGTCACTGATTTGTTTTTGAGACGAAACCGCACGATCGAAGGCCATCCATTTTTAAATCCTGATTTCATTTTCATCAATGAATCCAGCAACAAATCAGTATCTACTATTTCTACCTGCAAAATTATTTGCACAAATTATTGCACAAACAAAACCTGTTTCTTCTTGAACAAATTATAGTAAAAGAAATGAAATCACTTCAAAGTTTTCAAACCCTATCTTTCAAGATCTAACTCATATCTAAGCTCAATTTCCATGACATAAAATAAAACTACTAGTACAAAAAAAAATAGCAAAATCTAAAGGGAAGAACAAAACACATCAAAGATAATAGATCAAATTAGGAAAAAACATAAAACAACTACAAAAATTTAAACAAAAATTATTTAAAAAAATCAAAAAAATAAAAAGGTAAATACAATGGAAGAAAAACAAACAAACCTATTAAGAGTGAAGTGAAAAACTCCTCCTCTACCACCAAAGTATGAATGAATAATAATTACTCATTCATTTTCAAACAAGAGAATGAAACAATGTGTGTCTGAAACTCAAACCTCACACATTGTTCTGACAAAACAAGTGAAAGCTGGTTGTGTTGTGAAGTTTATAGTTAAGAGACCAGACAGAAACTACTTTGTCTTTTTTTTATTATACTTACTCACACTTGCATATTATTCCAACAAAAATGGCACTGATTTATTCCATGATCCTCACCTGTATAGGTCTATTGTCAGGGCCCTTAAGTATGTCACATTAATAAGACCTAATACGACTTTTTCGTCAACAAAGCATGTTAATTTATGGTCACTCCACTTGAAAGTCATTGGTTAGTTGCCAAGCAGATTTTATGGTATTTGACTTGTAATTCTTCACATGGTCTTGTTCTTATGCTAGCCCTCACTGTTCGAACTTATAGTGACTTAGATTGAGCAAGCAACCCAAATCATAAACGTTTTACCTCGGGCTCATGTGTCCACTTTGGGCCAAATTTGGTTGCTTGGAGTTCTACGAAACGACCTCTAGTAGCACGATCAAGTGTTGAAGTCGAATATTGTGGTCTGGCTCAGATGTTCACACTACATCTGAACTGCTCTGGTTGGAGCCTCTTTTCACTGAACTTCATGTTCATTTTCTTCCTCCCACTGTCTTTTGTGACAACTTGAGTGTTGTTTTGTTTTCACATAATCCAGTTCTTCATGCCCCGACAAAACTCATCGAGTTGGACATTTATTTCATTAAGGAACGAGTTGTTTCAAAGAAAATGTTAGTCAAACATGTTCATGCCTTTGCACAAATCGCTGACACACTCATAAAGCCTTTGGGCACGACAGCTTTTCAGAGTTTGTGTACAAAGCTTAAAGTGATTTGTTTAAATCCACCTTAACAAAGATACGTATAAAACAACAAGTAATTAGTTAGTGTGTGTTAGAGGTAGTTATGCGTGTGTTAGGACTAAGATCACTTGAATAACAAACTCTATGATTTGTCTACTTACTAAATACTAAGTGAGATGTAATTAGTTCAAGTAATGAAATGAAATCATTCACACTAAATTCCATTACTAAGTCTTGAAAAAAAGGAAACTGGTATATGACAGAATAGTTTAAAACTATAAATTATAAAAAGTTGTGAAGACGCAAACGAAACAAATTTAAAAGTATAAATAAAAGATTGAATAAACATTATGCAACTCCTCCATTCAGTTTGTATAAACAAAACTGTGTTAACCATATAATTGCAACTTAAATCGGTCAGATTTCAATTTATTACATAATACAATGTTAAAATAGAGTCGTGCATATGTATCTATAACCTGTTCTATGTTGTGATTGACATGATCATAATCAATCACATGCACAGCTGCCACTTTCTGTTCACGCTGTACGCAAAATGCTTTGGGGAGAGCCGAAATTGGATTCTGTAATTCTAGCAGAGATTCCACCCCCTACCGTATTCATTCTCCACACTTTCACTGCTATCAGCTAGGCGTCTTTAATGTGGTAATCTGTTACATACCGTTGAAAATTGTCAAAACTGAAGGCCATGAAACTGGAAATTATGGACCTGGATTGGCTGCAGTTGCAACTCACAGTCCACCGCAGTCAAGCAGGTGGGTGTATGACCACCATTTGATGGCTGGGAATCAATTTCCGAAAATTGCATACTACATTATCGAGTTCCCAATATATCATCCAAAATGCGGATTGGTCCTATATGACCCAAGTTATTAAAGAAGCCTCTAACCAACACATTCCAAGTGGCAATATTGGGAACAATTCCTTTTTTCAACATTTCATGAAGATACACACTAGCTTCCTCAGTGCCTAACCAATTACAGATACCCCACAAAATAATAGTATGTGTTATTATGTCTGCACAAAACTCCTTTTCAGCAGTGACATTATCCAAAACCTTGATAGCTGTTCTAACCTTACCCAACTTACAATATGCATTAATAGTTATATTAACCGTAATGTTATCTGGATTTACTCCGTTTACCAACATTTTCCCCAAAAGCTGCAAAACTTGTTGATGCATTCCTTGAAAAGATAAACCATACATGATAGTGTTGTAAGTGACGCAATTCAACTCGACATTCCTTTCTTCCAACTCTCTTATAAGTCCACAAGCCTCTCTGAATGCATTCGCCTTAAAGAGACCATCCAATAACTCGTTATATGTTCTGATATTAGGTAAACATTCATATTTCTCCATCTGATCAAGCACACTCATCGCCCATTCTACTCTTCCGCCACGACATAAGCCTTTGATAAAGTTATTGAATGTAACAACAGTTGGAGGACAACCATCGGAAATCATATTATCAATAAGATCAAAAGCTTGATCAAACATAGACATCTGACAAAGGATATCCACCATGCAGGTGTACGCCACAACATTTGGACGGCAGCCACAATTTATCATCTTGTTCCATATTTCACAAGCACTAACCAAATCCCCCGATTTCGCAAAGCCGTGTATGATAGTGCTATATGTGGTCACATTTGGACGAACAAAATCTTTCTCCATCCGATTATATACAGATACTACCTCGTCCATCCTCCCATTGGAGCAAAGACCGTGTATAAGAGTGTTGTACGAAACTACATTTGGCTTAACTCCCTCTCGAATCATGAGATTCCACAAACCAAGAGCATCACCAAGTCTCCCTCGCACAAAATAACCTTTTATCAAAGAAGTAAACGTATGAACATTAGCACTACACCCTCTCACAAACATTTGCCCAAAAACCACAAGCGACAACTCAACATCCCCCCTATCAGAAAGACAACTAATAACCGTCGAGTAACTAACAACATTCGGATCAACCCCTTTTTCCACCATCTCATTCATCAAATCAATCCCCTCCTTAATCCTACACCCTTTACACATTCCATGAATCAAAGCATTATAAACCGACACCACAGGCTCAAATCTCATAGCCAACTCTTTCGCTCTATCCACCTCACCTGACTTACACATCGACGATATTACAGTAGTATAACTAACATCATCCGGATAACAACCCTTATTAGACATTTCCTCAAGCAGCTTACATGCACCATCAACCTTCCCATTTTTACAAAGCGCCTTAAGAAGAACATTATACGTAAAAACATTTGGTTCCAATCCTTCACCTTTCATGTTATTATAGAGAGGACTAATCATCTTAAACATATTTTCACCAAGCAAACAATCCAAAAGATGATTATAAATCTTAACACTAGGCCTACACCCAAACTCCCTAATCCTATAAAACATTTTCAAACCCTGTTCACCCAACTTTGCTCTTTTATAAGAACCCATCACAGAAATGAACAAGTCCTCAGAACAAGGTACATTTTCCACCTTCATCTGTTGCAGAAGATACTGAACAGCGTCCATTTCGTTGTTTCTTCCAAGCTTTTCAATCATGGTTTGGTATGTTAATTGGGTGTGTTTGAAAGCTCCTGAATTTGATATGGATTTGAAGTATTCGAGTGATGAAACAATGTCTGGTTCGTTTTTCAGTACTTGTAAAACATGGGATTCTGCAATTGGATTGAGGATGGGTTTGTCTGGGTTTGGAATTGGGTTTGTGGTTAGAACAAATGGGATTGGAGATTTGCGATGTTTTAGTAATAAGGAACAACCATTTCTCAAATGCATTCTCATGTTTCAGTGGAAATTAAAGGTTTAAACTTCAAACCATGCTTTTGTTGTTTCAGCACAAGTAATTTTTTCCATGAAAAAAATCAAATACTCCAACTTCTCAAAATAAGTATGGTAAAGAGATAATGATATTTTTATTAAATTATTCTTGTTTGCTATTATTAGTGTATTTCTATTATTATAAATATAAAGTTATGAAATTTATTTTGAAATAAATAATTTATAATATTTATAGTATTTAATTATAATTATTGCATGATAAAAACATTATTATTTTATAAAATGATGCATTACAAAAAAACTGTGAATATTTGTTTATAATATCAACTTTAAAGATGATAGCTACTTTCCCAAATTAAGGTTTCATCATTAGGCTTGAGAGCAAATAAAAATAAAACACAAATAAAAATATATTCTCTTTGTTTTTTATTATAAGTTACTTTAAAAAAAAAAATTTGTACCACAATATAAGTCACTTTACATTACCATTGAATAATTAATGCTATTTTTCTTATTATATTTTAAAATATTTATTATTCTCTCTCCTTTCAATTATATAGGATAATTTTGTAATAATTTTTATAATTTTTTATTTTCATACAAAAATTATTACATTTCTTAATACGTGTGGTGTATAATTACATATTAAGCCTTTTGATTAAAAATTTAATCTAATCTAATGGTAAAGGTAAAATAAACTAATTAAATATTACTTGTTTTATATTGATTAACCATAAGGTGATAGGTGAGTGGGTTCTAATTCCTATCTAATATGAGACTATTTCCTCACTTACTCATACTTGCTATATTCCAACACTCCCCTTCAAGTGTGGGTCCATAATGCTCCCCCACTTGTAACGTCGTTGACACCTTGCAACGGAACACCACTCTTGGGCGCATTTCGATACACCTTGCAACAGAACACCACTCTTGGGCGCATTTTGATACAAGTCTCTTCCGGAGTCTCTTCTGGAGTACACCACTTGCCCACCTAAAACCTTAAGGTGATAGGTGAGTGGGTTCTCCCACTTATATATGCTTAAGTCTCCACATTCATATCCAGCGTGAGACTATTTCTTCACTTACTCACACTTGCTATATTCCAACAGCATGCCCATAATTTTTGTTGCATTTTATATTTTTTTAATTGTAGAATAATTAACCTAACCTAATTATTCCCTACATTTATTAATATCTGCACTTGGGAAAAGAAAAGCCAGACGAAATTTTTTTGGACTTCACACTGCACACGATAACCCTTCGTTGCACTTTGTATTTCTATAAAGTAGTTCCATTTTTTTCCTCATAAACCTTCCTAAAAACCAAACACCATTATTATTATTATTATTATTAATTTCAATATTTCAAAACTTCAAATGATTTGTGTGAATTATTTTATCCATGGAGATAAAGGATCGAATCACCATTGACGCTTCTTTTCAACAACAACAACCAGAAGAAACCATTTCTATTGGTAAGAATCATTTTTGAGTCAAATCAAAATTGAATTTTTTTTCACAATTCTTAATTTCATGATGAAAATCCTGTACCATTTTGAATTGATTTCTGTGAGGGCTTTGGCTTTTACAAACATCTAAATTGAATTCAGTTATGTCAATATAGCTGACTTTTCCTATGGTGAGAATTCTAGGTTTTAATTAGAATGTGTCTGCTTTAGATCTGATACTTTCAAAAATGCAGTCGTTGCAAACCGGAGTTTCTGGATGTTTACAGCTTGATTCAAAGGTACGGTAATGAGTTTGTTTGTTTACATTGCATGTTGAATCTTAAAAAGTTGTTGTTTTTTATTTCCATGTTGCTTGATTCGAAGGTATGAGTAATGGGTTTGTTTGTTTACATTACATGGGAACCTTACGCAATGGTCTAAATAAAGGATTAACAACTCTTTCTGCAGGATTGTTGACATTTTTTTATTGAGTATCTTGCAGATCTATTGAGTTTGCCCAAAAGTTCCACGGAAAAAGGGAAGTGAAGGTAACAACAAGCAAAATGTGACTTCTATTGAATTTGCTTGATTCGAAGGTATGGTTGTGTTTTGTTTGATTATAAAAAGTTGAATTGATTTTCGATTACTTCTGGTGAATATGCAAGTTGTTAGTGTTTTTAAGTTGGCATTAATTTTGGTAAAACTAAGCTTTAGCAATGTCATGATGGATGTCATGACATTCAGAGATTGAAAATAAATCCTACCTGCTAAGGATGTTAAAAGACATTTCGAGCGGAAGCTAAAGTTGTCTGAAATTGCGAAAAGATCGATGTCATAACGGATGTTATGACATTCATGTGACATTCTCGAGAATGCTTGTTCTGAGATTTTTCAGGAAGTTTGTTGAGCTGCTAAATATTGTTTTTCTGTTATTAGAAAGCATGCTCACGTGGCTGCTAGGTTAATCTTAATTAAACCTAAACTGCTTCTATAAAAGGAATTCAACCCTTACAACTGTGTTGCGCCCTTGGATTATTTTGAAGAGATAGCAGCTTGTTTTTGTGTACTGTTAGGATTAGTAACAGTTGGTATTTGTAATTCTAGTTTCTCTTGTGAGCCAAGCAACTATCAATTGATAAGTGCATTGGACTAGGATTTATTGTAAGGGTAGTTTATCACTCAAAGCTTTAAAGCACGAGTGTTTGTCTCTTGATTGAAAGCTTTGAAGCGAGATCAAGATAGTTTATTGAAGTGTGTCTTCACAATTCAATTATTCAATAGGTTGATATCACTGCGTGATTGAGGGGAGTAGGTACTCGGATCTAAGTAGGACTTAGGTTGAAGTTGCATTGGGTAGGTTTTAAGTGAAGGAGATAAACGGTGGTTTATTCACGAATTAATTCTACTAATAGTGAATTTTCTCCCGGCTTGGTAGCCCCGAGATGTAGGTGTAGTTAGACACTGAAATGGGTAAACAACTTATTGTGTTCTTTACTGTTATTTATATTTACTATGTAAATTGTTAACAGAGTGTCAGATAGTGTGTCATAACATTCTCTGTGACATCACGTATCTGCTGCCAGGAATTTCAATTGGCATCAAAGCAGGCACCCTGCCTGTTATTTCTGGGTGAGATCTAGGGATAATAGTTTCTGGCGTAATGGATAAAGAAGGAGGATTTGGAGGAAGACCACCTATTCTGGATGGGTCTAATTATGATTACTGGAAGCCTCGTATGGTTGCCTTCTTAAGATCAGTGGACATTAAAGCTTGGAGAGCTGCTGACAAAGGATGGAAACATCCCACCAAGCTTGAGAAAGATGGGACTACTGTCTTGAAACCTGAGGAGGAATGGAGCAAAGAGGACGAAGAGCTAGCTCTAGGGAACTCTAAAGCATTGAATTCTCTGTTCAATGGTCTTGAGAAACATCTTTGGTCCATCAATGTGAGTGGCCAAGGATGTTTGGGACACTCTCGAACTACTCATGAGGGACATCCAAGGTGAAGATGTCAAGACTTCAGATGCTCACTACCAAATTTGAGAATTTGAAGATGAAGGAAGATGAGAATATTCATGAATTTCACATGAATATTTTGGAAATTGCCAATGCCTCAGGAGCACTTGGTGAAAAGATGTCAGAAGAGAAGCTGGTGAGAAAGATTCTCAGATCCTTGCCTAAGAGATTTGCAATGAAAGTCACTGCAATAGAGGAGGCTCAAGACATCAGCACCTTGAAGGTTGAAGAACTTATTGGATCTCTTATGACTTTTGAGATGGGAATCAGTGAACCTGTTGACAAGAAAAACAAGAGCATAGCACTTGTATCCAATACTGAAGAGGGATGCAAGGTGGAAGATGAAGAGAAGATATTTGAAGCTATAGCCATGCTTGGAAGACAGTTCAACAAACTGATCAGAGGATTGATCCAAAGTCAAGGTCAAATGTCAAGGACATTCCATCGACATTAGATCTTATGACTCAGCAGAAGATCCAAGTCGAGGAAAAGGAAGTCAAGGCGTAAAATTCAATGTCATGAATGTGAAGGATTTGGACATATTAGAGTGAATGTCCCACCTTTCTAAAGAAACAAAATAAAGGAATGGCATCACTTGTCCGATGGTGATTCGAAGTGAATCGAGGAAGAAGGTGTCAAACTTATCACTGCTCTCTGGAGTGTACAACTCGATATGGATTCTAGTGATGAGGAAGTGACATTTGAAGAGCTTCTTGAAAACTACCGTGTATAAAAATGGAAAAGCATGTCAAAATGAGGAACAAAAAAGCGATTGAGAAGTTGGAAGTCGAGAATGTGAAGTTGGAGGTCGAGAAGAGGAAAACACACCACTATAAATCACCTCAATAGTGATATTATTATTTGAATTCCAAACTTGATCGATGTCTAAATCATCAAAATGTTGACATCCGATCGATAAGTTGGAAGAAATTCTTCAGCTTGGACAAAATGTAGGAAATAAGCATGGTCTAGGATATGTGGCTGAAAAGCAACCTGTTGATGACATTAAGAAGAAGAGACATAGGAAAACAATGTCAAAACAGTGTCACAACCCAAAACAGAAATGTGTCCGCTCGGTATGTGATCGCAAAGATTTGCTAATAACCGTGAATGGAACAAACACGGAAGTCAATGACAAAAAGGATGTCATACCACAAGTCAGGGAATAGGTCTGCCTCAGGGTATGTGGAGACTAAGAAGTTTGTCAATAACAAAAGGAAGAACAGACCTAATAGACCAATGTCAAACAGATGTCACAACATTGGGTGCAACATCAAAATCATAGAAACATGAACAAAAAGTTTCAAAGATGGAGATGTCATTATTGTGGAAGGTTTGGTCACATAAAATCTTTCTGCTACATACTACATGGATATCCTAATCAAGGGTCTTATGTGAAGCCTAAAACCAACGGTATCATACTCTCAACGGAAGAAGAAATTGCTCGTAGCTAACACTCTTAGTGTGTCTACCAAGGAAGACGGTACTTTGACATGGGTGTTCTAAGCACATGACTGGAGACATAAATTTTCTTAAAGATGTTAAACCTCATTCTGTCAGCTTTGTTACTTTTGGAGATGGAGCTAAAGGAGAAATCAAAGGTATTGGAAACTCAAACTGGTCTGGAGTTCCAAGCCTAAGTGGAGTGTTGCTTGTAAAAGGTCTGAATGCAAATCTCATTAGCATAAGTCAGCTATGTGATATGGGATTCACAGTCAACTTTACTAAGGCTGAATGTCTTGTAATCAATGATGAACAAGTAGTGTTTATGAGAGGAGTCAGATCAAAGGACAATGCTACATGTGGAATCGAGAACACCACTCTGCCTTCTGTGTTCTACCAAAGATGAAGAGGAAGTAAAGTTGTGGCAGCAAGAATCGCCATCCATACCTCGAGGAATGAAAAGGATCGGCCCATGAGGAGTCGAAGGATACCAAGACCTTTCATGGACAAAGGAGAATTTGTGGTAAGTATAAAGTTGGACAGAAATCGAATGTCACACTCAATGTCTAGACATCGACCACTTTTAAAGTACTAAAGCAAAGGATGTGGCATGAAAGGATAACCCAAAGATCTTCCAAAGGATACAGGAGAGAGTCTTGGATGAAACCCTCCTTGTCGAGGAGAAAAGATCATGGTGGCATCCATCTATGATAATGACATAGTATCCAAGGAATGTCGACACATTGATGGAAGGCTCTACAATTCTTTCACAAAGCAAGTATGCAAGGAATTGTGTCAAGAAGCTTGGATGAATAATGGCCACACTAGGACTCTTACCCTCCACATTTGAAGCGTCCAAGAAATCCAGTGGAGAAAGTGTTGTTCAAAGCTTGAGTAAAAGTCCGTTGATGGATGTTCCTTCTTGAAACATCTCATGTTTTGGATCGCAAAAAAACTGCTTAACTTTATACAATGTTAAAGTTGAATGCATAGCGGAGAAATTGCTTTAAGATAATGGATGAAGCAGATCGACTAGGTACAATGTCATACAGATGTCATGACATCGGCTGTGATATCGTACTAAAGTTCTTAAGACTAGTCAACTTAAGACCTTGAGGGACAAACCGACTCTTGTCAATATGTGAAGTTGTAGCAATTAACCGAGCCTACAACAAGGGATGAAAGGGAGTGTTTATTTCAACTTTTGTTTAGAGGGTTATTTAGGTATTTTCTTCCTTATTTTAAGAATTCCAAGAATAGGAAGAGACATCCTCATATAATAGTTTCTCCTTTTGAAAGTAGTACCATCCTTTCTTCTCTCAAAAGAAACTTTGAAACCCTTTGCTATTTTCGCTTTCATCCTCTCAACAACCATCAAAAATGTCTTCATCATCCTCATCATCTCAAGAATCGGGATCTCCATCTCCCGTGGTCAAGCTAGAGCAAACACCGAAGTCATGCAAGCTGAAGCTCTGAGAGTGACACCACTGCGTACAATGGCCACTAACCCAGAAAAGGACAAGAAGTTACGCACAAGAAATGCAAGAAGGGCACAAATATCTCCTTCTGGTAATACCTCGACCATCATCCTCTGCTCCCCGTAACTAGTAAAGAGAAGGATCTAGGTCAGTGCATGAGGCCATAGCTAGGATAGTGTCTGATATCCTAAATGAGAATAAGTCTGTGCCTGGGATTTCAGTTCTCCTGAATCATAAGTCTGCTAGCCCTAGCTTAGCAGTTGATCCAGATGTCAATGAGAATGTCAAGACATCTGGTGATGATGTTGATTCCCCTGTGAAAAATGATGTAAATCCTTCTGCTCCAGCTCCTGAAGGAGGTAACGATGATAATGTAATTGAATCTCCTGCTGCAAATGTAAATGAGATTTTTGATGAGGTTCTTGAGAAATCTTCAGATCATAGTGCCTCTGATAAACCTCCTGTTATCTCTACTGGTAACATCTCTGATAGCATTCATGAAGAAATTCCAGAAAAACAAGCTGATGGCAACCTGGAAGAGTCTTCTAAGAAAAACACTAATCAGAATGTTAATTCTCACATCATCAATCTAGATGAAGAGTTTTCTGATAATGACCTCATAACAAAAGTGAATCCCAGCATTGCTAGGAGGGTAATGAATAGGAAAGGGAAGCAAAATGCTATTCCAAGTCCTGTTCAGGAGAAGGTTACTAAAGCTTCTCATAGGTCTCCTAACGTGAACAAGACCGTGAAGAATCTGCAAAGAGAAGGCTAAAACTTCCAAAGGGAAGAGTAAGATGAAGAGTACGTGGTACCTCTAAGACAAAGAGCACCTCAATTGTGAGGAAAAGGAAAGCACCGAGTCCTCGGATCGGATGATTCGATCTTGATGTTACGAGAATGTCTCGACATTCACTCAAGAAAGAGGTGGTTCTGGGAAAGTGCCCATTGTCCCTGAGTGGCAATTGACAACATTTCCTTCCACCACCCCGAGAGTGCTAGCGGTGGAAGTATGTGTCTCGAAAAGAATTTCTCTAGGGAATTGAATGTGCCCTTGAATGCAAGGATGTTATGGAACTGATCAAGGAAGCTGGGCTGATGAAAATTGTGGTCAAGTTTTCTAATTGCTATGATGGGTTAGTGAAAGAGTTCATTGTGAACCTGACAAGTGGCTGTGATGATGGAAGATCAGAAGACTTCAAGACTGTGTATGTGAGAGGAAGAAAAGTAAAGTTTTCCCCAAGTATAATCAACAATTATTTGGGAAGATCAGATGATGCTCAACCCGAGCTTGAAGAAACTGATAATCAAGTGTGCCAAACAATTACTGCCAAGCAAGTAAAACATTGGCCTGTGAAGGGAAAGCTTACTGCTAGTAAATTAAGTGTCAAATTCGCTATTCTGCACAAGATAGGTGCAGCCAACTGGGTTCCCACAAATCACAAGTCCACCATCTCCATTGGTCTGGGCAGATTTATCTATGCTGTTGGCACTAAAACAAAGTTTGACTATGGCACTTATATCTTCAAGCAAACCCTTAAACACGCTGAGAGTTATGCAATTAAGGGACCAATAGCCTTTTCATCCCTCTTGTGTGGTATTATAACTGATCAATACCCTGACATTCTAGTTAATAGAGACTCAGTATGTAAAAGAGCTTCTGCCCTTGGCTTCCACTACAAGCTATTTCAAGGGAAGCATGTTCCTGACATTGTCATGACATCAGCTGAGACATCAAATGTCAAAGCCAACTCTCAGAAGGCAGATGTCATAGCTGTGCTAAAGGAGACCTGTAGGGAACTTGAAGCAAGGAAGCAGACCCTTGAAGCTTGAAAAAGAAAAGGACACAGAGGTTGAGGAAGAAAGGCTTGATGGTGATACTTCTGCTGCTCATATGGAGGAAGATGATGATGCTGACCAAGCAGTTGCTGACAAAGAAGGCTCTGAAGATGTGTCCTTTCACAGTGCTTCTTCTGGAGAAGAAAGCACTTGAAGTTGTTGCCCCTGTTGCCTCTGATGTTGTTCTGTCAATTGTTTCCTGTTTTCTTGTTCTTGTATTTTCCCAATTTTGTTTGAATGTTTGTAATCCTTTATTGACAGATTTGTAATGTCCTGATAGAAATGTACCCCTGAAACAATGCTGGTACTTAATTATATGTTGATTGTTTGGGGCAATTGTATTGTTTCCTTTGGCCTTTTATGGCTAAAAAGGGGAAGAAGAATCACTGTGTGTGACAGTGGCTGGGAATTTTGGGAACTTGTAAGGCCTGTTTAAATATGTGGGCAATTGTGGGAATTGTGGGATTTTTGTATGGGTAGAATTTATCTTATCTCTAGGTTCTAGTTTATTTAAGCTTAGAACTAGTTTGTCTTCTGCTGCATATGTACTCTGATAGGTTAAGTAGTTTTAGCCAAAAATGTGCCAAAGGGGGAGTTTGTTAGTGTTTTTAAGTTGGCATTAATTTTGGTAAAACTAGGCTTTAGCAATGTCATGATGGATGTCATGACATTCAGAGATTGAAGATAAATCCTACCTGCTAAGGATGTTAAAAGACAGCTCAGAACTGGAAGCTAAAGTTGTGCTGGAAATTCTGCAGAAAACAGTCTGATGTCATAACAGATGTTATGACATTCAGTGTGACATTCTGTTCTGCAGAATCTGTTTGTTCCTGAGATTTTTCAGGAAGTTTGTTGAGCTGCTAAATATTGTTTTTCTGTTATTAGAAAGCATGCTCACGTGGCTGCTAGGTTAATCTTAATTAAACCTAAACTGCTTCTATAAAAGGAATTCAACCCTTACAACTGTGTTGCGCCCTTGGATTATTTTGAAGAGATAGCAGCTTGTTTTTGTGTACTGTTAGGATTAGTAACAGTTGGTATTTGTAATTCTAGTTTCTCTTGTGAGCCAAGCAACTATCAATTGATAAGTGCATTGGACTAGGATTTATTGTAAGGGTAGTTTATCACTCAAAGCTTTAAAGCACGAGTGTTTATCTCTTGATTGAAAGCTTTGAAGCGAGATCAAGATAGTTTATTGAAGTGTGTCTTCACAATTCAATTATTCAATAGGTTGATATCACTGCTGTGATTGAGGGGGAGTGAGTAGGTACTCAGATCTAAGTAGGACTTAGGTTGAAGTTGCATTGGGTAGGTTTTAAGTGAAGGAGATAAACTGGTGGTTTATTCCTGAATTAATTCTACTAATAGTGAATTTTCTCCCTGGCTTGGTAGCCCCCAGATGTAGGTGTAGTTAGACACTGAAATGGGTAAACAACTTATTGTGTTCTTTACTGTTATTTATATTTACTATGTAAATTGTTAACAGAGTGTCAGATAGTGTGTCATAACATTCTCTGTGACATCACGTATCTGCTGCCAGGAATTTCACAAGTGATATTAAAGGCAAAATAAACTCTGCAGACTCAAGGGTTATTAGCATGAAAAGAAACAAAGTTAATAGAAATCCTCCAACACCTTATGTTGGTGATTTTAGTATCACCAATGTATTTTAGTAGTAATGTGATTCACTAAAGGCCAATGCAATTATACGTTAAGTTCGGAAACGAGTTAGGGAAGTGCGGAGTGCACGCTCGTTGAGCCAATGTATAATCGAATACGAATAACTGAAACGGGGTTCCAAGGGGCTTCGCCCCTGGCGGGGTGTGGGGCAGCGCCCCGTTGGGGTCCAAGGGGCGAAGCCCCTGGCTGGGGTGCGGGGCAGCGCCCTGTTCGAAAATTTCAAACCCTTTTCGCCAACCGACACAATCGTTTTCCGAAATGGTGTGTTCTTTCGTTTCAGTTTTTGATCTCCTATATAAGGAGTCCTTTGGCCTTATTTTCGCACACAGAAAAACGATTTTATTCTCTACATTCGTAATCAATTTCTTTTTCCAGAAAATCGATTGATCTTCAAGAATTATCCCCGCAAAGATTTCGTGAACCCAGGAAAGAATAGGGTCGAAATACTTTGTTCGGAAAGTGAACAGACACGATTCTTCGAAGTTATCCAGGATTATCATATCAAATCTCTTACTCCTTATATATCATCAACCCTTCAGCAAGATGATGCAAACAAATTGCATTTCTCAGAAAGTCACACAATGAAGGTACTAATTGTAATTTATTCCTATTTTATTTTCCTACTCGACGTGGACATAACCATGGCTATAATGAACAATATATGGATGTCCTCTAAAATTATGTTTACATTATAAATTTTCTAGAATTACTTTTATCATAAATTTCTATTGAATTATTAATGCAACTTGCTAAAAAATTCTACGAGGGAGTTGAACTGCCTAACAGTGAAGCAATAGGTTCAATAACATTCGTCAGAACTGATGGACTCCATGTAGGTATCACTCTGGTGCATAAATATGGTGAAATGTCATCTCAAAATATATCCTTCTTGTGTTGTATAACTATTAATCGTATTTAACATTACTTTTCTATAACAATTATGTTATGGATCTTGGATAGTTATGCCATGGACTTCAATTTTGCAAAAAATACTCTTCAGTAAATATGGTAGAGGAAGCTAGAGATGTTCAAATATGCAACACATTGTAGAAGACTGTGTTGATAATTGTACTAACTCATTTGTATCAAAACCTACGAGTTTACAAAAAAAATTGGTGTATTTATATAATTAAGGTGATAATACCTTTGTGATTTCGTTGTGTATAAAAGAATAGGAGTTAAGGAAATTTTGTAATGAATGTATCATGTTTTTCATTCGCAAGCCTATCCAGTTTATATATATAATTATTGATGACCTATCACAACTATGAGATAAAACTAATATGTATCAATGCAATACTTAGGATCTTGATGTTACAATTGTAGATGATGTCATATTTCTTGAGTGTTAAATTCATATTTGTTCACAAAAGCACCTTCTAGAATAGTAATTTGCACTGCATTTTAACTAAAATCTCCATAAATGGAAACATTTTATTCAACTTCCTAGATGGACTAGGTGCACAGTCTGTGCTTGGAGAAGACTCAACTGCTCCGAAGTCAAAATCACGAGGACTAATATTTTCAATTTCATTTTCATTTTTTTGAATATGTGACAATCCAAGTCTCTTTGATTAAACATACTTACCAAGACGCCAATTATTTTCCATATTGAAGCACTTTGATCATTGTTTAACCAAATATGTTTGTATTGATGTAAGAATGTGACACCAAAGATTAGGAGTGCTAATAGGGAAGCAATCCCTACAATTAGAAACAGACCCCAAAAGCTTTCAAGTCCAAGACTGTTGCTAAAGAAAATTTTTGTATAAGAATTTTGACAACTTGCTTCTTTAAATCATGCATTATCAATTTTTCTCATTTTATATCCTTGAGTATTTAGGATTTCCTTTGACATGCCAGCTACAAGAGGTGAACCTTTTGGGAATGCCTACAAATATGATATTATTATTATGAGAGAGAGAGAGAGAGAGGGGCCAAAAGCACCTGTCTTAATTCTTGGTTCAACCAAATGACATACTTTGAACAACTATAAATTCCTAGAAAGATCTTAAATATAGTGTTAATATTTAGATATTAGTTTAATGATTTAAATTTTATTTAGTAAAATAAAAATTGATAAAATCAATCAATCAATTTAATTATAAAGTTGTCAAGAAATAATTTTGAACGGTGTGGTTTATTATTTAAAATATAATTTTTGGTTTTTTAACTTATGTTTTTATTTATAAAATTTTACAATATATTTATATATGACTTTTTAATTTATTTTGAAGATTTTTATTGAAGATTTGATTATAGGTTTGATAAAAAATCTCCGTGTTGAAAAGTGGGAAATTGGGGATCTATTCACCCCCTCTCTAGATAACTCACTGTAGTCTAACAATTTTCGTTGTACTAGTTCACATAATTCACATGTAAAGATTTCATGACACTTGTTTAGATAATTCACATGTAAAGATTTCACATAACTTAGATAAAGATATTTTGCATTGATCACATAGAGGAATTTCACTAAATTCACATAAAAGGATTTCATATAATTTATATAAGTAATTTCACATGTCATAATTTATGTGATATTTGATAAAATTGAATGATATTGAATATCGTGAAATTACCCCAACTCTCTATGTGATTTGTTGTTAAGTGCTCTATTTGAGAAAATGTGATAATTATGATATAAAAAGTGTGACTTATACATGTTATGTGAATTATGTGAAATTTTATGTAAAGTGAATAAATGTAACATGTACTTATATTGTGAACGAGTCTGAACCATGTCAAGTGTTTTGTGTTAGCACGTGAATTGTGATAGGCTAATTCTTAATTAATGATACCAATTTCATATGAGGAGTTACTTAGGCCTATTAGGGGAGGAAAATATGTGTTAAGACTTATAATTAAGCACAATGGTATGTTGTGTTCGTCATATAGATAGAGTTTTACAAACCTAAGTGTTAGGAGAACAAAATTGTATTGAGTATTGTGGAAAATTATTACTCATTGGGTTACAAGGATTTTTAGGGGAAATTCCTAATTGATTTAGTGTATAATATTTTATATCGAAAGGTATCGTATAATCTATGTTTACTTTGACTAGTCGTATCCACTAGATCTTGGGCAAAGTTGAATGAGTATATGGGGACTATAATGTGTTATGTTCATGAGAGAACATATTATTACATTTATTTTTGAGGATTTTGAGTTAGATGGAACCAAATAAAATAGGAGTTTCGTATGAACGTGTTCATTCATGGGTTTAACTCCTAACATATATCTATGAACATGATAATATATACACACAGGAGACAACTTTCAAGTTTTCATTATACCCACTCAACTCAACCACAACCCATGTAAATGACACATCAAAACACATAAATATAAACTTGTATGGTAATGTTCTAAATTAGAAAATTATCCCTAAGTCACTTAGTAAATTCCTCTTTGATGAGCCCTCGTAATCCTATTATCCGATAAAACTAGTGTGATAATAAGTGTATTAAAGAAATAGATAGGATTATAATTATAACCATAAATTTTTTTTAACCAATTGGTGAAACATGACATACCAACTTATTTGAGAAGAAAGAATTCAACCAACCAAATGATTTAGCAAGATCTCTAATTCTAAAAATTAAAATATATAAATTGAGAATTGAAGTATATGAATTAGGAATCAAAAGTATAAATTGGCTAAAGTCATGGATCATGTATGTCATGTCAATACCATAAAAGGAATTCAGAATAAAAGATAAGATAATTTGGCGGCGTAATTCAGAATAAAAGACAAGATACTTTTTCGGCATAAATTTTAATAAAAGATAAGATAATTTTGCGAGCTTGACTTAACGTCTTGCATACGAAAAAATAGTAATATTTTAATTTCTATGTGATTTGTTGTTAAGTGCTCTGTAACACCCATAATTAATTAAAATAATTTAATTCAATATTATTGAGTATTTCCGATTAATTCGTAATTAAGTCGAAATCGTGGGTGAAACGTTAAGTTAATGGTCAGGTGAAAATTAGTCGGAAGAAAAATATTATTAGAATTTAATTATTATTTTAAGAATTAATAAATTAAATAAGGTTGAATTATTTAGAAGGGTGAATTAGCATTTTAAGGGTATTAGTTAATAGACTCAATTTAAGTGAGTGACCCATTATTATTAACCTAAGTAGCATAAGAAGTATAGAAAAGAAAAGAAAAGAAATAAGTGGCAGTAAGAAGAAAAGAAAAAGTCACGAACAGAGAGGAGAAAAAGGGAAAGAAGAGAGAATATGATTTGCTAGCAGTGTCAATTGGCTGTCCGAGATTGGCGTTTTCTGGTTGATTTTTCGAGCTCCCTTTGATTCAAAGGTAAGGGGTGGGGTTCGATTACTATAATCAATTGTATGATAGTTTTTATGTGGGGTTTAGGGTTATATGAAATTGCTGTAAAACCTGTATTTTTGCAATGAATTTGTAATTATGTGATAGTGCTATTAATATTGCTATACTGTGTGATTATATGTTTCATGTGTAAAACTTTCCTGTGTGATTATATGTTGAAGTCGAAGTTGATCGTGTTGATTAAGTTGATGCATGATTAAGTTGTTGTTGTTTTAAGTTGTTGTTGATGTTGTGGTCGTTGTATCATACATAGCATTTGCATTATTAAGTTGGTCTGGATTGACAATCTTTATGTTGGAGCTATGCTCACCACGTTGGCCTGGATTGGCACAAGTTGAAAGTTGAAGGCTTATGCCTTGTTGAATGCCTCGATAACCTGATATGATTTTAAGTTGGGAGTTTACTCCAAATGGATCCACATGCATTGCATAGTCGAGTCTCATTTGAATTGCATTATGAAGTTCTATTGGCTATTACGTTGTTTTGTTGAGCGTTGTGTTGTGGTTGTTGAAGCAGTGATTATCGTATGATTCTTTATCTAATATATTAATTATCATACTTTTACTTATATTTTTCGATATCTCACCCTTTTCATTTGTTTCGCTGTTACCTTTATACTTGTAATGTGCAGGTATCCTAGTCGAAGATTTAGTTGTTGTTAGTTCGAGTTGGATAGTCGCTCTGATACGTAACACTCGGGGATGAGCGTTAGTGTTTAGTTGTTTTGGATTTGTTGTTGAATAACCATGTTGATACATGAAACATAATTGTTGATTTTAAAATGGTTTTAAGTTGAAAAGTTGTTATAACTCCAAATTGGATAATGTAGTTCCGCTTATTAGTATTAATAAAGTTAAATTCATGTTATTTAAGTTCATCCGAACTTATGTGTTATGTATCTGTGATAGCATGTTGTTGTTAAGTTGAATTGTAATACTCCAATTGGTTGTTGGAAAGAATTTTGTAACTTTGATTTTCTCAATAACTACCGGGGTAGAATAGGGGTGTTACATGCTCTATTTGAGATAATATATTAATTATTATATAAAAGTGTGACTTATACATGTTATTTGAAGAGTTACTTAGGCCTCTTAGGAGAAGAAAATATGTGTTAAGACTTATAGTATAAGTTATGCAAAGTGGTGTCATGTGCTCGTCATATAGATAAAGTTTGAAAAACCTAAGTGTTCGGAGAATACAATTATATCGAGGATGGTGGTAAATGTTTACTCGTTTGATCACGCTAATTTGTAGGGAGAAATTTCTAATTGGTTTAGTATAAAATTTGTGATGCCGAGAGCTATCATAAAATCCAGGTTTACTTTGAAGTCGTATACATTAGATCTTGGGGCCAAGTTGAATAAGTATATGGGGACTATAATGTATTATGCTCATGAGCGAGCATATTATTACATTTATTTCCGAATATTTTGAGTTAGATGGAACCAAATAAAATAAAAGTTTCATATGAACATGTTCATGCATGAGTTTAACTCCTAACACATATCAATGAACATGATAATATATCCACACAGTAGACAATATTCAATTTTTCATTATACCCAGTCAATTCAACTGCAATCCATGTAAATGACACTTCAAAACACATACACTTGTATGGTAACTTTCTAAATTAGAAAATTATCCACTAAGTCGCTTAGTAAATTCCTCTTCGATGAGCCCTCGTAATTTTATATTATCAGGCAAAACTAGTATGATAATAATTGTATTAAAGAAATAGATAGGATTGTAATTATAACCATGAAAAAATTTAAATCAATTGGTGAAACATGACATAACAACTTATTTGAGAAGAAAGAATTCAACCAACCAAATGATTTGGCAAAATCTCTAACACTAAAAATTAAAATATATAATTGAGAATTGAAATATATGAATTAAGAATTAAAAGTATAAATTGGCTAAAGTCATGATCGTGTATGTCATGTGAATACCATACAAGGAATTCAAAATAAAAGATAAGATAATTTTGCAGAGTAATTCAAAATAAAAGATAAGATACTTTTTAAGCATAAATTTTAATAAAAGATAAGATGATTTTGCAGACTTGACTTAACGTCTTGCGTACGAAAAGTTAATAATATTTTAATTCGGTCACTATTTGTAGTTAGCTTGCGCATAAATATACTTTTAAATTTTAATTTTTAAATTAGAATTAAATTAGTTAAAATTAAGATAAAATTCAATTATTTAATTAGTAAATGAATTAAGTAATTTTTTAAATAAAATGTATTTAATGAAAGATATTTTTTTTTATATCACATATATCAAAACATGGTATATATAGTTATATATAATTTGGATTTGATTTGTTAATATTGATCTAAGAATTAAATTAAATTAAAGTTTTAAAATTAAATTTATTATGATAGTATTGTGTGCTTTAATATTAAAGCATCTGCTATAATTTATGTGAAACTTGATAAAATTGAATGATGTTGAATATTGTAAAATTATCCATACTCTCTATCTGATTTGTTGTTAAGTGTTCTATTTGAAAAAAAATATGTTAATTGTGATATAGAAGTGTGACTTATACATGCTATTTGAAGAGTTACTTAGGTCTATTACGAGAAGACAATATGTGTTAAGACTTATAGTGAGTGTTTGAAACTATTTTTTTCCGTCGATGCCGTGCTTTCGGATCCTTCAGACCGTGATTTTATGAAGCTAATTTATGTAGCTTCTCAGCTACCGTGATTTGTCGTTGTGATTCCGTGTTTTTCCAAACATACACATAGTTATGCAAAGTGGTGTCATGTGCTCGTCATGTAGATAAAGTTTGACAAATCTAATTTTTCGGAGAACACAATTGAATCGAGTATGATGGCAAATGTCTACTTATTGGATCACAAGAATTTTTAGGGGGAACTTTCTAATTGATTTAGTATATAATTTGTGATGCCGAGAGTTATCATAAAATTCAGGTTTACTTTGACTAGTCGTATACACTAGATCTTGGCCCAAGTTGAATGAGTATACGAGGATTATAATGTGTTATCCTCAAGAGTGAATTTATTATTACCTTTCTTATAGAGTATTTTGAGTTAGATGATACAAAATAAAAGTCAAAGTTTCATATGAATGTGTTCATGCATGAGTTAAACTCCCAACGTACGTCAATGAACATGATAATATATCCACACAAGAGACCAAATTTTCATTATACCCACTTAATTCGAATGCAATCTACATAAATGACACATCAAAACACCTAAACTAGTATGCTAACTCTCAAAATTAGAAAATTATCTAATAAGTCACTTAATAAATTTCTCCTCGATGAGCCCTCGTAACTCTATTATCAGACAAAACTCATAATCTTATTATCAGACAAAATGAGTATGATAATAAGTATACTAAAGAAATAGATAACATTATAATTAACCTCAAATAAATTTAAACCAATTGGTGAAACATAGAATAACAATTTACTTGAATAAAAGTATTCAACCAACCAAATTATTTTCCAAGATCTCTAACACTAATAAAAAAATTAAAAGATATAAATTAAAAATTGAAATATATGACTTAGGAATTAAAAATATAAATCCGCTAAAATTATAGTTGTGTATGTCATGTGAATGACATACAAGAAATTCAAAATAAAAGATAAGATAATTTTGCGACAAAATTTAAAATAAAAGATAACATATTTTTGCGACAGAGTTCGTAATAAAAGATAACATAATTTTGCAAGTTTGACTTAACGACTTGCATACGAATAGTAAAAAATATTTTAATTTCTCTAAAAAACTTAGAATTATGTTTCTCTAACTTTTAATTCTTCTATTTTTCTTCCTCTATAACAACAAAAATTATATTAATTAATTATATTATATTTAATATTAATTATTAATTCAAAGTTGCTTTAGAATAAATGTAGGTCTAATTTGTTTAAATTGATTTAAGGGATTGTATATCAATTTTGATTTGAAAATTTGAATTAGAATCAAATTATTTAAAATTAAGATAAAATTCAATATCTAATTAGCTTACAAATAAAGTAAAATTGTAAATAAAATATATTTAATAAAAGGTAAAATTAAAACAAAAACATATAAAAAAACTTGGTATTCTACTTATATATATAGTTATAATAGTTATATATAATTTGGATTTGATTTGTTCATAGAACTAAGAATTAAAATAAACTAAATTCAAAATTTAAAGTTAAAATTATTTATTTAAATAGGTAAAAAATAAAATAAAAGATAAAATTTGACAGAAAGAAGTTGAAAAATTAAATACAATATTTTAATTCTTGAAACCAAGTCAAATAAAGTATCAGTTTCATAACGTTAAATTTAAATTAAAAATGATTTTAAAATTTAAATCAGATTTAAATTATTTAAAATTAAGATAAAATTTAATTATTTAATTAGTTAGCGAATAAAGTAACATTTTGAATGCAATATATTTAATGAAAATATTTTTTTTAAACATATCAAAACTTGGTATTCTATTTATATATAGTTTATATATAATTTGGATTTGATTTGTTTATATTGATTTAAGAATTAAATTAAATTAAATTCAAGTTTTAAAATTAAATTAAATTAAATTCAAATTTTAAAATTAAATTTGTTACGATGATATTGTGTGCTTTAATATTAAAGTATGTGTTACCACCTTCGTTTTTTATTATAAGTCGTTTTGAAAAAAATTGTACCACAATATAAGTCACTTTGCAATTCCAACAAATAATTAATGATATTTTTTATGTTATATCCTTAAATATTTATTAGTCTCTACTTTAAATTATGTAAATTTATCTTTCACATGTCATTAATGAAGGATAACTTTATAAAAACTTTTGTAATTTTTCATTTTCATACAACAATAATTTTTTTCTTAATACGTGTGAAAAATCTAAACCGACTTATAATAAAAAAACGGTATAGTATAATTTATGTTATATTTGATAAAATTGAATGATGTTGAATATTGTGAAATTATCCCTACTCTCTATGTGATTTGTAGTTAAGTGTTCTATTTGAGAAAATTTGCTAATTATGATATATAAATGTGACTTATACATCTTATGTGAATTATGTGCAATTTTGTGTAAAGTGAATAAAGGGAACATGTACATATGTTGTGAATGAGTAGGGAACACGTAAAGTGCCTTGTGTCAGTATGTGAATTGTGATAAGCTACTCCTAAATTGATGATTGTAATTTCTTAAGAGTAGTTACTAAGGTCTATTAGGGGTGAAAAATATGTGTTAAGATTTATATTTAAGAAAAATGGTGTCATGTACTCGTCATATAGATAGAGGTTGATAAATTTAAAGAGCATTTTTAATGGTGTAACTCATCTTTAGATTTTATGTAGGATTTATTGAACCACACCATCTTGAATTAACTCATTTAATTTATATTTTAATGGTACAATTCAAAAAAAATTATATTGAGTCCCACAACTTTACTTTATATATTAATATTTTACTTGTATTAAATAAATTTAATTTTAAATATATTTATTAGAGTCCATTTAACTTTAACAATAATAATTTGAAGTAACAAATGAATATTTAGGTAAAATATATGATCAATTGAAAGTTAATAAAATGAAACTGCGACAAAAAAATTTAAAAATATTATAAGTATATTGATAAAATTGTAAGAGAGAAAGAAAATTATGAAAGAGAATTTGAATATAAATTTTTCATTTGGTTCTACTTATAAGTAAATAAATTATTAAAACTAAAACAAAAAGGAAAAATACAACAAAGTGCCATTGTTAAAAAGCTAGTGTCATTTTATTATTATTTTATTAAAAATTACGGTTGCAATGCATTATAACGTTTGCCAGCATGACAAACTTCAATGGTAACTTTTCTTCATGCAATGGTTGATAGCTGACGAACTTGAAGAAGAAACAAGCCGCTTGGAGATGGTCTAAGTGTTGGGGGGAACACTATTGTATCGAGCATGGTCGCAAATATCTACTCGTTGGATCACAAGAATTTTTAAGGGAAAATTTCTAATTGGTTTAGTGTATAATTTGTGATGCCGAGAGCTTTCATATAAGATTTACTTTGATTAGTGGTATACATTAGATTTTGAGCCAAATTGAATGAATATATGAGGATTGTAATGTGTTAGTCTAATGAGTGGACTTATTATTACAATTTTTTTCAAAGTATTTGAGTTAGATTGTACGAAATAAACTAGAACTTTCATTTGAATGTATTCATGTATTAGTCTAACTCCTAACACATGTCAATGAACATGATATTATACCCACAAGAGACAACATTCAAGTTATTATTATACTCACTCAATTCAACCGCAATTCATATAAATAACACATAAAAACACATAAACTTGTATGGTAACTCTTGAAATTAGAAAAGTATCCACTAACTCACTTAGTAAATTCCTCCTTGACGAGTCCTCGTAATCTTATTATCAGATAAAACTCGTAATCCTTTTATTAGAGAAAACTAGTATCATAATAACTATACTAAAGAAATAGATAGAATTATAATAATAACCTTGAATAGATTTAAACCACTTGGTGAAACATGGAATAACAACTTGAGAAAAAGAATTCAAACAACCGAATTATTCGACAAGATCTCTAAAACAAAAAAATTAAAGATATAAATTGAGAATTGAAATATATGAATTAGGAATTAAAAGTATAAGTTGGCTAAAGTTATGGATTGTATATGTCATGTGAATGACATACAAGGAACCCAGGACAAAAGATAAGATGATTTTGCGGCGGAAATCAAAATAAAAGATAAGATAATTTTGGGGTGGAATTTATGATAAAAGATAAGATAATTTTGCATGTTTGATTTAGCATCTTGTGTACGAATAGTTTACAATATTTTAATTTCGTTCGCTATTTATAATTAGCTTGCTTGGCAAACTTTTCTTTAGTGCAAACTGAAAATTATGTTTTTCTAACTTTTAATTCTTTCATTTTTCTTCTTCTATATCAACAAAAATTACATTAATTAGTTATATTATTTTTAATATTAATTTTTAATTCAAAATTGTTTTAGAATGAATTTAATTCTAATTTGTTTAAATTAATTCAAAGGATGTATATCAAATTTGATTTAAAAATAAATTATTTTAAATTAAGATAAAGTTCAAATATCTAATTAGCTTACAAATAAAGTAAAATTGTAAATAAAATATATTCAATAAAAGGAAAAATCAAAACAAAAACCTATATCAAAACTTGGTATTCCACTTATATAATTTGGATTTGATTTGATCATAGAACTAAGAATTAAAATAAACTAAATTCAAAATTTAGTTAAAATTATTTATTTAAATAGGTAAAAAAAGATAAAATTGAAATAAAGAAGTTGAAAAATCAAATACAATATTTTAATTCTCGAAAACAAATCAAATAAAGAATCAGTTTCATAACGTTTCAAATATTTTTCTTACAAGGAATATATTTATTACAAAAAATAAAACTTATAAATCTTTTCTTTATTAGTAAAAAATTACTATCTAATCAATTAATAACAATCCAAATTCATCAAGGATTCAAGAAATAGTAACACCACCAAACCAAGAAAGAAATCTCAACCGTTGATATCACCGCTTCATCAAGCTCAATATCCATCTAACGGTCAAGATTGATCAAAACAAAATGCGCGATTGTAGGGAATAAAAATTTCCAAAAGTTGATTCAACTCAATCACGTTTGAAGATAAATAAATAAAACAGTGTTGAGTTTTATCAAACTTTCATAACATTACACAAACTTTTCGCGCCACAACGATTTCTCTTCTCTTCTCCATTAACGTTCATTCACTTCGTTCAAACTTCGGTTTCAGTTTCTGGTAAATTCCATGCGTTTTCTTCTTTATCTTCTTCAATTGTTATTTGCTTTGAAGTTTTTTGTTGTTAATTTTTGCTGTTAATTTTTGTTTTTGTTAATTTTGTTTTAGCGATTCAAACATGATGATTATCGATTTTTTCTCCCTTTAATTTAGTTAAGTTTAGTTTGATTTCGGACTTTAGTTACTGTTTTATCGAAATAATTCTTAATTAGACTTTACTCTATTGAATTGTGTCCTTTTCGCGCGGAGAATTTGCGGCGCGGATTGAGGTTTTAGACGTAAAAGGAATAAAGTAGATGTGATTTTTTTATTTTCTTTTTGAATTTCTGACAATGTGGTAATTTTTATGTTTTTTTTTTTTAATTTGAAAATTGTTAGTTTTGGTTGGAGTAGGATTATGATTTTTTTATATATTTTTTTAGGTTTTGTTGATGGTGGATTTTGTAATGAATGTATGGATTTTGTGTTTGATTGAGGGAAGACGAAGGAGAGGATATTTAGGTGTTTATTTAATTTTGGGGGATTTGGACAGAGAGGAATAAAGTTTTGAATCTTAGATGTATTAATTGCTGAAATGTTTTTACATGAGATATTATGACATTAAATTCTAGAGTTTAATAAGATTCATTACTATTGTCCAATAAAAAACTATCTGTCTGCCACGTCATGAGTGTAATTTAAAAATATATGCGTGATTGGGAAGAATAACATCAGAGTAATTTTAAAATATATGCGTGATTTGGAAGAATACAGGTAATTGATTGGTTGTAGTGTAAAATCATTTTACGCCAACAAATCTATTTTCTCTAAATTTTATGAGTATAGAAAAAAATTAGCATTTTCTCCCCATTAATATCTTCTACTTTACTTGCGAATCAAGTAAGAAAAGGGTCATTTTCTATCCTCTCCATACAATCGAATTGTCATTAAGTCTTTCTCTCTCCTGCATTAAAATCACTCACAGCTTCTCTCTACTCTTTTGCACCAAAAAGATCCTGAGGTTAATGACTAGTGTTGTTAAATAGAGGCTATAGCGGCATTTGAACAAATACCGATTATTCCGAGAAACGCTATTTAGTACAAAATATTGTTGAATTGTGACACTATAACAGGTTGCATAGCAGACTTTGAATAAACCGCTATCTTTTGCAATCTGCGATCGACAACATTGGCTAGTATTTAATTGAAGGAAATAAAACTGGGGTCAAAGATTTTTTCGATTTTGTATTGATTGAACATAAATAATTCGCTTTTATTTATTTAGGTACATATATATAATCTCCATGTTTTTTCAAAGTTTGAACCTTTTAGACCTGATCAGCCATTATCTTGAATGTTTGGTTAAGTAATTGATGAAACTCTTGTGCAACTATCCTTTTGTGGAAAACACTTGAAGAGTAGAGGATTGTTCTTTGACATTATGTGCATTATCATAATGTCTTTTGATTTATAAGCAATTATTTATTTAGGAAGCGGCGGATTCACAAGTTCCTCGAGCTTGATGGGGAAAGAAGAATTCAATCAGTTTGGGAGACCTTACAATTTTCTTGTGCCTCAAAATGTCAGTAAATCGTGTTATTGCTATCTTAACTAATTTTCTCAATGTGCAGTCTGCTTATGGTTATAGCTGATATGCTTTATATTATTTTGATTTTTCTTTCTAACAGCAAACTTCAAACCAACCTATGCACCCACATTGGTCTACAACTATGCAGGTCTAAAACATTTTCTGTTCTGAACTAATCTGTGATCGTATTTTGGCCAAGTAATTCGCGTCTCGTACGTAAAGGGAAAAAACTGACTCATTTATCTTCTTTTAAATTTTAAATAGGCTTATTACAATCCTGGGTCTGCGCCAAATCCCTTTTATAATCCAATTGCAGCTGGTCCTTACATGTATCAGCAGTACATGTGGCAAAATCAGGTAATGATATACATATTACTGCACCGTATGACAGTCGCTTTCTTAGACTAGCCGCCTGCTGCATTTTCAAATTCTTTATTGTTAGGTGCAGGCAAACAATGCACTACTTCACCGTGATGCTTTAAATGACCCCGCAAGGCTCTCCAATAAACCTAAGGTGAACTCAAACCTTTCAATAAATGTATTCGTTGCACTTCATTAATTTATTTATTTTTATCATAATTTCTATGGAATTCATTTTATAGTTGTTATATATTTAGTAGAATTTTTCGTGTTTCTTTAGCTGCGGGGTTGGGTTTAGTAATTACTGTGGATGGATTCAATGAATGTTTGTTCATCTTAGAGAAACTTCCATAATGAGTTGTGTATGAGTTTGTATATTCATATACAAATGTTTATGCATTTTGGCCAGGATGCTACACTAGCCTTTTCAGAAATGGCATGCAGGAGGAATATTGGCGAAGGAAACTCAGATTTCAACAAATTATTTATCGGAAACTCACAACCTTTAAGTTTAATAAGTGGGGATTCGAGAGAACATGGAAACCCTTCTACATTGCCAAAAAGTGTCAGGGATGGAACCTTAATGAGGTACATTTTGTTCCTGTTCTTTTGGTAAGAATGTTGATAACATTTTGCCTGGCCTGACTAAAAAACTGTTCACAGTGTACCAAGTGGAAGCAAGAGATTTCCAGGTGAAGAACAAGAGGGCATTAACAATGTATGTTGATCTATAAAATTTTTATATCAATATGTGATTCACGAAATTAATAGGCATTCTGTGAATGTTATGTTTAGAAGTTAAAACACTTAAGAAATTAGAATTTTATAAATGCTTCTACTTATTCTCTAGTACAGGTCATATGCTTAAAATCTTCGGCAAAAAAGTATAACTATATCCTTTTTGTGGCAGGTTTTAACTTTGAGTATGACACTGAAACCTAACATGATTATTGGGGATGGTAAGATTATGAATTTATCTTTTGATCAACTCAGTAATGTAAATTCATGTTTTATTGTTTAAAATTTGAATGTTGTAGTGACAAGTAACAAAAATTGTATTGCAGTTCATGCGACTAACAGTCTTGCATCTTGTTTCCGTGTAGGAAATCCATCTGGGATGACTCTGAATTTGGAGACATTCGCCAAAGAATCTGGTGCTGATGAAGATGCTGATACTCAACTAAAAAATATGGTACTAAAAACTTTACAGGTTTACGTTACTTGCATGAAAAGTTTTTATTTGTGTATTAACTAAAATATAAGAACAATCAATTTTTACTAATATAACTTGTAAAATCTCTTTTGAATCATTGTGATGAACACACATATTTGATGCAACTGTAAGTTTGGACTTTTGCATCTTAATTTTACCACATTAAATGCTAATAATCAACTGCATAGTCAATGTTGAAATATAGTACTAAAGCAACCTAAAGAAACTAAACCAACTGCACAGTCATACTGTCTTAGTCAAGTCGAATTGGCAATAGTTATAGTATGTTATTCTTGGGAGCCGCTGATCTTGTAAGAAGTTGCATTTTTAACATGTGTAAAAAATTTCTTTAGTTTGAATTTTTTTTCTTTCTTTCTACACTTCATTCCTGTCATTTATGAGCCTTTCATGTGAAATGCTACCATCGTATTTCAATCCAGCATTCTAGCAACCAAGATATATTCGGTGAATACACTTCAGAAAGTAAACCCCTTCTTACGGTTACGAAATTTGATTCTTAAATATTTTTCCACGTTTCTTTTGACAGGAAGGTGATGATATAAGAAAAGAAAGGAAAAGACAGTCAAACAGGGAATCAGCTAAGAGATCAAGGATGCGAAAACAGGTAGGTACACACTAGATCATGACTTGTGCAATGCAGACGGTTTTTGTTTTTGCGATATAAATACAGAAAATATTGAAATATCTATGAAATCGATAATGGTTAAATATGTTTAACAATGTAAAAAAAAATAAAAAATCTGGGTTTGTTTCCAACTTTGCATCTCATCTTTTAGTCCCAAATGTATTTTCAAATCCTTATTCTAATTTTATTTAATAAATTATGAAATCTCATAGTGATCTAATTAAATAGTTGAGAGAACATTAAACAATTAGTTAGTCAATGTTGTCCTATTTTTTCTACTTGTCATTTTATTACTTTCTTGTTTCTATTTTCCTTTGCTGTTTCCTGTGACCTCGTGTCCTAAACATGCATTCAAATGGCAGCGACAAATACAAAACGAATCACATGCCTACCCAAGATACTTGGACTAATTTGGAATTTTATAACCACCTATTTACTAAAGCATATCACAGAACTCTGCCAGCTAAGCTGCATTTTATACACTAAAAATATATATACTGATAATTATTGAGAGCTAGATTTCAAAATATCAAAGAAACGGTGTTTCAACTTTTAACTTGGTTGGTTATTCCACATGGCCAGCTAGGTTGATCAAAAGGACACATCAGTTCTTAGTTTCCTTCATTGATGACCAGTCTCATAGACATGCTTATATTAATAATCTAATTTTTTTAAAAACTAAGTTAAAAGTTTCCTTATTATGAACTTATGGTGCATTCTCAACAACCTTTCCCTTTCCTTGGAACATAATTGTACGTACGTGGTTATAGTTAAACACGGCAGTGCTGTATGACATCGATTCCATGTAAATGAAAAGGAACATAAATTTGTTGTTATTATCATCGGTGTATAATCATCGGATCTTGGCTTGCCAAACAGCTAACCAGTCTCTTTGATTACGACTGTAGAAGTAGAGAATTTTACTTGTGCTTCTCCTTAGTATTTTGTTTTACATCTCTTCTGAATTATAATTTTCTTGAAATTTGTATTTCATTTGATGTTCTCATTATCTGTGCCTTTGCAGCAAGAATGTGAAGAGCTATGTAAACAGATAGACACTCTTAAGGATGAGAATTCCGTCCTAAAACAAAGGCTCTTTACAATTTCTGAGGAATGTGAGGAGCTCACCACTGAAAACAATTCCATTGAGGTCCGTCATTTTAATTCTCCTTATTTGTTCATTGTAGATCATTCATTCAACTAAGATACTTGTTTGGTTCGCGAAAATATTTTCTATTTTCACTTTTAATTACTAAAGTGTCTTCTCCTTTTCTAATATTTGCTTCTTTGCTTTCATTGAGGGTGCATTAAACTATTTTTAAAACCACATTTTGCTCGCATTAAATTATACTCTTTCAAATAACAAGATATGGATAAACTCCAATCCCAAAAATATAACACTGCCGAAATTTGACGGTCTGCATCTCCCTTTCTCATAGGCTTCTTTTTTTATTCTTTCAAATGGCACCGTGACACATACTCTTAAAGGTGTCTGTGCTTCATAGACTAAACAAATTAACCAAAGCCAAACGGAATTCTCTTTCGACCTCTAGGGTGCCATTCTATAATGTTCCTAGCTTCAGAAGAGAATCAAATGACCCCCTTTTCAGCCAACTTAACTCAAAAGTCCAATAATCCCAATCAATAGCAACTTCTAATGTCAGCATAATGCCTCAGAGAGGAGCCCAATCAATAGGAATTGATTCTAAATACCGAAACAATGTTTTTATTGATTGAAAACTCTACATTATTACTGGATCTATCTCATTCTTAGTTCTTTTCTAAAAAAAAAAAATAGCCTCTTTAATCTCTCCTTCCAATTCTTTATAACCAATGATCTTTCTAACCAACTTCCTAATAAGCTAGTGCAACAATTATCTAAGGAAGTTACCTAACATGAAGGTGTTCATGTCCATTTTCTTAGATGACAAGTATTTTATTCAAGGCTTTTGATGTTAGTTTTCATTATTGTGCTTCTCAATGCTCTATTTTCAAAGATTGTTACTAATTTGATTGTGATTTGGTGGTGGAACAGGATGAGCTAGTTAAGAGGTATGGAGCAGAATCAATTGCAGATCTATTGCTCATGAAGCCTGTTTGACATTGTTTCCTGTGGATTCCAAAAATCAGTTTGATATACGAAGCGTCTTACAACTGATCAGAACCTATTTATAGATTTTTATTTTGGATGGAGTTGAAATAACTTTTATTGGAAATCAAATTTTGAGACTTTAAAATTTTAAAGTATTAGAGCTATACTTTAATCATTAATAAATAATTTTTTTTTTATCAATTATGAGAACTTTTCTTTTTCTTTAATCATCTTTAAATGATGTCTGTTCAATTTAGTTTGTCTCTTATGGATTTAGGTGGTTTTTTATCCTTTTGAGTGTCGGGAAAATTCTATATTTATAAGCGGAAGATTTCATAGATATATCATCTTAAGATTTTAAGATTTTGAGTGAATATCTGATATGACTATCATAAAGATGTGTTATTCAAAAATAAAGTTTTTAAATATAAAAATATTCGACCGACTTACTTATATCGAAATTCTCATAAAACAAACTATGCTAAAATGCTTATTGTGTTGACTCTGAATAGCTCCAACACTTTTATCTAAAAAGCAATTTTTATTTATTTTTATTGTGTAGTTTTGTTTCTATTAATTTTGTTTCAGTGAAAAACAGTTTTAAATTTTTAATTAAAAAAATATGATTATTGATATATTAATGTTTACTTATTAATAAATAATATTAATATTAATAATGGTGTTTGTTGAAGGCGGCTAGCCACCCGAGCTTGTATGCCGCAAATCATTGTCGGCGGCCAGAGTCTTACTATCACCATTATTTATTTAATATTTTATTATTTATTAATGCTAGTAGAATAAATTATTACTACTATTAAAAATATTTTGAATGTTGAATTTATAAAATAAATAGTGTTTTTTAATACATCTTTTAAAATGCAGGTGGTTTATCCGAAGAGTGTTCTAATCAATGTTTTAAAAATCGGATTAAACTGTCCGGTTGAATCGATTCAACTTTGAATTATTGTCTAATTCGGTTCGGTTTGAACTATTAAACAGTTAAGTCAATAAAATTGGGATAAAATTGTTTGAATCGTAAAAAATCAAAATAATTATAAAATTGAGACCGATTTTTGGGTCTTACATTGCATTCTTCTTCTTTTATAAGCTTGTTAATTAATATTGTATTTATCAAAGAATTTTATTTCACAAATTATGATATAATTAATTAGATTAGAATGTTTAATAATATATTTATTTATTTATTAGTTTAAATTTCATATACGGTTGAACTCCGATTAAACCGATTGAACCTTGACCCGTATATCTTAACGGTTCTTTGTCCGCTTCGATTTTTAAAACATTGGTTCTAATAGTTTATTTTGACAAATTTAAATATGTAAAAGCAAATTAAAATAAATTATATTTAACATTGTAAAAAAAGTTATGATTTTGAACTTAGTTAAACAGTGTGTTTTAAATTGAGACAATGTTGCCTATTACAAATAAGATATTTCTTTATATCTTTCCATTAATTTATATTTTGGTTTTTGTTGTTATAGTAAGGTTGTTATTCTTAGAAAGAATTATTTCAAAACTTATTGGAGGAAAACCATGTAACTAGAGTGGATAACATTGGGCTATGTAAGAATGGTTTTGAAGTTATTGGGTTGGAAAGTCAAGTGCTTGTTGATCCATATTAGTGGTGTGGAATGTAAAGTGCTTCAATAAAAAGATAAGGTACATTGAGATCAAAGCTTATCTCAAAAAATTCCAAATGTCTTGTGTGGCTTTTCTAGAAACTAGAGTGAAGAAGAATAATAATGCAGTTAAAATTATGAGTATTTTTGGTAATAATTGAATCTGGATGGATAACTATGAGAATCGCCTAACTGGGATGATTTGGCTTATGTGAAAGCATGATGAGTTGATGATTAATATCCAGGAGAAGTAAGATCAACGTATCCGTTGTGAGGTGTGTAACACAGCAACGCAAATGATGTTTTGGATGACCATTGTTTATGCACATAACCAACTTACTAATAGAAGAACTTTGTGGAATGACATAAATAGAATAATTGATACAATATGAATGTGAGATGAGAGATTGAATTGTGTGTCAGGTAAACTTTTTTTTCTTATAACAATTGTTTTTGAATCTGAACAAATTCAGTAAATGACAATGGGACGATTTAAAATTTAGAAGTAATAAGTAAATGAATACAAAAGTTAGTTTGGTTCTTTTATAATGAGAGTAGTTCAGTCCTCTTGTCTCACAAGAATTTTTCACTAAAATCAAACCTGATTACAATTTGCTTAGACACATCAGTCCAAGACTTTCTTGCTCGATCACACCTGAAAGAGACTTTCTTGCCTAAACTCTCAGTTCAAAATTTTCTTGCCTAAACACGCTAACTCAGGACTTCCTTGCTCAATCAAATCAAAAAGAGACTTCCTTGCCTTAACTCACAGTTAAGGACTTCCTTTCTCAAGCAACCTTGCTAGAGACTTCCTTGCTCAAACTCTCAGTTTGAGAATATACAAACTCTAAACAAAATATTTAGGATTACAATAATATGTACTTGATATACAATCAAAGGTACAACAAATACAACACAAGCAAATACCTTGTTACTTGAGATTTCTAGGATATACAAGTGTAAGAAAATCTCAAGTCTATATGCAATACAATAACTATGTACGAAAGCTTAGAGAGTGAAACTGATCTTGTTGTTTATTGGTGTATGTTGTTGTTTTCTTCTTTTAAATCTTCAGTTTCTTATATAGAGAGAAAAAAAAGAGACGTTGGAAGCTTACTTGCACAAGTAACTTTGTTGAAGAAACGGTTTCCAAGAGAGAGACGTTGGAGTTTGTATAGTTAGGATCTTTAACTTATGAATAATTTCTTTATCCATTGTGTATTTCTCAAGTAAGGAGACTATAGGCATGTTGGAGTAGACTGAAGAAATTGTGTCAAACAGTCTTGAGCCTTGCGCTAGAACCCATAGTTGACTTTCTCTATAATTTTGGTAGTTTGACAAGATAGAGGTGCTTTACATAGAGTACATACCAAATAGGCATTAGATGATAAGCCTTGGTATTATGATATCAAAAATTTCCATCAAACTCAAACGTACCCACTCGGGGCATCAAATGAAGATGAGAAGACATTGAGAAGATTAGATAACATCTTCTTCCTCAACGAAGATGTGTTATACAAGCGGAATTTCGATATGTTGCTCAGATGCATAGATATATAGAATGAAACATGCTAATGCAAGAGGTTCATAAAGGATCATTTGGTATCCATGCTAATGGACATTAAATGGTTAAGAAGATGCTCATAGTAGGTTACTATTGGCTGACAATGGAATCTGATTCTTGCAAGTTTGTGAAGAAGTGTCACAAGTGTTAAATCTATGCTTATAAGATCCATGTGCTTTCAACCCTCCTCAACGTTATCTCCCCTCCATGGCCTTTCTCTATTATTGTCATTTACATGATTGGGATGATTCATCCTAAAGCTTCAAACGAACATCAGTTCATCCTTCTGGCTATTCATTATTTTATAAAATGGATGAAAGTAGTATCCTATGCGAATGTGACCAAACAGGTTGTAGTCCAGTTTATCAAAATTAGATTATCTATCGGGATGGTGTACCAAGCAAGATAATCACTGATAACGGTTCGAACTTGAATAATAAGATGCCTAAAAATCTTTGTGAAAGTTTCAAATTTGATCATCACAACTCTTCTCCTTACAGACCCAAGATACACGTGGTTGTTGAAGAGCGGTGAAACTGAAGAAAGTGTCAAGTTCAATTAAGGAAGCCATCATGGGTCTCAAGAAGAAGAGTAAGAAGACTATATGAGCGAGCAGTATCCTCCTGACAACGAGAAATATAAGCAACTTGAAGACCGTCTGATTACTGTGGAAAATCTAAAAATGTCAGGACTAAACTTTGATGATTTAAGCCTGGTTCCTGGAGTGGTGATTCCCCGCAAGTTCAAAGTTCCTACTTTTGCTAAGTGTTCGCGTTAAAAAGTGACGTGCGAGGGAATCGAATCGGAATTCGGATTCTCAGGCTCGAAACGATTTACTCTTTTGATTTGTTTATAAAGATGCCGCGAGCATCAAACTTTACTTTTTCCAACACAAGAAAAATGATTATGAAAAAGGGGAAAGCTGCAATACCCTCAATTGATATGATATGCATTACGACTAGCGCGAACTAGACGTAACACATTGGGGAGATTCCAGGCAAGGGGGTTTGTTATATAAAGGGAATAGATGTGGCACCCTAAATATATATAGTTATCTATAGCTTTATATATGAATAGTTTGATATGTTTGTGTGTTTTAAATTGCTATTTCTATTGTTGGGAAAGTTTCTCCTTTGGATTTTAAGAAGGGAAGATTATGTGGGATCCTAGGTTTTGTTATTATTGTGCTCGCAAAGATCATTGGGATCTTCTGCATACATATCCCTTAATGGGAATCAGAGCATTTGTAGCTCGGATCTAAAGGGATCTATGGTTTGTTTTGTTTGAGAGAGAAAGAAGTTTTGCTCGCCAAGGATGAGACCTTGTGCCTACGTATTCTCAAAGGGATGTTGAGAAAGTCAGAGCAATCGTAGTTCCCACTTATGCTAGTGGAAGCAACGGGATGTTATTAAGAGACCAAGACGAATGCCATCTTAATGAAAAATGTATCTAATCTATTTCATCACATACATTTTGAAAGGTTGATTGATTTAAATCTTTCATTGTAAGTTATAGGTGTTTTGCTTGAGTGTACAAGCGTTACCACTTACGAGTTAAGAAAGATGTTTGAAAAAGATGATTGAATCTTTTAATTGTAAGCATTGAGTGTTTTGCTTGAGTGTACAAGCGTTACCACTTACGATTAAGAGATGTTTTTGTTTGAAAAGAGTTTGAAAAATATTTGATTATATGTGATGTAATAGATGAGATACTTCTTCCATAGAGATGATAAATGTCTAAATCTCGAGGAGAAATTGATTATGGATTAGGGGGATGCTTTTAAGAAGCCCGTGGGTCCTTGTATTGTAAGCCCAAGAGGAGGCATTCCGAGGGTCATCGAGGGTCCTTGTATTGTTAGCCCAAGAGAAGGCATTCCGAGGGTCATCGAGGGTCCTTGTATGAAGCTCAAGAGGAAGCTATAGGGAAACCATCCTCTTAGGATTCAAGAGTTATTTCACCGGGAAATCATCCTCTTAGGGTTCTATCCTAGCGCGGGTGATTCTTTGTATTGGAAGCCCAATAGGAGGCTGTTAAGAGATTTCCTGGTCTCTTTCTTGTTTGATGCCCAAGAGAAGGCTAAACTCAATGAGGAGTTCTTTTGAACGAAGCCCAAGAGGAGGTTGACTCAGCAGGGGAGTGTTGTCTTATATGAAGCCTAAGCGGAGGCTAAACTCAATAAATGAGTTTTCTTATATGAATCCTAAGAGGAGGCTAACTCACTAAATGAGTTATCTTGTACAAAGCCCAAGAGGAGGCTAACTCACTAAATGAGTTATCTTGTACAAAGCCCAAGAGGAGGCTAAAAAGGGAACCTAGTTGTTAGGCTAGTTGTTATGTTATAACTGAACAGTTATATGAAGAAGTGTGTGATGTGTATTTACAAGAGTTTATGAAGAAAATATAAACAAGTGTATAAAACGAGCGTTTAAAGCTAGTGTAACTTGATTATTTGCGAGTTTGAATGTGTACAAGGGAATGAATATGTACACGAAGGGGTATTTATGTACAAGGAAATGAATATGTACATAGGAGGGTTGGGACTTACACCGTAAGGGAGGCCCATTAGTTTAAGAGGAGTTTCACCGGGAATAATTCTTCTCTTAATACCAATGGATTCGGTGTATAAACAAGCGAATGAAAACAAACGAAAAAAGTTTATTTATGCTTGGATATTTTTGAAGATGATTGTATATGTACAAGGAAAATTTAATATGTACATAAAAAGGATTGGGACTTACACCGTGAGGGAGGCCCATTGGTTTAAGAGGAGTTTCACCGGGAATAATTCTTCTCTTAATACCAATGGATTCGGTGTATAAACAAGCGAATGAAAATAAACGAAAGAAGTTTATTTATGCTTGAATATTTTTGAAGATGATTGTATATGTACAAGGAAAATTTAATATGTACATAAACAGGATTGAGACTTACACCGTAAGGGAGGCCCATGATCAATTAAGGAATTCAAGGAGAAACCTGGTTTGGTTTATCTTCAAATCTAATTAATCATGGAAAAAAGGTGTGTAAGTTTGTTGAAATGTTTTGAAAAACGTTTAAAAATGATTTTGAAAAGTGAAGTATATTCACAAGAAAGTTTTGAAAAGATTTGAGTTTGAAAGTTTGAAAGGAAACATCTTTGAAAAGTATTAAGAAATACTTAAAAAATGTCTCATTTTTTACTTAATAAAAATATAATCAAAAGAAAATATTTTTTTGGATTTTTTTTGACATAATCATAAAATAGGTATATTAAATGACAAGTTTGCAAAAAATCATCTCAAAATGAGAAGTTTTGAATGGTTTTTGAAAATGTTTTAAGTTTGCTAGAAACTTGAGAAAAAAAAAGTTTTCTTTGGTCCTAAGGAGGTTTGAACCTTGGACATTTGGCTTAGAAATGAAGATTTTCCATTGAGCCATTTGTTAAACTTGTCATTTAATTACCTTGTTTAGAAGGAAATTTAAAGAAAAGAAAGTTTTTGAAAAAAAAGTCCATAAATTGCATTTCTGAAGGGTTCAGGAATTGGATTTCTGGAGGATCCAGAAGTTGTTTTGAAAATTGTTTTGAAAAATGGAAGTTTGGAAAAAAGGTCCAGAAGTTGGAGAAAAGAAAGTGTTCAGAAGTTGTACTGCTGAAGGGTTAGAAGCATTGGCTTCTGGAGCGTGTGAGAAGGAGCACCTAGAGCGGAGCATGTAGAAACATGCTATGAGAGGCTTGTGAGAAACACATTGTTTCTGGGGGCGCTTCTTGGCATGAGCAGGGATTTCTGGCTGCTTCTGGGCATGAGAAGGCTTGCTTCTGGCTGCTTCTGGGCTAGAAACATTAGAAACTTCAAATTTCTAAGGACAGAAGTACTAGAAGTACTTCTGGAGATAGTGTAATTAGAGGAGCTTCTGGGGGCAGAAGTTTCAGAAGCGCTTCTGGAGGACAAGTTCCAGAAAGCGTGTTTCCTTTTAATAAAAAAAGGTTCCAGGGGGATTCGAACCCTGGACCTTTGGCAAGGCAAGGGACATGAGAAGCATGCTGACTACCACTGGGGTG
Source organism: Vicia sativa (assembly GCA_021764765.1). Taxonomy (NCBI): domain Eukaryota; kingdom Viridiplantae; phylum Streptophyta; class Magnoliopsida; order Fabales; family Fabaceae; genus Vicia; species Vicia sativa. The sequence goes on from CM038795.1 coordinate 237,845,718, forward strand.
GCTATACATCCATTGTTTTAAGTTAAACTAGAAATATATATTTTAAACATAGCTTCAGAAATTGAAATTTTGAACTTCTCAACTTCATCTTCTTCGCTGTGTTCGCGCAAAACACCATGGCTGTGGCAAATTCGAACTTCTTCAAATCTTGATCAATTTTAAAAGTTTAAAAATACTATTTCATCTAGATTTTTGCCACGATTATGAATATGTGTTTTGTTGGAATTATTAATCAAAGATGAACACGAATTTTAACAATCCCAATTTGAACCCTAACTGAAAAAATGGTTAATTCTCTAAGCACAGTTGATTTTAGTTCAAATTAACAACCCAGATAGCTTTAGTGATTGGATATCTATATTTTCCTTTTCAATTTTGAATCTAAAAGTGCATGAATTGAGGATTCAAAGTTTGAGAAACTTACCTCTTGGTATGAAATACCAGTTCGAGTTTTACAGCTTCCAGGTGCAAAGTAAGGATTGCTTTAGCTTCCTTGAACCTCCCTGAATGTGTTCCTACCCTTAGTTTGTCCTGAGGATGGCTAGAACTCTCTGACTAAGTCAACTTGCAACCACTTGAAGTGAGTTTTGATTTCGAGTTTAGAGTTGTTACAGGTCAGTGATGATGATATGGATTACTTCTATGAAGTGTATGGAAGATGTTTGAAGTGTTAAATCAAATTAGCACGACCAAATTAAGAGATGGCAAGTTAAGGCATCATTTGCAAGTTTTTGATTTTTTTGATTATGATTCTGAGTTTGATCACTTCTTGTGATGTTTTTAAGTTTTAGACAAGTTCTAATTGATGTTTAAAACATGTTAGAAACTTAAGTTCACTAAAATTTTACAAGATTTGGAGATTGCAAAATTTCCCTCTTATAACTTAGAAACTTGAATTTCAAGAAAGAAAGAGTGAAAGCTTGATTATGAGAGCTTTGGTGTGGTTTTAAAATGAGGAAATGACCTCTATTTATAGTCCTAGAAATCTGAATGATTTGGCAAAGTTATCATTGAAGGAAACTTGCAACTTGGTTAAGAGGTAAAATGGAATCTTTTGCATTTAATGCAAAAGTAACTTTCTTAACCATGGTTAAGTTTTTCTCTTTGATTCAATTCTTTCCTCAATCATTCAAAAATGATATTTATCAGTTATAATCCACCTCTAAGTGATGAAAAGGCTTCTAGAAAGAGAGTTTGTGAAAAAAATGACTCAAAGTTCTTGAAAAATGACTTATAATTCATGGTTATGGAGCTCTAAGTTTAATTTTCAACACCTTAGCTACACAAAGTTTTTTTTTAAGTTCTTGGACATTTTGGAGAGCTTGTAACAAGGGCTACAACTTTCATGTTTTTATTTTTTTCTGAATCCAAATGGATCTAGGTGAAAAATGGCCTAGAAAGTGGGAAAAGCCATGTTTCTTAACACTTGAAAATTTTTCTAAGTGTTAGAAATTTTTCAAATCTTGACTTTTTGTTGACTTTTTCACATTTATTGATTTTTTATGATCATGATGGATTATTTGAAATGTTTTTATGATTGAAAAAGTTTGGTCTTGAAAAAGTTGACCAAAAGTCAAAGTTTGACTTTTTTGAGCAGATGAATTTTCATCAAATGATTCAGAATTTGTCTGATGAAGAAACATGGACTTTTGTGATGTTTTGAATCAAGAAATTAGGTCAAGATGTTGCATTGAAGATGTTAAGATCAATCTCCAAGCAAATAGGTCATTCATTGAGCAAAAAGTCAATGATTCACTATCCTCGATCAAAACCCTAATTGGTCGATTCATGATAGATCATGAGAAAAAATTGGGAATCTAAAGATCAAATGTTGATGATTGATTAAGATAGATCATTTGAGGTGAGTGGAAACTCAAAACCTAATTGATCATATCTTGAACAGATGAAATTTTGAAGAAACCCTGACTCTGACTTCTAGAAGTCACGCACAATCTATTCTATTCTGAAACTGTTAGTGATGCAGTGATGCATATGTGAGGTGGTATATTAGGTCAAAAATTGGGGTATGACACTAAGTATGATGACATTTCCTGCCCGAAACTACATCTGAAGTCCTATGTTCAGAAGATTCAACCACACACTGCTGACAAGAAATTGTGGATGCGTTTCTTTCAAGAAAGTCTGTCCGGAGCACAGTTAGAATGGTATTATCAGCTAGAGAATACTCACATTCATACCTGGAATTATTTGGCAGATGCTTTCTACAAACAGTACCAGTACAATATTGAATTGGCACCAACTCACATGCAATTACAAAATACGTCTATGGGCCGTGATGAGAAGTTCAAAGAGTACACCCAAGTGCTAGAAGCAACACAAAAGAGAAAGATGTACAACAAAAAGTTTCACAACACCAACTAATATATTATCATTATCACAATCTAAACACCAAATTAAACCAAGAACTTTTTCAAGAACCACTCAAATCCTCATAACCCTAACTCAAATAAAATCTATCATTAATCTATTTATAGGATAGAAAATTACGAAACCCCTTACCTCTAGTTCTTGATTCCTTAGCAAGCTTTATATAACCATGGGTTCTTCTTATTTTCCTCTTCAAGACCACAAACCCTAGTTTTCTTCCTCTTGCTCTTGTTTTCTCTCTAGCTCCAAGACTTCTCTTTTCTTTTTCTAAAAAGTTCTGTTTCTATTTTTCTTCCTCTCCTTTTATAATACAAAACAACTAACACCCCACTACCTACTATATGTACTTGTTTTATTATAAAAAAACCAACTTCACCACAACCACACACTTAACCTACTACTAAGTGCCTTGGTTTATTTTAATAATTAATGGATGGTACACAATAAATTTTAGTCTTGCAACTTAAGATAATACACTTAACTAAATAAATTATGTTATACTGAATCCTTCTGGAAGCAATATCAGAAGTTTCTGCTTCTGACATCAGAAGTTCTGCACCATCAGAAGTTGTGGACCATCAGAACTTCTACACCATCAGAACTTCTGCACCATCAGAACTTCTGCACCACCAGAACTTCTGGACCATCAGAACTTCTGCACCACCAGAACTTCTGCACCATCAGAACTTTTGCACCATCAGAACTTCGGGATCATCAAAAGTTCTGCACCATCAGAAGTTCTGGACCATCAGAAGTTCTGCCCCATCAGAACTTTTGCACCATCAGAAGTTCTGGACCATTAGAAGTTCTGCCCATCAGAACTTCTGCACCATCAGAAGTTCTGGACCATCAGAACTTATGGACATCAATTATATTCAACAAAACTAGTCTGCTATTTATTATGCTATGGCTATTTGTTTGCTACAGACCACATGTTAAATTGACTATTATAATTATTATTATGACTCCAACTATACTACTAGCACATGTGTTCATCATACTTAAAAATAATAATGGGCCAATAAACTCTTATTGGGTCTACTAACTATTACTCCTCAAAATGCTATTTCACCTCTATAACTAACTCATCCATATTTAATTAATAATTCTAAAAATACTAATACATTCTAATATCATTTCTTCCACGTAATCAACTTTATTAATTCTTCAACTAACCGAATAAAATCCAACTTTAATTTAATAATCCAATAATTAAATCCTTATATAATTTAATTAAATAATAAATTAAATTCGGGGCGTTACATGCATTCGTTCCAGACAAGCTGTCCATCCTTTATATTTTTTGTTCATTTACTTTTTGTCTTTTATTTTCAACCTATTTAATCCCAAACTCATTAACGATAGAATTTTCGAACGAAGAATCAATAACCAATCTCTGTGGACATGATACGATATAACCTAACCGGTATATATCACCCGGTAAAAATAAATACTTTACTCTTTGCTTGCCGCTTAATACCGCCGCAACAAAATGACACCGTTTCCAGGGATTGGTTTTATTGTTTCTGTATTGCGATAATTCCGTTGTTTTTGAGTTTTGTAATTAATGTATATGTTGTATAGACTTTGTATATGAACTTGTATATGCTTTCCATACTTGTACATATGTGTGTTTTACCTTGTTTTCAAGTATTATTGTGAAATGTCTCATATTCGTAATGTTTGTTGTGTGTATGTTAGGGAACTTTCTTTAGATTTGCACGGTGTGACAATACCATGGCATGACGATAGGAGGTTACTAGCTCGCACAATAAAGGCGTCGAGCTTACGACGTAAAACAAACATGTTTTGTTTATGTTTGTTTATGTGTGTGGTGACTTGTGTTTTAACAAGTTGAAATAGGACATGTTCTTTATTTCAAATCTTCACTTTTCAACTTGTTAATTCATTTTCACCTAGTTTTCGCATTGTTATTTTTATTTGTTTTGTTTTGTCTAATCGTGTTTTCGGCAAGCTTGTCGTGATTAGCTTGAGGAGTTTTGTTCCTTGTAAATTTTGTACATTTTGATTTTTCTAATTCATTTGTTGGTTGTTTGTTGTCAAATTTTGGTTCGGTAGCTTTAGGTTGCATTTTGTGATTTTCCGAGTTTGATCGTTTCAACTCCCGGATGTATGGTAATGATAGTTTTCAAAGTTAGTACACGCTAGGTACTCTTTTATCGCTTTCTATAGCATAACATGTTTAGGAAATTTATCATTTGTATAATTACCATGCTATTCATTCTTTTTACATTACTTGCTCATGAATTGAATCACTTTAGTTCCTCTTTTTACCCATAAATGTGAGGAAGCTTTCCATTGTTTACATATTTTTTAGGCCACAATTCTTGTTTTAACTGGATTTTATTATGCTTAATCTTTTGTTTTTTGTTGATTGTATGATTGTATGAAAATGATCAAGACATTTTGTTTGATTTTGAGCACAACTACCTTGGCCAAATATTCAATTCACCTTGTGAGTATGTGATCATTTGTTAGCCCCTTTGAACTTTTATCAATATCCATGTTTATTTGAATTTGATGCTTGTCTATGAGTGTTGAATTCACCTTTTTTGTATGGATGTTGATTTCTTTGTTTTGAACCCTCAACTATATGTTGTTGTATGAATTTTTATCTTGCCTTAGAAAGTAGGGAGTATTCACATAATGGTGTTGGTTGAATTCAAGTTGGGGAGAGGAATGTTTATGTGCTTATGTTGTGATTGATATGAGATTGAGAAAAAAAAAGAAAAAAAAAGTGAAAAAGAAAGATTAGAAAAAGAAAAAAAACTTTGAAAAATAAAAATAAAAAGATTATGAATAATGTTGTGTTAATAAGTAAGGTGTTTTAGTGTGAAATTTGTGATGAAGAAGAAGTTTGATTGGAATTGTATTGTTTGAAACTTTGTGAGTTGATCATTCCCTTAGGTTTAGACAAGTTTTTGTTTCGATTAGCTTCAGGACTTATCACTTGTTTGTTAACCAAGCCACATTACAACCTTGAAAAGCCCTTGTGATTCTTGTATTTTTAATACGTTTTTGGATGAATGCATAATTTAGTCTTTTGTTTGCAAGATTGTGGAGGAGTGTTTTTTTTTATCCCTCAACTTTGTGTGTTCTTCATCTACCGATGAATTTTTTTTAGGTGTGATTCATGATTGAGCTTGTTTTGTTTTAGAATGTTTTGCATGATTTTTGTACTTAGGATTTGTTTCGTTTATATGTTGTCGTTGTAGGAATGTGGTAAGTTTGTATTTATCGTGTACATTTTCGTTTGAACCATACATTTGTTTTCCGTTTTAAAAACTTGTTGATTCATGATTATTTGATTATCATTCTTTGTTTCATTGAGTTATTTGACTTTGTTTGAGGACAAACAACGTTTCAAGTTGAGGAGAGTTGATAAGTGCCAAAATGTAGTTATTTTGTATATATGCTTTGTGGCACTTATCGGTTCTTTTGTTGATATTCTTCGAATAAATCCCCCGCTTTTTGTATAAATGTGTACATAATAGAATAATTGAGTTTTTGTGTAAATATTGTATCATTTGATAGTTTTTCATCTCTTTTATAGGTATTCATTCATAATTGGAGCATTGAGTAATAAAATATCGAAGACACGACTTCAAACGCGCGATTTAAGCAACTCATCAATAAATAAGGCTCAAAATAAAAGAATAAAAAATCATCAATTTGGTTTATATTTTGTCATGGTTAGATATGAAATTGAATAATCTTTCCAACGCTTCAAACCGGACGCAATTCCGAGTTGCGGTTCTCAAGTTATGGCAAAAACAAGATGCTGATTTTTTTTCCGGAACAACACAGACCGCGCTTAGCGCCACAGACCAGGCTAAGCACACCCTGCGATTTCAGAACTCTTTAAAAGGGGCTAAAAACACATTTTTAGGTTATGGGTTGGGTATTTTTGAGTCCCAACACCATCAACATCATTTTTTGATAGATTAGCTTAGAAAACAATATTGGAGCTTGCATTTGGATGATCCGGAGTCGAATCCCTCGTCGATTGGTGTTGACAAACCAAGAAATGTTTGAATCCTATTGTTCTCTTCTCTTTGTAATCTCTTTTGTTGGATTTTGTGTGTATATCTACTCTTACTCATGTATATTTGTCTCCCTTGGCGTTGTATAAAGTTTGCTTTACGATTTTGTGTTGGTTATTGTCTTAGGTTTTTACTCTATGTTAGGGATTTGAGCTTTGCTAGATATAGATTGCTTAGATTCTTACCTAGCATGGTTATCTGTTAGTTTCTGAATGCTAGAAATGGATTTAGAGCTGACATTCACTTAGAGTATCTAATCTTAATGCCTCTGCATTGGTAAAGTATGCTAGAGATGGGTATGGAGGTGACGCAGTTGACTTCTGGTTGTCGAGGTATGCCAAAAATGGATATCGAGGTGATTTAGGAAGATTCTCAATTTGGGTTAGAAATAACTTAGATTGTGAGAGGTATGTGATGACACGGACGAGTATCGTAGACTGAGTATAACTGGACAGTAGATTTAAGTTTGTGACGTGTAGTGTGCATTTGTTCCAGACAAGCTGTCTATCCTTTATATTTTTTGTTCATTTACTTTTTGTCTTTTATTTTCAACCTATTTAATCCCAAACTCATTAACGATAGAATTTTCGAACTACGAATCAATAACCAATCTCTGTGGATACGATACGATATAACTTAACCGATATATATCACCCGGTAAAAATAAATACTTTACTTTTTGCTTGCCGCTTAATACTGCCGCAACAACTATTTGGGGTCAGTTGCCATATCTTCCATTCAAATCTGACAAGACTGATTTAGGCTTCACTTCTAAAGGACATAAAATGGTACGCCGCGAACATGCTGGTGGACCTCTGTTCCTCATCAACAAGAATGGAGTTCATGCTATAGAAGATAATGATGGTGACCTTGATGTCAGCAATTGGATCTTCCCAACTGTCGGCGACGGACTCAACAATTGGACGACTAAGGATGTTATGTCAATCTTCTTTAGTCAGGAGTAATTGTTTTTCCATTTTTATGCTTTATACTTTTAGTGCCTTGCCCGGGGCACAACGCCTCATTTGTGAGGATTATTATTTGTCATTTATAGTAGTTTAGTTATAGCATTTAGTTTTTACCATTCAACTAAAATGTACTGAATATATATAATTGGTTTATACCAGTTTGAATGTATACCATTCAATCTACAATAATATATGAAAACATAATTTATTTCATAATTGACATTAAAAATTGACATGTTTAAAACACATTATAGCAAAGACACTGCACATTGATATGTCAAATACATATTATAGCATATACATTAGACATTGTCATGTTTAAAGAACATGTTCAATACACATTACAAATAAAAGCAGATAACATTCAAAATATAATTAAAACCATGTCAAGTTCTGTGGAAGGATTCAAAATGACACTATGCTATAAAAGGTTCAAAATAAAATCAAAAAACATGTTCAACAGACAAGTCACAATCACACTAAATGGGCTTCTTTGGTGTGGTTTTCTTTGTTGGTGTAGTCCTTCTTGTTGTTAGGCCAACTACATTCTTGGTTGCACATAATCGTATTGTAGGTCTTGGGGTACAAATGGTGTTGATTCCCTCTTATCACTTATCTTCTTTGCCATTCCTTGAGTTTTCTTACTTCCTTCAGTTTGCTTACTTCCTTGAGTTATTAGAGTAGCTTACTGACTAGATTGACCGGATGGTTGTTGATTAACATGAGTTAGCTTACTTCCTTGAGTTCTTGGAGTAGCTTGACTGGCTTGAGTAGCTTGAATGGCTTGAGCAGGCTATTGACTAGCTTAGGTAGCTTGACTAGCTTGAGTTGGTTGAGTTGTTGGTGTCACCTTGCAAGTGAATTTGTTGTGACCCGACTTCTTGCACCTACTGCACATGATAATTAAACATATGTTATTCTCATTTTGCAATCAAAGGTATCAATCTCTCATTGCTCAAGATTCCTTTTCTTCTTTGGTATACCAGACAATTTTCTATACTTAGGTGGTTGCACATTCAAATACTCTATCCTAACCCAGAGGTTTGATCTATTTACACGATAAATCACATGCTTGTAGTCTCACATGTACCTCACCAGCTTCCCTCAACTCAACTTCCTTCATCACAACTTCCTTCATCTCAACATCCCCACTAATTACTTCTTCAAACATTTTATCAAGTAGTTCTTCCTCATCATTTACAATGTCATCATTACCTACTTCAGTATCATCGACATGACCCTCATAATAATTAGGCTGAGACAAGGTATGTTGAATGTAGATATCAACACTTAGATGAACCCTATACATATCATCAATTTCTAAAGAACCACTTGTCTACAACTATTTTCAAATCATCTACTACTTCTCCTTCTTACATACTTAATTCATTATCATTGAATTCACCACTGTGATGAATTTTCAAACGTAAATATTTGTCCATTTTAACCTATTCAAATTAATCTTGAAATTAATACATTTAAGACCTATTAAAAATACATATTAACTTCAAAAAAGACAAATTCCTAATAACTAATACATTTTCAGACCATAAACATTAATATAGCTAATTGCATAGAATCCTCAAATCTATATCATATAACATTTGAAAAAGCCAAAATCCCTAAAACTACCATAAAATCCCTAAAACATAATCGTGAAAATACCTACTAACATGTATTCAACAATGGTATCTTTAATAGCGTCTTCACTTCCCTTTCTTAGAAATCACATTCAAATTGACCTTAAAAAACGCTATCGATTTTCCAAAAACTGTCTCATTCTTTCAAAACTGCCTTTGTCTTTGCACAGAGACTCTTTACTAGGATTTTTTAAAATCTAAATAAGTGATTTTGGCGCTTAAGTGATTTATGAATTTCAATTGCTTTTTTATTATAATGTTATTTCTTCAAAAGCGCCACATTTATGCAATTTGAACCATGTTTTAAGTGATTTTTGACTTTGACTAACATTGCTAATAGAAATAACTAACTTAACCTTGTTTCAAGAGTTAAAGATCAAATTGATCTTTTGAAGCCAAGAGATTGAAAAGAATATTTTGCCTTCATTTTATTTTAAATCCCTATAATAGTGTTTAATCAAAAGTGCTAATACATATCTTTCATTTTTAATTTTTTTATCGTCAACACCCTATATTACTGTTTTTTGACAAAGTCCTGTTATAAAATGGTTCTTATAATAATGTCTAATAAAAAGTGTTACTTCCTCCGTCCCAAAATAAATATCGCATTTAAGAAAAAAAAGTTGTCTTATAATACTTGTCACTTTAGATTACCATTTTATATTTCGTCTTTCAATTGTACTCTCTAATAAATACTCTTAATTTATTGTTTTTACACATAACATTAATGTTAATTTGAATACATCTATAGTTAAATAAAATAATTTGATAAAGTCAGTATTCTCTCTTTCATTTATTACTGTTTTTTAATCTATATAAAATAGTTCACTGCGACAAATAATTTTAATAACACTTTACTTAAAAAAAAACTATTAAACTAGTGTTATTATAAATCGAAATTGCAAATGAAAGAAAGTTATAATAAGGTATCAAATTATTTTTATTTTTAACTTCATTTCATTTTAAAAGATATTTTACCAATAAAAAAATATAAATAATATTTTTAAGAATAACCTGTTTTTAATTTCTTTTATTCTTTAATTATTTTAAATATATTGAATAATCAACATATTTAAATTATATAAACAAAATACATTGATATATATATATATATATATATATATATATATATATATATATATATATATATATATATATATATATATATATATATATATATATATATATATATATATATATATATATATAGAAAGTAAAATCTTTTATAAATAAAGATTGAATAAATATTTTTTAAAGAAACATTAAAATACAAAAAATAAAAAAGAAGTACCACTTTGTATATTTTAACAAACATTCAATTTTTATTATTCTATTTTATCAAAATTAATAGTAGCATTTTTTGGATAGACAATACTGTTACCATGAAATTAACTTTAAAAAGTGTACTATATACAATTAATTGCTTATTAATTATTTTCGTGAAATGGAGGGAGAATATTTTGTAATGAATAATTAGAGAACATTTGGCAAGTTAGTTAGAATACCCATAAAATAAACATCATGCTTCACAAAGCTGCAATAATTTCTCTCCTGAGAGACCAAAAGCTGCTTAAGCCAGCTCCTATTAATCATTCCAATAATTTATTCATAAACTAAACAAAATTACAACAACATTTTTAAATGCATTGAATAAATAATACATTTGGACAAAAATATTAATTCAACTATAAAATCAAAATCAAAATAATTTATATTTTCAGAAAAAAAATATAAAATATAACTAGTACAGTGTACTAATTTATTTTACATTTTTCTAATAAAGAAGAAACACACACCCTATTTAAGAAAAGAAAAAGAAGCAAAAATCAATAAAGGGAAAGAGAGAGAATAAATAAAAAAACCATTCAACTCAAATTGCAATGATGACAGTCAATGTCAAAGTGTCAAGTCCAGACAGAATTTCTCTCACACTTTTTTTCACTTATCCATTATTATATTTTATTTTTTTTCACTTTCAAATTTTCTCATTTTCCAAAATTAAATATACTTTATTACTACTAATATTCAATTATCTATGATTAAATATCCTCATTAAGCATAATAAAAAAAAGACAAAGTAGTTTCTGTCTGGTCTCTTAACTATAAACTTCACAACACAACCAGCTTTCACTTGTTTTGTCAGAACAATGTGTGAGGTTTGAGTTTCAGACACACACATTGTTTCATTCTCTTGTTTGAAAATGAATGAGTAATTATTATTCATTCATACTTTGGTGGTAGAGGAGGAGTTTTTCACTTCACTCTTAATAGGTTTGTTTGTTTTTCTTCCATTGTATTTACCTTTTTATTTTTTTGATTTTTTTTAATAATTTTTGTTTAAATTTTTGTAGTTGTTTTATGTTTTTTCCTAATTTGATCTATTATCTTTGATGTGTTTTGTTCTTCCCTTTAGATTTTGCTATTTTTTTTTGTACTAGTAGTTTTATTTTATGTCATGGAAATTGAGCTCAGATATGAGTTAGATCTTGAAAGATAGGGTTTGAAAACTTTGAAGTGATTTCATTTCTTTTACTATAATTTGTTCAAGAAGAAACAGGTTTTGTTTGTGCAATAATTTGTGCAAATAATTTTGCAGGTAGAAATAGTAGATACTGATTTGTTGCTGGATTCATTGATGAAAATGAAATCAGGATTTAAAAATGGATGGCCTTCGATCGTGCGGTTTCGTCTCAAAAACAAATCAGTGACACCCTTTTGCATATTCTCTAAGCTGAAATCAGATGGAAACAAACCTGGAAACACTCCTGTTTATCTCAATGTCTATGATTTGACTACTGTTAATGGATATATGTATTGGGCTGGTGTTGGTATTTTCCACACTGGACTTGAAGGTTAGTTTTTCACTTCACAATTAAGTGCTTATATGTTTTATGCATGTGTATATAAGCACTTTTATTTGTTTATGGTGAAAAGTTATTAGTATTTCCTAAGATGAAGTTATTATGTACTTGTAGTTTATGGAGTGGAATATGCATTTGGGGCTCATGATTATCCAACAAGTGGTGTGTTTGAGGTTGAGCCTAGGCAGTGTCCCGGATTTAAGTTTAGGAAGTCGATTTTCGTGGGAACTACTAGCTTAGATCCGTTCCAGATTCGAGAGTTTATGGAGAACATGTCTGCGAAATACAATGGTGATAGTTATCACTTGATTGTGAAAAACTGCAATCATTTCTGTGAAGATATTAGTTACAAGCTTACAGGAAATTCTATACCGAAATGGGTGAATCGCCTAGCAAGAATAGGTACACATATATGAATTCTTTTGAGTAAGTGATTATACTGCGCGTATATATGAATTCGCGTTCTGATGTATGGTTTCTTGTTTTTGTTGTAGGTTCCTTTTGCAATTGCATACTCCCGGAAGCACTTAAGACTTCTACGGTTCAGCATGATTCGAACTTTCAAGAGAGTGATAGTGAAAAAAAGAGACTGCGAACGGCCTTCAGTTGCTTGTCATCAATCTCGATGCCACAAATGGAAGTACCGATGTGTTCATTGTTTCTGCATTCTCACTATAAAGGTTGCTTACCGCCGTGGCAGTTGAAGAAATCTAAAAAAGGCTCACTACAGCAAAAATGAGAAGACTACTTGGCTTCTCGTTGGCTCTTATCTGTTGTAGAGTATCTGTTTTCTTTCTGGTAACTGAACATTCGAAAAGGAATTATTGTTTTCCGTCATTCAATCTTGTCCGTAAGAGCAATATTTTCTGTCAATATTTATTTTGATTTGCCAAGATGTTTCTAATTTTTTGTTGTTGTCTAGTTTTTTTCCTTGTAATCTTTGTCTGATTCTGTATTTCTGTAAGATATATTGCTGTGGATGTTGCTTTTAACCAAAAACATCCCTTCTGGATATATCATTGCTTAGGCGCGTGCGCGTGCGTGTGTGTGAGAGAGAGTCAATAGTTTAGGAGGAAAACAGACTATGTTTGTTTAATTGATGATGCTGACAATAAGCATTACTGATATGTAGATTAGTTTTAAGGCTTTGTTACGCGGATGGTGTGCCGTGCTGTGCAGCGACAGCAGATGATAGAAACTCAGTCAATCTTATGACAAGCATATACATGTTTCACACCAAACACATGTAGGCCCTGAATTGTGAGTGTAGCGGGAACATTTTGTGCGCTCTCCCTTACAGTTTGTGCAGTCCTGAATGCGTGCTTTCGAACAATTTGTGCATTCTGAATGTGCATTTCCTAAAACATGATAAACTTTTAAGGAGGGAGGGGTTTGAATGCAATCTCCCTTCGACTTCAAACCATGACAGACATGCCCAAAAAGTGAGAAGTCTGAAAGTTTTTCTTCATTGTTTAATACAGACATTGCTGGTGAATCAAAATGAAAGTTTTTTTTCTTTACACATTGATTACTCTGATCTTTCTGGTGTTTGATTAAATGATGATAACATGGGAACAAGGATGCTACTGCTAACTTTTTTATATGTTGTTTTGGCTAGAAAATTTGGACTGAGAATTTCTTCATTTGCTTGGATCAATAGTAAGATGGTTGAAAGTGATGTGCAACTCATTTGCATTAGACCCCACAAAATTTGACCATGAACATTAGTTGACTATGATTTTTCAACCAACAGGTCATTTCATAGGTCATTAGTCTTAGTCAGCAATAGCAACTAAAGACAAAGTCTTAATGTTTTTGAATATCAACTAGTACTTGGAAAACTATAACACATTTAGATAATTTGTTGATAGCTTCAAACACATCAAATGTTATTGATGTGAGACAAAAGAACAATGATAGTCAAAATAAATGGACACAAGCAACATAATAATCTGGTTTGCAAAGAGTTAAAGACAAATCTGCGACAATCAAGAAGATAAAAGACAAGAAAAAAAAGTTGTTTATACAGTTTGATTAACTCAATACTAAGGGTGATAGCGACTCTATAATTTACTAGATTTTCAAAAGTTGTTACAAGATATTATAAGAGAATTACTAGAAAATAGTAACAAAATTTTCAAGAATAAATCCTATTTTATACACGATTCTCAATCTCTCAAATTTTCTATATATGAATCACACAAGGTTAATATGTTTAGAAGTGTTTTATAATCCTCCAGGGATTTTCCAAATTTCAAGAACTCTAAGAAATTTCTTCCATTGTCTTTATAGGTTTTCCAATAAAAATGCTAACCCATCTCTCTCTCTCTCTCACACGCGCGCGCGCAAACACACACAGAAGAAGATGATGGATGACTTTAATGATGTGTTCTCTCATGTTGTGAAGCACATGTCCATTTGAATGTTACTTGTCATGGTGGCACAGTTCGACCTAGAACTGAAACAAATGGATGTGAAGACCGCTTTCTTGTGTGAAGATCTAGATGAAATAACTCTCATGAGGCAAACTAAAGGGTGTGCAGATACGATGAAAGAAAATTATGTGCAAGTTTAATAGATCTTTATATGGACTAAAACAAACTCCTCAATAGTGAAATAAGATATTCGACAAGTTTATGGCATACATAGGTTTTATTAGAAGTCAGTTCGACCACTGTGTTGACTTTAGATTTGACTTGGAAATTCATTTGTTGTTTTGTTGTTTTATGTGGACGATATTCTCATAGTAAACAACAATGTCGAGGATGTAATGAAGGTGAACGTTGAAATCAATAAGGTGTTCAACATGAAGGATTTGGGCGCAACTTCTAGGATTCTTGGGATTGACATCTGAAGAGATAGAAAGCTTTCGAAATTATGCTTATCTCAAGAGGCATACCTACAGAAGATTCTCTACAAGTTTGGTATGTTGAATTCAAAACCTATTGTGACTCTGACAAACCCTCAATTCATGCTAAGTCTAGATCAATGTCTTAATACTAAGGTCGAAAGAGCTTATATGAATAACATCCCATATGCTAACATAGTAGGTTCTTTGATGTATGTTATAGTCTGTAATAGACCTGACATATCATATGCAGTAAGTCTTGTAAGCAGGTACGTGATGAATCTTAAAAAGACTCACTTTCAAACATTAGAGTGGATTCTAAGGTACATAAATGAGTCTTGAACAAAGTCTTAATTTATGGTGGACCCTGTGGTGAAGATAGTAAAGCAATGATCGAAGAATATGTTGACTCTGATTATGTAGGTTGTATTATTCTAGAAAATCTATTTCTGGATATATGTTCACTATATTTACACAACAATCAGTTAGAAAACAACACTTTAGAAGGTTGTCGCCTTATCAACCATTGAAGGATAATATATTGCCCTCACTGAACCTGTGAAAGAAGCATTGTGGTTTGAAGGATTTTCTAAGGAGCTAAAACTTCAAGGTCGACTTATCACCGTTAAATGTGATAGTTAAAGTGCATTACACCTGATAGTGTTTTAGGTTGGCATTACTTTTTGGTAAAACTAGGCTATGACATGTCTTGATAAATGTCATGACATTCAGAGATTGAAGATAAATCCTACTTGACAAGGATGTTTAAAGGACAGCTCAGAACTGGAAGATAAAAGTTGTGAAATTTCGAGAAAATATCCCGATGTCATAATGATGTTATGACATTCGGTGACATTCTGCAGAACTGCTTTTCCGAGACTTTTCAGGAAGTTTGTTGAGCTGCTATATTATGTTTTTCTGTTACTAGAATGCATGCTCACGTGGTTGCTAGGTTAATCTTAGTTAAACCTAAATTGGTTGTTGAACAAACCATGTTTTTAGGATTAAATTAAGTAAACCCTAGCTATCTTTATGGAAGCCCAAAACTGAAGTTTCAGGACTGCTTCTATAAAAGGAATTCAACCCTTATAATGCTGTTGCGCCTTTTTGTACTGTTAGGGAGTTAACAGTTGTTTTGTGTAATTCTAGTATCTCTTGTGAGCCAAGCAATTATCAATTGATAAGTGCCTTGGACTAGGATTTGTTTGTAAGGGTAGTTTATCACTCAAAGCTTTGAAGCACGAGTGTTTGTCTCTTGATTGAAGCTTTGAAGCAAGATCAAGATAGTTTATTGAAGTGTGTCTTCACAATTCAATTAATCAATAGGTTGATATCACTGCTGTGATTGAGGGGGAGTGAGTAGGAACTCAGGTCTAAGTAGGACTTAGATTGAAGTTGCATTGGGTAGGTTTTAAGTGAAGGAGATAAACTGGTTGGTTTATTCCTGAATTAATTCTACTAATAGTGAATTTCCTCCCTGGCTTGGTAGCCCCCAGATGTAGGTGTAGTTAGACACTGAACTGGGTAAACAACTTATTGTGTTCTTTACTGCTGTTTATATTTATTGTGTGAATTGTTAACAGAGTGTCAGATAGTGTGTCATAACATTCTCTGTGACATCACGTATCTGCTGCCAGGAATTTCAATTGGCATCAGAGCAGGCACCCTGCCTGTTATTTCTGGGTGAGATCTAGGGATAATAGTTTCTGGCATAATGGATAAGGAAGGAGGATTTGGAGGTAGACCACCTATTCTGGATGGGTCTAATTATGAGTACTGGAAACCTCGTATGATTGCCTTTTTAAGATCAGTGGATATTAAAGCTTGGAGAGCTGCTGACAAAGGATGGAAACATCCCACCAAGCTTGAGAAAGATGAGACTACTGTCTTGAAACCTGAGGAAGAATGGAGTAAAGAGGAAGAGGAGCTAGCTCTAGGGAACTCTAAAGCATTGAATGCCCTATTCAATGGTATTGACAGAAATATCTTCAGACTAGTTCATCAATGTGAGCTGGCCAAGGATGTTTGGGACATTCTCAAAACTACTCATGAGGGGACATCCAAGGTAAAGATGTCAAGACTTCAGATGCTCACTACCAAATTTGAGAATTTGAAGATGAAAGAAGATGAGACTATTCATGAGTTTCACATGAATATCCTGGAGATTGCCAACACCTCGTGAGCACTTGGTGAAAAAATGTCAAGAAAAGTCGGTGAGAAAGATTCTGATCCTTGCCTAAGAGATTTGCAATGAAAGTAACAATAGAGGAGGCTCAAGACATCAAGACTTGAAGGTTGAAGAACTTATTGGATCTCTTATGACTTTTGAGATGGGAATTAGTGAAACTGTTGACAAAAAGAACAAGAGCATAACACTTGTATCAAATCAAGAAGGATGTGGAAGATGAAGAGAAGATATCCAAGCTATAGCTATGCTTGGTAGACAGTTCAACAAGCTCATCAAGAGGATTGATCCAAAGTCAAGGTCAAATGTCAAGGACATTTCATCGACATCGCAGATCTTATGACTCAGCAGAAGATCCAAGTCGAGGAAAAGGAAGTCAAGGTAGTGGAATCTAATGTCATGGTTGTGAAGGATATGGGCATATTAGAGATGAATGTCCCACCTTTCTAAAGAAACAAAAGAAAGGAATGGTCACTTGTCCGATGGTGATTCGTGAAGTGAATCGAGGAAGAAGGAGCCAAACGTGTCAACGCTCTTTCTCGAGTGTACAATCGATATGGATTCTAGTGATGAGGAAGTGACATTCAAGAGCTTCTGAAACCTACGAAGTGTATAAAAATGGTGAAGTATGTCACAAAATGAGAAACAAAAGTCGATTGAGAAGTTGAAGTCGAGAATGTGAAGTCAAGGTCGAGAAAAAGGAAAACACACCTCTATAAATCACCTCAATAGTGATATTATAATGTTGAACTCCAAACTTGATCGATGTCTAAATCAAAATGTTGACATCCATCGATAAGTTGGAAGAAATTCTTCACTTGACAAAATGCGAAATAAGCATGGTCTAGGATATGTATCGAAAAGAAACCTGGTGACATTAAGAAGAAGAGACATGGAAACCAATTTCAAAACAATTGTCACAACATAAAACAGAAATGTGTCCGCTCGGTATGTGGTCAAAGAGATTTGCTAATAACCGTGAGAGGAACAAACCAGGAAGTCAATGACAAAGAAGATGTCACACCACAAAACAGAAATAGGCCTCGTGATATGTGGAGGCTAAGAAATTTGTTAATAACAAAAGGAAGAATGACCTAATAAACCAATGTCAAAACAGATGTCACAATATGTGCGTACGCAAGTCTTCTACTAGTGTATATGTGTGTGTGTATATATATATATATATATATATATATATATATATATATATATATATATATATATATATATATATATCCTCCCCCTCTCTCCATCTCTCACTATCTCTATCCTCTCCTCCCTCCCTCCCTCCCTCCTCTCTATCTCTCTCATTTAATTAGATGTAACATGTTTGTCATAACATATGTTTGGACATTGTGTTATGATGTTGAGACATCAGTATTAACATGTTTTAAAGTGTTAGAATTTCTATGAGGAGTAGAAATAATACTGAATGGCTAAAGGCCATGAATAATGAGATGAAATCTTTTCATGATAAAAACACTTGGGAACTAATAAAGAAACTTGCCCTGCCGGAGCCAGGTTAGTTAGCTATAAGTGGATTTTCAAAGTTAAGGAAGGAATCAAATGAGTGACATCGAAGAGATAAAAGGCTAGATTGGTCGCAAGGGGTTTCACTCAGAAGAAGATGATGAATTTAATGATGTGTTCTCTCATGTTATGAAGCACATGTCCATTTAAATGTTACTTGCCATGGTGACACAGTTCGACCTAGAACTGAAACAAATGGATGTGAAGACCGCTTTCTTGTGTGAAGATCTAGATGAAATAACTCTCATGAGGCAAACTAAAGGGTGTGCAGATACGATGAAAGAAAATTATGTGCGCAAGTTTAATAGATCTTTATATGGACTAAAACAAACTCCTCAATAGTGAAATAAGATATTCGACAAGTTTATGGCATACATAGGTTTTATTAGAAGTCAGTTCGACCACTGTGTTGACTTTAGATTTGACTTGGAAATTCATTTGTTGTTTTGTTGTTTTATGTGGACGATATTCTCATAGTAAACAACAATGTCGAGGATGTAATGAAGGTGAATGCTGAAATCAATAAGGTGTTCAACATGAAGGATTTGGGAGCAACTTCTAGGATTCTTGGGATTAACATCTGAAGAGATAGAAAGCTGTCGAAATTATGCTTATCTCAAGAGGCATACCTATAGAAGATTCTCTACAAGTTTGGTATGTTGAATTCAAAACCTGTTGTGACTCTGAAAAAACCTCAATTCATGATAAGTCTAGATCAATGTCTTAATACTAAGGTAGAAAGAGATTATATGAATAGCATTCCATATGCTAACATAGTAGGTTCTTTGATGTATGTTATAGTCTGTAATAGACCTGACATATCATATGCAATAAGTCTTGTCAGCAGGTACGTGATGAATCTTAAAAAGACTCACTTTCAATCATTAAAGTGGATTATAAGGTACATAAATGAGTCTCTGAACAAAGTCTTAATTTATGGTGGACCCTATGGTGAAGATAGTAAAGCAATGATCGAAGAGTATGTTGACTCTGATTATGTAGGTTGTACTATTCTAGAAAATCTATTTCTGGATATATGTTCACTATATTTACACAACAATCAGTTGGAAAACAACACTTTAGAAGGTTGTCGCCTTATCAACCACTGAAGCATAATATATTGGCCTCACTGAACCTGTGAAAGAAGCATTGTGGCTTGAAGGATTTGCTAAGGAGCTAAAACTTCAAGGTCGACTTATCACCGTTAAATGTGATAGTTAAAGTGCATTACACCTGTTGAAGAATTCAACTTATCATGAGTGAACCAAGCACGTTGATGTGAGGCTGCATTTCCTCAGAGGGATAATCGAGCGTGAAGAAGTCCAAGTGCTGAAGATTTCAATAGATGATAATGCTGTTGATATGATTACTAAGACTTTGTCTAGTTGCAAGTTTTTCCACTGTATGCAGTTGATAAAGCTACATAAAGAAAGCTAGTTTATTATTGTGACGTTATAGAGTTTGTTCTAAAGCGGAGATTTGTGAGATATTGGATCAAACTCTAATATGGTTGAAGGGTAGTTTCTGGTTTGACAATTCGACAAGATATCATCACGTCGTCGAAACCTGTTCTCATGCTGTAGTTGAAGCTCTGTAATGATGTAGTAAAAGTAGGCTCAATTATGTAGTAGTCAAAATGTTATGACTGTTACCATGTCGAAATTGGGTCTGTTTGTTAATTCTAAATTATTTAAGTTAGCTTGTTCTCTAAGTTAACTTGTAATGAGTATGTATTTAAAAGTCCAATAGTTTACTGTGTTAGTTTTATTATAAATAGCATACTAATTTCTCATTATTGCAACACTGTAAATCCTAATTAGGGCGAGAGAGGTTATTTATTATTCTATAACATTTGTAATCTTGTTTCAAAGAGAAAATAAAGAATATTAGTTTATAATCAATTTCATTGTGTTCTTCTTGCTTCTCTATTTTCTATCTTTGTGGGTTTTTGGTCGAAAAAAATCTCTTATACTCTGTTCTTGGCATTCTCTTTCATAATAAATCCTAATTCTTTCGTTTCTCCATATAAGTTATGAATATCACAAATGACGTTTCTTTTTTTCTTAAAGTTGAATACGTTATAATAATTTCTACGATAATTATGATAATAATTATACAAATTAATCTGAATAAATGATCAGAATCAAAGACGGTCAAAACGGTTGATGATCCTTCGAGCAAGTTGACGTTGAGGAGGGGGTGGTGTACCTGCAAGGCACTCTGATGCTAAAGTAAGCAAATGTTCAAGGAAGAGGGTAGAAAATATTAGGGTTTTTAGTGTAAGAAAAGTGATACCTTGCCCTCAAGGATATGAGGGTTTATATAATGATCTTAGGAGGTTTCATTGGTTGCTATATTTGGGTCGAGATATGCGGACCCATGGATATAGCTATTTGAACTGACCTGGTCAAATCGAGTGAGAGTGCTAAAAAACTAGCCGTTATGTCGACCACATGGGGACATAACGAGCATAGCCTTTGATGGGGAGAGTTGGTCTGATCTGCTCGACACCCGTCGAGCAGACGAGTTTTAGCCATGTGCAGAGCGAGCAGATGATGCCCTTTGGAGGCCTTTCGGTCTGTTCGACTCGCTACTAGGCTCGAAGAGATGGCTTGTCCGACAACCATTCGAGAAGTCCAGTACACAAATTAATTATTGTCGGTTCAAGTAGACGAGCTCACAGATAGAATTATAGAAATGTGTAGCCCGAACCAATTAATATTAAATTTTATTGGTTTGATTCGATTTTTGCCGAACTAAATAAATTCAACCCAAACACTATAATTTAATTTGAATTACGATTTGATTCCGATTTATCCAAACCCATGAACACCTCTAAATAATAACAATCTTTGTAAGTTTTTGGGTGAAAGTCTTAAATAAAGATGAATAAAATCAATCTAATTATTGAATAGAAAAAGATAAATGAACCTTAATTTTTGTTGGAAAAAAGTAACAAACCGAAGTGACTAATGTCCTTCTCAAGTTGAAACTTGTCAAACAAATAAACCAAAGTACATTCCCTTTTGTTGTAAAACCACAAAAGTCCAAAAGTGAAAGCATCAACATATACTAAACTGCCAACTGTTTTTTAGCTTAATCTATCATCATGGACCCTTCACCCTTTCCTTAAGCCATTAATCACAAAACTAATTTAAGCTTATGAGAAAAGGTGCATTACTTCCGCAAAATCCTCTATTATTTATTTGTTCGTTCGTGCGTGCAAGTCACTGATTCATAAATCTCAACATTGCTTCGTATCTCGCAAGTAACAGCACTTTGTAACTTCCAATTTCATTCTTTTTAACTCACTTTCTATTTCTCTCTTACTTTCCTTTTATACTAAATGCTAACAAAATCAATTTTTTTCTTTCAGCATTTCTCATTTTCTACCTGGGACTCATTTTCTTCTTCATTAAGCTTTCAAAGGTATCAACTTTACTCTAATCTCTATCTGGGTCTGTTTCATTTCAATTCTTCATCAATTTTATTAAATAGGTTTTTTTGTTTTTGTTTATGGCTATTAGTTTGTTTTTTTAATGAATCTGTTTTTGTAAATGTGTGTGAATGAATGGCAGTAGACTAGAGTCATTGATTTGTTGAATAGATTGTGTTTATTCCTATTAGGTTTATATATACTGCCTATCAAGTTCATCTATTTGTTAATTGCACTAATAAATAATCATAATTCCATTCATAGTTTTAATTGCGGCCGCGGATGCGGTTGTTGCGGTATTTGCGATGCGCAATACGGCCGTTGCGGTGTGAATTTTGAAAGAAAAGAGTTTGAAATATACCGTTAAAAACACTTGAAGTTAAGATTTTTCGGATGTAAATTGAGTTTTAGGGTTTTAAATTTTGAGTTTCGACAAAAATACCTGAAGAAACCTAGGCGAAGTTGTCGGATATTAAGATTTTTCGGATGTAAATTGAGTTTTAGGGTTCTAAATTTTGAGTTTCGACAAAAATACTTGAAGAAACCTGGGCGAAGTTGTCTGATGCGGTTCCTAATGTGGGAGACGCTTGATTTTGAATCATATCATAATTGCGGTTTGATAGTCGTGTAGACTACCGCATCGGCAATATTGCGTCCGCAATTTAAAACCATGTTTCCATTCCTTGTAAAAGTGGTTCTTATTTTTTATGTTTTAATCCTTTCGGAGAAATAGGCCCTGGAAACTCGTTGTTCAGCTGGTAGCAAAGTAAAATTGGTCAAAGATTGTTTCAATCAGGATTCATGGTGCTCAATGTGGTTCTAATTTGAAATTGATTATGCTTTTTTTGCTTTATGTTGTAATCAGGTTATTAAATTTACCGCAATGGGGGGGCGTATGAGTAAGAAGACTCCTGGAACGCCGTCTGATATCAACCTTAATGCTGATATGGTAACTCAACTGAGGTCATATGAAGCTGCCTGCAAGCTTGACTCAGATTTGCAGTCATTTGACACTCACCTTCAAGCTCGAACGAATCAGGTCATCAATTCTCTTGCAGTTGGAGTTGAAGTTCGATCCCTTTCGTTTGATTCGCTCAGACAAGTCACTGAATGTCTTCTTGAGATGAATCAGGAAGTTGTCAAGGTAATCTTAGACTGTAAGAAAGATATATGGGAGAGTCAAGAACTGTTTGAGCTTGTCGAGGAGTATTTTGATAACAGCTTGAAGACTCTAGATTTCTGCAATGCTTTAGACAAGTGCCTAAAGAGAGCTAGGGATAGTCAATTGCTTATTCATCTCGCTCTTCAAAAGTTTGAAGAAGAATCTGTGTCGGGAGACAATCGCTATGCGAGGACGCTAGAGGAGCTGAAGAATTTTAAGGCTGTCGGTGATCCTTTCACGGAAGAATTCTTCCAAATGTATCAATCTGTTTATCACCAGCAAGTACTCATGCTTGAGAAGTTGCAAGTCAGAAAAGGCAAGCTTGATAAGAAACTGAAACAAATCCGTACTTGGAAGAAGGTCTCGCTTATCATATTTGTTGCCACGGTTGCTGCTGTGTTGATCTGCTCCGTTGTAGCGGCAGCCGTTGCTTCGCCGCACGTCGCGGCTGCTCTAGCTGCTCTTACTGCTATCCCTGTCGGTTCAATGGGAAAGTGGATTGATTCCTTGATGACAAACTATGAAAATGCATTGAAAGGACATAAAGAAGTTACTATCGCATTGGAAGTTGGATCCTATGTAGCTATAAAGGATTTGGATAATATACGGATTCTAGTTAATCGACTTGAAGTTGAGATCGAATCCTTAAAGACGAATGTGGATTTTGCCATCGAGGAAGAAGAGGGGGTAAAGGTTGCAATAGAGGAAATCAAGAAGAAGTTGGGAGTTTTTATGAAGAATGTCGAAGATTTAGGAGCTCAAGCTGATACATGTAGCCGTGACATTATAAGGGCAAGGACGGTGGTTCTACATAAAATCGTTAAACTTCCGCACAAGTGAAGACTTCTTTTCCTGTATTGTCAACCAGTATTTTGTTGTGGAATTAATCCACTCCCGCTTGTGAAATTTATTGATTTTCAGATATCATGGATCCATGCAAACTTGGGTTTATTTTGTAACAGTACAAAACCTGACTTTTATTTATTTGGAACATGTTGGAAGCTACAACTTTCACTATTTTCAAGACTTTAGGGTGCTTATGTATGTAACTATATTTTGTAATGTAACATATATTTGTGTTTAGCTTTTTGTTTGATGATAAAACTATCTCTTTCCCTTGTTTATTATGCGATCTCATCTCTCATCGATCTTCATTTCTCTTCTCGTCTCTGTCGATAATCTTCTTTCGATTCTCCACAGGTAAAGGTTTGTGATTCTAGTTACGGATATCTGTTCATCGTTCTTCTGATTTTCCATCTTCCACGTGTTTTTCCTTCAGATTTTAGGACTAGTTGTGAGTAGTTATTTCGATTTTTAGACATGCTTGAGTCATCGTCATATGTCACAATGTTGGCTGCAATGATTAAGATAGTTGACAGTTGAGTAGCTATAGAGAAACCAAACATTTATTTAGGACTGTATTGGCTTTTTTTCTTCTATTAACATTACTATTTTCATTGATAGTTTGTTCTTGTAAGTATGGCTTCTGTTTTATTGCAGTCTACTGTTGGACACACATAATAACAATTCAACAAAATTAAAAAATAATTAAAAAATTGAAAACGTGAACAACAGGATTCAAACCTGTTTGCCCACATGATTTCTAGTCAGGCCCGATAACCACTTCGGCATGTCCAAAATTGTGCAAACGGTTTCTACTGTTTTGAATCTCTCCATAAGCTTCTGTTTAATAAGTTACACAATTTTGCAAATATATTATATGAAAGTATTGTGTCAAGCAAATGTGACAATTCTATTTTCATTTAATCTCATCAAGGCAACATCATGTATGTTTTGGGTGTATGTATGACATTTTAATTACTAGTTCATCTTCCAACCTAGTTCGTGATCTCATCAACAAACCCCATCTCGAGTTTTCCTTAAAGAAGCTTGGTAGATCTGAATACTTCTTAGATATTGAAGTTAGCTATCATGATCAAGACTTAATTCTCTTGTATGAATCCAAGTACATTAAAGACCTCCTGGCAAGTTCCAGCATGTTAGAACGTTAATCTCATGGAGTTCCAAGAAGCAAACTCTAGTTGTTAGATCTAGTGGAGAAGTCGAATATTGCGCACTAGCACACACTACTTCTTAGTTCAGTTATCAACTTGTCATTGGCAGTTAGGAGCTAGTTTTAACTGTTAGAAGTTGGTTGGAGTCAGTTAGGAGTTTGTTAGAACTCAACCAACTACCAACTCTCCTATATATTGCACACTACACCAGTTGTAAACTCTTAAGCTTGGAATCAATAAAACAAAGATGAAAGATTCATAACAACTTAGCTTTAACAGTTTGCAATGGAGTAGATACAAAATTGATTACAACCAGTCAAACTATATAGGTTTGCATCTAAAAATGCCCCTCTCTTCAAGGCTGAAATTCTTGTATTCTTCACATATCATAGATCATTTTTCAGATCAAATTAAACTAAGTAACAAGGCCTTGAAGGTATTTATACTTTGAGTGCTAATCACTGTCATTGTTATATATACTTTATGATTATAATCACTTTTTCTAAACATATTTTTCACAATCTGTCCACCACAAGATCAACCTCTTGACATCAATGACCCCATGATCCCAGCAATTAGAACCGTCGGATCTCCTAAAACAGCAGACACAACAATCTGTACAGCCACTCCAGCCATCTCAGCATACTTCCTCACCTTACTTTTGCTTCTCCCCCCACCATTTTGTGCAGTGTGCAGACCATTCTTTAAACTCAGAGGTACCCTTGTCTCAACCACTGATGCTGCTCTTCCATTGCTCTGACCAACGTAAATCTGATGCCAACTCTCCACTATCATCTCCCTCACACATGCTACATGCAGGTTATACTTCTTACATGACGACCTGCAATCAGGGACGGACCCAGAAATTATGTTACAGATGAAAAAAAAAACTCTATATAAGCGAGTTTGTTAGCATATTCATCCTTACCTATAACTCCAGCTTCGTCCTTTTTGTCCACAACGCTGACACGACGCACTCACTTTACGATATAGATACAACTTCATTTCACCGTGATCATCAAGTATCATTGGAAGCTTAGCACAACAAGGATGAAGGTCAAAGCCACACGAAAAGCAGTGATATACAAAACCAGTGACACTCTTTTCGCAGGCGTTGCAGTAACGAGGTATGTCTCCGGGTGGCTTTGAGAGGAACTGGAAGCAACATTTAGAGTAGAAAGGATGGAAAAGAGAAGGAGATGGTATGGAACAATGCATGTGAAGATCATAGTCACAAGTGGTGCAGCTGTAACGTGAGCCTATGCCAATTTCCTTGCAGCCATCACATTTGAATGGGAATTCGGAGTATTGGAATGTTAGTTTGTGTTTTGAGTGGCTGAAATGGGATATTTGGTTGTATCTTTTTGTGGTGTTCATGGTTGTGTCTTTATGGTGAGAAAATTTGGTCATGGAATACATTGTTTTGGATGGAAAGAAGGAAAAAATGGTGTGGAATTGTGGATTTGTTTATTTGGATGTGGGAGAATAGAAAATTTGTTATATGAGTTATATAGGATGGGGTGAATCAAACTTAGCTTATGGCTCAAGCAAGTGGAAAAAGCTTCAATAATTTGAGACTTAGATTCGGTTTGAAAGAAGTTATGGTAGGGGACAATTTTGCTTTTAATAAATATGTTAAGTTAGGTTTGAACTTACAATTTATAGCATATTATGTTATTCATATTAACTCATTATTTAATTAAGTTTCTTTTGTGGCTATTTTAAAATATAAAAACAATATTAGTCATGCTATAGTAAAGTTTTCATATATAGTATGAAAACGTTATGCAATATTAATATTCTAATTAAAAATATTTTAATGATAATAACTAAATTTAGTTTATAAAAATAAATTTTAAGGTTTATATTTTCATAACTTTAAAATTAATTTAATTGGGGTATAATAAAGATTTTTTCAATTGATGAAAAATTAGTTTCATAACAATTTATAATTAAAAACATTGAAAAAATAAAAGTATTATAATAGGTTTGGATCAATTAGTGTACAAACTCATGGTGGAGAAATAGATGATTTTCTCGTTACAATAGATTTGCATTACATGTCAACTCTAAACTTCTATCTCTTTTACTTTAATTTTGAATGTATTCACGAAATATATTCAAAAGTTAGCACGAGATGTATGTTTTTCTTTTACAGATGAGACAGTTTTATTTGAAGAGTTGAATGAGTATCTAATTGAGAAGATGAAGATTTGAAGAGAGTTTTAGAAACACATGATTTTCACATAAACAGAAGTAAGGCGAAGTATATGAAATATAAGTTCAACAAAAGAAGTAGTGTTTCTAATTTAAATGTGAAAATTGAAGATTATATCATCTCTCAAGTCACAAGGTTTAAATATCTTTATTTTAAAATAAAATGAAAGAGAAGTATTATAGGATGTAAACCATCAAAATCAAGCTAGGTAGCTAAAATGGACGAGGGATTCAGGAATTTAATGTGATGCAAAGGTACTACTAAAGTTGAAGAATTTTTTTATCACACTGCGGTAAGACATGCAATATTGTATGTGACAAAATATTGGAAATTTAAGAATCAATGTGAGAATAAAGTTATTATATCAGGGTGAGAATGTTGTGTTGGATGTATGGTAAGACTAGACAAAATATAATTAGAAATGAAAATATTATAGAGTGTGTTGGATCATCATGATAGACATCCACATTGGGTCAAGAGAAACACACAAAGAAATAGACATCACATATTCATCCAAAACCTTAATGTGATAGATATATGAGTTCTTTCATTATAAAGTGTTCAAACTCCATTTTTCTAAACAATGTGAAATTTATCACCCACACTTGTGCACAACAATATCCCATTCAAGTGTAAGTAAATCCACTATTCTCCTTATTAAGCCGAAGTTCTTTCATCCACACACTTGTACTGTTGTTGTAGACACTTCAACGGGACACTCCGCCTGACTATCACCATGTCAATAAGATTTTCGATACAAGGAGTCACTCCATTAATTGAAATATCGGATGTGATACCATTGTTGGATCATCACGAGGAACATCCACATTTGGTCAAAAGCAATACAAATGAAAGATACATCGCATATTCACCAAATGTTTTAAGGTGATAGGTGTATGAGTTATCTAACTTATTAAGAGCTCAACCTCTACTTTTCTAAGCAATGTGAGAATTCTAACTCATACTTGTGCACAATGAAGTATTGGGATATCACCTATGGTAGAGAACATGACAGAAAATAAACTTAGATAATTGGAAAAAATAATGAGAAAATATGTAACTTTTGTGGTAAGGAGATTAGATCTGATGGAGAGAAGTCAAATGAATATGAAGACTTTAATAAACTATAAAAAAACTATTAAGAAAAATGTTGAGATTAACAATTTGGATAAAAACATATCCTAGTCAGAATATTATAATAAAAATTGATCATGTAGACGAATTTACTTGGTGAAAAAAAGATTTGGTTGATGTTGAATTAATTAAAGATATTCTTTTCTTTTTTTTATTAAATTTATTAGATAGCCGAAGAAATTATTTTACTACACCCCTTAAAATTATTCTATTGACTTATGGACAATACAAGCTAATAACTAATTTAAAAATTTATATTAAAAAAATCATCTTTTATTAGTTTGCTTGCTTGTTTGACGGAAAATTAATGTTTTAAAAATTGGACTGGTTAGTAAATCAGAAAGGATATTTGATTATTGATTTATTGGATGAATCACTAGATCATTGATCTAACCACATAATTAAATTGAATTAAATCGGATAACTCTATTAAATAAATCGGTCTCTATGATAAAACTATATACTTATTAAACCATTCAAACTGGGTGACTCAGTCTTAAAAAAAAATATCACAATACCTACAAAATTTCAAAATTTCAAAATTTCAAAATATCATAATTTCATATATTTATTCTTTAAATTTAAATTTTAAATATAATCATCACTCAAAATAAAACATTACCAAAAACAAATTTAAATAAATTTTAAACCAGTTCTAATTACAAATGAGGGAAATTTGAATAAAGTCTAATTATATAATTTTTTAATTATGAAAACGACGTCGTTTTTGTTGTTGAGAAAAAATGCATTTGATCCACCAATTTTTCAAAATTGTTGGTTCATAGGTTTTGGCTAGTTCTCACCGGTTCAATAACATATTCACTCCAACATCAAATTAGATCGATGATCCTTCCGATTCTTGGTTCGATCGTTTTAGCCGGTCGGTTCGATCTTAAAACACTGCGGAAAACTAATATATAATATGTGTCTATCTTTTTTTATCACCAGTATCCAACTCATCAGATCAATTAATCACTATGCCAAACAAGACCTTAGGCAGCGCTTTAAAGCGCTTCCTATAATACTGTCGCGTAATGTATAACCAATGCTTTCTTTTAATGTAATAGTCTTGCCTAAGGTCCCTTTTAGGCATCGCTTCATCCCAAAAGCGCTCTCCATTGACATCTTTAGGAAGCGCTTTTTGCTTGAAAAGTGCTTTCTATTGTCCCCCTTCAGGCAACATTTATTTATTTCTATTTTAGGGGGACTTTAGCCCGCGCTTTTTTACTGTTGACCTTTAGGCAACGCTTTTTAATTATATTTTAGGGGGACTTTAGGCAACGTTTCTATTGTCCCTTTTAGGCAGTGTTTTTTTTTTCTATTTTAGGAGGACTTTAGGAAGCGCTTTCTAATACTTTTGACAACGTTTTTTGTATGGAAAGGGATTAATTTGGGTTTTTCGTTTTGCAGAAGAAGAACAGTGGGGAATAAAAAGTAACGAGGCAAAACCTAGACAATAATTTTTATTTCAATTTTAATTAATCTTAGGCAGCGCTTTCTAAAGTATGGATTTAGCAGCACTTTCTAGAATTTATTTTTGCTATTTCAATTTTAATTGACCTTATGCAACGCTTTAGACCTATGGTAGCGCTTTCTACTGTTGGGCCTATGGCATCTCTTTGTAAGAGCGCTTTCTACTGTTGAGCCTATGGTAGCACTTTTTTAAAATATAAGCATATAACAACGTTGTATAATGTATATAGTTATAAAATTTAAAATTTTATCGAGACATATAACAGCGCTTTAATACAGAAGCGTTGTCTAAGGTGTGTACTGCCTAAAAGCAGTTTTGACGTAGTGAATTCGATTTGAGAGGTTATTTGTTTTCTATATCAAGTCCAGCTTCAGTTGCTACTTGGACTAACTAATAATTAATAGACATGTATTTGTCTTTTTCTTATTTCAAAATTTTTAATAAAAGGGTTAAATATGTTTTTATCCTCCTAAATCTCTTATATTTAATTTTTAGTCTCTCTAAAAAATTTCTTTAAAGAATGATTCTTCTAAAAATTTTAATTTTAACTTTTAGTTCTCTTGTAATTTAATAACGACTCTTACAACTTAACAACAAAATTAGTGACTGTTTTAATGACATTTTTTTGATTTAACGATTGAATAAATGGCAGTTTTGAGGGATTAAAAGTTAAAATTAAAACTTTTAAAAAGTCCACTCTTTGATTTTTTTTTTTAAAACAACTAAAAATAAATATTGAGATATTTTAGAGGATAAAAACATATTTAACTCTAATAAAACTTTCAAGTTTATAATGAAATTCACATAGAAATATATTAAGATAAAAAGTAAGTGTTATATTAAAAAATTCTCTTACCAACTATTTTAACTACTCTTGCCCGGTCTATTAATTAGGGATATTTGTGATGCGGTTTGGACAGTTTAAAAGCAAAAAATCACTCGAACTATAAGAGAAAAACGTGTGGTTCAGTTTGGTTGGCTTTTAAAAATAAAATTAAACAAAACCAAACCAAACCAAATTAATGCGGTTTGAATTAGTTCGGTTCGTTCAACTTTTTACAAAAAAATAAATTCTTGAGCCATATATACACATAGAAGAAAATATAATTTTGCGTTAGTCGTTCATAAATTGCCATAAAAAATTATAATTGTCAAAATAAATTTTATATTTTATCTATTAAATTACGTATTTTATCTAAATCTAAAGAATAATATACATAAGATTGAATTCTTAAATAAATATTATACAAAGAATATGATAAAATATATTTTGTGAAAATAATATTCATAAATGAATAATATTGTATTTTTTATGATTTGTAAATTAAAATAAATATCATACAAAAAATATGATAAAATATACTTATAATAGATGTTGGTTTTCTAAAGAATTAAAGAAATGTATATTGGTTAATAAAATTTTATAACATAACGCAGTTTGATTTGGTTTGGTTCGATTTGTAAAATACAAACCACAAATCAAATCGAACTGTTTGTTGGAACAAAGGTTTTTCAAGAAATATAGTTTTGTGAAGAATAAGAAGAATGGAATTGAGAGAGAGAATGATTATCTAAAACTGTATGAAAATTATTGTATGTCATTGTTGTGATTACAAAGAAATGCTCCTTATATAGACACATTTCGCAGGCCCAAGAATGTAGACTAAGCTAAGGCCCAAAGAATTCGACACACTCCAACAGATAGCAGAGCAATTCGACCTTTTGACTAATTCAACCAACACACACAATAGCTAGTTCGACTAGCACACAAAGTCAGTTCGACTAGCACATATACTCGCTAGTTCGACTGAACAAGAATTATACAAACTAACACACCCCCTTAATTCATGTTCTCGAGACTTCTCATCCCAATGCTTCTCTTTAACTCTTCGAATCTAACTTTCTTCAGCGGTTTGGCGAATATGTCAGCTAGTTGAACTTCAGTTTTGCAGTGCTTTATTTCGACCTTCCCTTTGTTGACTTGATCTCTCAAAAAATTGTACCTTCTTTCAATGTGTTTACTTCGACCGTGACATACATGATGATTTGCCAGGTTAATTGCTGATTTGTTGTCGACAAATAGCTTTATCTTCTTAGGTTCCATTATCTTGAGTTCTTCAAGTGACATTTCGATCCATGCTGTTTGGCATGCAACATATGATGCAGCTACATATTCTGCTTCTCAAAATGACAAAACCACAATGCTTTATTTCTTCTAACTCCAGGAGATTGGATCACCTTCAATCATGAAAATGTAGCATGCAGTGCTTTTCTTTTCGTCCTGATCTCCACTGAAATCTGAATTAGTGTATCCATGAACTTCGACACTTGTGTTGTCCTTCGAATTTCTAGGAAATAACACGCCATGGTCGATAGTTCCCTTGATGTATCTCAACATCCTCTTAACTGCAATGAGATGACATTCTTGAGGTTTCTCCATAAATCTGCTCAATAATCCTACACTTTGGCAGATATCTGGTCTTGTATTGCAAAGATATCTCAGGAATCCAATGATTTGTTTGTACAATATCGAATTTACAAACTCATCATTCGATTCCTTCTTCATCTTTGCTCCTGTCTCTAATGGTGTGACTGCTTCATTACAGTTACTCATGTTGAATTTATTTAGAATATCTTGAGCATACTTAGTCTGATGCAAGAATACTCCTTCTTCAGTATTTTTGAATTCCATCCTTAAGAAACACGAGAGATTTCCTAAGTCAGACATTTCGAATTATTGCATTCGCTTCTACTTGATTTTCATTATCTCAGCTTCGTCGGTTCCGGTAATGAGTAAGTCATCTACATAAAGGCATAAAATGATTCGACTGACAATGTCGACATTATTTACATATACTCCGTGTTCAGAGACACACTTTGTGAAACTTGCTTCGATCAGGAAGCTATCTATTCTCTTATTCCAAGCGCGAAGAGCTTGCTTCAAACCATAGAGAGCCTTCCTTAATCTATACACCTTCGACTTCTGCCCTTTGACGTCGAATCCTGGTGGTTGAGTAACATAGACTTCTTCTTCCAATGGACCATTTAGGAATGCTAACTTTACATCCAGCCGATGCATCTTCCATCCCCTATATGTTACTGTCGAAACAACAATTCGAATTGTTTCTAGCCTAGCAACCGGTGCATATACTTCATCAAAGTCTATACCAGGCTTTTGTAGAAAGCCTCTAGCCACCAATCTTGCTTTATACTTCGTTATCTCACCATTTGGCCTTCGTTTCACTTTGTATATCCACTTTACATCGATAGGCTTCTTATTCGTTATTTCGACAAGATCCCGGGTCTTGTTCTTCTTAGTGGTTCTGAGTTCTTCTTTCATGGCTTCACACCAATTAGAACTACTCATGGCTTCATTCAAATCAATTGGTTCTGCTTCAGCCATCATCATGGCTTCTTCGACTAAATCACCATCATTACCAATTGCTTGATCTGGAAATCTTTCATATCCAGCTAGCCTTGTTGATTCCATTTTTGTTCTTGTCAACCTTCTTTCATTTTGTTCAGGTGGTTCTTCATTTCGACTAGTTGAAGTGTTGCCTTGTTCACTTCGACTATTTGAGGTTCCATCATATGGATCTTCTTCGAACAGATTTATAATTGTGTCTGATTCCTGTGTTGAACTTTGACTCCAGTCCCAACCTTTGCTTTCTTCGACACGAACATCTCTGCTGATTATTAGTTTATATTTGATTGGCGAATACAACTTGTATGCACCAGTCAAATGATATCCTATGAGAACCATTGCTTCACTTCGATCATCTAATTTCCTTTTCAATTGTTCAGGTACATGCCTGAAGCACATTGATCCAAAAACTCTAAAATGATTCACACTTGGCTTCGACCCTGTCCAAGCCTCGTAAGGTGTTCTTCCTACTATCTTCTTTGTTGGACACCTGTTTAGAATGTATACTGCTGTCGAAGCTGCTTCAGCCTAAAATCTCTTAGGCATATCTTTAGCTTTCAACATACTTCTCATCATGTTCAGTATACTTCTATTTTTCCTTTCAGCTATGCCATTGTGTTGAGGTTTATAGGGTGCAATAATCTCATGCTCTATACCTTCCTCATTACAAAATTTTGCAAATTCAGCAGACGTATATTCACCACCACCATTAGTTCCTAACTTCTTCAATTTGCAACCACTTTGTTTTTCAGCATGCAACTTGAATTTCTTAAACTGTGTGAATACTTCACTCTTTCTTTCAATGATATAAATCCATATATGTCTGGTGAAATTCATCAACAAAAGTAAGGAAATACATGTTGCCTCCATTTGACTTCACTTCAAATGGTTCATACACATCAGAGTGAACTAGTTCCAACTTGCACTTGGATTTCATGGGCAAGTCATGTTTGAATGCCTTCCTTTCCTTCTTAGCTTTACAACATTCCCCACATACTTGATTTGGTTCCTTCACATAAGGAAAACCAAACACCATCCTCTTCTGATTGAGCATGCATAAACTCCTGAAGTTTAAATGTCCATACCTGTGGTGCCATAGCCAGTTCTTGTCTTCTTTCGTAGTCGAAGCAAGACACTTATGATCTGATGTGTTGAGTTCGACTTTGAATGTTTTGTTTTCTACCAATGGTGCTTTCATGATTAGCCTCCCATAAGCCCTATAGACTTTCATCTGATTCATTTCAAGCTTCACTTTGAAGCCTTTTGCAAGTAATTGACCTACACTTATCAAATTACTTGTCATAGAGGGTACATAAAATACCTCAGTGATAGTAGCTTTTCCACCATCCTTTATGGCAATCGAGATATCTCCTTTGCCTATAGAATTAATGTGTCTTCCATCAGCAAACTTTATCACCTTTTTCACTGACTCATCTAACTTGGTGAACCAATCTTTATTGCCAGTCATATGGTTGCTACATCCTGAATCCAGATACCACATATTGGTTTTCTCAGTGCTCGACTGAGAGTTTACCATCATCAGAACATCATTTGAGTCACTATCTCCTGCACGTGCATATTGAGCTTCATCACTTTCTTTCGCTCTTGTTGTTTTCTTTCTTCAACAGTCTCGAGCATAGTGACCAAAACCTTGACAATTATAACATTGGAACTCTTTCGTGTCGACTTTCCTCCCAGAGTACTTTTTGCCCACACCTTTCTTGCTCGAATCAACATTCTTTCTTGACTTCTCATCACCTGCAAGATGCTTTCGCTGCTTCGACTTCTCAGCTTTCTTGCTGAATCTTGATTGCAATGCTTGTTCATCCACCTTTTCTCTTTCTAATTTTCTCTACTTCAATCTCATCTCATGAGCCTCCAATGAAGCTTGAAGTTCTTCTAACTTCATCTCAGATAGAGTCTTGGCCTCTTCAATTGTCACTATAATATATTCAAAATCTGCAGTTAGAGATCTCAGTACCTTTTCTATTTTCTGCAAATCAGTGATCGTTTCTCCACATGCTTTCATTTGGTTCGTCAGCGTCACAATCTTTGAGAAGTATGTAGAGATTGATTCATCATCTTTCATGTGCATCACTCGTGTTACTTTCTCAGCGTCTGCAACATCACCTTTTTTAATTTCTCGCCTCCGCCATACAAGTTCTTCAATTTGTCCCAGGCATCTTTAGCTGATTCTTCTTATATTATCTTCTCGAATACATCAGAGTCTATACATTGATGAATCAAGAACAATGCTTTACAATCTTTCTTCCTCTGATCTTTGTGCGCAGCTTTCTGGGCATCCGTCGCATTTTCTTCCAGCTCCATACACCATTATTCAAGATTTCGACAACATCTTGAAATCTGAAAATGTCCTTCATATGTGCAACACACAGTTGATAGTTTTCCCTTTTGAAAACTGGCATATTCACTGGAATTTGTGTTGACGTTGTTGTTCCGTTTGCCATTAGATTCTCTCTGAATCGCAACCGAGCTCCTTGGTACCAATTTGTTGGAGCAAAGGTTTTTTAAGAAAGATAGTTTTGTGAATAATAATAATAATAA
The DNA here is from genome assembly GCA_021764765.1 of Vicia sativa. Classification (NCBI taxonomy): domain Eukaryota; kingdom Viridiplantae; phylum Streptophyta; class Magnoliopsida; order Fabales; family Fabaceae; genus Vicia; species Vicia sativa. Next base: position 237,881,630 of record CM038795.1, read on the forward strand.
TGGAATTGAGAGAGAGAGAGAATGATTGTCTAAAACTGTATGAAAATTATTGTATGTCATTGTTGTGATTACAAAGAAATGCTCATTATATAGACACATTTCGCAGGCCCAAGAATGTAGACTAAGCTAAGGCCAAAAACATACAAAGGCCCAAAGAATTCGAAAGGCTCCAACAGATAGCAGAGCACCTTCTGACTAATTCGACCAACACACACACAATATCTAGTTCGACTAACACACATAGTCGGTTCGACTAACACATATACTTGCTAGTTCGACTGAACAAAAATTATACAAACTAACACAGTTTCGTTAGAAAATGACTCAAACACATTCTAATAAAATATAATTTTTTAAAATTTTGATTTAGTTCGATTTAGTTTTGCAATTTTCTACTAGATCGGTTTTATTTTAAACACCTCTACTATTAACACTCTTTAGCTTTTTTTTTTTTTTTTTTTTAAAGCTAGTCACACTTATCATTTCTCAAAATTTATCTATTTTTCTTAATGGCGTACGATAGAATATTTGTCCTAAAGTATATTGTCGCCCATTAGAATATATACGAATTTTCTTTAGACAATACATTATTCTTTATCTGGATAAGTTTTAATAATTCGTATATGATTAACTATATACGAATTATGATAAATAGTGTATTGTAAGTCGGTAAGAAAGTTTTCTAATTTTGTTTAGGTATATATCCTCACTAGAATCATCAATTTAGGATTATAATTAATCTAAATTACTGTTTAAGCTCTATATAAGACGCAAAGAATGAAATTCTAAAAGCTAAGGATATAATTATGGAATGACTAGCACGCAACCATAATTTTTTTTAAAGGATGTCGAATAAATTCCTTGCCTTAATTTATAGTTTCCATCTAGAAATTTTATCATGGCCTTATCCACTTGCATCTTCATCTAGAAAGCCAATAACCCATTATGAAATTTATATTTTAGAAAATAAATTCTTGAATATCTTGTAACCACAAAAATAGTACATTAGTGCAACATGTCTCATGGAGAGAGGTGTGTTCATAGTGGTTAGAATCTATATATGCTATATTCTACTTCTTTATGAAATAAGTAAGGAGGTTCAAACCAATCATATCAATATCAATCAATCTTTTAAAATTCGGATCGAACCGCTTGTTTGAACTAGTTCAATCTTGAATCGTTATCTAATGCAGTTCGATTTGGACCACTAAATAATTAAATCTATAAAATTAAAATAAAATTGTTTGAATCGCAAAAAATCAAAATAATCGTAGATCGGTTATTGAATCTTATATTGCATTCTTCTTCTTTTATAAACTTGTTTAATAGTATTGTATTTATTAAAGAATTTTATTTTATAAATTTTTATATAAAAATTAATTTTATTAGAATGTTTGATATTATATTTATTTATTTTTAATTTAAATTTAATATAACGTTGAATTCCAATTTAATCGGTTGAACCAATTGAATATGTTTTAAGAATTTTTTATCCGATTTAATTTTTAAAACATTTAATCAAACAATACAATGATAGTTGAACACGAATAATTAAAGGTGCTGTATTTGTTTTATTTTTCTTACTTACTTTTAAGTTTTGACCAATTTTTTTGTTCTACTACCAAAGAATAAAACATGATGAACTTTCGAGAAAAGTGAGTCATTTATTCTGATACTTACTTTATTCAATTGTTCAGTAACAGTGTGCTTGTAGGAGAGTACAAGTTGAATAATATTCTCTTATGAATTTTGCAATCTGCGTTAGTTTTACTCATCTACTTTTATCTTTTATTTGTGAAGAATGAAATTATTCCCTCCAACTTTACTTTAGTCTTACAAACTAAGTAACTAACTATCTTTGCGAGTTAAGCTAAAATTTATTTCTCAAGTTTTATTAGAACATTCTGTTTGGTTTGAAAGGGAGGGAAGAAGAGATATTTTAATGGAGAGAAGGGAAAAAGAGAAATTTATTTTAATTACATATACGTTTGGTTTAAAAGAAGGGAGGGGAGAGGAATGTAAACTTTCAATGCTGGTATGAAAGCTTGAAGTCTTGAGAATATAGTTTCAACCGTTTCATCATCTTTTATTTTGAAGGCTTCATATTTCTGAATTAATGTCAGAGTCTTAGTTTCTTTGACTTGTAGTTAGCTAGCAATTTCGAATAAGGGGATATTTTGATGTCAAAGAGATATTTCAGGTAAAAGAATAAAAAGTTAAGACAAATTGGCATCAGTAAAGAATGATTGGTTAAAGAAATAGAACCATTACTCTAAAAAGTTCTTCGATTTCGAGTAACATTGGTGGGTTTCGATTTGGCATCTCCATGTTTAAATATAAAAGAGCTTTTTGTGCAAGAGTTGGAGCGGTCCAAGCAGATTATTTGTAATTCGAATCGAGAGAGACAGGAAAATACTCCGCTGGCATAAGATTCGAATTTCAAACAAACAAAGGCGCCATTTGTAGAAGACGCGTGGAGGCCAGTAAACGAAAGAGGCATGCATGCTTCAAACGTGGCATAATTATAGAGCAAGACCGTTAGGGTCAAAATGCTATAAATAGGTGTTTTTATGTTAGAATTGGTGTGTTCATTTGTGTACTAAAAAATCTCAAATACTCAAACTACCATGATATAGGGAAACGAGTGGAAGATAACATGTACGTATTGAATATCATGTCATTTCATAATTTAAATTCAAGTTCTTTTACATTCCTTTTGCCTTTATAGTATCTTTATTCTTGAATCTTTGTGTTTCCTTTTGCATTTCGTTATACATGCTTGATGTTTAAGAAAACTTTACATTTCATCTAAACACTTTATCTTTTTAGAAACTTTACTTCATTGTCTTGTCCTTTCATTCAAACACTTTACATTTTCAGAAACTTTTACATTTCCAGAAACCTTTATTCTTGCACACATTTGTCAAATTTTAAGTTTAAATCGAAGCTTTCTTAATGCATTCAGTCAATACATTTCCTTAGACAAATTTAGAGAGATTTAAGAGTCTCACATTCTATATTAAAAGATACAAATTAGAGAGATTTAAGAGTCTCACATTCTATATTAAAAGATACAATAGAAACTTGTAAAAACAATGAATATGAATACGAAATTGAATTATGACACATGTGTCCTAGGATCAATCTAGTCGATCCTGCAAGTAACCAATAATTGGAAGACCAGCGGTTGTTTACTAGAAATCACTGTAAACAAATTGGCACGCCCAGTGGGACAGTGTCATAATAAACTTTTGTATTTAAATCTATTAGAAAATTTTTAAGATCTTCTGAGTTTGGAGCACATTTCGTTATATGAACCTTAGAAGCGGTAAAATAAAGAATAATAATCCACATATATCTAGAAGACAACGTACCAAAACAATGGTTAACACAACTAACCAAGATGGGGGACAAAATCCCCCACAGGGGGCTGCAACAATCGTTTCTGGCTCGATTGATGCATCCAATATCATCTCCGTTGGCAGTTCGAATACGATCCCCATAAGTACAATAGAGATGCCATCGAACATGTCATCAATGCAAACTATGCCACACATAGAGAATCAACAGTATTCGACCCCCACTAGGCCTCTAGGCTTTGAGGCCCTGAGACCCAGAAACCCTCCATATGGGATGCCAACGTCATTTATGGCAGGGTTACATAATGTGTCAACTTCATCCCTAGTCCAAGGGTCTGGTTCAGGAATGAATCATTTGGGTCCAAATCCCAAGAGTCTAGGAAACTTTGCCCAATTGGCTACCTTTACAACTAATAGTCAGGCAACGCTTAGGCAACAAATGGATGATAGCAATCATGATATGGTAGGAGTCCTAGCCCGAGAAATGAATGATATCTTTAATCCTCTGATCCAGAATATAAACAGAACAAACCAAGAAAATGCAGCCCAAATGGCTAGAATAGCAAATTTCTTTGGTGCCCCTGATGCGCCTGCAAGACATAGACAAAATTCAGTGGTGATTCGAAATGAAGAACCCACAATTGAACAAATTCGACCCCCTAGACAAGTGGTCGAAGAAAGAAATATAAGGGCAAGATTAAGGCAACAGGAAGTTCAGGAAATTCAGGAGGAACAACCTAGACAAATAATGATGGTAAATAGGGACCAAAATGCAGATGAAGTTGTTCATAGAATTAGAAATAACAATTTAGTGGCAGAAAATAACCTAACCACTATGATCGAAAAAATAATGGCCCAGAATGGTTTAAACTCAGGATTTAGAAGACCAAATTACACATCTCCTATTGTAGATTATGTTTTGCAATCAGAATTACCCAGGGGTTGTAAAGTTCCTAAGTTTACAAAATTTGCTGGAGATACGAGTGAATCAACAGTAGAACATATAGCAAGATATTTAACTGAAGCGGGAGATATAGCAAATAATGAAAATCTTAGGATAAAATATTTTCCAAGTTCTCTAACAAAGAACGCTTTCACTTGGTTCACAACCCTCCCTCCTGGATCTATAGACACGTGGCCCTATTTAGAAAGGATTTTCCATGAACAATTTTATATGGGTCAGTCTAAAATAAGTTTGAAAGAATTAGCAAGCATTAAGAGAAAATTCACAAAACCAATAGATGATTATTTGAATAGGTTCCGTCTATTAAAATATAGATGCTTTACAGTGGTCCCTGAACATAAATTGGTCGAAATGGCTGTTGGGGGCCTAGATTATTCCATTCGAAAGAAATTGGATACACAGTATCTAAGAGATATGGCCCAACTAGTAGACAGAGTTCGACAGGTCGAAAGGTTAAAAGCTGAAAAGGCAAGGGCCAATAAAAATCACAAAAAGAGAGAATAGCCTATATAGAGGCTGAAGAAGGGAGTCTAGATGATTCTCAAGACCCTTATGAATTCGATCAATTTGAAATAGATCTTGCAGAACTAAAAGAAGCACCCCCTTATTCTTGCAAAGTTCTGATTCCTTCTAATGGAAAGAATCCAATTGAAAATGAAAAGAATGATAAATTTACTAAGAAAACTTATACTTTTGATATAACTAAGTGTGATGAAATATTCGATTTGCTTGTCAAAGATGGCCAATTAATAGTACCTCCTAACATTAAAGTTCCTCCATTGGAACAAAGGAAGAAGAGAGGCTTTTGCAAGTATCATAACTTTTTAGGCCATAAAACCTCACAATGCTTTCTTTTCAGGGATCTCATACATAACGCAATCAAGGAAGGCAGGCTCAAATTTTCAGACAAAGTAAAGAATCCAATGAAGGTTGACACTGATCCGTTGCTAATGGCGGAAACTAATTATGTTGAACCTCTGGACATTAATATGGTGGAAATTTCTGAGAAGAAAGTTGAGTTAGAGAATGAATTCGAAGAAGAAGGGGACTTTATCTTAATCAGGAACGAAACAGAGGCTACTGAGGGCCTCCCAAAGGTGCTTAAAGCAAAGATACTAAGTGATGCAATGAAGGCTGCTGATGGCCCACTTGTTGCTGACAAAAAATTGACTGAGGCTACTGAGGGCCTCAGGGAAAAATTCGAAAAGGTCCAGATCACTGATGGTCAGACGTTAGGAGTGAACATGGTTGACCTTGAACAACCCAATGCGGAGATGGAAGAAGTTGAACGCTGCTTGGAGAGGGAGAGAGAGAAAATAAGGGAGAATTTACCTAGGAAAGACGCAAGCTTGCGTGAATATCTCTTTCATTATCACAAAAGAAATCAAGATAAGTTGCTGTGCCCAAGGTGCAGCATCATATGTAACCCAAGAATTGCTGCAGAGTTCGAGAGGGCTCAGCATGAAAGAATAGGGGTAAACTGGAGGCAGGATAACCAACTGTACAAAGTGTACCCAAAGGCTGATGAAAGTTTGCTCGAATTCCTGGTTCGATGCCACAAAATCAGAACAGAGTGCTTGATATGCCCCAGATGTGCAACTGTATATGACAGAGAAATGGAAGAGGCATTCGAGAGAATTCCTTTTGCTTCTTGCTGGGGTTATCAGGGAAGAATGCCTTCAAATCTTGGTAATGGTGGCAGAACCGTGCCAATAAGGCCAGATAGTCCTTATCCCAGGGGGGCGAAGAAAGTCTCTTTCAAACTACCTGCAGAAATCCTCACTGACAGATGGCTGCAAGTAAAGGCTGACAAAGGGAAAGGAAAGTGGCGGTTATGACTGGTGGCGTAAGAATGGCATACGTAGCGCTCAACACAAACAGGAGAGTGGAAATCAGGTTGGAAAATTACAAAGGGAATAACCCTATGTCTTGTTCCCAATGGCGCAGACACCAAAGAAACAAAAAGGCTGAGAGGGATTCGAAGTCTATGGAGATAGGAGAATCTAGCATCAACAAACCAGCATCAATGGTCCAGACTGGGGGCAAACCCCCAGTATCCAGAAGACTTTTCTCACCTAAGAAAGAAGTTAGGGAAGATAAGGAGAAAAAGGTGGCTGCAAATGAGGAAGAAATGATGACTGACGATTTCGAATCGGAGGGGGAATCTTTCTTCAACGCAAACTGCAATGTGGTTTCTGTGCCACCTTGTGAGTACAATCAAGAGACAGAAGTTTATGCTAGTGAGAAAACCGATGAGGACGAAATGGCCAAACATAGGCCAGTATGTTATTATGTGATGAATAATGGAGCAGTCGAAGAACAAAATGCCTTCTTCAAAAGACCAGACGAGGGAATGAAGAATCACCTAAAACCCTTGTTCATCAGAGCGAAAATAGAGCAATATGGCGTGAACAAAGTTCTGGTGGATGGTGGCGCTGCTGTTAACCTGATGCCACGCTTCATGCTAAAGAAGATAGACATGCACGACTCAGATATCAGACCTCATAATATGATACTATCGAATTACGAAGGAAAAATTGGTCAGACCTTGGGCGTGGTACAAGTTGACTTAACAGTTGGTTCTATCATAAGACCAACAATTTTTATGGTCATTGCTGCGAAGGCGAACTACAACCTGTTACTTGGTAGGGAGTGAATTCATGGCGTTGGTGCAGTACCTTCATCAATGCACCAGAGGCTAGTGTTATGGAGAGATGATGGGATTGTAGAAAACATAGAGGCTGACCAAAGTTACTACATGGCAGAAATCAATCACGTGGACAAGAGAAACTTCAATCAAAATATGGCCAACATAGGGCCATGTCACCCTCCTGAAGAATACTTCAAACCTAATGAAAATGCTTTTTATTCTTTGACTCTCCGTCCTAATGGATTCTAGTGGGATAGGGAGATTATGTGGGACGGACAAGAGACTGAAGAAATTGGAGAAAATTCAACCATACGGCCAACTGGCTGGGGAAACGAAGATCATTATGACTGAATCAACTTATTACAAAAAGATTTCGGCCTATTTGGCTGAAAACAAAAGGAAAACGGCTCTCAAGGCCGAAATAACAAACGTGGTTGTTGAAGCCACAGATAAAAAAGAAAAAACAAAAAAAGAAATAGCAAGTCCTAGGGATAATCACACATCTCCACCCTGTGATGGACAAACTTCAGAACCAATGGATCTAAGGCTAGATGCCATTTATGATCAGGAGCCTCTAGGGTTCGAAAGAGATCCAGTCAACAGGCGCTAAGATCCTGGCACAGGTTCCACTGAGGAAGTTGATATTGGAGATGGCGTCGAAAGAAGAGTTACGTACAGTAGTGCGAAACTCAGTCCCAGTCTGAAAAGCAAAGTGGTCGAAATGCTCAAACAAAATAGAGATTGCTTCGCGTGAGACTACGACGAGATGCCTGGTTTAAAGAGGGAACTGGTGGAACATAGGCTTCCAATTAAGGATGGCAAGAAGCCCATCAAACAGATGCCTAGAAGGTTTGCCCCAGCAATCCTCTCAAAAATAAAGGCGGAAATCGAAGGGCTCCTTCGATGTAAGTTTATAAGGTCCACAAGGTATGTAGAATGGCTTGCTAACATAGTACCTGTTATTAAGAAAAATGGTTCTTTAAGAATTTGCATAGATTTTAGGGATTTAAATATTGCAACACCTAAAGATGAATATTCCATGTCTATAGCAGAAATGTTAATTGATTCTGCTGCTGATTTCGAATACCTAAGTATGTTAGATGGGTACTCTGGGTATAACCAGATTATCATTGTTGAAGATGATGTTCCCAAAACTGCTTTTAGATGTCTAGGAGCCCTAGGCACCTATGAATGGATAGTTATGCCCTTTGGACTAAAAAATGCTGGGGCAACATATCAGAGAGCAATGAATACCATTTTCCATGATTTCATTGAATCTTTTATGCAGATTTATATAGATGACATAGTAGTGAAGTCTGTATCTGATAAGGATCATTTGAATCATCTCTGCCAATCATTCGAAAGAATGAGAAAACATGGCTTAAAAATGAATCTTCTTAAGTGTGCCTTTTTCGTGCAGGCAGGGGACTTCCTAGGCTTTGTGGTCCATAAGAAGGGGATCGAAATTAACTTGAACAAGACGAAGGCCATTGTGGATACCAAACCTCCAACAACAAAGAAGGAATTGCAATCCCTCTTAGGTAAAATCAACTTTTTAAGAAGATTCATATCTAACCTGAGTGGGCGAACTCAAGCCTTCTCTTCACTCCTTCGTCTCAACCAAGGGAATTTCGAATGGAAGGCAGAACATCAAGAGACGTTCGAGAATATCAAAGCCTATTTGATGCGTCCTCCCATACTTGCACCGCCCTCTAAGGATAAGCCCATGAGATTGTATATATTTGCCTCTAATGTAACTATAGGTAGTATGTTGGCCCAAAAAAATGACGATGGCATCGAAAGAGCTGTCTATTATCTTAGTAGGGTTTTAAATAAAGTAGAAACTAGATATAGTAGTATAGAGAAACTATGTCTCTGTTTGTATTTTTCTTGTACAAAACTTAAGTATTATATTAAACCAGTTGATGTTTATGTTTCATCTCATTTTGATGTCATTAAGCACATGCTTTCAAAGCCAATCATGCACAACAGAATTGGCAAATGGGCCTTAGCGCTCACTGAATACAATTTAGCCTTCAAGCCTTTAAAGGCCATGAAAGGTCAAGTAGTTTCAGACTTCATAGTGGATCACTCTGTGCGTGAAGACATCACATTAAATTATGTCGGAAAAATTATCTAAATAGTTATGTTTTAGAAATTAGTTAAGTGGTTCAACCATTTCAGATGGCGAATATATTTAGAATTGCATGTAGGCGTCATATGAGATGACGCATGCAGTGCTTTCACGTCAAGTGAGGTGATACATGCACTTTAATTTTAAGTGGAGGAGTCATTTCATTTGACTGCTACATATATTTGTATTTTCTAAAATTGTATGTAGGAGTCAAATGAGATGGTGTTTCCTCTTAAAATTAGAGTACATGCGTCATCTCATTTGGCGTGAAGGTATTGCACACACCATTTCATATGGCGCATGCAATTATAAATACACAAGTCATTTGAGATGATTGAATCATTTAACTAATTTCTAAAACATGATTATTTGAACAATTTTTTTTGAAAAATAGTTATTTTAGTATTTTTTTTCCAATACCTTGCTATTCTAAAAGAATATTTTGGTATTGCACACACCATTTCATATGGCGCATGCAATTATAAATACACAAGCCATCTGATGAAATGATTGAACCATTTAATTAATTTCTAAAACGTGATTATTTGAATAATTTTTTCTGAAAAATAGTTATTTTGGTATTTTTTTTTCAATACCCTGCTATTCTAAAAGAATATTCACATTTTACTTTTACTAATATGAGTTAAAGAACTAAATAATAAAAACTAAATGCTATTTTTTATATTACCAAATCAAGTCTAATTTGGATTGCGAGTAGACGGTTTGCTTATAAATATATAAGTTTGAGATTGATGATATTTTGTATGGGTTGCATATTTTTTCAATTTCCGAAAGCAAAAAAGTATATTGGTGTTTTATACGCTCTTTCTCAGATTATAAAACATTTTAGAGAAAAATTGATTCTAAATTTTAAATTATTTTATAACTTTTATCAAAAATTAATAATATATATTTTAATATGTTACCCATTATTTATTTTTCTTTTACATTAATTTTCTTAATTTTATAATTAACAAATGACTATAATATAAAATTATATATAAAGTTTTTCTATATAATAATTATTTTTTCTAATTTGTTTGATATATTTAAAATATTTTATATTTTAGAACGGAAAAATTATAAAACAAAAGGAAAATTATCGGGATAGATTGTCTACAGTTTACTGTTCACTAATTTTTCATCCAGTTTCAATTACACCCCCTTAAAATCCATCTCTTTTACTTTTATATATTTTATTAATTTATTTTTAAAGATTAGAGTTTTATGGGAAGATATCTCACGGGAGAGAATCCACTCCCGTAAATTATAGATATTGTCTTTAGAGTTGTTAAAATAGATCAGGTTCATCGGATCAGTTCATAAATTCTACAATTTAAAACGGGTCGAATTGCAAAATATCTTAAAAAAATACGACCTTATCTTTTTGGTCCAATTCATCGGGCTTATATTTTACATGGGTCGATCGGACCGAGCCTAGCGGGCTTCAGAATGACCCATTAAGAAACTTGGTAAATTTTAAGAAAAAAATTGAGATAAGATATGATTTCATAAGTATGTTTTCAAGTGATAAAGAAAAATTAAAGAAGATGAAAATATATTTTTAAGATGATGTTATCAAGGGAATTTGATAAGCATCAGTGATAATATTAAGTTATTATATTTTTCATGAATGTTTTTGTGTCTAATATATATATATATATATATATATATATATATATATATATATATATATATATATATATATATATATATATATATATATATATATATATATATATATATATATTGATTTGATGAATATTTTAAATATTATTTAATTAAGTTTATGATGACTATCTACTTATCTTATATAGCTTTTATCGTTACATAATTTTTTATAAAATTATAAACTATAATATTGAAATACTAGTTAGACTGCCCCATCATACTCACGAGCCTTTGTAAAATGGATCGAACTCAAATTCTGTAGTCCATTAAACAATCGAATCAGACCAACCTATTTAAATACGTTGGCCCATTAGATCGAAACGGGCTGGGCTGGACCGGCCATTTGGAGAAATTTTCTTGCCACCCCTAAAATTTTACTTGGCACCCCCCAAAGTTTTTAATTCCCACTTTACCCTTGACCATTTACAAAGAAACTCCCAAACAAAATTTCCGGTAGCGCAATCTGAAATTTCCAATATATCGGAAATTTCCAAATTTCCGACATATTTCCGATTTAAGAAAAATTTTCGAAGGCCTATTTCAAAATATTCGGTATACCGGAAATTTCTAAATTTTTGGTATGTGCCAAAAATACGGAAGTGTTTTTGAAATTTCCGGTATACCATAATTTTTAAAATCTTCGGTACACCGGAAATTTCGCATATGGCTGAAATTTCCGGTATGTTTCCTTATCTTGTTATTTTTCATCGGTTGAGATTTTGCCGACACTTTTGTATGGTCTAGAACGTAAAACAATTTGTATAAATATGAGTTTTAGGGTTATAAGGTATCACATCTCAACCACATGCCTCTTTCTCAATATCTGATTAAGGCAGAAGTGCATTACAACGACCGGAAATCTGCAGTTGAGTTCAAGCTCGCAGATGGATTTGAGTCCTTCGCTGCGTTGAAGGAAACGTTGAACGATTTGTTGCCTGATTTCGAGAACAGAAGGGTGACAAAGATCGAGTTTCGAGAGGAGTAGATTGGTTCAGATGGTTGGTTAAAATACAACCTAATCGAGCTGAAGAATTATGAAGATGTGAAGGACATGTAGAAATCATTTCGTTGTAGGATAACCAAAGGTCCGATCAAGTTGGACGCGAAGATCTGTTGACGACATAATGAAGTGTCTAAAACGTCCAGATGAATCTGAATCTGGTAGTTCCTAGGTTTTCATGTATCGGAGTACTAAACAGCCTCCTGCACCACCTCCAGAACCCCCTCCAAAAGCCGCTCCTCAACCCGCTCATCAGCAACCGGCGCCTGAACCACCGGCTCCGGTACAACTACCTGCTCCATTATAGGAACATGAGGGTCCACAACTTCCATAGAAGCTCTGGCAATTCGTCGATGAGGTGCACAAAACCCCGTCGCGGCCTGCTCAGCCATCTGTTTCCGGTGAGAACCGGCCGGACGATGACAATCACTCTGCGCCTCTAAGGCCTGTGCCTCATCTGCTGCCCGAGCCACAACATCTTCTCGATCTGTAGTCCTGTCTAAAATAGAACTGTCTCTGCCTCTAGTCCTCACTGCAAGCAAAATTTCCGGTATTTTAAGCGTACCAGAATTTTTGAATAGTTATGAGTATCAAAGGAATATACCGTAAATTTTGAAATTTCTAGGTGAAAATATCAGATATTTTGAAATTTACGGTAGGTGATACCGGGAATTTCGAAAAATCCACTCTCAAATTTCTGATATTGTCCAAAAATTTTTAAAAATACAGTGTACTGACAATTTCAACAATAAAGAAGGTTTGAACAAAATTGACTTCCATACAAAATGAGGGTATTACGGTGGCAAACAAATTCTCTTGATTTTGGGGTTGCCCCACACGCTGTACATAATTAATGCTGCATGAAACATCAAAGGCTAGCAAAAGAAATTAGGTTGGAGTATAACCCGTAACAATGTGGCGAGCTTTACAAAAAGATATGGGAGGAGGACTATAAATTTTTTAGTCTTAGTCTTTTATATAACAAGTTTTAGATATTTTAGTTTTTCAAAAAAAATATGTTTTATATTTGTCTATAAATTATAAAAAATATTTGCTTTTTAAATATATTAAATATTTAATATATATATATATATATATATATATATATATATATATATATATATATATATATATATATATATATATATATATATATATATATATATATATATATATATATATATATATATATATATATATATATATATATATATATATATATCTTGCTCCCGCATATATCTAAGTTGTTGAACGAATCGTAATGAATTGAAAACAATGAAAAATAGGGTGAATGCTTGATTGTAGAGTAGATAGATAGATAAATTTGTTTTGATATTTATAATATTGAATGATAAATATAATTATATAAAAAATTAATGATATTCATTATATAAAAAATTAATGATATTCATGAATTTGTATAGATTAAAATATTTTTGTATAGTAAGTTTTTATTCAAATGCATATTGAAAGTAATATTTATAAATAAAAAATTTGCGTGAATTTAACTGGTCGTGTCCCATTATAAATTTATTTAATACGATATAGATTTTATCTAAATATAGATGTATATTTGAAATGAGTTATTTAATTATAGAATGAATAATAATAATTTAAACTTAATTTAAATATTTGAAAAAAGTATAGTAAATTATTTTATTGATAGTGTCCCGTGAGAAAAATAAAAAAGTTTGAATTTTGTGTCTCAAATAAGTATAATGTTATTCAAATAAGTATATTTTATTGATAGTTATTCAATGTATTTAAAAAGTAGATTTTTTCTTATAAATAAAATCAGAAGTAGTAATATACAAGTTTGATCAGACTTATTGTGGTTGTTATGTAATCAGCTTGGTTATAGTGGATTAAGTCTTTGTTGAAGGAGAAATTATCCTGAGGGAGTGGACTGGAAGTAGCTTAGTTAACAACGAACTAGGATAAAATCAACTGTGTTTCTCATACCTTCATGTGCATGATCGTGTCGAGAGGCAAAAGCTCTTTGGTGAGGATGAGAACCCCATCCCTTCATTTTTTAACAAGTGTAACTTTTTCCTTGCAGATAACATAGATCAGTTATAAAAGCTTCTGACATTCTCTAAGGATCAATGTTTTACCACTGGCTTGTTGGGCCGGATACCGATGAATCTTGTTGTTGCATCTACTTTCACTTAAGGGGTCCATGCAACAGTTATAGTTACTACTTCGACAGTAGTTGCGAATAATGTTTTGGGTATTACTCCAGAGGTGTAGCAACTTAATACTACGACGGTAAACTTCTCTATTTGTGAGCTTTCACCATCTCCTTCTCCTGTCAAGAGGAGTCAGGGCGATAACTCGTCCAATCATGTTGAATGAGGTTCTTCCAACTGGGCTCTTTTGTTAGAGCACGTCGAGTTCTAGGCTCTTACTCCTTTCTTCCAGCTTTATAATATCCTTCCGTCTCAGGTACCTAAAACCATAGAAGAATTTACTACTGTAGTGGCTACTGAGGATTTGACTTCGTTCAAAGTATATATGCAGTTGACATGCAATGTTTTTTTGCAGATGCTTCTCAAAACTTATTCAGGGCCTAACCCCTAGTTTTTATGGTAGTTGATGGAAACCTTTCCTGGGACTGAGATGAGTTGAAGTAGAAATGTGAGGCCCTTAAGTAGGAAAATCTTGAGGGTGAGAAGAAATTGGTCGAGTTGCGGTTAAAGGCCGAGCTTGCTCACTCTTTGCACAAATACTTAGATAAATATGGTTCCCCATCACATTAGGGGTGAAAAGACGAGATTTTTATAGATAAGACTCAGACCAGGACATATTTTTTTTAATTAGAAAAGTCATATGTTTATTTATAAGCCTATTTAGCTAAAAAAGTCAGATCGAAGACCATAAAAAAATCTTTAGAGGAGTCTATCAGGCCGACTTATTTAAATAAATATGAATAAATCTATTGTTTTTTGTTCTTTTAATTATAATACAAAAATAAACCTTAGTTATCTTGTTAACTTATGAAAATAAGCTAAAAAATCATATAAACAATGTTATAAATTATTTTCATAAGTTCTCTACAAAAGTTATGCTACTATATAAATTCGAATAAGTCAATAAAAACAATCACTAACCTTTTAATTTTTTAATATATTTAAAAATTAATTAAATTATTTATTTATCAATATTTAAATGAAATGAACTTTTAAATAAACTAGTAGACTAATTAACAGAGGCGGAGCATCTTTGGGAGAGGGATGGCCATGGCCATCCCAAAATATCAGATAACTTTTTTAAATATAAGTATAATTAACAAATTTTTCAATTATTAAATTGTATATATATATATATATATATATATATATATATATATATATATATACCATGCACGCTTAAAGTCATATAATTCTCGTTTGCCGAGTGGTAATGAGGTTTTGCTTATTGGTTATGGGTTTAACTTGAGGCCAAAATTTTCGATTAATTTTATAATATTTGATAAAGGCTTTTTAATTTGACAATAGATTCAATCTATTTATTAAGTATAATTTTTATAATATTTTATTTATAAAATACAATTAGTATTTGCAATCTCATTTATATATGTGGTTATAATTAGTTAGAGTTGAATGTAATTATGCAATATAGTTAGAGTTAAAGTATTTTACAT
This sequence comes from Vicia sativa, assembly GCA_021764765.1. Taxonomy (NCBI): domain Eukaryota; kingdom Viridiplantae; phylum Streptophyta; class Magnoliopsida; order Fabales; family Fabaceae; genus Vicia; species Vicia sativa. Next base: position 237,897,051 of record CM038795.1, read on the forward strand.
TGTCGGTACATTTTTTATATATTTAGAATATTATTATTATTATTATTATTATTATTATTATTATTATATTTTATCTCCTCAACAATTTCATTCTAACTCCGCCACTATTAATTAGACCTTAGAAAAAGTTAGACTCTAACTAAAAAAAACTTACGATAAATTATAAATCAGACTTAAACTTTAGATTTTTGTACATTAGATTTAAACTAATTAAATCTAATTCGATTTAGTCTATCATTGATAACAGTGCTACATTTCATCATGACATTGATAGATTTTAAAAATGTTCGTATCAATGCTATATTTGATCATGACATTGACAAAGTTTAAAAACTTACCTTTAAAAATCGAATAGTCTCCAACTAACGTTTATCTCTAAAACCTAAAACCAAAGCAATACGTAAGTTTTGACATAGTCATAGTAATTTTGATAAACAAATAAATAAATAAGGGAATTTCTTAACCCACTCAATGCTTTTCTCAGGCACCACGTGAAATTCCACAAATGCCTCTCAAAATCGGAAGTATACTTCCGGTTTGCACCCTATCTTATGTAAAATACTTTGAAATGGTTGGGTGTAAATCGGAAGTATACTTACGACCATAAGTATACTTCCGATTCCTGGACGTAGTTAAAGGCGTCATGCCTTTCCCCTTCCATTGCAACATTTTGAAAAAACAAAACACTAACACTCTCAAACTCTCTAAAACCCTTCTGACCAAAACCAAAATTTTTCTCAAAAAATCAACACAAATCATCAATAGTTCAAGAGCTTAAGAAGAAAGTTGAAGATGCTCAAAGTCAACAAGCTTCCCTTAAAACCCTTGATGAAAAAGAAATTGAAACTCTTGTTTCGAAGAGTCTCAAACAGATGGAGCTTGTTGAACGTATTAATGGGGAGATTAAAGTTCTCAAAGGTGATAAAACTGCTACTCAATGTAAGATGAATCTGTGCAAGACGAAATTTTCCAGACAGAAGAAAAATTCTCCCTTTTAATATTAAAGCGCATTTCCCTATTGAGATTTCTATTTCTATTTCTGAATATTGTAATATTTTGAACAAAGCCATTTTGGCAGCTTGTTATTTTGATACCATCTTGGCTTAATATTTTGTCTTAATTCTACTATTATGATATGATTCGAATTTCTTGCAAGCATGGCTTGTACCTTTTCAAGTATTTCCCATTTACTTTCAAGATTCTTCGATCTTCGGCTAGCTCCTCTATTTCATAAGCATCATTTGAAAATGTTTGTAAAATACGAAAGGGTCTTTCCCAATGTGGTGACCATTTTCCTAATGACTTATTCTTTTTATCCATAGGTAGTATAACTTTCCAAACTAAATCATTAATTGAAAATAACTTACCTTTAACCCTTTTGTTGTAAGCTCTGGCTACTCTCTCTCTCTTTGCCTTTTCAAAACTTCTAAAGCGTGTAGCCTTATTTTATCTACATCTACCAATTCGTTCATCATCATTTGCCAATAATGCTCAAAAGGGATTTCGTCCTTCCTTTGAATTCTTACTGATTGCAAATGAACTTTGACTAGCAGGACCGCGTCATGTCCAAATGTAAGTTGAAACGGGGTAGCATTTGTTGCTTCTTTAGGAGATGTTCGACATGCCCACAAAGCTTGATCCAAAGTCTTGTGCCAATTCTTTGGCTTTCGTCCTACATGTTTCTTTATCAAACTTATTATTACCTTGTTGGCTGCCTCAACTTGACCATTTGCTTGAGCATAATATGGTGTAGGTGTCAACAACTTAAAACCCATTTCTCTCACGAATTATTGCATTTTTCGACCTGTAAAAACTGATCCTTGGTCTATTGTAATACTCTCTGGTATTCTGAATCTGTAAATTATTTGCTTTTGGATAAATTCAATGATAGTTTCTTGATCAACGTTTACCAAAGGTATTGCTTTGACCCATTTTGTAAAATAATATATACCTACTAAGATATACTTTTGTCCTTTGGACGAGGTTGGTCGAATCTCTCCAATTAAATCTAATGCTCAACCCCTAAAGGGCCAGGGCTTAATGATCGAATGCAATTCGCTTGCATGGGCATATTGGATGCCTTCATGAACCTGACATTCTTCACAACCCCTAGCGAACTCTATGCAATCTTTGAGCATAGTGGGCCAATAAATTCCATATCGAAACAATAACCATTTGATCTTATAGCCTGCTTGGTGTGCTCCGCATGCCCCACTGTGTACGCTAGATAAAGCTAAATATGCTTCGTTTTCCCTTAAACATTTAAGCAAGACCCCTTCTGGAGTTTTCTTGAACATTTCATTTCCTATTAAGACGTAGGATAACGCTCTATACTTAATTTTTATTTCTGTGTCTATCGAAGGGTCTTTCAAATAATTTTTTATTGGCCTTCGCTAGTTTGTGTCTACTAAAACATTTATGGCCAATACTTCAAACTCTGCTCTACTGGCACATCCCAATTTCGAATTTTCTAGGTCTGATGGGGATAACCTAGTAGCCATTACTCTTCCTTTTACTTCGATGAGATATTAAACCTTTTCTGTGGATACCTTATACCCTGAGGCTATTTGAGCCAGGTCGTCTGCCTCTTGATTCTTTATCCCGGGAATGTGTTTGATATCTACGTATTCAAATTTCTTGAGAAATATATTGGCAATAACAAAATACATGATCAAATTTTCTTTTATGCACTTGTATTCTTTTGTTATTTTCTTGATCACTAACTCAGAATCTCCTTTGATTTCGACCCTGTCTGCCCCCAATTCCAACAAAGCTTCGAGTCCAGCAATGGGTGCTTCATATTCAGCCTCATTATTCGAGCAAGGAGGGCCTTCTAATATATACTTGAATTTTGTTGGAATTCCTTCAGGAGAAATTATAAGAATCCCAACTCCACTTCCTTCTTTGTGTGTTGATCCATCAAAGAATAACTTCCAAGGTTGTAATTTAACATAATTTAGTGTTGAATCCTCAACCACAGAGTGGTCTACTATGAAATCCAAAACCACTTGAATTTCATAGCCTTCAAAGGCCTAAAGGTTAAGGAATATTCAGTGAGCGCCAAGGCCCATTTGCCAATTTTTCTATGCATAATTGGCTTTGAAAGCATACGTTTAATAACATCAAAATGAGACGTATAAACATCAACTGGTTTTATATAATATTTAAGCTTTGTGCAAGAGAAATACAAGCGAAGACATAGCTTTTGTATAGTGCTATATCTAGTGTCTTCATTATTTAATACCATACTAAGATAATAAATGACTCTTTCGACGCCATTATCGTCTTCCTGGGCTAGCATACTACCTATAGTTACATATGAGGTGAATATGTACAATCTCATGGGTTTATCCCTAGAGGGTGGTGATAATATAGGAGGATGCATCAAGTACTTTTTGATCTTCTTGAATGCTTCTTGATGCTCTTCCTTCCATTCAAAAATTCCTTGTTTGAGACAAGGAGACGGGAGAAAGCTTGAGTTCGCCCACTCAGGTTGGATATGAATCTTCGTAGAAAAGTTATTTTTCCTAAGAGGGATTGCAACTCTTTCTTTGTTGTAGGTGATTTTGTCTCCATAATAGCCTTTGTATTGTTTTGATTTATTTCGATCCCCTTCTTATGGACCACAAAGCCCAGGAAATATCCAGCCTGCACAAATAAGGCACACTTAAGAGGGTTCTGTAATACGGTGGGAGAACTGACTTTGAAATTTGTTTTGCTTTTTATCGCAAATATTGCGGATAGCAAGAGTCGCCACCGACTTTTCTTTTATCCAATTAAGGGAAGGTGAAAAGAACAGAAAAAGACCTTCGTTAGATTCTGAGTAAGGGAGAAGGTTATGAAAAGGGAAGGTATTAACACCCCTTTCCATCCGTAGTTTTCTACGGGCTCTTAGTTGCTTTTAGCTCATCTTTAAAATTTGCTTTCTGTGTGTGTGTTTGAAAAATGTTTTGAAAAGGCATTTCGCTTTGACTTCGTAATGATTCACACCGGAATGTATACGAAGTGTTCGGAAATGTTTCGTTTTGAAAAGTGTTTTAACTTTGACAAAAGTGTGAGGTGTGGAAAGTATTTTGATAGAGCAAGCAACTAAAAGTCTTATTACCTACTCAGAACGGTCGTTTTCGTGTTATTTTACGTTCCTTTAGAATAGTGCTATCCATACCATTAGTTGGTAGGTAACCCTATTCGTTGGATGTAGAAGGAACATTTGAAGGGACATCGGATGGTCATAGAAGGCAACTTGTAGGAGTATCCTAACACATTCGAAGGGACGGTCATCACTTTTCGTAGGCAACAATCGAGGGACGAGATCATGTATTCGTAGGCCACGTCGAGGGACTATGATCTTTGTATCGAAGGGACTATGATGATATGTTTGTAGGCAACGGTGCTAGGATACCTCTACGTTCGAGGGACTTGACCATTGTATTTGAAAGGCAACGAGAGAGAATACTCTAGGGGGTGCATGTGTGAAGAGAGTGTGTTGAATTCAGATATATTATCTTGCAATTAGAAGTGATTTACGTCGTTTTTATCTTGTCATACACGCCTAGTTACTAGCAGTTTATATGGGTGCGGAAAGTAAATTGCGGAAAGTAAAGTGCGGAAAGTAAATCCTACGCTATTACATGGCTTTGGGGCAGTTACATAATATAGGAGTGCGGAAAGTAAAGGCAGAAAATATAAATCTACGCTATTACATGATAAAGCTTTGCAACCTATACATCCTTTCTAGAATTGTAAATGCGAAATAAGAATTAGATAATCGGAATAATAAGAAAATGTTAGCAAAATGTTTTAGAAATTAGTAGAAAAAAAGGTTTTTAGGTTAGTAATCCTAATTAGATGACAAAGCAATTTTTTAGGAGTTTTCTGGGTTGATTTTAATAAGGAAAAGTAATTAAAAGTCAATTTTATGGTTAATTAACAATTAATTAAAATATGCATGCAAAAATATTAATTTTTATGCTAAAAATTAAATAAGCATTTTTCTGTCCTAAATGCAAAAAGAAAATACTTTTTGGTGATTTTTAATGCATTAGAAAATTGTTTCAAAAGAAATTAAATTAAAAAGGAAAAATAAGAAAAGAAATAGAAAAATATGTTAGTTTTAGAAGTTGTAAAAAAGAATTGCTGGAGCCAGGGATCGAACCCCTGACCTCCTGGATAAATCACAAGCGCGTTGCCATCTGAGCCAGGCTGGCTTGGTGTTTTTAACCTGCAAGCAATTGGTTATAAGTGTTGATGCGTTCTATTTTGGATATTTCAAAAGCAAGTCAAACGTGGGCCCCGGTATCAACGAACGGACGAATAAGAACGCGCCATCCTGCCACGCATGCAGTCAAACAGTCTTCGCCTGAGACGTCACCGGAGCTAGGGCTCCGGTCGTCTTCTCCGGCCAGCCCGTTCCCTGAACCTGCAAAATAAGCGAAATAAGGAGTAAAGAGGGACCCTACCCCCCTAATTCGAGGGCTGTGAGTCTAATGGTGGTGGCCATTTGGCCTAAAACTGCATGGATCGTCCGGTTCGAAGCTTCTCCGATCTGAAGCCCTAACAATGGCAATTTGCGATTTCTACGTCTAAGCTCACATGTAATGCATCAAACAAACTCTAATGGATGTCCAAACCGGTGATGCTTGTATGGCACGATCTGGAATGGCTTGGCTTCGTGTAAAGACTTGGATTGATTGCTGGAATGCTCAGGAACACGAGTGGATCAATGAGAAGGCTTGAAAGTGGCTGCAAATAGGATTTCGAATTTTGCAACTTTGAGAGAATTTTTGAGAAATTAGGGTTGGCTCATGAGGCTAGGGTTTTGTCCCTTGTTCTTGTGAATGAGTCATGTATTTATAGAGCATGAGGTTTGATCAAAAAGAATGAAAAAATATATTGCTTTGAATACAAAAACATTTCCTTGTAAATTTTCATCAAATCTTTCCAAAATTGGATTTTCCCTTCCTTGTAGCATCTTGCACGAATTTGGCATGTTTTGTGGACTTCCTTGGTCCTCAAGATAGATAGAAATCAAGCCCAACTTGTCTTATACCTTGCTTTTGTATTTTATTTAATTTAAAATTGAATTAAATGCTTTAAATTCAAAAATAAATTAAAAAAATGGAAAGGAGGCGTGGCAAGGTGTAGAGAGGTCATGGATAATGTTAAGATCTAGTTTGGATCATAAAATTATAAGCCAATTTGGAAAAAATTTGCATTTGTCAAGTATTTCTCTTTGTGCACCTCCTAAAAAATGCTCAACTTGTGCAAGGTGTATCTTGCTCAATTTTTAACATTTTTGGGTGTTCTTGGATTTTTTAGAAAGATCAAGATGTCCTAAAAACAACCTCTTTTGTTTTATCTCAATTGAAGTTTCAATGCTCATGAACACTTCTTTACAAAAAGATGACTTTTTGTTGACTTTGAAAAGGACTTGTAATATTTTGATCCATCACTTCCAAATGAAGCATTTTCTGCACAAGCTTGTGAGACATGAAGTTGTAGAGAATTGAATTCTCTTCAAAATGAGCTGTGGTGGAACATTTTTTGATAAAGTATGTGAAAGTTATGCCTGGTCAAAGTTCTGTTGACTTTTGTCTGAGAAAGCGCAATTTAGAAACTTTGACTTTTGATCAATTCTTGACTTTTCTTGATGAACCATGATCAACCCTTGATCAAAATATGAATATCACTTCAAAATATTGGTGTTGACAAAAAATTATGAAGTTTGACTGTATGTTGACCACAGTTGACTTATTGTCCAATACAATTGATTTTCAACCATCTGAGCAATTGTCTGAGGAAACTTGACTTGTAAGGCTTGAAACTTGACATGGAGGTTCTTTGAAGCATATGGTGAGGCATGATGACCACTGGAAATGTAGGAGGCTCACCTTGACTTGAGAATGGCCAAACCCTAGTTTGGGTTGATTGCTTAGGAGAGAGTTTGTCTGGTCAACCCTTGTGAAATCCTTGAGTATAGATATCTGAAATGTCTTGAGAAGTAGGAGGAAATTTTTTGGGGTATAACAGTTGCCCCTGTTGAATCTTCTTGTACTAGAAGAGTTAGATTGGCACGCTTGCCTTTCGTGATCTGAAAGTAGAAGATTATTGAACACTAGAGTACACTTGAAAATTTGCACTCACTGTTGGTAGATGATGCACTGGAATAGGCTTACAGATGCCATTTGGAGAGGTTGGCGACTTCACTGGGGGAATGAGTCGTACGCTAGACTCACGAACGTCGCTTGAATAGGAGAAACGTCAGAGATGGGCTTAAGATGCCATCAGGAGAGACTGATGCTGGGAACAAGCCGTACGTTAGACTCTATAGGTATTTTTGAAGGTAGAAGGGAGCACGGAGATGGGCTTAAGATGCCATCCGGAGAGAATGATGTTGAGTCATACGTTAGACTTCACGCTCGTCTGTGAATGAAGTTATTGGTCTGTATTGGTTTTTAACCAAATATGCAGCATTCTGAAGATGGAGAGATATCGACAAATAGTCGGAGATGGGCTTAAAGATGCCATCCGGGGCGGCTGAGTCGTATGCTTGACTCTGTAGTCGCTATTGATAATAAGAGAGAGTCAGAATAAACCTTCGTTTTGGCTATTCTGAGGCAGATAGTTGGCAGAATGTGGATAGCTTTCCCGTCTTGTTTTGGGTGTTGATCCAATGCCTATTGCCGGAAGATAACTTGTATGGTCTTTCAGATAGGGTTTCCCGTCTTGTTTTGGGTGTTAATCCTCGACCTTCCATTTGGAAAAGATTTGTACGGTCTTTCAGATAGGGTTCCCCGTCTTGTTTCGGGTGTTAATCCTCGACCTTCCATTTGGAAAAGATTTGTACGGTCTTTCAGATTGGGTTTCCCGTCTTGCTTCGGGTGTTAATCCTCGACCTTTCATTTGAAACATATCTTTTTACCTGCTGGGAAAAATAAAACCTTGGCAGGATATAATTAGTTCTATGCAGATTATGATGCATGCGAGCATATGACAATGTGCGTGAATGATATATGCACATGTTATGTTTTTTATGAATAATGTATGAATGTAGATGTTGTGGTATTTCAAAATATATCCATCTTGAAGAAGACGAGAATGCCCTGCTGGAGATTTCTGATTTCTGCTCGGGGATGAAGTTGTTGAAAACCCTGACTTGGAGGAGAAAGAGATGTTTCTGATTCCTCTGATGCACTATCTGACCAAGTCTCGAGCCTAGATATTAAGTCTCGAACACTTCTTTACAAAAAGATGACTTTTTGTTGACTTTGAGAAGGACCTGTAATATTTTGATCCATCACTTCCAAATGAAGCATTTTCTGCACAAGCTTGTAAGACATGAAGTTGTAGAGAATTGAATTCTCTTCAAAATGAGCTGTGGTGGAAAAATTTCTGATAAAGTATGTGAAAGTTATGCCTGGTCAAAGTTCTGTTGACTTTTGTCTGAGAAAGTGCAATTTAGAAACTTTGACTTTTGATCAATTCTTGACTTTTCTTGATGAACCATGACCAACCCTTGATCAAATGATGAATATCACTTCAAAATATTGGTGTTGACAAAAAATTATGAATTTTGACTGTATGTTGACCAATGTTGACTTTTTGTCCAATACAATTGATTTTCAACCATCTGAGCAATTGTCTGAGGAAACTTGACTTGTATGGCTTGAAACATGACATGGAGATTCTTTGAAGCATATGGTGAGGCATGATGACCACTGGAAGTGTTGGAGGCTCACCTTGACTTGAGAATGGCCAAACCCTAGTTTGGGTTGATTGCTTAGGAGAGGGTTTATCTGGTCAACCCTTGTGAAATCCTTGAGTATAGATATCTGAAATGTCTTGAGAAGTAGAAGGACAAATTTTGGGGTATAACAGGTTCATCTTCAAGCCATGTTTCCTCATTCTTTCGAATGATTGGCGAAGGTGATCCAAATGACTCTCATCTGATATAGATTTTATCACTATATCATCTATGTAAATCTGCATAAAGGATTCGATGAAGTCATGGAAAATATAGTTCATTGCTCTTTGATATGTTGCCCCAACAGTTTTTTAGCCCAAAAGGCATAACTACTCATTCAAAGGTGCCTAAGTCTCTAGGGCATATAAACGCTGTTTTAGGCATGTCTTCTTTAGCAATGAAAATTTGGTTATATCCAGAGTATCCATCTAACATACTCAAATACTCGAAACCTGCAGCTGAGTTAATTAGCATTTCTACTATAGGCATAGGGTACTCATCCTTAGGGGTTGCAACATTTAAATCTCTAAAGTTTATACAAACTCTTAAAGAACCATTTTTCTTAATGACAGGAACTATATTAGCTAGCCATTCTACATACCTCGTGGTCCTTATAAACTTGAAACGAAGGAGCCTTTTGATTTTTGCCATGATTTTTGAGAGGATTGCTGGCGCGAACCTTTGAGGCATCTGCTTGATGGGCTTCTTTCCATCCTTGATTGGAAGCCGGTGTTCGACCAAATCTCTCTTCAAACCAGGCATCTCATCATAATCCCAAGCGAAACAATCTTTGTTTTGTTTTAATACTTCGATCACCTTACTCCTCAACCCTGGATTGAGTTTAGTACTTATGTATGTAACTCTCTTCGCACTGATATCTCCTATATCTACTTCTTCGAGGGGATCCTGCGCCAACATCTTCGCGCTTGATATTTCTCGATCTCTCTCGAATCCCAAAGGCTTTTCATCGTAAATAGCATCCAGCCTATAGTCTTGTGCTTCCAAAGCTTGTCCAACAAGAGGTAAAGGCTTGCTATACTCCCCAGGACCTGTTGTGTGTATTTTTTTTCTTATGTGGCTTCAATGGCCATGTTTTTTACTTCGGCTTCTAAAGATGTCTTCATCTTATTCTCGGCCAAGTAGGCAGAAATCTTCTCGAAGAACAAAGACTCGGTCATAACTGGGGTCTTCGTCAGCCTAGCCTGTTGATCGTACCCCAGGGACTCCTTCAACATCCTCTTCATTTCCCATTATTTCCCTATCCCATTGAAATCCATTTGGGTGAAGGGTGAGAAAGTACAAAGAATTCTTATATGGTTCGAACGCTTCTTCTGTTGGGTTAGATGGTCCCATGTTGGCCAAGTTTCGATCAAAATTTCTCCTATCCACGTGATTCACTTCCTCCATGTAGTAACTTTGATCTGCCTCAATATTTTCTACGATTCCGTATTCTCTCCAAATAGTAACTCTTTGATGCATAGATGAGGGAACTGCTCATATTCCATGTATCCATTTGCGTTATAACAATAAATTGTAATTAGCTTTGGAGGCAATAACCATAAACATAGTTGGCCTTGTCATTGAACTAACTGTCAAATCAACCTGTACCACCCCCAAAGTTTGTCCAATTTTCCCCTCATAGTTTGACAACACCATATTATGTGACTTGATATTTGTATCGAACATTCCAATCTTTCACAACATAAATTGAGGAATCAGATTCACTGCTGCACCTCCATCTACTAGAACTTTGTTGATTCCCACTTGTTCCACTCTGGCTCTTATGAATAAAGGTTTTAGATGGCCCTTCATTCCTTGATCAGGCCTTTCGAAGAAGGCATTTTGCTCTTCGACATCGCTGTTGTTCATGATATAGTAACACACAGGCCTATGCTTTGCCATCTCTTCTTCTTCATTTTCCTCAGATTCTTCTATTTCAGTTTCTTGATTGTACTCATAAGGGGGCACGGACACTAAATTACAATTTACATTAAAAAATGATTCCCCATCTGATTCGAAATCATCAGTCAGCATCTCTTCATCATTTGCAGGCATTGGTTGAAACTTGTCTACAGTTGCTTCCTTCTTTCGAGAGAACAGTCTTCTTGTTACTGGTGGTTTTCCCCCAGTCTGGATGGTTGATGATGAACGATTTATGCTGGATTCTCCTACTTCCTTCGATCTTGAATCTCTTTCCGCCTTCTTTATTCGTTTGTTCCTTCGCCATTGGGATCTGGACATTGGGTTCTTGCCCTTGTAGTTTTCCAGCCTAACCTCTTCTCTTTTCGCCACATTGAACTATTTTCTGTACCCCATAGCACTTCTGCCTCCTTGATCATAACTTCTCCATTTTCCTTTTCTTTTATCAACCTTTGCTTGGAGCCATCTATCTGTAGGGACTTCAGCAGGTAATTTGAAAGTGACTCTCCGCGTTGCCCTAGGATAGGGACTATCAGACCTCCTTTGTGCACTTCTTGCCCCAAAACTAGGGTTCGAAGGATTTCTACCTCGGTGGTTCCAGCAAGGTGCAAAAGGAATTCTTTCGAAAGCCTCAGACATCTTTCGATCATATACAACAGCACACCTTGGGCACATCAGACATTCAGTTTCACTCTTGTGGCAACAAACTAAGAAGCCCAACAAACTTTCTCCAGCCCTTGGATAGACTTTGAACAGCTGATTATCCTGTCTCTAATTCACACCTGTTCGAGCATGCTGGATCCTTTCGAATTCTGCAGCAATCCTTTGGTTGCAGATTATACTGCACCGTGGACACAACAACATTTCTCCATTTCTCCTGCGGCAATGAAACAAATAGTCACACAGGCTGATTTCTCTTTTTAGATACCCCTCTCTCATCTGCTCCCTTTCAATTTCGAGGCATCTCTCCACTTCTTCCATCTCTGGGAAAGGTTGCTTGAGATCAACCATGTGAACTCCCACACTCTGACCCTCAGTGATCTGAACTTTTCGAATTTTACTCTGAGGCCCTCAGCAGCCTCTTCCATCTTTTCATCAAAAATAACTGGGCCTTCAGTAGCCCTTGCCCCATTTGAAACATCATACATCATTGATTTGGTTGAAGGACTCATGTTGGGGATACCATCAACATTCTTTATGTTGTCACCAACCAAAACACAATTTTCTTCTTCTTGGAACTCATCGATCTGGTTAAAACTTCTTTCCCCAACTTCTACCATGTTAATGTCAAGTGGCTCAGCATAATTGGTTTCTGTCATCAGCAAGGAGTCAGTGCCAACCTTCATGGGGTTCTTTGATTTGTCAGCAAACTTAAGCTTACCCTCCTTGATAGCACTTTAAATTAGATCCCTGAAAAGAAAGCATTGTGAGGTTTTATGGCCTAGGAAATTATGATATTTGCAAAAACCTCTTTTCTCCCGTTGTTCCAACAGAGGGATTTTAATATTGGGAGGCACTATCATTTGACATTCTTTAACAAGTAAATCGAAAATCTCATCACATTTAGTTATGTCAAATATATAAACCTTTTTGGGAAATTTATCACTTTTCTCATTCTCAACAGGATTCTTCCCATTCGATGGGACAAGGACCTTGCAAGAATAAGGGGGTGCTTGTTTTAATTCTTCCAGATCTACTTCGAGTTGGTCGAATCCATAAGGATCCTAGAAGTCATCTGAATTTTCTTCTTCTGCCTCTATGTAGGCAATTCTTTCTTTTTTATAATTTTTACTAGACCTGGCCTTTTCAGCCTTTAATCTGTCTACTTGTCGAACTATATTTGCTAGTTGTGCCATGTCTCTCAGATATTGTGTATCTAATTTCTTTCGAATAGAATAGTCTAGGCCACCACCGGCCATTTCGACCAACTCATGCTCAAGGACCACATTGAAACATCTAGATTTTAAGAGACAGAACCTATTCAAATAGTCATCTATTGGCTATGTGAATTTCCTTTTAATACTGACTAATTATTTTAGACTTATCTTGGATTTCCCCATGTAAAATTGTTCATGGAATAATCTTTCTAAGTAGGGCCAAGTATCTATGGAACCTAGAGGAAGAGTGGTGAACCAAGTAAAGGCATTTTTTGTCAAAGAACTTGAGAAGTACTTTATCCTAAGATTTTCACTATTCGCCAAATCCCCCACTTTAGTTAAATATCTTGTTATGTGTTCGACTATTGATTCACTTGTATCTCCAGCAAACTTTGTAAATTTAGGGACTTTGCAACCCCTTGGAAATTCAGATTGTAAGATATATTCTGTAATAGGAGATGTATAGTTTGGTCTCCTAAATCCTGAATTCAAACCATTTTGGGTCATAATCCTTTCGATCTTGGCCATTAATTTATTTTCTGCCATCATATTATCATTTCTAACCCTATGGATGACTCCGTCTGTATTTTGGTCCCTATTTACCATCATCACTCTTCTAGGTTGTTCTTCTTGTATCTCTTGAACTTCCTATTGTTCTTCCCTTGTCCCCATATTTATTCCTTCACCTTCTATCTAGGGGGTCAAATCTGTTCAATGGTAGGTTCTTCATTTAGAATCACTATTTGATTCTGCCTACGCCTCGTAGGCGCATCAGGGGCGCCAAAGAAATATGTTATTCGAGCCATTTGTGCTATATTCTCCTGGTTGGTTCTATTAATGTTTTGGATTAAAGGAGTAAAGATTATACTCATTTCGAGGGCTATGACCCCTATCATATCGTGGTTACTATCATTCATCTGTTGCCTAAATGCTGCCTAATTACTTATTGTAAGGGTAAGCATTTGGGTGTAACTTCCTAGACTTTGGGTATTGGGGCCCAAATGATTCATCCCAGAACCAGACCCTTGGATTGGGGAAGAGGTTGATGTACTATTGTGCAATCCTACCATAAATGAAGTTGGCATTCCGTATTGAGGATTTCGAGGCCTAAAAGCATCGAAACCTGGAGGACTAGTTGGGTTTGTGTATTGGTCTTGAGTTCCTACATATGACAAGATAGGCACTGGTGACCCATTTGTTTTCCTCTCCATCGTTCTTGTAGGGATGGTACTCGAACTACCCATGGCTACAACGTTTGTGGCCACTGGTATGGCTTGCGAATTTGGAATTACGCTAAATGCATCAGTAGAACTAGAAACGACCGTGCCTGTCCCTTGTGGGGAGATTTTGTCACCCATCTTGGGTGGTTGTATTAACCATTCTTTTGGGATGTTTTCTTCTAGGTATTGGTTGGTTACTGTCGGTTATCTTACCACTTCTAAGGTTCATATAACACAACGAAACTCTAGACTAAGAAGATCATAAACTTAAAATGACTCATAATAAAATCAAAACAAACTATACTTCGACACTGTCCCACCAGGTGTGCTAATTTGTTTATAGTGACTTCTAGTAAACAACCGCTAGTCTTCCAAAGTAATGATCTCTTTGGTTACTTACAGGATCGACTATATTGATCCTAGGACATGTGTTTAAGTATTGGTATTTGAACTAGAATTACTACTCATATTCAACATTCTATCTAAGAACATGAATCCTTAAGGGTATGAAACAAGGATTCGATTAAAGGTTATACAAACTTCGATCAAAAGTAATAACGGACTGTAGACCGAAACATAAAGATATTGACAAAATAAATCATAGATTTGTGAGTAACTTAGAATTAAAAGTGTTTAAACTGAAAGAAAGATTTTATAAAATGACGTGAATGGTTTGTAAAAAAAATGTCTTAGACTTGGCAAAGAAATAAAGATTTTCGGAAAGTATAAACTTGACTGAAAGATAAAGGAATAACTGAAAGCAAAACAACTTTAAAGATAGAAATAAAGGTTTTCGGAAAGTATAAACTTGACTGAAAGATAAAGGAGTAACTGAAAATGAAACAACTTGAAAGATAAAGAACTTTTAATTTAAACTTCGAAAATAAACAATGGTGTTTTTTATACGTACATGTCTCTACAAACTCGTTTCCCTTACACTTGGTAATTTGAGTATATGAGTTTTTGTACAATAATAAACACACGAAATCCTAACACTAAGACTCCTATTTATACTATTTCGACTCTAATGGTCCTACTCTAAAAAGATACCACGTTCGAAGATTTCATGGCTTCTGCAATCTATGGTTTCCACGCGTCCTTTAATGGAATGACGCCTTTTATTCGAATTTCGAATTATCTGTTATCTAGGATTAAGTCTTCATTTCAAATTTCGAACCTTCAACGAGAACAATTAATTCAAATCTTTTCATTTGAATTCTAAACCTCCTTAGATTTTAAAAACTCTACATTTCCAACAACAATAACTCATTCGAAATTCTATGCCTTTCCGCCGAAATGCAACCTCTGGACCTTACTCCCTTCATTCTAACAAAGACCAAACAATGTAAAGCCCATTGTTTCAAATCAAATGGCTCATCAAAATAACCATCTAACACCTGCAAAAATCAGAAATTATGGAAAAAGTTGCAAAAGGCAGGGATCGAACCCACGCCTTGAGAGAGTGAGAGGACTAGCGTGCGCATGGTTAACCACTGAGGTGGTGATACATCCATTAGTTTTACTGAAAGCATAAATATATAAGTGATTGCAAATTCATGAAATCTGATTTTTTAACACACACGCGCGTAGAACCCAAAGCTATTCAAACAGACAAATCAGGGAGCACCACACTAGGGTTTGAAAGTCAGAGGGCCGGAGGAACGCCGGAGCCCTAGCTCCGGTCGTCTTCTCCGGTGAGCTTGTTTTTGAAACCTGCAAAAATAAGGAAAATAAATAATCAAGAGGAACCCTACCCCCCTAAATCGAGGGCTGCGAATTCAATGGCAGTGTCCTTTTGGCCGGAAAGTTCTTGTATCTAGGGTTTCGAAGCTTTTGAACCAGACTGCCCTAACAATGACACGATACAATTTAAGCCTGAAAGCTTACATGTAACATGTTGTATTGGTCCTAAATGACTTCCTGAACATGAACAAACACATCAAATATGTTAAAAATGCATGAAAATTGAAATCGATCAATGAAATTTTACCAAAATTGGTCAACTTGAGTTAGAGGTTTCTGGCTTGCTTTGGGATCGTGTGAATGGTTGGATCAATTCCTGGAAACTTCAGGAGGACGAATCAATGGTTAAAATTAATTTAGAACGTCTGGAAATTGTGATATGAACTTGCCCTAGGTTTGCATTTTTTGGAATTTTCGTGTAGGGTTTTGAGTGCAGCAAATCATGTTCTTTGCATCTGGTCTTATTGTGTATATATAGAGGAACAAAATTAGGTCAAGACTTATGAGAAAATATATTGCATTCATTGAAAAATATTTGATTGAAAAATAAAATAAAATATTTCTGAAATTGCTCAATCTTCATGCAATCAGCTCTTATACGATTTTGCCAGCTTGCAATGTGTTTCTTGGACCTCGAGTCATTCAAAAAACAAGCCCACACGCCTATCCAACCTTTCTTGCACTTTATTTTATTTAAAATTGAACTTAAATGAAATAATTCAAAAATAATTGAAATAAATGGTAGGAGGGCGTGTAATTGGACTAAGTCATGGACTATGTTTGAAACAAGTTTAAACCATAAAAACTTAGGCCCATTTAGAAGAAATTCAAAATCGATCAATGTTTTCTTCATGCACATCTTCAAAATTTCCAAACTTGCTCAAACCATGATTTGCTAAATTTTTATCATTTGAGGGTGTTCTTGGACCTTTTAGAAAGCTCAAGATGTCCTATAAATGCTCCTTTTGGTTTCATCTTCATTGAAGCTTCCATGTTCATGTACACCTCTTTGGAAAAAGATGACTTTTTGTTGACTTTTTTGAGGACCTATAATATCTTGGCTCATATCTCTAAAATGAAGCATTTTTGGGAAATGTTTTTGAGACGCAAAGTTGTAGAGAATTGAATTCCCTTCTAAAAGAGCTTTGGTGGAAAAATTTCTGATGAAGTATGTGAAAGTTATGCCTGGACAAAGTTCTTTTGACTTTTTATCAAAAAACCCTAATTTAGAAACTTTGACTTTTGATCAATTATTTGATTTTCTTGATGAGTCATGACCAACCATTGATCAAATGGTTAATGTGACTTCAAAATCTTGATGTTGACCAAAAATGATGAAGTTTGACTGTATGTTGACCACAATTGACTTTTTTCCAATACAACTAATTTTCAATCATCTGAGCAATTGATTGAGCATACTTGAGCTATGTGGCTTGGAACTTGACATGGTGATGCTTTGAGACATATGAGGAGGCATGATGCTCATTTGAGGCATTAAAACTTGACTTTGTCTTGAGAGAAGAAAAACCCTAATTGTGGGTTGACTTCTTAGAAGAGGGTTCATTTGGTCAACCCTTGAGGAACTCCTGAGTATGGAGGTGTGTATTGAGTTGAAGAATAAGAGGGAAAATTTTGGGGTATAACAGTTGCCCCTGTTCAATATTCTTGTATCTGAAGGGTTATATTGGTATGTTTGCCTTTCGTGACCTGAAGGTAGAAGATGATTGAACACTCGAGTACCCTTGAAATTTGCACTCACCGGCGTATGGAATGAGGCCATCGACTGACGATGTATTAGGATGGGCTTATGGATGCCATATGAAGAAGATGATGCTGGGGAATAAGTCGTATGTTAGACTCCATGATCGTCTTTGAATGAGTGCATTGATTTTTAACCAGACATGCATCAATCTTCGTCTTGGTTTTATCTGAGATGAGTATTCGTTTGGATGTATATAGTTTCCCCGTCTTGTTTTGGGTATTAATTTGTATCCTGCTATTTGATGGTAAACCCGTCTTGTTCCGGGAATTGATACCGGCTTGATCGTATAGATAGTTTCCCCGTCTTGTTTAGGGCATTAATCTTTGACCTTCCGCTTGGAAGTTTATGGATAACTTTCATCTATTTATGAATTTAACCTGAAAGGATGAGGTTAGTTTTATGCATGTCATGATGTCTGCGAGTATGTGATGATGCTCGAGAATTATGTGTGCACATGTTATGATTTTTATGAATGATGTATGAATATAAATGTTGTGGTATTTCAAAACATATCCATCTTGAAGAAGATAATAATGTTCTGTTGGAGATCTTCGACTTCTGCTTGGCGATGGAGAAATATGGTTGTTGGAGATCCTTATCGGGGATAAGAGATATATGGATTCCTCCAATGCACTATCTAACCAAGTTTTGGGTCTGGATATTGACGCTGTTGGAAGATGATAATCCTTGAGAGATACTCAGTTGGGGATGAATATATTGTGTATAACCCTTGCTTGGGAATGATGTGGTTTTGAATAACCTATTACTGCTCGGAGACTGACATAATAAGTTGATTGATGATTTGTTACTGCTCGAGGACCAATGTCACAAAGATGACGTTCACTGCACGATGACTAACGTGACAATATAGACCATCATTGCTCGGAGACTAACATGATGATTTGAGACGATCATTGCTCAGGGACTAACGTGATGAATTGAGATGATCACTGCTCGGGGACTAACGTGATGACTTGAGACGATCATTGCTCGGGGACTAACGTGATGAGTTGATACGATCACTGCACAGGGACTAACGTGATAAGTTGAGATGATCACTACTCGGGGACTAATATGATGAGTTGATACGATCACTGTTCGGGGACTAATGTGATGAGTTGAGACGATCACTGCACGGGGACTAACGTGATGAGTTGAGACAATCACTGCTCGGGGACTAACGTGATCAGTTGATACGATCACTGTTCGGGGACTAACGTGATGAGTTGAGACCACCACTGCTCGGGGACTAACTTAATGAGTTGATACGATCACTGCTCGGGGACTAACGTGATGAGTTAAGACCATCACTGCTCGGGGACTAACGTGATGAGTTGAGATGATCACTGCTCGGGGACTAACGTAATGAGTTAAGAATTGTCTTGCTACCGCTCGGGGACTAATGTGACAAGAAGAAGTGTGGATGCTGTTGTAAAGGGATGAAATTTGTCTCTGTCGGGGGAGCGATGGCTCTGTGGGGATTGTAGAGATTATTATATGGGAATATTTCTATGAAACTGACTCTACGGGGATGTGTTGGTTGGGTTGTCATCTCAATTCCTAGAGCCTGTAGTAATTGTTTTTTTGTTCGCTTTTCATGTATTTGTGAACAAATATTTATTGTCAGATGCATATAATCATTCAAAGCAATCATTGAACTTAGGCAAACAAAACAGATAAAAGTAAAAAGTTTGAAATTGGAAAAGAGGAATTGTATTAATTTTGAAAGGTTTGCCTATAGACAAGCAGTCCGTGTACAAAGAGACAAATATCCTAGTAAGAGGAAAATGTCGGAAACATTTGGAAAATATTAAAAGTTATGTGGAAACAATCTCATCGAGTTTCAACTGTGCTATTGCTCATATATTTTCGACTATCTCATCTCCTTGCTGCTGAAGAAGTTGGTTGGATTGATCTGCGCCATTTGAACTTGAAGCTTGATAGTAATGTAGTCTGTAGATGATCCGTCGAGACATAGTCATACGCTTTAATCCCTAACTTTTGCCTAGACCACCTTTTCAGGTTTTCGGTCTACCAGGATACCCTTTTTTGTTCAAGCCTCCTTTGTAGGTTTTCGACTTGCCGGGTGTACATTTTTAATATATGTCCCTAATTTTTTCCCGAACCCTTTTGGTTCGTCGGGACGCCCTTATTTTTGCCTAGGCCAGTTGACCTAACGGGTCTCATTTATGCGTAGTATTTTTTTATTATGTTTGCGTTCACAGGGTGGATGAAGTCTTCTACATCCATAGTGCTCAGTATCATGGCCCCGCCGGAAAATATTATCTTGACTACAAATGGTCCCTCATATGTGGTAGTCCACTTGCCCCTGGGATCACCTTGTGGTAGGATGTTGCGCTTGACTACTAGATCGCCAACCTGGTATACTCGGTGATTGACTTTTTTGTTGAAGGCTTTGATCATGCATTTCTGATATAAGTCCATGACAGATGGCTGCGAGTCATTTTTCATCGATCAAGTTTATTTGTTCAAGTCGAGTCTGGGCCCATTCATCTTCGTCAACCTCTTCATCCTCTGAGAGAGGGTATCTGAACTTCGATAGGTAGAACCTCTTCCATACCATATATGAGAGAGAATGGGGTTGCCCTTGTAGATGTTTTTACTGAGGTGCGATAACCTAGGAGAGCGAATGGCAGCATCTCATGTCAACCCTTATACGTACTGTCATCTTCTATATAATCTTTTTAAGATTCTTGTTGGCGGCTTCCACTGTGCCATTCATCTTTGGCCGATATGGAGAAGAGTTGTGATGCTTAATATTGAATTGTGTGCAGAGTTCGGTGATCATTTTGTTGTTGAGATTGGTACCATTGTCTGTGATAATCCTTTCAGGGATGTCGTACCGGCAGATGAGATTATGTTTGATGAATTGAGCCACAACATTCTTGGTAACAGATGCGAACGAGGCTGCTTCTACCCACTTGGTGAAGTAGTCGATAACAACGAGGATGAAATGGTGTCCATTAGAAGCGGTTGGCTTGATTTCTCCAATCATATCAATACCCCACATCGCGAAAGGTCGTGAAGCGGTCATAACATTCAACGGAACCAGAGGCCCATGCACTTTATTTGCGTATATCTGACATTTGTGACAAGATCAGGAATAACGATAGCAATTGGCTTCCATAGTGGACCAGTAGTAACCTATTCTCAAAATCTTCTTGGCCATTGTATGTCCACTAGAATGAGTACCAAAAGCGCCTTCATGCAACTCTTCCATGATTCGTTCAACTGTCTTCTGATCTACACAGCGGAGTAAGGTGAAGTCATGGTTGCTTTTGTATAGAATATCATTACTTAGAAATAACTTGGCAGCAAATCTTCTTAGAAACTTCTTATTGTTGACAGATTCCCCCTCAGGGTATTCTTGAGACTCGAGATACCTCTTCACTTCGTAAAACCAAGGTTTCTCCTTTACTTCTTGAGTATCAAGTTCACAATAGTACGCTGGTTCGTCTAGTCTTTCAATAGTAATTCTAGGAGCTTCGTTGTCCTATCTGAATTTGAACGTAGACGACATGGTAACTAAGGCATCTTCCAGCTGATTCTCTTCTCGTGGAATGTGCTCGAAAGTGATTTCTTTAAAGTAGGGGATCAGATTCAACAAATGTTCTCGATATGGAATGAGATTCGGATGCTTCATGTCCCATTCGCCCTTAATCTAAATAATCACCAAAGCTGAGTCTCCATATACTTGCAAGAATTTGATCCTTAAGTCAATAACATCTTGAATGCCCATGATGCATGCTTCGTATTCAACCATATTGTTGGTGCAGTCAAAACATAACCTGGCGGTGAAAGGTGTATGGCCTCCTTTTGGAGATATGATCACAACGTCAATACCATTGCCAAGTGTGTTAGAAGCTCCATCAAAGACCAAGGTCCATCGGGATCCTGGTTTAGGTCCTTCATCCGGTCCAAGCTCTTCGTAATCAGTGACCAACATAATATCCTCGTCTGGGAACTCAAAATGCATAAAATGGTAGTCATCTACGACTTGATGAGCCAAATGATCAGGTACTACACTTTCTTTGATCGCCTTCTGAGTAACGTATTGAATGTCATATTCAGTAAAGATCATTTGTCATCTCACTATTTTTAGGAGAGAGCAGGTTTCTCGAATATGTATTTTATTGGATCCATTTTAGAGATCAATAAGGTAGTGTGAGTCAACATATATTGTCTTAGTCGGCGAGCAGCCTAAGCCAAAGCGCTGCAAGTTCTCTCGAGCTGTGAGTATCTTATTTCACAATCGGTAAACTTTTTGCTAAGGTAGTATATTGCATAGTCTTTTCGACCAGACTCGTCATGTTTCCCCCAACACACACCCCATTGAATTCTCTAATACTGTTAAGTACATGATTAGAGGTCTTCCTTCAATTGGTGGCATCAGGATTGGAGGTTTTTATAGGTACTCCTTGATTTTGTCAAAATCTTTCTGACAATCACCGTTCCATTCCACTACTTAATCTTTCGTCAATAGTTTGAAGATTGGCTCACAAGTAGCAATTAGATGTGCAATAAATCTGGCAATATAATTCAGTCGTCCTAAGAAACCTATGACTTCCTTCTCGGTGCGGGGAGCTAGCATTTCTTGAATAACTTTAATTTTAGCGGGGTCAACTTCAATACCTTTACCACTTACGACGAAAGCCAAGAGTTTGTTGGATCTGACTCCTAAGGTACATTTGTTTGGATTCAATCTCAATCTGTATTTCTTCAGTCTATCAAACAACTTACACAAATGATTAAGATGTTCTTCTTCGGTTTGTGATTGAGATATCATGTCGTTGACGTAAACCTCTATCTCGTGATGGATCATATCATGGAATAAAGCTACCATAGCACGCTAATATATTGCGCCAACATTCTTCAACCCAAACGGCATGACCTTGTAACAGAAAGTGTCCCACTGTGTAACGAAAGTAGTCTTTTCTATGTCTTCGGGAGCCATCTTGATCTGATTATAACCAGAGAACACATCCATGAAAGAGAAAACCTTATGCCGAGTGGTGTTGTCAACCAGGACATTAATATGTGGAAGCGAAAAAATCGTCTTTCGGGATCGCCTTATTCAAATCTTGGTAGTCTACACACATACGCACCTTGCCATCCTGCTTTGGTACGGGTACAACATTTATAACCCACTGTGGATAAGAAGTAACGACTAAGAAACCGGAGTTGAACTGCTTCATGACTTTGACTTTAATTTTCTCAGACATCTCAGGACGCATACGACGAACCTTCTGCTTCATAGGGAGAAAACCTTGTTTCGTTGGTAGTCGGTGTACCACAATGTCGATATCTAAGTCTGGCATGTCTTCGTAAGACCAAGCAAAAATCTCGATGTAATCTCGCAACATTTGGATCAATCTTTCCTTAAAACTGTTCTCAAGACCCACTCCTATCTTGATTTCTTTTCTATTTTCGTCGGTACCTAGATTCATAACCTCGATCGACTCTTCGTGCGACTGTATAGCCCATTCCTCTTGCTGTAGTAGTCTGGAAAGTTCTCCTGGCACTTCACAATCTTCATAGCCTTCGACTTCGGCCTGGTAGATCGGATTATCGAAGTCATATTTAGCAATAGCAGAGTCATTATCAATGGGATCCAGAGTGAACATGGATCTGTAGTTTATTACATGGGTGTGTGTAGAACACATAGCTTTTGAAAAGGTGATAAAGTAAAAGACAGACAGAGAGCATAATATTTGAATGCAAAAGTCCAATGATTTATTGAATGAAAATATGCGAATGACAAATAATAACCCTCACAAATGAGCCATTGTGCCCCGGGTCAGGCACTAGGCTTAGAGTCTTTTTATTCAAAGCTATAAAACTTAAAAGCATAAAACAGAAAAACAATTACTCTTGACTAAAAGAGATTGGTATAACATCCTTTGTCGTCCAATTGTTGAGTCCATCGTTGGAAGTTGGGAAGATCTAGTTGTTGATGTCGAAGTCACCATCACCGTCTTCTATAGCATGAACTCCATTCTTGTTGATGCAGAACGGATGCTCACAAGCACGTTCGCGGCATATCATTTTATGTCCTTTGGAAGTGAAGACTAAACCAATCTTGTCAGATTTAAACAGAAAATTGGGTAACTGACCCCAAACAGTACAACCTCCTTCTTCAACTATAGCTCTGACGTCCTTCAGTGAGGCCATCTTCGGTGGAACTATAGTAATCTAAGGAGTGACAGGAGAGTCGACATGCATGACTCATGGAACTACTTCGAAATCTTGACAGGGAGTCTCGATAAATTCTCCTTTCATTTCAATGTATCAGAATGATTGCAGATGGATCACCAAATATTCTTCTTCTCTGCATAATATAACGATCTTCCCCTTCACTGGGTACTTCAACTTCTGATGCAAGGTAGAGGCAACAACGCTTCCCCATGTATCCAAGGGCGTCCAAGAAGGCAAGAATAAGCTGGACGAACATCCATCACGAAGAAAGTAGAGTCAAAAGTCTGGGAACCCACTTTGATTGGTAGGTTGAGCTCTCCAAGTACTGTTCTCTTTGAACCATCAAAAGCTCTTACGATTATGTCACTAGGTTTCATGGTCACTTCTTTAACATTGAGTCCGTCGAGAGCACTCTTCGGTAGGACATTTAGAGCAGATCCAGTATCTACCAACACATGAGACAATGTAGTTCCCTTACACTCTATAGAGACGTGCAAGGCTTTGTTGTGTTTTCTTCCAGCAGGAGTTAAATCAGCATCAGAAAATCCCGGAACATTGTCTACGATCAGGCTAGCAATACAACTTTCGAATTGGTCAGCAGAAGTGTCTTGTGGTATGTGGGCATTCTTCAGAAACTTCACCAAGGCTTTGGCATGAGCCTCAGAGCACAACAACAGTGCTAGCATGGAAATCTTGGATGAGGTTTATCCCAAATGCTCCACAACATTGTAATCACTTTTCTTAATAATCTTCAGGATTTCCTCCATCTCTTTCTTGGAGGTATCTTCAACAACTTCCTTTGGTACTTTTTTCTGAGCAGGCTAGGTCACTTTCTCTTTTCCCTGAGCCTCGGGAGTTGGTATAATAGCAGGAATGCGGATTGGTGTAGTAGTGTCTTTTGGAGGAGAGATATCTGGAGAAAATACTCTTCCGGTTTTGGTTACTTTGCTTGATCCAGTAATATTGTCGACATCAGGATTAGTGGCTTCAACTGTATTGTCTTTGATGGTTAATGGATCTTTCTTGACGCCATAATAGTAAACTTTGGATCCATAGTTCCAAGGTATAGCTTCGTTAGAGGAATAAGGAACTGGCCTGGGTGATGTAATAATCAGAGGTGCCACTTTAGGTGTAGGGTCGATAGAGGTGATCCTTATTGTGTTCACATCGGCATATTCTTCGAGATAGTCATCATCTCCCCATCTGGTTGCCTTGATGTCTTCAATTGCAATCTTGTAGCTTTGAGGGGTGGTATATTTCACCATGAAATCAAATTTACCACTTGGCTTCCCCAAGGTATCCTAGACTTCTAGTATGACTTCTTCTACACTTACATCTTCAACTTTCAAGCTCTTGAAAACATCTTCACACAAAATCTCTATAGACTGAGTTTTCATGAATAACACTTCTCGATGGTCTATCAAGCGTTAAACACCTCTCTTCAACCAGGCACATCCATTGAGTTTGGATGCGCAGTAACAACAGTTGTCAAAACATCCTGGAAATAAGCCAGCTTGTAGCAGATTCTTCTTAATACTCATCAAGGGAGTGGTTAACTCATTCACAACAAAGACATATGAGTTGTTATAAATGGCGCTGGTACTCTTTCCATGATCGGACATTGTTGTGTTGATCACATTCAGGGTTTCGACAGGAGGGTTGAATTCAATTTCCTGAGCTTCAATCATGTCTTGGATATTGTTCTTCAGGGCCCAACAGTTGTTGGTGTCGTGCCCTGGGCTATTGAAGTGGTATGTACACCTCGCGTTAGGATTGTACTTTGGAGAAGATATGTTCACATGCTGAGGAGGATCTCTCAAAGTAATCAGCTCTGCTTTCAACATGTGTAAACTGTCTTCTTGGCATATTCTACCTACACGTGTTGTCTTGTTGAGGTTGCACTGGTGTGAGATTGAAGATTAGGACTGCCCCCATAGATTAATGGAGACCATCTTTGTCACGATTCTTCTGACCATACACAATATTGACTTCTTTCTTCCCACCAAAATATCTCTTCGTAACATTTAAAGATGCCTTGACTTGAATCTTTCCACGCTTAGTTCCAGCTCCAATATGTTCACCTATCAATATCAGCTCGATGAATCCGGCTGAAGAGTTTCTAATCAGATGATTGAAAAATGGGTCTGTCAGCATTCCCATGAACATGTCAATCAATTCCCTATTAGACAAGGGTGGCTGGACTCTACTGTCATACCCCAATTTTCGACCTAAGATACCACCTTATATCATTCACATATGCATCATTACATCACTAACAGTTTCAGAACTGGATAGATCGTGTGTGTGCTCCTAGAGTCAAATTAGGGTTTTTATCAAAATTTCATCTGTTCAAGATATGATCAATTAGGTTTTGAGTCTCCACTCACCTCAATTGATCTATCTTAATCAATCATCAACATTTGATCTTTAAATTCCCAACTTTTTCTCATGATCTACCTTGAATCGACCAATTAGGGTTTTGATCGAAGATAGTGAATCATTGACTTTTTGTTCAATGAATGACCTATTTGCTTGAAGATTGATCTTAGCATCCTCAATGCAACATCTTGACCTAATTTCTTGGTTCAAAACATTGCAAAATCCATGTTTCTTCATCAAACAAATTTTGAATCATCTGATGAAAATTCAACTGTTCAAAAAGTCAAACTTTGACTTTTGGTCAACTTTTTCAAATCCAAACTTTTTCAATCAAAAAATCATTTCAAATTATCCATCGTGATCATAAAAAATCAAGAAATGTAAAAAGTCAACAAAAAGTCAAAGTTGGAATTTTTTCTAACACTTAGAAAAATTTTCAAGTGTTAAAAAACATGGGTTTTTCCTTACTTTCATGGCCATTTTTCACCTAGATCCATTCTGATTCAAGAAAAACTCAAAACATGAAAGTTGTAGATCTTGTTACAAGCTTTCCAAAATGTCCAAGAACTTGAAAAAACACTTTGTGTAGCTAAGGTTTTAAAATTGAAACTTAGAGCTCCATAACCATAAATTACAAGTCATTTTTCAAGAACTATAAGTCATTTTTTCACAAATTCCTCCTTCTAGAAGCCTTGTCACCAATTTAGATAGGTTAGAGCTGATAAATATCAGATGAGAGGTAATTATGAGGGAGATAAGATCAAGTGAGATTTTAACCATGGTTAAAGGAATATTCCATGTGCATTTATGGCAAAAAATATTTTGCTTGCCCTTTAAGGCAAGTTGTTCAATTTCAAGCCAATCTCTTATACTTACCATTCAGATTTCTTGGCCTATAAATAGAGGTCACTTCTTCATTCAAAATGACTCAAAAGCATCATAATCCAAGCTTTCCTTCTTTCTTTCTTGTTTTTCAAGTTTCAAGTTTCTAAGTGGGAGAATTTGCAAATTTCAAGCCTTGCAATTTCTGAGCAATCTTAGGCTTCAAATACTTTCTAAACATCATTAGAAAGCCGTACATTAGACACTTTTTCTAACGGTACTGAATTTCTGATATCGTACTGATAATTCAACGGTCGAGTGTTTCTAAGATCACAAATTTTGTAATGTTGAATTGCACCAAAAATACGTCTACGGGTGAGACTAGAATTTATGCACCGTATTTTATAAGGTTAGAGATAGAAGGAAAATATGAAGAAGGCATTGGAATGAGGTTTTGAAGGAGAAATTTTTGTGCTGAGCAATTAATGGAAAAACTTAATTTATGGAAGAAATAATTATCCTAAGAGAGATATTTTGGGAAGAATAGGTTTATTAGGAGTTAGATTTTCTCTCTGTTGAAAGTAATTCCTTGTGTCATAAAATATTTGATTTGATTTGATTTGATTTAGGAGTGTGGAAACAGTTTGTTACACACATATTTGATTTTAGATTTAGATAGATTTGATTTAAATCTAAAATAGAATATGTTTGATTCGAATTAGGGAGAAAGCTAACCTAAACCTATAAATAGAGGGAGTAACCCCTATTTGTTGTAAAAAAGTTGTATTCACAGAATTTTGCAGTTGCAAAGTGAATAAGAAGTTTTTCACAGTTTGTGGGTAGAGAGTTACTCTGCAGAAAATAATTATTTCTTCTTTTTTATTTAATTGTTCACTGTCATTGTATGGTGATATCAATCTTGTTCATCAAGATTGGTAGAAATTTATCATAGATATTTGGTGGATTTCCAGCATCTGGTATCAAGAGCTCCGGTTAATCGATTCAAGGGAAGAACAATCAAGAACGATCGTGGAAGAAGAATTCACGATGGCAGTGAGTTATGGGAATGCGAATTATCCAGCAAGTCTTCCAATTTTGAAAGTAGATAACTATGAGAATTGGTGCAAGCAGATGAAGGTTTTATTCCGTTGTCAAGGTCTGTGGGATCTTGTAAAGGATGAAGTAAAAGAGCTTGAAGAAGACGCTTCAGAAGAAGAAAAGAAAGAACACATAGAATCGGAGAAGAAGAGTTATAAAGCTCTCTTTATAATTCATCAATGTCTGAGTCCAGACAACTTCGAAAAGGTTAGTGATACAAAATCTGCAAAAGAAGCTTGGGATATTCTTGAGAAATCTTTTGGAGGCGCAGAAAAGGTGAAAGAGGTGAGGTTACAAGCTCATAAGAGAACGTATGAATTGCTTCAGATGGAAGATAATGAAACTATATCTGATTTCTTCACTAGAGTTACAAAACTAGTGAATCAAATCAAGATATGTGGAGAACCATTAATGACAAGAGCTATTGTTTTAAAAAAAATTGGATCCCAAGTTCAACCACGTGGTGGTGGCTATCGAAGAAGGGAAAGATTTGTCGAAATTGACAAAAGGAAGAGCTTCAAGGGACGCTTGAATCTCATGAACAAAGGATGAATGAAAGAGTTGTAGGCAAGACAAAGAGTGACATGGATTTGTAGACAAATTCAGCAAAAGAAACCAAATGCAAAGGAAAGTGGTTCAACAGAGGTAGAGGTGGATACAAGAATTCGACTAGCAGAAGAAACCAGAATGAAGGAAACATGTCGAATCAGAGAAGATCATACCAAGGCAACCAAAGAGGAGGTGTTGCAAATAGAGGAAGAGGTGGTGGTCGAAAGCCTGACAAGAGTCACATTCAATGTTACAATTGTCAAAAGTATGGTCACTATTCGAGTGATTGTCCAGAGAAGCGAAAAAAATCAAGAAAGTGATGCAAAGTTAACAAAGCGATGAACGAAGAAGTGAAGTCCATCGAAGACAACAATACTTGGTCACTTGTCGAATTTCCTTAAGGGAAGAAGGAAATTGATGTCAAGTGGGTATACAAAGTGAAGATGAATCCTAAAGGGGAAGTAACTCGACACAAAGTAAGGCTAGTGGCGAAAGGATTTCTCCAGAAAGAAGGAATTAACTTCGATGAGGTTTTTGCACCTGTGGCTAGGATCGAAACAATCAGGTTGGTTGTCGGATTAGCATAAATAAATAGTTGGCACATATGTCAGATGGACGTAAAGTGTGAATTCTTTAATGGACCCTTAGACAAAGAAGTTTATGTTAAACAACCAGTTGGTTTTGTGAAACATAACGAATAGAGAAAGGTGTACAGGCTTCATAAAGCCCTACATGGATTGGAGCATGCTCCAAGATCTTGGAATAAGAAGATTGATAACTTTCTAAGGATAAGGAATTTATGAAGTGTACAAGTGAACATGGAGTATATGTAATAAGAAGCAATAATGAATTGCTTATACTATGTCTCTATATCAATGACTTGTTAATCACCGGTAGCTGTAAGAAGGAGATTGAAGACTTCAAAGGTGATCTCAGCAAGGAATTCGAAATGTTGGATCGGGGTGACATTTCATATTTCCTTGGCATCAAATTTTACAAGACTAGTAAAGGCTTGATGTTGCATCAAAGAAGATATGAAGGAGAAATTATCAAGAGATTTGAGATGGAAGAATGCAATTCAACTTCGACACCTGCAGAACCAAAAATGAAACTGTCGAAAAACTCAGAAGAAGATAATGTCGACCCAACCCAATATAGAAGACTTATTGGGTCCTTAAGATACCTTTGTCATAAGAGGCCTGACTTAACATATAGTGTTGGTATGGTAAGTAGATTCATACAGAAGCCAAAGGTATCTCACCTAGCAGCAACAAAGAGGATATTGAGGTATTTGAAAGGAACTCTTGACTATAGAATTTTATTTCCAGCAACTGATAAAGGAAAAGAATGCAAGTCAGTGCGGTACACAGATTCGAGATGGTGTAGCGATGCTAAGTGTAACGCCCCAAATTTAATTAATTATTTAATTAAATTATTGAAGTATTTTATTATTGGATTAATGTGCTGGTGAGCGGTTAAGTTGATAGTTGAGCGATAGTAGGTTTGATCGGAGGAATAATATTAAGAATAATATTATTTATTTATTTTTGAATATTTGTATTTAATTAGATTAATTTGGATTGTGAGTGGCGAATAGCAAAGTGGAGGTGTGAATATATTAGACCCATTAAGAAAATAATAGTATTATTATTATTGGAATAAAAAGAATTAGGTTTCAGTAGAAGGAGGTTTTTGGTTTTGGAAAATAGAACGTGAAAAGAGAAACTGCAGACCAAAAGAGGAACAAGGATTTTGACGGAGAAAAGTGGAACGATCAAGAATTATTAGAGCAACCTTCAATCTAAGGTAAGGGTGGGGTTCTTTCTTTATAATTGGGGATATGATGGGCCGTAGGTAGTTTGGGATGTATGATTCTCTAGGTTGTGTCATGTCGATGTGGTTAACCGTAGAAAATCCCAAATTGGAATATAGGATTGTTGTTATTTTGTGTATAATGTTGTTGTTGATTGAAAAGGATGCATAATTTTTCTATTAGATGATATGTTGTAGTTACTGTTTGTAAATAATCCCAATAGGATCGTGCAATTTGGAGAAAACTGGTTTTTGGGTGAAATCACGCTGCATGAGTCGATCCATAAAGTTATGTATCGATACAAGCTGATACGAGTTTAAAAACCAGAAGCATGAAAACAGCTTGCATCAATACAAAAGGACTTGTGTCGGCTCATGGGGCTCTTCTGGAAGACTTGTATCGACTCATACGAGGTATGTATCGATACAAGTCAGTTTTGTATTGATACAGAGGGAGTATGTATCGACTCATACTGTGTTAAACCAGAAAAATTGAAAATTTTAAGCTATGAGCCGATACATATGACCTATGCGTCGATACATACTGTGTGAAAAATTGAAAATTTTAAGCTATGAGCCGACACATGAGCTTATGCATCGACACATACTAAACAGAAACAGAACAATAACTTCTGAAAATTGTTTTGGTCGTATCTCCGCGACCGTAACTCCGATTTTGATGCCGTTTGGACCGTTGGAAAGCTAGAATCATGAATTAACCTATAATAATGTTATTAAATACAGTAGGTGAGTTTTTGGATGACTTGACGTAGTTCCGTATGTGAGTCTGTTGTTGTTGTTGTTGTAAGTTGTTGTTGTAAGTTGTTGTTGTAATACGTTGTTGTTGTTGTACGTTGTTGTTGAGGCTTGATGGCCAACGTTGACGGTTACATTGTGGATTATGTTGTTGTTGTTGTATGTTGTCTAATCTCATTGCATACATACATTTGCATAATATGTTGATCCGTGAGGGGCAAAACCATGTTGAGCCGTTAGGGACAGGATGAATTACGTTGAAGGCTTACGCCTTGATGCCTCAGAATTATTGGCAATCGTTTACGTTGGGAGTTTTACTCCGATGGATCCACATGCATTTGCATAGCTGAGTCGCATTCCAATTGTTGATTAAGTTGTCGTTGTTGTTGTTGTTTAAGTTGTTGTTGTTGTTGTAGATGTTCATGTTGGCGGTTGATATACGTTGTTATAGTTGTCTAATATAACTTGCTATTGAATATGAGTTTCTGTCTAATATAACTTGTTGTTGAATATGAGTTGCTGTCTAGTATAGTTGTTGTTGAATATAAGTTACTGCTTGATAAGCGTTGTCGAATATAAGTGGTTGTTGATAAGTTGTCGTTTGAATTGTGTTAGTTGATTAGTCGTGTGATTACAAAATGGTGATATTATATGATTTAGAACTATATATTATTTACCATAATCTCAATTATATAGTTTGATATATCCCCCTTTACTTGTTTTCTTCGTTGCCTTTATACTGGTAACGTGCAGGTAATGAAGAAGGAAACGTTAGTAGCCATTAGTTCGAGTATGGTGTCATTTGCTCTGATACGTAGCACTCGGGGGAAATGCGCGTTGTTTCTATTCTGTTATTTTTATGTTGAACTGATGTTGTTGAAATAATCATAAGATGTCATGTTTTGTTTTGTTTTGTAAATACTATTTGAATCCCGCTGCTATTTAATGAAATTGTTGACGTTGAAAACTATTTAAGAGTGTTATGTATCTGCTGAATGAAAATAACATGATTATGTGTTTATGTTTAAGAATTGTGACATCCTGAATTGTGATACTCTGATTTTAATTAAATAAATACGTGGGGTAGAATCGGGGTGTTACAATAGTGGTATCAGAGGAGGTTGGTCTGTCCGGCCAGTGTCGTCTAACGTTGTTATTTCCTTTGTAGGCGACAAGTGTGTGGAACACTGTCGGTACTTGTTGTTTCCTGATTGTTGTTGCAGGAGTTAGTTGAAGCTAAGAGGGGGAAGGGAAGCTTTGCTTCTCGGATGTGCTCGGTTGTGAGACGTTAGCTAGTATGTTGTTGATGGCTATAGTGTAAGTGTTGTTGGAGCTTTGTTGATTTCCAAATTCGAAAGTAATATGGATTTAAGATTCTAGTTGTTTACACGGTTGGAACGTCTTAGAAAAGGATAATTGTTATGAGCCAGAATCTATTTAGTTGTTGTATTCAGCGTGTTGGTAGATTGTCAAGTTGTTGGGTTGAGAAGCCTTGCGTAAGATGTTGATGTTTGGACAATGATAGAATGCCAGATTGGTGTAAGCCTGTTGTGAAATCCTTGTATGTGATTGTAAGAGTTGTTGAAACTGTTTGAAGGTTTTGAGTTGCAAAGAAGAGTCAGGAAGCGTATAGAGATACAATTTATAATGAATATGACCTTTCAAGGAAGATGCCTTAAAGAGGAAACTAAAGTTATGGTTGATGGAAGGTAGTGGCGTGTGAAAAGGAGAATTGGAGTTGTTCTGTCACCAAATCGAAGTAGAGCAACATTGTTGTAAATTTTATGTTGATATAAGATTAGTTGTGAATTGTTACCGCATAATGTTGTGTTAGAGAGGTTGAAAATTAACGGTAATTTCTGGACAGTATCAAAGAAAACTAAAAGAGTTGGTTGTGGAAATGGTAGATTCGGAAGTTGGGATCGATCAGTCTGAGGCTGATGATCCGAGTTAAAGGTGCAAAGTGTGTTGAGATCCAGTAAACCAAAATTGTGTGCGCAATGATGCGGAGATGAATGAAGTAAACTTGACTTCTATAAGAGATTAAGTGACTGTTAAGTGGACGGTGTAGCATGTTGAATATTGATATCTCAACGACAATATCAGATGAGGAGTAAGGTAATGATGATGGAATTTAGGGAGTTGCTATGTTAAGCGTGGTTGATGGGATGTAAGGTTATTGTTTGAGCAATCTTGCGTAAGAATGTCGATGTCTAAAGTAACGGATTATTGTGAACCTTGCTATGGAATTGTTGGGTGACGATTAAAAGAGTTGTAGAATTTATTGGATTTGTTGTAATCTTTTAGACCGTGAGTCAACGTTAGGAGTACGAAAAGATGAGTATGATCTCAAGAGTGGAAGCGTTAGCGATGGCGTAACGGATTTTGTTTTGATGTTATCGTAAGGAGTGTGTGTTAAATATAGCTGCAAGACGTGTGAGTGTTGGAATCAAGTCGTGTTAAGTTACATTTATATCCGAAGGTTTAGATATAAGCAGTGAATTTAAACTATGATTTAGTAGTTGTTCAATCGAAGGAACTGGATGCGGATGTGATGTTATGAATGATTGCGTCGGATGGATTTTTGAGGACGAAAATATCCTAAGTGGGGGAGAGTTGTAACGCCCCAAATTTAATTAATTAGTTAATTAAATTATTGAAGTATTTTATTATTGGATTAATATGCTGGTGAGCGGTTAAGTTGATAGTTGAGCGATAGTCGGTTTGATAGGAGGAATAATATTAAGAATAATATTATTTATTTATTTTTGAATATTTGTATTTAATTAGATTAATTTGGATTGTGAGTGACGGATAACGAAGTGGAGGTGTGAATATATTAGGCCCATTAAGAAAATAATAGTATTATTATTATTGGATTAAAAAGAATTAGGTTTCAGTAGAAGGAGGTTTTTGGTTTTGGAAAATAGAACATGAAAAGAGAAACTGCAGACCAAAAGAGGAACAAGGATTTTGACGGAGAAAAGTTGAACGATCAAGAATTCTTAGAGCAACCTTCAATCCAAGGTAAGGGTGGGGTTCTTGCTTTATAATTGAGGATATGATGGGCAGTAGGTAGTTTGGGATGTATGATTCGCTAGGTTGTGTCATGTCGATGTGGTTAACCGTAGAAAATCCCAAATTGGAATATAGGTGTGATGACTGGTTTTTTCATCGGTTGTTTTAAAAACAATGAAGTCGCCACCTAATTTTATTTGTTCTAAAAAGAATGGGAAAATATAGATAAAACCCCACAGATGCGGATAAGGCGGTCTACGTGACCAAAAGACATGGAATCGGGAGTCGGTTATGTAAGGGGAAGGTATTAGCACCCCTTACATCCATCGTACTCGATGAGACCCATTTAGTTCTAAGTGTTTGTGTGTGTTTATTGCTAAGTTATGAATAAAGGAGGAAAGGATTTGTTTATTATTATTTTGAATTTGGCACGGTTTCGGAACTGTGTGCCTACGTATTCCCTTGTGCAATGGGAAAGTCAAAACTCCGTAGTTCCTCTCAAAAATGTTTTAAGTTGGTTGTGTTGATTTTATAAGAAAAATCGTGCATTAGACATTTCAAATGCTTGAACTTGGACTTGTTTGGTTATTTGAAAAGCTTAAGTCCATGTTTGTGTTTGAAATGGCTCTTGCACACTCTTTATAAGAAAAGAGTTTGATGATCGCATATGAGCGATAAAAGAGTTTGAGTGAGTTGAGTTGATTTTAAGGTGGATGAAAAAGTACCGAACAATAGGACTAACGTCTTATGATTCAAATACTAGAAACCCGAGGAGCTAATGCTCAGACGAGTCGTCTATCACCCAAAAGGTTTTCTTAATAAAAAGTGAGGTGAAACAAGTTTCACATTATTAATGAGTCTTTAAACAATTGGCCTAACGTCCAACGATTTAAAGACTAAGAGTCTTTAAGCAATTGGTCTAACGTCCAACGACTTAAAGACTAAGGGTTTATTTGGCATAAATTCTTAAACAATTGGCCTATCGTCCAACGATTTAAGAACTTGGTTTAATTATGAAAACGAATTTTTGAAAAGACACTCGACGTTGGATCGAGGTTTGGAATTTTAATTATGAAAGTGTTTTAGAACTCGAGGCGCGAGGAAATGAGAAATGGAGTCGGGTTATGATTAATTAAGTATATGGACTTAATTAACCTAGTGAGGATAGGTGCTCCTATCCCCAACTATGAGACCCTAGTGCATGGAAAATTGGTATATGGACCAATATTATTTTTGTGTTATGATTAACTAAGGCAACAAGGGCTTTAATTAACCTCGTGAGGATGGCCATGCCCATCCCCAACTATGAGACCCTTTAAGAAATCGGCTTATGAGCCAATCAAAGGAAAATCGAACTAATTTTAATGTTGGTTGTGTGTGAAGTGTACAATGGTGAATAAATACCGAATGAGCGAATAAACAGACAATCATCACACAATACAATCGGAAATTTAAATAATTATTAGAAATGATTTTTTCTGTTTGATGAAAAATCAACTAATAGTTTAATCGATAAATCATCAAATAAAAACTATCATAACTAATTATTATTTAGTACATCTCCCAAAAATTAAATCATTTATAAAAATAAAATAATTTAAAAGATGAGAGTTTAGAAATGGGTCTGATATTGCAGTGATTCTGGGGGGTGTTGGAAGCGAGAATAGCCCAAGTCCGTGAAGAAACCCGTCTGATCTTGTATGACTGGTCAGTGAGAGTCCACAATATGCTGGCAATTCTGATGCGTTAGATAATAATAAGAATACCAGATCTGACGGGAGCTGTCAGATCACAAGGTTAGTGTTGATTGATGATGATCAAGGGGAGGAGAAAGCAAAAGGTGCATGATAATAGTGTAAACCCACATGTTTGGGATGGACCAAGGAGGATTAAAGATGGGGGTGACACTTGTCACTATCCAGATCAGACACCCCATTATTAAACAAAAAGATTAATTAAAGTAAATTAGAAAAAAGAAAAAAACATAATTAATCCAGAATAAGAAAAATCTCCACGTTCTCTCTGAACCTAGCTTTCACTTCTCTCTGTCTCGCCGTTGATACTAATGATTTCTTGTTTCTGTCTCTCTCGTTCTGTTTCGATCGTTGTTGTTGTTCCGTGGTTCTGTCGTAATCGCCGCCTCCTGCTGTCGCGATCGCTCTCTCCTTCAAGAAAACCCTTCGCCGGAAATCTCCTAGACGACGGTGATGGTGGCGGTCGACGTTGCTTCTGAGCCTAAAACCGGTGAGATTGTTCTGATTCACACTTCTTTTTCTTTCTTCTTTCTCTCTGAAGGGCTAGGGTTAGAAAGATGATGTTAGAAAAACTTAGGGTTTTTGCTTTGTTGTTCTGTTTGTTTTCTAGTTTTAGAACAATTGCTCTGCTAGGTTGGTGATGGCTATTTTGTTTTTGGTTTTCTTTAGAACAGATGTTGCCTTGTTCTTTTTTGAGATTGGTTCTTGTTCTTGCTGTTTCTAGTATTTGGTTTCTGGGTTATCTATTTTCTATTGGGTGATTTTCTGGTATTTCGGTTTTCTGGTATATTGGTTTTGGAACAAAGGTTATGGTTCTTGTGATTTTTTGTTGATTTGGAACAATGGCTTACTGGGATATCAGTTTGGTTTATGGTCTTTGTGATTTTGACTTATGATTCTTGGATTTTTTTAGAACTGAGAGCTGTGTATATTTGAACTAAGCTGGCTGTTATGTTTTTGCTTCTGCTCTCTTTTACTCTTGGTGAAAAACTATCTTTGGAACTAATAGTTTCCTCTTTTTCTGATACTGCCTGTGCTGGTGTGTTGCTTGTCTTGATTGCCTTGCCATTTTCAGCTATAACTTGTGCTTTTCCAATACAAGTGGTTATGCATCAATACATATAGTTTATGCATCAATACAAGTGGTTATGCATCAATACATAACATGTATGCATTAATACATATGGTTTATGCATCAATACAAGTGGTTATGCATCAATACATATGGTTTATGCATCAATACAAGTGATTATGCATCAATACATATGGTATATGCATCAATACAAGTGAGTATGTATCGACTCATACTGTGTTAAATCAGAAAAATTGAAAATTTTAAAGCTATGCGTCGACACATACTGTGTGAAAAATTGAAAATTTTTAGCTATGAGCCGACACATGAGCTTATGCGTCGACACATACTATATAAAAACAAAAGGTGATTTTCTAAAAATTGTTTTGGTCATATCTTTGCAACCATAACTCCGATTTAGGCATAGTTGGTATCGTTGGAAAGCTTAGAGCACGTACTATCTATTAAAAACACTTTTAAGACCCAACAACTGAATTTTGAGGGATTGATATGGCTTTCCGTAGGAAGCATCCGTTGTAATGGTTTAGAGAAAAAAAAGGATGTGAATAAACATAGGGTAAATTTTGGAGTGCGACAATAGGATTGTTGTTATTTTGTGTATAATGTTGTTGTTGATTGAAAAGGATGCATAATTATTCTATTAGATGATATGTTGTAGTTATTGTTTGCAAATAATGCCAATAGGATCGTGCAATTTGGAGAAAACTGGTTTTTGGGTGAAATTATGTTGCATGACTCGATCCATAAAGTTATGTATCGATACAAGCTGATACGAGTTTAAAAACCAAACGAATGAAAATAGCTTGCATCGATACAAAAGGACTTGTGTCGGCTCATGGGGCTATTTTGGAAGACTTGTATCGACTTATACGAGGTATGTATCGACACAAGTAAGATTTTTATCGATACAAAAGGAGTATGTATCGACTCATACTGTGTTAAACTAGAAAAATTAAAAATTTTAAGCTATGAGCCAACACATACGACCTATGCGTCGATACATACTGTGTGAAAAATTGAAAATTTTAAGCTATGAGCCGACACATGAGCTTATGCATCGACACATACTGAGCAGAAACAGAACAACAACTTCTAAAAATTGTTTTGGTCGTATCTTCGCGATCGTAACTTCGATTTTGATGCTGTTTGGACCGTTAGAAAGCTAGAATCATGAATTAACCTTTAAATATTTTTTAAATACAGTAGGTGAGTTTTTGGATGACTTGACATAGTTCCGTATGTGAGTTCGTTGTTGTTGTACGTTGTTGTTGAGGCTTGATGGCCAACGTTGATAGTTACGTTGTGGATTATGTTGTTGTTCTTGTATGCTGTCTAATCTCATTGCATACATACATTTGCATAATATGTTGAGCCGTGAGGGGAAAAACCACGTTGAGCCGTTAGGGGCAGGATGAATTACGTTGAAGGCTTACGCCTTGATGTCTCGGAATTACTGGCATTCATTTACGTTGGGAGTTTTACTCTGATGGGTCCACATGCATTTGAATAGCTGAGTCGCATTCGAATTGTTGATTAAGTTGTCGTTGCCGTTGTTGTTGCTGTTTAGGTTGTTGTTGTTGTTGATGTTCAAGTTGCCGGTTGATATACGTTGTTATAGTTATCTAATATGAGTTGCTGTTGAATATGAGTTGCTGTCTAATATAACTTGCTGTTGAGTAGGAGTTGTTGTCTAGTATAGTTGCTGTCGAATATAAGTTACTACTTGATAGGCATTGTCGAATATAAGTGGTTGTTGATAAGTTGTTGTTTGGATTGTGTTAGTGTTGATTAGTCGTGTGATTACAAAATGGTGATATTATATGATTTCGAACTATATATTATTTATCATAATCTCAATTATATGGTTTGATATCTCACACTTTACTTGTTTTTCGTCATTGCCTTTATACTGGTAACGTGCAACTAAGAAGAAGGAAGAGTTAGTAGCCGTTAGTTCGAGTATGGTGTCATTTGCTCTGATACATAGTACTCGGGGGAAATGCGCGTTGTTTCTATTCTGTTATTTTTATGTTGAACTGATGTTGTTGAAATAATCATAAGATGCTATGTTTTGTTTTGTAAAAACTATTTGAATTGCGCTGCTATTTAATGAAATTGTTGACGTTGAAAATTATTTAAGAGTGTTATGTATCTGCTAAATGAAAATGACATGATTATGTGTTTACGTTTGAGAATTGTGACATCTTGAATTGTGATACTCTGATTTTAATTAAATAAATACGTGGGGTAGAATCGGGGTGTTACACTGAGGATCGAAAATCCACGGCAGAATATGTGTTTATGTTAGGTGGTGCGCCAGTTGCTTGGAGTTCGAGAAAGGAACCAGTTGTGACATTATCATCATGCGAAGCAGATACGTAACTGCTTCTCTTTGTGCATGTCAAGCAACTTGGATGGTGAACTTGGTCGAAGAAATTACAGGTAAAAATCATGGAGCAATTACCATGAAGATCGACAACATGTCAGCTATCAACCAGGCAAAGAATCTGATAGTTCATGGTCGAAGCAAGCACATCGAAATAAGGTTCCATTATCTTCGAGAACAGGTAGCTGATGGGAAGATGAACTTGGAACACTGCAGAACTGAGAACCAGATTGCAGATATCATGACGAAGGGTGTGCAGGTCGAAGTATTTCGAAGACTAAGAGCTATGATGAATGTAGATAGCTTAGACACAATGAATTAGGTGGTGTGCTGAAAGTAATTCCTTGTGTCAGAAAATATTTGATTTGATTTGATTTTGGAGTGTGGAAACAGTTTGTTACACACATATTTGATTTTAGATTTAGATAGATTTAATTTAAATCTAAAATAGAATATATTTGATTTGGCT
This sequence comes from Vicia sativa, assembly GCA_021764765.1. Classification (NCBI taxonomy): domain Eukaryota; kingdom Viridiplantae; phylum Streptophyta; class Magnoliopsida; order Fabales; family Fabaceae; genus Vicia; species Vicia sativa. Next base: position 237,936,668 of record CM038795.1, read on the forward strand.
TAGGGAACAAATCAAATATATTTGATTTGGCTTCGGGAGCAAGCTAACCTAAATCTATAAATAGAGAGAGTAACCCCTATTTTTTGTAATAAAGTTATATTCACAGAATTTTGCAATTACAAAGTGAATAAAAAGTTTTCCACAATTTGTGGGCAGAGAGTTACTATGCAGAAAATAATTATTTCTTCTTCTTTTCTTTAATTGTTCACTGTCATTGTGTGGTGATATCAATCTTGTTCATCAATTTTATTCATCAAAATTAGTAGAAATTCATCATTTCCAACACTCTCCACGTCAATGTTAGTTGTCCACCTACTATGTTAATAATTCTAATAATTTAAATAAAAATAACTATTTCTAACCTTTACGTGGACACAGTAACTCTATCACATTATTAGCATGTATTTATCTTACCTCCACCTATATATTCATCTAACATACTCATAAATCAATAATAATGATAATACTCTATGTATTATTAAGTTTTGAATTAACATAAAACATTCACTCAACTTTATTATAATATTAAACTCAAATTCATAAAATAATCATAACATAGTAAGTACATAAATAATCAAGATTAATTACACTCTTACTCATTTATGAAAATAATTATTTATAAAATAAATAATGAAAATATAATAAATATAATAAGTAATTCAAATGTTATTTTATATATATTCGAGATTAAAGAAGGTGGGGTGGTTACACTACATGTAATACTTGAGGTCAAAGAGGAATAAGAGTGGTCGCCACATTGGAATAAGAGGGATCCTAAGACTATGCAGGTATGAGATTGCATGGTTGAAGGAGACTTATAAGGATTAATTGGTACTACCTATACCAACAAGATGCATCTTCTTTTCGGTAGCTTAACCATAAGAACTCCACAGTTAATCATGCTTGACATGTAGTAGTATTGGGATGGGTGACCTTTTGGGAAGTTTCTCAGAAAGCATGCGAGTGAGGCCAAAACATGCTGAAAAGACTCGTGTTGGTTTGTGGAGTCAGAAGGCGGAGGTGGTTACACCGCATGTAACACTTGAGGTCAAAGAGGGCTAAGAGTGGTCGCCACATCGGGGGATGGTTACACCGCATGTAACACTTAAGGCCAAAGAGAGCTAGGAGTGGTCGCCATATCATAATGAGAGGGATCCTAAGACTATGCAAGTATGAGACTGCATGGTTGAAAGAGGCTTATAAGGATTAATTCGTACTACCTATACCAACAAGATGCATCTTCTTTTCGGTAGCCTAACCATAAGAACTCCACAGTTGAGCGTGCTTGGCTTGGAGTAGTATTGGCATGCTGAAAAGACTCGTGTTGGTTTGTGGGGTCAGTCGGTAGTTCCGAAGGCAGTTTGGGGCGTCACACCGTGGCTCAAGACGATTGGAGTTACGAGTATGGTTACATGATATGGTTCTTTAGGATGTCCCATCCATACATGATAGAGAATGCTCTAGGGAACCCACTGAGACCAGTTCATCAGGAGATCCTAGAGGAGGAGCAAACTAGGAGGGATCATGCTCATGACGTGTTGCTTAAGTGTCATTGTATCATGGAGCTTGTGCGAGATGGTATTGACAGAGGGTTGTTTTCTGGCGAATCCGATGTTAGAGGTGTTCTTGAGGCCATGGCAGAGATTCGAGGTGCTCTGTCATACAGGAGGCAACGGAGGGACGCCTCGAGGGTGAGAGACCAACTCATCATCCGTCATGTCCAATAGTTTATGCTGATGATGCACTTGTATTTTGGTTTTTTTTTTTTTTGTCTTGTATTGTATCGTATTTGTATAACTATTCATATTATTTAAATAACATTACTTAGATTATATTGATATGCTAGGATATTTGAATTATGTTGATATGCATTTTGGATAGTATTTTTGATTTTTTATTTAATTTCTGATTTGTATAATTTCTCCAATTATTATTTTTGTTCAAAATTTCCGTTTTGTATGCTTGAAACATATTTAAATTATTGTCATGCACAAAACCAAAAATATACATTCGGTTTAAAATCAAAAATATACATTCGATTTTAACACAGATATTTTAAAATATATTACGCAACAAAAATATACTTTCAATTTAAAAAAAAAAAATTATAAAAACTATAGGATTTAATTAATCACCATAAGATGGTGTAAGAAATTCCCGGATCCAGATGTTAGTTTCTATCACCAATCTCACACACAATTTAAGAAAGCTTGACGTAGTCGTTTTGACAAATTTCCTTTCTGTAACCAGGTTCTAGTATAGGTTCAACCATATAGTTGACTATAGTAATTAAGTTACCGAATTTTAATATATTGTAATAGACGGCATCGTAATGCACCTAATATTAAATTTTGTTACACCAATTTACAACTGCATGCATCCAATTTTCCACTCCGACTTAACTACTAGATCTTAATTTATTTTCGTTTACATTAATAAGATTTTTTTTTAAAGTGTTAGATTACAAATATAAATGAATAAAATGTTACGAGATTACATATAATATATTTTTATTCACATTAATCTTAAACAGGTGTATACAGAATGAAAATATTAATTTCTGGCCGGCATTTGACTAAGATATTCTCACAATAAATAAAAAACAAATTAGGCTCTCAAGAAAACACCTTCATTATTAATATCTAAATTTTTGGTGTTAGAGAAAGAAAGAGAAATTATACTAAAAATGTTAAACTACTATAACAATAACTTTTCTATTCATTTTCATTGATTATTATATTCACAAAGTATCTATTTATAATATTGAAATTAATTAATTATTTAAAATCTAAATCTTTTAAAAGATAATGACTCATCACTACTTATTCTAATGGACTTAATTAAAAATTTAGGCCTAAATAATTCATTAAATTCATCTTCATAAACTCACTCCATAAGAGAGCAAATATTAGCTTAACATCATGCTGGATTTAAGGAGCCAATATTACCATTAAGGATACATATTGTCTGCAAGTCTCTCCAATCTCCCCCTCATTAATTTGTTAAAAGAAGACTTAGATTTTGAGTCTGCATCCTAATCTATGTCTGTTCTGTCTCATTTTTTAAACTTTGTAGGGATGGACTTCAATGGGACGGGGTTATCCGTTTGCCATTCCTAATCAGTATTTTTGTTTTTTATAAAAATAAAAATAATAATAGAATAATAAGAAAAATAATAATAAGAAAAACAGAACAAAAGTTTATTGACTTTATGTTTTCCATTCCTGTTTCTGCTTTTGTCATTAGCTTTGCAGCTTCACCAAACTTTTACAGCCCTTATAAATGCATAGAGACAGTTGAACATTTTTCTGAAAACCATGCAAAATCAGTAAGAAAATAGACAGAAAAACAGATGAAAAGTGTATTAAAACAGCTTTGAAAAAACAACTAGTCTTAGAATTTATTTCTTTGTCTCTACTCAACCACCTTGTATTTATTACTAGTACAACTCCACAGAGATATAACCTCAGTTCTGAGCTGTGACTTCAATCATCATCCTCCTCTCATTACACTTCTGAAACAAACACCTTTTGCTGCAGATTCTCTTCCAGTTTGAGTTTTCACTATGTCAGAAGTTTACACTGTCAAGGTTGAGGAAGGAAAGCCTGCTACATCTGATGGAAAGCCATCTGTAGGGCCTGTATATAGATGCATTTATGCCAAAGATGGTCTTTTGGAGTTGCCTTCTGGTTTTGACTCCCCTTGGGATTTCTTCAGGTCACTGTCTAGAGTCTTTTACTTGTTATTAACTTTTTCATATGAATGGCTTTTGAGCTTTTTTTCTTAGAAGTTTTATGCTTCCTTTGATAGGGATTCGGTTAAGAGGAACCCCGACAACCAAATGCTTGGAAGACGTCAAAAACTCGATTCTAAAGTACTATATATGTCTTCATTGTATTTCAATTCCATGAGTTCTTTGTTATAGTTTCACGACTCCAAAATATTGAACTTTTGAATTTTCAGGCGGGACCATATTCATGGCTCACATATAAAGAGGTCTATGACGCGTCCATTCAAATGGGATCAGCCATGAGAAGCCGCGGTGTCAACCCTGTGAGTTTTCAGCACTTCCTGCTTTATCAATATAAGTAAAAAGTACATGTGTATTTGACGAAATACATGTATTTTTTTTACTTATGTTTCTGTCTGGAGTGGGTATATTTTATATCGGGACACGTTAAATGTGAAACTTATGATCTGACTAATGGTTTTATGCAACTAGGGAGATCATTGTGGCATATATGGTGCTAACTGTCCTGAATGGATCATTGCAATGGAGGTATAGTATTTAATTGTAATCAAATTGTCATTCTTATTATATTGATTGTTTTATAATTATTGTAATAAGAATTAATCTAATTCATTTTTTTCTATTTTGCAGGCTTGTAATTGCGCTGCAGTAACATATGTTCCTTTATATGACACCCTTGGTATGTGTTTCCTGCCTTCACAGTTGTTTGGTTGGATAACTATATGCTCTATTATTAGCATAAGCTCTTTTCATATAAGTGCTTATAATATAAGCTATTTCTAAAGCAAAATAGATTAAAGTCAAATTGTTTTCATATGTAAGCTATACACTATTTTCATAAGCTATCTTGGAGAGCTTATGAACATAAGCTAAAAACAGCTTAGAAAAATGTCATAACTTGTCTCTACAAGCTTTCACAAAGACACAAACTGTCTCACAAATGCTTATGACAGTATATAAGCTGAAATAAGTCAATCCAAACAAGATAATATGATTTCTTTTATTATTTCATATATATATCCTCTCTAGAAGTTTTGCACACAAACAAGAGTATAGTTGTAATCTAAATACTCTAATTAACTTGTGTTTATGCCTAACAGGTCCTAATGCTGTGGAGTTTATCATAAACCATGCTGAAGTTTCAGTCGCGTTTGTTCAGGAAAATAAGATTCCATCAGTATGTTCTATCTTTTTGAGCTCAATGTTTTAACAACTGCAATATGGAATGTCACACATTTAACTGTTTCAATGTTAAAACTTCTGAGAAAGAACTAACATTTGTTTCCACAGATTTTGTCATGTCTTGATCGGTGTTCTTCAAATCTTAAAAGTATGTCAAGCATTGCTATCTTAATTACACTTAGTCACGATTAAGGTTTTTTTTTACTATATTTAATGCAGACTAACCTGTGTAAATTAATGTTGTAGCTATTGTGAGCTTTGGAAATGTTTCAGACACCCAAAAGAAGGAAGCTGAGGAATTCGGCACATCCTGCTTCTCATGGGACGAGTTTCTTCAGTTGGTGAGATATTAATTAGTGTTTTAAATTGTGGTTGCAGTCGAGGAAGTCGAGGTTACTAGGAAAGTTCATGGTTCGATTCAAGAAGAATCAAACTCTTACAACAGTTTGCTAAAACTGAACTGATAAGCTTGTTTTCAACTGTTTCAGGGAAGTTTAGATTGGGATCTACCACCAAAAAAGAAGACTGACATTTGCACAATAATGTACACAAGTGGAACAACCGGAGAACCGAAAGGTGTCATTATTAGGAACGAGGCTTTCATGTCTGAAGTGTTGTCTATTGATCAAATTATCATGTTAACAGACAGAGTGGTAAGATAACCTGTTTTTTTGAACGTGATCGATTTCATATTGAAGTTTTTCTTTTCTATAACTATTTGTGGAAAAGTTTGTGAAACCATATAGTAGTGACGGGAAATATGCAACATTGTAATATTTGTAGGCCGCAGACGACGATATATACTTCTCCTTTCTTCCTCTTGCTCATGTATACGACCAGATAATGGCGACCTATTGCGTCTTCAAGGGCTCCTCGATAGGGTTTTGGCAAGGCGTAAGACTCTGATTCCGTTTTCAGTTCATTCTTTCCAAGTCTTTTGTTTCAACTCCTAGTATTTCGTAAAAAAACTTTCTCTTTTAAATCTCGCAGGATGTTAGATTCTTGATGGAAGATGTTCAGGTACTGAAACCAACTATATTTTGTGGCGTTCCTAGAGTTTTTGATCGTATTTGCGCCGGTAAGATACCAATATATTCTTCTCATCTTTTATAACTTTCTTATACTTGTGTAACTATACTATCCAACAAGCACTAACTATATGTTTTTCACATGAAGGTATCAAAAGCAAAGTTTCATCTGCTGGATCACTGAAAAGTGCATTGTTTCATTATGCATACAACTAGTATGTTTACGACAAAACTCTTTCTAGTGTTTTAGTTCTATGTTTTTGTGTGTAAACTAATCATGAGTCCATTAACAGTAAGTTAAGTTACTTGGAGAAGGGTCTTCCACAGCATAAAGCAGCACCTCTGTTTGATAGGCTTGTGTTTGATAAGGTAAACTACTTGTTTTAATGAATTCTTTTCGCAAAGTTTTGTTCGGTCGCAACTAAAGAATATCGGTTTTATTTGTAGACAAAACTAGCACTCGGTGGACGCGTTCGTATCCTATTATCAGGAGCTGCTCCTTTGCCTTTACATGTGGAAGAGTGTTTGAGAGTCACTAGTGGATCCACATTATCACAAGGATATGGTATGGTATATGAATAATTGAATCTCCTTCCTTGCACAATGTTTGTGATTCCTGTATGAATGACATATTAATCTAATTTTTTTTTGCATGTCAGGTCTTACTGAAAGCTGTGCCGGGTGTTTCACATCGATCGGCGATGTGTTTTCTATGATGGGAACAGTTGGAATTCCCATGACAACCATTGAGGCCAGACTTGAATCTGTACCAGAGATGGGATACGACGCACTTTCCAGTGAACCCCGAGGAGAAATTTGCCTGAGAGGAAATTCCTTGTTCTCTGGTTACCACAAGCGACAAGATCTTACTCAAGAGGTTATCATTGATGGTTGGTTTCATACAGGTATATTGATTGATCCCTAGTGAAACCTACATTGCCTCTAAATGCAGTATGTTTAGATATGACTTTGAAATCGTTTCAGGCGATATCGGAGAATGGCAACCAAACGGAGCCATGAAAATTATCGATAGGAAAAAGAATATCTTTAAACTGTCTCAAGGAGAATACATTGCTGTAGAGAATATTGAAAGCAAGTATCTGCAATGTCCTCTTATAACATCGGTATGCTTCTACACCAATCAAATAAAAATCTGTATGTATAACTATATAAGCAAGAACTCTATTGGAATTTTTGAATGGTTACAAACATTTGTGTATTCAGATTTGGGTATACGGAAACAGTTTTGAGTCATTCTTGGTGGCTGTGGTGGTTCCGGAAAGAAAGGCGCTTGAGGATTGGGCAGTGGAGCACAATTTTAGCGGCGACTTTAAATCTGTGTGTGAAAATTTAAAGGCAAGAAAATACATTTTGGACGAGCTCAGAAGCACTGGTCAGAAACTCCAAGTATGTATAAATATACGATTTTCTTACGCTATGCTGCTTATTTTTGGTAGTATATGATGCAAGATGAAAGTGTGTGTTAGCTACATCTAACATAAATGAAACTGTCTCAGCTTAGGGGATTTGAGCTGCTCAAAGCTATTTATCTTGAACCATCTCCCTTCGACATAGAGAGAGATCTAGTAACTCCGACATTCAAATTGAAGAGACCTCAATTACTGAAATACTACAAGGTAACACGAGGCTTATCTACGAATTCCAATCAGATATTGGAATACTTTCTCGAATAAACTAATGTTACTATCTGCAAACATTGTTTTGCAGGATCAAATTGATGAAGTATACAAGGAAGCAAAAGGAACAATGGCGTGAGGCATGTGATGCGAAAATCCATTTGGTTTTATGTATATTTGATTGTATCAACTAAAGTGATAATAATCTATAAATATAGTATAGTAGTATGTTAAAAGAGCCACTCTGAATGTAATTCTTGTCAGTTTAATTAATTAATAAGTTTCTAAAATAAGTTTCGATCAAATGACTAAAGTAAGTCGCATGAAATGAATGGAGAGAGAGTTTAGAGGTGGATTAGTAATGACATACATAGCAGAAGTGGAAGAGATGAATTGGAGAATGGAGATTCCAGAACCAGAGACACCAAGCATGATTATGACATGGCGAGCGAGGTTTTCAGCAGCCAAAGCAAGGTCGTTGAGATCAGAGGTGATCAATTGCGTTGTTGCTTCATCTTGAAAATCTGTTCTCATTGCCAAATGGCGCTTCGTCTTCCACATTTCGTTGGGAACTCAGCAATGACAAATATGGAAACTGTGGTTCACGACACAGCAAAAAATCTAGTCTATGAAGCACGAACACCACTAGAAGTAGGCGTGTTGAGGTGTCCGACACTTATATGACACCCGTACGACACGTGTTGGAAAAGTCAAACAAGTGTTGGAAAAGTCAGACAAGTGTCCTCCAAAATTGGTCTTTTTTCTTGCTTCGACACATTTTAAATTAGTGTCTAATACACATATGACATTCATTCAACATGAGTTTGATAATTTAGACAAGCTTTTTTAAAAAAAAATTGTGTTTTTCTTTTCTTCAACGCACTATATACATTTTCTAGACAAATATCATGCATGATTAGAAGGGTTAAACATCTATTGAAACAATGTTACCAATCAAGAATTAATGATATTATTTTTATTAAAATATTTTTAACTCTTTTGATATTTAGATGAATAAATAAAATTCAAATACTATAACATATATAGCGGTGTCGGTGTCTTAAGATTGTTGACATATCGGTGTCGGAATGTCCGTGTCAGTGTCGCGTCGCGGTGTCTGTGTCGGAGTATGTGCTTCATAGAGTGTTGTGTCTGTGAAGTACCATCTGTTATTAGGGGTTTGGATCTGCTCCAGTTCCTAAAATTCAATTTTACTCCTGTTATTTAAACCGATGATTGACATGTGACAAAATAAATATTAATGGTTGTGATTTATTTGGAATATTAATTTTTAAAACAAAATTAAATGCACTATTCATCTTCTTTTAAACTGGAAAGCGCGCTCTCTATCACAACAGTTTTTCAAAAGACCGTTGTGATAAAATTAAGGAAATTTCTCTTTACACTTAGAAGTGGTGGTTTTCACCACTGAATATCCGAAAATTTCATTTGCAAGTGCACTTGCGAAGTCACCTCTCAGCAAGTTTCACAAGTGCACAAGCGAAGAAACTATTTTTTTTACATATTTTGAGGTTGTTTCGCAAGTGCACTTGCGAAACCTACTGTGAGATGACTTCGCAAGTGCACTTGCGAAACTTTCTATGTTTGTGTCATTTTTGTTTACAACTACATCAATTCTACTATTTCACAATCAGACAATTTTTTTACGATATGATCGGAAATATAAAACGAATATAATAATACGGTCAAAATAGATGTTCATACATAATTTTATACATAACTGTTAGGAAAGTAAGGGTCAAAATATTACAACAACAAAAATCCAAACATAACACAGGCTACTGTATATGTCTAATCCTAACTCCATGCGTCCTCTACCTGCGGTACTCCCCAACAGGAAAGTGGAAAGACGATGTCTCTTTGTGCCACCTCTTAGCAAAAGCCCACTGCATGTCGTGGCTTGTAGTGTTGTAACCTATACATCATAATCTGGAAAGATCGGATCCAATGACGACATCATGGAACGACTAAGCCCTTGGCATGAACTCAAAAAAATTTCGGAAGTAATTCACATGTTTTGTAGGCAATCGTTCCTGAAATAAAAAAATTAATAATTGTTACAATAATATTTTTGAGTAAAAAATATAAAAAGAAAAAGTGCAACTCAAAAAAATATTTGTCCTTCCCAAACATGGCGAACGGTACGATCATGGTAGTAAATCAAGAAGGAGGTGTCAACTGGCCCTCCCGGATATCCCTGCTCCGACATATCAGGTACGGGAACATCCTCGGTACCTTATCCCTATAAGGCACCGGGAACTCTCCTGCAACCTCCGGCTCATCAGGTACCTGCTCATGCGCGTGAGATGTAGACGACTCCTCGGTGTAGAAGGGGAAGCTACATACAAATGTGGCCTTTGTACCCGACCCCGTCCTTGAGGTCGGTTAACCTGCTGCTCAATTCTGTCTCGACAAGCCGAAGTAGTCTGGGTTGGCCTTCCTTATCTTAACCGCCTGCTTAGGTTCTGACTGTCAGGCATGTTCCTCAAATAAATAATAATAATTGTTAGGTTTTAAAAATAAAACAACTCAGACAAGAATTCGCAAGTGCACTTGCGAGACTGGTCCAGGGTGACTTCACAAGTGCACTTGCGAAAGCCCCTGCGCACACCCATTTTCAAAACCTAACAACTTCTATCCCTAAAGACCCAAAACTCAATTTTGTCACCCGAACAACTACATTTACCTATTCTAACACCAACATACACAATGTAATTTTAACAAACTAACATAATAAATTATTACAAGACTGCATTGTGAATCAAAGAAAATTGTAGAAAACTTACACAAATTTGAAAACTTGGAGATGATTTGGAATGACTTGAAATGGAGAGATGAGCAAAAATTAGTGAGTTTGGGTAGTAGAAATGTTAGGATTTGGAGTAGAAAGTGAATTTTTTTGGTGTTTTGATAGAAAAGGGGTTGGGAGTATGTTCTGTTTGTTTTGCTAAAACAATTCACAGACTTCACAACTGCACTTGCGAATTGAGGAATTATGAGTTTTTTCGCAAGTGCACTTGTGAAACCTACTAAGAGGTCACTTCACAAGTGCACTTGTGAATTCTGTGGGTATTTTGGGTTTTTCACTAGAGGCCTAAAACAACACCACTAGGTGGGAAAAGAAATTCCCTAAAATTAATGGTCATAGGTTCGATTCCCAACTACGCCGTTTTGATATTTATTTTTTCTGCACAACGCACGAGATATTATAACTGTTATGATATATTATCATTGTTACATTTTATGTATAATTAACAAATATTATCCCGCTTTTATAATTAATTACATTTTTTAACTTGTAATATTGTTCACCATATCACAGCAGAAAATACAACTCACATTTGTGATAAAGTTATCTGAATAATATTAATTGTATCATATTCATAATATCACATAATTGTATTATATTCAATTGTACCATAACAAACTTCCTATAATTTATCAGAACAAAGAACCTACAATTTACACATTACATAACATCACATAATTGAAACTTAGTGTTTTGGTTTCTTGTCTCTTTGTGTCTCGACTCTAAAGACCTATAATTTCAAATAATTATTCTTGTTAGTAAAAATACTTGGAAACTATAACATACATGAATATATTATGAATAAAGAATAAAATACGTACTTGTTTATTTTCCAAAATGCCTTCTTCATGATCGATTCAAATATCATGGACAACATCTCCATCAACTTCATCATAAGAGGTAGGAACTTGTGTTGTGTAAGAAGGAGTGGACGGACTATCAAGACTTTCATCACTAAGAGGAATGTGTTTTCCTTGGAGAATGATTGACCATTTATCTGATATGTCTGATAGGTCGATAACATAGAAAATTAGTTTGCTTGAGAAGCCATGGTGAATGGTATGGTCATAAAAGATGCCTTGCCAAGGTCGACCCGGGTGAATCCTAAGTTATCAAAGTGTACATAATTACTATTATTTGAACCCACTTGTATTTAAATAAAACCACTTTGAAAATAACATAATAAATCTCCCAAATCTCATCAATGACACCATAAAACTCGGTAGTTTCCAATGTAGGATTCTTATCTTTCGAACTAGAGAACTACATCGATTCAGCTTCAACCTTAACCCCACTATTTTGATCTGTACTACGATTATCTTTTGATTTTATATAAAAGGTATAATGACCAATATCATATGCAGTCCAAGTAATGACACAATATTTTGGCTCATACGAAAACCATTTAAGTATCTCGAATGCACTACGATCATTAGATAAAATTTTATTAAACCAATCTATGAATCTCTTTATATGCTCTATCAACAACAACTTGTTACTTATTCGGGGATATTTTTTTCCTCAAAATTCTTTTGTGAGTATCTATGAAAGGTTGAAATTCATTTATATTATTCAATATACATAAATGTGCTTGAATAACTACATCTAGAGCCATTGACTTAACATTTAGACCTTGAATACCTCTTCTGTCTGTGTCAGCATGACAAGACTTTGGAATTCCTATAGAATCTGCGTCCGATAAATAGTTCGTACAAAACTCAACAACTTCTTATGTAATGTACCTTTCAACAATCGAAGCTTCCAGTTGGTGATGATTCTTCATATTTCCTTTAAATATTTTTGTATATCTCTCTATTGGATACATCCACCTTAAATAAATTAGACCATAAATTATGATTTCTTTGACTAGATGAACAAGTAAGTGAACCATAATGTCAAAAAATGATGGAGGAAAATACATCTCCAATTGACATAAAATTATGGCAGTCTTATCTTCTAATTCATCTAATTTTTAAAAATCAAGAACTTTATTACATATGGAATTGAAGAATAAGCACAATATCATTATAGTTACTCTAACATCCTTTGGTAGGATCCCACAAATAGTCACTGGTAGAAGTTGTTGCATCAATACATGACAATCATGATATTTTAAACCAATTAACTTGAGATCTTTCATTGATACAAGTTTATTGATGTTTGATGAGTAACCTTGTGGAATTTTAATACCTTGCAAACACTCGTAGATTTTTTCTTTCTTTTTAGATAGAGTGTGACATGCTGCAGGCAAATAAGTTATTTTTCCTTTCTCTGTTGGAGCCAACTGTTTTCGTATACCCATCACCTCTATATCAAGACAGAAAGTCTTACTATCTTTAGTCTTGCCTGGAATATTTAGAGGTGTGCCAATCAAACTATCACACACATTTTTCTCCACGTGCTTCACATCAAGACAATGTCTAACATCAAAACTTGACCAATATGGAAGATCAAAGAAGATGGACCTCTTTTTCCATATATTTTTTTGCAACCTTTTTCTTTTTCTTTATTCCTGAATACAACATTAATGTGTCCATGCCGTTGATAAACTTCATCCCCGATTAAAGGTTCAGGAGCCTCATCAAACTCTTGCTCTCCACTAAAAGCCTTCTGCAATCTACAATAAGGATGACTGAGTTTTAGAAATTTTCGATGCCCAAGGTAAACTGTCTTTTTTTCAAATTTAAGTTGGTGGTAACAAGTATTTGTCATACCCCAAATTTGTCCGCCTTGGTGCTACAGTCAAAATTATTTTCAAACTTGAAGTTTTATAAAATTCTTTTGGTTTACACTAACATTTTGGGGTTTTATAAATATTCGTTTTCAAATTATTTTGCTTATTTGAAAATATACAATAATTTATTTTAAATTATTTGTATTTTTAAATAACAAATATTTGTTTTAACTTCGTATATTTTCAAGTACATTTTTATTTCAAATAAACAATATAGCATAGTTGGTAAGTAATAAAGTTTGCAAGTATGAGGTTGTGGGTTTGAAACACACTTGGTGAACTTTGTATATGTTTTCTTTTTATTTGATACTAACTATTTTTATTTTTTATTTATTTTTAAAATCACAAAAAATCATTTTTTTATTATTTAAATATTATTTTCGTATTCTTAAATAATTCATTTTTAAAAGTAATTATTTATTTGATTTTATGCACTTTTTATCAAAATTAAGTGCAAAAATCATATTAAATATAAGAATATTTCCTTTCCTGGCTAACAGTCTCTTATTGGTTCATTTGTGTCAATCTGTGTCATATTCAACTTCTGATTGATCAACTTGTTGACCAAGATAAATTTGAGCTTTTTATTTCTGAACTATTTTCTTTTGGGGTGTTTCTAACATAATTTCAAATCTATAAATAGGGGTTCTCTCCACCATAATTTCCATCGACAATCTCATCAACAATTTTCTACCTCTCTCATAAACATTCTTTCTACGTAACTCTTTTGGTTTATTTTGAACACAAACCTTTTTCTACGCATTCTTTTGGTTTATTTTTGTCGCACCCCAAAATTTACCCTCCGGATATTTTGATAACTTTGCGTGGCTCATGTTGCATCATTGCATTTCATTTACTAAATTAAAGTATTTCGGTTGTCAAGATTTTCAAAAATATGGAATTTGGTTGTATTGACAATCGGTCCAAGGGGTTCTCATATTCTCTCTATTTTTGTTATATATCAAGGTTTCTTAGGCCTCAAGATATCTCAACCGAGGACTTCGTAGGATGTAATCTGTGTACCTCATAATCTCTCAATTTACTTTCTCCTCGAAGAGCATCACAAGCAAGAATTAGGATTTATATGGCTTTGATGGCTCTCATATTTACTCAAGGTTGGGATTCTTGATCACTGTGATATTCTCTGTGTCGAGCTATAAGGTTGTAAGCTCAGGTGTTCATCCTCCTCTTGTGCTTGTCATCATCACTTTTTGGATTCCTTTGAAAATGCACGGATTCAGAGATGTGAATTACCTGGTGATTCTTGGATACATCCTCGTGTGTTTACTTGAATTGGATTAATGTTCTGAACAAGATCATCAATTGGTTTATGATTAAAGTTTCTCACATGTGTATATTTTTGTTGATGTCTTGTCTACCAATGGAAGTTTGGTTAAGATGTTCAGGTCAAATATTATTCTCTCAAAGGTATTACTTGACAAGATTTAGATTCTTTGATTGATTAAATTGCAAGGATGAAGTGTTGCATAAAGGATGAAATTGCGATTAAAACATCTTTTATGTCGTTCTTTTATTTGAGGCTTATTGTTCAAATTCAAGTTGACTTAAATTTGGATTCATTGGTTGAGTGTCAAAAGTGACTACGGAAGGGAATTTGCTTGTTTTGTCGTCTTATTTAGAATGATTGGCATTTCTAACTTAGAATGGAAAAGGAAGTTCAAGACTTTACTTTTAACTCAAGATTCATGTCATTATTTTCATTTGCGAATATCAGAACTTTGTTTCAATTTCAAAGATTCATGGTTCCACCAAAATTCATGCAAATTTATCTCAACCATTTGACATGGCAAGTTTCATCCAAGTATTTCCAAACTCATTACCAATTCATTCAAGAATCAAAATACTTTCTTTATAAGAGACATTCAAGTCTTGAATCTAATCTAATTTATGTCACCATTTTTTACAAGAAAGTTCAAGTTCTAATACTTAACTTCTAATTTCATCAACATTGGCACAAATTGAATTTCAAAATACCATTCATTCAAGTTCTATCATGGAAGTTACAAGTTTGTTACAAGGATGTTTTTAGGTTACAATTTCTACAAAAAAGTTCTAAATCCTAAAAATAAACTTTCGTAGCATCTTCATCATCGTGATCTTTGTGCCAAACTTCAACATTTGATCTTCAAGCTCTCCTATTTGCTGCTCACCCATGTTGCTCAATGTTACATGAAACAAGAGAGAAAAACATGATTAGCAATTATAAAACTTGAACATAAACAAGAATTTCAAAGAGTTTTCAACCTCATCATTAGGGTTCGTGTTTGGAATCAGGTTTAAAGGTTTTTTCTTAAATCACGTTCAATGCCAAAGCCTCATAATCTGAAGATTAATCATGGGCTGGTTTTCCCAATTGCAAATCATAAAGTAAACTTCAGTTCACAAAAAGGAGGGTGCAAAATACAAACTCAAAATTAGCATCATGGTTCAAGTACAAGATTAGAAAATGACAAATCCAGCAAGGCAATAATCAGTACAGAAAATCAGCATGGTTCCAGCCCAAAGAAAAAAATCAGTAAGGCCTAATATCAAAAAAAGAGGCAGCCCAACAGAACAACAAAACAAGCACAGGCCTTATTTCTCAGAAAAATATCTAATTCCATAGTCAGCAGAAACCCTAATTCTCAGCATATTTAAGCATTAAATACACAGAAACAAAAAGAAGGAGACTGTTCATGATCAAACCCTAGCAGCCACCATTTTTCCAAAACAAAAAACAATACCAGAAAACCAACAGACAACCATTGTTCCAAAACACAAACGAAAATCCCAGAACAGCAGCAACCAACAACAAGAACCAGATTCAAAAAGCCAAAACATATTCAAAAAAGCCAAAACTGAACTCAGAACCAGAACCATCATCATCATTTTCGCAGCAACCAAAACACAGAGACCAAAAACCAAAAACGAGTAACATCAGAACAGAAATGGAACCCTTTTTTCATACATCATTTTCCTAAACCAAACCCTTCAGAGACTTTGTTTCAGAAATCATAAAGGTTTTGATAACAGAGAAAGAAGAAGAGGAACAAAGTTTCAGAACAATCTTACCAGAAGCATCTCAGAGGCGTCGTCCTCATCATAGTCATTGAAAAGAAATATTCATCGTCGTCCAACCATCAATTTCCTGAAAAGTTTAGCAATAGATGCATAATCAGAAGAAAGGTACGAATCAGAATATGTAAGAAACAAGCAAATTGGAGCCGTTTGAAGTTGCTCCACCGCTGCCGCCGCCGTGAGGCGATTTCCGACGCGGCGAAACCCTCATCAACAGCGGCCGAAGCAACCCAGATTTACGGACACGGTTACGGCGGCTATGCCACCATCATCCTCATCATCACAGAGAGATCGAGAGAACAACAGAATTCTGAAACCAAAGCCTCAGATCGGATGACACGCCGGAGAAACAGAACAGGCATCGGCGGTGAGGTGCTGAGACCATCGCGGAGAAAGGACGAGAGTAATACAAAGAAACAGAGATCGGTTGTAGTGGTGCAAGGTGAAGGAAGTAAAGAAACAAAACATTCAAGCGGTAAAGAGATAAGGGTTTTGTGAAAGAAGAGGAAAACATGAATGGCCAGTGAGAGAATACGATGGAGAGTTGTTCCTAATATTGTTGCTAGTTTGATTTTCTCTTGTTTTTATTATTTATTATTATTTATTCTAATAATAATTAGTATTAACAATTTGTGATAATTGATATCAACAATTTGTGATAAAATGCTGGAGCCATCGGTGGGTGACATTTATCTCCACCGGAGAAGATAAGGTGGTTTTGCTTCTCCATGCACTATCCTATAATTCTATAGTGCATTCGCATCATCTCTGCCGTCTGATCATCATCATAGCATTATCATTCAACATCAACGCTTCAGAACTGCTAGCCTACGGTACACCCTCAAAGACGTGCCCCATCAGATCGCTGGTCACTCCTATTGGGCCTGGGCCCCTTCTACTTCCAGCACCCCCTCAGATTTCTACAATCAGGCCCATTTCTAACCTTTAACTTGTTTCTTTTATTTATTTGCAAATAAATTGTGATAATTTGTATTAAATAATTATTAGGCATTGATAATTTTTATTTGATAATTTCCGATTAAACTAGTAGTCGATTTTATCAAATAAAAAAGATCTATTCTAACAATTATTTAAATTTTTATTGTTTGATAATTATTTATTTGCTTTTATATGCTTGCATGAATTATTCACCATTGTACATTTCACACACAATTAATATAAAACAACTTCGATTTATTTCAATTGGCTTATGAGTCAATTTCTAAAGGGTCTCATAGTTGGGGATGGGCATGGCCGTCCTCGCAATGTTAATTAAAGCCCTTGTTGCTTTAATTAATTATAACCCGAATAAATATTGGTCCATATACCAATCTTCCATTGCACAAGGGTCTCATAGTTGGGGATAGGAGCACCTATCCTCACAAGATTAATCAAGTCCATATACTTCGTTAATCATAACCCGAATCATTCCTTCTATTTCGGTCCATTACCAAACCCCATCTAAAACACTTTCATAATTAACTTACAAACCTCGATCCAACGTCGAGTGCATTTTCAAAACTCTTTCACAATAAAAACCCAAGTATTTAAATCGTTGGTTGCTAGACCAATTGTTTAAATACTTGTGCAAATAAACTCTTATTCTTTAAATCGTTGGATTCGAGTCCAATTGTTTAAAGACTCTTAATAACGTGAATTTTGTTTCACTTCACTCTTTCATAAGAAAACTTTTGGGATGATAGACGACTCGTTGAGCATTGAGCTCCTCTTGTTTCTAGTATTTGAATCGTAGGATGCTAGTCCTATTGTTCGGTACTTTTCACCCACCTAAAATCAATTCAACTCACTCAAAATCCTTTTTCGGTCATATGCGATCATCAAACTCTTTTCTGACAAAGAGTGTGCAATAGCCATTTCAAACACGAACAAGGACTTAAGCTTTTCAAACAAACTAAACAAGTCCAAGTTCAAGCATTTGAAATGTCTAAATGCACGATTTTTCTAATAAATCAACACCACCAACTTAAAACATTTTTTAGAGGAACTACGGAGTTTTGACTTTCCCATTGCACGGGGGAATACGTAGGCACAAGGTTCTGAAACCGCGGCAAACTCAAAATAATAATAAATAAACCCCGTTTCTTTTATTTCTCGATCATAACTCATGAATTAGCAATTTAACACACACACAAACAGTTAGAACTAAATGGGTCCCATCGAGTACGATGGATGTAAGAGGTGCTAATACCTTCCTCTTACATAACTGACTCCCGATTCCATGTCTTTTGGTCACATAGACCGCCTTATCCGCATCTGTGGGGTTTTATCTATATTTCCCCGTTCTTTTTAGAACAAATAAAATTAGGTGGCGACTTCATTGTTCTTAAAACAACCGATGAAAAAACCAGTCTTCACAATTTTTATTTTATATTTTTCTTTCACTAACATCTAAATATAATATATGTTGTTACTATTGTTTTATTATTTTTGGTTTTAATTGTCAAGTGTCGGTTCAACATTGGTGTTGTTTCAAAAGATAAAATTGAAAGTATGGAGGAGTGTGATAAGGGGCGGCCTCTAATGTGTACAAGTTGGTTAACCTCTGTTCTCCTTTATTTAATTTTTAAGTTATAATAACTTAGGGTTAGCTTAGTTTAGGCTTTGGGTCTTAATTCATGTTCTACCACTACACCTTTCTTTAGATCATCTTCCTATTTATTTACTAGTTTTTGTATTAAGTTTAGTCAAATTAAGGTTAATTAAGTTTATTTAATCTATTCAATTATTTAACTTAGCTGATATATAATTAGATTTTATTTTTTTTGAAGATATTACTAAATCTCCCTGCTTAATTGGGCCAAGTTCAATTTTTAAACTTGGGCCCCTGCTATTTACACAATCTCTTTTTACTACAAGACTAAAATTCACACCCCCTCTACGTATTTGGGCCAAGTTCAATTTATGAACTTGGACCTTTAATATTCTCATCCCCAATTTTACTACCCTGTTGTATTTCTGCAAGCTTGTCGTGTTTAGCTTGAGGAGTTTTGTTGGTCGTAAATATTGTAAATATTGTAAATTTTATTTTTCTAATTTTTTTATTGTTGTTTGGACTCAAATTTTGGTCCGGTAACTTGAGGTTACATTTGGTAATTTTCCGAGTTTGATTGTTTCAACTCGCGGATGTATGGTAATGATAGTTTCAAAGTTGGTACACGTCAGGTACTCGTTTATCGCTTTCTATAGCATAACATGTTTAGGAAATTTGTCATTTGTATAATTACCATGTCAATCATTCTTTTTGCATTACTTGCTCATGAATTGAATCACTTTAGTTCCTCTTTTTACCCATAAATGTGAGGAAGCTTTCCATTGTTTACATATTTTTGAGGCCACAATTCTTGTTTTAACTAGATTTTATTATGCTTAATCTTTTGTTTTGTGTTGATTGTATGATTGCATGAAAATGATCAAGGCATTTTGTTTATTTTGAGCATAACAACCTTGGTCAAATATTCAATTCACCTTGTGAGTGTGTGAACCTTTGTTTGCCCCTTTGAGCTTTTATCAATATCCATGTTTATTTGAACTTTGTGCTTGTCTATGAGTGTCAATTCACCTTTTTTTGTATGGATGTTGATTTCTTTGTTTCTTGAACCCTTAACTATATGTTATTGTATGGATTTTTATCTTGCCTTAGAAAGTAGGGAGTATTCACACATTAATGTTGGTTGGATTCAAGTTGGGGAGAGAAATGTTTATATACTTATATTGTGGTTGACATGAGATTAAGAGAAAAGAAAAAGAACGAAAAAAAGGAGAAAATTTTTGAAAAAGAAAAACAAAAAGAGTAGGAATAATGTTATGTTAATAAGTGAGGTGTGTTTGGTATGAAATTTGTGATGAAGAATAAGTTTGATTGAAATTATATTGTTTGGAATTTTGTGAGTTGATCACTCCCTTAGGTTTAGGCAAGTTTTTGTTTCGATTAGCTTTAGGACTTATCACTTGTTTGTTAACCAAGACACATTACAATCTTGAAAAGCCATTGTGATTCTTGTATTTGTATTTTCAATACATTTTTGGATGAATGCGTAATTTAGTCTATTTGTTGCAAGATTGTGGAGGAGTGTTTTTTATCCCTCACCTTTATGTGTTCTTCATCTACCGATGAATTTTTTCTAGGTGTGATTCATGATTGAGCTTGTTTTGTTTTAGAATGTTTTGCATGATTTTTGTGCTTAGGATATATTTCGTTTATATGATATCATTGTAGGATAATGGTAAGTTTGTATTTTGTCGTGTACGTTTTTGTTTGAACCATACATTTGTTTTCCATTTTATAATGATCAAGGAATTATATTGATTTTGAGCATAACTACCTTGGCCAAATATTCAATTCACCTTGTGAGTGTGTGAATCTTTATTTGCCCCTTTGAGCTTTTATCAATATCCATGTTTATTTGAACTTGATGTTTGTCTATGAGTGTCAATTCACCTTTGTTTTGTATGGATGTTGATTTCTTTGTTTCTTGAACCCTTAACTATATGTTGTTGTATGGATTTTTACCCTGTCTTAGAAAGTAGGGAGTATTCACACATTAATGTTGGTTGGATTCAAGTTGGAGAGAGAAATGTTTATATACTTATATTGTGGTTGGTATGAGGTTAAGAGAAAAGAAAAAGAAAGAAAAAATGAGAAAAACTTTGAAAAAGAAAAACAAAAAGAGTAGGAATAATGTTATGTTAATAAGTGAGGTGTGTTTTGGTGTGAAATTTGTGATGAAGAATAAGTTTGATTGAAATTATATTGTTTGGAACTTTGTGAGTTGATCACTCCCTTAGGTTTAGGCAAGTTTTTGTTTCGATTAGCTTTAGGACTTATCACTTGTTTGTTAACCAAGCCATATTACAACCTTGAAAAGTCCTTGTGATTCTTGCATTTGTATTTTCAATACGTTTTTGGAGGAATGCATAATTTAGTCTATTTGTTGCAAGATTGTGGAGGAGTGTTTTTTATCCCTCACCTTTATGTGTTCTTCATCTACCGATGAATTTTTGCTAGGTGTGATTCATGATTGAGCTTGTTTTGTTTTAGAATGTTTTGCAGTATTTTTGTACTTATGATTTATTTCGTTTATATGATATCGTTGTAGGATAGTGGTAAGTTTGTATTTTGTCGTGTACGTTTTTGTTTGAACCATACATTTGTTTTCCGTTTTAAAAACTTGTTGATTCATGATTCTTGGTAATTACCTTTTGTTTCTTTAGGTTTATTTGACTTTGTTTGAGGACAAACAATATTTTAAGTTGGGGAGAGTTGATAAGTGCCAAAATGTAGTTATTTTGTATATACACTTTGTGGCCGTTATCCATTCTTTTGTTGATATTTGGTTGAATAATCCTGATTTTTTGTTGTAAATACGTTTTATTGCGTGTTGTGTACATATTGTACCGTTTGATTAGTTTTGTATATTGTAGGTATTTGTTGCATTATTGGAGCATTGAGAATAATGTCCAAATGGAGCTCCAAGATGTGTGTTTGATCGAATAAAGGAATAAGGCTTGAAGGTGGAAGCAATTGGAAGCCACAAGAAAAGCAACAAAAGTTGCTGCCTGGGCAATTTCGCCAGGCGAGGGCATTGCGTCGCCGGACGACGGTGCAGTGAGAGGAAGATGGGTTTCACTCTGACTTGTTTTGCTTCCTGGGCGCTGGGCGAGGAAAATAGAATTTCGCCGGGCGAAGCTAAATTTCTCCGGGCGAGGGTAGATATTTGTACAGGTTGAGAACGTGGCTTAATTTGGGCCAAGTTAAATGAAGATTCGTCGGGCGATGCTTTTAGTTCGCCGGACGAAGCTGCGTAGCCAGATTTTCTTTATACTTTCATTTTCATTTCATTTTGGAGTATGGTTTTGGGGTGTGAAGTTCTTGCTCCCAATTCCATCACTCATATAGTTTTTGACAGATTAGCTTAGAAAACAACACTAGGGTCTTGCTCAAGGTTGATTGGAGGTGGATTGCTCTTTGATAGGCTCTGACAAACCGGTTCAAATGAGCAGTTTATATCCTCTCTTATCTTTGTATTTCTCTATTGTGTTGGTTATGTATGTATATTTACTTTGAACACATGTATATTTTTCGCCCTTGGAGTTGTATAAAGTCTGCTTTATGAATCTGTGTTGGTAGTTATCTTAGGTTTTTACTCTATGTTAGGGATTTGAGCTTGCTAGAGATAGACAGCTTAGATCCTTTCCTAGGATGATTATCTGTTAGTTTCTAAATGCTAGAAATAGGTTTAGAGCTGACATTCACCATAGAGTATGTGATCTTAATGCCTCTGCGTTGGTGAAGTATGCCAAAGATGGGTATGGAGGTGACGCGGTTGACTTCTGGTTGTTGAGATAGGCCAGACATGGCTATTGAGGTGATTAGGGCGGATTCTCAATTTGGGTTAGAAATAGATTAGGTTGTGAGAGGTATGTGATGACACGGACGAGTATCGTAGGCCGAGTATAACTGGATGGTAGATTTAAGTCTGTGACGGGTAGTGTGCATTTGTTTCAGACAAGATGTCTATCCTTTTTACTTTTTGTTCATTTACTTTTTGTCTTTTATTTTCAACCCATCTAATCCCAAACTCATTAACGGTAGAATTGACGAAAGACGAATCAATAACCAATCTCTGTGGACACGATACGATATAATCTAACCGGTATATACCACCCGGTAAAAATAATACCAAACTCTTTGCTTGTCGCTTTACCGCTTCAACAACAACTCACGAATTTAGAATCTCTGTATCAACTTTAGGGTTATTTTGTTATATTTCCTTCCTTATAATAAAACTTAATGGTGATGACTCATATTTTTTGCCAGTTGTTACAATATTATCTTCACAAATAGGACACACTTTATGTCCTTTGACGCTATATCCATCCAAGTTACCGTAAGTAGGAAAATTGTTGATTGTGCAAAATAACATTGCACACATCTTAAACTTTTCCCCAAAATATGCATCATCAACTTCAACGCCTTTATCCCACAAGCAGTGGCGGAGCCAGGACCTTAGGTCAGGGGGTGCAAAAATAAATAAATTTGGAACTAAGTAAATTAATTGTGCAAATAAAAAAATTTAGGAGTTCAAAGTGCAATTAATATAGACAAAATTTAGATTTGAGGGTGCAAAAGTGAATAAATTCAAGACCAAATGAACAAGTGGTGCAAATAAAAATTTTCAGGGGATTCAAAATGTAATTTATATCAACATTTAGATGCAATATTTAATGTTCAGGGGGTTCAATTGAACCCCCTCAAATGGGCTGCCTCCGCCACTGCCCACAAGAGTCATAAATCATCAGTTAATGGACTTAGATAAACTTCAATGTCGTTACCAGGTTGTTGTGGTCCAGAAATCATCATACTTAACAATATATACTTGTGCTTCGTGCACAACCAAGGAGATAGGTTGTAAATAGTGAGAAGAATAAGCCATGAATAATGATTGGTGCTCAGATTATCAAAGGGGTTCATTCCATCGATGGCAAGCCCAAGCCTAAGGTTTATTGGTTCAACACTAAAATCCAGAAACAACGAATCAATTTTCTTCCATTGCAACGAATCAACTACCCGGTGAATGTTTCCAGCACGAGTCCTTTAATCTGCATGCCATCTAAGATTCTTTGCATCATTCGAATTAGAAAAAAGTCTCTTAAATCGTGAAATTATTAACAAGTACCATAAAACTTTAGTAGAAGGATGCTTCCTATTAACGTTGTCATAGTCATTATCATCACCATTGTTAGCCTTCAGCGTGTAACACAACACACCATATTTCAGACATTGATACAAGTCTTTATACTCTTTTGTGTATAATATGCAATTATTAGGGCAAACATGTATTTTGATATACTCCAGATCCATTGGACACAATATCTTCTTGGTTTTATAACAATGATATCCAACAATTTGTTATCTTCTAGTAACATTTGTTTTAGCAATTCAAGTAATTTCGTGAAACTTTTATCCGACCATCCATTTTTTGCCTTCAGATTAAACAACTTTAACACCGCCAAAAATCGTGTAAAATTTGTGCATCTATTTTATAAAGGGATGTCTTTATCACTACATAAAGTATCATAAATATAAGCATTCTTAAAAGAAGATTCCCCAATATCACGTAACATATCCTCTAGTTGATCTTCCATATATTCATCTTCATCCACTCTTGACTTTATGACGCCCGCCTTTCCTCTTTATCCACCTCACCATGCCACGTTCATATTATATAATTTTTACATATACCATCACAATAAAGGTGCTGAAGTATTTATTCTTTTGTACCTTTATTGATATTCGCACAAACAACACAAGGACAACAAAAGATACCATCATTATTAGGAAGATGTTTATTGATATTCGCACAATCAACACAGAGAAAATAAAAGAAACAAATGATTTTCATCCATGGAAACATTTGTGACATTCAATTTTGTGCTGCTTGTTGCAAAATAAATGATGATTTTTATCTACAGTTTCAAAGAATCCTTTAGAGAGATGATATGTTAAGATTTTCTTTAGAGAGAAACGACTGATAAGAAATAGGCGACGCTTATATGTATAAAAAATATCACTTTTCCTCACAGTTGATAAGGCGAACCATAGTGGTATAGCTTTCAAAGGCAAAATAAATCACAACGGTTGGACATAAAAACCGTTTTGATATTATTTCTTTGTTAAAAATAAATAAAAAAGAAAAGACACACTTTATCGTTAAAGGGATAAAATATTTTAGGGCGCTGAGGTTCAAACTCATGAAAACTCGAATGTATCACCACGGTCTAACCATCCACCGTTATTATATTCTAAAAAAAATTAATTAAAAAATATTAGTGCCTGTTTAGAGATGTCACCATAGGTGTTTGGAAGTATTGTGATGACTTAGGCGTTATTGTTTGCGCGTTTTGTAGTAGCGATTGATCATAATCTTATGGATATGTTCATGAGAGTATTACAAACTAAGCCTAGTAAATTTGTCGAACCATCTTGGTTGAGATGTCAAGTTTGTGGAAGACTAAATCCTTTTATACTTAGTCATTTCTAAATGTAACCATTACCAATTCTTTGTTGAATTCTTCAGCTGCAATTTCCAGGCTAACAACGTGTCAAGACATATGGTTGCAAAGAATTCTATATAGCTTGACCCTAAAGCACAATGATATAAGGTTTCACCTTTTGAAGAACCTAAGTACTGATGAAAAGTCAAATTGATGTTTTGTGCTTCACAAGACAAGCTAATTGATATAAAGACAAAGTCTCCAAAGCTTGAACTATTCGAGAAGCTTAAGAAACTAGTTGGAATTTGCAGGATTTCAAAGACAGCTCATTCTTGTTTTTGATGTTGTGTTGTGATTCTATTTGTAAACCAATTGTTTGGACAAATTGGCTTAAGAGAGATTGTTAGTTTTAGACTTTGTTAAGTTTGTTAGAATAACTGAAAAATCAGTTAGGGTAACAAATTTTGAGTAGAAAGTTTGTTTGGTATGTAAGTCATATAAATGCCATTGGCCTTGGTAATAAAATCATAATGCATAGTTTCCTTTCCTAACAAAAACTTGTGTTCAACAAATGGATTATCATTTGTGTTGAACTCGTAGTACAACATAAACTTTTGAATGCAACATTGGATCTTAGAAACATAATTAATAAGTTGTAATCATCTCATAGATATTAAACAAACTTTTACAACATTTCACTCATAATAAATACTAAATTCACAAGAAACAATCCAAAAGAGAAAAACGAAAAAGAAGAATTGCAAAACAAGAACATTAAAAACAATGCAAACACATTTTCAAATAGTAGAAGCCTTGGTGAGTGAAGTAATAGTAATATCAACACCAACAACAGCTTCTTTAGTCTCAAATGTAAAAGTATCATACCTCAAGAAAAACTCAACCAAGAACAATCTACACAAAAGCACAACAAGATTCTTCCCAGGACACTGCTTGTTATCCACAGAAGGCTCATCTGTTTCTTTCCCATTCGACCACACAACATACTTCAACAACTTTTCACCTTCCCCAACAAACCTCTTAGGAACAAAAACCTCAGCATCATCAAAAACCCTAGGATCCTTGGTAGCAAAAGATTGGTATCCAAACAACATCTCACCCTTTTTAACTTCAAAAGCAGCATCATGACTCTCCACAATCAAATCCTCTCTTGCTTTTGCATACTGATAACGAACAATCGGTTCAATCCTCATAGTTTCATAAACAACAGATTTCACTAATGGCATTTTTTCCAATGACTGAATTGTTACTCCTCCTTCTTGTTTTACAACGGTTCTTATCTCGTTTGCGAGTTCTTTGTGCAGCTCTTCGCCGCTTAAGCCTACCAATTTGAAGAGTGTTGGGAACTGATTCTTGAATCCGCCGTATGAGTTGAAACAAGCTATGAAAATGAGCTGGTGACATGCTTCAGTTCTTTCCAATCCGGCTTTTTCTGCTTCGTTTAAAAGTGTTACAGCTGAAGAAGAAAATGCTTCGTAGAGCTTCTTGTAAGAGGAACTGACCAAACTCGTTGTAAATATAGTTAATGTTAGGGTCTTAGGGATGCAATATCTTTCAAATATTTGAATGAAAATTCATATGTACAACTTTTGAGTTCAGTTGCTGATGAATCTTTAAAGATACGCGTCATTAAAATATAGACAAGTTGTCAATTTTTAATACAAAAATGTTAGAATAAGATCAAAATGATTTGAATTTAAAATAAAGAAATTAATTTTATGAATGAGATAAAATAGGGAATATAAAACTACAATGAAACTAAATAGTTATAATATTATAATAAACATTACAAATTATTCAAGATCTAACCATTGTAATTGACTAATTGTTATAGTGTAAATGACTTAAATTGATTGTACTATAGTAATTTAATTTCTAATTCTAATTATATCGTTAAGTTAAATCCTATGTACTTTAGTCATAATTAATTTAATCTTAAAAAAAAGTAGAGAATGATAGAGATTTTATTTAATTATATATATATATATATTATGAGGCTCTATTTTATTATTGAGTCATCTTTAAGTCATCCGTACAAGCTTGAAGCAATGTTTAATAGCCCGTCTTATCCATCTTCAAAGATGGTCATGTAGAAGATATTATTATTTTGTCAAAATATTTGTTGCTTGTAAGCTATTTAAAAATATGATTTTTTTATAATTTATTTTATTAGTTTATTTTATTGATAAAGAGATTAAAATAGTCTTAAAGTTAACAATTGTCAATATTAAAAATATGAAAATAACGTTTGGTCAGATCATCCTGATCTCAAGGTTGAAATTGAATTAATCGATCTATTAAACGGATTGAACACAGGTCGTGAAAACGAGAAAAAAATATTTAAAAAATTATTTTAATTATTTACTAAAAAGCATCTCCAACAATTATCTCCTCTTCTTCTTTAATATAATTAAGATTTGCAAAATCTTATGACCTCGTACAAATGGTTAACATAACATCTTTATTATATTTAATAAAAACAATTGAATAATAGTAAAATAGATTAGTTGTTATACATAATAAAATTAAGTCATGGTGTCATTTTTATAGATTTGTTTCTAAAATATAACCTCAAATATGTATCTTATGATTTGATTAAATACATGTGTAAAATAAGAGTATTATTCTCTTAATAAAGATATAAAATAAGTATAATATATTATTAAATTCACTAAAAATATTAAGATCTATGTTAGAAGATCATATGAAAAGAACAAGAAAATTTCTAAGTAAAATCATATATTTAAGAAAGTAATAACCTCACCTTGTCAAAAAAGCAGGAAACGGGAGAGTACGTAGCAAGAGATCTTCAAGATAATTGAAAATCTTTGGAAGTTTTAGGGTTTCAATTGGAAAAAGTTGAAAGAGAATCCATGTATCACACTTTTTTGGACCTTGGGAACCAAGTATTGTTTTAGAAGGATCCTTATTATCACAAAAAAGCCGAAACATGAAGTTAAACGAAGCCGCACTAAAAATAGTATTAAAATCTGCTTTACCATTTTTACCAGAAAGCCCTTCTTCAATCTCATTAAAAGCTTCAGAAAGTATGCTCCTAAAGAGAGGGACAAACGAGTCTTTTCTCAACAAAAGTTGATTAAGAAAGAAACCCTTGATAAGAGCATGGTTTGGTTCAGTTGTATCTAATTGTGCACAGACACGGTAGCCACCGGTGAAGTTTGTTGACGGCATGAAAGTGCCGTCGAAGATGTTGTGTTTCTCGACTTTTTTGTTGTCGAAGAGGATCGGGAAGGAAGCTGCGTCCAAGAGTGCAATGACTCTAGGGTTAGAGGAAATGAATGGACCTGGTGGCATGTTGGTTCTGAAGATTGTTGAATTGTATTTTTGGATTCTTGTTGAGAAGAATTTGTCTCTTCCTTGGTTGTAGAAATAATCGTGCCGGTCGAAAATCGGTCCGAAGAAGGGGAGGCCATAGCTGCCAGGGATTTGTTTTAGTGGGAGCTGGTTGTTGGTGGTGGTTGTGAAGGAAGATTGTTTTGGTTCTGATGATGCCATGTTGATGAAACTCTAAATATTATTGATATGCTAATTGCTTTGGTTATGTTATGACTGATGGTCTAGTTGTTTTCTTTATATACAGAGGCAGTAGTAGAAGTATAATGATATTTTGTGGCTTATTTAAAAGGAAAATGTTTAGCATGAGTTTATATATCTTAATGAGAAAGATAATATATATGATGCATTGGGTATTAGGTGAAGTTATAGGAAGAAAAATACATAGATAAAATAAGATTTTGTAATTATGTTTATAATTTAATAATAAGAGACGTGGCTGTGTTATCAAGAGAGAGTTTGTCCCTTTCAATATGTATTGCAATTCGCAGGCTGTGAAAATTTGTTAATCAATTAATATAATAATATAATTGTGGAAAACGATATCCATGTGTTGTCATCGGGTGGAAAACGATTTCCATCAAGTAGTATTCAACATGTACTGCAATATGACAATGTCTATGAAGACAAGTAAGTATTATAAGAAGATTTTATCTTTTGAATCTTGATATTATGATTTTTACGGTGTTTTAATTTTTATAATAAACAGTAAAAATGTACTCGGATTTATATCGATAATTCTTGTTCGGTTCTTAATTCTTGTCTTTAATTGTTCTCTCCTCTCTTTCTTCTTTTTTATGTGTACCTTTGATGATGAAGATACTTTTGTATTTGTGAGAAAATGAGAAGGAATGAGAAAAGTTGGTGTTGGTTGTTTGTCCTTTTATAAACACTTTATTCCAACAGTCACATTTTATTCCAAGAATCAGGTCCTAACAGTTATGAAGAGAGAGAAGAAGGATTTGAATTTTAAAATTCAAAATTAAACCCTATTAACTTAATTATTTATCTACCAAAATAATCATCACATTTAAGTGTCTTTTATTTAAACCAAATATTATTTACATGAGTCACTAAAGCTGTAACTATAAACATGAGAGGATTTGGAATATATGATAAAGCACAAGAAAAAGAGAGAAATTAGCAGAGAGATAAAAGAATCGTGTAATATTGATCCAAATGATAAGATCACATTACTATAATAAATATTTATAAAGCTTAGCGCACGACACTGTTATAACAAAAATATTTGTAATGTGACACGGATTACATTTTACTTCAACTAAAGAAACGAAGTAATAAATATCATCATAAAAAATGATAATTTATTAATTTGATGTTTTGAATTGAGTGGTAAATTTATTTATATATGAGATCGAACATTAATATATGCATTTTTATTATTTATAAAATTAACATCTCAACCATCTCAAATAAACAATAAAACTATGTTAGAATGTATATATTTTTTATTTTAAACATGGTATATTGTTTACACATAAATTAGTAAAATAATTTATTTGCAAACTAAAATGTTTACCCAGAATATTATATTATTTACACAGAAGAATAAAATAAAAAATTAATTTGTCTATGAAATTCATATGTTTTATCTTTAAATCTTTGATATCTTGAAGAATATCAAATGTTGGGTGCAAATATATTTTCAACGGTTTTTTCTTTCATTTGTTTCTGATAAGAAAAAAAAGACTTAGACAAAAAAAAAGATTAAATAAATAAATGATCTTCTGTTGAAATAAATAATTAAAAACACAAATCTTAAATTCATATAATTTTCTGCTCTTACAATCCATCATAGAGAACTCTTTATGGCAAAAAATATTACAAACATTAAAGTGGAGGATAGTTTCAAGCACTTCATGATGTTTCATTATCAAGTTTTGATGTTCAGAATGTTTTTATAATAGAATTTATTTATATTTCACATTGATCACTAATGATAGTGTCTTGAGCATTGATAACAATGAAATGGACGGTAATGATTTGAGTACATAACAATGATAAATATCCTTAATTTTTACGGTAAGTTATCCCATCGGTTATTATAAATCGATGTGATAGACCATTTAATTTATAAATTAAAATAATAATAAAAAGAGAGGTTCCATTATTGTTTTTCCCCTCGGTTATGTTAACCTTTGAGGTAAGATGTTGTTTTAAAAACTAAAATGTGACACGCGTGCATTGAAATCATATCACTATAATAACAATGATCATCTATATTCAAATTGTAACGTATCTTTTGGATTTTCAAAAGGCTTTGGAGCTATTTAAACGTCTTATTACCAACTCTTTGTGTATTCAATCATTGTTTCAAATTCTTTTCCTATTTTCAACGTCTCATTTCCAATCTCTGTGTCTTGTTTCCTAGTTTCAAAGTCTTTTTTTCTTATTAAAAAGCGGATGCAAATCTTTTGTTCGTTATCAATAAAAGTTTGTTGATTTCAATAATTTCAAATGTTTTGAACTAAGAAAAGATGTTAAAAAATAAATGTTGAATGGTTGCTTTCATATTCTACATGGTCTCATATACACTAATCTCGTTATCTCGTTAAAGAGTTTTGGATGAATGCCTTCGTTGTGCCAGTTGGTCATGATAAAGTCATTCAGTTCTTCATTACTCCATTACTAATTGCTATGACAATCAATTGTCAACAGACATGTAGTTGTGTTGAACATTATGAATTCAACAATGTCTACTCAATACATCTTCACCAAATTTAGTTCAACCAAGATAAGTCTGCTAGTCATGCTTCTGTACTCCCTATTGCAAAATAATGGTTTCAACATCTAGTGGCAAATCACCTCCCAATAGAAACAAATGGAAATGCTTACTTATTAAGACAGGCATATCTTATTCTTCCTCATTTACAATTTCAAAGTTAATCTTCCTCTTACCATTTCAACCTTTTGAAAGAAATGATATCTCGGGAAGAAATAATTTTCCTCATATACTTTATGGAAGAGTTATTTATGAATTTTTCTCTAAGTTAGGGATAATTAGGAATAATGGTGAAGTTGAGTGGACTGAGAAGTTTGAATATGTGGAATAGTTTTCTATATTGTCTTTTTTTTTTATCAATGAAATATTTACTCTTTCTATTATTGTCTATTCTTGTTTATTTATAACAAAGATTTTGAGAATTACGAATTAATAAAGAAAAACATGGAATCTGGAAAAGACACCAAGTGATAAATCGTTGAAATATTTTGAAATGCGGTAATAGATATTCAAAGTGAGACATCTTATAGTTATATTACATCGATTCTAAAAAAAACCGAGAGAACATGTTTATTATTTTTTATATATAAAAAATGGTGCTCACTTATAGTTGTGTTACCTCGGTTTTTTATAACTCCGAGGTAACATGTTTATTTTATTAAAAAAATCAAACATAAAGCTCCATGGACATATCTTCTCAGGTTTTAGCATGTTCAAGATGAAAGTTTTTTCATAAAAATTGTTATTCGTTGTAGTGGCGGGTACTTGTTGTATCCCAAAATTTACCCTCTTCATTTTAACTTTTTTCGCTTATAGTTTCATTATCATGAACATACATGCATATCATTGATCTCAGGGTCACGAGGTTATGAGCATCTTAGGTTGTGGAAGAAACTGCGTGTTTCGGCCAATTCAGACTATTTTGAACCAGAAATTGATATTTTTCGGTTTGCATGCTTGATGTATGGTCTTCTGGTAAGAAGGTTATCTTGGGCGGGTTCTACAGGCGTTAAAACCATTTCAATATGTTTTCCAATTCATATGTTCATATTGAAAGCCATTTCGTCAAGGAAGAACTTCGATAGTTCATTTCTTAATAAAGTGGAATTCAGTTTGTTGTTCGATTCGGGCGCTCCGGAGTTCATATCTCTTAGCTCGTTGGGTATTTTTCAGATGATTTTCGACTGGAAAGTCCCTCTCGATATTATCTTCAAGTGGAATAAACTGAGTTTTATGGCTGAACCATGTTTACGGTGCACTAAAAAATTCATAGCTCCTGGCTGGAATATCGAAACTGAGCGGGGGAGGTGTCTAAAATTCCGTCTCGAAGTCCTCTCCGACTTTTATTCACAAGCAGAGAGCTAATTCCTTACGGATCAATACCATAATTTTATTCTTTGAAGGTGAATTTGAGCCAAACCGAGCATTTTTCATCTGACACGTAGCGTTCAAAAAATCATATCTCGCTCGATTTTTATCGAAACGTGATGGGACTGGTGTCCAAAGTTCACAAATTTTATTGGCTTCAATATTCATTCACACCCCGAGTTCGAATTTTGATCAGAAGATCCTCGTTCGAAGCATTTTTCCCTTGTGGCGCAATTAAAGTTTTGCATGTGTCAGACGCCTGAAAAGTGAGCTGAAACTTCAAAAATTTATATCTCCTGGACCGTTCATCCGATTGAGTCGAAAGTATTTCTTGTTCAAGCAATTTTTCGTTCCAGACATTTTTCGTGTTGGGTCCGATTTCAAATTCGGAACGGTTCTCAAGGTTTGGTGTTGTACACGAAAATTATTCGAATAAAGGCGATTTGGGCCTAATCTTGGATCCAAGGCACTCCAAAGCCCAAAATTAACACCTATAAATCAAATTTTACACTCACCAATCAAGGAGGAAGAATCGTTTGTTAAATTTTACACTCCAAAAACTCTTTTTCTCTCACTTTTTCTCTCAAAATTCTCAAGAACAAAAAGTAAGAAAATCAAATTTCTCCTCCAAGTCAATCCTTCCTCCACCGCGAGCACCGTCCTATCCCTCGCCGGCGACCACCGCCCGGCCTGCCACCTACCTCCGACCGGAAATCCATCACCGAACCTCTTCCTCGCTACCACGCGTCCCTCCATCGCGCGCCTACTCCCATCTGTCCGCGATTTCGAGCGTTGTTGCTCCCTTCATCCCAAGGCCTATCGTTCGACCTCCCTACTCATTCAACCGGCCAGCTGCCCGGACCGGTACTCCCTCCACCGTGTCAAGCTCAACCAAACCGACCTTCTCATTCATTTGCTTGATCAACTGAGCTCTTCCTCCTTGTTCTTGCAATCTGGCCTTATCTCTTCAAGATCAAGACCATGCTTCCAAGCTTCCTCATCAATTCTTCTCCAATTCAACTTCAAAGCTGCAAGTTCAAGTAAGTGCTTCTTCCAATAAGCACTTGCTTTAAGTGATTATTGAAAATTGCTTATTCTTGAAATTGAATTGAGGAATCACTTGTACATGCATTGATTAATTGGTATCTTGATTAATTGCTTGAAAATTGTTTGAATAAGGCTTGATTCTTGAACTTGATTGTGTCGAGGTGTAGAATTTCTGAACATTAAGCATTTACGAAGTGATTTCTTTGTACATAAAGCACTTGTGTTGATTGTTTGAATTGGAATTACATGTTCATGCATTGATCAACACTTGTATTGAATAATTGAATCAATTTCACATGTTACGCCTTGACTTTGTGAACTCGAAAGTGTGTCGAGGTGTAGTTTAATACATATTCATGAGTTAAATTATGCACTCCTGATCGTTTGAATTGATACATTGAAACATGATTGATCCTTGATCTTTGATTGATTTTAATTCACTTTGCATTATGTCAAGATGCGGAATTGGTTGATCACTTAATTCCTTGCATTTGTTTACATGTTCATGTGCATTTCATCCATAAAAGCACCATCTCATGAATAAAATATGCATTGTTATGCATTCATTTTCATTCAAACAACCCTGATTTTTGCATATCATTTGTAAATTCAATCATGTAGAATTGTTTGCATCATGTAATGAATTTAATATCCGATTCTCCACTTCATTTCAAAACACAAAACAAATGAGAATTGGAAATTAAATCGGTACATGATTTTCACATTCCATAAGCAATTCCATGCATTTTTGTGAACCGAAAGCCATTTTTTCTCAAAGGTCCAAGGTAGCAATACTTTTCCCCAATGTTTTGGCATATTTTAAAACCGATTTTCATGGTTTCGGAACCAAATTTCAAGCGCAACATGCCTAAAACGGTGTTTCTACCCCATTCCTTTAAGGTCCAAAAAACGTCGCTTCCACTCAGAATTAATTAAAACCGATCATATTTTCGAATCCATTGACATGCTTACATGCAACCATGCAATTTTTAATTAATTCCGACAAATTTACTTTTTCGCTCCGATTTCGAATAAGTGCTTTCCCAAGCCGATTTTTGAGATTTTATTTCACTTCTTGTATGCTTATACTAGTATATCATCACGTGAATAGTCGCTTTTGAGCTTTGTGCTTCCGATAAGCATTTTTCCTTGTTATTTCTAACACTTTGTTACTTGTGCGAGGTACTTTGAGCTTATTCTTTGATTGATTTGGATATGTACGACACATATCCCGATCTTGCACCCATGCGTGTGCATTCTTTGTCTACATTGCTTGGTTTTCACCTTCTTGTAGGTTCATTCAATTGATTTGGATATGTATCACACATATCCCGATCTTGCACCCATGCGTGTGCATTCTTTATCTACATCGCTTGGTTTTCACCTTCTTGCAGCTTTATTCGATTGATTTGGATATGTACGACACATATCTCGATCTTGCACCCATGTGTGTGCACTCTTTATCTGCATTGTCTGGATTGCTGTCTCTTGCAGGTTTTCTGTTGCTATTCGGATGTGTACGACACGCATTCCGATCATGCTTATTGATGCTTCTACGCATTGCTCACCAAATTTCTTTTATTGCTTGTTAACAGTTCATGAAGTTTTCCGGAGTATTTTTGCATGCTTTTGCTTATACGGATTGTTATCCATTTGGTATTTTCTTACCCTTTTTATCGCATTCTTTTACCGCTTTTCTAGAGAGCATGAGAAGTAGGGTTTTTACCGTTTTCCTTGCCATGAGAAGTAGGAATAGAGATGTATGATGGGGCTTCCATTGTTGGAGCATGTTAGGAACCCCTCTGGTTTATTTAAAGATCCGTTTAGGGCAGTTCTGCAAATTGTGTGCGAACTGTGTTTGGTTTGGTTAAAATCCTGTCGTGCAAGGAGGTAATTTTTAGTAAGTGTTTACTTTTGTGCTTGCATAGAGTCATGAGTGGTTAGGCAACCTGATATGGTACCACCAATAAAGTCTTAGTAATGATGATGATAATAAAAGGCACGCGGAAAAGGGTAAGCAACCAACCCTCGCATAGTTCGGTCCGTGTCAGCTCAGCTCAACTCATGCGAATCGTGAAACTTCCTTTATCGAGTCATATATACAGTGTCAATGGTTCCCTATTATGACCCTCCACGCTTTGTCATGCAGTTCACGTTGACACGCTGATACTCACACTCATATGCTCCTCACGCATGATAATTTATATCAAGGTGTGATCCATTTCTCCCATAGGAAACTCCTGGTTGACAACGGTTTGTCTCACCGTTGGCTATGGTTTTCCTCCGAAAGAAGGCTCCTGGTTGACTCGGGTGATTCGCTACCTTTGAGGCTATGGAACTTCTTTCTTCTTCCCTGTGCATGTGTGTATCATTTGTTTGTGCATTGCATTGTTTGTGTGCTTCTATCAAAACACTTGCTTGCCTCCTCCCTCTGTATCCCTTGGTTTGTCAACCAAGGTGGATATTAGAGCAATTTCCCCCCAGGACCTCTCGGTTAGGGTAGCTTTCGAGCTTAGACTTTTCATCCTTGACTTAGGGCCACTTTGTATGATAACATTAGGGATATAGCTAGTTAGTTTCCCGTAGATGTTTTTCTTCCCTTTTTTGCATAATAAAACTAAAACATTTTCTTTATCAAATCTTAAAACATGTTAATAAACTCAAATCCTTTTGATTAGGTAAAAACTACTCACCTCACTTCAAATACTTTTGTCTTCGGACCATTTTTTATAAAAACCTTTTCAATAAGGGTGTTTCTTTTCAAATCCAAGCGAGTTGTTAAGTGTGCGAGCGGCCGAGCGTAAGACTTACGATACGTTGCAACGCCAAGCACAAATTGCAATCCTAATCGCGAGGACGAGAAATGGAATTTCTCATAAAAAATATTGCAACCCATCAAAAATTTTTAGGATAACTACGTAGTGCTTTGATCCCTAATTGCACGAATGAGGTACGTAGGCACAAAGGTTCGCAACTGCGTCAGGAACAACTAAAAAACCTTTATTTTTGTACATAATACTTTGCATTCATTCATTTTGCCTTAGACATAGGTTGTAAATAGATACCCGCACCCAATAGATAGAAAGTAGAAGTGGATACCGTAGAGTACTACAGGCGTGTGGGATGCTAATACCTTTCCCTCGCGTAACTGACTCCCTTACCCGATCTCTTGATCGTAAGACTATGATTTCTCCCCCTCAGGTTTACTCGATGTTTTCCTTTCCTATCGCGAGATAAAAAATACTCGATGACGACTTTGTTAATATTCTATCCGATGATTTCACCAATAATTTTAGTACTCTAACTCTTTTACAGAAACATCAACTTTACTTTGCAATACAATTCTATTCTATAAATCTTTGAGATATTCAATAGGGTGTTTACTCCATTCATAGAAGTTACATTTGAACTTACATTTTGGGTCTATTACCAAGATATAAGTTTTATGTTGAAAATGATTTCATTAACATCACGATACTATTCATTGAAAATAATTGCATTCCTTTTCTTCCAAATGCACCAGCAAATGATCATCTAAAAAACACTTTTCTTATGCTTTGTGAACTTACCACTGAGTTGGGCATCAGATTTCATGATGTGCTCCATGATACCATCAGATTTCAAGTGAGATAAGGTTTCCTGTTGTATGAAGCACAATGAGTAAACTTTCTCATGTACATTTGGAAACAAAACTCTTTGAATAATTGTGCCCTATTTGGAAATTTACCCAAAAAATATCTCCAGCATAATAGCTTCAACGTTGAAGGAGTTTTAGATTTCCAAATTTTTGACAGCACCTGGTTCAATCTGACATCAGTATTAATAGATGATTTTTCCTGCAAAAAGTGATCATAACAAAATTTTACAGTGAAGTGATTCTCACAGCTGATGTACCAAACAAAGTCATCTCTCACATTAGTTTTAAGTATCACTTCATCTAGTACTATTAATAAATCTATTTTTTCCTCAACAAGTTGGGTAGAAAATTCACCATGTGCTTCCGACCTGAGATTCTACTGCCAAACTTGTTAACTCCAACTCCATATTTCAATTATCCTTCTTATTAGATTTGATGATACACTATAGGGAATTAGATACAAATCTACTTTTCTAGTTGGATATCTTACTTTTGACTGAGTATATAGTTGGTTTCCGTGCTACAAGTCTTCCAGGGTTTGACCTAACTTGAATTCCAAGAAATTTAAAGGGAGTGTTATCTATATGATATCTTAGAAAGTGAGAAGTTGCTTGGTGGGAGTGGCATTTTAAATCAATCACATATAGTTTTCTCTTGAACATGTTGATTCTTAGACCATAAGCCAACTCAAATCCTCTAAGAATGCCCTTAATTACCCATAAATTGTCCAAATTGCCTTCACCAACCAAAATGGTGTCATCAACAAATTGCAACAGGTTGTATGACAATTGATTGTTGATCTTAAAGCTCCTAAATAAACCAATCTATTATGCCTTTGAACACTAAGAAACATAGGAATGGTGGTAGAGGATCACCCTGCCTTAGGCCTCTAATGACTTCAAAATTAGTTGAAACACTACCATTGATGAGCACGTACCTACTTGTGAAAACCCTCCCTCCATTCAACTTAATCATTTGGAACCAAATCCTATTTTAGTAAGCATTTTCCTCAAAAAGTTCCAACTCAAACAGTCAAAAGCTTAAGCAAAATCAACTTATAGAAACATGCATGCCTTCTTCTCTCTTTTTGGTAGGTCTATTAGTTTATTTACTATCAGAACCCCATCTAAAATCTGGCGCCCTATTACGAAAAGAGCAGACACAATTTTTTATATCACTTTAACCTGGTAACAAGCAACTTAGATACTAGTTTATACATGTAGCCTATTAGACAGATTGGTCTGAAGTATTTATGATCTTAAGGGTTGTCTGTTTTTGGGCACTATGGCAAGAAACGATGCAGTCATAGCTTTTGGCATGATCCCTGTTAAGTTAAAACCTAGCACAAAGTTTGATATATTCTCTCCAACTATGCTCCAACACTTCTTTAAGAAGTCAAAGTTAAATACATCTGTCCTGGACTCCTATCTCCATCACACCCTAAATTTTGCCCCAATTTTATTTCTAAATTACATTAATTTTTTTTTGTTATTCATTAGTCAAATCCACAGAGAAAAATAGCAAAGGCAAAAAGACTGCTCTTTAGATGACAGGCTGGTTCGTATACCACCATCTTCACAACCATCCGTAACCCTTCATTTTCCATTCACCCCTAACAGACCCTCAACATACA
Source organism: Vicia sativa (assembly GCA_021764765.1). NCBI lineage: Eukaryota > Viridiplantae > Streptophyta > Magnoliopsida > Fabales > Fabaceae > Vicia > Vicia sativa. The sequence continues at coordinate 237,975,723 of CM038795.1, forward strand.
TTTCATATCCATCTAAGAAAAAAAATCTGTGCATCTCATCTCTCTCCAGCCATTCCTTCACCGTTTCTACTTCACAGACGCGACACGGAACTCGCGACTACCAACACTAACAAGTTTACCAACAGCCCAAACAGTAGCAGAAAGTGCCAGAAGAAGAAGAAATCTCAAACCCAGAAAACGCACAGATCGAAGAGGTTGACAGAGAGGTTGACGAACGGAAACAAATCCCAACGCTCAGAAGCATAACCGATCAGAGACGAGAAGAAGTAGAAACGAGCATCGTACCTGAGTTTGTTCTTCGTTGCTTCCGATTTTTTGTTATTTCAATTTCTGCATCTCGTAATCTTGAATAATGGATAGGGTTTTGGGATGCATTTGGGGCTTAGGTTTCTTATTGTGATTTTGTATATTGCCTGCTCTGATTGGTGTTGCCATGGAGAGATTGAGAGAGACGGGTTTATTATTGTTTAAAGAAGAAAATAGTTAATTATGTGTTATTTATTTGAGGTACCATGGAAACCATAAGCCTTAATAATAATTAATTAGGTAATTAATTTGTGGAATCATTCTCAAGAAAGTGTGGTGGCTGGTGTACTGTAGGGAATTAAGTTTGTTGGACTCTTACCTTGAATTTTCGCCTGGGCTTTTAGGGTTCAGCCCAATTCTATTTTCTTGCATAATCAAACTTAATCCACACCTATTAACATCCCTACTGACCCATTCACCTTATTTTAGTTAAGTTTCTCACTGTTTTTTATAATTTCTAAAAGACAAAAAATATAATAATAAATTTAACTAATCGTTGATTGGTTTAGTGGTGATTGGCGCTGAATTTAGTAGGGAGAACCATGGTTTGATCCCCACAACGGCGATCGGGAGGGGGCTGGAACCACTAAATTTAACCAATCGTTGATTGGTTCAGTGGTGATTGGCGCTGAATTTAGTAGGGAGAACCATGGTTTGATCCCCACAACGGCGATCGGGAGGGGGCTGGAACCACTTGATGTCAGAACTGAGTCCTGAAATATTTTTATTTTTCTTTTCTATCTAGAAATATTTTTTTAAAAAAACCAAAATATTTTTATTAATAAGTAGTTTTAGAATTAATTTTTTATTATTGAATTATTTCTATTTCACTTGTTCAATTTTACATGGACTTGTAATTATTTATTCATCCCCATTTGTAAATATGTACCCCCATCCCCATGAGATGGAATAGTTTAGTAAATAATTTTATTGCATTATCATTTAATTATTCATCACAAGCACAAAACCAAGATATTTTAAACTAATACTCATGAGCCATTTTTTAACCTTGAGTCAACAAAGCTTTGAAGCGTCGCAACGGTCACACATGGTGCACACACCACGCTTGCTCTTGGGCTTACAATGAGACTTTAATTGACTAGTTAAATATTATTTAATTATCTAATTAGGTTATTTAAAATTGATTACTCCATCTAATTAATTTTATTAATCTAATTACTTGATTAAACTTCGTTTAATTGATCGATTTTTAAATTTATTTTGTGCATGCACTTACACAATTGTTAGTTTCTTTATCATTTATGTGAGCCACCTTGTATGGGATTTTATCAATTATTCTCTTCCATGAATATTTACAATTATTCTCTTCATTTCCATTCTCGCGCTTTGGTCCACATACCAAGTTCTCATTCAAATAAGGGTCGTATGGTAGGGAGTCGACACTTGTCTATTCTCTCAAGATTAATCAAGCTTTCTTGGTTAATCATAGCTCAAATCTTCTCTCGTTGTCATTCACCACTTTCATAATCAAATTCTCAAACCTCGATCCAATGTCGAGTTATTTTCAAAAATGTTTTCACAAAAAAAAAACTTGAATGATATTTGTTTAAGTCGTTGGATGATAGCCCAATGGTTTAAACGAATTTAAAGTCTTTAGGTTATTGGATGATAGCCCAATAAGATAAATACTTTTGTTCATGCAAAAACACCTAACAAGAGTGAACCTCGTTTCATTTCACCATTTTCATAATAAACTTTTGGGATGAGAGATGATTGGTCGAGCTCACTCACCAATTTCAAGTATTTAAATCATTAGATGATAACATAATGTTTCGGCACTTGTCATCCACAATTAAAACTAATTCAACTCATCAAACCTTGCCCACGTGCAAGTCCTTCTTTTCAAACTCGCATCGCTCACACACGAATTGGACTAGTGATGTCTTATCGTCAACGTACGATTAAGCTCCTATTTTTCATAAATAAAATCAACCAACCAATAAATGTTCTCGCAACCGAGAACTACGTAAGCTCTGACTTTCACATCGCACTTGGGGAATACGTAGGCACGAGATTCTAACATCTTGGCGAGCACACTTTCAAAAAATTAAAACATGTCTCCTCTTTTCGCATAGTAATAGAAGATAGCAAATTAACACACTAAACACACACTTAGAACTAAATGGGTCTCATAGAGTACGATGAATGTGAGAGGTGCTAATACCTTCCCCTTGCATAACCACTCCCGAACCCGCATCTCTTGGTCTCGAAGACCATTTCATTTCACATTTTCATTTCTTGGGTTTTATCTATATTTTCCCTTTCCTCATTAGGAATAAATAAAGTTAGATGGCGAATTCATTATTTTGTAATCAAAAAAGTAAAAAAATTTCGATTAGCGTCAACAATCTTCTTTCATCAAGAAGGTACAAGAGTTCTGGTCAAGTTAGTCTAGTCTTCCATAAATAGGTCCATCATCCACTTCAAGGGACCATACAATATGAACAATCCTTGTTCAAACAATTCTCCACTACAAACCTTCTACCTTGTACATAACCAGAAAGTATCCTCCCTAAGATCTCATCTAGAAACAAACAGGATGCCTGCTCTGATACCAATTGAAATTCTGGTGCAGCAGACTCAGATGTCCTATAAGAATGTCTAGACATCTGATCTGACATTAAAATAAAACATACAAGGTAGAGTAATACAACCGTGCAGGAAATCAAAAAGAACAAAACAAAATTGTTAACCCAGTTCGGTTCAAAACAACCTACATCTATGGGCTACCAAGCCAGGAAGAAGACTCCACTATCAGTAGTAGTATTTTATGTAAACAATCTCTAGTTTATAGATAAACAACCTTCGATTTACCTAATCAATACCCAATGAAACCTTTATCTTAGAAGACCATCTAAGACAAGAGAACCTCTATTCACTCCCTAGTGATACCTAACAGTTGCAAACCCCTGCAACAATAACAACCTATTTGAAGAACACCTCTTCAACTAACAAAAACAGTCAAACCCTTTTAACACACATACTTGGAATTGCTTCACAGCTTCTTCCAAGAACATAACTCAACTCATTGCTTCACAACTTCTGAGTGAGTAAAATAATCCTCTTGCCTACGGGCTTCGAGGTACAATTCAGTGACCATCCCACAATCCAGATGATTCACTCACATGGCTAACCCTAATGATTACATTTTTCTATAATTGACTAGCTTAGTAAAACTAGGTTATAACGTCCTTATTTATAACCTATTACCCAATTGGATTTGGGCCTTCAAACAACAACTTATAGTTGTAACAAACGTCAGTAACAAACTCTGCAGACAAACAAACAAGCAGAAAACTTATGCTACAATCAAGGTCCTCAATCTGATTTTTCTCTTCAGCTTCTGATTGAATCTTCTAGACCTCCATATATGCCTTTAATTACACGCCACATATGATGCATAATATTCCCAAAATATTCTGCACAACTTAAAACAAAACTGTAACAAACTTAACAGTTTAGTATCGTGATGTCTGATGTCATGACATCGTCTTCGACATGTTGTTCGAGATGTTGATTTTACTCAATACAACATGTTCAGGCATTCCAATAGGATTTACAAGATATTCAACATCCTATTGTACATTACATTGTTGCTGCTATTATTTGTTTTACAAAAATTAAGCTAATCCTTAAAAACAGTGAACTTATAATCTCCCCTTTTGGCAAATTTTGGCTAAAACAAATAATTAAAAATATAGGACATTACATCAAAACAGTAGCAACAATTACAATTAAAAATTAACAATTTACAATTAAAATTCTACTGCTTCATCCATGGTCTTCTGCTCATAGCTACAAGTCTTGAGTTGCATGTGGTGTCTAAAATATCTCATTCGACATCATTTCTCCATTGAACCAATGCCAGGTGTGCAAGGTAGGAGAGTTTTGAAGACTCGGTGCTAGATTTGGAGATAAACTACCCCCTAAGTAGCATAAGAGACATTTCAGAGGGAATTATGAAATTTTTCCATGTAACTCAGAACACAGGTCACAATTGTGTTCATAACTTAGATCACACGTCACAAAGGATTTCTAAACAGGAATGTGATGATTGGTTTGGTTACCATTTGTGAATATACTCTTTCATTCGTAGCAACAGTAATGAGACCCGCAGTAGAAATTATAATAGAAGCAATACAACTTTTCTCCCTCTTTTTAGCCAAAACTTGGAAAATGAGGATCTCACAGAACCAGATCCAGGCACATGAAGCCCAGATTCGAACAAACTTCATGATGTTGAAGGTAGTAAATGTTTTACTTGATGTTAGAGGTGGATGAGTCCCAAGTAGGCCATCTGATATTTAGGAAATAACAAATTTTTGGTCCTTGGTCAAACTTTAGTTAAAGGACTGCACTAGAAACAAACATGTATCGTCCAAACTAACTCCGACTATCTTTAATAGTTTCTGCCAAATTCTTTTGATGGAGTTAGTTCCAATAAATTTCATGGGTCACCTCACTTTTGTACACCATGCAGGAGCGTGTGATTGCTACCTCTTCTTTCACCAATATTGGCTCTTTCTGAGATATCACACCTTGGGACTTTGACCATATTCCTTCACATGATATCTATGACCCCACACATAAATTTGTGAGGGCAATCCTTACTTTTGTTCCTATGTGTCCACAAATAGGCATGACTCAGCCACTGATTCTGAGTTTTACAAGAATATTAATGTCCCGACATGATTTGGAACATCCACAACACTACTACAGAATTTATCTCCCTTGGTTCAGATGTCACAGTTGTTTCTCAGCTGCTCCTTAAAAATAGGCCTTATCTCCAGGACACTCCCATTCAAAACAATATAAAGGTCCGTTCATACTTGCTACATAATAGTTACTCCCCATCAATAGTATCTTGACAGACACATTAGTACATCATAATCAACATCAGAGATATAAAATATATTTAAACATCAGATAGAACATTCAAAGATGCACAAACATAACCATTTGCTCCCTTTATACACATCATCGAAACGTTTAGAAGCACACAGATAGTTATTCCCCCTTAACATCAGCACTTCTGAGCCTTTACAGCATACCCTTGCTCTCCACAGGGTCACACAAAAAAAGGACACCTTTGATTTTGGTCCTCACAGTACAAGAAGCATTCTTTATTTGGAATTTGACATAGTTTCCAAATTAGGAATCCTTAGTTTATTTGCTATACAAGATTCAGATTTCCACACTCTGTAACTTCTTATATAAGAAACCACATTATCAACCATGCGTATGACCAAAGATACGTCTTCGAAAGATAAGTCTGGACCTTATCTGGCTTCTCTCAATATTTGGTGTCTTCAACAGTTGTGATGATACATCTTCTTATACTTCATCACTCTTGATTCTGATTTCCACACATCTATCACACAAATATCCAGCTTCCATCAAGATATACGTCAACATTTGTATGCGTCTCTTAACATTGAATTAACTCTTCATATAATCACCAAATGATGTTGCCATACATTTTAAATTTGTGAAGATTAAAATGAACTCAATATTTACATTCAGCTCATAATTTACCATGAATACATCAAACAAATACTCAGCTCCCGACAGAGTATATGAATTTGGCATTCAAGCTACATACTAGTAAGTACTGAGTCTCCCATCAAAGTACCTACCAGTTTTTCAATTAAAATTATCTACTCACACTAGGTGATCCTGACTGATTACTTCTTCACACTTACACTTACTTCCAAGCAACAATACATATTTTCATGGCTGAAGACACTGAGATGATGTTCCAAAATCAGATACTACATCATCCATTATAGTTTGATTCTTAGGGTAACATCCATAATAACCAATTCAACACTTATGGGGGGAGGGGGAGACATAAGAAGCATAATAACTACCAACTGATCAAACTTCAGGATCAAGCAATCAAAATAATCAGGGGATACCATGAGCCATATCTCAATAAGATTTTCTTCAGACTTTCATTTTGATTTTGAGATGATGGATGCCACTATCTGTACCTACAAAGGAGATTCCCTCTACTAGATTTCTGGAACATACTTGCTTAGCCATGACACGAAATATACAGACTTTTCAAAGAAATTTGTCTCCCTTGATTCTTCAAGGCAGTGCCCATCCAAGACAGTATATTACAACAACATGTCTAATATTTAGGGAACTCAAGGCTCAGGACCATTAATCAATATGGTTGGATCACAATATTTTATTCCAAACAGAATCAATTCTATGGTCATGAAAAGAGTTCCACAATTCTGGTTCCTTTGATCAGAAGGATCTTCCAGATACAAGCTCATCTTGTGTTCATAAAGGGACTGTAAGATATACCTTTATGAGTCCTTGTAAGGGCATTGAGTTCAACTTCTATACTCCCATAAGTTTTAGTCAGAAATAAACTGACATCTGTTGATCTTCTTGGAACACATTATCCTTGATAGTCTTCAAGGTCTTCAAATCAATATGCAGATATGCATGAGGATCATTGATCAATTGATTCTCATTAACTTTATTAAAAAATGTCTTTATGAGTGGACTTGAGGAAGATATTAAGTATCTTTGACACTTTTAATATAGTTAAAAAAATAATTTGTCACATATTTTGTTGAAGGAAAATAACCCTAGAGTCCTCCTTGTACTTTAAGGGTTACATCAAAAAACCATGCAGCGGAATACAGTAATACTTCAATAGATTTTACACACAATGCTTACTCTCCAATTTAAGCATCAACATGAAAACTTAGGTTTGAAAATAAATGAACCTTACATATAGTAGCTTCTCACCAAGCTATAGACTAGACATCATCAATACCATAACCAAAACACTCATAAGCTTAAGAGTTACTTATCAATATCTTCTTCTTTCATAAATAATAATTGAACATTAATCCTTAAATTAATTCAAGGTCTCTACTCCTGCATAAAGCCTTTGACTTTACATTCCTCTTGTTCAGCTTTATCATCTTCTTTCATCAAGAAGGTACAAGAGTTCTGGTCAGGTTTGTCTAGTCTTCCATAAATAGGTTCATCCTCCACTTCAAGGGACCATACAATATGAACAATCCGTGTTCAAATAATTCTCCACTACAAAACTTCTACCTTGTACACAACTAGAAAGTATTCTCCCTAGGATCTCATCCAGAAACAAACAGGATGCCTGCTCTGATACCAATTAAAATTATGGTGCAGTAGACTCAGATGTCCTATAAGGATGTCGAGACCTCTGATTTGATATTAAAATAAAACAGACAAGGTAGAGTAATACAACAGTGCAGGAAATCAAAAAGAACAAAACACAATTGTTAACCCAGTTCGGTTCAAACCAACCTACATCTGGGGGCTACCAAGTCAGGAAGAAGACTCCACTATCAGTAGTATTATTTTATGTAAACAACCTCTTGTTTACAGATAAACAACCTCCAGTTTACCTAATCACTACCCAATGAAACCTTTATCTTAGAAGACCATCTAAGACAAGAGAATCTCTGCTCACTCTCCCCAGTGATACCTAATAGTTGCAAGCCCCTGCAACAATAATAACGTATTTGAAGAACACCTATTCAAATAAGAAAAACAGTCAAACAATTTTGACACACATACTTGGAATTGCTTCACATCTTCTTCCAATAACATTACTCAACACATTTCTTCACAACTTCTGAGTGAGTGAAATAATCATCTAGCCTACGGGCTTCGAGGTACAATTCAGTGACCATCCCAAAATCTGGGTGATTCACTCACATGTCTAACCCTAATGATTACATATTTCTATAATTAGCTAGCTTACTAAAACTAGGTTACAACGTCCTAATTTATAACCGATTACCCAACTGGATTTTGGCCTTCAAGCAACAGCTTATAGATGTAACAAAATGCAGTAACATACTCTGCAAAAAACAAACAAGCAGAAAACTTCTGCTACAATCAAGGTCCTCAATCTGATTTTTCTCTTCAGCTTTTAATTGAATCTTCTAGACCTCCACATATGCCTTCAATTACACGCCGCATATGATGCATAATATTCCCAGAATATTCTGCACAACTTAAAATGGAAATGTAACAAACTTAACAGTTCAGTAGTGTGATGTCTGATGTCCGATGTCATGACATCGTCTTTGACATGTTGTTCCAGATGTTAATTTTACTCAACACAACATGTTCAAGCATTCCAATAGGATATACAAGATAAAAAATATCCTATTGTACATTACATTGTTGCTGCTATTATTTATTTTACAAAAATTAAGTCAATCCTTAAAAACAAGGAACTTACACTAGAGAAATGTATGCAACGAAGTTGCAAAGGTCATTGTATGGGTTAAAATAATCTGGACGCATGTGGTATAATAGGTTAAGTGAATATTTACTTAAAGAATGCTATTAGAATAATCATATTTTTCCTTGTGTTTTAATAAGAAAAATAATGTCTGGTTTTGTAATAATTGATGTCTATGTTGATGATTTAAATATCATTGAAACTAATAGAGAAATTAAGGAAGCAAGAGATTACTTAAAGAAAGAATTTGAAATGAAAGATTTGGGAAAAACTAGGTTTTGTCTTGGTTTACAAATTGAGCATACTAAAAATGGTATATTGGTAGATCAATTAAATTATACAAAAAGGGTATTGAAAAGGTTTAACATGGACAAAGCAAATCCTTTGAGTACTCCAATGATGGGTAGAACACTTAATATTGACAATGATCCATTTAGACCGAAGGAAGGTAATGAAGGAGATCTTGGCTATAAAGTGTCATATATCAGTGCTATTGGGGCACTCATGTACCTTGTTAACTATACAAGACCTGATATAACTTTTGCACTAAATTTACTAGCAAGATTCATCTCATGTCCTACAAAAAGACATTGGAAAGGAATAAAGAATATATTTCAATAGCTTTGAGGTACATGTGATCTTGGTTTGTTTTATTCTTAAAATACAAAACCAGTTTTCCTTGGTTATGTAAATGCAGGTACTTGTCAGATCCACATAATGATAAATCACAGACTAGATATATATTTACATATGGTAACACTACAATACCATGGAGATTGCAAAAACAAACACTTGTAGCAACTTCTTCAAATCATGCTGGAGTAATTGTCCTTCATGAAGCAAGCAAAGAGTGTAGATGGTTACAATTAGTAACTCGACATAATCAAGGAGCGTCTGGTTTACCAGTTGATAATAATCGGACAATTTTGTATGAAGACAATGATGCATGTTTTACCTAGATGAAAAAAGGATACATAAAAAGTGACAGAATCAAGCATATCCCTCCCAAGTTTTTCTCATTCACACAAGATCTTGAAAGAAATAAAGAGGTTGATATTAAGTATATTCGTTCATGTGATAATATGGCAGATTGTTAAGGACCAAAATGTAGATATTTTTGTAGATAATTTTGTGGTCCTTTACTATATACTTTGTAAATTAGTAGTATTTAAGTTGTTAATTTGATATAAATATGCTTTTATGTAGTTTTTGTTGTAAATAACTTAGTTTACCAAGTTTTATGTTCATTTTGTAGGTTGTTGAAGTGGATTCTTGAAGCATAGAAGTTTTGGGGAAGCTTGGATCAAGTTGGACCAACAAAAGAGCCATTTTTTAAGTTTTGAACAAACAAGGCCGCTCAACGAGATTCAAAGCGTGCTTTTCCTGTTACTGTTCAGGCAGAACAAATTTTAGTTTTTGAGGCTGCTCAGCGGCGTGGTCCCGTTGAGCACGGGCCCCTGGACGTGGATTTTCTATTTTGCTGATGGCGCTGAGCGCGGTTAAGCCGCTGAGCACGGATACCTGTCATGGTCACTTCTATAAGTACCATGCTTAGATATTTTCTTCAGCAACTCTATCTTTTCCATCCAAAATCAGATTTAAGGCATAGAAGCAAGCTATTATCTCCATTGTAACTCAAATTCTTGGAAGAATCTCTTGAATCTTTGCTTCTTTATTTTCCATCCATGTTCATCATCATCACTCCATTTCTTACAAGTCAAGCTACCATGAGAATGAGTAGCTTAATTTCTTTGTGTCAAGATTAGAGGTAGTTAACCTAACTTTTATGTATTTCTTTTGATCTCTTGGTGTATGAACTTGGTTGATGATATATATATATATATATATATATATATATATATATATATATATATATATATATATATATATATATATATATGTTGAATATCTTTGTTTTACTTGTACTTTTTGCTTTGGATCATGATTGAGAAGTATGTTTCAAACTTGACCTAAGATATTCATCTACTAAGGAACAAATGCTAGACATAGATTTGTGAGTTAGTATTTACTTGTATTGAACTTAAAGGTTATCACGTCAATAGTTAGAGTGAGACATCATCTAAAGATTAACATGATAACACTCATAATATTGGTTGGAAATAAACAATATTGAGATGATACCTAATTATATCGATCATCAACTAGTTCATCTGCTTGGTTAATTGAATTTATATGAAATTAGGTTAATGAAACTAATCTTGACATGCCTTTACCAATTGAACACCAACCAAAACTCTCTTTAATCCAAACAACTCTCTTTTGGAAAGAATACTAAACTTGTTTGATTAAAACATATGATTTTTGTGACTAGAAAACAAAACCCTTTTGTTACTCAATCTTAAAATACGCTTTAACTATTGAACGACGGTAATATCACATCAATCCCTGTGGAAAACGATAATTAAAAATACTTGCATAAGAAAATACATACAATAAAATGGCGCCGTTACTGGGGATTGGCGTGTTATATTGCAAGCATTGCAATATTTTGTGTTTTTTAAGATAATTTATCTACTAATCTCTCTTTGTTTTTTTTTTGGGTGGTTAGAATTTTTCAGAGTACAGTTTATGCGAGGAAGTACTCCGGTTGATCAACTCCTATTCGATCCAAAAATTGAAAGGACGACAAGAAGACTTAATAGCAGTGCTAAACGAAGGAAAACACTAGTTAGACAAAGACAAGCAATAGGAGAAGCATTTTACTACTTCTACACCACAAGTGTTGTGATAAGTCATCATGGCGGATCCACCACCACCACCGAGAGGCCCTTATGTGAATAGCCCTCGTCACACAGCTCAGTTTGCTCGCCTAGCCAATGCAAGGTTTACGGAAATGAAGAAGGGGATACTCCAACTACTCTATGCAAATCCTTTTCAAGGTCATGACCATGAAGATCCTTACACTTATCTCACAAAGTTCTATGCAATTATCGGTGCGGCCGGAGCTTCGGAAGCCGAAGAGGAACAATATTTTCAAAGGCTTTTTCCTCACTCTTTGGCAGGGAAAGCAAGGGATTGGTATCTAGAACAACCACAAGAAACAATGACGAATTGGAACATGCTAGAGGAGAAATTCCTTGAAATATTTTTTCCTCAATCAAGATTCATGGAAGCTAAAACTGCGATCTCGGTATTCTCGCAAGGTGTTAACGAGCCTTTGAATAGAGCTTGGGATAGATACAAATGCCCAAGTCATGTTTTTGATGAAATCACTCTATTCACATTTTTCGCAATGGTCTCCAACCTCAACATAAATTGTTGTTGGATGCTACGGTGGGAGGTTCTTTAATGGCGAAGACACCTTTTGAAGCCATTAAAATCATTGAGAATATGGGAAGAAATGGCCACCAAGTTCAAAATGATCAAGGGAATGTGCCAAGTGTAGACGGGAGCTCTTGAAATCGGTTCTAGTCATGAAGCACTTGTGGCCCAAAACAAATTATTTGAAAGCAAGTGGAAGAATTGACCAAGCAAATGACAAGATTTCCACAACGAATCATGGAAGTGCAAGGATCATCTATCAAGAAATCTCAACAAATAGCTAGTTGTGAATTATTCAAAGGTGATCACAAGACCGGGTTTTGTCCTTCGGTTGATGAAGAAGCAAATTACATGGCAAATAAAGGGAAAGGATATCAACAAAGACCTCCTTATCAAAATCAAAATCAAGGCCAAGGTTACCAACAAAGAGGTAACCAAGGTTATCAAGGTGTATGGAGACAAGACAACAACAACAATCAAGAAAGACAAAATCCTTACTAAAGTGGAACACAAGCTCAAGCTCAACCTCAAAATCAAGCTAGAAGTTCAAACATTCAAGATACACTTGCTCAATTCATGCAAGCTTCAATGGATAACCAAAATAGCACGGAAGCATCGATAAAGAATTTAGAGACTCAATTGTGACAATTAGCAAAACAAATTTCCGATCAAAGTGCCCCGACTTCGTTTTCGGCAACTACTCAAACAAATCCAAGGGAGCATTGTAAAGAAATTATGACTAGGAGTGGTAGAGTTTTTGATGAGACAAAGAAATAATTGAAGAATGAAAGAGATCAAGATGAAGAGGAAGAATAAATTGATGAAGAGATAGTTGTGGAGGAAGTTGTAGTTGAAAATAATGGTGAGAATGTTGTAGAAGAAGATGTTGTAGTGGAAGATGTTGTAGTGGAAGATGTTGTAGTTGAAAATGTTGTTGTTGAAAATGGTGTAGTTGAAAAATAAAATGTTGAAGAGAAGAAGAAGAAGTTGAGGAGGGGAAAGGAGAAGGTTGTGACTTTACCGGTACAAAACTTACCATATCCTCATGCTCCATCTAAGAAGGATGATGCTCAGCATTATGCTCGGTTTATGGACATATTTAAGCAATTACAAATCAACATTCCATTTACTGAGGCATTAGAGAAAATGCCAAAGTATGCTAAATTTATGAAAGAAATTTTGACAAAGAAGAAGAGGTATACGGATCAAGAAACTATCATGGTCGATGCTAGTTGTAGTGCGATCATTCAACGTATAATACCGAAGAAAGAAAGTGATCCAGGGCGTGTCACTTTGCCCGTTACCATTGGTGATGTTTATGTTGGCAAGGGATAGATATATTTGGGATCTAGAATCAACTTGATTTCATTATCTATTGTGAAGAGGTTGGGTAATATTGAGTTAAAATCTACAAAGATGACTTTACAATTGGCGAACAAGTCTATTGCTCGTCCACATGGTGTAGCCTTAGATTTGTAGGTTAAAGTGGATAAATTCTTTTTCCCGTTGATTTCGTTGTGATACAAATGGAAGAATATTTGGATGCTCCCTTGATTCTAGGCCGACCATTCATGAAGACCGCGAAAATGATGATTGATATCGATGATGGTTTGATGAAAGTGCGTGAATAAGACGAAGAGATTTGTTTCAATCTTTTTGAAGCAATGAAGCATTCAAATGATAAAAGAGATTGTTTCAAGATAGATGTTATTGAAGAAGCAATATAAGATGTCATTATCCAAGTGCATCTTACAAATCCTCTTGAAAGAACCTTGGCCGAAGCTTTTAATGTGCTCGATGACGGTGAAATGAGGGAACTTGAAGAGTGTTTGGAGGAATGAGAGGTTTCAAAAGAAGTGCAACCGTGGGACAATGAGATGGAGATTTTAAAGAAGGATCCATTGGATGAAGAACCAAAATGTGAGTTGAAGATACTACCTTCTCATTTAAAATATGTGTTTCTTGATGACGAAGGTAACAAACCTGTGATTATTAGTAACACTTTATCATAAAAGGAGGAATGTAGTTTGATTCATGTTTTGAATACTAACCAAAATGCAATAGATTGGGTGTTATCTTACTTAAGAGGCATAAGCCCTGATTATTGTATGCATAATATCATGTTGGAAGAGGAATTCAAACCAGTGGCCCAACCTCAAAGGCGCTTGAATCCGGTTATGAAAGAAGTGGTGAGAAAAGAAGTTGTTAAGATGTTGGAAGCCGACATGATTTATCTGATCTCGGATAGAACGTGGGTTAGTCCAGTTCATGTGGTCCCCAAAAGGATGGTTTAACGGTTATTTCAAATGAAAAGAATGAATTGGTTCTGACACCAAAAGTAACGGGTTGGAGGATGTGCATTGATCATAGAAGACTAAACAAAGCTACTAGAAAAGATCATTTTCCTCTTCCTTTTATGGATCAAATGTTGGAGCGGCTTTTGGGGAAACAATATTATTTTTTCTTAGATGGATATTCAGGTTACAACCAAATTTTGGTGAATCCGGAAGATCATGATAAACGGCTTTCACTTGTCCTTTTGGGAATTTCGCGTATAGACGTATGCCTTTTCGCTTATATAATGCGTCGATAACTTTTCAACGATGCATGCAAGTCATCTTTTCCGACTTGATTGAAAAGACCATTGAGGTATTCATGGATGATTTCTCCGTATTTGGAGCATCGTTCGATTTGTGTTTGAAGAATTTGGACACCATCTTGAAGAGGTGTGTTGATAATAACTTGGTCTTGAATTGGGAAAAGTGCAACTTTATGGTGACCGAAGGCATTGTTCTCAGGCACAAAATTTCTTCAAAAGGGATCGAGGTTGACAAAGCCAAGATCGATGTGATAGAGACGCTCCCTCCACCTACCAATGTCAAAGGGATCCAAAGTTTTCTTGACCATGCGGGCTTTTATCGAAGATTTATCAAATATTTCTCCTAGATCGCAAAGCCGTTGAGAAATCTTCTCAACAAAGATAAGTCTTTTATTGTTGATAAACATTGTTTAATTGCATTTGAAAAATTAAAGGAAAATTTGATTAATGCACCGATAATCACCGCACCGAATTGGAAATTAGATTTTGAGTTAATGTGAGATGCGAGTGATTATGCGGTGGGATCCGTGCTCGGTCAAAGAAAGAATAAAATTTTCCATGTAATACACTATGCAAGCAAATTTTTAAACGATGCTCAAATAAACTATGCAACAACTGAAAAAGAGTTGCTTGCTATAGTGTATGCTTTGGAAAAAATTCGTTCTTATGTTATCAGCTCCAAAGTTGTGATTTTCACGGACCATTTGGCTATAAAGTATTTGCTCACCAAGCCGGATTCTAAACAAAGATTAATCCATTGGATTCTATTGTTACAAGAATTTGATTTGGAAATCCGGGATAAAAAAGGTTCTGAAAACTTGGTAGCGAATCACTTGTCCCGATTGGTCAATGTAGAAAATACAAAGAAAGAAGAGGAGGTAAGAGAAGAATTTTTGAATAAGAAACTTTTTGCAATTCAAGTGAGGCTTTGGTTTGGAGATTTTTCTAATTATAAGGAAACCGGTTTGATACCAGAAGACCTCACTAGTAATCAAAAGAAGAAATTCTTATTGGATGTCAAGCAATACGTGTGGGATGACCCATACTTGTTCAAGGTGGGTGTGGACAACATCTTGAGAAGGTGTGTAATAAGTGAAGAGTCCAAAGACATCCTTTGGCATTGTCAAAACTCTCCATATGGAGGACACTATAGCTGTTTGCGAACGACCACTAAAGTTCTACAATCGAGATTTTATTGGCCGTCATTATTTAAAGATGCTCATGAGCATGCAAAAAGTTGTGACCAATGCCAACGGAGTGGAGGAATTGGTAAACGAGATGAAATGCCTCTAACTAATATGTTGGAAGTTGAGGTTTTTGATTGTTGGGGCATTGATTTCGTTGGCTCATTCCCCCGTCTTTTTCCAATTAATACATACTTGTGGCGGTTGACTATGTGTCAAAGTGGGTGGAAGCAATTGCTTCACCCAAAGCCGACTCCAAAACAGTGATAATTTTTTTAAAGAAAAACATCTTTTCACGTTTTGGTGTGCTGAGGGTGTTGGTAAGTGATGGTGGTTCGCATTTTTGCAATGCACCTTTGGAAAAAGTTATAGAACATTATGGTGTCAAGCATAAAGTAACCACTCCTTACAATCCTCAAGCAAATGGTCAAACCTAAGTGTCTAATAGGGAAATAAAATGGATTCTTGAGAAAACTGTATCAAGTGCAAGGAAAGAATGGTCCTCAAAATTGGATGAAGCATTGTGGGCATATCGTACCGTATACAAAGCTCCCATCGGACTAACACCCTTCCAAATGGTATATTGTAAGACTTGCCACCTTTCGGTAGAATGGGAACATAGAGCACTCTAGGCTCTTAAACATTTGAACTTTGATTCTAATCTAACCGGAGAAAAGAGGAAAGATCAACTTCATGAATTGGAAGAATTGAGAAATAGTTCTTACAACTCAAACAAGATCTACAAATAAAAGGTTAAAGTTTATCATGATAAGAAGCTCAAGAACAAGGATTTTCAACTGGGCCAAAGTGTACTTTTGTTTAATTCTCAAATGCGGCTTTTTCCGGAAAAACTTAAGTCAAAATGGTCGTGTCCATTTTTAGTCAAAAAGGTCAAAGATTATGGAGCTATTATGTTAGAAGAACCGGGAAACAAGAAGGTTTGGACCATCAATGGCCAAAGGTTAAAAGTATACATTGGTGGCGAAAAAAGCCGAGAAATTTCCATGTTGTACTTTGATGATCCTTGATCATCTTGAACCGTCGAGCTCAAAACGACGTTAAATAAAACGCTTGTTGGGAGGGACCCCAACATTGTAAGTGTAACACCCCAAATTCTACCCGAAAATATATCGAAAAATCAGAGTATTTTAAAATCTCAACAAAGCATGGGATGTCACATTTCAACATATACACTACGAACAAATCAGATACATAACACTTTCATTATCAGGGGATCACATAACACTTATAACAACTTTTAAAACAAAACATTCTTTTTATTACTACGCAGCAGAATTCATAGTTATACAACTTAAAAACAACTAGTCACTTTTATTCACTTAAGATTCAACAATTATACTAATAACAACAAGAGTCAACAATATAAACGACATAAACAAACATCCCCCCGAGTGCTACGTATCAGAGCAACTAAACCTTCCATCCTTGAATACCTGCATGTTACCAGTATAAAGGCAACAATGAAAACAAATGAAAGGGGTGAGATATCAACAACTATAAACAAGTGTATGATAAATAGTATATTATATCAGATCATACAAATATCACCACTTCACATATCTCAAACAACAGTTATAACAACGAATATAATAATAATTAGCAAAACGACAATTATAACGATAGTTATAATAACTATTTTTCACATCTTCCCAACAATACCCGTCACAACAAACCGTTAGCATAAATTCACACAAGGTTATCAATAACATATTAACAACAAAACCATCATCAACGTAACACAACACTTGTCACAACAAAATCATCAACAATGAATCATCCACTTAAACTGCGACTCTTAACAATGCACATGTATGTGGTACCATTTGGAGTAAAACTCCCAACATAACCAACTACCAGTTTACCGAGGCATCAAGACATAAACCTTCAACATAATCATCTTGCCCATAACGACCAACGTATTTTTCCCCTACCGGCCAACATTATATGCAAATGTGTGCATGCGACCACAACCACAACACCAATTCAATCAACAACGAAAACTCAACGACAACACAACAACAACATAATCCCAACTCAACACTGGCCATAGGCCTACAGCGTAATCAACATATCAATGTAATCAACATAATCAACATATCAACAACAATTCACAACAACATATTCATCTTCACATCACTAACATCAGAACATCACAACAAAATCAATATCAACATAAAACATCGGTCATAAGACCTATAATTAACAGTGTCCGTAAACCAGACAATTCAACTTACCCAGCTGTACCTGCAAGTCAGCATATTCCCCATAATTTAACAAAATAATGCAACCACAATTTCCTACTAACAAACACGAGCTACCACGACAAATTTCGGTTAATTCCGAGCAACTAATTTTACTGCTTAATTCGGCTATCGGGACAGTTATCAACACTGACCTGCTACCGTTGATATCGTCTAGACTTCCTGCTAATTAATCAAAACTTTCTGTTAATTAATTCCTACTTATTCAACTTCCTCACTGCTATGCTAAACATGCTACACAAAATAAACATCTGCTAAAGACTATAACTCTACTTAACATTACTATCCTGTTACTCCATAAAATAATTCCTATCATTTCACCTAATATATCTAAGCATATATATATGTATCACTTAATTAATTTCCAGAATATTAATTTGCATACTATAATCCTGTATCACTTACTGCTGCTAACATGCTAACTTCGGTTACCAGTTCTGATACTTCTGCTGCTAATTATTGTCTTAATTGATTTATAACATAACATGATAATTCTTGATCAATCTTCCTTGATTAATCCCTTCAATAACAATTACTATATCTAATAGTAAATCATTAATTTATCAAAAGCTAATTTGCCAGAAACACGTTTATTAATCCATGTATTACCAAAATTAACTAAACAACTCAAATAAGTGAAACAGGTGGCCCCCGCCCATACCACATGGGAAGACAGCCCCAGCCATTCTCAAAGGCACAAGGCATCCGTCCTCATGGCCACAAGGTGGTAGGCGCCCACCCTTGCATCATTCCCTTTTGGGGCGTCCGTCCTCACTAAATGTGGTCCCACCATGGGTCCAATTTCATCGTCCCCATTCATTTTTTCTTTTGTTTTACAAAATACATTTTATTTCTATAATCGATTAATTCCCAGACCAATTCTTTTTGCACAACAGCAATAAAATACATAGATTCAATTAAATCAACATAACCTTTTTATTTTTACAACACAATTTTTCAGCCAACAACGTATGCAATGACCCATTCAGTATCAACAATTCCACCGAGACCAAATAATACATAAATAGTAAAACAATTCATGGCAACTTCGTACGACCCAATCCCCACATATGATTTATCATAATCGTGGTTATAGAGATTGAACCTCACCATTACCTTGGATTGACAGTCTCTCTAATTTTCCGGTCGAATTCCGACTTGGCTTTCAGTTCTGCAATTTCTCTTATGACGACTAATTTTCCAAAGCTCTTGTTCCTCTTTTTCTTCTTTCACGTACAACCACCAATCTACTTTTCTCCAACTTAACCTAATTCCTTTTTTTTTATTCCAATAACCTAAATAATAATAATACTATTATTCTTAATAATACCGTTGGGCCTAATAGATTGCACCTCCAATTTGCTATTTATTACATAACGATCCAAACCAACTTAAATAGTAAAATAGTCCAATAATAAATAATATTATTCTTAATATTATTTCTCCGATTTAACCGACTAAAATCCGACTTTAACTTAATAATCCAATACACCTCTTAAAATAATACCAACAAAAATCCAATTTTGACTAAATCCAATAATTGAATCCTTAAATAATTTAATTAACTAATTTAATTAAATTCGGGGTGTTAGAGTAAGTATTTCCTGTTTTATGTTGTTTTATAAGTGTTAGAAAGTGGGAATTATGGGCAGAAAATAGAACTGCTGCCAGTTCTGTGTTTGCTGGTGCAGAGGCCGCTCATCGCGATGGTAACTATGCAGAAAAAAATTTCATGGGCCAGAGGGCCTGACATGGCCCAATGACCCACTCAGCGCCCTCAAAGCGCAACTAGGGTAGAAAATCCCCATTCCCACTTTTGTTAAACATCTTTCTTGTATTTTCTCTCTTCCTTTCAAGGTTTTCAAGTGAATTCAAGTGTTTTCATCTCTTTTCTCTAATTTCCTTGCCTATCCATCATCCTCATTCATGGTATGTCCTCTAAGTTCTGTAAATTTCTGTTTTTAACTTGTTTTTTTAGGGTTTTTTGTAGTATGAGTAGGGTGATTTATGGTTAGTTTAAGATTAGAAGGTTTATAAATGTTTTTTTTTAAATTGTACAAAATTGAGTTAGATTTTATATTGTTAGGGTTAGATTCTTTATGATCTTGCAATTGAGATTGTGTGTAAATGATTTTGGTAGTACCCACTATGCTAGAATTCTTATTTAGGGTGTGGTTTGTGTTAAAAATCAAGTCTGCCATGACAGAATTCGCAGCAAAGAACTGTTGTCCAGGGAGGCGCGCTCAGCGGCCTCACGTGGCTTAGCGGCATCACCTATAGAAAATTTTATTTTTTTATTTTTTGCATTTTGTCCAGCTATTGTGTGATACTTTATCAAGTAATTTTTAGCATATTTGCATAATTTTCTATATGTTTTATATTAACGTGGTATGTGTTTGTTTTTTGTGTTGTGTTTGTGTAGATGAGTTCTAGAGGAAATCAATCTAAGCGATCTAGGTTTGATGTTGTTGGGTCATCATCTCGCTCTCAACAAGGAGCTAATGCTGAAAATGCGGAGTTCCATAACTCCAGGTTCATTGGGCCACCTCAAGAGGCTCGTTTTAACAGTTTGCTCGAACGAAAAATCTAGCCAGAGAAGATTTTTGTTGTAAATCCTCAGGGAACTTACAGGTACTTTGTGAATGCTGTGGAGGAGAGGAAGTGGGATGCTCTATTAACTCCTTCCGTCGAGCTAAACTTTGATTTGATTCGCGAATGCTATGCCGATTGAAAATGTTCGGTATACTTCCATTTCTTATGTGCGGGGGAAAGCAGTTTCATTCACAAGGGATGCAATAAATGATTTTGGGGAAGCCCCTTGTTCTTCAAAGAGGGAAAAGTGTGAATATCAAAAGCAGGTGGCTAAGAGAGATTGGAAATTGGATAAGGTAGGTCTGGTTTTAGGTATCACACTTAACCATGGTTTTCATCTGAATGCATCTAATCAACCCGTACATTTCAAAAAATAAGACATGAACACCAAAGCTCAATTGTTTTTGACTTTTCTGCTTAATAACATCAAGTCGAGAAGTTATATTTCTACTATTCCGATTGAAACCTCTTGTCTTTTGTATTCTATGATTGATGGGTGGGAGATTGATGTGGCTCAGATAATTTCAAATGAGCTTCGAAAGATTGCTATTAGTGGTCATGTGCATGGTACCAAGACCCCGATGACTCTTGGATTTCTAGGTCTTATTATGGGATTATGTAAGAAGGCTGGTGTGGTTATGCCTAAGGTGGCAACCAAAGTGATTAAGAGTGTGGTGAATGATGACTATGTTACCAAGCATTGTGTGACAAAGCTTAATGGTGAGGGAGCCCCTCAATCACAGGCTAATGCTCCTCCTGCAGGTCCTACTGGTTTTAATCAGCAGCAAGCATGTTTATATTCTTGGCAGATGATGGAGGCTCAAATGAGATCCTCGTTTTTTTTACATGATTCTATGTAGATGTTGTACCGCCACCAGATTGCGCCTGAGGAGGTCCCTACTTTTCCCACTCAGGAAAAAGTCTCTACTTATGCTAATTACCCTGAGGGAAGACCATTCTTCAGAGAGAGGGTAACAAATGAGGATGCTACTGAGGAGGAGAAGGAAGATGAGGCCCATCAGAGTGATGCAGAGATGGATGATTGATTCCATCCTTTTTAGATTGTTCATTTTATTTATGTTTGTTTTTTTGAAGGCATTATGCCTTGGTACATTTTGGAAGGCATTATGCCTTGGTACATTTTTTGCAGAGATGGTTTTTTTGTATGTTTATTTTAATTTTATTTCTTTTAGTTTGTCCTTTTGTATCAATGATGCTCAAAATCAAGAATAAGTGTTTTGAAGTTTGTTTTCACCAAAAGGTGATGGTGATGATATGATTCTCAATTGATGTGCGCTTAAGGTACATTTTTAATTTCTTCGTAGAATGTTAACATGTATATGAAATTTATGCTTTATGCAAAATATCTTGGCATGTACAATTTTGAAAAAAATTGTTTTCACATTTGAATCAAGTAGGACATAAACCACAAAAGTGAGAAGTTTTCTACTATGCACAAAAAAAAGAGTGTTTTCTAGCAATTATTGTTAACTTGTTTGATTTTTGTTTAATCTTAATTTGTTGTTGACAATTTGAAAACTTAGAAAGGGTCAAGGCATTTTAGTGTATTATGAGAAAAACCATCAATTCCAAAAGGGATTAATCTAACCTTGTGAGTGTGCGAATCTTAGTTACCCCTTTTGAGCTTAAAATTGAAATTTATAGAATGAATCATTCTTAGTCAACTAAGTGTTAAGTAGTCCAATTAATAATTTGTTGATGATCTATGAAAATCCAATGATGATTCATTCTATGAAATTTTTCTTGTTTGTAAACACCAACCCAATTGTTTGATTAGCCTTTGTGAAGAGCATGTTCTTAAATAAAGAAGGATTGAAAAATTGAAAGTTGGGGAGGTTGATCAAAAAGAAATAATGAATTGATGGCACAATGTATCCTTTGAGAAAAAAAAGAGAAGAAAAAAATATATGAAAAGAAAAAGGATAGGATCACTGTGTGGAAAAAAAAGAACAAAAATATTGTAATGAAATAAGGAGGAAGTATGAATGGATATTGTGAAATGTGAAATGCTCTTCATTATCTTTACCCCATTTTGCTTCAATGGCTTTGTATATATATCCTTTGTTTTTAACTCAAGCCAAGTTACAACCCTTGAAAGTCCTTAGTGATCTTTGTTTATATTTTGGTCATTTAACTTATTTTGATGAATGCATGAATTATTTCGGATGTGCAATATTGCTAGAGAGATTGTTTTGTCCTTTGTAATTAGTGAATTTTTGTTCTTCAAGGAATATTGAATAAAACTTTAGGTGATTCAAGTTTGAACATGTCTTTTGTCTTTGTTTACATGTATCGATGTTTTGTGTTTAGAACTTAATTCATATCCATGTTGTGTTTCGAAGAAGCAATTATTGTCTATTTGTGTCGGGTATGTTGAGTTTGAACCATCCATTTTGTGTTGATTATTATGTTTTAAATTTTGTGATCTTGTTTGCTTGTTGAGTTTTTGACCTTTGTTCGAGGACAGACAAAGAAGTAAGTTGGGGAGATTTGTTAAGGACCAAAATGTAGATATTTTTGTAGATAACTTTGTGGTCCTTTACTATATCTTTTGTAAATTAGTAGTATTTAAGTTGTTAATTTGATATTAAAAATGCTTTTATGTAGTTTTTCTTGTAAATAACTTAGTTTACCAAGTTTTATGTTCATTTTGTAGGTTGTTGAAGTGGATTCTTGAAGCATTGAAGTTTTGGGCAAGCTTAGATCAAGTTGGACAAACAAAAGAGCCATTTTTTAAGTTTTGAACAGACAAGGCCACTCAACGGGATTCAAAGCGCTTTGCTCACATCGCAGAACAAATTTTAGTTTTGAGGTCAATGGCGTGGTCCTGGCCCATGACGTCGATTTGCTATTTTGCTGATGGCGCTGAGCGTGGATACCTGTCATGGTCACTTCTATAAGTACCATGCTTAGATATTTTCTTCAACAACTCTACCTTTTCCATCCAAAATCAGATTTAGGGCATAGAAGCAAGCTATTTTATCCATTGTAACTCAAATTCTTGGAAGAATCTCTTGAATCTTAACTTCTTTATTTTCCATCCATGTTCATCATCATCACTCCATTTTTTGCAAGTCAAGCTACCATGAGAATGAGTAGCTAAATTTCTTTGTGCCAAGATTAGAGGTAGTTAACCTAACTTTTATGTATTTCTTTTTATCTCTTAGTGTATGAATTTGGTTGATGATATATATATATATATATATATATATATATATATATATATATATATATATGTTGAATATCTTTGTTTTACTTGTACTTTTTGCTTTGGATCATGATTGAGAAATATGTTTCAAACTTGACTTAAGATATTCATATACTAAGGAACAAATGCTAGACATAGATTTGTGAGTTAGTATTTACTTGTATTGAACTTAAATATTATCATGTCAATAGTTAGAGTGAGACATCACCTAAAGATTAACATGATAACACTCACAATATTGGTTGGAAATCAACAATATTGAGAGGATACATAATTATATCGATCATCAACTAGTTCATCCGTTTGTTTAATTGAATTTATATGAAATTAGGTTAATGAAACTAATATTGACATGTCTTTACCAATTGAAAACCAACCAAAACTCTCTTTAATCCAAACAAGTCTCTTTTGGAAAGAATACTAAACTTGTTTGATTGAAACATATGATTTTTGTGACTAGAAAATAAAACCCTTTTGTTACCAAATCTTAAAATACGCTTTAACTATTGAACGACGGTAATATCACATCAATCCCTGTGAAAAACGATAATTAAAAATACTTGCGTAAGAAAATACGTACAACACAAATCTATTTACAAAGGCACTTTAAAGAAGCATGTGCAAAATATTGGAATGCATCATCTTAGAGATCTTTAAAGAAGAACTAATTATGTTCGGTTAAGGGGGGAGCATAATGTTGTACTCTTTTTCCCTTATTAAAGTTTTTATACCAATGAATTTTTCCTTATAAGGTTTTTAACGAGGCAACGTATG
The DNA here is from genome assembly GCA_021764765.1 of Vicia sativa. NCBI lineage: Eukaryota > Viridiplantae > Streptophyta > Magnoliopsida > Fabales > Fabaceae > Vicia > Vicia sativa. Next base: position 238,000,255 of record CM038795.1, read on the forward strand.
TTCCCATGAGATTCTTCTCAAAAAGATTTCAAAGGAGCACTATGATAAATATTTCTAAGGGGGAGTGTTATAATAATGAAGAACATTATTATAATTATTTAGAAATTACTATCTAATAGTCAAACTTAGAATAGTAATGACAAATTATTGGTGATGTATAATTTGTCAAAGATAAAATAGTAATATCAATTATAATAGTAATTTTTTTACTAGTATAAAGACACCCATTTGATAAAGGGAAATGATATTTTGACACCACAATTGTACACTTACACCAAAAACACTGTTCACAATACGTGAACGGTGTTTTTATTATTTTTTAATTTTTTAATTTTTTTTTAAATTACTTTGGCTAATAAAATATTAAAACTTGGTTAATAATATATATTTTGACATAAAAATGTTAATATGTATACCATTCAGATTTTGGTTAATAATTTGTATAAAGTTGGTTAATACAACTAAGAACTTGGTTAACGAGTTCTTTAAAATAAAAAAATATGTTAAATAGTAAAATAAGGTTGGTTAATAAAATATAAAAATTGGTTAAGACATTTATAATTTAATGTCAGAACATGGTTAATACTCTATGTATTTTATTGGTTAATCTAGTACTGAAAATGGTTAATAAATTATAAGTGAAATAATTGGTTAATGACAAACATTTTTGTGGTTAATATAATTGTAAAGTTGGTTAATGACACAATCATATATTTATGTTATAAAATAAATTTTAAAAAATAGTTTTTAAAAATAATATTATTTTAATAAAAATATACTTTTTACCGTATAAATACGATGAACAGTGTATACGGTATAGATATTAGTGTCAAAATGAGTACTAATATAGCAATGTGCTTTGGTAAATGTAAAAGACACCAAATTTTAATTTGAAAGCTAGAAAAATATCATTCCACTTTCTTCATCATTTTCTCATAGTTGACGTCATAAATATCATAAATAGTTCTCCAACTTAAGTTAGATTCAAATATCTAATTATTCTCAACATAATTTAAATACTAAACTAATATTTTTTTCAGAAATACAAAAAATCCCATCTTTTTCAAACAAAAAATAACATTTTGAAATACATCCGTCAATTGAATGGACGGACCCTCCTACTTTATATTTTGTTTATTATATTTTATTTTTCTATGAATTTTCCTACAAACATATTTTTCAGCGGAATTTTCTACAAACTTACCTGCAGATTTTAATAAAATCTTACTTAAAAAATATCATCTTTTTGAGAATTCGACAGATAAGTTCGTAAGAATATTTTTTGCACTAAATTCTGAAAAAAAATCAGCAGATAATAAATAAATAATTAAAAAATATAGATAGATCCGTCAAAGTATTGGGTGAACGCTCATTAACAAAAACTTAAAAAAAATGTAGTTTAATAATTTATAAATAAAAAAAAAGTATTTTAGAGAATAACTTAAAAAATGGTAGTTTAGTGAAATATTCACATTGAGCTTGCAACTCACGAGTATATGATTGTACTATGTAGGAAGAGTATTAGGGATAAGTCTCAAAAATAAATGTGAATGGAGGAATATATTTTTTCCAAATGATATTTGTCAAAGGCAAAGTTTGATTTGTAGGCTTAGAGAAATAGTATGCATCTTTGAGTGAGAAGTCACTAGATGATGACATGTTGAGTGCTTCCAAATAAGTTGGTCCACTTTGTCAAAAAAGGAATAAAATTTTGTTGGACATGTTGCATGATATTAGGGAAAGTTTGTTGCATCATACTTGGTATATTCTATTGAAAATTGGAAATAAAATCATTGGACTAATGATTTGCTTAAAACAAAAATTGGACAGCACAACACTAATTGTCTTGCTCTTGATTTACAAAGTATTTACGGGATAAAAACTGAAATTTTTGTTTCTCATTAAATCATTTGACAACTTTATGTCTATAGTATAAATTATTTAAAATACATTTTTATATTTTCTACTAAAGATATATTTTCTCTCCCTTTCATTCTCTTTTATAATATTTAAAATATAAAATACAAAAATATTCCTTTGTCCCTAACACAAATTATTTAAATACAAAAATATCCTCTTATTATTTATTAAATATATATTTTTTCTCGTATCTTCTTCTATTAATATTTAAAATATAAAAATATTATTTTATTTCTAAAAAGTTATTTAAAATTTAAAAATACTCTTTTCTTTTAAAAAACTATTCTCTCTTATATATATATATATATATATATATATATATATATATATATATATATAGGAGAGATCAAATTACACCAGCTAGTTACACCAACTGTTACACTAATTATTCGCTGTTGATATTGTTTTGATCTAATGGTTATTAAGTGACTAGTTAATGCCCATATCATACATTCAAATAGCCTCATCTTATTTAGGTAATAAATCATTCTATTTTATAAAATCATACTTTTATAAAATAAAATCTTTTTTCTCACTTTTTCTAATCACTCATGTAATTCTTCATATCTATTTTCTTTAAAAAAACAATGTAAATCAAAATATAATTTTAAAAAATAATCATAATTCATAATAAAAAACGGTTCTTATTATTTAAAAATAATAATCATTTAAAATATTTTTTTTCTTCTTTTTACTTAAAGTAAGTTGATAAACTTTTAATTAGAGTACAAAATAACACTCAAATTGGCTATAAAAATTAAATAAATAAATAACGAGTATATATAAATTTTGTTGTGAAATTAAAATAATTAAAATTAAAAATTAAAATAATATTTATAAATAAGCGAAAATTTTATCGATTTCATTATCCACTTTATATTTATTTTTCAATTTACAACTTAATTACTATGCACTCATTATTTGAGTTTCTTTTTGTTTATTTACAAAAAAAAATTAATATTATTTTATACTCTATTTAAAATCATATCAAATATTCTAGTTTATCATAAGTGAGGAGAATATAATTTATTAAAACAAATAAAAACAGATAGTAAAATTTGTTTAAAAATAAATTTATTTGTCACTAAAGGTGAAACATATAATAAAACATTGTAAAAATGATTTAAGAAATATATAATTAGAGTACTATGTAAGTTGATTCTTATTTTTAAACAAATTTTACTATCTGTTTTTATTTATTTTAATAAATTATATTCTCCTCACTTATGATAAACTAGAATATTTGATATGATTTTAAATAGAGTATAGAATAATATTAAAAAATTATGTAAATAAACAAAAACAAACTCAAATAATGAGTGCATAGTAATTAAGTTGTAAATTGAAAAATAAATATAAAGTGGATAATGAAATCGATAAAACTTTCGCTTATTTATAAATATTATTTTAATTTTTTATTTTAATTATTTTAATTTCACAACAAAATTTATATATACTCGTTATTTATTTATTTAATTTTTATAGCCAATTTGAGTGTTATTTTGTACTCTAATTAAAAGTTTATCAACTTACTTTAAGTAAAAAGAAAAAAAAAATATTTTAAATGATTATTATTTTTAAATAATAAGAACCGTTTTTTATTATGAATTATGATTATTTTTTAAAATTATATTTTGATTTACATTGTTTTTTTAAAGAAAATAGATATGAAGAATTACATGAGTGATTAGAAAAAGTGGGAAAAAAGATTTTATTTTATAAAAGTATGATTTTATAAAATAGAATGATTTATTACCTAAATAAGATGAGGCTATTTGAATGTATGATATGGGCATTAACTAATCACCTAATAACCATTAGATCAAAACAATATCAACAGCTAATAATTAGTGTAACAGTTGGTGTAACTAACTGGTGTAATTTGATCTCTCCTCATATATATATATATATATAATACAAAAAATAAGAAAATACACTTCTGTCCATCGTATACATTATTTAAAATACATATATGTCCTTTATTTTTCATTAAAAATATTTTTTCTTCTCATCGTTGAGAGAGAGAGAGAGAGAGTTATACTATTCTATCTAGTACCTATTCTTTTGCAAATCAAACACTCAAAGATGACAAATTGTTATGCAAATAAAAAAAGAAGAAGAATATTTTAAAGCTTGACAGTGAGAAATACACTCCAGTTATGGTTCCGAAAATACATCTTATTGTCATACCTAGAAGCCAAAAAGAATTATCATAAATAGTTTGAACTTTTGGTTTGTGCCACTTAAAATGTGATATTATTGACGACTGTTTTTAAGTAAATAATCACGAGCTTTAGTTCACTTGTAGACTCAAACTTGAAAACTCTAAAGGACGCTTTAGTTCACTTGTAGACTCAAACTTGAAAACTCTAAAGGATTTAGAAAATGTGATAGTGTTAAAAGGTTTTCAATGTAAATATTCGAGAAATTTAATATAGAAGTGTTTAGATAAATAAATTAAATAAAGGAAAAATAGTAAAATAATTGGATAAAAATGCTTAAACTAAGTGAAATACAAGTTCATACATTTCTTACAAATTCTTTATCTTGGTGACTCATATGTGTGAAATTTAAAGAGAATAAAATGAAATAAGAACCCTGACTATCTCATCAAAATCTACTTATATACTAGGTACATCGATAACTCTCAAAAACTGTTGTCTCTCAAGAATTCGACATGTATCTTGATATGTGGTTTGATGTCTTCTAATGTGTTTCCACGTGTACTTGATCTTTTGAACTACTTCAAACCGTTCATATTTTCGAAAGTGACTTCAAGTTTCCTAATCATATTTGTCAAAAAGTATAATTATCAAATTTGTGAAAAAAATTAACCCTAAGTTTAGCGGCAAAAACTGCGAGTATAAGCCATTGAATTGACTTAACTCAAAAAATAACAAAAGAGTCGTCACCGCGCTTTGATTTTATCCAAAGGACTCGGAAAAATAGCGAATGAAATCCTAAAAATAAGATCAGAGATCTGGGACCGAGGGTAAGTTATGCAAAGGGAAGGTGTTAGACACCCAAAACATCTACAGTACTCCGTAGGAACCTTTTTGAATATTTGTATATGTGTGCTAAAAAAGAGTATATGTGCAAAATGGATAGTGGAAGGAGAAAAAAAGTATTTTTTTAATAATTTTTGGTTTGATAGAACTTCCAATGAGTTCCAGGCCTACATACCAACAATGTGCAATGTTGAAATTAAAACCTAGTAGTTCGGGAAAAAACTAAAGTTGTGTGTTGGTTGATTTTAAGAAAATGTTTGTTAGAAAAGCTACAAAGACCTCAAAAAGTTTGAATGAGGTTAGATGTTATTTAGTCTTAGCAAAAAGAAGTCAAAGTATCTTCAGATGATTTGAGAGTTTATTAAGAAAAAGAAGTTTGAAAATGCATGGACCTAAGTCCAAGTTTTTTTTTTATGAAAGTGGTTCGAGTTTTGAAAACAAGAATCCTTTGAAAAAGAGGAAAGATTTTGAAAATTAAAGAATAGGGAGGAGATGAAGAGGCTAACCTAAGTGCATAAAGTAAAAGGTAAGGGTAAAGAAAGATCTAACCAGATGAGAAAACTAGTACTTGACATCAAGAGCCAATACCATATCCCATCCTTTGGATTACCACATAAGCAACAACAAATAACCAGACAAAAAACCAAGCTTCAGATAAGTCAATACCTCATATGAATTCACGTCTTAAGAAAAATGGGCAGAGTAACGACTGTATTTAGAGGAAATCCACTCTTAATCGAGTATAATGGAATAACCTGCATACAAAGATAAAAATCAAGCAAGACAGAATAACACCAAGGGCACAAAAATCTCCAAGCTGAGGTAAGGGTCCTAATCCTAAGTCCAAAGATCAAACTTCGAGCATAAGGATAGTAACCAAGTCTAATTAAAAGTATTTTATGTTTAAGTTGAATTATTAAGTATTTTGGAAAACGAAAATAAAGCTCAAGTGAGCAAAGAAAAAAATGCATGAAATGTAAATGCTAAAAATAAAAATGCGTAAACTAAAGAGCATAAAAAAAAAGCGGAAAGTAAAGAGCATAAAATAAAAGCAATATAATAAATGTTAGCAAGATGACCATCTTGAAACTTGGCAAGTATATCATCGAATTGTTAGTAATTAGTCATCAACAAGGTGACCATCTTGAAACTTGCGCATGAAGACTTGCCAGAAGCTGGATAGAATCAATGCGACCACATGACAAGTTTCAATTGGTTTTTGTCAAGTATATCACCAGATTTGGAATTATCACATCACTTGATCAAAGATGATTGAGAATTTCAAATGGACAAGGTTAGTGAAAACTTGCCAGAAGCTTCATTAAAAAATCAACGCGACCACATGACAAGCACCACAGATGTTGAACCAAGATCAAAGCTCAAGTCATCCTTTGGGGCTTATGTTTGAACACTAAAGTTCATGGCACAAATTAATCACTTTCTCCGAAATGGAACAAAAGAAAAAAAAATGAGATGGAGAAGAAGGAACAAGTTACAACATTACTTTACGTCAGATGAATTTACTCGGTCTAACTTTGTCAAAATCAACCAACTTTCTTGGTGGATTTGGTCAAGAGACCTATCAACACCCAAATTTCGTTGATGTTGAGGAAATGTATGACTCCAAATAAATCCAAAAGTCATCAAAAATAAAATAAAAATAAAATCAAATAAAAAGGATTAAAAGTAATTTTGAAATTAGGTTATTTAATTGGACTTTATTGACGAAATACGTAAATAGTATTTGTTTTCATCAAAATAAAATTCCAAGAAAATTACCCAAGGTCAAACAAAGGTCAACAAGTGTTGACAAAACTTTTCAGAATTTTTTTAAAGTCAGAAAATATTTTTAGAAAATAAAATAAAAGTCGAAATGAACCAAAAACGGAAAAAAAATTAGTAAAATCAGAAATAAAAATAAAATGAGGTCACCAATATTTGTCAAATGACCATTGGATCCCTCCATAATTTTTCCAGAATTTAAAAAATGTCAAAAAGTATTTTAAAACAATTAAAAACATCAAATAAAAGAGAAAACTCATAAAAAAAATATCAAATCTGAAAATAAAATTATGAAAAAATAAAAATCAGAAAGATAATATTTTAAAATATTTTTGTGAATTTTTTCATAATTTTTTAGTCAAAAATGAATTTTCTATGATTTTTTGAAGTTTAAAACATTTAAAATATAAAATTAGAAAATAAAATAAAAACAAAAAAAATCTGGACAATTTGATCAATGTCAAAACGCGTTAGTAAGCAGATCTGATGGTACTGACGCGTTGTGCATGTTATGGACCTTATGGAAATTCACATAGGATCAACCTTTTAAATATATAATAAAATATAAACGAAGAAAAATGACGGACGTTGGATCTGATTTCATTTTAAACACGCTGACAATTTGAACAGTCCATATGTGTGAGAACACGGTAGGCCATGGTCAAACCAATCAGATTAAAACATTTGGCCAACGATCATTGGTTGAAGAACGACACGTAGGCCGTCTTCAACCTCTAGCCACTTGCGAATTGGGATTTTATGAGATTCTTCAAACGAAATTATTTGAAGCTTAAACGGTATCATTGGATTCGTCTTCTCAAGATAATCCTAGCCTCACCCTCACAAAAAAATTATTTAAACCGAGCAAAGAGAATTTTAAGAAAAAGAAGAATAATAGCGAGCTTTTATTTTTAAAATTGCAAGTTCAATTCTCAATGAAAACGAAAACGGTGAAGATCACAAGGATCAGGGAGATGAGGAGAACAAGTTAGGCATTCATTTGAAACGATTTGATGGAGATTCCTACCGGAACAAAGTTCACTTTCAGAGGTCTGAAACTTGACTTGGTTAGCATGATTCAAGGAGCTTCAATTCACGATTCTTGTTCTGTTAGCTTCAGTGAGGTTCAAGGAAGAAGAATGAGTGATTAATTTCAAACTGGAAGTGGTCTAAACATGAATTCAAAGTTGCATATAATATGGTTATGGAGAAAGGTTTTTTTGGCTATCAAAGCTTGAGGAAATGAGTGAGGAATGATGCTCTATTTATAGGAGAGTGAGTGGTGATAAAAATGAGAAGGAATTATGGTGAATTCGTGCAAAACGAGCTGGCTGAAATCATGCCAAACGTGTGACTCGAAGGGCATCAAAGCGACCTCATTTCAAGTGTAATTTGCATCAAAACGCATCTAGGCAATTAGTTAAACATGTTTAGCATCTAAACTTTGAGTAATTTGCCTTGTAATCCAAGTTTACATGTTGTAATGTTTCTGATTCGAAGCAAGATTGGATGACATGGAGCCTCCTTCAAACATGTACAACTCATTGCTCAGGGACCTTTATGGCACAAACTTGGGCTCTTTGGAAAGCTGAAATTACAAGGTTTACAATGAACTTGTAAAGGTAGCATTTGACATCTTGAGCTAGAAGTTATGATCCTTTGAAATCACCAAAAACAAACTGACTTTTCCACACTTAGAAAAATTTCTAAGTTTGGCAAACAAATGACCTATAATGTTTCCAAACCAAACATGGTCGTCCATTCAAAATTTACTCTTTCCATTCAAAGATGAAACGAAGTAGATCTCTCAAAGAGAATTTTGCAAAAAAACTAACCAAAAACTCCCAAAAATGAGAAATTTATGGCCTTGTGAAGTTGAGGGAAATTTGTGAAATGACCTATAATCTTTTAAATTTTTGAAGCAACTTCCAAACACTTTAAATCTTCAAAAATTGTATGAATATAAAGTTCATGTCTTCAAGATTGTTGTGAAAAAAGAATGACCTCAAGGTGATAAGTGATGATCAATATATTATCTCTTGAAGATGATTAACCAACAATTGAGAAATTCATTAAGGACTTGTAATATTTTGACTTCATAGGAAAATTTCCAAGAATGTTCTCTTCTTACCAATTGAACTAAGTTGTATTAGACATCCTTAGGTTCATTGTGGAAGAATAATGAGGTCAAGGATACAAGGGATGACCAATTTATGATCCTTTGAAGTCATACAAGATAGATGAAGTATCAATCTAAAGAGTGGGCAATCATGGACCTCCAAAATAATCTTCTCACCAATTAAACTTCTTGTATCAAAGCATATTCATACTAGAAGTCCTTTTAAGAACCAAATGGCTTTGAAATCATCCACAAACTTCATAAAAACACCAATATATGGTCCTCAGAATTCCAAAACCCTAATTTCAAGATAGATGGTCATAACATGGAGAATTCTTCAAATTTGTTGATCTCTTTCAAACATGAAGCATATACTCAAAGTGAGAGACCATGGTTGATGACAAGAGAAATCTTCAATGGGAGACAATTCTTTCAAAAATCTTTGAGAGTTGAGGAGAGAAGGCATGAAAATAAACACATGAACCTATTGACTCCTTGAGTAAGAAACTTGTGCACCATTTACCCACATCACAACATCTAGAAGATAAATGATATACACATCATGATTAGCCAAGTATAAATTAACACACACACATTCAAAGGTGCTTGGTGATCTTTTAAGGGAAAACCCAAAGACAAGAGAGAGAGAGACCATTTGATCTGTGTAATGCAATGGTATGAAGTATGAGTGAATCTTAGGGGCAAAAATTGGGGTACAACACTAAGTCATCTAAATCAAGAGAGCATTCTCTATTGATTCCATTCGTGCATTTTGGTTTTTTTTACCCAGATCATCTATCAAGTCGAATAAACAGGAAGGTTCCCCCCTTTTTACCTTATTATTAACCTCATGCATTTGATGATAAAATATTTGAGTTCGGGTTTGAAACTACTTGTCGCACCCCAAAATTTACCCTATGTTTATTCACATCCTTTTTTTCTCTAAACCATTACAACGGATGCTTCCTACGGAAAGCCATATCAATCCCTCAAAATTCAGTTGTTGGGTCTTAAAAGTGTTTTTAATAGATAGTACGTGCTCTAAGCTTTCCAACGATACCAACTATGCCTAAATCGGAGTTACGGTCGCAAAGATATGACCAAAACAATTTTCAGAAAATCACCTTCTGTTTTTATACAGTATGTGTCGATGTATAAGCTCATGTGTCAGCTCATAGCTTAAAATTTTCAATTTTTCACACAGTATGTGTCGACGCATAGGTCGTATGTGTCAACGCATAGCTTTAAAATTTTCAATTTTCCTGGTTTAACACAGTATGAGTCGATACATACTCTCTTGTATTGATGCATAACCATTTGTATTGATGCATAGACCATATGTATTGATGCATAACCACTTGTATTGATGCATACATGTTATGTATTGATGCATAACCACTTGTATTGATGCATAGACCATATGTATTGATGCATAACCACTTGTATTGATGCATAAACCATATGTATTGATGCATAACCACTTGTATTGATGCATAGATCATATGTATTGATGCATAACCACTTGTATTAATGCATAGACCATATGTATTGATGCATAGCCACTCATGCTCATTTGGATCAAAGTTGTGGATTGGAATTATGGATTGAATTGAAATTAGAATTGAATGCATTTTCTAATCAACACTTCACCATGATTTGTCTTAACCATTGATACTAGTTTGTGGTAAATATGGTTTCCAACTTACGTATACAAGAACTATGGTGAAGGAGATTGCATTAGTAATAAATAAACCAAAAACTCGAATGGATGCATAATTCTCAACTTTTGTATTCATGAAAATTTGAGAGTTTTAAATTACTCTAAGTTTTTGTTATACAAGAATGCCTATTTACAAAGTTGGAATCAAATTCTAAAAATCAACATTCAATTGGAAAATTCACTTCAAGAAAGCTTTCAAGTTTCAAACATTTTTGTTCAAGATTACAAACAAGTTACAATTTGGCCTAAGGTTGCAAGCATACAAGCATATTACATGTTCTATCCTAATCCTATTCTTTCCAACAAAAATCTTCGGTGCTTTCTTTTTTGAATTTCCCTCCAAGTTTTCTTGATCCATCTTCAAGCCATTTCTTCTCATCAAAGCTGTCCTTCTATCATCCATCCTCGCCATCAATTGTTCATGAAACAAAAAGAAAGAGAAATTTGGTTAGCAACATAATCCAAGCACATACGATTTTCAAGCAAAAGTTTCTATTCGAACTCATCATTAGGGTTCGTGTTAGGAATCAGAATTAAGAGTTTGCGATCATGTTCAATGCCAAAAGCCTGATAATCTGAAGATTAATCATGGGCTAGTTTTCCTAATTGCAAATCATAAAGTAAGACCTTAGTTCACAAAAAGGAAGGTGCAAAAAGCACAAACTCAGAATTATCATCATAGTTACAATAAAGCAGCCAGCAGCAAGAAAAGTAAAAGTTTTTAACCCAAAAGCATCTTGGTTATCAGCACCACAGAGAGCAACAGGAGCAGAGCCAGCAGCAGACAAAAGAAAGCCAAAAAATGCCAAGACAGTAAAGCTAATTGGAAAAATCAGTAGGTTATAGCTGAAAATGGCAAGGCAAAGAAGACAAGCAACACCCCAGCACAGGTAGAACATCAGAACAAAGCAAAATCAAGTTCCAAAGCAAAGTTCTAGCCAAGACATAAAGCTACAAACAAGAACAGAAACAGAATACCAAGAGCCAAAAAACAAGAGAAAAAATATTGTTCAACAACCTTTCTTCAAAACAGTTCCAAAACCATAACAAAAAAAACCAAGGCAAATGTCTGTTCTAAGAAGCCAAATACGAATCCAACAGTAAGCCATCCTTTTTCCAAAACCAACAAAATCACATAAACCAACCCGACAGTAAGCCATCCTTGTGCCAAAACCAACGGAATCACAGAAAACATTACCAACAGCAAGTCCATAACCAGAAGTGATACAAAAAAAACACCAAACAGAATACAAAGATACCAGAAACAAACCAAAATAGGGATCCCTTGTTCCAACAACAGAACAACAAGAACAAACACCAAGAAGCCAAAACTGAACCAAAACCCCAGAATCATCTTCATCTTTTCCGGATCAGAGGATCGCGAGAGGCATGAGAGAATAGAGAGATCGAGAGAGATATGAGGTTTTCTGTGTGAGAATCGAGAGAGAGAGAGATGGGGTTTTCTGGGTCAGAGCATCCTGAGAGAGAGGTGAGGGGTTTCTGATTGAAAAGATAATGAGAGAGGATCAGATGGGTTTCAGATTAATTAAGTTATTTTAAGTTATTTTATTTTTTTAATTAGTATTTTTTAGCTTATATTAGTTTAGTTTAGGTGTCCTTTTTTGGTGGTGACAAGTGTCACCACCTTGGTCTTTTTTTTTTATTAGTTAATTATTTTCTTTCTTAAAATACTTGGTAAATAATACACCATATTGGCCATTGGAGTATTTTGGAGAATAAGATCTGATGCATCCAGATTGCCAGCACGTTGTGGACTCTCGCTGACCAGCCACATAATATAAGATGGGTTTCTTCGCGGACTTGGGCTATTCTTGCTTCCAACGCCCCAGGATCACTGCAATATCAGGCCCATTTCTAAACTCTCATCTTTTAAATTAATTTATTTTTATGTAAATGATTTAATTTTTGTGTGATGTACTAAATAATAATTAGTTCTGATAGTTTTTATTTGATAATTTATCGATTTAAACTATTATTCGATTTCCTATCAAATAGAAAAAATCCATTCTAATAATTATTTAAATTTCCGATTGTATTGTGTGATGATTGTCGGTTTATTCGCTTATTCGGTATTTATTCACCATTTGTACACTTCGCACACAACCAACATTAAAATTAATCCGATTTTCCTTTGATTGGCTCATAGGCCGATTTCTTAAAGGGTCTCATGGTTGGAGATGGGCATGGCCATCCTCATGAGGTAAATTAAAGCCCTTGTTGCTTTAGTTAATCATAACCCGAAAATAACATTGGTCCATATACCAATTTTCCATGCACCAGGGTCTCATGGTTGGGGATAGGAGCACATATCCTCACGAGATTAATCAAGTCCACATACTTGGTTAATCATAACCCGAATCATTCCTTCTACTTCGGTCCGTTACCAAACCCTATCTAAAATGCTTTCACAATTAACTTACAAACCTCGATCCAACGTCGAGTACATTTTCAAATTTCTTTTCATAATAAAAACCCAAGTATTTAAATCGTTGGTTGCTAGACCAATTGTTTAAACACTTGTAAAAAATGAACTTCGAGTCTTTAAACCGTTGGATGCTAGTCCAATTGTTTAAAGATTCTTAATAACGTGAACTTTGTTTCACTTCACTCTTTCATAAGGAAACTTTTGGGATGATAGACGACTCGTTGAGCATTGAGCTCCTCTTGTTTCTAGTATTTGAATCATAGGATGCTAGTCCTATTGTTCGGTAATTTTCATCCACCTAAAATCAATTTAACTCACTCAAAATCCTTTTTCGCTCATATGCGACTATCAAAACTCTTTTCTTACAAAGAGTGTGCAATAGCCATTTCAAACACGAACAAGGACTTAAGCTTTTCAAACAAACTAAACAAGTCCAAGTTCAAGCATTTGAAATGCCCAATGCACGATTTTTCTTATAAAATCAACACAACCAACTTAAAACATTTTTTAGAGGAACTACGGAGTTTTGACTTTCCCATTGCACAAGAGAATACGTAGGCACACGGTTTAGAAACCGTGCCAAACTCAAAATAATAATAAACAAACCCTTTTTTCCTTTTATTCATTACTTAGCAATAAACACACAAACACTTAGAACTAAATGGGTTCCATCGAGTACGATGGATGTAAGAGGTGCTAACACCTTCCTTTTACATAACCGACTCCCGATTCCATGTTTTTGGTCGTAGACCGCCTTATCCGCATCTATGGGGTTTTATCTATATTTTCCCGTTCCTTTTGGAACAAATAAAATTAGGTGGCGATTTCACTAGTTTTCGAAATTTAAATGATTTTTGAAAATCGAGTTGCTTCACTACTGGCGAAATCATCGAATATAATATCAATGAGGTCTCCATTGAACATTTTTATCCTACGAGAGGAAAGGAAAACATCGAGTAAACATGAGAGGGATAAATCATGGTCTTTCGACCAACATATTGGGTAAAGGAGTCAGTTACTCGAGGGGAAGGTATTAGTACCCCACATGCCCATAGTACTCTATGGTATCCACTTCTATTTTCTATCTAATGGGTGTGGGTATCTATTTACAACCTATTTATAAGGTAAAATGAGTGAATGCAAAGTATTATGTACAAAAAGAAAGGTTTTTTAAGTTGTACTTGCCGCGATTGCGAACCTTTAGTGCCTACATACCCCATTCGTGCAATTAGGGATCAAAGCACTACGTAGTTCTCCTCAAACTTTTTGGTGGGTTGCAATATTTTTTTATGAGAAATTCCATTTTGCATCTTTACGATTGCAATTCGTGATTGGCATTGCAGCTTATCGAAAGTCTCATGCTCGGCCGCTCGCACACTTAACAATTCGCTTGAATTTGAAAAGAAATACCCTTATCGAAAAAAATTTCATAGAAAAAGGTCCGAAGACAAAAAAGTTTGAAGTTGGTGGATTATTTTTACCTTGGCAAAATGATTTGAGTTTATTAACATGCTTTGAGATTTGATAAAGAAAATGTTTTAGTTTTAATATGCAAAAGGGGAAGAAAAACATCTAAGCGGAACTATCTAGCTCTATCCCTAATGTTATCATACAAAAATGGGCCTAAGTCAAGGATGAAAAGAGAATATCTACCTATGTTGACATACATGGATGACCATCCTAATGTCTAAGCTCGAAAGCTATTATAACCGAGCTGTCCTAGGGGAAACTATCCTAATATCCACCTTGGTTGACCAACCAAAGGATACAAAGGGAAGAAGCAAACAAGTGTCTGTCATACCCCAATTTTTGAGTACGGGAGAATGGTTATGAAAAGGGAAGGTATTAGCACCCCTTTCCATCCGTAGTTATCTACGGGCTCTTAGTTGCTCTAGATCACTTTTTAAAATTGCTTTCTGTGTGTTTGACAAAGATGTTTTGAAAAAAGGCATTTCGCTTTGACTTTGTAATGACTCATGTAGGAGTGTATACAAAGTGTTCGGAAATGTTTTTGTTTTGAAAAGAATTTGAACTTTGAAAAGAGTGTGTGGTGTGAAAAGTATTTGATAGAGCAAGCAACTAAAAGACTTATTTACCCACTCAGAATTGGTCGTTTTGTTGTACTTCTACGTTCCTTTAGAATAGCGCTAGCCATACCATTAGTTAGTAGGTAGCTCCATTCGTTGGATGTAAGCGGGACATTCAAAGGGACATCGGATGGTCATAGAAAGCAACTTGTAGGAAGTATCCTAGCACATTCGAAGGACTATCATCATTTTCGTAGGCGACAATCGAGGGTCAAGATCATGTATTCGGAGGCGACATCGTGGGTCTTATGATCTTTGTATCGAAGGGACTATGATGATTTGTTTGGAAGGCAACGGTGCTAGAATACCTCTACGTTCGAGGGACATGACCATTTTGAATTCGCAAAGGCAACGAGAGAGAATTACCCTAAGGGGTGCGTGTGTGAAAGAAGTGTGTTGATTTCAGATATTTTATCTTGAAAATTAGTGGGCTATGTTCAATTTTATTCTTGCCATACACGCCTAATTACTAGCAATTTATAGGGTGCGGAAAGTAAAATGCGGAATGTAAAGTGCGGAAAGGTAAATGTCCTACGCTATTACAAGGCTTTGGGGCAGATACATAATTTAAAATGCGGAAAATAAAATCCTAAATTAAACTATTACATCCCATGAACAGTTACATTATTGGAAAATAAAATGAAGATAGTAAAGAAACGTCCGAATTGGAAGAACCTGTGAAACGAATGAGAAATCGGAAAATATGATGAAATCGAAATAAGAGAAAATGTTAGAAAAAATGCAAATTTTTAATTGGAAAAAATATGACATGCTGGAAATAATGTAAACATGCTAAGATAATTTTTTGGGATTTTTTGGATGCAATTTAATAATTAAAAATGAATTAAAGGTGATTAAAATGCAAAATTATAAATAAAAATAAATATGCATGCAAAAATGTGTTTTTTAATTTATTAAATTAAATAAAGATTTTCAGAATATAAATGTAAAAAGAAAAATAGTTTTTGATGAATTTTAAATGCAAAATAAAATTGTGAAAGGAAATTAAAATAATGCAAAAATATTAGAAATTAGAAAATATGAAAATATTGGAAAAATATGCAAAGTTGAGAAAAAGAAGCAAAACTGGTGCCCATAGGGATCGAACTCAGGACACTTTGGAGCATCTGGAAACAGTCCACGCCTTAACCACTACGCCATGTGTGCGTTTGTGTTTGAAAATGGATTGAGTGGAAGAAAACACGCGTCGCTCTCTGGCTTCCTCCCGCTCGCGCCATCCGTCGTCTTCAACCTTTTGAATTTTTAAAAAGTCTGCGTCGGCCATGGCTCGACGCTAAGTCCCTGGAAAATATCAAAAACGCAGCATACATAATATAAATAAAATCCAAGGCCATGGTTCGATTCAGGACATCATTCCGAATTCACTGGTGCTAGTCCCATGGTCTAATTTTTCCATTTTAGCAAAGCCCTAATTCGAGGTTACAAACCCTAGCTATGGCATATCGAGCTCCAGGCTATGGAAATGCAATCAAACAACCCAGAACGCTTGCAAACTTATCACTGATCATAAAAACAACAACAAATCGTGTTAATAATGCATGAATGTTAGAAATCGAATTTGGAAAAAGTTTGACAAACCGAATTCTGATTTGCTCGATTCTTGATGTTTTTGAATGATATAAGAGTCTGGCTCGACTCTAAAGACCTCGAGGAATGCAATGGACACCTCCAAATCGGCTGTGGATGGCTGGAACTAGGGTTACCAATAGCTTGAGTGTCACGGTTTTTTCAGTTTGAGAATAGGGTTTTTTGAGCAATTTTTTCGTCCTCTTTTGATTGGTATGCATCAAGTATTTATATTGGATGGATTTGAGACAGTTTTTGGCAAGAATTGATCAATAATCAATGATAATCAAATTTGATTTTTTGCAAAAAATCAAATCTTCAAATTTTGGTCAATTTCCAATCTAATCTTGCCATATTGATCCAATTTCGAAATTGTTGGCTTTTAATGAATTGATTGGATCACAAAGAAGAAATAAAAATCAAATTTGCAATTAATTTGGATTTTATACTTTATTTTTCAATTTAATTTGTATTTAAATGAATAAATTCCAAATTAAATAGGAAAATAAAATAAAAATTCGTGACATTGGGCTTGGATATTCCTAATTGCATGAGGAACAAGTTAGGATGAAGAAAAAATAGGCCCATTTGCAAAGTTTTTGATTTTTAGAAGTATTTCTCTTTGTGCATTCTTTCAAAATTGCCCAACTTGTGAATGGTGTAACTTGCTCAATTTTCCACATTTTTGAGTGTTCTTGGACTTTTTGGAAATCTCTAAGAGTCCTCTAACCAACCTTTTTGGTCTCATCTCAATTGGAGTTATCATGCTCAATATATCTTCAAAACAAAAAGTTGACTTTTTGTTGACTTTGAAAATGACCTGTAATGTTTTGAGCTATACCTCTCAAATGAAGCATTTTTTGGACATTCTTGTGAGACATGAAGTTGTAGAGAATTGAATTTCCTTCAAAACAAGAGGTGGTGGAAAAATTTCTGAGAAAGTATGAGAAAGTTATGATCAGTCAAAGTTCATTGACTTTTCATCTAGAAACCCTAATTTAGAAAGTTTGACTTTTGAGCAAATCTTGAGTTTTCTTGATGAATCATGATCAACCCTTGATCAAATGATGAATGTAACTTCAAAATGAGGATGTTGACCAAAAATTATGAAGTTTGACTGTATGTTGACCACAGTTGACTTTTTGTCCAATACAACTGATTTTCAACCATCTGAGCAATTGTCTGAGGAAACTTGACTTGTAAGGCTTGAAACTTGACATGGAGAATCTTTAAAGCATATGAGGAAGCATGAAGACCATTGGAGATGTTGGAAGTTCATCTTGACTTGAGAGATACCAAACCCTAGTTTGGGTTGATTGTCTAGGAGAGAGTTTGTCTGATCAACTCTTGAGGAATCCTTGAGCATAGATGTATGAAATCTCTTGAGTAGATGGAGGGCAAATTTTGGGGTATGACAACGTCTTATTCCAGTTCTTATATCCGAAACACCATTGCTTTATATTCCCAGATTATCAGTTGGTTTCTACATTGGAAGAGTTCTCTAAGCTACTTGGGATACCTATCCTTGATCAGATACCATTCACCGGTACAGAAAAAGCTCCGAGGTACGAAGACATCGCATCAGCGTTACATCTAAAGCGATCAGACATTGAAGCCAATTGGGAAACGAGAAGCGGAGTTAAGGGTTTAATTGCTAATTTCCTAATAAAGAAATCCCGAGACTTGCTCAAAGCTATGAGTTTTCATGCATTCGAAGACATTGTGGCCTTGCTAATCTATGGCTTGGTGATATTTCCTAATCCAAATCAGTTCATAGATGTGAACGCCATCAAGATATTCCTTACTCGCAATCCTGTGCCTACTTTACTTGGAGATATCCTACATTCTCTCCACACTCGTACTATCAAAAGACAAGGAACTCTCATGTGTTGTATACTGTTACTTTCCATGTGGTTTATTTCGCACCTTCCTCCATCAATAATGAAGAACGAGCAAAGGTTGAAGTGGTCTCAAATACTAATGTCACTCTCTCATTCAGATATCCATTGGTGTCCCTTCTCTCAAAAGGACTTCACATTTATTGAACGTTGTGGAGAATTCCCTAATGTACCACTCCTTGGCATAAGGGGAGGTATCACTTACAACCCTTCTCTAGCTCTACGTCAGTTTGGTTAGGCTCGAAGAGATGGCCCTCATGATATGCTTCTCCAAGATATTGTGTTCGACTACAACCACGATCTCCAGAATTACCATCGAAGGTTCATACACTCTTAGGGCATGGTAAAGAAGACTGATACCAAGACTTTGGGGCACCAAAACTCCATTCCTTGGGAACCTTACCTCAAATGAGTGCGAGCTCGAGCTCAAAACCTCATGATGCCATTTACACCCGTGTTACCAGTAATTATGGAACCTGTTGCTATAGGTGACGTACCCTATACTGTTCTCCATCCTGACATGCCTACTGATTTTGAAGACTTGAAGAGATCCTGGATTCAGCTCAAAGAAGAAAGGGATACATTCAAAGCTCAGTGTTATGCAAGCGAGAAGAAGGTACTAGAGTTGACCAAACTACTTCACGAGGAGCGAAACATCAACGCCTACTTCAACACCAAGAGGAAGCGCCCATGGGAGACTTAGAGCTTCAGAATTTTTGTTCTTTTATTTTCCAAACTATCTTTGTACTTAAAAGAAAAGAAAAGAAAGAAGCTAATAAAAGTTTGTTCGTGCTTGTTTAACAAATTTAAATTCCTAAGGTCCTTGAAAACATTGCATTGCATTTGCATAAACATCGCATATCATGGCATAACATTGCATAACAGGTACATTGAAGATCGGTTTTCTCATATTCTCGCTATTTATTCTAGCAGAAATGGCTCTTGAACAGATCACAAAGATCTTCGTGCTCGTAATGCTCGGTTGAAATGTTCACCAGCTTGGTCCAAGGCCAGGAAGATCTGGAGAAGCTCATCAACAGAAAGAAGAAGGTCATTGGTGTTCTCAACATGGGCAGACGTCACAAAGGTGGACCTAGAATGGTCAGCCGTGTGGAACTCTCAGACAAGAGTGTCGAAACTGAGGGAAGTATCAAGAACAACGAAGAAGACCAGCGTGAGCCTGAGAACAAAGAAAAAGACTATGAGAACGAGCAATACTCTTTTGAGGATGACAAATACAAACAACTTGAAGACCGTCTGAATGTTGTGGAAAATTTGAAGATGTCCGGACTGAATTTTGATGATCTGAGCCTAGTTCCTGGTGTGGTGATCCCTCGCAAGTTCAAAGTTCCTAATTTTTCCAAATATGATGGCATCTCTTGTCCGAAGCTGCATTTGAAGTCTTATGTTCAGAAGATCCATCCTCACACTGATGACAGGAAGCTGTGGATTCATTACTTTCAAGAGAGTTTATCCGGAGCTCAGTTGGAGTGGTATTATCAGCTAGAGAGTACCCACATCCATACTTGGAATGACTTAGCAGATGCTTTCTACAAGAAATACCAGTACAATGCTGAATTGGCACCCACTTGCATGCAACTACAGAGCATGTCTATGGGTCGTGATGAGAAGTTCAAAGAGTATGCTCAGAAATGGAGAGATCTAGCAGGCAGAGTTCAACCACCCTTGTCCAATAGGGAGTTAGTTGATATGTTTATGGGAACACTGACAGGCCCATTCTTCAATCATCTGATTGGAAACTCTTCATCCGGATTCACCAAGTTGATACTTACAAGAGAGCACATTGAAGCTGGAATCAAGAGCGGGAAGATTCAGATAAAGTCATATTCAAATGCTGCGAAGAGATCTTTTGGTAAGAAAGAAGCCAATGCTGTGTATGGTCAGAAAAGCCGAGCCAAAACCGACCGTGCTCAATTTGTGGGGGAAGTTGTGATCTCCAATCCTACATCAGCACAACCTCAGTGAGACAACACGCGTAACGTAATGCGCCACGAATTTAAGATCAACATGCCATTGTCGCAAGCATTGCAACACATGTTGAAAGCAGAGCTGATTACCTTGAGGGATCCTCCTCAAAACATCAACACTTCCTCTCCGAGATACAATCCTAATGCAAAGTGTTCTTACCACTCCAATAGCCCAGGACATAACACTGACGATTGTTGGGCTCTGAAGAACAAGATTCAAGACATGATTGAAGCTAAAGAGATTGAGTTTGATCCTCCTGTTGAGACTCCGAATGTGATCAACGCACCAATGCCTAACCACAGAAAAAGTTCCAATGCTATTGACAAGAACTCTAATGTTTTTGATATAAATGACCTGACTATTCCTCTGATGACTGTTAAGAAGAATTTGCAAGCCAATCAATCCAGATGCCAGAATTGTCGTTGGTGCCCACTAGCACCTGACAGATGTGCTTGGTTGAGAAGACGTCTTCAATGCATGATGGATAACCGAGAAATGTTGTTTCTGAAACCTTCGCTTGTAGAGAATCTGTGTAAAGACATGTCTAAGAATATGAAGATCGAAGATGTGAGCGAAACTGTACCAGAAGTATGGGATACCTTGGGGAAGCCAAGCGGAAAGTTTGATTACATGGTGAAGTATACTGTTCCTGAAAGCTACAAAATTCCTATTGAAGATGTTAAAGGATGGGGACGATTTCCCAGAAGACTATGCTGATGTTAACACAATAAGGATTTCCTCTGCCGATCCTGTGCCTAGGGTGGTACCTCTCATCATTACTTCTCCCAGACCAGTTTCATATTCCTCTAACAAAGTTATACCGTGGAACTATGGAGCTGAGGTTTACCATCATGGCATCAAGCAAGACCCTTTGACCATTGAAGACATTACAATTGAAGCTACCATTCCTGACATCGACAACATCACCGGATCAAGTAAGGTGACTAGAACCGGAAGAGTGTTTTCTCTAGAGATCTCTCCTCTAAAATACACTGCGACTCCAGCTCGCATTCCAGCTATTGAACCAATTCCCGAAACTAGAGGAAAGAACTGACGATCCCGCTCAAAAGTACCAAAGGAAGTTGCTGAAGACACCTCCAAACGAGAAATGGAGGAAATTCTGAAGATCATCAAGAAGAGTGACTACAATGTTGTGGAACAGTTGGGACAGACTTCGTCCAAGATCTCCATGCTTGCTCTGCTCTTGTGCTCTGAGGCTCATGCTAAGGCCTTGGTGAAGTTTCTGAAGAATGCTCACGTACCGCAACACTACTACTGATCAGTTTGAAGTTTGTATTGCTAGCCTGGCTTCCAACAATGGCCTAGGCTTCTCTGATGTTGATTTGACTTCTACCGGAAGGAAACACAACAAAGCCTTGCACATCTCTGTTGAATACAAGGGCGTTACATTGTCTCATGTCTTGGTAGATACCGGTTCTGCTCTGAATATCCTACCGAAGAGTGCTTTCGACCGACTTGATGTTGAAGGATTGGTCTTGAAGCCCAGCGACATAATTGTGAGAGCTTTTGATGGTTCTAAACGAACAGTACTTAGAGAGCTCATCGTGCCAGTTAAAGTCGGTTCCCAGACTTTCGACTCCACTTTCTTTGTCATGGACATCCGTCCAGCTTACTCTTGCCTACTTGGACGCCCTTGGATAGATGGGGCAGGCGCTGTTACCTCTACCTTGCATCAAAAGCTGAAGTACCCAGTGAAGGGGAAGGTTGTTACAGTATGTGGTGAAGAGGAATACATGGTAAGCCATCTGCAGTCATTCCGATACCTCAAAATGGAAGGTGAATTCTTCGAAACTCCCTGTCAAGCTTTTGAAACAGTTCCAAGAGTCATGCCTGTTGACTCTCCTGTCACTCCTGAAGTTACACAAGTTCCGCCTAGGATGGCGTCACTGAAGGATGCTCAAGCCGCAGTTGAAGAAGAAGGTAGTACTATTTAGGGTCAGCTCCTTGATCTTCCTTTCAAATATGACAAGACTAGTTTAGGCTTCACCACCAAAGGTCAGAAGAAGATACGCCGTGAACGTGTCGGCCAACTCCCTGTCCGCATCAGCAAGAATGGAGTCCATGCTATAGAAGACGATGACCACGACTTCGACATCAGCAAGTGGATCTTCCCAACTCCCGACAACGGACTCAGTAATTGGAAGACCGAAGACGTCATACCAATCTCCTTTAGACAGGAGTAATTGCTTTTGTTTTCTGTTATGCTTTTCGTTTTTACGATTTGAACAATAAACTTTAAAGCCTAGTGCCTTGCTCGGGGCATCATGGCTCGTTTGTGAGGGTTATTATTTGTCATTTGCATATTTTCATTCAATAAAATCATTGGAATTTTGCATTTAAGTATTGCTTTCTTTCTTTTACTTTACTACCACTTCAAAATCTATGTGTTCTTACACACACCCACGTGATACACTGCAGAATCACTCCGAATCTCGTTGATAACAGCTATGCTATTGCTAAATATGACTTCGATAATCCGATCTACCAAGCCGAAGATGAAGGTGAGGAAGATTGTGAAGTGCCAGGAGAACTTGTCAGACTGCTACAGCAAGAGGAACGAGTTATACAGCCACACGAAGAGCCAGTTGAGGTTGTGAATCTAGGTACTAATGAAGACAGAAAAGAGATCAAGATAGGAGCAGGTCTTGAAAGCAGTGTCAAAGAGATATTGGTTCAGATGCTACGAGACTATATCGAGGTTTTTGCTTGGTCATACGAAGACATGCCAGGTCTAGACATTGACATTGTGGTACACCGATTGCCGACAAAAGAAGGTTTTCTCCCTGTGAAACTGAAGGTTTGTCGCATGCGTCCTAAGATGTCAAAGAAAATCAAGGCTAAAGTCATGAAACAGTTCACTGCCGGTTTCCTAGCCGTTACTTCTTATCCACAGTGGGTTGCAAATATGGTACCTGTACCTAAGAAGGATAGCAAAGTACGAATGTGCGTGGATTACAGAGATTTGAACAAAGCGAGTCCGAAAGACGATTTTCCACTTCCTCACATTGATGTTCTAGTCGACAACACCGCTCAGCATAAGGTTTTCTCCTTCATGGATGGTTTCTCCGGTTACAATCAGATGAAAATGGCTCCTAAAGACATGGAGAAGACTACTTTCGTTACATAGTGGGGAACATTCTACTACAAGGTCATGTCGTTCGGACTGAAGAACGCAGACACCACTTATCAACGTGCCACGAGATAGAGGTTTACATCGACGACATGATAGCTCGATCATGGACTGAAGAAGAACATCTCGATCATTTGCGGAAACTGTTTGATAGACCGAAGAAGTACAGAATAAGACTCAATCCCAACAAGTGCACCTTTGGAGTCAGATCCGATAAACTCCTAGGGTTTGTTGTCAGTGGTAAAGGTATTGAAGTTGACCCCGCCAAGGTTAAAGCTATTCAAGAGATGCCAGCTCCCTACATCGAGAAAGAAGTCAGAGTTTTCTTGGGACGATTGAACTATATTGCTTGATTCATTGCACACCTAACTGCTACTTGTGAGCCAATTTTCAAGTTGCTGAAGAAAGTTCAAGTGGTAGAATGGAACGACTATTTCCAGATCGCTTTTGACAAAATCAAGGAGTACCTACAGAATCCTCCTATCCTGATGCCGCCTGCCGAAGGAAGACCTCTTATCATGTACTTGAGATTAGAGAACTCGATGGGGTGTGTGGGGCAACATGACGAGTCCGGTCGAAAAGAGTATGCAATATACTACCTTAGCAAAAGTTTACCGATGTGAAACAAGATACTCACAATGAGAAAACTTGCTTTGGTTGCTCACGACTAAGACAGATATGTTGACTCACACCACTTTGTTGATCTCCAAGATGGATCCGATAAAATAATATTCGAGAAACCATCTTTCTCCGAAAGAATAGCAAGATGGCAAATGATCTTGACCGAATACGACACCCAGTATACTTCTCAGAAAGCGATCAAAGGAAGTGTAGTAGCCGATCATTTGGCTCATCAAGCCGTAGATGACTATCGCCTATGCGATTCGAGTTTAAGATGTTTTGTTAGTTACTGATTGTGAAGACCGAGGACCAGACGAAGGACCTGAACAAGGATCCCGATGGACCATGGTCTTTGGTGGAGCCTCAAATGCACTTGGAAATGGCATTGGTGCCATGATTATATCCCCTACAGGCGGACACACTCCCTTCACCGCCAGATTATGTTTCAGTTGCACTAATAACATGGCCGAATACGAAGCGTGCATCATGGGTATTAAAGCTGCTATTGACTTAAAAATCAAATTCTTGCAAGTGTATGGAGACTCAGCTTTAGTGATTAGTCAGATTAAGGGCGAGTGGGATACGAAGCATCCGAATCTCATTCCATATCGAGAGCATGTTCTGAGTTTGATCCCCTACTTCAAAGAGATCACTTTTGATCACATTCCACGAGAAGAGAATCAGTTGGCAGACGCATTAGCTACTATGTCATCTATGTTCAAGGTCAGATGGGACAACGAAGCTCCCCAAATCATCATCAAAAAGTTCGACAAACCAGCATACTGTTGTGAACTTGATACAGAAGAGAAACCTTGGTTCTACGAAGTGAAGAGGTATCTTGAGACTCAGGAATATCCCGTAGGGGCATCTGTCAATGATAAGAAGTTCTTGAGAATATTTGCATCCAAATTCTTTCTCAGCAACGGCATATTATACAAGCGCAACCATGATTTGTGCTTACTCCGCTGTGTGGATCAGAAAATTGCGAGACGAATCATGGAAGAGTTACACGAAGGCGCATTTGGTACCCACTCTAGTGGACATACAATGGCTAAGAAGATTCTGAGAACAGGTTACTATTGGTCCACCATGGAAGTTGATTATCACCGCTATGCTCGATCTTGTCACAAATGTCAGATATACGTAGACAAAGTGCATGTACCTCCAGTACCACTGAATGTTCTGACCGCTCCTTGGCCTTTCGTAATGTGGGGCATTGACATGATCGGAGAAATCAAGCCCACCGCTTCCAATGGACATTGTTTCATCCTTGTGGTAATTGATTACTTTACCAAATGGGTAGAAGCAGCCTCGTTCGCATCTGTTACCAAGAATGTTGTGGCTCAATTCATCAAACATAATCTTACCTGTCGGTATGGCACTCCCGAAAGGATTATCACAGATAACGGCTCTAATCTTAACAGCAAAATGATCACCGAACTTTGCACGCAGTTTAAGATCAAGCATCACAACTCTTCTCCATATCGGCCTAAGATGAATGGCGCAGTGGATGCCGCCAACAAAAACATTAAGAAGATCATACAGAAGATGATAGTGACTTACAAGGATTTGCATGAGATGTTTCCATTTTCTCTCCATGGTTATCGCACTACAACACGAACATCCACAGGGGCAACCCCTTTCTCTCTTGTATACGGTATGGAAGTAGTCCTGCCAATCGAGGTTCAGATACCCTCAACTAGAGTCCTCCAGGACGCGGAATTAGGCGAAGACGAATGGGTCCAGACTCGCCTTGACCAGATCAACTTGATCGACGAGAAACGACTTGCATCCATCTGCCATGGACAGATCTATCAGAAGCGAATGATCAGAGCATTTAACAAGAAGGTCAAGCACCGAGTCTACCAAGTCGGTGATCTAGTAGTCAAGCGCATCATCCTTCCACAAGGTGATCCTAGGGGCAAATGGACTCCCACCTACGAGGGACCGTTTGTAGTCAAAACAGTATTTTCAGGCGGAGCTATGATACTTAGTACCATGGATGGCGAAGACTTCCCACACCCTGTGAACGCAGACATAGTCAAAAAATACTACGCATGAACGAGACCCGCTAGGTCGACGGGCCTAGGCAAAAATAAGGGCATCCTGGCGAACTAAAAGGTTCGGGAAAAAGTTAAGGATATATACAAAAAAATATGTACACCCGGCAAGTCGAAAACATGCAAGAGCAGCTTGGGCAAAAAAGGGCATCCCGGTAGACTGAAAACCCGAAAGGGCGGTCTAGGCAAAAGTTAGGGATTAAAGCGTACACTATGTCTCGTCCAGATCACCTACCTACAGACTACTATCAACATTCAAGATTCAAATGGAGAAAATTAATCCACTCACTTTCTACTGACAGCAAGGAGATGAGATAGTCGAAATATATGAACACTAGCATAGTTGAAAACCGACGAGATTGTTTCCGCATAGCTTTTACTTTCATTGTATACAAACTGCTTGGCCATACGCCACCTTTCCAAATTAATAAAATTTCTTTCTTTTACAATGTTCGCTATTGTTGTTTTTTGCATAAAGTCCAATGATTTCTTTGAATGATTATATGCATTTGACAATAAACATCTGTTTACAAACATGCGAAAAGCGAACATACAAAAGTAACTACTACAGGTTCTAAGGAATTGAGATGATGACTAAAGTCACCAATGCATCCCTCACAGGTTACTTTCACAAGAGTACAATCCCCGCAGAGCCATCGCTCTCTACAAACCTTCTCCGACGAAGTACAAATTTCCTTCCACCAGTGTTCTAACACTCCAGGCTTCATCACGTTAGTCCCTGAGCAGTGATCCCAATCAGCTTAACCTAGTTACATTAGTTTCCGAGCAGTAACGATTCACCTCCAGCAGAGGTATTTATCCCCAGCAGAATATCTCTCAACGATTATCATTCCCCCGGCAGCAGCCATATCCAGACTCAAAACTTGGTCAGATAGAGCATCAGAGGAAACCTACATCTCCATTATGCCCCAGCTGGAGGTTTCAGCGAACTTCAGATTCATCACCTCAAAGGAATCTTCGAGCTCCGTCTCCCAGCAACAATCAGATACTTCCCAAAAAAGTCTACGCACTAGATCCCCGGCGGAGTATCTCCCAGCTTTTATTATTCCTAACAACATTAACATCTAGGCTCGAAACTTGGTCAGATAGTGCATCGGAGGAATCGAAGACATTTCCTTCTCCTCCAAATTAGGGTTTTCAACAACTCCATCTCCAATCGGAAGTTAAAGTCTCCGGCAGGGTGTTCTCATCTTCTTCAAGATGGATATGTTTTGAAATACCACAACATCTATCATTCATATATTATAACAATGTGCATATATCATTCACACACATTGTCATGCATCATAATCTGCATAAGACTAACTATATCCTACCAAAGTTTTTTTGTTTTTCCCCAACAGGTAAAAATTACTTCTAAACGAAAGGTCAAAGATTAACACCCGAAACAAGACGGGAGACCTATCTGAACGACCGTGACAACAGGTCCAGGATTAATACCCGAAGCAAGACGGGAAACCCTATCCAAAAGACAATACGAATCTTTTCCAAATGGAAGGTCCAGGATTAATACCCGAAACAAGATGGGAAACCCTATCTGAACGACCACTCAGGTTGTCTTCCGACCACTCCGGTTATAAGACTAACTATATCCTGTCAAAGTTTTTTTGTTTTTCCCCAGCAGGTAAAAATTACTTCTAAACGAAAGGTCAAAGATTAATACCCGAAACAAGACGGGAAACCTCTCTGAACGACCGTGACAACAGGTCCAGGATTAATACCCGAAGCAAGACGGGAAACCCTATCCGAAAGACCATACGAATCTTTTCCAAATGGAAGGTCCAGGATTAATACCCAAAACAAGACGGGAAACCCTATTTGAACGACCACTCAGGTTGTCTTCCGACAACAGGCACTGGATTAACACCCGAAGCAAGACGGGAAAGCTATCCACATTCTACCAAATATTATCCCCCGAAGTAGCCAGGACGAAGTTTTATTCTGATTCTCTTATTATCAACAGCGACTACAGAGTCTGGCGTACGACTCAGTTCCCCTGGATCGCATCTTAAGTCCATCTCCGACTATTTATCGACATCTCTCCATTTTCAGAATGCTGCATATTTGGTTTAAAACCAGTACAAACCAATAACTTCATTCAAAGAGGAGCGCGAAGTCTAACGTATGACTTTCTCCGGATGGCATCTTAAGCCCATCCCCGTGCTCCATTCTACCTTCAGGAACATCTGCTGAGCCTAGCGTACGACTCGTTCCCCAGCATCAGTCTCTCTGGATGGCATCTTAAGCCCATCTCCGAATATTCTCCTATTCAGGCAACGTTCTTGAGTCTAACGTACGACTCATTCCCCAGTAAAATCTCCAGCTTCTCCAAATGTCATCTGTAAGCCCATTCTAGTGCATCATCAATCAACAGCGAGTGCAAATTTTCAGGTGTACTCGAGTGTTCAATCATCTTCTACCTCCAGGTCACGAAAGGCAAGCATGCCAATCTAACCCTTCCAGTACAAGAAGATTGAACAGGGGCAGCTGTCATACCCCAAAATTTGCCCTCCTACTTCTCAAGACATTTCCCATATCCATGCTCAAGGATTTCACAAGGGTTGACCAGACAAACCCTTTCCTAAGCAATCAACCCAAACTAGGGTTTGGCCATCCTCAGATCAAGGTGGTTTCCAACACTTCCAATGGTCATCATGCCTCATCATATGCTTCAAAGAATCTCCATGTCAAGTTTCAACCTTACAAGTCAAGTTTCCTCAGACAATTGCTCAGATGGTTGAAAATCAGTTGTATTGGACAAAACGTCAACTGTGGTCAACATACAGTCAAAATTCATAATTTTTGGTCAACATCAAAATTTTGAAGTAACATTCATCATTTGATCAAGGGTTGATCATGATTCATCAAGAAAACTCAAGGTTTCATCAACAGTCAAAGTTTCTAAATTGGGCTTTCTCAGACAAAAGTCAACAGAACTTTGACCAGGCATAACTTTCACATACTTTAGCAAAATATTTTCCCCCACCTCTCATTTTGAAGAGAATTCAATTCTCTGCAACTTCATGTCTCACAAGCTTGGTCAGAAAATGCTTCATTTGGAAGATATGGATCAAAACATTACAGGTCCTTTTCAAAGTCAACAAAAAGTCAGCTTTTTGTAAAGAAGTTTTATGGAGCATGGAAACTTCAATTGAGATGAAACCAAAGAGGTTGTTTAGAGGACATCTAGAGCTTTCTAAAAAAGTCCAAGAACACCCAAAAATGTTAAAAATTGAGCAAGATACACCTTGCACAAGATGAGCATTTTTGAAGAGGTGCACAAGGAGAAATACTTGATAAAATCCAAAATTTTGCAAATGACCTAACTTTTCTTGATTCAAACTTGTTCCTTAGCTGAATTGGAACCTCCAAGCCCAAGGCCACGAATTTTATCTTTTATTTTCTATTTATTTTGGATTTTAATCATTTAAAAGCCAATTAAATTAAAATAAAAGGTAGAAAATCAAAATTAAATGCAA
Organism: Vicia sativa; assembly: GCA_021764765.1. Classification (NCBI taxonomy): domain Eukaryota; kingdom Viridiplantae; phylum Streptophyta; class Magnoliopsida; order Fabales; family Fabaceae; genus Vicia; species Vicia sativa. Next base: position 238,030,143 of record CM038795.1, read on the forward strand.
ATTGGATTTTTCTCTCATTCTTGAGGACCAATCAAGCCACACAAGCTGGCAAATTCAAAATTTGCATTAATTGGCAAAGGAATTGATTGAAATTTGATTAAAAAGGCAATATTTGGGTTTATACCAAATCAAATATTTTCTCATTGATTGGTACATTATTTCCTCATGATTCTTGACCTAAATCCGTCCACTATAAGTACACAATGCATTCACATGGCAAAAGGACGAAAATTCTGCCTCTAAGAACCCTAACAAAGCTCAAAAAATTTGTCTCTCAAGAAACTTGCAGCCCTAGTTTCAGATCATTTCAATCGATTCTAAGCATTCCATTACATTCCTGGAGGTCCCCTGAATCGATCCAGATATTCACAAGTCATCCAAACATTTAGAAACGTGAAATCACGATTTCGGTTTGCTTCAAAAACTTTCAAAATCGATTTTGATTATTCATGCATATTTAACATGTTTTGATTGTTTGTTTGTGTTTAGAATGATGTTTGCAAGCTATCTGGATGGTTTGATTTGAGTTTTGATGCATAAACCGAATTCCACCATTGTTAGGGTTCTTGAACACGAATTAGGGATTCTCAGAATAGGAAAAATTGGACCAATCTAAGGACATATTCATGTTCAGGGGACAATTTGCAATCGATCCATGGTCTTACATTTAATTTATATTACGTATTGCTTGAGTTATGAATTGCAGGGATTTAGCAACGGAGAAGCAGAAAACGTAGCCAAAAGTCTTGAAATTTGAATTGGAGAAGATGACTCTGCGCGCGCTTTCTGATCTGAAGGGTTCCCGGAAACCCTTTATATAATTTTTGTTTTATATTGTTAACAGATAACCCACATAACTCAGATGGCAAGACAGCGCGTGATCATTCTGAAGGTCCTGGGTTCGAGCCCTCCTTTTTTACTTAACATTTTGAAATTTCAGGTTTTCTTAGAAGACATGCCCAAGCTCCGACCGGCCTCAAGGCCCGAAACCCCAGGCGCACACTGGGCATCTCCAGCGAAGCCCAAATCCCATTTGGCACCTCCACAGTCTCCCAAATCCGACTGGGAGAATTCCATCAGAAGCCTTCTGATTCTCCTCTCTAACCTTATTTCTCATATTTTAATATTTTTCTTATTTAATTTGATTTCCTTACAAACAATTTTCTCATGCATTAAAAAATTACCAAGAAATATTTTCTTTTTGCATTTTAATCAGAAAAATGTTTATTTAATTTTTGACAAAAAAATTATTATTTTTGCATGCATATTTTAATTAATTGTTAATGAATCATTAAATTGACTTTTAATTGCTTTTCTTTATAAAAATCGATCCAGAAAATTCCCAAAAAATTATTCTATCATCTAATTATCATTACTAACCACAAAACCTTTTTTTTTTTACTAATTAATAAAACATTTTGCTAACATTTTCTTATTTTTCCGATTATCTATTTCTTATTCCGCATTTACAATTCTAGAAAGGATGTATAGGTCGCAAAGTTTTTATCATGTAATAGCGTAGATTTACATTTTCTGCCTTTACTTTCCGCACTCCTATATTATGTAACTGCCCCAAAGCCATGTAATAGCGTAGGACATTTACTTTTCCGCACTTTACTTCCCGCAATTTACTTTCCGCACCCTATAAACTGCTAGTAACTAGGCGTGTATGGCAAGACTAAAAACAAACGTAGATCACTTCTAATTTCCAAGATAACTTATCTGAATTCGACACACTCTTTTCACACATGCACCCCTTAGGGCACTTCTCTCTCGTTGCCTTTCGAATAAATGGTCAAGTCCCTCAAACGTAGAGGTATCCTAGCACCGTTGCCTACAAATATATCGTCATAGTCCATTCGATACAAAGATCATAGACCCACGATGTCGCCTACGAATACATGATCTCGTCCCTCGATTGTTGCCTACGAAAAGTGATGATCGTCCCTTCGAATGTGCTAGGATACTCCTACAAGTTGCCTTCTATGACCATCCGATGTCCCTTTGAATGTCCCTTTACATCCAACGAATAGTGTTACCTACCAACTAATGGTATGGATATCACTATTCAAAAGTAACGTAAAATAACACGAAAACGACCATTCTGAGTAGGTAATAAGACTTTTAGCTGCTTGCTCTATCAAAATACTTTTCACACCTCACACTTTTGTCAAAGTTAAAACACTTTTCAAAACGAAACATTTCCGAACACTTTGTATACATTCCAACGTGAATCATTACAAAGTCAAAGCGAAATGTCGTTTTTTCAAAACATTTTTGTCAAACACACAGAAAGAGATTTTTAAAGTGAGCTAAAAGCAACTAAGAGCCTGTAGATAACTACGGATGGAAAGGGGTGCTAATACCTTCCCTTTTCATAACCTTCTCCCTTACTCAGAATCTAACGAAGGTCTTTTTCTGTTCTTTTCACCTTCCCTTAATTGGATAAAAGAAAATTCGGTGGCGACTCTTGCTATCCGCAACATTTGCGATAAAAAGCAAAAAAAATCTCAAAGTCAGTTCTCCCACCGTATTACACCCATCATGCATCTCTATTCCTACTTCTCATGGAAAGGAAAGCGGTAAACACCCTACTTCTCATGCTATGTAAAAAATCGGTAAAAGAATGCAGTAAAAAGAGTAAGAAAATACCAAACGAATAATAATTTGTGAGAGCTATAGAAAATAGCAGAGAATCCAGAAAACATCATGAACTAATGACAAGCAATAAAGAAAATACGATAAGAAGTGCTTAGAAGCATCAACTAAGCATGGTCGGTATATGTAGCGAACACATCCGAATGCCAACAGAAACCTGCAAAAGGATAACCACCCAAGCAATGCAGACAAAAGGTACACACAACGTGTATGCAAAATTAGGATACATGTATCATCACACCCGTATAACAAAACCTGCACGAAAATACATTAACCAATGCATAGTGATCCACGGAATGTGTTATTGAAAAAGAATTCGGAGCAAAAGAACACAAGCTTGCGTATCGTACGCAGAAAGCGGGTCAAAATAATAATTTGGACAAGTTTCCCGATCACACAATCAAGCGATAATTATGTAATCGGAAACTACCTCGATGTACCTTGCATTATCAACAAACATGTCAAAAAATAAAAAGGAAAAAGTAGTGCAAATGAGGTAAAGAAGCTTGAAGAAGCATGGAAAAACAAGCATTTTACAAAATGATAAGTTGCAGTTTCAGTAGAGGAAACCGGTTTCTGGAAACAGGGAAATCGATTTCTTCTTCGATCCCGAGGAATTTTGGCCAAAACATGCACAGGAAACCGATTTCTCCAAAAGCGGAAACCGGTTTCTTCTTCGAAAATTTCAAGTTTTGGCTAAAACAAAAACTTTTCATTTTGTTTCCAGAAATCGGTTTCCTCTATCGAAACATCAAATTTTCATTTTGTAAAATGTTTGCTTCTTCATGCTTCTTCAAGCTTCTTTCCCTCATTTGAACTACTATTTTCCTTATTATATTTTTACATGTTTGTTGTTAATGTAAGGTACATCGAGGTAGTTTCTGTTTACATAATTGTCACTTGATTGTGTGATCGGGAAACTTGTCCGAATTATAATTTCGACTCGTTTTTTTGCGTTCGATACGCAAGCTTGTTATCTTTTTCTCCAAATTCTTTTTGCATAACTAGTTTGGCGCAGATACTCCATTGCGGATGTGCCGACACACATCCCGTGGATCACTATACATTGGTTAATGTATTTCTGTGCAGATTTTGTTATACGGGTGTGTCGATACACATTCTGTCTACCGTAGTACATTGGTTAATGTACGTTATGCAAGTGTTTGATTGATTTGGATATGTCTGCTACATATCCCGATTTTTCACACACGTTGTGTGCACCTTTTGTCTGTATTGCTTGGGTGGTTATCCTTTTGTAGGTTTCTGTTGGTATTCGAATGTGTTTACCACATATTCTAAACATGCTTATTTGATGCTTTTAAGCATTGCTTACCAGACTTTCTTTATTGCTTTTCAGCAGTTCACGAAGTTTTCCGAATTCTCTGCTCTTTGCTATAGCTTTTACAGATTATTATTCGTTCAATATTCTCTTGCCCTTTTACCACCTTCTTTTATCGCTTTTATAGAGAGCATAAGAAGTAGGGTGTTTACCTCTTTCTTGCCATGAGAAGTAGGAATAGAGATGCATGATGGGGTATCTGTTGCTGGATCATGTCAGGAACCCCTCTGGTTTATTTAAAGACCTGTTCAGGGAAATTTTGTATATAGTGTGCTACTTGTGCTTGGTGTGTTTAAAATCCTACACGTGTAGTAGATATTTTGTAGGTGTGTTTACTATTTGTTCTTGCATAGAGGTTTAGTGGTTAGGAAACCTATTATGGCACCATTATTAAGTCCTCATGAGAAAGGCACGCGGAAAAGGGTTAGCAACCAACCCCCGCAAAGTTCAGTCCCTGTCATCCCAGCTCACGCGAATCATGAAAGGTTCCTTTATCGAGTCATATATATAGTGGCAAGGGTTCCCTATTCTGACCCTGCACGTTTCATCCGTAGTTCGTGTCGTCATGTGTTGATACTCGCATTCATGTACTCTTCCCATTTGGTAATTTATACCAAGGCGTGAACGTCATTCCCACAGGTGAAAGCTTCTGGTTGACTCGAATGATTCACCCTCATTGGCTATGGTCTTTCACACTAAAAGAAAGCTCCTAGTTGACTCGGTTTACGCGCCACCCTTGGCTATGGTCTTTCTTTCCCCTCCCCACACTTCTATGTATCATTTGTTTGGGCATTGTGTTGATTGTGTGATTTTCCCAAAGCACTTGTTTGTATCCTCCCTTTGCATTCCTTGGTTGGTCAAACAAGGTGGAAGTTAGGATAGTTTCCCCTAAGACCGCTCGGTTAGGGTAGCTTTCGAGCTTAGACATCAGGATAGTCATCCATGCATGTTAACATAGGTAGATATTACTTTTTCATCCTTAACATAGGGTCACCTTTGTATGATAACATTAGGGATAGAGCTAGATAGTTCCCTTTAGATGTTTTTCTTCCCCTTTTGCATATTAAAACTAAAACATTTTCTTTATCAAATCTCAAAGCATGTTAATAAACTCAACTCCTTTCGCCAAGGTAAAAACAATCCACCAACACCAAATCTTTTTGTCTTCGAAACATTTTCTATGAAAACCTTTTCGATAAGGGTATTTCTTTTGAAATCCAAGCAAATTGTTAAGTGTGCGAGCGGCTGAGCATGAGACTTTCAATAAGCTACAACGCCAAGCATGAATTGCAATCGTAAGAATGCGAAATGGAATTTCTCATAAAAAACATTGCAGCCCACCAAATTTTTTAACTATAACTATGTAGTGCTTTGATCCCTAATTGCACAAATGGGTAGGTAGGCACTAAAGGTTCGCAACCGCGACAAGCACCACTAAAAAAACCTTTCGTTTTATACATGATATTTTGCATTCATTCATGTTGCCTTAGACATAGGTTGTAGATAGATAGCCACACCCATTAGATAGAAAGTATAAGTGGATATCATAGAGTACTACGGGCATGTGGGGTGCTAATACCTTCCCCTCGCGTAACTGACTCCCTTACCCTATCTCTTAGTCGAAATACCATGATTTCTCCCTCTCAGGTTTACTCGATGTTTTCCTTAATCTCACAGGATAAAAGACGTTCAATGACGACCTCATTGATATTTTATCCGATGATTTCACAAGTAGTTTCATCTGGCGACTTCACTGGGGACAGGTCGACCAAATTTCGGTCCATCCCGGAGTCGACCCTAGCTTTTATTTTCTTTTCTATTGGGTGTTTATTTATTTGCTCGCTTTATCGCACCATTCACTTGTATGATATGCATTGCATTTTATGTGACATTCATCTTTAATTCTTATATGTTGTTTACTGTTGGACTTGTTGTTCTCTTGATGGGGTGAGTGTTACCATGGTAAAAGGCCCAATACACAAGCTATGAGTGACATATAGGAACACTAGGAATAGAGTGGACACATGATGGCTATGGGACGTGAGGTTCAAAATATCGTATTCATGTTGCGCCGTACTCAGACGAGGTTTAAACGCGGTATTATCATCATCACGTAGGTGTTACGATGATAGTACTTAGCGGGAGAACTCTAGACTATGTCTCGGTATTTTTTGTTGGTGACTCGATATCGACATCTACATGGTTTGATAGTGCTTGTTCTGAGATATCCAAAACTATGGCCTGATTTTGCATGCAACAGTCCAACAGTGCTTAGTGATATAGAATTCTGGTTATGTCATATTGTTGCACCCCAAAATTTACCCTCTTGATTTAGGCTTATGTTTCATCATAAACATCATATTGCATTGCATTCATATCTCATGATAGGATCCAAGCTCTTTGGGTTCTCAAGACTCCCACAAGCTAAGGAGGTTGATTGTGTTAGCATGCCCTTCTGAGGGAATCTCAAGTTTCCATATCTGTGGATCTTTCAAGTCACCATGATGTATTATGCCTCAAGATATTCCAGTTGCCTCATTGATCCCTCAGGAATTGAAGTTTTGAAGAGAATTGGTGAGAAATTCATCTGTGGCACTCATCTGATAAAATTAGGGTTTTGGTCCTCTGTGGAGTTTGAAGATTGGGTGAGTCATTTTCTTGGAGTATTACCTTCTTATTATCATATGAGTTATCATGGTTCAAAGAATTGCTCAGTACACTCACAAGATTTGAGGTTTTGAAGCTTGATTGGTCACCTCCTAACACATGGAGTAAAATTAGGGTTTTGAGGAAAATCAGGATTTCTTCAGATTCTTCATCCAAACTTGATTTCACTTGTTTCTATATGTTGTTGAACATCTATGAGTAAAATATTGAGGCCCAATTTTGAGTAGAAGCAAGTCAATTGATCACAAGGGGCAAAATAGTCATTTTGGTCAAAGTCAGGAGTTGACCAAGTGGACTTTTGGTCAACCATCAATTCAAATATCAGATTTTCATTTTTCATGACCAAATTCATCATTGAATCAAGCAAATTGAAGAAATTGGAGTTAACTTGTTCTTGAAGTTATTTGAAGTTTGAAATTTTTCTCTGGGTCCACCCTATGGAACTTTGACACCTCATAACTTTCTCAATTTTTATCCAATGATTGCATGCCATAAATTTCTAGAAAGCTTGGAAAAAATCCTACAAAATTGCCAATGTGTAAAATTTCTCAAAAATGCACCATTTGAGAGATATTTGAGTTAGAAGTTTTGTGCATAAAATTTGACTAAGGTTGGGCAAGCATGCACGTTTCTGGGCATTTTCTGGGCATTTCTTTGAGTCATTTCCACAAACAGGTGGTGGGCATAGTGTTGAAGCTTATATATTTTGATTGGAATGGAATTTTTAAAAATCACTTCGTGCATTTTGAAGTATGCCATGAGAGCTTTAAATGGAACTTTGAATCATGTCATTTGGTGCAAAATTGATCAAGATACAAGGCTCACAAGTTGAGGCCATGAAACTGAATTCATGCATGCCCATGCAAGCCAGAAAGCGGGCGTGGCTGCCCAGATCGTGCCTTGTTTGTGCATGACTTTGAAAAACCATATCTCACTCATTTTTGCTCCATTTTGAGTGAACCAAAGCTTGTTTTGATCCTCATGCTATGAACTATTGATGTGTATCAAGAGGCTAAAGAATGCCCAAGCCATTTGTGAGAAATCTGAAGGAGAAAAAAGTGACACAAAGTTGATTTTTGAGAAGCTTGAGTTTGTGCACTTTTCCACTTGTTTTGTGCAAGATGTTTGAGTAAACAATGCCAGGGCTCGAAGCAAGCAGTGCCAACATGTATTTTTTCCATAAAAAGCCAATCATAGTTGAGCACATTTTGCTCACACACATTTCATGCACTTTCAAATTTTTATCATTTTTGGAAAGCTTGAGGATTCTATAACGTTAGCCAAGCATTCACTCATATTCCAGCTCACCAAAACGCAAGCAAGCAAGCATGAAATGCACCAAAACGCAAGCTATATTCAAGATGCCATTTTTACCACTTTTTTGCAAATAACGGATTTTGATTGAAAGTACCAAGATACCCTCTCTATTTTCACACAAATATAAATTAAAGGCTTCCCCAAATGCAAACAGACTCTCTCTCTCTCTCTCGTTTCCAGATCCACTTTTTGCTCTGCATTTTCTCAAAATTTCTCATACTTGGAAATGGTTGCAAACTGAATTTGAAGTAGATTCTCTTCACTATTATCACTCCATTGAAGATCTAAGAGCAAGATTGAAGTGTTTTCTCTTCAAATCCAGAGGCATATTTGGATTTATTTTCCAAATCAAGAGGTAAGATTCAAACTTCAAATCTGGATTTCTAGCTTGCATTTGATGAATTTGATGATTTGTATGCGTGGTTAGCTGGCCAAACACTAGGTTTGATGTATAATTTCAGTTGTTTGTGAAGCATATTGCATAGCATGAAGTTCTGAAAATCCAGATTTAGGATGATTTTCGTGATTTTCTCACTCTGATTTCTTTATGTGTGGTGGATCATTTGATGTTTTACAAGTTGTGTGTTGTAGCTTGCCATGTGATCTTTAATTTGAGCTTTGAATCATTTAATTTGGTTGAGAATTGAGTGAGATACGATTGTTTGAAGTTGCATGCATGAAACTGGAAAAAAAAAACACGCGTTTAGGGCTTGCTAGAGGTTAAAGATGATGTGGTGGCGTGTCCTGATTGGTCCATGCAATTTTTGAATTTCCATTTTAATTATTTCATAATTAGCATTTTGCATCGTTTAATTTTGCATTCAAAAATCATCCAAAAATTCTGGAAAAAAATACCATAGGCTCAAAATGATTTTAAATATTTTGTGGAATTTTTTCCAATTTTTTTAAAATGTTTTGGCCATTTAAATAAATTCTGACTTTAATTAATTGCATTTCCATTGAAAAATTCTTAAAAAATGCTTTCCGATGTTTAAAAATTCCACAAAAAAATATTTTGAATCTTGGATAATATTAATTTTGAGTTTCTGAAATTTATTTGATAATTTTTGGATTTTTGCATAATTAAATAATTTCATGCATTTTATTATATTTTATGCATATTTAAATCATTTAAAAATACTTCCATGCATACAAAAACCCTATAAAAAAATATTTTGATCCATTTAAATCATGTCTCATGCATTTTTGAATTTTATTTCAGAATTCTTGCATTTTTTCTATTTTTTAACAATTTCATGCATTATATTGCATTTCATGCATATTTAAATCTTTTAAAAATACTTCCATGCATACAAAAAATGTTCAAAAAATATTTTGATCCATTTAAATCATGTCTCATACATTTTTGAATTTTATTTCAGAATCCTTGCATTTTTTCCATTTTTTAACAATTTCATACATTATATTACATTTCATGCATAGTTTAATCTTTTAAAAATACTTTCATGCATATAAAAAATGAATAAAAAATATCCTAGCTCATTTAAACCATACTTCATACATTTATGATTTTTATTTTATAATTTTGTCATTTTTGTACAATTAAATCAATTTTAGCATTAAATACACCATTTGCATCATTCATTTTACATTTTATTTGTTTTTCACCACTTTTCTTGAAAATAAAAAATGCCAAAGATATTTTTAACCATGTTTAGGATGTTGAGTCACTATTTCTTATTTTTATAAATTTTTATTTCTGAATTTTACATTTTATATTAATTTTTCTTGTTATTTGGTCATGTGGGCATAAATGTTGATAGTATTGACTATTTGAATTTTGTTTTGACCTTTCCATGACTTTTCAACTTGGGCAAGGATATGTCCCTGACTTGTAAGGGATTTGAGCCCCTTATTTCATTTTTACTTGAATTTTATCTTCCATTTTCCTATTTTTGTGGAATTTCAAAAGTGAACATACCTTTGCCTAGTGTAATTGGATCCAACTTCAAATGTGAAGCTTGTGGATATGATTTAAGGCCAAGCATAGGGTATGTAATGATCATTTGAGTGCTCTAAGTGATATGTGACATGTTTTCATGCATTTAATATCCTATGTTAGTCACTAAGTGTATATCTTGAGCACAAAGTTTCATGGTTCTTAAAATCCTAGATTGTTGATGCATTGATTCTTTGACCCTTCTCTTGTATAGTTTGTGTTTCTAATTGATGTTTAGGAGGAATGATAACCTCAAGGATAATATTCTAAGACTTGAGAGACATTTGACCTCAAGGGATCACTTTGATCTTTAGTTAGAAATTTAATTTCCATATCATTGATTGCATCTTTGTGCATGGATTGTAAGGTGAGGTATGCATTCATGCAATTCTTTAAGAATTTACTTCTCACTCTCTTACTCCATCCTCATAGCATACTTAGGGTCTTGATTCCAGTATGATTGATTCATTTAAGCCCCTAACTTTCTCAAGCTCATGCAACTTTTGTTGATTAGAATATTACCAACCTTTGCTCATAGTTGTACTACTTGTGTTATATGCATCATGCATGAATCTAGCCATCTAATCCCAATTGAATCTTTTATTTCTACTTCTGACCTTGTACATTATGTAATCAATAACCCAATGCTCTTTGATTCATTGACTTGCATTTAATTGTAATGTCATCATGATGACCTACAAGAGCTAGATTTTCTTTCTTCTTCTTCTATTGTTGGTTGAAACATACCTTGAGGGATTATAGGTTCATGATTCTTGGGGTATGTCACTTCAATTGACATTACCTCCAGCTCATGACAAGCATCTTGTGAGGGTTTTATCATCACCCTATGACATACAAGACATCTTTCCCTTCCTACAAATCTTAATCAAGTTTGTTTGATCTAAGATGGGTGGTATTTTACTTTGGATGATTTTGTTCATGATATAGGTGATTTGTTTGTGAATGGAAGCTTTGTCTTCTACATTTGGTTGCTCATGAATCATATCTTGAGTTAAAATTATGACACAAGTCACACATGGTCTTAATTTTCCAATTAAAAATACTTTGTTTAAATCTTTCTTAAGTGTAACGTTTAACTAGCTTAGATGTTTTCAAACCTTAATCTCATGAACTTGTGTGTGTGAGCTTTTTATTTTGCTTGAATTGATTTTATTTATAGATTACTTAGGTCTTAAGATACTGACCTTGTGTGTTGCATTACATTTTTATCTTGCCTCTTCACCATGATTGATTCATTCACTTGTTTGTTCATCTACAATTAATTCTAGGGTTTAGAGCCATCCCTTTCCACTATTAACCTTTGCATTATGAATGGTTGTAGAGTATGACATTTGGTGATTGTTTGTGCTTATGTGAGAATCATGTTTATGTTCTTGCCATACATCTCATTTGTCCACAACACTTGACACAAACATTTTAGGACACATCCATCCAAGCACATTTCACCACACACTTCTAGATGCATGTTTAACTTTTCCAAGTTGCTTTTGTTTGTGCATTGTAAATAATGAATATGTATATGATGATCATGCATTATTGTCATGCTAAAATACTTCCTTCCACATTTTTTATGCCATTAGTTTCATCCTTTTTCATTCATGCATCAACCATGCTCCATTCCATCTTTAGTTGCATTCTAGATTAAATCTCTAACTAGTTTTTGTGTAGATGTTGTATGTGTGAAATTTGAAGCATCTTATGACTTGATAATGTATAACTTGAGTAGATTCTCATCAAATATCATCTCTGATCCCACCACCACTTGACACTTAGCACATGCACGCACAAGTACAAATACACACATATACGCACATGTTTACCCGCACTCGCACGAATCAAATGCATTTCTCTTGAGTGTCTTGCTTTTGAATTCTTTGTATGCATGTTTAAATGTTTTTGTTGATGAAATAACATGTTTGCTAATGTAACTTGTGTATCCTAACATCTCTTGACTCATTTCTCTTCATCTTTGCCTTTCCATGGCTTCTTTTAGATTGTAAACACCTTTTAGGTTAAGCATTTCAACTAGTTTTCGCACCAATGTTGTAATTGCATCCTCATGGCATTTCTTTTATGATTTGGTTATTAATTCATTTTTATGATGTTGGTACTGTAATCTCTTCATCTTGACACCTTCTTTTCATGTCATAAACCTCACACACTTAGATTCACTTCACCGCACACGTTTGTTGCATGTTTGCGCACTCTTGATAGATTTTGGCTCTTGAATCTTTGTGGTTTATTTTGTATGATGTATATGAGAATTGACATGATTAGCTACTGGCTTGTATGTATTTTTATTCTTTAATTGTCTATTAACTTCATCTAAGTCCATCGCTTCACACAATTAGCTCCTTGCATGCTTTTAGGATTAATTTTGACCTAGTTTGTGAATTAACTTGCTTGTGGGTGTTTATAATGATGCTTGATGTTTGTTAAAGTTTTGTATAAATTTTTAAATGAATGTTGTGTCTACTGACCTCACCTCACATGACACTTTGCATGAGCATAATTCACTCAAATTTCACTACATCTCCATCTTTCTTCTTCTTCTTTCTTTTTTTTAGCACTTGTTAGTGCTTGTTTGGTGTGCTTTTGCCAAAGCACTTTACTTGATCCTACCCCTTTTCTCACTTGGCTTCCCAACCAAGATGGTTGATTTTATAGGTTCCCCTTAGGTTTTGCTCGATTAAGCTTAGTCATCGAGTTTAGACATTAAGTTAGGCATCCATGTATGACAATTTTAGGTAGATTATTCCCCTTGCTTATATCCATAATTTAGGAGCAACTTTGCATGATAACATTAGGGTTTAGAAGTAGGTTAGTTTCCCTTAGCCTTTTTACCTTTATCCTTTTTGCATCCTTAAAACTAAAATCTTGTTTTTGTCAAGTGCATTAAAATATTCTAATAATCTGAAACTTTTTCCAAAGTAAAAGATACAAACCAATTAGTCTAGGATGTTTCGTCGTCCTGTTTGCTGTTGATGCTTCACCGTCCTGTTGCTGATGTTTCGCCATCTCATCCTTTGATGTCTCATTATCACGTTTGTTGATGTCTCTTTATCTCGTCTTCCGATGTTTCATCATCCCGTCTGTAGCTGATGTTTCGTCATCATGGAGGTGTTTCGTCATCGTTTACTGTTTCGTCTACTAATCTAAAAAACACAAACCAACCAAAACAAGTGGAGAACTACGGCTCGACTTTCCCATTGCGAGGGAATACGTGGCATCTGTCGGGGCTAGATCGAGCAACCTTTGTAAATATTTCCTTCTTTTCCCCGTGTTTTCTTTCCTTTATTATTTTCTCTATTTCTTTTTCTTTTCTTTTTGCATGCATTATACCATATACAGATATAGTTAGACCTTTACACCCATTAGATAGAAAGTAAAAGCGGATACCGTAGAGTACTACGGACGTCTGGGGTGCTAATCCCTTCCCCTCATGTAATAGACTTCCTTACCCAATCTCTCGGTCGCAAGACCGTGATTTCTTCGTTTCAGGTTTACTCGATGTTTACCTTTCCCTCTTGGCGGGATAAAAAACGTTCGATGGCGACTTCATTGATATATAGTTATATCCTTTGATTTTCGGCCGGGTGTTTCACATATCCGCATCATAAGCATTTTTAATTTTCCAAAAAATGAACAAAATAAAGTTAACCATCATTTGCATATCATTTTTCAGGGTCATTTCTAGAGTTTATCTCCATCAGTCATGGCAAACAACAATGGTGTCACGAGGGAGCCAACCAAGCATACTTCCTCCTGCAATATATTGTCTCTAGATTTTTCACAGTTGATAGGTTTGGGTGCTCAAGTTGTGAAGAATAGTTTGAAAGGTTTCTCGGAAAGTTATGGTGATATTTTGTCACTCTTGGACGTATCTGTGGATCTACATGCTATACAAGCTCTGCTGCAATTCTATGATCCTCCTCTGCGATCTTTTACATTCCAGGACTATCAACTACTTTCCAAACTAGAAGAATATGCAGGCATCCTTATATAGGAATTTTGGATTAGGTCCCTTTTGTGCAGATTCCTGTCAAGGTGGACTTTGATGCTATCATGCAGACTCTTTATTTGAGTTATAGTGATCTCAAAGGTGATTGGGTGGCTTTTAATTCAATTGTGGCTGTCTTAGTGTATGGTTTGGTGCTTTTCCCAAATATACCAAACTTTGTTGATGTTGATGCTATCCACATATTCATGAGCAGAAATCCAGTACCAACTGTGCTTGGCGACACTTACTACATCATCCACTCTAAGCATGGAAGTAGAGGGAGTATTAATTGTTGGTTGCCATTGTTGCATAAGTGGTTTTTGTCATATTTGCCTACTAGTGGATTGTTTGTGGAGACTAGCAATACAAGTAAGTGGGGACAAAGAATTATGAGGCTCACTTCACATTATCTGAGGTGGCATAACCTCCGAATGGTTACTTCAAGAGTTATTGTTGGGTGCGTTTCATTTCATAATGTTCCTCTGGATGGTAGAAAAGTTTGTATAAACTATAACCCCTGACTCGCGCTGCGTCAATTAGGGTATGCACTAGACGATAAACCTGAAGACAAGTATGTGGAACGATCTGTCTACTTTGAGAAGGCAATGAATCAAAGGTTGCTGAGAGACATACAGTCAGCATGGGAGAAAATTCACAGAAAAGATAAAATCACTTTTGGTGTAAAGAACATTATTTCTAGTCCGCCTTATGATAGATGGGTGAAGCAGAGGGCAGAAAAAAAATATTATTGTCATTAAAAAGGAGAAGACATTGTATGAGCAGCCACCTGTAACCTTATCAAATATCGTACATGCAGAAGAATATACCAAGATCCGTGTTGAGAATATCAGACTTCGTGAGAAATATCGAGCTTTGAATATAAAACTTTATGAGGCGAGTGATCGCAACTTTATACATTGACATTCAGTGGGAGTTCCTGCTAAGAGTTGACATTCAACAGCAGCATGTCCAGGTACTCCGCATATTTTGCAGTTAGGAGTTATGGTAGCCACGATGGCTGGAGGTATTGCGGTTAAGCTTTCTATTTTCTTGGTCAGAGCGTCTACCTTAACATGGACGCTATCGAGACTGCTAATCTCATGCATCCCACTTTTCGTCGGTGATTTCTCTCTAGGAGCTTTCTCTACTTGACCTGTTTCACTTCCCCACTGGTAGTGGTTCTGGGCCATACTCTCTATGAGTGCATAAGCTGCGGCATAGTATTTATCCATGTGTTCCACCCGCAACGACGTCTATCGTTAATCTCGTGTTATACAAGAGACCATTATAGAAGGTATGGATAATTAATCATTCTTCTAGCCCATGATGTGGATAAAGTCTCAACATGTCTTTATATCTTTCCCAAGCGTCGAAAAGAGACTCGTTGTCTTTTTGTCGAAAATCGCTTATTTGGGCTCTAAGCATAGTTGTCTTACTTGGTGGGAAATATCGTGCAAGGAAGACCTTCTTCAACTCATTCCAGGAGGTAACTGAGTTAGCTGGTAGAGATTGAAGCCAATCTCGGGCTCTGTCTCTTAATGAAAAAGGGAAAACACGAAGTCTTATCGCCTCTTGGCTAACCCCATTTTCTTTAACTATATCTGCATATTGCAGAAACATGGATATATGTAGATTAGGGTCGTCCATTGATCCACCAGAAAACTAGTTCTATTGTACAGCGGACAATAGAGATGGTTTGAGTTCGAAGTTGTTAGCCTCTATGGTTGGAGCAACAATGCTATTGTGTGGTTCTTCCTGCGAACGAATAGCATAAGATTTGAGCGGACGTGGTTGATCACCCATGTCTGGTTCTCCAACTGGTTCGGCATAAATTGTAGATTGAGAAGAGAGTTGAGCGTACGTGGCTTCTTCTAACGATAAAGCGCTCAGGTTCAGAAATTGGTAGCACTAAGTCTTTGCTTTTAGAGCGAGTACTTGGCATACAATCGGGAATGGTGCCTTAGTCTCTACAGCGTAACTTTAAGAGTTACGATATCAACTTGTTAGTCCCCAGCAACGACGCCAAAAACTTGATCGCGACTTTATATGTCTTATAGAATCTAGACCTTAAGTATATAGTCCTATCGCGTGTAGTTTTAAACATTATCGAATCCTAAGGGACTAAATGTTGATTTATCGTTATCTTAGGTTACTACGTAAATCTAAGGCTAATAATATAAATAATGTTTGGTTTTAGGGAACCTAACTGATTAAGATCTAGTTTAGATTCAGAATAAAAGTATCGGTATGTAATGGTCGGGCTTAGGGATTTAGCAACTCATTGACTTAAGTTGTATTATCAAAACGTGTTTCAGTAGGAAATACTTGTTTAAAAATTCTCTTCTCACACTCTCGTGTTTATTGATTCAGATCCTATAATCAAACCTACGTGAGTGCTCTCACTGTTTCAATTAGAGTTTAAAAATAGTTTTTGAAAATAAATAAAACCTAATCAACTTAAAAGCGCTCTCGTTGTATTTTAAGTTGATGCCCAATTACTAATGTTCAGTTAAAATATCAAACGCTCGCTTTATTGATCATAACTTTTAATCTGTACTTTACTCTCGTAACAAAACAGTTACATTAATAACTAGTAATTGAAACCAGAAAATTAATCTTTTTTAAAATAGAATAAATCGAGTGGCGTTGCTAAACCCCGTTGGCTATGTGACCCTATATACCGATAACTAAATTTAGCGTAGCATGTTAAATGATTCAGTTATAGCGCAACAGTGATAAACAGACAGTTCAGATAAAACATGCATTACGGATAAATCAGACATATAATAGATAAATAATTAATTTAGCCAATAAATAAATAAATGAACAATTAAATAAACCAATAAATAATTTAATTAAAATAAACCTGAAAATAAAAGGCAGAATATTTGGCAAGCTCCAGGAGTCTCCCACAAGTCGGTGAGATTCGTCCTTCGTTGTCCGAAAATTCAAAAGCGATGAAAGAAATAAAAAGGCGCAACTATAACATAAGGTTAGAATTGACAAAGGTTCGCAGAAATCCCCGATGTAGAAATTTCTACGAGAAAAGAAAGACAGAACTAATAAATCGAAACTAGAAATTAAATGAAATCAGAAATAAAATTGAAGCTGGAAAGTAAAACTGGCAGAGTAACGGTATAAAATTGCAGACAAAAAAAGGTCTTTTTGAAATGAAATATGGAAGCCTATTTATAGAGGTAGTGGCACGCTTGGAAACAGAGCTGTTGAGATTTTCTCGCCTCCTATTTCTCCTCTGTAGCGGTCTCACGGAGCTGGTTGAGTCACGTGCCTGACTTGCCTTAGTGAGAAAGCTTCGTCCCTGGTCCGTGACGGTCGCTAGGGTTTGTTGGAAGGGGTATAACGGTCGTTACACCCTTGGGCTTGGTGAGAAGCGCGTGGAAGTGGATTGGGCCTGATTTCTTAATTCATTTTTCCTTTTTGCTTCTTTCACACCTCCTATTTCTTGTCATACACCACACATTTCAATAAATGCTTCTATTTTGTGGACTTTGAGTGTGATTTATCCGTCTTTTCTCGACTTTCTTCGTACTTGCCTTATAATTGGTAAAAACCTGAAAACATAGAAAATATCAGCATAATACGAAGAATTAATTAAAATGCGGATAAAAAATCATATAATCAATCCAAATAATCGATACATTTTCGTGTTATCAGCGAGGGTTGAAAAGTTGGAGTTGGTACATAAACTCAAGGAAACGGGTGCAGAGAATTCTATAGCTTGAAAAAGAAGACTTGGGAGGGTGGATGATGTTTCTATTGAAGAGTACAAGAAAGCGCTTGAGAATGCCGAAAGAAGCACCAAGATTGTTTGAAGCTGCAGGCATCTCAACATAAACTGAAGGAACAAGTGAAAGACCTAAGACTACAACTCAAGAATGCCAAATTGATAGAGAAAGAGAATGTTGATCTCTGTGACGAGTTGAAGAAGTTGAAGGAAGCTCCATTCCTGATTCCTTTTCCAGAGTGTCAAGAATATAGCTAGTCGATTGATCAATGCCAATATCTTTGAGAGAATTTGTTCAAGAAGGATGTTGTCATTGATTGCTTCGTGAAAGTACAAGAGTAAGAGAAGACCAGAGAATTGATTCAAGAGACCAAAGAGTGAAGTACCAGATGCTTTCAACAAGATGGGCCGGTTTTCTACAAAAATATGGAAGACTTCACTCATTGATCGTACTTCGTTGCTTTGCTTTTCATGTAAAAGACCACCGCCAAGATTGTTGGTTGGGGCCCGTTGATTTTATCATACCCCAATTTTTTTACCTAAGATACCATATTATATCATCTACATATGCATCATTGCATCACTGACAAATTGCAAAACAAGATAGCTTGTGTGTTTATTTCTTGAGCCAAATTAGGGTTTAGAATCAAATCATTCATTAGTGCAAGATGTGATCTCAAAGTATTTGGAAAAACATGAAAATTTCAGTTTTTATGTGCATGACTCGAATCATGTACATATCATGACTCAAATCAAATTGAATATGGGAAAATAGAAGTTTTTCAAACTCTATGACTTGGATCACAATTTTAACTAGATTCTAATTAGGGTGCTTTATGACTCGATTCACAAATTGCACTTGATTCGAAGCAAACAGACACAATCAGCCTTTGCCGTATTTAATTTGAATCACTTTTATACTTGACTCAAATCACACTACTTTTCACATTTTTCTGTTTGGCTTTGCCCAAATTGAGTTGAATCAAGTTTTATACCCAATTCAAATCATGAGCCATTGTGACTCGAATCAGAGATATAATGTGACTAGAATTACATGAAAGTGGGTCAATTTATTTATGCGATCTCGTTTCACTCTACTTGCTCCTTTGACTTAAATCATGAAGTATTCTTGACTCAAATCTATCTAACTTTTTGCATTCATTTTTATGTTTAATCTCAAGCACATATAAGTTCATTTTGTCATCTTATTTTAAGAAGAAATTTCACAATCTACATTATGATTTTTGTGAAATTAACACCCTCTCATTTTTAAAAACTCAAAAACTCTTGCAACCAAAATTTCTTTCATCTTAGATCTTGATTGTGGAGATTTGTAATTGTTGAGGGAGACATGTCTTGAAACTAGTCGTTCTTGAAAGTTTGGTAAATATTTTTAGGAAGCTTGCAAGATTGAGGTTGTTGTCATTGGTTGTGATAAACTATAGAGAAAAGAAGAAGTTCTTCTCTTCAATTGACCTTGATGGTGACTATGTGGAAGGCTACGAATAAGATGAAGTGCCTCTCAATATTTAGACAGTTTTCCTCTCAAGAAATCGTTGGGTGAGCAAATTGATAATGTTGGAAGATTTAATAAGTGAGAATCTAGTAGAGATTTCACATAAGAGTTTGGCATACAGATGTATAAGTCAAGATCTTGATAACAAATTTATTTTTCTCAGTATTATTATGGATTGGTGATTTTATGAACTCATAACATTTGTCAAAACATTATTTTATATTCTCACCCAACATGACTCATGACATGAGCAGTTACTCCAACGATTGTTGAAGTGCTTACACCTTTAATTGCCATTATGATTGATTGTTCTTCTACATTTAGTGCATTGTTTAAGGGATGAGGGATTTCTTGAAGAGATGAATTCTTTGATGGTGTAGACATACTAACAAATTTGTCACTTCTCAAACGTATAAACACTTAACAATTGACAATATTTAGACGTGAAGAACAAAAACAAACATAAAAGCACATTCACTTTTTGGAAAAAATTAATTTTTCACACAATATATTCTCACTGAATGTGCCAATTTACTTACTGGTGTTTTTAGTAACAATCACGAGTTTTAGTTCACTTGTAAGATCAAACTCGAAAATTCTAAAGGACACGTTGTGTTAAACTTTTTATGAAAATGTGATTGTGCTAAAATATTTTTAATGTAAATACTCTAGATAGTAAATGCAGAAGTGGTGATATAGATAAACTAATTAAAGAAAAAATAGTAAAGCAATTGGATAAAAATGTTTGAATTAATTAAGAGTGAGACGTAAGCTCATACCATTCTCACAAATTCTTTACCTCTTCGACTCCGATGTGTGAATTTTAAATAGAATAAAATAAAATGTGAACTCTGATTATAACATTAAAATCTACTTATATACTTGGTACATTGATAACTGTCAACAATTATTGTCTTTTTAGAATTCGACATGTATTTTGCTACGTTGACTTTTGTCTTCTAATATGTTACCGTGTCTTAGATTTTTTGAACCGAAGGGTGGAAAAGATAAAAAGAATCATATGAGGAATATGCATGAGTCTTTAGTAAGAGGCATATCTAGAGTAAATAATTATTTTTCTTTGGGTTGATGAATTGATCTGAGATGATATGTCAAAAGAATCGGGATAATTTTTGGATATTATAAATAATGGTGCTAAAATTCAAGCATTCTTGATTGCAAATGGCTATATTCAGTATTTAGTTGGCAAATGATAAAAAATGATAGACAAGATTTTAAGCTCCTTCAATCATTACACCTTGTGAAACTAGCTCCATTAGTTGGCAACTGATAAAAAATGTTACTGTTAGATCAGGTGTGGAATTGTTCCATTTTAGGCCTAGCAGGAATATAGGCTCCTTTGTGTTCATGAGCTCCAATTATGGTATTTAGCTCCTTTTGTGTGTATTCTCTTTTTGTCATTTGACTTTAACAATCTCAAATATTGTTTTCTTTCTTTTTATCACTTAAAAATGTTAAAACATACTGTTACAAATTCATTAATTTGTGTTTGAAAATTTCAAACAATGGTAAATAATGATAAATAGTGAATGTTTATAAATTTTCTCTTTTTTGTTTTCACTTTGGTCATATATGCTTTTATTTGGTGCAAAACAAAAAGTTTAGAATATACTATCAAAATTACAACTTTTTCAAAATAAAAAATTAAAAAAAACTATGTTGACCAAATATTTCAAAGACTGACTATATAATAATGAATGAATGGACACAGTCTCACACACTCTCAACTTTTGATATAAAAAATTAGATAGTTTTTATTTTTATTTTTTATTTAAAATTTCAAATTATGAAAATTGTTTGAGTTTAAATCATTTGATATATTAAACCAACTACTGAGAAACAACATAAGACATCAACTACTCCAATCTAAATATGTGTTCAATGCAACTCGTGACAAAAGGACCGTCCATTTAAATTCGTTATGCAAAACTCGCAAATAAAATGGGTAGAGCAGATCGGATATAGTTGAAAATGACCTAAAACTTAACTCCGTCCTATAAAAAGTTGAGGGTGAAGTAGAAAAAATCCATGAATATTGCATTTTTAACTCTAAAAACATAAAAATTGACTAAAAAAATACATATGTCCGCAAAAATCCACATCGAAAACGGAATAAAACAAAACAATCATATTAAGAGATGAGAATCTAAAACGTTGATCCACCCTTAAAATATGGACAAAACGGACATCGTCCAATAGAACTGACCCGTTTTGCCACGCTAAGAAAATCCAACTCTTAACTATGTTTTTACATATTAACATTATTTTTCATCACAAAAAAGAACCAAACCAAATAAAGACACGTTTAAGAATGCATTTATTCTACCACATGTTTTCAACTGAAAATTTCAACTGAAAATTGAAATACACGGTGGTTTGGTTTGGTTTGAAACATTCTAAGCATTTTCCTCCGAGTTTCCATTCAAACGTTTCTAACACGTCCCCTACTTAAACAAAGCACCTTAATTTTCTCTAACCCCAATCCACTTTGGTCAACTCCACAATTTCCTATTCCACCATTTTTCCCTTCTTCACTTCAATCCACCATTGCTTCTGATAATTTGCTTCTTTCCTCTTTTTCTTCATATGGGGTTGTAAAGTTACCTTTTTTACTTGATGGGTTATCTCAAAAAAGTGTTCTTTTGATGTGAATCAGTGATTTCTATTTTGGGTTTGTTTCAATTTTTGAGTTTGTTGATAAAAATGGCTTCTTTTCTGAAAAAGTTAAGAACTTCTTCTGTTCCTCCTATGGAAAAAGAAGATAGCTTTAGTAGTAGTACTAGTAACTTTGAATATTCTTTTGCTGTTGTTTATACTGGTCCTCCTCTTGATCAATCAATCCCTGAAATCCCTACTTTCAGAATTGATCAAGTTCCAATTGCTTCTATAGCTCCTTCTCTTTCTCATGATTTCAATGTACCTGTTATTCAACCACTTGGTAAAGTTCTTCACAAGAATAAGCTTAAACATAAAAGAACCACTTCAGATTCTACTGTTTATCCTAATTTAGATTCTCATGTAGTTGAAATTGAAGCAGTTCATGTTCATGTTGATTTGAATGAGAATGAGGATGGAGTTGTTGATGATGTTCCTACAAATTCTGAAACAATAGAGTCAGGTTCTGGTTCTGGTATAGGGTTTAGGACTTCTGAGATTTGTTCAATAAGTGAAGAAGAAGAAGAAGAAGTAATAGTTAGAACAAAACATGTTAAACATCCTTCGGCGGTTACATTCTGCGACCCCGACTCAAATTGTGTGGTAGAAATTGAAACTGAGGAGTTTTCTGATTCGCAGAATGTAAGTGTACCTGTGAAGGAACATGCTATTAGACCAGGGAAAAAAGGGGCTTGTTATAGGTGTCTTAGAGGGAATAGTTTAACTGAGAGAGAGGTTTGTATTGTTTGTAATGCAAAGTATTGTAGATACTGTTTGATAAGAGCAATGGGACCTATGCCGCAGGGAAGGAAATGTCTCGGTTGCATTGGTTATGGAATCGATGAGAGTAAAAGAAGGAAGCTTGGTAAATGTTCGAGGATGCTGAAACAGTTGTGGTCTGAGACTTTTGTTCAAATTATGGAACGTGAAAGGCTTTGTGAAGCTAATCAAATTCCGGCCGAGCTTGTTCAAGTTAACTCGCAAAGACTTAATCGAGAACAACTTAATTTGTTGCTTCATTGTGATCATCCTCCGAAAGATCTTAAACCGGGATCTTATTGGTATGATAAAGCTTCTGGATTTTGGGGAAAGGTGAAAAATCTATGCTCAACTTAATACTCTTATGGAATGTATTATATGCTTTTCTCTCTGATATGTTAAATTGAACACATGAACATAGAAACAACTTATTCATAAGCTCTTATATGACCGTAATTTATTGACTACGCGCTTAATTAAACTGTTTATACTAAAAGCTATAATGCTTGATTATACAGAAAGGTCAACCGCCTTGTGAAATTATCAGCCCCCGGTTGGACGTTGGTGGTCGTTTGGAGAAAAATGCAAGCCACGGAGACACAAACGTGATGATAAATGATCGTGTGATTACTAAAAAAGAGAAGTTCATACTACAGGTTGTTCTGTTGGAAACTATCCTTTTCTTATTCTTTTTGAGAATGTTAAAGTTAAAATCAATAATGTTACTAAGAATTGTTGTTTGCAGATGGCAGGAGTACAATGTGAAGGAACTCCACACTTTTGGGTTAATCCTGATGGATCGTACCGCGAAGAAGGACAAAAGAATGACAGGGGATGCATATGGGACAAGGTAGGTGATCGTTGTTTTCTTTAAGTTTGGTTTTCATTGTAACAACGAGTCATCATTAGTTATGCTAGTGGTATTATGTAAACCGTAAGCCTGACTAGTGACTAATAGAAAGGTACGACGACCGATCAATAGGCAGAGACGTAGCCACAATTGACTTGACTGAACTTTATGGTAGAATATTATGTGTTCTTTGTTTGCATTTTTTGCACATGTTTTCTTTTGAAGTCGGGTTGATGTACTAACCGTTTCCTTTTTACAGGTTGGAACAAAGGTTTTTTGTGCCGTTCTGTCACTGCCAGTTCCTTCAAAATCTGTGTCTCTTAACGATGAAGTTGAAGCAGCTAAGAAACTCACCCTTCATAAGAAAAGACTTCAAAGTTTTTTACTCGTCGGTTGTGCCAATTCTGGAGCATGCACTATATTTAAACAGGTTGGTTGCTTCATGAAAATAACTTCTTCATCTCATCTATTTAAAATACCTCCATTTTTAGGTTTCTAAAGATTAAATCTTTTTTCTTAGGCCAAGCTTTTATATAATGCCCCTTTCTCCGAAAACGAGCTTCAAAATATCAAGTTGGTGATTCAAAGCAACCTGTTTACCTACCTTGGTATACTGCTGGAGGCGCGCGGAGATTTCGAAGAAGAGTTTTTGCTTGAAAATCGGAAAAGATTGTCTTCTGATGAATCCACATCATCTGGTGAAAATGTTGATACAACAACGCCCTATTCAATTGGCCAAAGACTGAAAGGTTTCTCAGATTGGTTACTCAAATGCATGCTGTCAGGTAACATGGATGCAATATTTCCAGCTGCTATACGCGAATATGGGCCAATAGTAGAGGATTTGTGGAGGAACGAGGCGATTCAGGCGACATACAACAGGAGAAATGAACTAAATATGTTACCTAGAAGCGCTAACTATTTTCTAGACAGGGTAAGAATATACTTGATTTTCCTTAAACTCGTCATCACATATGATAAATTCTTGTATAACTTAACATTTAGAACTAGAGTCATCTTTGCGGGTGTGCAAAGCGGTCTACAGAACATGACATCACACTATTTCATGCTTAAGCTATGGCAAAAAGGGCCTCCATACATATATTCCACGATTAATTCACGATTAAAGAGGGCCCCTTAAAAAAATTCACGACTCAACTAAAGCTAACTTCAGCTTTTTACAGAGGGCCTCTCAAAAGTTTGAGACGGCTTTAGAACTTATCACTAGATCAATGCTCTTACAGTGTTAAGCTCTTTTTCTATAATTTCAGGCTATTGAAATTTCCAAGATAGATTATGAACCATCTGATATGGACATTTTATATGCTGAGGGGATGTCATTATCCAACAGCCTCGCATCAATGGAGTTTTCGTTTCCAAAGTCGAGCAGAGAGGAGTCTTTGCATCCCGATTATCAACACGATTCTTCTCTCAGGTCAGATTTCTCGCATAAGTATTTGGTTTTTCTCTTCCAACACCTTTCTTACCCTACTTTTATGCTCCACTTACAGATATCAACTCATCAGAGTACATCCTAAAAATCTCGGAGTAAACTGCAAATGGTTGGAGATGTTCGAAGACACCGATGTCATTTTGTTTTCTGTCTCCTTAACCGACTACGATGAGTACATTGTAGACAACAATGGAGTCTCTACAAACAAAATGCTGGTATCAAAAAACCTATTTGAAAACATCATAGATCATCCATCTTTCAAGAAGAAGAAATTTGTTTTGATACTCACCAAATTTGATCTTCTAGAGGAAAAAATCGAACATGTTCCACTAAAAAAGTGCGAATGGTTTTCTGACTTCAATCCGGTTACAAGTTACAGTAAAAAAAGAAGTGGTAATGGTAACAATGGAACTATGCCATCATTAGCTCAAAGTGCTTTTCAATACATTGCTACAAAGTTTAAGAGATTGTTCCATTCTTTCACCGAGCGAATTCTTTTCATTTCTTTGGTTACTGGATTAGAACCCGATACGATCGATGAAGCTCTTAGATATGGTAGGGAGGTTATAGAATGGGAGAAATGGGATCCTTCTATTGTTAATGAGAAGTCTGAGATTACTTCAACAAGTGCTGAAGAGGCAAGTTCTTCATAAAGTTTTCTCAAAGTAATCTATTTGTATGAAGAATCATAACAGTTATGTAGTGTGCATAGAAGAAATCATGAATTCACATATAAGGGTGAATAAGTGATACAGGGAGTTCATAAATTTTTCAATATAGTTTTACTAGGAGGGACCCCAAATATTTAATTTGTATTAGAGCTCTATCTTTTTGTCATTGTTACAAAATTCTAATGTATATAAAAAACTTTTCATTTTTTATCATTTTCTTTTTTTAATATGAGCAAGAACAATAAGAGTCTTATCTCTTAAATGTGGCTGGTTACATGAATTGAATTTCATCATAATTTTATATCTATGACTATTCTTATATCTATGACTAATCCGTTAATCTCAAGATATTTCTTAATAGTTTTTCATATAATTTTTTTAGAACTTTCTTTATTTCAAATTGTTTAATTCTCCTCCATCTGATTTTATCTCTTTACAATATAATATATATGTCTTCTTTTTATGAATTGCACATCCAACAAACATTCTCATCTTTTTTATAAATATTATTCTAACATTCTCTCTAATATTTTCATTTTTAATCTTATTATATCTAGTCTTATCAAACATCCAACACAACATCCTCATCTTTGTTATACTTAATTTATTCTCATGTTAACTCTTCCTAAAATATTATGTTCGATCAACGTCACAGGTCTTACCCCCCGAGGTCCTCCTCAATTTCACCCACCCAACTTGAACTTGATGGGTTACACCCCTCCTCTATTTAGGCAAAAATCGTGTGTTTATAAGGCTAGTCTCGAAGTCTCCAACCTCTCAATTAAATCATCTTATCAAATAAGGACTTAATCATTTACAAAAAGTATACATCTCAAAGCTATCAAACTAAAGTGGGTGTTCAAGTTGAAACACAATGCTGATGGGTCGATAGCAAGACATAAAGTAAGATTAGTAGCTCAAGGTTTTCTTCAAAGAGCAGGACTCGACTACTCTGAAGTATTTGCTTCAGTAGCAAGATTGGAGACTATTAGACTAGTGGTAGCATTGGAATGTAACCAAGGTTGGTCGACGTTTCATTTAGATGTGAAATCAGCATTTCTGAATGGTCCTTTAGACGAAGAGGTCTATATCACACAACCTCGTGAGTTTTTGATTCAGAAGGAAGCGAGTAAAGTATATAAGTTGCACAAAGCGCTCCATGATCTCAAGCAGGCACCTAGGGCATGGAACAAGAAGATCGACTCATACTTAGTCGAATTGGGATTTGTCAAATGAAAATTAGAGTACGTGTCTATTTTCAAGTTATAGCACAAGATATAAAAATCATATACTTATATATCGATAACTTGCTAGTAACTGGAAATAGTTTGGAGAACTTTTTGAAGTTCAAAGAGCTGATGACAAAGGAATTTGAAATATCAAATTTGGGAAAATTGTCTTATTTCTTAGGCATGAAATTTCAAATGTTGAAGCAATACATGATGCTACATCAAAAGAAGTATATCAAAGAGATACTCAAGAGATTCATAATGGATGCTTCGAATCCTGCATCCTCATATGTCAAACCAAATGTGAAGTTGGAGAATAATAGAGAGGAAGACAAAGTTGATGTAACTTCGTTCAAGAAAATTGTGGGATATCTGAGATATGTGTGCAATAGTCGACCTGATATAGGTTTCACAGTCGGATTAGTGCATACTTTGGGTGAACCCAGACTGTCGCACATGAAGGCTGCAAGAAGAATTTTAAGAAACTTAAAAGGATCGATAGACTATGGAATTTTATTTCGACGAGATTCTAAAGGAAGAGAAGCAAAAATTACTTGTTTTTAGGTGCTGATTGATGTGGAGATAAGGAAGATCAAAGAAGCACAACTAGATATTTCTTTCAAGTATTTGGTGTCCTAATCTCATAGTGTGTTCGAAGAAGCAACGTGTCGTGACATTGTCATCGTGTGAAGTCGGATATATAGCATGATCCTATGTTTCATGTCAAGAAATTTGGATCATATCCGTACTTGAAGAAATGGAGGTCGAAATGAAGAAACTTTTAGTGTTACAAATCAACAAAAATTCAACCATAAATCTGGCGAAAAATCCAATTTTGCATGGAAGAAGTAAAAATATTGAAGCTAGGTTTCACTTCTTCAGGGAAAAGTTAAATCGAGGTGAACTTGAAGTTAGACATTGCTTATTTGAGCACAGTTGACCGACATCTTCACCAAAGGAATGAAGATCGACATATTCCTGAATTTGAGAAAGAAATTAGGAATAGTTCAGATCGACTATGATTAGCATATGTCTGACAACTTGGATTATGGGAGGGGGTATGTTGAAATATTATATTATATTTGATTAGATTTAATATTTAAATATAATCCCTGTTGTGTATGGCCAAGCTCAATTAGGATTGTATATAAATACTCATAGTGTGTATCCTTATTTTTTACAATGCAATTTCAAGTGAATAATAGAATCCTTATTTCCTTTATTATTCTCTCTTTCTCTCCTCATTAAAGTGCCTCACACACTAACCCAAGTTCTAGCTTTTGGATATGATATGTGACTAAATCCAATATTAAATTAAAAAGTTTGAGACTTAGGGTTGAACCTTATTTTTTCACCCTTCAAATTCCATAACTTGATGTGTGGAGCTTCTATGTGATTTTTTCTCCTTGCTCTCCTCTAAACTCTCCCATGATATAACTTTAGAGTCCAACCAAATACTCTAACTTTAGAATTGATCGATTTACCACTTGAACTTCCATGGGATTGTCTAAACCCTACCTCCAAGATCTAATGTTGAAAAATCTTTTGTTTTTTCACTCTTTAAATGCCATAACTTGATGTGTGGAGCTCCTACGTGACTCTCCTAACTCGCCTCTAGACTCTTGCATTCATACCTAATACTCTATGTTGGGTAGTCAAGCTCTTATCTAGACTTTTACTTCCTAATAAGATATAAATCTATCTGAGAACATGTCACCCCATATCATATGTGATAAGAAACTCATCTATTTTGCTAAAGTATGATATTAGATATATTAAGATCAAAAAGCGATGAAAAATACAATATATATTTACCCTTCACATTTATCTCACCAAGACCATATCCCCCAAGTATGCCCTCAAAACCTCTTGCTACGCTCACCACATCATCATTTAGATTCCCTCTTACAAAACTTTTGTCTCCTTGGTGAATATCCTGAATTAAATCTTTTAAATTCCACAAACAAGTTACTTTAAGGTGTTCTGATAACCCAACCTTATGTACATAAGAATCAGGTTTAAATATGTTTTTTGTCCATATAAATTACCAAAATTCGTTTTAGTCTCAATTATTTTTTCATGTTTTGGTCCTTACAAAATTATTACGCACATAGTTTTAGTTCCTCATGTTAAACCAATGTGTATTTTTGAATGATAATTTTGCAGACATGTTTTAAAAAATTCCTCGAAAAAATGACTCAAAATTTGATTTCTAAGTCGATGTTTTTATTACTTTTATCAATATTTTTTAAAATTTAAAACATTAATATTTAATTATTTTCATTTTAAAATTTTTTAACATTTGATAAGAAATATTTTATAGTATTCTAAACATGTATGAAACAATTATTCGAAAATTTAAAAGTTTAAGGGTAAAGAAACAGTTTTCAAATTTTTCAAAAGTTTAAAAGTTTAAGGATAAACAAACAGTTTTTAAATTTTTACAAAATAGAAGGGACTAAGATTATATGCATAAAAATTTTATAGAGACTAAAATATGTTATTTTTTATATGTCCTAAAAATAAAATTTAAGATATTTATAGGGATAAAAAACGTATTTAACCCTAAGATTTAATATCATTTAAGCTATTTGCTCGTGCTTTTTTGCCATCCACTGTATATTTCTTCCATTTCTTTTTCTATAATAATCCTCATTCTATTTCTCGATCTAAGTTTTCCAATGTATCAAATATTAAATCCAGGGCATTTAATTATTTTGTCTTTTCACTTGCCCACTTAATTTTTTGTAAGCACATGAAATTGATCTTCCTCCTAACTATATTATCCACTATTTTCATAGATTTCTAATAAGCATGTCCATATTTCGAAATTTATTCTTGCCACCCCCTCATTTATACTTGCCACCCTCTAAATTGCATGAAAAGACGATTTTGCCCAAGTTACCTTCATTGTTGAAATTTACGGTACACTGTGATTTTGAAAAAAAATTTGACGATACCGGAAATTTGGGTGCGATACCGGAATTTTCACTAAATCAAGTAAGATATACGGTAGATTTGATTAATTTTCCGGTAATTCGTACCGGATATTTCATAACTCTCGGTATTGCCTAACGTAAATTACGAAATATCTGGTATTATCGCCTCGGAAATTTTGAAATCCCCGGTATTTTCATTTGATGCTGATACCGGGAATTTTGAAAATTTTGGTACGTTTAAAATATCAGAAATTTTGAAATTTCCGGTATTTTCTATTTTTTTCAAAAAATGCTAAGTTTTTTATTAATTTTAACTTTGCTTGCAGTGAGGACTAGAGGCAGAGAAAGTTATATTTCCGGCAGGACTATTGATCGAGCATATACTATGGATCGAGCAGCTGATGAGGCACAGGCCTCAGAGGCGCATGGTGATCACCGTCGTCTGACCGGTTCTCATTGAAAATGGATGACTGAGCAGGCCGCGTCGGGGTTTCGTGCACCTCGTCGACGGATTGCCAAAGCTTCTGTGACATTTGTGGACGATCAGTCTCCTGTTCCTATAGTGGAGTAGGTAGTTGTATCGGAGCCGGTGGTTCAGAAGTCGCTTGCTGAGGAGTGGATAGTTGAGGAGCGGGTTCTAGAGGTGGTGTAGGAGCCGGTTCAGTAGGGAGTAGATGTGGTGTCTCGTGCTGATACAAACACCACGACTGTTGCATCTACTGAGCCACTAGTATGTGCAGATGGTGGTTTCCTTGGAGGACCTTCTGACAGGTCCATTTTGACGGTTTTTGCTGACTATGTCACTTATAGGATATGGCAGGGCGAGTTATGTATTATTGGTTTGGTTTAACGCTTAATTTTTATATGTATTGCACTATTTTATGTATACTAATTTATTGTAATTATGTTGTTTTGTTTCAGGAGTGTTCTACTTTATATTCAGGACATGTCAAATGGGAGGGTTATATGGCTAGACACTTGCCTGAGCGGTGTCTACGCCAGTATGGTTATGTCCAGGGCATCCCACGGTCGATACCACACGTCCCATATGGTGACATTTGTCGTTGGTTTCAGAGTCACATCATCACCTCCCCCGTGAGATCATGGATGTAGCCTTCAGGGTTCAGGAGCCTGGGAAGTGCGAGGATGGATACCTGGAGTGGTTCCTTAGTGTGTCACACCCTCGGGTCATACCACCGACTCCAGCATCTGACGCCCCAGGGCCTTCAGGTACCAGATATTCTTCCGATCCACCACCATCACCACTCCTCCTCCATCAGTTTACCAGGACACCCGCCTATAGCTCATCACAGTTACATTAGATAACATCATGGGGTTGGTGAACCCCGATGGTGAGGTTTATCAGGGGGTTAGCTAGGTTGGCCGACATTTCCCGTGAAGGGCGTATGTAGATTTTTATTTGTATTATTGTATTATTATGTGTATGTTATGACAAACAAACTTTACTTTATTGCATAATATTTTTTAGCTAGTACCTTTTCTTTCGATTACATAAAGAAAACAAAATAACACAAATAAGAAACTCGAATAAGTTTACAAACATCAGATGACAAACAAAAAAATAAACAATACTCCGATACATGAAAACCTAGGAACTACTGGATTCAGATTCATCTGGACGCTTAAGACACTTCATTATATCGTCAACAGATCTTCGAATCTCCGTGTCCAACTCGATCGGACCTTTGGTTATCCTACGGCGAAATGATTTCCACATGGCCTTCACATCTTCATCATTCCTCAACTAGATTAGGTTGTATTTCACCCAACCATCTGTACCAATGTAATCCTCCCGAAACTCGATCTTTGTCACCCTTCTGTTCTCTGAATCAGACAGCAAACCGTTCAACGTTTCCTTCAAGGAGGCAAAGGACTTAGATCCATGTGGGAGCTTGAATTCAATGGCAGGTTTGCGGCCGTTGTAATACACTTCGACCTTAATCAAATATTGAGAAAGAGGCATATTGTTAAGATGTGTTACCTAATAACCCTAAAACCCCTATTTATACAAATTGTTATACATTCTAGACCACACACAAGTGTCGGTGCAACCTGGACCCTTCAAAAGTGTTGGCAAAATCTCAACCGTTGGAAAAAACAAGATAGGTAAACATACCGGAAATTTCAAGCATATAGAAAATTTTTGGTATACCGGATATTTAATTATATTTGGTATACCAGATTATTTGAAAATACTTACGGAAATTTGGTCAACACCGAAAATTTCGTAATGACCAGTATACCGTATTTTTAAAATATATTTTCGAAAATTTTGTACAAACCAGAAAATTCCAAATTTCCGGTATACCGAATTTTTAAAATGTTCTTCCAAAAATTTTGTCCAAAAATCTCTTTATAAAAGTTCAAGAGTAAAATGGGAATAAAAATATTGGAGAATGCCAGGTATAAAATGAGGGATGGCAAGAAAAATTCTCCTATATTTTATGTCTCAAAATAAATCACACCCTCCAAAATTAACTTCTTTATCCAAACATATTCACGAAAATATATTAACCCTTACTTTGATTCCACTACATTGAGGCGGAGATCTTCCTATTCGTACTTTTTTTATATTGTACTCGAGTCACATAGTATATTTCTGAAAAAATTTGGTCATATTTGTTAAAATATCTATGGGGTGTTAAGAAAAAAAACATTGTTTTGTTCATTTTATTTTATTTTATATTACTAGTCAAATTAGACATTGTTTGCATAACAATACTATAACAATATAGCAAATGTAGGGAAAAAAACTTATATATACTTAAACATAACACTTAGTTTTATAAACAATTAATCATAAATTTTTTATTAATTAAAAAAAAATATAATATTTTTTCTCCTTCATAATCATGTGAACATTATAATATGTGAATTGAGTTTAACTCATTTTTATAAAATTAATTTGTAAGATAAATGATGTCGCTCTATATGATTTTTTTTTAAAGTCTATCTATTACTAATACCAGACATTGAAATTTTTTTAAGATACCATCTCAAACTCAATACTATTGAACTTGGTGCGTGAAAATAAATTTAAATATTTTATAAAATTGAGTTAAATCTAAACTATAAGATGATAAAAATATATATTAGTCGAAAATGTGTGAAAATTATCTTCCTTATCTCTTTCATTCATCGACTATTTGTTAACTATTTTAGTTTAGTCTTCTTATTTTCCCGGAATGAAAAAATTGGGTGAGTGAGATATATGTTTTTTATTTGAAATTAAATGAGTATACAATATATATTAGTCGAATATGTGTGAAAATTATCTTGGTTATCTCTTTCATTCGTTGATTATTTGTTAACTATTTTAGTCTAGGCACCTTATGATCATTTTGGAATGAAAAGAATGGTAGAGTGAGATATTTGTTTTATTTGAGATAAAATGAGTATTTGTTCTCAGTGCAATCTTGATTGACCTTAACCATGTCCAGTAGTTAGTTTCATTCAATAAAACGACCACAGGAGGTGCTCCAGGATTATGTGAGTTACTCAGATAATATGTTGGGTTGATGTATGCTTATTTGGAACAATCGTTGAAGGTGTCTTTCATCTTCTTCATTTCTATTGTTTTAATTTCATTTTCTCGATTATAACAAAATTATGATGTTGTTAAAAGTCCCATCTCTCAAAATATACGACTTTAACACGTCATTATAAGTGGAGAGAACCCTTATCTTACTAGCCAATTTTATATGGTTAAATTAGGTCCAACATGTTGTAACAAAGTTTTTTTAAGAAAGATGAAATATGAGTGATGAGTAGAAGGAGAAGAGATAAGAGGAATTATATTGAAAGTTCTAATTTTCGCTTAGAATGAATTGTGATATCTCTTTTTAAAAGTTACAAACTAAACAGTCTTTTATATAGGCTTACAAATCCAAGGCCAAAATACAATTCACACGTTACTTAACTGTTGTATTCGACCCAGTCGAATACAACTGACAACTTATACACAACTAGTTGGTTTGACATTTCTTCGACACTACTAGTTCGAAATACAATCAAAGAACTTCGACAGAACAAGAATTACATCTTCTAACACAACCCCTAATTCATGTTATTGAGACTTCTCATCCTGATGCTTCTCTTTAACTCGTTAAATCTGACTTTCTTCAGCGGTTTGGTGAGTTTGTCAGCTAGTTGTACTTCTGTCTTGTAATGCTCTAGTTCCACCTTCCCTTTGTTAACTTGATCCCTTATAAAATTGTAAGTTCCTTAAGTTTGAGGATTGACTTAATTTTTGTAAAATAAATAAAAGCAGCAACAATGTAATGCACAATAGGACATAACATAGCAGGTACAACAGAAGTCCTATTGGAAAGTCAAGACATGTTGTGTTGAACTCATTCAACATCTGGAACAACATGTCGAAGAAGATGTCCTAACATGAAGCATTCGATATCATGCCTGCAAAACTAAATAATGAGATTTGGTTATGATTTAATTATGCAGAATATGTGGAGAATATTATGCATAATATATAGAGCAGATTTAGAGGCATATTTAAAGATCTAAAAGATTCAAGGAGACTTAATCTGAAATCAAGGAGAACATTTAGGAAACTAAATATTGAAGACCTATTTTGTAGGAGAATCTTTTGCAGAATTGTAACAACTTATTTGTTGTTACTTGGAGCCTAAATTATGAAGATATATTAGGGAGATTTTATAGGAGAATCTCTTGCAGATTTGTAACAACTTATTTGTTGTTACTTGGAGCCCAAATCAAGGAGAACATTTAGGAAACTAAATATTGAAGACCTTACTTGTAGCAGAAGTTTTCTGCAATTTGTTACAGTTGACATGTCGTTGTTTGAAGGCCCAAATCCAGTTGAGAAGAGGATATAAAATAAGGTTTTGTAACCTAGTTTTAGGCACCACCCGTGATTTATCTTGATGTAGTTTTTAGGGCTGATTCTCTCACCACTCTCTAGAAGAATTAGTAGAGTTAACCTCCCGGGTTGTGGAAAGGTCACCAAGTTTACCTCGAATCCTGTAGGCAAGAGGAGTGTTGTTCTCACTCAAAAGCTGTGAAGTAATGAGTTGAGTTATGTTCTTGGAGGAAGCTATGAAGTAACTCCAAGATGTGTCCTAAGTTAGAAGCAAAAGGCTTTAACTCTTAGGTAGTTTGTGATAGAAGTGTGTCTTCTACTTTTCAGGTGTTGAATAGTTGTTGGAAATTAAGTCGTTGATGCAGTGGCTGAGATATTGATTGCTAGACATCATTGCGATGATTGGAAGTGGGGTAGGGATATTCCATATCTAGTGAGGACCTAGGTAGAAGGGTCATTGGGTAGGGATTAAGTGACGGGTTGTAAACGGGTGAGATTAACTCTAAATTAATACTGCTGATAGTGAACTTTATTCCTGGCTTGGTATGTCCCCAAATGTAGGAGAGTTTCTCCAAACTGGGTGAACAATTTACTGGTGTTATTTATGTTTCCTGCACTATTTTACCTTGCTGATTTTTTAATGTCAGATCAAATGTCTCGACATCCTTATAGGACATCTGAGTCTGCTACACCAGAATTTCAATTGGTATCAGAGCAAGCATCCTGTCTATTTTTGGATGAGATTCATGGGGGATACTTTCTTGTCATGTGCTAGGTTTGTACTCAATAATTGTTTGAACAATGCTAGTTCATATTGTGTTTCTATGGTACCTAGAAGTGGAGGATGGACCATCTGTAATAGGCCGAGATGTGGATCTGTTTGAAGGTGTAAGGAGTGGTAATAGCAGGCCTGTGTGCGTCTGTTTTGCTGGTTTGATTTATTTTCAAACCATGAATGAACGGTTGTCATCGGTTTTATGGAGCTTATATATTTAGGTGACTAAGTCATGCCTAAAGGACGATAAGGAGTTTTCTTATTTGTTTCCGCTGCATTTATGTCTGATGGAAAATTCCTGATGTTTGGTGAAGTGTCCTTCAAGATATTGTATTATTCTATTAAGAGAATGGGATGATTCTTGTTGCACTAAATATTGGCATACTTGATGCTTTGGGTGCTACACAAATGTGTTATGAACACATGAATTTGGAACCTACTCCTGGTCTAGAAAAGGAGACATCTAGAGGACTATATTGTCACTTACTGGATTAGTTTTCTTCTGATCCAAGTAAGAAGGGTTTGCAGAATTTGAGCTCAAGTGTTTGATGGAAATTTGAGTATTTATGCAGTTCTTTATTTCTTCAGCAAAGAAAGGTTGTGTTAACCAGAGTGAAGTGTAGTGTCACTAACCAAATCTGGTGTAATATGTGGTTTGGATATCTGATATGTCTTCCAGTTGTAATGAAGAATCCACTTATACCGGTATTGTTTAACCATTTGTGAGAAGGTGGATCTAACTGATATCCATTTGTTGAAGAAACTGTTCTAGTGATATAAATATGCATATAGCTGACTACAAATACTTTGTCGGGAGCTGAGTAATTGTATAATGTGTATGTTTATCTTCACAAGCCTATGTTGTGTAATAGGATCACCTGTTATATAGATTTCGTTCTCTGATGAAGATGCACATGTGAATGATGGCAAATATCTTGACGAGAATTGGATATT
The DNA here is from genome assembly GCA_021764765.1 of Vicia sativa. Lineage (NCBI taxonomy): Eukaryota > Viridiplantae > Streptophyta > Magnoliopsida > Fabales > Fabaceae > Vicia > Vicia sativa. The sequence goes on from CM038795.1 coordinate 238,066,533, forward strand.
TGTTTGATGAATGTGTGAAAGTCTGAAATTTTATTCCTTTGCATCAAAAAAACTATGAGAGGTGATATCTTCTTGGTTTCCAGATATCTGAGTTGGACTGGCTATGTTACTTTTGAGCTTCTTAAAAGACTTTGTGTAAAAAGTCTTCTGGATTATGTACCAAGAATTAAGAGGGTTGAGTTCTGGGATATGGAGAAGTTGATGATGTATATGATGTTGTAACATCATAATTATTGAAGATACCAGATTGTGCTAAGGTTCAAGAAGAAGTACCTCTGGTTATATGGATTGGATGTATAGATTATGATCTTGATGATCGTGGCATGTGGATGGAAGAGATTATCATATAGAGAGACCTGATCAATCTGCTTGGTGTAAATATGGTTTCTTTTACTACAAGTGACGAAATATGGTAGTCTAGACCTTGTGTAGAAAACAACCTAAGAACATCTAATTTGGAACATGAAGTTTGAAGTGAAGGACTCAACAGGGGTACTCATGAAGATGTGTAAAGAAGAAAGCTGTCAGTTTTACCTAGTGTGAGTAGGTAATCCTATCTGAGTAATTGATTACAAATACTTTGATGGAAGCTAAGTGTTTGTCTGATGTGTGTATGCAATTCTGACTTCTGAACATCCTACTACAAAATATAGTGAGAGTTTTTTCTCCTGTTGTATGGTTACTCTGAAGACGATATCCTATGAGATCCTTTTGTGAGAATGGGGAGTTTTGTTAAAATGCATGACTAGAAATAAGTCCCTTGGATGGGGATTCCAGAACCAAAGCTGATAGGTTTTGTAGTAAAGTTGATGATGTCCCAAATAATGTTGTAACATCATTGTTGATGATAGTATGTGGAAGAGACTTGAGACTATGGATCTCGATATTCTATCACCTCATTTAGAAGTGGCGGTTCTATCTTTGGTTTAGAATAAGAAGATTCTGAGTTTTTCTAGAGTAGTATGCTCAAGAAATGCATAATTACTATTATGGTTGGAAGACTTTACTAGTATCAGCAACTACTAGTAAATGTAATATGCAGAAGCAAAAATTAATCACCACGGTTGTGAAGGGGTATTGAGATCAGCAAAGACAATGTACTTCTGCTTCTAATCATATGGAAAGTCTTTTAAAGACTAATCTTTTCAAGCCAGAAGAATGATGTCGAACAAGAAGTCAGAACATATCTCAAGACATGTTTTATCCTTAAAGACCAGCAGAGATAGTTCTTAAACTTTTCATTTAAGACGTGTATTGATGGTGTATATCACGTGTTCTGACTTGGTGCATGTTTTGGAAACTGTCATTTCCAAAATAAAATGGATGTATTAAAGGCATTCATTGCTTTTAGTCGGTGCACAAATTCACCTGATGTGATTTTTGTTGAAGTTGTGTTTCTTGACCAAGACAATTGTTACAGTCTAGGTACATTACTTTAGTTGCTCAGGTATTTAGAGTGTTTTTTGTTTTGTTCTTTTTCTTTCCTTCACTTTTGTGTGTGTCCTTGTTTGTTGTGTTCTTATGTCCTTTGTTCTGATATGAGTAAGTTTAGAGTTTGTGAAGGTTATGTTAGTCAAATTTGTGGCAAACATAAAGGAAAAATGGTAGTTTTTAGACGTTGTTAAGTCTGAGGTCAATCTTTGCAGCTTTTTCAGCAAAGATGTTGAATAAGACGTCCTATTCTGAGTCTGTTTGTTCTTGCAGTTTTTGCAAGTTTTTGTTGTGTGTTGTTTTAAGTTGTGAACACATATTGTGTCTTGTGTTCTGAGTTATCCAATATAGAGGTCCGGTTCTCTATGCTTGTAGATGGATAGTTCATTTTTTGGTCTTTTGTTTCCTCTTATGCTTTAAAAGAAGATGATGTGTCTATTTGTGTCATAGCATTGGTCTTAATTTGAGGGGGAGTATTTAGTATCTTCTTCCTCATGTGAATCATGGCCTTAGTTTTTCTCCTTCTTTGTGAAGATGGTGTTTGTGGTGTTATGTTTCTTGTGCTATAGTGAGTTCTTCTTCAACAAGCCTTTGTTATATTATGGCTAAAAAGGGGGGAGAAGTGGTTATATGGTTGTTTTGATGTTATCTTTTAAGAGAAACTTTTAAGGGGGAGAAATATATGTTATTGCTGGTGACTCATTTAAAAGAGAGATAGAGAACATGTGTGCAGAGGACACTGGATGTTACTACTGAAGAAGTTTTTTTGTTTTGTTGTAATCTACTGTTGTAATATTTATTTACTTGTTTTAGCCAAAATTTTCCAAAGGGGGAGATTGAAAGTTCCTTAAGTTAGAGGATTGGATTATTTTTTGTAAAAAAATTAAAAGAAACAGCAATGTAATGCACAATAGGATATAACATAACAGGTACATCAAAAGTTCTATTGGAAAGTCAAGACATGTTGTATTGAACTCATTCAACATCTGGAACAACATGTTGAAAAAGATGTCCTAACATGAAGCATTCGACATCATGCATGCAGAACTAAATAATGAGATTTGGTTCTGATTTAATTATACAGAATATGTAGAGAATCTTATGCATAATATATAGAGCAGATTTACAAGCATAATTAAAGGTCTAAAAGATTCAAGGAGACTCAATCTGAAATCAAGGAGAACATTTAGGAAACTAAATGTTGAAGACCTATTTTGTAGGAGAATCTTTCGCAGAATTATAAAAACTTATTTGTTGTTACTTGGAGCCTAAATTATGGAGATATATTAGGGAGATTTTATAGGAGAATCTCTTACAGATTTGTGACAACTTATTTGTTGTTACTTGGAGCCCAAATCAAGGAGAACATTTAGGAAACTAAATGTTGAATACCTTACTTGTAGCAGAAGTTTTTTGCAATTTGTTACAGTTGACATGTTGTTGTTTGAAGGCCCAAATCCAGTTGGGAAGAGGATATAAAATAATGTTTTGTAACCTAGATTTAGGCACCAATCATGATTTATCTTGATGTAGTTTTTAGGGCTGAGTCTGTAACCACTCTCTAGAAGAGTTGGTAGAGTGAACCTCCCGGTTGTGGAAAGGTCACCAACTTTACCTCGAAGCTTGTAGGCAAGAGGAGTGTTGTTCTCACTCAAAAGCTGTGAAGTAATGAGTTGAGTTATGTTCTTGGAGGAAACTATGATGTAACTCCAAGGTGTGTCCTAAGTTAGAAGTAAGAGGCTTTAAATCTTAGGTAGTTTGTGATAGAAGTGCGTCTTCTACTTTTCAGGTGTTGAAGAGTTGTTGGAAATCAAGCCATTGATGCAGTGGCTAAGATGTTGACTGCTAGACATCATTGCTATGATTGGAAGTGGGATGGGGATATTCCATATCTAAGGAGGACCTAGGTAGAAGGGTCATTAGGTAGGGATTAAGTGAGGGGCTGTAAACAGGTGAGTTTAACTCTGAATTAATACTGTTGATAGTGAACTTCATTCCTGGCTTAGTATGCCCCCAGATGGGGGAGAGTTGATCTGAACTGGGTTAACAATTTATTGGTGTTATTAATGTTTCATGCACTGTTTTACCTTACCTATTTGTTAATGTCAGATCAGATATCTCGATGTCCTTATAGGACATCTGAGTCTGCTGCACCAGAATTTCAAAAATGATACCTTTTTCTATGTGTTTACTTCGACCATGACACATTGGGTGATTCGTCAGGTCAATAGCTGACTTGTTGTCGATAAATACTTTATCTTCTTAGGTTCTATTATCTTGAGTTCTTCAAGCAACATTCAACTCATGATGCTTGGCATGCAATATATGATGCAACGACATATTCCATTTCATATGATGACAAAGCCACAATGCTTTGCTTCCTTAAGCTCCAAGAGATTGGAGCACATTCCATCATGAAAATGTAGATTGAAGTACTTTTCTTTTCGTCTTGATCTTTAGTGAAATATGAATCAGTGAATCCATGGACTTCTATATATGTGTTGTTCTTCGACTTCCTTGGAAACACCACACCATGATCAATTGTCCCCTTTATGTATCTTAACACCCTTTTTACCGTAATAAGATAACACTCTTGAGGTTTCTCCATAAATCAACTCAATAATTCGATACTTTGACAAATAGCAGGTATAGTATTTCAAATATATCTCAAGGATCCAATAATTTGTTTGTATAGTGCCAAACTTACAAATTCATAAATCATTTCCTTTTTCAACTTTGCTCAAGTTTCTTACAGAGTGGCAGTTGCAGTACAACTTCTCATATTGAACCTCTTCGATATATCTTGGGCATACTATGTTTGATGCAAAAATATTCCTTCTTTAATGTCTTAGAATTTCATCCCTAAGAAATATGACAGATTCCCTAAGTCAGACATTTCAAATTCCTGCATTAGTTTTGACTTGGCTTTCATTATCTCAGCTTCGTCTATCTTGTAATTAGTAAATCATCTACGTAAAGGCATAAAATGATTCGACTGACATTGTTGACATCATTTACATACACTCCATGTTCAGAGATACACTTTGGGAAACCTGCTTCGATCATGAAGCAATTCATTCTCCTATTCCAAACTCTAGGAGCTTGTTTCAAACCATAAAGAGCCTTCCTTAATTTATATACCTTTGTCTCCTTCCCTTTAATGTTGAATCTTGATGGATGAGTAACATAGACCTCTTCTTCCAATGGTCCATTGAGAAATGCTGACTTTACATCCAACTAAAGCATCTCCCATTTTCTATATGCTTCTATTGAAACAATAATTCTGATTGTTTCTAGCCTTCCAACAAGTGCATATAATTTGTCAAAGTCAATACCAGATTTTTGTAGAAAACTTCTCGCCACCAGTCTTGCTTTATACTTGGCAATCTCACCATTTAGCCTTCGTTTCACCTTGTAGATCCACTTTATATCGATTGGCTTCTTATTAGTTCTTTCGACAATCTCCCAGATATTGTTATTCTCAATTATTCTGAGTTCTTCTATCATAGATTCACACTAATTCTAATTACTCATGGCTAGATCCAAATAAATTGGTTCCTCTTCAGCCATCATCACAGCTTCTTCCATTAGGTCACCATATTCATCAGCAACTTGATATGGAAATATTTCATATCCAGCTAGGCTTGTTGACTCAGTTCTTGTTCTTATCGACCTTCTTGCATTCTTCTTAGGTGGTTCTTCATTCTAACTGGTCAAAGTATCATCTTGTTCATTTTTACTGGTTGTAGCCTCATCTTGTTGATCTTCTTCAAACGCAGTTGTGACGATATCTGATTCCAGTCGAACCGAGCCTTGACTCCAGTCCCACCCTTTGCTTTCATCCTTAAAACATCTTGATCGATTACTAGTTTATCATTGGTTGGAGAATACAACTTGTATGCAGTAGTCGTATGGTAACCTATGAGCATCGTTGTCTCACTTCGACCATCTAGTTTCTTTCTCAATTTTTCAGGTACATGCCTGAAGCACATTGATCCAACAACTATAAGATGATTCACATTTGGCTTCGACCCTTTCTAAGTCTCATGCGATGTCTTTTCGACCATCTTCTTCGTTGGATACCTGTTTAGAATATATACTACTGTCAAAGCTGCTTAAGCCCAAAATCTTTGAGGCATATCTTTAGCTTTCAACATACATATCGTTATGTACTATATACTTATATTCTTTCTCTCGACTATGCCCTTATGACGATGTGTATAGAGTGCAATGACCTCATGATTTATACCTCCATCATTGCAAAATCTGGCAAGTTCAATAGAAGTATATTCACCACCACCACCACCAGTTCTCAACTTCTTTAACTTGCATCCACTTTGTTTATCAACATGCAATTTGAACTTCTTGAACTGTGTGAATACCTCACTTTTCCTTTCAATAAGGTAGATCCACATATGTCTGGTGAATTCATCAATAAAAGTAAGAAAATACGCGCTACCTCTATTTGACTTTACTTCGAAAGGTCCACACGCACACACCAGAATAAATCAGCTCGACTTTTTGTATAGATTTCACAGGCAAGTAATGTTTAACACTTCCTAGCCTGCTTTGCTTTGCAACATTCCTCGCACACGTTCTCTGGTTCCTTTACATAAGGTAACCCAAACAACATCCTTATTTGGTTGAGCATACCTAAACTTCCGAAGTTTGGATGTTCATACCCATGGTGCCATAGCCAATTCTTGTCTTCTTCTGTAGTTAAAGCAAGACACTTGTGATCTGATGTGTTGATCTCAATATTGAATGTTTTATTTTCTACCAATGGTACTTTCATTATTAGCCTTCCATCATCCCTATATAACTTCATTTAATTCTTTTCTAGCTTCATATTGAAACCTTTTGCAAGTAATTGACCTAGACTTATTAAGTTACTTGTCATAGAAGGTACATACAACACTTTAATGATAGTGGCTTTTCAACCATCCTTTCTAACAATCAAAATATCTCATTTACCACCTGATTTGATGTTCATGTCTGTCATACCCCAATTTTTTTACCTAAGATACCATCTAATATCATTCACATATGCATCATTGCATCACTAACAATTTCAGCACATAGAGATCGTGTGTGTGCTCCTTGAGCCAAATTAGGGTTTTGATCAAAGTTTTCATCTGTTCAAGATATGATCAATTATGGTTTGAGTGTCCACTCACCTCAAATGATCTATCTTCATCAATCATCAACATTTGATCTTCAAATTCCCATCATTTCTTCAAGATCTATCTTGAATCGACCAATTAGGATTTTGATCGAGGGTGGTGTATCATTGATTTTTTGCTCAATGAATGACCTAATTGCTTGGAGAATGATCTAAAAATCATCAATGCAATATCTTGACCTAATTTCTTGATTCAAAACATTCTAAATGCCATGATTGATTCACAAAGAAAATCTGAGTCATTTGACAAAAAGTCAACTGTTCAAATCAATCAAACTTTGACTTTTGGTCAACTTTTTGAAATCCAAATTTTTTCAATCATCAAATCATTTCAAATTATCCATCATGATCATAAAAAATCAAAATGTGTGAGAAAGTCAACAAAAAGTCAAGATTTGAAAATTTTCAAACACACAAATTTTTTCAAGTGTTTTAAACATGGTTTTTCACCATTTTCATGGCCGTTTTTCACCTAGATCCATTTTGATTCAAATAAAAAATCAAAGCATGAAAGTTGTAGATCTTGTTCCAAGTTTCCAACATGTCCAAGAACTTCCAAAAACATTTTGTGTAGCTAGTGTAACACCCCAATATTTTCAAATATTAAATAAATGGAATTTTAATTATTTATTTAATTAAAATGGAGTTTTTAGTATTTTTGGGAATTATTTAATTTAAATAATAATAATAAAGTGTTGGTTAACTATTATTGTAGAATAATAATAATAATAATAATAATAATAATAATAAAAGGAATAAAAGAAGGAAAAGAGAGTTGGGAAGTATTTTTGGAGAAAAGCTATCGTACGTGAAAGTGAAAAGAGCATAAGGAAGGAGAAGAACCAAGAGTTTTAGAATCCGACGAATTCTTAAGGTAATGGGTGATTTCTCGTAATTACTATGTCTTATAGGTTTTGGGATCAATAAAATTGATTGAGCATGTTAGGAATCCCAAATTAGGATTTTTTAGGTTTGTAGGATTTGTCCCTAAACCGTTTAAATTGCATGAATTCGACCGAATTAATGTTATAGGAACATTGGATATGATTGGTATGTGTTATATTGCATTGTGTCATTGTTGTTTGATTGATTTTGATGCAATGGGAAGTATGAATTCGTGTTGGAATGAGGAGAATGGAATGGGGAAAACCACATACTGTAAACTGTAGGTTTTCTGCTACTGCAGGTCGCAGGAACCGGTTCCCTGGTGGGAGGAACCGGGTTCCTGGTACAAATTCTAGAGGAGAGGAATTCTGAGTCTGCAGGAACCGGTTACTCCTGTGGAGGAACTGGGTTCCTAGTGTAATTTTTACAAAGAAATTGATTTTTTTTAGCAGGAACCGGTTCCCTGGTGGGAGGAACCGAGTTCCCCATACAAAAACCAGAGAGCGTGTTCCTTGAGAGTGTGGGAACCGGGTTCTCCCTGGGAGGAACTGGTTACCACTGTGTTATTTTTGAAAAATCCTTAAACTTTAAAAAATCATATTTTCTAAAGCGTAAGTCCGTTTTCAATGTCGTTTTGGATAATATTCTTTAAATCAAATAATCTATTTTATGAAATGAAGAAAATAATAATTAATGGATTTTATCTTGGAAAGTGTCATTTTTCCGGATTGTGGATAAATGTGTTCAGTATGAACTGGTATATGATTGTTCTGACAAGTTGAACGTGGATTGATGCTTGTATGCTGTCTTCCTATTATTTATTCATGATTGTATTGATATCATGTGTTGTTGTCGATGTTGTTTATTCATGGTATGTTGTTGTTGATATCATGTTCTATTATTGATGTTGCATGCTGTTGAATGGGTATGCATATACATTGGTGGTAGCTAATTCCCATTTTGTGGAATTAGTGGGTTGACCAACATCTGTTACCGAGTTGGAATGGGCAGTGAGATTTTATCTATGTCCGAGATGGAATGGAATAGATGTTAATGTTGTGTCCGTGTTGGAATGGAACAGTATGTGAATTCAGTTCACTGTCGGTACCACATGCATAGAGTCTTGCATTGCATTGTATATGGATTATAACATGATAGGATGGTTTCCAGTGTTATAATCTTATTATTGTTATCATTGTGCATAATATGCCTCTGTGACTTGTGTTGTGTATTGAATCTGATTATGCTAAGGAGGGTGGAATAATATACTTGAGCTATTTTATTGTTTTGAGAAATTTATAATGCATTTTAATTTATGATGAAGTCTCACCCTTACTTTGATGATTTCAGATTGAAGTTTAGCGGCTTAGGAGCTGGTGAGGATGGCTCATTGAGCTGTGCATTTACTATTTACGTGTCAGTGTCATGCTCTAATTTGTAACACTGGGGAACGTTTGGTTTAGAGTTATATTTAAACTCCTTTATTTCATTTAGGTTGTTTTTGGATAATTATTGGTTTTGAATTTATCCAAGTTTTGAGAATAATTCCGCTGTGTAGAACATGTTTCTTTTATGATTATTTTAATGATGTTCTTCAGTAAAGCATGACATTTTAATGGAATTTTATTTTAAATAATTGTAATGCCCTTTTATTACATGTTATCTCTGAGTCTGTTAATAATTGTCTGGGTATTTTAGATTGGTGTTACAATAGTGATATCAGAGCATAGTCGGTCGCTGTGACCAGTGTCTTGGTGTCGTTATTCCATTTTTGTATACGACTAGTGCAAGGTAACACTGTCGATACTTGTGTTCTAATGAGATTGTTTTATGATTTCACAGAACAATGGCTGGAAGAGGTAACGGAAGAGACGATGCTGCGATTGTTGAGGCTTTGGGAATGCTTGCTGGTGTGCTTGGAGGAAATCAGCTGGGAGCTAGTATTGGTGCTGACAGGCAATTGGGGAATTTTCAGAGGAACAATCCTCTATTGTTCAAGGGCATGCATGATCTTGAAGGTGCTCAGAGGTGGCTGAAGGAGATTGAGAGGATCTTACGAGTGATTGATTGTGCTGAAGATCTGAAAGTGAGGTATGGTACCTATATGCTGGCAGAGGAAGCTGGTGACTAGTGGATTGCAACCAGGACTGAGATGGAGCAAGATGGTGTTGTACTGACTTGGGCTGTGTTCAGGAGGGCTTTTCTGAGGAGGTATTTTCCTGAAGACATTCGGGGAAAGAAAGAGATCGAGTTTCTAGAGCTCAAGCAAGACAACAAGATTGTAAGTGAGTATGCTTCCAAGTTCACTGAATTAGCTAAGTATTATGCTCACTACAACAATGATGAAGAAGGAGAATTTTCCAAATGTATCAAGTTTGAGAATGATCTCCGTGATGAGATTAAGCAGGGTATCAGGTATCAGCATATTCGCAGGTTTTCTGATTTGGTGGATTACAGTATGATTCTAGAAGAGGATCTTGCTAGTACTAGAACGATTTTTCGTGGGTATGCCGATAGGAAAGGAAAGCAACAAATGGATAATGGTAAACCATATGACAGGAATAATCAGAAGTCCGGTGGTTGGAAGAGACCTAGTGGGGGAGATTCTAACGCTCCTATTAGGTTCTATAAGTGTGGTGAGTTTGGACATCGAGTTCAGGAATGCAAGAGTGACGCGAAGAAATGTTACAATTGTGGGAAACCTGGACATGTGGCTAATGACTGTAGAGCAAGGAAGTTGACTTGTTACAACTGTGGTGAAGAGGGTCATACTCGTCCGCAGTGTACTAACCCAAAGAAGGAGCAGTTTGGTGGTAAGGTGTTCTCTTTATCTGGGTCAGAGACTAAGCCAGATGATCGGTTGATTAAAGGTACGTGTTTTATTAATGGCACACCTTTGATTGCGATTATTGATACTGGAGCGACTCATTCGTTCATTGCTTTGGATTGTGCAAAAAGATTAAATTCAGATATATCTAATATGGATGGAAGTATGGTTATTGACACTCCTGCGTCGGGTTTAGTGACTACTTCATTTGTTTGTAGGAATTGTCCTATTGTGATTTTTGGTAGAGGTTTCGGTATGGATTTAGTGTGCCTACCGTTAGAGCAACTTGATATCATCCTTGGAATGAACTGGTTGGAATTCAACCAGGTTCATATCAACTGTTTTGAGAAGACGGTTAGTTTTCCTGAAGTTGTCAGTGTCGAAGATGTGACTATGTCTGTTAAGCAGATTCATTTAGCGGTTAATGAGGGTGTGATAGTGATTATGTCGTATTCTTCGACGGAAGCGAAAGGAAAAGCTAAGAGTAATGAATTACCCATGGTGAATGAATTTCCATAAGTTTTTCCGAAAGATGTTAGTGAATTGCCACCACAGAGAGAAGTGGAATTTGTTATAGATTTGATTCCTAAAACTAGTTCGGTGTCGATGGCGCCTTATCGCATGTCGGCATCCAAATTGTCTAAATTGAAGAAGCGGCTAGAAGAGTTACTTGAGAAGAAGTTTATTCTTCTGAGTGTTTCGCCGTGGGGTGCTCCTGTGTTGTTGGTTAAGAAGAAAAAGGGTTCGATGAGATTGTGTGTTGATTATAGACAGTTGAATAAAGTTACGATTAAGAATTGATATCCATTGTCGAGGATTGATGATTTAATGGATCAACTGGTTGGGGATTGTGTATTCAGTAAGATCGATTTGAGGTCTGGATATCATCAGATTCATGTGAAGACAGAAGATATTCAAAAGATTGCATTTAGAATGAGGTATGGACATTATGAGTATTCTATTATGCCGTTTGGAGTTACTAATGCACCTGGTGTTTTCATGGAGTATATGAACAGGATATTTCATCCGTATCTTGATAAGTTTGTGGAAGTCTTTATCGATGATATTCTGATCTACTCAAAGAATGATGAAGAGCATGCAGAATATCTTAGGATTGTGTTGGAGTTGTTGAAAGAAAAGAAGCCCTATGCGAAGTTGTCCAAGTGTGAATTTTGGTTGATTAAAGTAAGCTTTCTTGGTCATGTGATTTCCAAGAATGGCATTGTTGTTGATCCTACGAAGGTAGAAGCGGTATCTCAGTGGGAAGCACCGAAGAGTGCTTCTGAAATCTGTAGTTTTCTTGGTCTTACAGGTTACTACAGAAAGTTTATTGAAGGATTTTCGAAGTTAGCTTTGTCGTTAACTAAGTTGACGAGGAAAGGGCAAGTGTTTGTGTGGGATTCTGAATGTGAGAAAGGTTTCCAAGAGCTGAAGAAGAGATTGACTAGTGCTCCAATTTTGATTTTGCCGAATCCGGCGGAGTCTTTTGTTGTATATTGTGATGCTTCATTGATGGGTTTGGGTGGTGTTTTGGTGCAGGATAAGCAGGTAGTAGCTTATGCTTCAAGACAATTGAAGATTCATGAAAGGAATCATCTGACTCATGATTTGGAGTTGGCAGTTGTAGTGTTTGTTTTGAAATTGTGGAGGCATTACTTGTATGGTTCTCGATTTGAGGTATTCAGCGATCATAAGAGTCTGAAATATCTCTTCGACCAGAAAGAGATCAACATGAGATAGAGAAGGTGGTTAGAATTTCTGAAAGATTATGATTTTGTTTTGAATTACCATCCTGGTAAGGCAAACATCGTTGCAGATGCGTTGAATAGAAAGTCTTTGCATATGTCTATGTTGATGGTGCGTGAATTGGATTTAGTTGAGCAATTTAGAGACTTGAGTTTGGTATGTGAGACTACACCTAATAACGTTTAGTTGGGTATGCTGAAGTTGACCAGTGGTATTCTTGAGGAGATTCGAACTGGGCAGAAATCTGATGTCAGATTAGTTGATAAATTGACATTGATCAACCAAGGTCAAGGAGGCAAATTCCGAATTGACGAGAATGGTATTATGAGGTTCGGTGACAAAGTTTGTGTTCCGGATATTTCAGAGATTAAGAAAAATATTTTGGAAGAAGGACATTGTAGTGGGTTGAGTATTCATCTTGGTGCTACTAAGATGTATCATGACTTGAAAAAATTGTTTTGGTGGCCTAGAATGAAGAAGGAAATTGCTGAGTTCGTCTATGCTTGTCTGATTTGTCAGAAGTCGAAGATTGAACATCAGAAACCGTCGGGATTGATGGAACTGTTGTTTGTTCCAGATTGGAAATGGGATGGCATTTCTCTGGATTTTGTGTCTGGTCTTGATCGGAAAAATAGCAAGTGTACTATTTTAGCCGATGTAGTTATAATGAGTTTCCCCAAGTATCGATCTCGAGGACTGCGGAGTAAACACCTATTCGTGCTCTTAATTTAATTGAACAAAAACAATGGTTGGGTTGATTTTAAAAGTTTCAATTACGCTTGTAACAAGTGATGGCTGATGAAATATAATGAGAATGATGCTAGGGTGAGTGGTTGATTTAACAAAACTACGACCGATTTCCTCATTGCATATGAAAACTATCAATTACCTATCTCTAGATTGTTCTTCCTTAAGTCCTTAATGAAGACACTATTAAAACCCTAATCCTTATTCAAATGTCCATTCGAACAACTCTTAGTTTTAACCATAACGATATCGAGAATTCAAGTGATTAAAAGAGTTCCTAGTCCTAGGTGAGACTCATAATAACCTAATTGTGTAGAAACCCTAACAATCACAGTCCTGCCAATTGTTAGTCATAGGTATACATGTATTTGTCCGATACATACTCATAAGAACACCACACAATTAAATTGAAATAGATAAACATGCATTAAGGAAATCAAGAATCAGAATTCATACAATCATCAACCGGGACCACCCCTAGCATTGGGGGTTTAGCCTCTCATAATATTAGAAGAAAACAACAAATGAAAGTTAAACATTACAAGAATTATGATGACTTTGATCTTCAATGGTGGCTGCCCTTGAATCTCGCCGTCTCCGAATTCCTCTTTGTCGCTCTCTTCCCTCTGTGATATTTTTTCCCTAATTTCAAAAGTGCCTTCTCTTTTTCCCAAAACCTAATTCTAATAGTCTCAGCCACATCCCAATATTAGCCAAAGTCCAAATACCCTTAATGACAAAGAAGAGATCCAAAACTCAAAAATAAAGTTTCCTCCGCGTCCATCAACACGGGCCGTGTTGATTAACACGGTGCCGTGTTGGTCTTCAAAATTCAAGGAACGCCAATCAACACGGGCCGTGTTGATGAACAAGGGTGCCCGTGTTGATCCACGACTTGGGCTAATTTTCACTTTCCATCGGCTTTTCAACACGGGCGTGTTGATTCACACGGTGCCCGTGTTGATTCCTCTGTAGCCTCCAATATTCGATTTTTGCACTTCTTTTGTCCCGATTTGTTCTGTTTCATTCTTCAATCCCTGAAAACACTTAAACACATAACCAAAGCGTAAAATGCAATAAAAAGACATATAACACTAGACAAATAAAAGAAACGATAACGAAACTCAATGCTAAATAAGCGTAAAACCACGATCAAATTCCCCAAACTTAAAGTTGCTTGACCTCGGCGGCGATTAATGAACTAATGAAAATTCAAGCAGATCGGTACTCATATGCACGAGTTCAGTTCTTATTGCTCAGAAAGTATTGCGCTCAGCATTAACATGACACTAAAACACCTTCCAACTATGCTTCGCACTTAAATACTCTTTTTCCGCTTTTCCTCCTCTTTCATTCGCACAATCGATTAAGGCAGGGAATTATGATAATCATCACATGCATATGACTAGCCAAGAACTTCACTTATTTAGGCACCAAACGAACATCATTTGCCATTTTCTAATATCGATGAAATTTTCAAACCTTTTGGTTATTTATTGTCCTTTTCGGACGTTTGGGATCAACCCCTTTGGGTGAATAACTTTGGTGAGGGCTACCCAACTTAGCGGGCTGGTTGCCTTTTACCGTCTTTTCATCATCCACTGCCATTTTTATTTGATTCTCAACCAATCATACCTGCATGTGAATCAAAATTATGCCAGACTGTATAGATAAACTATTCAAGGAGTACTTCGCAGACCTTAAGCACTTTAGTACTAATCGACACGTTGGATTTGTATCAATGTCACATTATTCCGACTTTCCTACCTTCAAACAATCATCCCTGCATCTCACACAATATCAACCCCGACCTTTGTTGAAATACAAGCTCTTGTGTAAAACAAAACAAAATTTTTGGTCAAGAACTCAGAAGATTTGGGAGAATTTCTACTAGTGTTATTACACAACATTTATCATCAACTTAACAAAAATCAAACAAAGCAATAAAACAAACCAAAGCAAAAATAAAACCTCCCCCAAACTTGAACTAAACATTGACCTCAATGTTTCAGACCAAACTCGAGAGAAGTGACTCACAACGGATGATGCAGCACCAATTGCCACCTCCTAGCTTTCGCAAGATCGGGATCCCTTTTTATTACCTGCAAACAAAACAAAAAGAAAAGCTAAGTTATGAAAAACGTGGGTTGCCTCCCACGTAGTGCTTCGTTTAACGTCGCGTGGCTCGACGGGTCATCCCTTTATGGGGGATACTTTCTCCTCCACACCTTGTTGCTTGAACTTTCCGCAACCCAAAATTTGACCTTATCAACAGCATTAGCCACAGTGTGATTCACGTTACTTCCAACTTTCATCTTCTCACCTTGGTCAACCTTCTTCTTTCCCTGCTTGGCTTCTTGACTGAACTTGGGAAGTTTAATTGATGCCACTTTAGAGATTCTGCCTGAGATTTCTTCAGGAAGTGAATTTGAAATTTTGCTCCCTCCCTCAATTTTGACCATACCAATTGAAAATTTATTATTTTCACCTGCACCTTGTTCCTTAGCCTCAAACACCTTTATGGTTATCTCTTCTTCAAAATATTTTAGAGTAAGATGACCTGTCTCAATATCAAAATTGCACCTGCTAGTCAATAAAAAAGGTCGACCAAGAATGATCGGGGTCTCTTCATCTTCAGGTATGTCCATGATCTGGAAATCCACTGGAAAAGCAAATTTTTCAATCTCTACCAACACATCTTCAGCTATCCCATAAGACTTCTTGATAGTGTGATCAGCAAATTTTAATTTTGTTCCACTCCCGCTTATCTTTTCAATGCCAAGCCTCTTGAAAATTGATAATGGCATTAAACTCACACTAGAGCCAGAATCAATTAGAACCTTTTCGAAGGTTCTATCTTTTATGGTGCATGGTACTGCCACCGATCCAGATCCTTCGCTGATGTATTTTTCTCTCGGTGCGATTGCACATAACTTCTCATCAACGGTACTGTTTATCATCTATTCTCTTTTTGATAGGATCTCCTTCATGAATTTTTGGTACAAAGGCATCTTCTCGAGTGCTTCAAATAACGGTATGTTGATCTCTAGCTTCTTGAACAATTTGGCAAATTTATCGAACTCTTTCTCTTTTGTGTCCTTCTTTGCCACTCGCGAGGGATATGGAAGCCTAATCACAGGTTTACTCTTTCCTTCAGCTGGCTTCGCAGGACGCGCCACTTCTTCCCTTTTTTCCTTGTTCTCTCTCACTTCTAATTCCACTTCTATAAGTTCATCATCAACTTTTACCTCATCTTCTCTTTCTTTGACAACATTTCCACTCCTTATTGTGACAGCATTCACACTCTCATGGTTCTTCTGACTACCCTGTGCTTGCATTGCTACTTGTTGCATAATTTGCCCCATTTGAACTTCCAAATTTTTAATTGCAGCCGTGGTGTTCCTATGATTGCTTCGTGTTTCTTCTTGGAACTGAGAAGTGTGGGCAGCCATCTTTTCAAAGGCCACTTCCCACTCTGCCTTCTGAGGAGCTTGTTGTTGCTGATCTTTCCAAGCAAAGTTCGGATGATTCTTCCACCCAGGGTTATCGGTGTTAGAATAAGGATTATTCTGCCTCAAGAATTTTATCTCCTCAATTTGTTTCGGAGTTGCAAGACATTGTGCAGTCATGTGTGGTCCACTACAAATGTCACACACCACATTTTTAACCTGTGCTACCTGTTGAGTTCCCATATTCATAGCTTTAAGCTTTTTCTCCACTTCTGCAGCTATCGCCTCTTCGATTTTGAGTTGTTTATTCACTTCCAACTTTAGATCAATCACTCCCTCTGGTTTGCTTGCAGCCCTGTCATATAATTCCAGATGCTCATTTGCAGCTATAGCTTCAATAATCTTCTTGATACCAGTGGCTGTTGAGAAGTTGGATGAGCCACCAGCTGCTGTGTCAATGAGTTGCTTCGTTTTGATTCTCAGACCATTCACAAACATCTGCATCTGCTCAGTCTGATCCAAGTTATGAGTAGGGCATGCCACCAAGAGTCTTTTAAATCTCTTAAAAGAGTCTCCTAATGATTCACCCTCCTTTTGCTTGAAATTCAAGATCTCATATCTTTTCCTCATGAACACGGATGCTGGAAAATACTCGTTGAGGAATGTTGTTTCCATATCTTCCCAAGACGTAATGCTACCGGCTGGAAGAGAATAGAACCACTCCTCTGCTTCATCTGCCAAGGTGAACGGAAACATTTGCAACTTTTTCTGTTCTTCAGTATGCCCATCAATCTTCAGAGTGGTGCTCATAGTCAGAAATCGTTGCAAATGCTTGTTAGCATCTTCATTAACCCTTCCAAAAGGATCTCTTCTCCAATCGTGATGGTGCTCGGGTGGCTGAAAATTAGGAACATTAACGGGTTGGTTGACGATGGTCATTCTTCCCCCTGGGGCATTTGTCCCTCCATAATCCCCTAGCAATCTCTCTTGAGGTGGATTCATTGGTTCGTCTTCCGACTCTGAGCCGGAGTGTGTTGAGTTCCTATCTTCTTCCTCGGCCAGTCTTGCTTGCTTTGCTACTCTTCGCCGAGCGCGAAGGGTTCTCTCTATTTCTGCGTCAAAAAGATATTCTGCTGAGGTCTGACCTCGCATACAAATATTAGACACGATATTAGTTCTAATACAATGTAAAAGAAAATAAATAAACAAATGAAAAGAAAAATTTTAATTGCAGAGCAATAAAATTTCAAACAAATTAAGAGTAAATCAGTATTTTGGCAGTCCCCGGCAACGGCGCCAAAAACTTGATCGGAAAAATAGCAAGTGTACTATTTTAGCCGATGTAGTTATAATGAGTTTCCCAAGTATCGATCTTGAGGATCATGGAGTAAACACCTATTCGTGCTCTTAATTTAATTGAACAAAAACAATGGTTGGGTTGATTTTAAAAGTTTCAATTACGCTTGTAACAAGTGATGGTGATGAAATATAATGAGAATGATGCTAGGGTGAGTGGTTGATTTAACAAAACTACGACTGAATCCAGATTTCCTCATTGCATATGAAAACTATCAATTACCTATCTCTAGATTGTTCTTCCTTAAGTCCTTAATGAAGACACTATTAAAACCCTAATCCTTATTCAAATGTCCATTCGAACAACTCTTAGTTTTAACCATAACGATATCGAGAATTCAAGTGATTAAAAAGAGTTCCTAGTCCTAGGTGAGACTCATAATAACCTAATTGTGTAGAAACCCTAACAATCACAGTTCTGCCAATTGTTAGTCATAGGTATACATGTATTTGTCCGATACATACTCATAAGAACACCACACAATTAAATTGAAATAGATAAACATGCATTAAGGAAATCAAGAATCAGAATTCATACAATCATCAAACCAGGACCACCCCCCTAGCATTGGGGGGTTTAGCCTCTCATAATATTAGAAGAAAACAACAAATGAAAGTTAAACATTACAAAGAATTATGATGACTTTGATCTTCAATGGTGGCTGCCCTTGAATCTCGCCGTCTCCGAATTCCTCTTTGTCGCTCTCTTCCCTCTGTGATATTTTTTCCCTAATTTCAAAAGTGCCTTCTCTTTTTCCCAAAACCTAATTCTAATAGTCTCAGCCACATCCCAATATTAGCCAAAGTCCGAAATACCCTTAATGACAAAGAAGAGATCCAAAACTCAAAAATAAAGTTTCCTCCCGCGTCCATCAACACGGGCCGTGTTGATTAACACGGGTGCCCGTGTTGGTCTTCAAAATTCAAGGGAACGCTTCAGGCCAATCAACACGGGCCGTGTTGATGAACAAGGGTGCCCGTGTTGATCCACTGACTTGGGCTAATTTTCACTTTCCACTGGCTTTTCAACACGGGCCGTGTTGATTCACACGGGTGCCCGTGTTGATTCCTCTGTAGCCTCCAATATTCTGATTTTTTGCACTTCTTTTGTCCCGATTTGTTCTGTTTCATTCTTCAATCCCTGAAAACACTTAAACACATAACCAAAGCGTAAAATGCAATAAAAAGACATATAACACTAGACAAATAAAAGAAACGATAACGAAACTCAATGCTAAATAACTGTGTAAAAACCACTGATCAGGTCTTCCAATGACAACGAAGAATTGTGATTCTATTTGGGTTATTGTTGATCGGTTGATGAAGTCTGCTCATTTTATACCAATGAGAATGGATTATCCGATGGATAAGTTGGCTCAGTTGTATGTCGAGAGGATCATGAGTTTTCACGGTATTCCTTCTAGTATTTTGTCTGATAGAGATCCGAGGTTTACATCTAAATTCTAGACAGGGTTGCAAGAAGATTTGGGTACTAAGTTGAGGTTGAGTTCTGCTTATCATCTGCAGACAGATGGTCAGACGGAGTGAACGATTTAGTCGTTGGAGGATTTGTTGCGAGCTTGTGTGTTAGAGAAAGGTGGAGCTTGGGATAGTTACTTACCTTTGATTGAGTTTACCTACAACAATAGATTTCATTCGAGTATTGGTATGGCTTCGTTTGAGGCATTTTATGGTAGGAGGTGTATGACACCATTATGCTGGTACGAATCTAGAGAAAGTGTTGTGATTGGACCGGAGATTGTCCAACAGACTTCAGAAAAGATTAAGATGATTCAGGAGAAGATGAGAGCTTCTCAGAATCGTTAGAAGAGTTATAATGATAAGATAAGGAAGGATCTCAAGTTTAGTGAAGGAGATCATGTGTTTATGAGAGTTACTCCGATGACGGGTATTGGTCGAGCTTTGAAGTCAAAGAAGTTAACTCCACGTTTTATTGGTCAGTTTCAGATTACGAAGAAGGTTGGAAGAGTTGCTTATCAGATTGCTTTACCGTCGTCGCTTGCGAATTTGCATGATGTATTCCATGTATCTCAGTTGAGGAAGTGCATTGTTGATCCGTCTCATGAGATTCAGGTAGATGATATACAAGTAAGAGATAATTTGACTATGGAAGCATTGCCTGCAAGAATTGAGGATCAGAAGTTAAAGCAGTTGCGAGGTAAAGAGATAGCTCTGGTGAAAGTAGCTTGGGGAGGACCAGTAGGTGGTAATGTTACTTGGGAGATGGAGAGTCAGATGAAAGACTCATATCCCGAACTTTTCGTCTAAGGTATATTTTCGAGGGCGAAAACTCTTTTAGTGGGGGAGAGTTGTAACACCCCAATATTTCCAAATATTAAATAAATGGAATTTTAATTATTTATTTAATTAAAATGGAGTTTTTAGTATTTTTGGGAATTATTTAATTTAAATAATAAGAATAAAGTGTTGGTTAATTATTATTGTAGAATAATAATAATAAAAAGGAATAAAAGAAGGAAAAGAGAGTTGGAAAGTATTTTTGGAAAAAAGCTATCGTTCGTGAAAGTGAGAAGAGCAGAAGGAAGGAGAAGAACCAAGATTTTCATAATCCGACGAATCCTTAAGGTAAGGGATGATTTATCGTAATTACTATGCCTTATAGGTTTTAGGATCAACAAAATTGATTGAGCATGTTAAGAATCCCAAATTAGCATTTTCTAGGTTTGTAGGATTTGTCCCTAAACTGTTTAAATTGCATGAATTCGACCGAATTAATGTTATAGGAACATTGGATATGATTGGTATGTGTTATATTGCATTGTGTCATTGTTGTTTGGTTGATTTTGATGCAATGGGAAGTATGAATTCGTGTTCGAATGAGGAGAATGGAATGGGGAAAACCACATACTGTAAACTGCAGGTTTTCTGTTACTGCAGGTCACAGGAATCGGGTTCCTGGTATAAATTCAAGAGGAGAGGAATTCTGAGTCTGCAGGAACCAGTTACTCCTGTGGAGGAATCGGGTTCCCAATGCAATTTTTACAAAGAAAATGATTTTTTTTAGCAGGAACCGGGTTCTCCCTGGGAAGAACCGGTTACCACCATGTTATTTTGAAAAATCCTTAAACTTTGAAAAATCATATTTTCTAAACCGTAAGTTCGATTTTAGTGTCGTTTTGGACAGTATTCTTTAAATCAAATAATCTATTTTATGAAATGAAGAAAATAATAATTAATGGATTTTATCTTGGAAAATGTCATTTTTCTGGATTGTGGATAAATGTGTTCAGTATGAAATGGTGTATGAACTGGTATAGGATTGTTCTGACAAGTTGAACGTGGATTGATGCTTATATGCTGTCTTCGTGTTGTTTATTCATGATTGTACTGATATCATGTGTTGTTGTCGATGTTGTTTATTCATGATATGTTGTTGTTGATATCATGTTCTGTTGTTGATGTTGCATGATGTTGAATGTGTATGCATATACATTGGTGGTAGCTAATTCCCATTGTGTGGAATTAGTGTGTTAACCAACATCCGTTGCCGAGTTGGAATGGGCGGTGAGGTTTTATCCATGTCCGAGTTGGAATAGAACAATATATGAATTCAGTTCACTATCGGTACCACATGCATAGAGTCTTGCATTGCATTGTATGTGGATTATAACATGATAGGATGGTTTCCAGTGTTATAATCTTTTTCAAAACCTTTTGTGAATATCTTTCAGTTTTCAAATCTTTTCAAAACTTTCAAAAACATCTTAATTGATTACGCACCTCTTTTTCATGATCGATTCGATTAATATTTGAAAATACAAACCGAACTAGGTTTCTTTTCTTCTAAAATCTTTCGAACTCAAAATCAAATTGATCATGGGCCTCCCTCACGGTGTAAGTCCCAACCCTCCTATGCACATATTTAATTTCTTTGTACATATCCACCTTTTGTGTACATATTCAATTTCCTTGTACATATTCAATCATCTTTGTAAATATTCAAGTACAATTAGCTTTGTTTCGCTAATTTTTATTCGCTTGTTTATACTCTGATTCCACTGGTATTAAGAGGAGCATTATTCCCGGTGAAATTGCTCTTAAACTAGTGGGCCTCCCTTAAAGTGTAAGTCTCATTCCTCTGTATATATTCAAGTTACACTAGCTTTTATTTGCTTGTTTTATACACTTGTTTATATATTTCCTTCATAAAATCTTATGAATGCGCACACACACACACACACACTTTGTCATATATATACTTGTTCATATACTTGTTCATGTTTATTTATGTCACAACAACTAATATAACAACTAGGTTCCCCATAGCCTCCTCTTGGGCTTTGTACAAAAGAACTCCCTGTTGAGTTAGCCTCCCCTTGGGCTTCGTACAAAAGAACTGCCTCATTGAGTTTAGCCTTCTCTTGGGCATCATACAAGAAAGAGACCTGGAAATCTCTAACAGCCTCCTATTGGGCTTCTAATACAAAGAATCACCTTCGCTAGGATAAAACCCTAAGAGTATGATTTTCCGGTGAAATCACTTATGAACCCTAAGAGTATGGTTTCCTAGTGAAATCATTCTTAAAGCCAAGATAGCCATAACCTATAGCCTTATCTTGGGCTCCTAATACAAGGAACCTCGATGTCCCTCGGAAAGCCTCCTATTGGACTCACAATACAAGGACCCTCGATGTCCCTCGGAATGCCTCCTCTTGGGATTACAATACAAGGACCCACATACTTCTTAAAAACATCCCCTAATCAATAATCAATTTGTCCTAGAGATTTAGACATGTATCATCTCTATGGAATAAGTATATCATCTATAGCATCACATACAAATCAATTTTTTTTTCAAATCAAACATTTTTCAAAATAAAACACTCTTTTTCAAACAAAACATCTTTCTTAACTGTAAGTGGCAACGCTTGTACACTCAAGCAAAATGCTCAATGCTTACAATGAAAGATTCATCGTTTTTCAAACACCTTTCTTAACGTGTAAGTGGTAACGCTTTTAGACTCAAGAAAAACACCTAATGCTTGCATTGGAAGATTTAAACAATCAAATCTTTAAAAATGTATGTGATGAAATAAATTAGATATATTTTTTATTAAGATGACACTTATCGTTGTCTCTTAACATCTTTTCTTCCAATAACACATAAGTGGGAACTACGATTGCTCTGACTTTCTCAACCTCCCTTTGAGAATACGTAGGCACAAGGTCTCACCCTCGGCGAGCATACTTCTTTCTCCCTTAAACCAAACAAACCTTAGTTCCCTTAGATCCGCGCTACAGATGCTCTGATTCCCACTATGGGATATGTATGCAGAGGATCCCAATGATCTTTGCGAGCATAATAATTATAACAAAACTTAGGTTCCTGCCTAACCTACCTTTATTAAATCCCAAAGGAGAAACTATCCCGAAATAGCGTAGAAAATAAAACACACAAACATACAAATATGCATAAAAATTTCCTATAGAAAACTATAGATATATATAGGGTGCTAATAACTTCCCTTTATATAACCAACTCTCTTACCCCGGTCTCTCCCCAATGCGTTGCATCTAGTTCACGCTAGTCGCATCACATATCATATTTAGGGTATTTCAGCTTTCCCCTTTTCCATCTTCTTTCTTGTTTGGAAATAATAAAGCTTGGTGCTCGCGGCATCTTTTAAAAAAAATCAAAAGAGTAAATTATTTTGAGCCTGAGATTTGAATTCCGATTCGATCCCCTCGTTCTTCACTTTTTATCGCGAACAATGTCATCTACAAACTTTATCACCTTTTCGACAGACTCATCTAACTTAGTAAACCAGTTTTTATTGCCAATCATGTGGTTTTTGCATCCTGAATCCAGATACCACATGCTGGTTATCTCAGTGTTTGATTGAGTGTTGACCATCGACAACATATCATCAAAATCAATATCTCCAGCTCATGCATATTGAGATTCATCATTGTCTTTTCCCCTTGTTGCTTTCCTTCTTCGACAACCTCGAGCATAGTGACATAATCCTTGACATTTGTAAGACTACACCTCCTTCGTGTCAACTTTCTTCACATAAAGCTTGTTGCACATACCATTCTTTATCGAATTAGTATTCTTGCTTGACTTCTCATCACTAGTAAGATTCTTTCGTTGCTTCAACTTCCCTTTTCCAAATTTCTTGATGAATCTTGATTGTAGTGCTTGTTCAACCACCTTTTCTCTTTCTGAGTTTCTTCGCTTTAACCTCGTCTCATGAGCCTCTAAAGAAGCTTGAAGTTATTCCAATTTCATCTCAGACAGAGTCTTGGCCTCTTCAATGGTCACTACAATGTAATCAAAATCTACAGTCAGAGAAACACTTTCTCAATCTTCTGCAGATCCATAACTGATTCACCACATGCCTTTATCTAGTTCGTTAACATCATAATTCTTGAGAGTTATGCAGAAATTGATTCGTATTCTTTCATCTGAATCATCTCGTATTTCTTCTTCAATGTCTGCAACTTTACCCTTTTCAATTTCTCATCTACCCCGTACAAGTTCTTTAACTTTTCCCAGTCTCATTTTCCGTTTCTTCTTTAATTATCTTCTCGAACACATTATAATCCACACACTGGTGAATGAAGAACAATTACTTACCATCTTTCTTCTTTTGATTCTTGTGTGCAACTTTTTGAGCATCAATCGTGTTTGCGTCCAGTTCTGGTAATCCATCATTCAAGATTTCAACAACCTCTTGAAATCTGATGATAACCATCATCTGCGCAACCTAATGTTGATAGTTTTCCCTTTTGAAAACCGGTAGATTCGCTGGAAATTACGTTGACTTTGTTGTTCCATTTGCCATTATATTCTCTCTGAATCACAACTAGAGCTTTATGATGCCAATTTGTTGGAACAAACTATTTTCAAGAAAGATGAGTGATGAGTAGAAGAAGGATAAGAAAGAAGAGGAATTATATTTAAAATTCTTATTTTCATGAATTGTGATATCTTTTCTTAAAAATTAGAAACTACAAAAACCTTTATATAGTCTTACATAGCCCATGCCAAAATACAATTCACACACTACTTGATTGGTTTATTCTACCTAGTCGAATACATCTGACAACTTATACACAACTAGCTGATTTGACACCACTAGTTCGATATACAATCAAATTACTTAGATATAACAATAATTACATCTTCTAACACAACCACGATCCTTTATATATAAGATCAAGTGCTATATAGACCAAGTGCTATATAGACCAAATCCTAATAGTTATAATGGAAATGCATTAGAATAATAGTTATATCAAACTTAGTAAAGATAGAAAATCAAATTTAACATAAATGTATAACTATGTTAAGAGAAAGAGAATTTATCTTGCCGCCCCCAAATTATACCTGTCACCCTTCAAGGGTATGTTTTACCATTATACCCTTGTGAAAAATTACTAAATTTTCAAAAAAAAGAAGAGTTTTATCAAAAATTTAGGGTGTGTATCGAAAATTTATGGTAAAATTTTTCCAGTCAAATACCAGAAATTTTGAATCCCATACCGAAAATTTCTGTATATTTTAGAATTAAAAAAAAAACTGAAATTTGAGGGGTGGTCCGAAAATATCAAAAAAAACAATACATATTTTTTCTGATTTTTTTTCAATACCGGAAACTTCAGTGTATTTGAAATTTCTGATACATACGAAAATTTCAAATACGCTG
Source organism: Vicia sativa (assembly GCA_021764765.1). Taxonomy (NCBI): domain Eukaryota; kingdom Viridiplantae; phylum Streptophyta; class Magnoliopsida; order Fabales; family Fabaceae; genus Vicia; species Vicia sativa. The sequence continues at coordinate 238,091,850 of CM038795.1, forward strand.
AAATCTCTAGAATCGGAAAAAAAAATTAATCTACCATAAATTTTGTGGGGTGCCAAAAATTTCACAAAATTTACCGAAACTTTCAACAAGGATAATTTTGGAATAAATGTTTTTGGAGAGGCGACTGGTATAATTTGAGGGGTAGTAAGATAAATTCTCTTATATTAACTACTCTTTGTATAGTATTGTATAACTAAACAACAATGCTATTTTGACATCTTATTCTACGTCAAATATTTACACCGTATATATCATTCATCATATTATATGATAAACTGTATTTTTTATTAAAATAATATTACTTTAAATAATATTTATTTTTAAAATTTATTTTATAATAAAAATATACGACCGTGTCTTTAACCAACTTTACAATTGTATCAACCATTAAAATATACGTTATTAATCATTTATTTTACTTATAATTTATTAACCATTTTCACGACTTCATTAACCAATAAAATATATATTATTAACATGCTCTAACACTAAATTATAAATGTATTAATCAACTTTTATTCGTCATTAATCAATAAATATATTTTATTATTTAATATTTTTTATGTTTAAAGAATCATTAATCAAGTTATAAATTTTAAGGTTAATAGCTATTTACCGCATACAATATAGGAGAATTTTGATTTACCCCCTTTAATTTTTTTTTTGATTACCCCCTATAATATTTGGGTATCCCTTAAGCGTGTAAAAATCATAGGGATAAATAAAAAAAATTATAGGGATAATTTTTCCATCTAGGAGACAAAAGACTTAGAATTTTAATCTTTCAAGGGATTGATCAAACATATTTGATAAATCAAAACTGACCTATATTGCAAGGGATTAATAGCTATTAACTCTAAATTATATTAATTAACTTTATACATAATATTAATCAAAATTGATTTACTACATAAAATTTAATATTTAATGTCAAAATACTCGATAATTTAACTATGAACAGTATTAATCAATTTATAATACTCAATTTGTGAATAGTATAAACGTAAGAATATGATATTATAAAACCATCAACTACCTACCAATTAATGGAGAATGCTTATGCATTTCCCATTCTACCATTTGCTCAAAATTTATTTTGCACTACCATTTGCCCAATTTGGTCTTTCAATATATCACACTTTCTAGCCAATAGAACTAATCCATATTGCCAAGTGTCAAATTTTTTTCAAACTCTAAACAATCCCTCTCTCATTTCCTCTTTACCCTTCTTTATCTCTATCCGTTTCTCTCTCTCTCTCTGTGTTATCTCTTTCACCCAAACCCTAAAAACCCATGTTTCCCTCACCCTTTCCCCCTTTTTCTCATCTCTTTCACCTCCGCGCCACCGTTCACTAACGCCGCACCTTCTCATCTCTACATGTCTCCTTCACTTTGTGATTTCACGATTCTGCCTTCACTAACTTCGTTCTTTTGGTTTCTGGATTTTGTCTTATTTTCTTACTTTTTGTTTGATTTTTTATCAGATTTATGCGAAGGGATATGAATATCGTGGTGTGGCGGGTGGTTGACAGCAAGAGACTGCGATCCATTGACAAAGAAAGATGAAGATTGAACTTCTGTTGAAAAAATGTTTGGTGGCAAAGTGACAAGACCTAGCAAGGAAATATGGTTCGGTGAGTTTTATTCTGAATGTAATCGAGTCAACGAGTGATAATGTTCAGCTTCTGCGACTATAGTACAGTTAGAACCAGTTCTAGAAGCTAGAGCATACAACAACATCCAGGTAACATACTCGTGCTCATTGTGTTATCAAATCTTAAATGTTTATGTTGGTGGTTGTAGTATCACCAGCAGGAATTCCTATAAACTTCAATTTCCTGTATCTGCAGGTCCATTTGAAGATGTAGACAGTGATGGCGAATCTACTTGCAAGAGGGGATATTGATGCTGCTACAATACTAAAACCAGCTCTTGCAAGAGATGAACTACAGGTAGTAATTTCCTCTAACTTAGTTCATGTTTCAATATTATAAACAAAAAAACATATGTAATGTTGAAGACACTGGCGGAACCTCCGACATGATAACTAGTATCAAATAGAGTCGCCATCGAACGTCTTTTATCTCACGAGGGAGAAAGGAAAACATCGAGTAAACCTGAGGGGAGAAATCGCGGTCCTATGACCGAGAGATCAAGAGAATCTAGGTAAGGGAGTTAGTTATGCGAGGGGAAGGGATTAGCACCCCACACGCCCGTAGTACTCTACGGTATCCACTTTCTATTTCTAGCTAAAGGGTGTGTTATATCTATGCTTAATCGTTATCATGCATGCAAAAGGAAAGAGAAAATAAGAAACCACGGGGAAAAGAAGGAAGTATTTACAAAGTTTGCCCGATCGAGCCCCGTGACAAGATGCCTACGTATTTCCGCGTGCAATGGGAAAGTCAGAGCGCCGTAGTTCGGCTCATATGTTTTGGTGGGTTTTGTGTTTTTTACTTGTGAAAAGGGTTTTAAACACAAAAAGAAATGAAAGCGCGCAAAGGCGAAAAGAGTTTGTGTTGGTTGGTTGTTTTTACCTTGAGAAAGGAGTTTAAACTATTATTAAGTGTTTTGAGTTTGAAAGGAAAAAAGAAAGAAAGAAAGCTTTAGTTTTATTACATGCAGCATGCAAAAGAAACTAGCAAAGCAAGGTTGGACCTATGGTTTAGGATGCGAGGGAATCTCTACCTATGTTGACATGCAAAGGATGTGGATCCTAATGTCTAGGCTAAAGAACCAAACCTAACCAAGCTCTTGTGGAAAAACAGACAAACAAGCAAATATGCACAAATCGCAAGTAGAATTGCCCTAAATGGGTGTTTAAATAAACCAGAGGGGTTCTTGAACATGCTCCAACTACGGAAGCCCCATCATGCATCTCTATTCCTACTTCTCATGGCAAAAGAAAGCTGTAAAGCCCTACTTCTCATGATATCTAGGAAAGCTGCAAGAGAATGCGATAAACAGCGTAGAAACTACCGAACGGATATAGAATCCAAAGAGCACTGCAAGCGGTAAAACTACTCTGGAAAACTTCAAGTACTGCAGCCATGCAACAAGAGTAAACCGGTGAGAATTGTTCAAAACATTGAAATAAGCGGAATGCGTGTCGATACGCATCCGAAGCGACAATGCCTGCAAGAACAATATTAAGGCAAGCAAAACAATATAGGAATGGTGTACACGTGAGTGCACAAGCTCAAGAAAAACCTGCAAGAAGGGAGTTAGACCCAAAAGACAAGTAGAAGAAAAGTATGCGAGCATCGGAGAAACGAGCCGCACGTGTATGCGACGCATGTCCCTGCATGAAATAGAGTGCAAACAGTAGCCAAGCATAGCTAGGGTGACTACTGTTCACCTTCAGAATCGAGAAAATCAGAGAAAATAAACCAGAGGACCGCGCTAAGCGCGACCTGCAACCCAACAAGTCAGAACATTTGGCGCTTAGCGCGCTCTGGACCGTGCTAAGCGCGACCTACAACCTGCAGAAAAATTATTTTCTGAACTAGACCACCCATTTGTGATGTTTTCACGCAAGAATTCGATCCGTATCGTTAGGCCATAATCCAGAAACAAATGAGAGCTAAACGAACGCGCATGGAATGCAAATCGATCGATAAAACCAATGTTCATATACATGTAAAGATGCATGAACATGCGAGGAATGCGAATCGAATCGATAAAACCAAAGCTCATATCAAAGTAATGAATGAACATGCAAGGAATGCAAATCGAATCGATAAAACCAATGCTCATATCAAAGTAATGAATAAACATGCAAGGGATGCAAATCGAATCGATAAAACCAATGCTCATATCAAAGTAACGAATGAACATGCAAGGAATGCAAATCGAATCGATAAAACCAATGCTCATATCAAAGTAACGAATGAACATGCAAGGAATGCAAATCGAATCGATAAAACCAATGTTCATATACATGTAAGGATGCATGAACATGTGAGGAATGCAAATCGAAACAATAAAACCAATGTTCAAGTGACAAGTTAAGTGCATGAACACGCAAGGAATGCAAATCAAGATGATAATTCCGATGTTCATATGACAAGTTAAATGCGTGAACATGCAAGGAATGCAAATCAAAATGATAATTCCAATGTTCATATGGCAAGCTAGATGCATGAACATGCAAGGAACGCAAATCAAAATGATAATTCCAATGTTCAATTAACAAGTTAAACGCATGAACATGCAAGGAATGCAAATCAAAATGATAATTCCAATGTTCATATGACAAGTTAAATGCATGAACATGCAAGGAATGGAAATCAAAATGATAATTCCAATGTTCATATGACAAGTTAAATGCATGAACATGCAAGGAATGCAAATCAACATGATAATTCCAATGTTCATATGACAAGTTAAATGCATGAACATGCAAGGAATGCAAATCAAAATGATAATTCCAATGTTCATATGACAAGTTAAATGCATGAACATGCAAGGAATACAAATCAACATGATAATTCCAATGTTCATATGACAAGTTAAATGCATGAACATGCAAGGAATACAAATCAAAATGATAATTCCAATGTTCATATGACAAGTTAAATGCATGAACATGCAAGGAATGCAAATCAACATGATGATTCTAATGTTCAAATGACAAGTTAAATGCATGAACATGCAAGGAATGCAAATCAAAATGATAATTCCAATGTTCATATGACAAGTTAAATGCATGAACATGCAAGGAACGCAAATCAAATTGATAATTCCAATGTTCATATGACAAGTTGAATGCAAGCTAGCCATGACATTTTGAGGTTTTCTTTCAAAGAATCTAAGTCAAGCGTTAACACAAACACTTGGAGTGCACATGCAACAAGTTTATGCACAATGCACTAAATGCTTGGATATCTACATGTTGAATACAAGTTATGCTTCAAATTACCATGCGTCAATGAAATTAATCAAGCTAAATACTCACCAATGCATGAACATGCAAGAGATGATGCAAAATGTGTGAAATTATGTCTTATGAGCAAAAAGAAAACAAATGCACAAGTGTATATACATGCTATGAACCAAAATCCACACTCCGACACAAATAAGGCGGCAAAACTCAATTCAAATCAAGAAATTCACGAGTACAAGTTCTGGAATCAGAATTTACATTGAATTTGCATGCAATTTCAGTATTCAATTTCAAGAAAAGCTGAAAGTCAAAACAGCTTAAAATAAGTGCTTATTTGAACCTAACACTTACTTGCACTTGAAGTTTGAGTCAAATTGAAGAGGAATTCCTTGTGCTCTTCAAAGAAAATACCAAATAAGTGAGGGATTGTAGATAATCTTCAGAATTAAGCTTGAATCCTTGAAGAAAAGCTTGGATTTCAATGGAAGATTGAAGGAGAATAAGAGAAATCCCTAAATCTTGAAATTGAGGAGAAGATCAAGATGAAACCGTTCCTTCCATGTCAAATGTGAGTAGAAGGAGGAGAAGAAGATGTAGATTGAAGTAGGAGAAGCTGCGATGGAGGAAACCAGATTTCGCAGGGCGCGCTTAGCGCGGAGGGCGCGCTTAGCGCGGTCTGTGGCAGAAGTCGGTGGTGAACGAAGGTCCGGTGGCGGCCTGTGGTGGTTGCTTGGAGGGAAAGTTGAAGTTTGAGCTTTCTTGAGTTTTTGTGCTTTTGAATTTGAGAGAATTGGAGTGTTTGTGGTAATGGAAAATTAAGCAAATGGTTGTGTTCCTCCGATTTGTGAAGAGGGAAATCTATTTATAGCTTTGGATCCATAATCAACAAGCCAATTATGATTATCCGAATAATTTTCGTAATTAATCCAAAACAGCCAAATCTGTGCGGAATTCAGAATCGGAATGTAAACGAAAAGTGTCCGGAACGCGATTTTGCTTGTGTGAATCAAAATCCCGACTTGATCCGATGAATGGTCAAGAAAAATAGGAATTTTTGAAGTTTCAGCATCGATTTTGGTCCACTGACACATGCAGAATTTCGCTCGCGCTCTGTGGGGAAAATGCCTCGGACGAGGATCTTCTGATCGAAATTTGCACATGCGTACCTTTGGGACATTTGAAGCTAACAAGATTTGTGAACTTTTGGCACTGGTCCCGTCCCATTTCAACGAAAATCGAGCGAGATATGATTTTTCGAACTTCGCGTATCAGATAAAAATTGCTCGGTTCAGCTCAAAATCATCCTCAGAGAATAAAATTCTGGTACTGATCGGTGAGGAATCAGCTCCCGAGTTGCAAATGAGGGTTGTAGAGAACTTTGATATGGATTTTTAGAAATCGGTCCCGCTCAATTCCGAGCTTCCAGCTAGGAGATAAAGCCTTTTCGGTGAGCTAAAACGCACGGCTCAGCACTAAAATCAGCTTGATATGCCGAGGAAAATGACTCCTTTGAGAGCCTTCTTCACAAAATCTGTTCTCGGCTTTCAAACGAAAGTCGTGGATAGTAATGAGAGGAAAATGTCAGTCAAAAATCAACAGAAAATACCCAAGGAGATGGGAGATACGCCTTCTGGAGTGCCCAAAATGCGCCGAAAATCCGAAATCCACTTTATTGAGAAATGGGCTCCTTTTGGTTGACATGTGGAATACCTGTAACCTGATACTCATCATGAATGCCATGCATGCTACTACATCTATTTTTATGCAACGAAATTATAAGCCAGAGAAACGCGGAAAAGAAGAGGGTAAATTTTGGGGTACAACAGCTGCCCCTATTCAATCATCCTCAAGCTTGAGAGCAAGGTTGGCGTCTGCCTTCCGGGCGACAAGGCATGAGGTGATTGAATACCGAAATGGAATCGAAAATTTACGCTCTGAATTCCAGTAGCTGCTGAGGAAAAGATATGTTGCGCCAGAGCTTAACTGGGTCACAACTAGAAGGAACACAGAATAAACGCTGAATTCTGCGAAAACAGGTACAAGTGTATTCCTGACCCGGAAGGAGAATTGGCCTCTACCCAATTCAATCCACAATGTTAGGGGAGAACTGACATGCAAGCGGAAGCAAAGACTAGATACGCAAACCAGGCTAACCACATTTACACCGACAGATTGGGCGGGTTCGTGATGCAAAGACCGGAAGACGCTGATTAGACTTTACGAAGGAAAGAAACAAGAGTATTCTTGTTCTCAAAAGACCCACAATTCCAGGGAGGAACTGAAATGCTAGTGGAAATAAAGACTAGATACACCAAGTAGACTAACCACATTACGCCGATTGATTGGACGGGTCTGTGATGCAAAGACTAAAGGTGTCGATTAGGCTTTACTGACTCAGAACGCTACTCTGAGAGGAAAGACAAGTGTAGGGCTTGCTTTCGAAGTTGAAGACGTGTTGCACCAGGGCAAGAGCTGGTAGTTTCAACACTACTCAGAAGGGAATGGACATATTGCGCCAGAAGAAACCGGGACACAATGGATTCCAAGAAAAACACGACGTCGCTGGGGATGAAAATCGCGTTTCTGGCTTATAATCCTATGAGATGTATGACTCACCTAGGGAATAATGCTGATGTAATGATGCATGTGTGCAACAAATATATAAAGTGAATGAAATAGGAACTCATCCGGGGATTAGAGCATTAAAGAATGCCCGAAAACCAATCAAAGCAAACTGAATCCTGTTTGATAAGTCTGTTGAGGACATGATGCTACGTGAACCCTGTCAGTTAAACAGAGGTCCGCTGGGGAGAAAAGAAAGCACCTGGAGAAGATCTTCCACCGTTACCCATCACAACTACAGCTGGGGAGACCAAGGTATGCCGCCTGCTGGGGAAACTGAGTGGCCAAGCGACAACCATCACTCGCACTCTGGGAGAATCAGGGGAGCATACCTCAACTCTACTGGGGAGAAGTCAAGATAGCCTGGCATTCACATCGGAAATACTGTGAGAGGCGAACCCACTGGGTATAACCATCCAAAATCGAGGGTTCAGCAACTGCCTCTACAGGGGATAAGCGGGAGTAGCACACTCGAGATTCTAGTGAACACCTGCTGGGGACCACTGGGAAAGATACGATGGACCCATGCTGGGGATCAGCGTCGTACAGCGTCTATGCTGGGAAAGAGAAAGGGCTCCAACGGGGATAAAGAACTTCTGGAGATCTTTTCATTCAGAAATGGTTCTACCGGGAGGACGCAGCCGGGGAAGTATCGAGGAGAATCCTGATCCATCTCCACATTAGCGCAACTGGATATCCTGCGACATAGGTTTAGTGGAGTGACCCTGGCATGATGTGACAAGTCCGTCTGCCATCCAGATCACTCAAGTCCTAAAGCAACATTCAAAAGCTTCTGATCATGGTAAAACCAACAATGTTTATATATGCAAAATTTTACCACAAAACTTTGAACGTCTTTTGCAAACAAATCAGTAAATGCAAGAAATTAATTGACAAGCAAAAACTCATTTTATTGATTGAAAGCGTGCCTGTAAATAGGCAAGTACAATAGGAAGCAACTCCTGAAATGAGGCAATTGCAAAAGTAAAATAAGAGGAAAACTAAAACGCATGGCAATGCGACAATGAATCCTCATTGGGTTTCAACCCTGCTATTAGTCTTATAACTCCAACTATCTCATCACTTCGCTTTTCCCGAAAAAGGTGATTGGCTTGATCACTGCCCTTCGGAGTAGCTCGAGATGTTTCCACAAAGTGCGACCACTGATCTGTTAAGCATCCCTATGCATAGTATCTCTTGACTACATCCGCGTTCACGGGTAGTGGGAAGTCTTCTCCGTCCATTGTTGCGAGCATCATGGCGCCACCCGAAAAGACTTTCTTCACAACAAACGACCCTTCATAATTTGGTGTCCACTTGCCCTGCGGGTCTCCTTGGGGAAGGATTATTCTCTTTAGCACAAGATCACCAGGTTGGTAATTTTGAGGTCGCACTCTTTTGTCAAATGCTCTTTTCATCCTCTGCTGGTAAATCTGCCCATGACCGACAGCTGCCAACCGCTTCTCATCAATGAGGCACAACTAGTCTAAGCGGTTCTGCACCCATTTATCTTCATCAAGCTCAGCATCTTTCATGATTCTTAATGAAGGGATCTGAACTTCGATTGGAAGCACGGCTTCCATGCCATAAACAAGAGAAAACGGGGTTGCCCCTGTTGAAGTGCGAATGGTAGTCCTGTAACCATGCAAAGCGAAAGGCAACATCTCATGCCAATCCCGATAGGTTACTACCATTTTCTGCACAATCTTCTTAATGTTCTTATTTGCCGCTCAAACCGCTCATCTTCGAGCACGGGACGAATTGTGGTGCTTGATCTTGAAGGACTCGCAAAGCTCCTTCATCATCTTGTTGTTAAGATTCGACCCATTATCTGTGATAATCTTGTCGGGAATCCCGTAATGGCAGATGATGTTGTGCTTGATAAAACGAGCAACCACCTGTTTGGTGACGTTTGCATAGGATGCTGCTTCCACCCATTTGGTGAAATAATCTATCGCAACCAGAATGAAGCGATGTCCGTTGGACGCTATCGGCTCAATCTTTCCGATCATATCAATGACCCACATAGCAAATGGCCAAGGAGAGGTTAAAACATTCAAAGGCGACGGTGGCACGTGCACCTTGTCAGCATATACTTGGCATTTGTAACAAACCCGGGCATGATTAAAACAATCAACCTCCATGGTTGACAAGAATACCCAACAAGATCTTTTTAGCCATAGTGTGCCCACTGGAATGAGTTCCGAATGAGCCCTCATGCATTTCTTCGATGATCTTTGCAGCTTCATCTTTACCAACACACCTGAGCAACAACCCATCATGATGTCTACGATATAGCACACCGTTGTTGAGGAAGAATTTCACCGAAAATTTTCTTAAGAACTTCTTATCTGTGACGGAAGCTTCCTCAGGATACTCTTGAGTTTCAAGATATCGCTTGACATCGTAGAACCAAGGATTGCCATCTTTCTCTGCTTCAATCTCAAAACAAAAGACTGGCTCATCCAATCTCTGAATGGTTATCGAAGGCCCCTCATTAGCCCATTTGACTTTAAACATGGACGCTAGAGTGGCCAAAGCATCAGTTAGGTTGTTCTCTTCCCGTGAGATGTGATCGAAAGTGATTTCCTCAAAGTAAGGAATCAACTTCATCACATGTTCTCTGTAGGGAATCAGATTTGGGTGACGAGTCTCTCAATCTCCATTAATCTGGCAAATCACAAGTGCAGAGTCTCCCATATTCTGATTTTTGCACTTCTTTTGCCCCGATTATGTTCTGATTTTCCGATTTCGGTAAATTCGACGACGGAGCAAGTTGCTCCGAATTCAACGAAAATTGACGTGCTAGCTAAGTTCGACGTGTAGAACGTAGTGGTGAGGTTAGTTTTTAGAAATTACGAGTTTTTACGAGATGACCCGAGATAGGTCATTTTACGGTTAAATTGAATCGAATTGCGTTTTAGTGGATTTAAGGCACGTATGGACAATCTGATTTCGATGTTGATGATTTTGATTAATGCCGGTTATTAGGAATGGCTTTCGCGATGATTATAGGTGTTTGACCATTTTTCCGCTTTTGGAATTTAGTGAGTGAATTGGTTATGATGTAGTGTGATTAAACATAATGTTTGCGACGACGTATTAATTAATGAATACTTGATGATTTGCAATGAAATAATATATGTCTTTGTACATGATGATGTGACGATTATATTGATGTTGTTGATAAATGCTTCCGATTGATGAATGCATGACTTTTGACGATGATGAATTGTTTAGTGATGTTTTGCATAATGCAATTATGATGCGATGATATATTTATCTTGATGTGGATAAATTGAGGCGTCACACCATCACACCATCAAAACCAAATCACTTTAAACAGTTTGCTTTAAAGTATAAATCTCGGATACATAGCATTGTCGGAAGTCATAAATTGATTCATAAAATTCCAAACACTTTCTTCATTAAACTTCCTCATCAAATCATGTTTTCATAAAGTATGATTTTCATATACAAAAGGAAGAACAACAAAAGAATCAACAACAAGACAACATAAATATTTCCCCCCGAGTGCTACGTATCAGAGCGACACCGACTCAACTAACAGCAGCTATAAACTCCGTCTTCATAACCTGCACGTTACCAATATAAAGGTAACGGCGAAACAAGTAAAGGGTGAGATACTCCAAAACATATAATTAAAGGCATGATAAATATATATATATAGTTTTGGAATTATAAAAGATATAGGTTAGTGAGTGCATTCCAACACCTATCTAAATCTCACTTACTTTGATCGTCATTCTAAGTGTATAATCTACACTTAATCGCCTTAACCTCATCGGCACCAATCATCACAACAACACATAAACCTCCGTCACCACGAAATCGTCACAAGCTAATACATCACTAATTAACACGGCAGTCTTAAACAACAACATCAACCAACAACATTAAATACTCTGATTTTTACATATTAAACTTTGGGTAATATTAGGGTGTTACACTTGACGACTAGGAGCATGAAGATGCTTATGCTGCTCTTGCTGTTGTTTGTGTTGTAGCAAGAATATTCTTATTTGTGTTATTCTTAGGACACAAATGTTAATCATTTCACAGTGAAATTATCAAAGTCAGATTCTTACTTGTCTTTTGTATCAAACTTGATTTTGTAGTTTTTTTTTAATTGAGTTTGTAACTGTTTCTACTCTGCAACAGTTTAGAATCAAATCTGCCAATAGAATTTAAATACTGATAATATAACAGTATAGTGATACCAATGCTATGATCATTAGTAAATACTACAGTGAAAAGTATTGCATTTTTTAGAAATGCATGCCTATAATATACACCAACATTAATACTTATCTATCATCATGCACTGATAAAGTCTACACTGTAGTCTTAAAAAGATAATAAAAGGTCAATAGCCTTGTCTTAAAGTTTGTCAGTTATATATTTTATAACTAAATATATAACTAACAGGCCTGTCATGCATATGCATTTATAATAATTTCTTTGTGTAATATACTTTTGATACTTTTAGTCTGTTGTTAATAGTTTATAATATAAAACAAACAGTAAAAAGTCATATTACCGACATGTAAGATAAATATGAATATATTCAAAGTATATAACATCTTTAACGTTGAACACTTTTTAGTGACATATAAGTGAATATATAGAATTTAAACTTTTACCATTAATTAGGAAAAATAGCATATAAGCTTTATGAAATGATATATTACTTAATTTTTATTTATTTCATGGATCATTATCAAAATAGGGGACTAAAATCGAGGGTCAAAAGTGTAATGTAGCCTATTTAATACTACCTCGGATTTAATTATAAATCATTTTTGACTTTTCATACGTATTAAAAAAAAGTAATAATTACTGTTTAAAAATGAGAAATTATAAAGATTTTTACAAAAATATTCTTCTTTAATGATATGGAGAATATACATTTACATAATTGAAATGAGAAAAAATAATAAACATTTAAGATTATAATAGGAAAAATTACATTAATTATTCATTGGTATTGTAAAGTGACTTATATTGTGGTACAATTTTTTCTGTCCAAAGTGACTTATAATAAAAAACGGAGGGAGTATGCCAAAGCAAGTGAGAAATTATTTATTTTATTTCTTGATCACAAATGGAATTTGATTGGGTTTTCAATCGACGATTTCTCTCTATATATGCAAATTTTATTTTTTAATTTATATATATATATATATATATATATATATATATATATATATATATATATATATTATTCATTAAATCTAAAAAGTAAAATATGTTTATAAATGTTAGGGAGGGATTATCTTAGAATGCTAAGCTAAATCTAAAATGAACTTCGTCAGAGCCCGGTTGTTTTGGCCTTTTTTACAAATGATTTTTATCGTGTAATATTATTTTGTGGAACAAAAGTTTACAAGGAACTTTTTATAAAAGCTCTAAATGTAAAAAAAAATTGAATAGTTATTTCTTAAAATGTTATTTTGAATGATTCATCATTTTAGTGAAAAAAATTTGAACATCAAAATTTTAAAAAATCACTTAATTTTGAAACTATTTCAAATATATTTTTATAAAATTATTTTTGAAATATAAGTTTTTGAAAAAAATTATGATTTTAACTATGTTATGATCTTCACTAATTTATATTTATGTTATAGGATGTCAAAATTAGTCACACAATTTAGAAAAAAATATTATAAAAAATTTATAATATTTTGAAAAACAGTTTCATTAAATTTATTTTTAAAAATATAAAAAAAATTCATTTCTTTTTAAAGATGGAACAAACTGACCCTCAGTCTCGTACGGTCCTGATTAGATATTCAACCCAACTTATTGGTCATTATTGGTGGGTGGTGTTGACTTGTTTTGCTTACTTAGTCAATTTTAAAATTAATAATTCAGCTTCACTCATTATTATGTAACCATCTAGAAATCTAGATTACTGTATGATAGTATTACTTTAAACATAGTCAAGATTCTTTTAATAAATAAGTAAAGTGAATACTAACTTGACTCTGGTTGCAGTGTTTAAAATTAAATGGGTCCAATAAAAAATTATAAAATTGAATTGAATTAAATTAGAATTTAAAAAATTTGTATTCAATTTAAATATGTTTGAGTCATTTTTTAACAGAACTATGCGGTTCAATTTGATTTGTAATTTGTATTTTACAAATCGAATCAAATCAAACTAAAGCACGTTATGTTATAAAATTTTATTAATTATATATTTCTTTAATTTTTTTAAAAATCAACATATATATATATATATATATATATATATATATATATATATATATATATATATATATATATATATATATATATATATATTATTATATTCTTTGCAAGAACAAACCTACATTGAAATGTATGAGGGCTCATGTCCCCCACTAAATTATAAAATATGTTACTTACCATACATAATACTTATTATACTTATTTAAAAAATGTCTGCGGAATATATGACATATGATCCACTAAACACAAGCATGGAATTTTGATATGCATAGGATTTATTTATCTCAATAAGATAATAAAATAATTTTATTTATATCATAATAATAATTTTAAAAATTATAGGTGATTAGTGTCAATAATGCTGCAGTGCAGCACAAACTCCATTGAATAACCAAAGAAGCATCAAGAAGAGTAAAGAAGAGTAAAGTAAGAAAGATAAAAGGAAACTGTGTTTATTGTATATTGAATGAATGAATGGATAAAAGAGTGTTCACCTCATATATAGTATAGTGGTCAGTAACAGAACATCTAACAAGTATTTAGAGAGTACACGTGTCACTAGCTTAGAGGAAGAAATGAACACTACTCAAATTATTTATACTAACAGCCCTCCTTAAGTTGGACTGTGTATACTATACAGGCTTAACTTGGACAAAAAAACAGTCAAAGCAGGAGAGCGAAATGGCTTGGTGAATAAGTCTGCGAGCTACGCATGAGTGGAGACGGGCAAAAGATGAATGAGCTTGGATCGAATCTTTTCGCGAACGACGTGACAATCAAGTTCGATATGTTTACTTCGCACGTGAAAAGTAGGATTGTGAGCAAGATAAATTGTTGATTTTCTGTCACAAAACACAAAAGCAGGTTGAGATAAGTTGATCTGAAAATCTTGAAGAATGTAGTGCAGCCATTGTAGTTCACACGCCAGTGAAGCTAGAGCACGATATTCGACCTTAGTTGAAGATCTGGATACCGTGCGCTGTTTCTTTGACTTCCAGCAAAGTAAGGATGATCCCAGGATAACACAATGGCCAGTAACGGATCTACGAGTATCTGGGCAGCGAGCCTAATCAGAGTCTGCAAAAGCAAATAACTTCAGTTCGCTTGTAGTAGAGAAAATGAGGCCTTTTGTTGGGACTGACTTGAGGTAGCGAAAAAGTCTCATGACAGCTTGATGATGAGGCAATAGAGGACAAGAAATGACCTGGCTTAAATGCTGAACGACAAAAGCAATGTCTGGTCTCGAGTTTGTCAAGTAAATGAGCCTGTCTATCAATCTACGATATAATGAGGGGTCTTGTAGAGGTTGTCCATCAGTTGCAAATAGTTTTGTGTTAGGCTAAAAAGGAACAGGGGATGGCTTAGAGGCAAGAAGGCCACTGTCTTCCAAGAGGTCAAGGGTGTATTTTCTCTAATTAAAGAAAATTCCTTTGTTTGACATGGCTATCTCAAAACCAAGAAAGAATGGTAGCTGACCTAGGTGTTTTATTTTGAACTTTTGATCCAGCTGTTGCTTAACAAATAAAATCTCTTTCATGGAATCACCTGCCAAGACTATATCACCCACATATACCAACAAAGCAGTAAAAACGGAAGTAGAAGACTTAACATAAAGTGAGTGATCAACTTGAGATTGGGAGTATCCTATGGAAATGAGAAAAGAAGACAATTTTGAATACCACTGTCTGCTAGCCTACTTTAGGCCATAGAGGGATTTTTGTAGTTTGCATACCTTAGATGGAGAAGAGTTTGTCATACCAGGTGGCAATAGCATGTATACTTCTTCCTGTAGGTCACCATGCATAAAAGCATTGTTGGCATCTAATTGCTCCAAGTTCCAACCTTTGATGGCAGCAATAGAAAGAAGAACTCTGACTGTTGTAATTTTGGCTACAGGTGAAAAGTATCGAAATAATCAACTCCCTCCATTTGAGTATATTCTTTGGCAACCAATCTGGCTTTGTGTCTTTCTATTGAACCATCTTCCCTGTACTTGATTTTGTATACCCACCTACAACAATTGGGATGTTTACCAGGGGGTAGATCAACTACATCCCATGTGTGATTTGTTGCAAGGACAGTTAACTCAGCTTTCATAGCATCTTTCCACCAGCAAGTTTATTGGCTTGGTTGAAAGTTTTGGGTTCATTGTTAGATGATATGGCATAATAGAAATATTTATATGAAGATGCACATTTATCATATGTAAGAACAGAAGAAAGAGGATATGCAATATTATTATTACATGAATGCAAAGTGTTAGAATTATGAAAAACATTATAACAATGATAATCATTAAGGTGTTTAGGGGGATTGGATGGTGTGCTGAATTATCTTAAAGGGGAAATGGAGCTGGTAGCAGGAGCAGTGGTTTGTGTAGGTTGAGTATTAGGTATGGGTTCATTGGTAGTAGTGGGAATTGAGTGGTCATCTTCATCTGTACTGTATGTTGCAGTATCAGACAAAGGGCTGAAACCTATTGTACTTGGGAATATGTTGGTATCAGTGACAAATATAGGGGATGGGAGGGGGACAAGTTGAGAGTTGTCATTGGTGACAACTGTAGCAGGAGGACTAGTTCCATTAGGACTAGACACCTGAGTATTGCCAATAGGGTTAGAAGTATTAGGTGGGTCATCCAAGATAGGATAGTGGGTCGGTTGGATATTATTTTTGTTGCCTAAGATATTTTAGTCAGTTTTAAAGGGAAAAAGGTGTTCATATAATATATCATTTCGGGATGTGAAGATGGTATGATTATACATGTCATAGAGGATATAACCCTCTGTTCCATCTTTGTAACCAATGAAAATGAATTTGCGGGCTCTAGGATCAAACTTTGTTCTATGAGCAGTTAAGGTGGTGGCATAGGCTAGACAACTAAAAACTTTCAAATGTATCATGGAAGGGGGTTCAGAGAATAAGATCTCATGAGGACTTTTTAGCTTAAGTAAGGGAGTAGGGAGTCTGTTGGTAAGGGAGTAGGGCTACAAATTCTGTGCCATTATCAGATCTTAGAATTTTCAAAGATTTGTGAAATTGGTTTTCAATGTAAGCAACAAATTGAATAATGCTATCTTTTACTTGATATTTGGACTTAAGAAAAACAACCCATGTGTATCTACTATAATCATCAACAAGTGTGAGGAAATATTTGTGTCCTAAGAAAGATATAGTTGAGAAGGGCCCCCACACACCAGCATGTAATATAGAAAATGGTGTAGAGGACTCAGTAGTACTAACAGAAAAAGGAAACTTTCTTTGATTTCCAAAATGACAAGGTTCACATGGCACAATATTATTTTCACAAGAAATGAATGGACAAACTTTAGAAATTTGTTTCAATCCTATATCGGAAATGTGGCCTAAACGTAAATTCCAAAGATTACAAGTATTATTGGTATTGGAACTATAGGTGGATGATTGATGAGTGGAGGATAGAACATATAGTCCTCTTTCCAACTTAGCTGAACCAATCATTTCCTTGGAATGATTCTGTAGAATTTGACAAGAATTATCATTGAAATGCACATAACAATTATTTCCATGAACAAGTTTTTCTATTGAAATCAAATTAACATAAAAGTTTGGAATATATAATACATGATGCAATGTTAAAGATGGTGAAATGATAACACTACCAGACATGGATGCATTAAGGTGTGACCCATCAGGCAAGTTAACATGTATAAGGATGATATTTTTGGTATGTGTAAAAACAATTTTGTTAAAAGATATATGATCTGTGGCGCCAGTGTCAAGGATCCACAAATTTGGATTCTTACCATTAGGGTTAGAGGAGTGGGAATTCATGACAAGGGGGGATGTGGAAATGGAGTTGGCTTTGGGACTAAGCTTGGATTGTTGGATCAATGCTAGAATGCTGTTGTACTGCTCCTGAGTAAATCCCACAGGAGCTATAGAAGAACCTTATTAAGTAGTTTCAGAGGCATTGTTGACTGTAGATTTCCTCTGTTGACCATTGCCATTGCCTTTACCTTTGCCTCTGAATCCTGGTGGAAAGCCATGCTTAACAAATCAAGTCTCAATCGTGTGATTTGTCTTCCCACAATGCGTGCAGATTCTGCTATGTCCACGAGCACTAGCATTGCATGGACTCTTGCCCTTGAAATTGTATGATTTGTTGTTGTAGTTGCTAGAGTTAGCATGAACTTGAAAAGCAACTGACTCCTCAGAGTTGCTGGCAGCTGGTGTGGCCATAGATACAGAGTTGTTGAGTTTGCGTTCTTGCTGGATAACTAGAGAAAAGGCTTTGTCGATATCGGGTAGAGGGTTCATCATCATGATCTGAAATTTTGAATGGGTGAATTTTTCATTCAGTCCCTTAAGAAAACGTATCACACGATCTTGCTCTTGATGCGTTTTAACTGAAGCCATAGCACCACAAGAACAAGGGATGGCACAAGAACAACCAAGAATTGGGCGATAGTTATCCAGTTCATCCCAGAGAACCTTCAGTAGCGTGAAATATTTAGAAACGTCGAGTGTACCTTGATGAAGCTTGTATAAGTCTTCTTGAATATCTGAAATGCGAAAAATGTTGCTATGCGAGAAACGAATATGCAAATTGCGCCAAACACCAGTTGCTGTATCGATCCACAACACAGACTTGGCAATAGACTCAGAAATCGAGCGATGGAGCCATGAAAGAACCATTGTGTTGCACCGAATCCGTGGTGCATATAGAGGATCGGAAATCGAAGGCTTGGTAAGGGTTCTATCGATGAATCTTTCCTTGTTCTTGGAGATAAATGCGATTTACATTGATCGGGACCACATGTGATAATTTTTATCATCGAGTAAAAGAGAAACGAGAACGATAGCAGGGTTTTCGTTTGGATGCAAGTAATAAGGGTTTGTGGAGTTTGTTGAAAAATCAGCATATATCTGGGTAGCCATGGAAAAAGGAGAGGAAAAGAAGGGAAATGTAAAGGTTACAAAGGGTGCGGAAGAGAAAGAGAGCGATTAAACAATGGCTACCAAAGCTTTTTGAGTTATGATACCATGTCAATAATGCTGCAGTGAAGCACAAACTCCATTAATAACCAAAAAAGCATCAAGAAGAGTAAAAGAAGAGTAAAGTAAGAAAGATAAAAGGAAACTGTGTTTATTGTATATTGAATGAATGAATGGATAAAAGAGTGTCCACCTCATATATAGTATAGTGGACAATAATAAAATAACTAACAGGTATTTGGAGAGTACATGTGTCACTAACTTAACTTAGAGGAAGAAATGAACACTACTCAAATTACTTATACTAACAGTAATCTTTGAGTAAAGTTTGAAGTATTTAATAAATACGTTCTACATTTGAGTATGTATTTGTAATTTTAATAAACTTCAAAGAAAAATAACAAATCAATTTAAAGACTAAAATAGTTACTATTTATAATTTTTATATTAAAGAAAATAAGAGATGCACTGACCATATAAATATTTTTTCAAGGTCAATCAATCACCGCCATGTATCTAATTAAACTAAATTTTTATTTATAAAAAAATTTAATGACATGGCATATTAATGACTATCTATTGGATAATAGTCTAAAATTATTTTATACTATACATATCCATTAAACTCTTTATATCTATCTATTATCTATTATCAATCTATTAAAAGTAAAGTACTTGGAAATTCCAAGTCTAACCTTTTGATTAAATGTTATAACTTTTCTTATTCCAAGGGTATAATAGACTAATCAACACTATGATGTTACCATATTCATTTGGCATTTAATTTTGCTGACATATCAATCTATCATAATTTTACACTATTTTTTATTTATTTTATTTATTAATTTGAGTTCTAATGTTTGACTCACGGTTAATGAGGAAGGAATTGGAATGGCCAAATTAGATCTATTATAATTAAATGGAATATTATTCATCGCATGATTTAAAAATACCCACTATTTATCATTACACTACAAGATTAAATGTATATTATTGGAATTAGAATGGATTATTTTGATATTCCAAGATATCACAACTTCCCATGTTTTCAGTTACCCTATATATATAGCCATTCTAAACCCTTACTCTATTTTCAAAAGGTTACGTATTATTTTTCAATTCTTCTTCATTCCCATATTTTGATTCTCTGTGTCCATTTTAATACAGATTTTGTTTTAATTTTGCTGACATGTCAATCTATCATAATTTTACACTATTTTTTATTTATTTGATTTATTAATTTATTTTATTTATATTTGAATTCCAATTCCAATGTTTCATTCACGGTTAATTTATTTATATTTGAATTTTATTTATATTTGAATTCCAGGAAAGGCTATTCTTGCTTCAACCATTGTTACCTTGATTTCTATATTTGTTTAATCTTCGTTTTGATTTGTTTAGTTATTTTGTTAAAGTTAATATTGAGGTTTCAAATTAGGCCTAAAAACATTGGCAGGAACATAGTGTATGGTGTGCTAGTCAATTTCTAATTGATTTATGATGGCATTATTTTGATTTATTAGAATATTTATTTTCTGCATTATTTATTTGATTATTATCTAATTCATGCAAAAAAACGTATATCATAATTTGCTTAATTAAATATGATTTTAACTAAAAGATAAAATCAAAAGAAATTTTAAAAATAAAAAGCCAATATCATTCTATTTTATTTAAATATGTGGTATGTGGTGGATTGATTGTCATTATAAAATTATTTTACACTTATTTTTTTCTCTATTTATAAAAAAACTTAAATAATCTTTTTTTTCTTTCCATTGGTAAAAAAATTTAAATATTACAATAATATATAATAATACAAAGAACAATATATGAATGATTTGAAAAACGTTTAAATGGAAAACTATATATATCGCAATGAAAAAATTCGTTTCTATAAATAAAACATTTCTATAAGATAACTATTAACTTTTTTTCAGAACATAAATATTTATTTGAAAATATATGCACATTAATAAATATATGGTAAAATACAAAGACGAAATTATATATATATTTTCTATTTACAATATATTCAATTGAATCTACCCTACACACCATGTACATCTTAAAAATCATATAAATTATGATTTATGATTATAAGGATATTAAAAATCATATAAATTACACTTGATTTATGATTTATTTTAAAATGATAAATCATATAAATTACACTTGATTTATGATTTATTTTAAAATGATAAATCATATAAATTACACTTGATTTATGATTTATTCTAAAATGATCACATAAATTTATTTTAAAATAAATATTCCAAAAACGAGTAATGACTAACCATATATATATATATATATATATATATATATATATATATATATATATATATATATATATATATATTCGAAAGATTTAAATCGATAAAATTTTGTCTTAAAAATAAGTTTTTTATTAATAAATATTAAAAAAATTATATTTTTAAAAAATATTAATAAAAATAATTTTATTTTATTTTATTTCAAAATGTTATTTGTTTAAAATTGAAAGTAAGTACTATTATTGTTTAATTAACATTTTGTTACTAAATATTATTAAAAACCATGTATTTGTATGAAATATTAATAAAGATCACATATATTTAAGAAATATCATACAACTTAACTAAAGTATCTATAAAAATCAAGATTACCCGAAAAACATATTTTGTAATTATTTAGATCCTTATTTGAAATAAAATATGTTTTGAAATTATTTAGCTTTTTATAGAAAGGATAATAAAGCAAAACAAAATCAACTGAGATTTTGTAATTTCTTTAAACTTATGAAATAACTAAACATATCACAATCTTTTCAAATTAATTTTATAATCGTAATCATGATAAAACAATGTTAAGTGATAGTCATGAAAATTTAATGACAAATGATACTCATAAAAAATTAATAATTAAAGATAAAAATTTACTATTACAATCATTTTTATAAATTGTATAAGTTACAATTATTTTTATAAATGGAAATATAAGTTACAAATAATTTTATAAATTTAACTATTTATATAATTATAAATGAGAATAGGTTACATATATTTTTATAAATAGACAAACGTGTTCCAGATGTTTATAAATGAAAAAAAAGTTACCATAATTTCATAAAGGGAAATAAGTTACAATAATTTTAATAAAAGAGAATAAGTTACTAATATTTTTATAAAAGAGAAGTATTAAAACAATTGTTTTTAAAATCAATAAATTAATAATTGTTTTATAAATTGTCACACAGGTTCTAGGCACTTATAAATGTTATAACTTTTCTTATTCCAAGGGTATAATAGACTAATCAACACTATGCTGTTACCATATTCATTTGACATTTAATTTTGCTGACATGTCAATCTATCATAATTTTACACTATTTTTTATTTATTTATTTAATTTATTAATTTATTTTATTTATATTTGAATTTTATTTATATTTGAATTTTATTTATATTTGAACTCCAATGTTTTTTTTGACAGAATTTGAATTCTAATGTTTGACTCACGGTTAATGAGGAAGGAATTGGAATGGCCAAATTAGATCTATTATAATTAAATGGAATATTATTCATTGCATGATTTAAAAATACCCACTATTTATCATTACACTACAAGATTAAATGTATATTATTGGAATTAGAATGGATTATTTTGATATTCCAAGATATCACAACTTCTCATAGAATGGATTATTTTGATATTCCAAGATATCACTCATCAATCTTCTTCATTCTCCATTATTTGAAATAACACTTAACACTATTTAACGCTATTATTATTATTAATAATTAAAATGGTTCACAAAAATAATTACTTGGTATTCTGTTGACTTCTGTATTTTACTTCAAAATCTTGGAACCGTGAATGTTGTATTAACAATTATATTTATTATCATATAACCAAAAACTTTATTCATTTTATGTCTACAATCATTTTATGTGGTTAACCAAAAAAATTGAATGACAACCATACAATCAAAGTGATTTTCTACCCATTCATTTTTGCATCACCTAACCAACACTATGGAACCACAAGTTGCAGCAATGACAAGACGTAAAAGGAAGCAGATTCTTAAAGATAAAAGATTGAAAAAAAGGAAGAACTGATGAAAACACAATCAATCCCATTGAAAACTCTCAAAGGTATTATGTTCCAACCATGGTTAATATCATAACACCACTATCTAATTTAACTTCATCAATCTTTAATGAAAGAAATATGAGTTCACCTTCACCAGCATCTGCATCAAGCAACTCAAGTACAATGAAGAGTTTCAATATTGTTTCTACAAATCAATGGTTTCAAAGACGACAATGAGGAAAAGTATTATGGAAGGTAAGATGCCCCAATCTTACAAACTTCATAACAACCTTAGCAATAACAGTGGGGTCCTTTCAGGATAAATTCTCCATCCTTTTCGCATTTCAAAACACCATTTTCTGATATAGCTTCCTCATGTTCTAACCAAAGAAACATAAAACCTCATGCACCGCCAAGTTGTTCTATTCAAAAATCAAAAAAACAGTTGACTGTTACACCTCTTTCTGATATAACTTCCTCATTTTCTAATCAAAGAAATATGGAACCTCATGAACATCCAAGTAGTTATGTTCATAAATCAAAAAACAATTGAATGTAGGTGTTATTCAATCCATGACGGTCAAACTCTTCAATTATTTTGGAAATGAGAATCATAATCGCTTTTTCATCCACAAGCAATATTCCTATACAAGAACCCACAACATTCACTTCAACTCGGATGTTAACATTGAGAGTGATTACTCGTGATGAGACGGTAATGATGATTCTCTCGTGATAGCTCATGTGAATTCAATGCAGATGCAAATTATGACTCAAGTTCCATTATGATGACGAAGATGTCTATGACTCAATTCTACATCATTTGATTCTTTAAATATTGGTATTTATCATTAAAACCAACTTTATTTCTTCTTTAAATTCATTATACATATCAATTTGACGTTGTCCATTACATGTTGCACTTTGATACCGCTATGATTTAATGTGGATTTTAGTTATAATTTTATTATTTAATATGAACGATTTTAGTTATAATTTTATTATTTAATATAAACCAATTGCTCAACTACGTTTCATTTAAATAGGTTATTCGATATTGGTGATCCTATAGTTGAATGCACACAATGTGGGGCACTTATGTGGTATCAAGAAAAACCGACAAGCGAAAACATAGTGCGTTCCTAAGTTTCAACTATGTTGTGGAAAGGGGAAAGTTGTGTTGCCACTTCTGAAAACACCACCACTATTACTACAACGTCTTTTGTTTGATAATAGTGAGATAGACAGTCAAAATTATTAACAATTTTGTAGAATGTACAACATGATGTTTGCTTTTACGTCTCCGGGAATGAAATTTGACAATGATTTTTAGTGGAAGTGGACCACCTAACATAAGAATTCATAGATGACTTGCCATCGAATTGGGAGCATGTTACCTTTAACTGGACAATCTCCAAAATTTGCTCGACTGTATGTTTACGACACCGACAATGAGATTCAACATAGAATTAAAGAAATTGGGTAATTTTACCAAACTTTGTTTTCTTTACAACATATTAAATATTTTTCATTGCTACATCATAGTATTTCCTTTTATATGCAGGAACAACCCCA
This sequence comes from Vicia sativa, assembly GCA_021764765.1. Taxonomy (NCBI): domain Eukaryota; kingdom Viridiplantae; phylum Streptophyta; class Magnoliopsida; order Fabales; family Fabaceae; genus Vicia; species Vicia sativa. The sequence goes on from CM038795.1 coordinate 238,116,223, forward strand.
ATATTATTCCAGAAACAGTTAGTAGATTGAAGGACATGTTAGATGAGTTCAACACACATGCCAAATCTTTTAGGATGGCAGCAGATAGATTAAAGGATTGTCCTTTGCCTGATCTCAAGCTTAAGCTAATATCTGATAGATCAACAGATGGAAGGATTTATAACCAACCTACTGTTTTGGAGGTAGCCGCCCTAATAGTTGGTGATGTTGATACGGGTTCTAAGAGGGATATTCTTCTTGAAAGAAAGAGCGGAAGGCTAAAAAGAATAAGTGAGTTTCATTCAAGTTATCCGCATATCAATATCCACTTTTGTTTCCTTATGGGAAGATGGTTTTAGACTTGGAGTTCTTCTTAGAGAAACTAATACCAAAAAAATGAAGAGGAATAAGCTTACCATTAGAGAATGGCTTGCTTTTAGGATTCAATGCATATAACGAGGCACAAACTATATTGCGGTCAAGAAGGTTGTTTCAACAATTTTTGGTTGATGGATTTACTATGATGGAGTCACAAAGATTGAATTATATTCGAAAACATCGAAAAAGTCGTGTTTCTAAATATTGCAATTTGAGCTCATCCGAATGTAATGCAAACACTCAAGGATCAAACAAAGGTAAAAGAGTGGTTTTACCTTCAACTTATGTTGGAAGTCGGAGGTTTATGGAACAACTCTATTTTGATGGAATGGCAATTTGTAGCCAAGTTGGATTTCGGATCTTTTATCACATTTACTTGCAATCCCAACCGGCCCGAAATCCAAAGGTTGCTTAGAAAATTAACTTGAATTCTCAAGACCGTCCGGATATCATCTCAAGAGTCTTCAAAATTAAGTTCGATGAGTTTTGTGTGATCTAACAAAAAGCACGTGTTAGGAGAGTGATTGCATGTAAGTCAATTTAATACCCTTTCAATGAGTTATATTTTTGACATTAATCTTATTAAATATGTAATATGCATCGCTTTACTAAGTTTAAACTTACTTAATTTCGATATATACACCATTGAATTCCAAAAGCGGGTTTACCACACGCCCATATACTATTATTCTTGCATCCTTCAAGCAAGTATCCGACTCCGATGATATAAACAAGATCATTTCAAGAGATACCAACGGAAGAAGATGATAGGCAACTCTACCATTTGGTCAAGACACATATGATTCATGGCCCATGTGGTTTAGCAAATGCGAATTCAACTTGCATGAAAAATGGAAAGTGCTCAAAATACTTTCCAAAGAAATATCAAACCGAAACCATTGTTGATCGTGATGGATATCCCGTAATCAAGAAGAGAAACTGTAATACAAAGGTTGAAAAACACGCTCAACTTGATAATGATATGTAGTTCCTTACAATCCATATTTGTTGAAGAAATTCCAAGCACACATCAATATGGAGTGGTGTAATCAAAGTACTTCATTAAATACTTATTTAAGTATATTAACAAGGGTATGATAAATTATCACCGTTGTCCAAACCGACGGTGATGGATCTCCTCGGTCGAATGGTTGAAAATCAAGCAATATCTTGATTGCGATATATCTCACCAAGTGAGGCATGTTGGAGACTTTTTTCATTTCCTATTCATGGTAGATCACCCAGCTTGAAAGGTTGTTCTTTCATCTTGAAGGAGACAACTCGCTTATTATACCGATTATGAATTGATAGATGAGGTGCTTGACAAACCAACTGTAAAAGAATCTATGTTTACGGCATGGATGGAAGCAAACAAAGCATACCCAGAGGCAAAGAATTTGACGTACTCACAATTTCTTTCCAAATTTGTTTATGATAAAAGATACCGTCGATGGAGACCGCGTAAAGAGGAAATACAATTGGCGACTTATTTGGGTCCCTCCCGGGTGAGTTATATTTCTTGAGAATGATGCTAACGTCAAATGTCCAACTTGCTATGAGGATATAAAATTTGTGGGTGGAAAAGTTCGGATTCTTTTAGGATGCATGCTTGAAATGGGCTTTTTAACGATGACAAGGAATATATTGCAGCCATCGACGAAGCAAAGAATTGGGGTTCCGCATTTTTACGAAAGTTATTTGTCACTATGTTACTATCCGATCATCAATAGACCACGACATGTTTGGGAAAAACTTGAGGACGTTATCCGATGGTATCCTCTACCAACAAAGGCAAAAACAAATAGAAGAGGTATGAACACTTTATTAAACTTTTTAAGTCAACAAATATTATTTTCCGAATGCAAGTCGATCTTTTTATTACGTAATATAATGATATGAACTTACTTTAAAATATAATTATTCTTCATCCATATGTCCCTTATTTAATATGTTTCATAAGGTATGTCCATTTACGTAAGAAACATTTTCATATTTGTCATTTGTCATGTATGTAAGTTATTTTCTTAACTTGCAGCGCAAGAATGTCTTTGGTTCCATTTAATTTCACGCAGCCGCAACATCAACTGTTTGATTTATGTTCAATGTATTTCAACATCACGATTTGCATCATACATATGTAATTATATAGAAAACTAATGAAATTTTTTTAACAAAATTGCAGCTATCGGACAATGAGTTAAAGAATCTCACACTAATTGAGATTGAGAACATGATGCAATCGAATCAAGAAGTTTGCATGAATTTAAATGTATGCCGTATCCGATTCATACATCACAAAACATGTTGGAAATAGGCTTATTTATGACGAACTTAATTACGATGCCGATACCGAGAAATGTAAATTCCAAGAACTTTTTCATGCCCTTACAGTGATTTATTTTCTTTATACTATGAATTACAAAATGATTTTTATTGTCCTTGCACTTATAATTCTTGGTTTGTATTTTATAGATGAACAACGTTTGATATTTGAGAAAATCATGGATGTGTTAACAAACAGTGGAGGGTATTTTTCTTGCATGGTTACGGAGGGATGGTAAAACTTTCATGTGGAGAACACTATCAAGTGCACTTCGCTCTCAAAAAAATTGTTCTTACTGTTGCTTCAAGTGGGATAGCTTCGTTATTATTGTGGAAGAACAAGACACTCAAAGTTCAAAATACCGTGCAACGCTGACAACTCAACTTGCAACATCGACAAAGCCACCGAACATTCTCAATTATTTGAAGCAACGGATGTGATAATATGGGATGAGGCACCTATGTCTCACAAGAACTGCTTCGAAGCATTGGATAAAACCCTTAAAGATGTAATGAGCAAAAAGGGTGTTGAGAATACTATTTTTGGTGGAAAAGTTGTTGTATTTGGAGGAGATTTTAGACAGATTCTTCCTGTTGTTTCAAGAGCTGGGTGTTCTGATATTGTTCATGCATCAATTAGTTCATCTTATGTATGAGATTATTGCCAGGTTTTAACACTATCAAAAAATATGAGACTTCAAGAGGGAAGAGACAACACAAGTTCTAATAAACTAGCGGAATTTTCAAAATGGATTTTAAATGTGGGTGATGGTAAGATTTGTGAACCCAATGATGGTTTGGTTGATATTAAAATTCCTCAAGAGCTATTAATATTAAATTTTGATGATCCTATAAGAGAAATTATTGAAAACACATATCCCAATTTGTTGGAAAAATATCAATATGTTGAATTCTTACAAGGAAAGGCTATTCTTGCTTCAACCATTGAAGTTGTGGACAAAATCAATCATTATGTATTAGACTTGATACTAGGTACATGTCAATTATATTTATTATTATATTATATATATATATATATATATATATATATATATATATATATATATATATATATATATATATATATATATTTAAGAACATAGTTTTACTAATTTATTTATGTTTTGCTTTTAAACTTTTTTAGGAGAAGAGAAAGAGTATTTGAGTTTTGATTCCATTGATAGAATGATTCAAGTTATATCAAGCATATGAAGTTCCAACTCCGAATTTCTCAAGAAATTAAGAACGTCGTGGCTTCCCAATCATAGGATCAAATTGAAGGTTGGTACACCTATTATGCTAATGAGAAATTTGGACCAAGCCGATGGGTTGTGCAACGGAACAAGATTAATTGTTACAAGATTTGCAAATCATGTCATTGAGGCAAAAATCATGTCGGAAAGAACATAGGTAACATTTTTACATTCCACGAATGTCTATGTCACCGATTCACCTTGGCCATTCAGTTGATTAGAGACAATTCCGATTATTGTCTCCTATGCAATGACAATTAATAAGTCACAAGGTCAATCTCTTGATAGTGTTGGATTGTATTTGCCTACTCCTGTGTTTAGTCATGGTCAATTATATGTTGCAATTTCAAGAGTTAAGAGCAAAAGTGGGCTAAAAATCCTAATTCATGACAAGGAGAATGTACCGTGTTCTACTACTACTAATGTTGTGTACAAGCAAGTCTTTCAAGCACTTCGATAGTTGGTAAACTTTATATCTTATACTTTACGATTCAAATTAAAAATCTATTTTGAATTAAAATATATAGTATGTACATTTTCCATGTATTTCAAGAAGTATATAATTTTTCCTATTTGTTCATGCAGACGTGATTTATTGATAGGACCGACGCTTGCTACAAATATGGAGTTAAATTCCAACATGGTTTACATGAGACATATACTCAACTGAAAACATGGTAACATACTTAATAATTTAATAATCTATAAATGTAATGTGAATCCAGACGAGACCCGTGCGATAGCACGGGTTTGTTACTAGTTATATATAAAACGATTGCAAGAAATATATAATGTCCCCACTATTTAAAATTTTTGGATTCGTCTTGATTCTTTATACGATATTTATTTAATTTACAAATTATAAAAAATAAAATATTATTCATTTATAAATGCTATTTTCATAAAATATATTTTATCGTATTCTTTGTATAATATTTATTTAAGAATGCAATCTTATGTATATCATTCTTTAGATTTAGATAAAATTATAATACACAATTTTATGTATCAAATTAGAAATTTATTTTGACAATTATAAATTTTTTAATGGTAATGTATGAACGATTAAACACAATTATATTTTTCTCTATATGTGTATGTATGACTCAATATTTTTTTTGTAAAAAATCGAACCACCAGAACCAACTCAAACCGCATTAGTTTGGTTTGGTTTGATTCAATTCTATTTTTAAAAGCCAACATAACCAAATCGAATCACACGTTTATTTCTCTTGCGGTTCGGGTGAGTTTTTGTTTTAAAACTGTCCGAACTGCACCGCAAACACCTTGAACTTAGGTTATGGTGATAGATCTTAATAGATATCTTACATAAACCGACATATCATTCTGATTTTTTTATAAGCATTTAGCAAAATTTATTAATCTAAAAAAAATAATTCCCACAAAATATTAATGAACAATACATTTTTTTTAATGAATAGTAAATATAATGACATGGTTTTTGACCCCCTACAAAATAAACACACGTTAAGTTTGATAAAAATCCGGAAAAAAAAACAAAATTTTCATTTTAGAGGCCTATTAAGGTTTGGGCAGTCAAAAAGCTATTTTGTGGTGATGTGCTTAGTATCAAGTTGCTTTCTAACTTTTGCATCGTATCTGGTTGGCGTGTAATAATACAGGGGTATGAGATAATTTATAATATTAGCTATCAATATTGTTTTTGGACTTTTTAGTTTTAGTATTCATTATTGATGTTATATAATGTAGTGTCTTTGACACATTTGAGACATTAAAAAAAATAAAAATGAAGTTTAATTTTATTAGTTTAGTTTTATCTTTCTCTAATATAGAAGTTTTACATCTTTTTATTAGTTTTGTTAGGGTTTTATTTTTGTTTCATAACATTGATGCTTTCATTTCGATCTCATTCATATTAAATGGAATTCTGTTTAATTTGTATGGAGTAGAAGAATCATTTTGGTGGATCTTTTTGATTGAAAAGTATTTTAGAGACAACAATATTATAGAGGATGAGGAGAACATGAAGGCAATTGCAATAACAATAAAATTGTGTGCTCTTAAATGGTGGCTATGGAGGATTCAACCTCACCCATCAATGATTTAGAATACTTTCACAAAAATATTACTTTAGCATGTTAAACCCAAATGGAGACAATCTTTCACAAAAGACAACGAAGAGGATGAAAATCCAGATCTGGAGTCAATGAAATCCATTGACAGAACTTGTTTTCAATAAAAGATTTTGTTGTCAACCTCAAGTTGTTATTGCAAGAGTTCATAATCCTTCTTCAAATTTGAAGCAACAATTCTTCCACCCCCTCAAAAAAATATTGTTGAAATAGTTCCAGAAAAAGACAACATGAAGCCATATATGAACCGTTGACCAAACATTCATTCATAGTTGTTTCACCTAAAATATTTCCTTCAAAAAACAACGATAAAAATCCCGACGTTGAAACTAAATCAGTTCCAACAATTGGAGGGTCGTCATAGAAAGGGATTAGGTGTGTCGTCGTTGTGCTCAGAGAAACATCTCAATAACATTTGTTCTCCACTTTCGATATACTTAGTTTTTCAATACTCGTATTCGATTTTAGGGGATATTTTATCATTATTGGTTGCTCCATCATGTACAACCCTTCTAAAAATATGCAACACCCCTCAAAATAAGTCGTTATAAATTGTCACATTTTGTGGTTGTTCACAACCATTAACAATTTTTTTTAGTTCCATCCTATTATTCCATTTCTTTGTTTTGACCATTACACTTCCATGGAAGAAAAAGAAAATAATATTAAAAAATATGATTTGCAGAGGGAGCCTCCACATAGAGATAAACCAACAAACAATATGGTTGATACTTGTGAGATATTGGATCAAACTCTATTGGATCGAAAGTAGTATCTTTGTTCGACGGTTCGACAGAGTTTAGCATGCAGTCAAAGATTGCTCACATGCTGTTGTCGAAGTGTTACAAGTTGTAGTTGAAGTGTGTTCTAGCTTGTAGTGTCGAAGGATTCTAGGATTGATAGCATCAAATTGGGCTTGTTTGTTATGTCCAATTGGTTAAGTTAGCTTGTACCCTAAGTTAGCTTGTAATGGATATTTGTGATAAAATCTCATTAGTTTAGTATGTAGGTTTATTATAAATAGCATACTAATATCTCATCATTGCATACTGCAAATCCTATTTTAGGGTGAAAGGTTTATTTATTATTCTTGTATACTTGTAATCTTATTTCAAGAGTAAGGAAAGAATAACAGTTAATAACCAATCCTTGTGTTCATCGCGTTCTTCATTCTTTTTCCTACCCTAATTGTTTCTTGATCATTAAGAAACAAATTTATATTTTGTTCTAAGGCATCCGATTCACAACAAATTGGTGCACTGAGCATGGAGAAGATGCCTTCGACAAAGTATGAGATTGAAAAGTTCACCAGAGTGAATGATTTTGGTCTGTGGCGCTTGAAGATGAAATCTACTAGTTCAACAAGGTTGTTTGGAAGCGTTGAAGGGAGAATCAGCCATGAACGAAGCGTTAACGGAAACTAAGAAGACGACAATGATAGAGAAGGCCCACGACGGCGGCAGGGTTATGGGTGAAACTTGAAAGTTTGTACATGACCAAATCGTTGGTGAATCGACTCTACCTGAAGCAAGCTTTGTATTCATTCAAGATGATTGAAGATAAAGTGTTGGTTGAGCAGTTGGATATGTTCAACAAGCTGATTCTTGATCATGAAAATATTGATGTGAAGATCGATGGTGAAGATCAAGCACTGTTGTTGTGCGCGTTGCCTAGATCACATGCTCACTTCAAAGAAACTCTCTTGTATGTAAGGGAGTCCCTGATCTTTAAAGAAGTTCAATCAGCCTTGTATTCGAAGGACTTAAATAAATGAAATGAGCATAAAACTTTGACGGTTGGTGAAGGTTTGACCATTAAAGGAAAATTCTTGCGAAAGGATAATAAGTTCGACAAGAAGAAAGGTAAAAGTCAGCAAAATTTTTACAGTGGTGAAGCATCTGGTATTCAATGCTATCATTGTAAGAAGGAGGGTCACACCAGAAAAGTGTGCCCTAAACGCCTGAAAGATCATGGAGGAAAGGATAATGGCAATGCAGCTATTGTTCAAGATGATTTCGACTCATCTGATGTTCTTATGGTTTCGAGCAGCAACCCGTCGAAGGAGTGAATTACGGATTCTGGGTGCACTTGGCACATGACTTCAAACAAAGACTTGTTCGAGGAATTATGTGATCAAGATGGTGGATATGTATTGCTGGGAAACAACAAAGCTTGCAAGATTGCAGGTGTTGGATCTGTGAGATTCAAAATCCATGATGAGTCAATAAGGTTATTGATTGAAGTCAGGTATGTACCTGATTTGATGAGAAATTTGATTTCTCTTGGTGAATTCGACAAGAAAGGATATGTTTTTCAAGGAGAGAAAATTATCCTAAGAGTCATGAAGGGGTCGAAGGAAGTCTTGAGAGGCGTGAAGAAACAAGGCTTGTATACCCTTGAGGTTGAAGTTGTAAGTGGTTCGACAAATGTGTCATCCACTAAATCTTTGTAGAAGAAAAAAATTTGGCACATGAGATTAGGCCATGTCGATGAAAGGGGTCTGGTCGAATTGGGGAAACAAAATTTGCTTGATGGAGACAAATTCCAAAAGCTGAAGTTTTGTGAACCCTGTGTACTTGGAAAATCTTGCAGAGTGAAGTTCAACAAAGGCAAACAAAGAACACATGGATCCCTTGATTACATCCATGCTGATCTTTGGGGGCCTGCAAGGTGTCCATCACATTCAGGAGAAAGGTATTTTCTATCCATAGTATATGACTATTCCAGAAAGTTATGGGTATTCATTCAAAAAACTAAGGATGAAACTTTTGAGAATTTCAAAGGTTGGAAGACTTTGGCCAAAAATCAAACTGGCAGAAAGGTCAAGAGGTTGAGAGCATACAGTGGTCTTGAATTTTGCAATGAGGCATTCGAAAGCTTTTGTGATACGTCTGGTATTGCAAGGCACAAAACTACTGCAGGCAATCCGCAACAAAATGGTTTGGCTGAAAGGTTTAATCGAACCATCTTGGAGAGAGTTAGATGCATGTTGACTAGTGTTGGGTTAATGAAGGTGTTTCGGGCCGAGGCTGTTTCGACAATAACATATCTGATAAACAGATGTCCTTTGACTGCGTTAGATATGAAGACACCTGTGAAGAAGTTTGGTGGGACATCCACCAAATCTCGACAAATTGAGAGTATTTGGCTGCGTAGCCTATGCTCACATTAGGCAAGACAAGGTCGAACCTAGAGCTCTTAAATGGATGTTCATGGGATACCTTGAAGGAGTCAAAGCTTATAGGCTATGGTGCCTAGAGTCAGGTCACAGAAGGATTATCACCAGTCGAGATGTTGTTTTCAATGAAGCTGAAATGACTTTCAAGAAAATGGATGATGTTGGTCGAAGTGCAGAAGTATATAATGATGAGCTGGAACAGGTAGAGATTCCTGTTGAGGTGGAGCATGTTGATGCTGAATTGCATATCCCAGATAAAGTCAAAGAAGCAGAGGATGCTGATGAAGTTGAGGAAACTACCGATGACTATCTATTGGCAAGAGATAGGACACAAAGAGTCATCAAACCACCTCAAAGATTTGGGTATGCAGATCTTATAGCTTATGCCTTAATCTTTGCAATTGAGGTTCTAGACGAAGAACCAAGAGAACATAAGAAAGTTATGAGGATTCGAAATAAGACTGAATGGCTGAAGGCCATGGATGATGAGATGAAGTCTCTTCATGATAAAACCACTTGGGAATTGATCAAGAAACCTACTGGAGCCAGGTTAGTCAGCTGTAAATGGATTTTCAAAGTTAAGGAAAGAATCAAAGGAGTGGCATCGAAAAGATACAAGGCAAGGTTGCTTGCAAGGGGTTTCACTTAGAAAGAAGGTGTAGACTTCAATTATGTGTTTTCTCCTGTTGTGAATCATAGGTCCATTCGAATGTTGCTTGCCATGGTGGCACAGTTCGATCTTGAACTAGAACAGTTGGATTTGAAGACTGCGTTCTTGTATGGTGATCTAGATGAAACAATCCTGATGAGGCAACCTGAAGGGTGTGTCGAAAAGGGAAAGGAAGATTATGTGTGCAAGTTGAATAGATCTTTATATGGGCTGAAACAATCTCCTCGACAGTGGAATAGGAGATTCGACAAATTCATGGCACTCATAAGTTTCGTTAGAACTCAGTTCGACCACTGTTGTTTACTTCAGATTTCGTCCTGGTAATTCATTTGTTACTTTGTTGCTTTATGTTGATGATATTCATAGCAAATAACAATTTCGAAGAGATATTGAGGGTGAAGGATGAACTCAATAAGTATTTCAGAATGATAATTAAAAAAAAACATCTTCATTACTTTAGGCCACGCTTTTTAACTCTTGCTGAAGCTCCTTTAGCAACGTTTTTAAACGGAACACTTTAAAAAAATATTCTGGTGTCTTAATAATACATTCAAACAGAAATCTTTCAATAAATATTTCGGTACAATAATTTTTTTTAAAAGAAACAATTTTGTTATTTTAAACCACAATTTTGAACTGTTACTGAAAGGCGTTTAGTAATTTTTTTAACCTGACTTATAAAAAAAATTTCAATTTATTACAGTACATACCAAAAGATTTTTTTAAATGTTCTGAAACACATAGAGATATAAAATTCAATTTTTTTGATAAATATTAAAAAATGGAATAATAAATTGGTTAAAAACATTAAAGAATAAAATTTACTAGGTGTAGGGAAGAGAAAAGAGTTTTTTTTTTGTGACATTATAATTGTTGATTAAATAATTAATCAAACACTTATTTATCAATTTTTACAAAGTATTAGAAACATTTAAAGGTGTAGGGAAGAGAACAGAGTTTTCTTTTTTTTTTTGTCATCTTTAATATGACCAAATGGAAATAAATTGTTCATTGATTTTTTTCAAAAAGTTGTTCTCATATTTGAAAAATATCTCCAAAGTGTTAATAAAACAACAAATTGCTTCTTTGTTTTTTTCTTCTCCCTTGATATATTAGAACAGGTAATAGGTGATGTAGGAATATAAATATCTATATCTCGTGGAAAACCTGATATATTTTATAGTTGTCAAAGTCAAATATCTTGATGAATCTTGGACGAGGCCTTTATTTATTTTACTTCTCTTTTGTTTTACTTCTCTCTATTAGAACAGATGGGCATTATTTTAGACGGTAGGGCTAAATCCAGTGGAAATTTAAGGCAACTCATTGGTTATCGGTGATGGTTAACTTTTTTTAAAGGTTTTTTTAGTACATTTTTGTATGGATAAAACAATTTTTGAAATTTTATATATATATATATATATATATATATATATATATATATATATATATATATATATATATATATATATATATATATATATATATATATATATATATATATATATATATATATATATATATATATATATATATATATATATATATATATATATATATATATATATATATATATATATATATGAACAATTTTTATATTTTATTTTTATAAAATCTCGGGTATCCATATTCGAAATAATCTAATTTTATTTTTAAGAGGTTTTGGAATATACATGTCTAAAATAAATATTTTATTTTAAATTTAATTTGTTATCATTTTAACTTTGAATGATATTTATTTTAAATACATACAATTTTGTTTCTCTTTTTTATTTCAGATTTACTTTTATTATGTTTAGAAAAAAATAATTATAATTTTAAATTAGTTATGACTTAAATCAAAATATAAAAAAAAACATTATATATTTCAAAGCATAATTTCTCCACTTTATTTTAAAAATAAAGATTATATTATAAGTTTGTTCTAATTATTTGTATAAATTATACGAAAGAAATAGGGAGAAGAATTTGTTCTAACTTTTCAAAGAGTCATTTGACATATTAATGTTGTTAATGTATACCTTAGCTTCTTTCAATTTAAAAAATATATCATTCGTTTGGAATACTTTTAAAAAAATACAATAAAGTTGTTTAGAAACTCTAAAGTGTAAATAATTTATTTTAAATAGGAGTTATTATTATAATTTATAATTTATAATTTATTTCTAGTATGTTATTTTAATAAATGATTATCTTAAGAAGTTATTAGTAATTAAAACATTAATTTTAATTTTAAAGTATATGTTTATTTAGGATATGCACATCTGAAAATCTCATGAAAATGAAATATTGGATTATTATAGATATGTATATCTAAAAATCTCATGAAAATGAAATATTGAGTTATTTCAGATATGCATATCTAAAAATCTCATGAAAATAAAATATAAGGGTTCGTTCAGATATGCATATTCGAATTAATGGGGGTATTACGGGAATTTCGCCAGGAGCTTCTAAGAAGACATAAAGGTGGATAAAGAAATCCCTAACCTTTTTTTATGACCATATGCCTACTATGTTGGGATATCTCTTATATTTGGAGTGGTCCAAATGATGGATGATTTAACATGCGAGATGTCATGCATGGAATCCACCATTTTTTAGGCTTTTATGTTTATACCCTAAAAAAATTTAGAAAATTTGGATTTTTTTACTTGTACCAGAAATTTTGTAAAGAAACTCACATATTTTCCGTAAAATTTTACTATCTATCTGAAATTTCAAATTTTCGGTGACGTTACAATACTAACCAGAATTTTCATAATTTTGAATAATCACCGAAAAATTTCAAAAATTTCAAATATTCGATATACTGTCAACGAGAGATTTATTCTTTTTCAATTGATTTTCTCCGCATGTAATCAAATTAATAAATATGGTATCTGATTAAACATAGACATTTAATAATTAATTGAGAAAGTCAATAGCAATAATTTTATGTCTTCTCGTATATATAGGTGGAGATAAGGCTAGAGGAAAAAAGGTGATATTGAGTCTCATGAAAAGGGAGACAAATACAATATTGTATCTAGAGGCAATAGGATAACCCATATCATGAATGTTCATCCATTTATCCATACCCTTCACACTCATGTGTTCTACTCCTAACAAATTCCTAATTATAGAAATCAAATCATAGAACAATTTGGAAAAAAATTGAGGGAGTTGATGAATTTGAGTGTCTAACTGCGTTCGAACCAAAGGCCACATGTCTTCGCCCCATCCAAAATTGAGATGCAATACAACAAAATCCACAATTCCCATCATTTTCAACATCCATAATGTCATCAATGCATGGATGCAAGAAAGCAAGAAATTGGGACAAGTAAACATGTTTTGAAGATGCGGAGACGGTTGAGTTGACGGTTGACTCGACGGTTGACATCCATCTGGTTTGGTGCATGATCCCCTTGTAGTCTTACTCCTTTACGAGAGCTTGGCATATTTCCACTAGCTAGGATCACGATGCACGCCATTCTTGGTAACTTTTTACTCTTCTTTGCTTCTTTCTTTGACTTGTACTTCACCGGCGGTGTACACATAGAAATTATAGATGGATGTATTAGTTCCCAAAATATTTTCTTCAATACCCTCTGGCATAAAATATCCAAAGTCCTAAAGTATGTCTTCTTTTCTTCACACTCTGCATATAAATCCCATTTTGTTGAAGTCAACTTCATTGACGTAACACCAACAATCTCAAGCTGTGGTAAGCGGTACATGTACGAGCAACATGGAAATAATCAAAATCAACATTTATAATAACATATGTCAGGATGTCCAATATAATATTCTTACCTATGTGTCTTTTATGTGTAGTAAAAAATCAACACCAAATGAAACATATTCAAAAAATTCACTAAATCTGGATGTGTCTAAAAGATATCAACAACAACATCTACGTCGTCCCTATTTTTAGTCCAACACATGTAGTTCTCTTTATGAATATGACTCGACAACATTTGCATTTCTGTCAATGGTCCTATTTTGCTCGTTCTTTAGGTAGCTCTGGCTCTATACACTAGTTAGGCTTTCAGGATATTTGTCTTTTAAAGCAACAATTATGAACCTTGTAGCTATGTTGTACTTCGTCATATCATTCACAAAATATCGTTCATGATCTTATAAACGACCCAATATGTCGTGGCATTCCAAATCCTCAGATAATATATGGTTGTGCATCCCATACCTAACCATCACCTTTCAACCAACACCACTTGGAACCGTTCTTAGCCTAAAAGGACATTTCACTTTTATACTATCAACGCCGTCATATGAGTTTGTGATTTGACATTGAAATTATGCCACACACAATATCAGATGTTAAGACTGATGTCTCAACACACAAACACAATGTTAAGTCAGATGCTACAACATTTGGTGACTTACAAAAATGTTTACCAATGTAAATATGCAGAATTTAAAATTGTAGAAGGTAAAAGAACACAAAGAATTATTAACCCAGTTCGGTGCATCTCACCTACTCTGGGGACTACCAAGCCAGGAAGAAAATACACTATCAGTAAAATTAATTCTAAGCCTAAACAATTCCAGTTTATAACTTATCACTTAATTCCTATCTAGTGCAACTTCTACATATGTACCTCCTAGATATGATAACACCTCTCACCCACAATCATCATAATGATAAAAGACTTGTCCCAATCCTAGTGACAGTATACAATTTAGCATCAATCATAGTGACTCGAAATGAAAACTAAACCTGAAGTTTACACTCCCAGCACAATACTCAAACTCTTTGCTTAAAATATTTAGAGTGAGAGCAATAACTTGACAAGTTGTCAAGTAACAATCAGTCAACTCAAATGCATCAAGAGATGCATGAGGACGTACAACGAAAAACAGAAACCCCTTGAAGAACCCTCAAAACCTAAGACTAAAAAAATAAGGCTTCCTTTTATTTTACAAAGTTCTTAATGAATTTAGGTCTAGATAGTTTCTTTAACTACTCTTTAGCAATCCTTGGGCCTTAAACCTTTGCCCATATATTTCTTATTGCACACGCTGAGAGATGCACCAATATATACAGAAATCTCTCCCTGAATCTTGGAACAAATCTTCAAGTATCCTAAATTAGCTTAACAAAAAAATTAGAAACTTCAATGCTGATAGAGATTTGATTCGCTTGTTCCAGATTACACTTTATTGACCTGCAAAAATAAATGAGATATATCCATGATCGATAAGCATTTTTACTATGTGTTATCACTCGTTAAACTATAATCCAGATAATCTGCAACACTTTGTTTTGTCTTTTGTTACCGTTTGAGTCAATTTCATGTTCCATAAACTATTTCTGTGTTTTATTGATTTAATGTTTATTTCAAGTGTTCCACATTTTATTCTTTGGTAGTGCTATTTATTTGCTTTTAGGTCATGTCAAAGACTCAAAAAGACTAATTCTAACTTTGAAGATGATGAGCTTAATTAAAGATCTTTGTGCTAAAGTTTTATTTAAGTCATTTGTTTGTGTTGTTACTTGTTCACCACACTAGTGCCTACAATCATATTATATGACAATTGTTGGTTTGTTTAGTTGTATTGTAATTCAACATTCATTATTATGATTATTGATGTTGATCACTAGGTTATTGATTAAGAGAAAACGAGGGGGTTCTCATATATAGGAGGAGTTCTAAATAGAGAGAAACTATAGCAGAATTAAGAAGATGAGCATTGAAAAATGAGTTTGCTCATCTAATACACTTAGTACTAATTTTATTGAAGAATGAATTTCCTTTCTTGGGTTAGAAGCCCTCCAGGCGTATGTTTGGTTACACTAAGTTGGTTACCAATTCTTTTATGTTTTTTTATTATATGTTTTTTTACTTTTAGTTATTGTTGTTGTTATATTGTGTCAAAATTGGTTTAAAAAATTGATCAAGTTGTTCCAGACACCGTGTCCAACATCTGTCCCCTGTGGAACATAATGTCAACTTGTGATCAAGTCTCTCAAATTGGATATCTATCTCACATTCTCAGGCATGATTCTTGAATCTTATCCATCCCTAGGAGACACTAAGTCCCCTAGGAAAGAGTTTAGTTAGCCTGGAGAATCCAAGTACTTTAGGAGGAATTATATATAGCCCATGTGTTGTGAAAACGATACTTTGGGAAATAGAGTATAAACTGTTTCATTATGATCAAGAAACAATTAGGGTAGAAAAGAATGAAGAACATGAAGAACAACAATGATTGGTTATAACTAATATTATTCACTTTATCTTAAATCAATATTACCAGTACACAAGAATAACAAATAACCCTCTTCCTCTAAATTATGATCTGCAGTGTGCAATGGTAAGAGACTAGTATGCTATTTTTAATAAACCTAACATACTAAACTAATGGTCTTTTCACAAATATCCATTAAAGCTAACTTAGGGTACAAGCTATCTTAAACAATTGGAAATAACAAACATGCCAAATTCGATGATAACAACCCTAGAATTTTTTTTAATGATACGGCGACCACCGACATCTACACATCATAACATATTTAGACTACAACATGTAAGTCTTCGACAACATCATGTGAGAAATCTTCAACGACATTCTAAACTTCTTTCAAACTATCGAAACCAAGAAGCTATCTTCGACCCAATAGAGTTCGATATAATATATCACAAACCTCCATCTTAGAACAAAATCTATAACATCAAGGACCAAATTTATTTCTTCATGCAACTTTATCAACTGCATATAGTGGAAAAAATTGCAACTTCGCAATGTCTTGGTGATCATATCAACAACATTGTGATCTGTTGAAACCTTCAACACTTAGATTTCTCAACACTCGATTACTCCTCTAATGTAGTGCAACGTCATATCGATGCGGTTGGTTTGATCATGATATGCTAAATTCTTTGAGAGGTGTATTGCACTTTGAATATCACATTTAATAGTGACAACCTTCTAAAGTGTTGCTTTCTAACTAATTGTTGTACCAAACATAGTGAAAACATATTTAGAAATAGATTTTATGGAATCCATACAACCTGCATAATTAGAGTTAATACATCCTTCGATTACTACTTTACTATCTTCACCCAAGGCTCCACCATAAATTAGGACTCTGTTTAGAGAACCATTTATGTACTTTAGAATCCACTTCAATGCTTGCCAGAGAGCCTTTCTAGGATTCACTATGTACCTGCTTACAAGACTTACTGCATATGCTATGTCGGGTCTAGTATAGACCATAACATACATCAAAGAACCTACTGAAATTATGGTATCAGATATGAGATGTCGAAGGTGATGTCATGACACTAATATCTGTTATATGAACAACTAACAACTTAGAATATTAAATACAGAAAACTAAATAACACAGAGAGTTGTTTACCCAGTTTGGTTCAAACCAACCTACGTCCGGGGGGGCTACCAAGCCAGGGATGAAGTCAACTATTAGCAATATTAATTCAGAGTTAAACTTCCCCATTTACACTCCTCATTTAATCACTACCCAATGACCCTTCTACCTAAGAAACCTATCCTAGATATGAAAACCTCAACTCACTCCTCATAGTCACTCGCGGTGATAATTAACAAGGACAAATATTGAAGACACTCTTCAAAGACACATAATCATCCTTGATTCAAAGATTATGATGATTAACAAATTATAACTCTACTAACATTCTACTCAAGTATCAAAAAATACTAAAGAGGCTCACAATGAACAACTAATAAAACTAACAACCAACTATTGCACCCCAAAATTTACCTGTTGATTTAGGCTTATGTTTCATCATAAACATCATATTACATTGCATTCATGCACTGTGTTGGGATCGAAGTATTCTTATCTTCCTTATTTTCTTCAAGCTATGGAATTCGGTTATATCGTCAATCAGCCCAAGATGGATTTCATATCCTCATTATTTTGATCTTTCAGACCACCAAGGCTTCTCATGCCTCAAGAACATTCCATTTGCCTTATTAGGTCATTTTTTATTTAGGTTGATCTTGACCCCTAAATTCAATTCATTTCATAACTGTCTCCTTAAATTTTTGTTCTTATTGATTGATATCGTTCATCATCAAGTGTGGATTTTGAAGAATCATAGATTGATTGTTGCTTGTGTATAACATCGGTAATTTGGATTAAAGATGGTTTTTTTATTCAAATTCTGTTTTGGTCATGACATTATGATTAGAAATTCAAGGCTTCAATACCCCTTCTCATTGGAAAAAAACTTCTCGAAATTCATCAAAGAGCATCTCAAGTATTTTTCAAGTATTTTTTGCCAAGAAGAATTCAAAGGAGTTTTAAGTTACATGGTTCATCTCTCACTCAAAATTTAGCTATTAAAAATTGCAAATCATTCAATGTTATTGGAACATTTCCAATTCTTTTGAAGGTTTGTCATGATTATAAAAAGAGAAACATCCAAGTTTCTTACAAATTACAAGAAATAAATCAAAGAGAGTGTCTAAGCTCGTTCTAATCTATCCTATGAGAGTTTATGGCAAGTCTCTTTAAAAGCTTCACGCTTCAAGTCCTCATCTTATTTCAAGCTTCATTCTAAGCTGCATATACTTCCTTGTGCACTCACCATTGTTTCCATTTCATGAAACAAAAGAAAGAAATCATGGTTAGGAAGAGAAACACAACTTGGACATAAAAAATAAATTCTCATAAGTCTCTCTTCAAGATCATCATTAGGTTTTGTAGATAGGAATCAAATCTAAAAGGGCTTTTCAATCATGTGTAAGAAACACCAAAGGCCTCATCATAATTTGTTTCACAAAAATTCAGATTCAAAATCATTGGTCATTTCCTCTATTGCAAATCATAAAACACATTTATTTTTGGTTCACAAAGGGAGGTACAAAGGAGCAATTTACATCACAAATTACAATTCAGACAAAGCATCATTGCATACCAAAATCAGAGCCCAATAACATGTCAAAATCATATTCCAGTCCAGAAATAGAGAAATGGCAAGAGGTATAACATATCAGAAATTTTGTAAGGGCCCAAGAGAGAATACAAGCAATCCTGTTTTCAAAGTCAGAACCAACACAAACATACAGGCCCTAGTTATCAGCTATATAAATTGTTAGAACAAAGTTTTGATGATAACAAGCATAATAAATTTTGTATGAATGAATATGATACTCTGACATGTACATGTTTCATTTCAGAAGATGTTCCGACTCTAGCGCAAAATGGAGAATATATCATGCTGAGCAGAAGATGAAGTTTGAAGTTCTAATAAGAGCAGAACTTCTAGACAAAGCACGCTCAAAGCAACTATTAGGTGCCAATTCAGCATTGTACTGGTACTGCTTGTAGAAAGCATCTGCTAAGTCATTCCATGTATGGATGTGGGTACTCTCTAGCTGATAATACCACTCCAACTGAGCTCCAGATAGACTCTCTTGAAAGTAATGGATCCACAACTTCCCGTCATCAGTGTGAGGATGGATCTATAATACGGTGAACTGACTTTGAGATTTTTGTATCGCAAATGTTGCGGATAGCAAGAGTCGCCACCGACTTTTCTTTTATCCAATTAAGGGAAGGTGAAAAGAACAGGAAAAGACCTTCGTTAGATTCTGAGTAAGGGAGAAGGTTATGAAAAGGGAAGGTATTAGCACCCCTTTCCATCCGTATTTATCTACGGGCTCTTAGTTGCTCTTAGATCATTTTCAAAAAGTGCTTTTTGTGTGTTTGACAAAACTGTTTTGAAAAGGCATTTCGCTTTGACTTTGTAATGATTCATGTAGGAATTTATACAAAGTGTTCGGAAATGTTTTGTTTTTGAAAAGAATTTGAACTTTGACAAAAGTGTGAGGTGCGAAAAGTACTTTGATAGAGCAAGCAACTAAAAGTCTTATTACCTACTAAGAATGGTCGTTTTCATGTTGTTTTACTTTCCTTTAGAATAGTGCTATCCATACCATTAGTTGGTAGGTAACCCTATTCGTTGGATGTAAGAGGGACATTCGAAGGGACATCGGATGGTCATAGAAGGCAACTTGAAGGAAGTATCCTAGCACATTCGAAGGGACTATCATCATTTTTCGTAGGCGACAATCGAGGGTCAAGATCATGTATTCGTAGGCGACATCGTGGGTCTATGATCTTTGTATCGAAGGGACTATGATGATTTGTTTGTGGGTAATGGTGCTAGGATACCTCTACGTTCGAGGGACTTGACCATTTGTATTCGTAAGGCAACGAGAGAGAATTACCTTAAGGGGTGCATGTGTGAAAAGAGTGTGTCAAATTCAGATATGTTTTGTCTTGGCATTATGAGTGATCTATGTCCAATTTTATCTTGCCATACACGCCTAATTACTAGCAATTTATAGGGTGCAGAAAGTAAATTGCAGAAATGTAAAGTGCGGAAAGATAAAGTCCTACGCTATTACATGGCTTTGGGGCAGTTACATAATAGGAGTGCGGAAAATAAAAGTCCTAATTAAACTATTACATCCCATAGGCAGTTACATAATTGAAAAGAAAAGCAAGAAAAATCGTCCGAAACGTTACAACCTGTGAACAGATACATAATCGGAAAATAAGAGAAATTCGCATAAGAGGAAAATGTTAGTAAAAAGAGATATTTTTGAATGAAGAAAAAGGTTTTTGATTAGTAATGACATTAAGATGATAAGATAATTTTTGGGTAATTTTCTGGATCGTTTTTGATAATTAAATGCAATTAAAAGTCAATTTAATGATTAATTAGAAATTAAATAAAATATGCATGCAAAAATATTAATTTTAATGTCAAAAATTAAATAAACATTTTTCTGATTAAAATGCAAAAGGAAAATATTTTTGGTGTTTTTTAGATGCATGAGAAAATTGTTGAAGATTAATTAAAATAGCATGAAAATATTAAAGAAAATAAGAAAATAGAAAAACATGTTAGTTTTCTAAGTGACAAAAAATATTTGCCATGGCCAGGGATCGAACCAGGGACCATTCCCTCACACACACACGCCTTGACCAACTGAGCTGGAGTGTCCGGCTGTTTAAACAATGAAATAAAAGCATTATGAGCGAAATTGATTCCTGATGCCCAGATTACGCGCGAAGATCTTCATCTTCTTCGTTTGAATTTTCAAACACATAGCGTCGGCTTAGTTCGACGCTAAGGCCCCTACAATTTTCCAAAATCTCACACAAGCAATATAAATGAGTTATGGATACATGAATCAATTGCAAATAACATTCTAAACACGATGGTGGTACTGGTTTTGTCCAATTTAACGTGTTTTAGGAAGCCCCAATTCGAACCAGAAAACCCTAGCTATGGTGGATTTCGATTCAGGCCATTAAACCGCAATCAAGCTATGCAGAAAATTTCCAAGCTTCGTTCTAAACACAAAACAAACATCAAAACACGTTAAATATGCATGAATGATAGAAATCGAATTTGGAAAAAGTTTGACAAACCGAAATCGTGATTTCTCAATTCTTGATGATTTTGTGACTTGTAAAGGTTTGGATCGATTCCAGAGACTCCAAGGAATGCAATGGAATGCTCAAAATCAATTGAAACAGGCTGGAACTAGGGCTGCAAGTTGCTTCAAGAACACGGTTTTTTGACTTTTAGTTAGGGTTCTTTCAAACAATTTTTCTGTTCTTTCTCATGTTGTATGCATTGTGTATTTATAATGGATGGATTTAGGTCTGAATTCAAGAGGAAAATATGAATCAATTAATGTAAAAAATATTTGATTTTGTGTGATACCAAATCTTTCCTTTTTGATCTAATTTTCATCAATTTCTTGCCAAATCAAAGTCAATTTCGAAATTTGCCAGCCTTTATGAGTTGCTTGGACCTCAAGAATGAGAGAAAAATCAATTTTGCATTTAATTATGATTTTCTACCTTTATTTTTAATTTAATTTGTTTTTAAATGAATAAAATCCAAATTAAATAGAAAAATAAAGATAAAATTCGTGGCATTGGGCTTGGAGGTTCCAAATAAGCTGAGGAACAAGTTTGAAGCAAGAAAAGTTAGGCCCATTTGCAAAATTTTGGATTTTGACAAGTATTTCTCTTTGTGCACCTCTTCAAAAATGCCCAACTTGTGCAAGGTGTATCTTGCTCAATTTTCAACATTTTTAGGTGTTCTTGGACTTTTTAGAAAGATCTAGATGTCCTCTAAACAACCTATTTGGTTTCATCTCAATTGGATTTTCCATGCTCAATAAAACTTCATTAGAAAAAGTTGACTTTTTGTTGACTTTGAAAAGGACCTGTAATGTTTTGATCCATATCTTCAAAATGAAGCATTTTTTGACCATGCTGTTGAAACATGAAGTTGTAGAGAATTGAATTCTCTTCAAAATGAGAGGTGGTGGAAAACTTTCTGATAAAGTATGAGAAAGTTATGCTCAGTCAAAGTTCAGTTGACTTTTCTCTAGAAAACCCTAATTTGGAAGGTTTGACTTTTGATTAGATCTTGAGTTTTCTTGATGAATCATGATCAACCATTGATCAAATGATGAATGTCACTTCAAAATATAGATGTTGACCAAAAATCATGAAGTTTGACTGTATGTTGACCACAGTTGACTTTTTGTCCAATACTGATTTTCAACCATCTGAGCAATTGTTTGAGGAAACTTGACTTGTAAGGTTTGAAACTTGTCATGGAGATTCTTTGAAGGATATGAGGAGGCATGATGACCACTGGAGATGTTGGAAGTCCATCTTGATCTGAGGATAGCCAAACCCTAGTTTGTGTTGATTATCTAGGAGAGGGTTTGTTTGATCAACCCTTGAGGAATCCTTGAGTATGGATGTATGGGATGTCTTGAGGAATAGGAGGGAAAATTTTGGGGTATGACAGCTGCCCCTGTTCAATCTTCTTGTACTGGAAGGGTTAGATTGGCATGCGTGCCTTTCGTAACCTGGAGGTAGAAGATGATTGAACACTCGAATACACCTGAAAATTTGCACTCACTGTTGATTGATTATGCCAGGGAATGGGCTTACAGATGCCATTTGGAGAAGCTGGAGACTTCGCTGGGGAATGAGTCGTGCGTTAGACTCAAGAATGTCGTCTGAATAGGAGAGTCGTCGGAGATGGGCTTAAGATGCCATCTGAAGAGAACGACGTTGGGGAATGAGCCGTACGCTAGGCTCGGTAGGTGCTCCTGAAAGTAGAAAAGAGCATGGAAATGGGCTTAAGATTCCATCCGGATAGAGTCGTACGTTAGACTTCACGCTCGTCTTTGAAGTTATTGGTTTGTATTGGTTTTTTAACAAAATATGCAGCATTCTGAAAGTGGAGAGATGTCGATAAATAGTCGGAGATGGGCTTAAGATGCCATCCAAGGCAACTGAGTCGTACGCCAGACTCTGTAGTTGCTGTTGATAATAAGAGAGAGTCAGAATAAATCTTTGTCTTGATTACTCTGAGGGGATAATAGTCGGCAAAATGTGGATAGCTTCCCTGTTGTGCTTCGGGTGTTGATCCAATGCTTCGTTCGGATAGGGTTTTCCGTCTGGCTTCGGGTATTAATCCTGGATCTGTTGTCGGAGGACAGCTGGGGCGGTCGTTCGGATAGGGTTTCCCGTCTGGCTTCGGGTATTAATCCTGGACCTGTTGTTTCCGAAGTGATTTTCACCTGTTTGGGAAAAGCAAAATAAACTTTGATAGAATATCGTTAGTCTTATGCAGATCATGATGCACGATGTAATGTGTATGAATGATATATGCATAAATTATGGCTTCTATGAAAAATGTATGAATGATATATGTTGTGGTATTTCAAAACATATCCATCTTGAAGAAGATGTGAATGCTCCACTTGGGGATTCTGGCTTCTGTTTGGGGATGAAACGGATGGAAACCCCGAGAAGAAAGATAACCTTGATTCCTCCGATGCACTATCTGACCAAGTCTTGAGCCTAGACATTGTTGAGGATGGTAGAGATCGAGAGGTACGCTGCCGAGGATCTTGTGCGTAGACCCTGCTGGGGAAAATTTAGGAGGTGCTCTACTGGGGGTCTTGCGTATAGATCCCGCTGGAGAGTGTTTGATTGTTGCTAGAAGATAGAGATAGAAGGATCTAAAGCCCGCCGAGACCTCTGGCTGAGGGATAAAAGGTATAGGTTTCCTCCGATGCACTATCTGACCAAGTTTCGAGTCTGGATATTGTTGCTACCGGGGGAATGATGATCGTTGAGAGATATTCTGCTAGGGATAAATACCTCTGCTAGGGATGAATCGTTATGCTTGGAGACTGGTATAATCGGGTTAAGTTGACCGGGATCACTGCTCGGGGGCTGACGTGATGAAGCTTGGAACAAGTGGAAAGAAATTTGTACTCCGTTGGGGGGAGTTTGTAGTGAGTGACACCTCTGGGGGGATTGGTACTTTGCAGGGGAATGTATTGGGGACTTTTGCCGTCATCTCGATTCCTAGAGCCTGTAGTAATTATCCTTGTTTGTTCACTTTTCGCATGTTTGTAGATAGATTTTTATTGTTAGATGCATATAATCATTCAAAGCAAACGTTGGACTTTATGCAAACAACAATAGTGAAAATTTGTAAAGAGAAAGAACTTGTATTGATTTGAAAGGCGGCGTATGATCAAGTAGTTTGTACATAAGAAAAGTAAAAAGCTATGCGGAAACAATCTCGTTAAGTTCCAACTATGCTAGTACTCATATATTTCGACTATCTCATCTCCTTGCTGTCAGTAGAAAGTGAGTGAATTGATCTTCGCCATTTGAATCTTGAATGCTGATGGTAGTTTGTAGATAGGTGATCTGGACGAGACATAGTCGTACACTTAAATCCCTAACTTTTGCCTAGATCGCCCTTTCGGGTTTTCAGTCTACTGGGATACCCTTTTTTGCCCAAGCCACCTTTTTAGGTTTTCGACTTGCCGGGTGTACATGTTTTGTGTATATCCTTAATTTTTTCCCGAACCTTTTTGGTTCGCCAGGATGCCCTTATTTTTTCCTAGGTCAGTCGACCTAGCGGGTCTCTTTTACGCGTAGTATTTTTTGACTATGTCTGCGTTCACAGGGTGTGGGAAGTCTTCACCATCCATGGTGCTAAGTATCATAGCTCCGCCTGAAAATACTGTCTTGACTACAAATGGTCCCTCATAAGTGGGAGTCCATTTGCCCCTGGGATCACCTTGTGGAAGAATGATGCGCTTGACTACTAGATCACCGACTTGGTAGACTCGATGCTTGACCTTCTTGTTAAATGCTCTGATCATTCGTTTCTGATAGATCTGTCTATGGCAGATGGATGCGAGTCGTTTTTCATCGATCAAGTTGATCTGGTCAAGGCGAGTCTGGATCCAATCGTCTTTGCCTAATTCTACGTCCTGGAGGACCCTAGTCGAGGGTATCTGAACCTCGATTGATAGGACTGCTTCCATACCGTATACAAGAGAGAAAGGGGTTGCCCCTGTTGACGTCTGTACTGTAGTGCGATAACCATGAAGAGAAAAGGGTAACATCTCATGGCAATCCTTGTAAGTCACTGTCATCTTATGTATGATCTTCTTGATATTCTTGTTGGCGGCTTCCACTGCGCCATTCATCTTAGGCCGATAAGGAGAAGAGCTGTGATGCTTGATCTTGAATTGCGTGCAGAGTTCGGTGATCATCTTATTGTTGAGATTAGAACCGTTATCTGTGATAATCTTTTCAGGAGTGCCATACCTACAAATAAGATTATGCTTGATGAATCGAGCCACAACATTCCTGGTAACAGATGCGAATGAGGCTGCCTCTACCCACTTGGTGAAATAATCAATTGCCACAAGGATGAAACGATGTCCGTTGGAAGCTGTGGGCTTGATTTCTCCAATCATGTCAATGCCCCACATTGCAAACAGCCAAGGAGCGGTAAGAACATTCAATGGTACCTGAGGTACGTGCACTTTGTCGGCTTATATCTGGCACTTGTGACAAGATCGAACATAGCGGTGACAATCAGCTTCCATGGTGGACCAATAGTAACCCGTTCTCAGAATTTTCTTAGCCATGGTATGTCCACTAGAATGGGTACCAAATGCGCCTTCGTGTAATTCTTCCATGATACGTTCCGCTGTTTTCTGGTCTACACAACGGAGTAAGCACAAATCGTGGTTGCGCTTGTATAAGATGTCGTTGCTGAGGAAGAATTTGGATGCAAACCTTCTCAAGAACTTCTTATCATTGACAGATGCCCCTGAGGGATACTCCTGAGTCTCAACATGCCTCTTCACGTCGTAAAACCAAGGTTTCTCTTCTGTATCAAGCTCATAACAATATGCTGGTTCGTCAAACTTCTCAATGATGATTTGGGGAGCCTCATTGTCCCATCTAACCTTGAACATAGACGACATGGTAGCCAACGCGTCTACCAACTGATTCTCTTCTCGTGGAATATGATCAAAAGTAATCTCTTCAAAGTAGGGGATCAAACTCAGAACATGCTCTCGATACGGAATGAGATTCGGATGCCTCGTATCCCACTCGCCCTTAATCTGAATGATCACTAAAGCCGAGTCTCCATATACTTGCAAGAACTTGATTCTTAAGGCAATAGTAGCTTTAATATCCATGATGCACGCTTCGTATTCGGCCATGTTGTTAGTGCAACTGAAACATAATCTAACGGTGAAAGGCGTATGTCCGCCTGTAGGGGATGTAATGATGGCACCAATGCCATTGCTGCGCTTGAGGCTCCATCAAAGACCATGGTCCACCGATCCTTGTTCATATCCTCGCCCGTCCTCGTTCTTCGTAATCAGAATTAGTAAAACATCTTTGTCGGGAAACTCGAACTGCATAGACTGATAGTCATTTACGGCTTGATGAGCCAAATGATCGGCTACTACACTTCCTTTGATCGCTTTCTAAGAAGTGTACCGGATGTCGATTCGTCAAGATCATTTGCCATCTTTCTATTCTTCCGAGAGAGAGGGTTTCTCAAATATGTATTTTATCGATCCATCTTGAGATCAATAAGGTAGTGTGAGTCAACATATATTGTCTTAGTCGACGAGCAATTTAAGTTAAAGCGCAAGTTTTATCGAGCTGTGAGTATCTTGTTTCACACGGTAAACTTTTTGCTAAGGTAGTATATTGCATACTCTTTTCGACTGACTGGCCATGTTGCCCCAACACACACCCCATCGAGTTCTCTAATACCGCCAAGTACATGATAAGAGGTCTTCCTTCGTATGCATCGTGATAGGAGGATTCTGTAGGTACCCTTGATTTTGTCAAAAGAGATCCGCAATCGTTGCTCCACTCTACTACTTGATCTTTCTTCAAGAATTTGAAGATTGGCTCACAAGTAGTAGTTAGATGTGCAATGAATGCAATGTAGTTTAATCGTCCCAAGAAACCTCTTCTCGGTGCGGGAGTCGGCATTTTCGGATAGCTTTAACCTTTGGGCCAACTTCAATACCTTTACCATCGACAACAAACCCTAGGAGTTTACCGATCCGACTCCAAAGGTGCACTTGTTGGGATTAAGTCTCATCAGACATCTTCACCACAAACAATTTCCGCAAATGATCGAGATGTTCTTTCTCGTGATCGAGCTATCATGTCGCCGACGAGACCTCTATCTCGTGATGAATCATGTCATGAAATAATGCCACCATGGCACGATGCGCCCGCGTCTTCAATCCGAACGGCATGACCTTGTAGCGTAGTACCCCACTGTGTAACAAAAGTAGTCTTCTCCATGTCTTTAGGAGCCATTTTGATCTGATTGTAACCGGAGAAACCATCTATGAAGGAGAAAACTTTATGCTGAGCAGTGTTGTCAACTAGAACATCAATATGAGGAAGTGGGAAATCGTCTTTCGGACTCGCTTTGTTCAAATCTGTGTAATCCACACACATTCGTACTTTGCCATCCTTCTTAGGTAAGGGTACCACGTTTGCAACCCATTGCGGATATGAAGTAATAGCTAGGAAACCGACATTGAACTGCTTCATAACTTCGGCTTTGATCTTCTCTGACATTTCCGCATGCGACGAACCTTCTGTTTCACTGAGAAAACCTTCTTTTGTTGGCAACCGGTGTACCACAATATCAATGTCCAATCCTGGCATGTCTTCGTAGGACCAAGAAAAAACCTCGATGTAGTCTCGTAGCATCTGAACCAATCTCTCTTTGACACTGTTCTCAAGACCTACTCCTATCTTGATCTCTTTTCTGTCTTCATCAGTACCTAGATTCACAACCTCAATTGACTCTTCATGTGGCTGTATAACTCGATCTTCTTGCGGTAGCAGTCTGACAAGTTCTCCTGGCACTTCACAATCTTCCTCACCTTCATCTTCAGCTTGGTAGATCGGATTATCGAAGTCATATTTAGCGATAGCATAGCTGTTATCAACGAGATTCAGAGTGATTCTGCAGTGTATCACGTGGGTGTGTGTAAGAACACATAGCTTTTTGAAGGGGTGATAAAGTAAAAGAAAGAAAACAACGTTTAAATGCAAAATTCCAACGATTTTATTGAATGAAAGTATGCAAATGACAGATAATAACCCTCATAAACGAGCCATGATACCCCGGGCAAGGCACTAGGCTTTAAAGTTTATTGTTCAAAGCATAAAAACGAAAAGCAAAACAAAAACAAAAGCAATTACTCCTGTCTAAAGGAGATTGGTATGACGTCTTCAGTCTTCCAATTACTAAATCCGTTGTCGAGAGTTGGGAAAATCCATTTGCTGATGTCGAAGTCGTTGTCGTTGTCTTCTATAGCATGGACTCCATCTTGGCTGATGAGGAAATGAAGTTTGCCGGCACGTTCGCGGCATATCATCTTCTGACCTTTGATGGTGAAGCCTAAACCAGTCTTGTCGGATTTGAAAGGAAGATCAGGGAGCTGACCCCAAATAGTATTACCTCCTTCTTCAACTACCGGTTGAACATCCTTCAGCGAGGCCATCCTAGGCGGAACTTGTGTAACTTCAGGAGTGACAGGAGAGTCAACAGGCATGGCTCTTAGAACTGTTTCGAAAGCTTGACAGGGAGTATCAAAGAATTCACCTTCCATCTCGAGATATCGGAAAGACTGTAGATGACTGACCATGTATTCCTCTTCACCACATACTGTAACAACCTTCCCCTTCACTGGGTATTTCAGCTTTTGATGCAGGGTAGAGGTAACAGCGTCTGCCCCATGTATCCAAGGGCGTCCAAGTAGGCAAGAGTAAGCTGGACGGATGTCCATGACGAAGAAAGTGGAGTCAAAATTCTGGGAACCGACTTTAACAGGCAGAATGAGCTCTCCAAGTACTGTTCGCTTAGAACCATCAAAAGCTCTCACAATAATGTCACTGGGCTTCAGAACCAATCCTTCAACATCAAGTCGGTCGAAAGCAGTCTTTGGTAGGATATTCAGAGCAGAACCGGTATCAACCAAAACATGAGACAACGTAACGCCCTTGCATTCAACAGAGATGTGCAAGGCTTTGTTGTGTTTCCTTCTGGCAGGAGTCAAATCAGCATCAAAGAAGCCTAGGCCGTTGTTGGCAGCCAGGCTAGCAATACAAACTTCAAATTGATCAGTAGTAGTGTCTTGTGGTACGTGAGTATTCTTCAGAAACTTTACCAAGGCTTTAGCATGAGCCTCAGAGCACAAGAGCAAAGCAAGCATGGAGATCTTGGACGGAGTCTGTCCCAACTGTTCCACAACATTGTACTCACTCTTCTTGATAATCTTCATAATTTCCTCCATTTCTTGTTTGGAGGTGTCTTCAGCAACTTCCTTTGTGTTCGCGTTAAAAAGTGACGCGCGAGGGAATCAAATCTGAATTCGGATTCTCTGGCTCGAAACGATTTACTCTTTTGATTTGTTTATAAAGATGCCGCGAGCATCAAGCTTTATTTTTTCCAACACAAGAAAAATGATTATGAAAAAGGGGAAAGCTGTTAATACCCTCAATTGATATGATATGCATTACGACTAGCGCGAACTAGACGCAACGCATTGGGGAGATTCCGGGCAAGGGGGTTTGTTATATAAAGGGAATAGATGGAGCACCCTAAATATATATAGTTATCTATAGCTTTATATATGAATATGTTTGATATGTTTGTGTGTTTTAATTGCTATTTCTATGATTGGGAAAGTTTCTCCTTTGGATTTTAAGAAAGGAAGATTATGTGGGATCCTAGGTTTTGTTATTATTGTGCTCGCAAAGATCATTGGGATCTTCTGCATACATATCCCTTAATGGGAATCAGAGCATTTGTAGCTCGGATTTAAAGGGATCTATGGTTTGTTTGGTTTGAGGGAGAAAGAAATTTTGCTCGCCAAGGATGAGACCTTGTGCCTACGTATTCTCAAAGGGATGTTGAGAAAGTCAGAGCAATCGTAGTTTCCACTTATGCTAGTGGAAGCAACGGGAAGTTATTAAGAGACACAGACAAATATCATCTTAATGAAAAATGTATCTAATATATTTCATCACATACATTTTGAAAGGATTGATTGATTAAATCTTTCGTCGTAAGTTATAGGTGTTTTGCTTGAGTGTACAAGCGTTACCACTTACGAGTTTAAGAAAGATGTTTTGAAAGATGATTGAATCTTTTAATTGTAAGTATTGGGTGTTTTGCTTGAGTGTACAAGCGTTACCACTTACGATTAAGAGATGTCTTTATTTGAAAAGGGTTTGAAAAGTTTTTGATTGTATGTGATGTGATAGATGAGATACTTCTTCCATAGAGATGATAGATGTCTAAAGCTCTAGGAGAAATTGATTGGATTAAGGGGATGCTTTTAAGAAGCCCATGGGTCCTTGTATTGTAAGCCCAAGAGGAGGCATTCCGAGGGTCATCGAGGGTCCTTGTACGAAGCTCAAGAGGAAGCTATAGGGTATGGCTGGCTTTGGCTTTAAGAGGGATTTCACCGGGAAACCATCCTCTTAGGATTTCAAGAGCAATTTCACCGGGAAATTATACTCGTGGTTCTATCTTAGCTGGTGATTCTTTGTATTGGAAGCCCAATAGGAGGCTGTTAAGATATTTCCTGATCTCTTTCTTGTTTGATGCCCAAGAGAAGGCTAAACTCAATGAGGAGTTGTTTTGAACGAAGCCCAAGAGGAGGCTGACTCAACAGGGAGTGTTGTCTTATATGAAGCCTAAGCGAAGGCTAAACTCAGATGAATGATTTTCTTATACGAAGCCTAAGAGGAGGCTGAACTCAGATGAATGAGTTACCTTGTACAAAGCCCAAGAGGAGGCGATCTTTGTGGGGAACCTAATGGTTAGACTAGTTGTTATGTTATAACTAGACAGTTATATAAAGAAGTGTATGACGTTTATTCACAGGAGTTTATGAAGGAAATATAAACAAATGCACGTAAGAGTTTATTTACAAGAGTTTACGAAAGAAATGTAAACAAGTGTGTGTAAAACGAACGTTTGAAACGAGCGTAACTTGATTATTTACAAGTTTGAATGTGTACGAGGGAATGAATATGTACACGAGCGAGTATTTATGTACGAGGGAATAAATATGTACATAGGATGGTTGGGACTTACACCGTAAGGGAGGCCCATTGGTTTAAAATCAGTTTCACTGGGAATAATGCTCCTTTTAATACCAATGGTATTCAGTGTATATACAAGTGAACAAAAACAAATGTATTTAAGTTTGTCTGTACTTGAGTATTTACAAAGGTATCTCAGATAATGTACAAGTAAAAATTGGTATGTACATAAAAGAATTGGATATGTACAAGGAAATAATTATGTACATAAAAGAATTTTGGGACTTACACCGTGAGGGAGGCCCATGATAGATTAAGAAATTCGAGGAAAAACGAGTTCGGTTTTATCTTCAAATCGGATCGATCATGGAAAAAAAAAGATGTAAGTTTTGATGAAAAGTTTTGAAAAGCTCTTGAAAGTGTTTTTGAAGGATGAAGTATACTTACAAGAAGTTTGAAAAAAGTTTCGGGCTTCGAAAGTTTGAAAGAAACGTCTTTGAAAGTGCTTTGAAAAGTACTCAAAACGTATTGTTTTCGGCTCGATAAAAATATAATCAAAAGAAAGTATTTTTGAATTTTTTTGACATTATCATAAAATAGACATGTTAAATGACAAGTGTACAAAAAATCACCTCAAAATGAGGAGTTTTGATTGGGTTTTGAAAGAGTCAAAGTTTGAAAAAAATATGAAGAAAAAACAAAAAGTTTGGCAAAAATGGTCCCAAGGCTACTCGAACCCAGGACCATTGGGCAAGGCATGGCAAGTGACTTAAAGGTGAGCTGGCAACCGCTGGGGCGGCAATACATCCGTTTATTTATTTCAAACCATGTTATTATATTATAAACTTTTTATTTGAAGTTGAAAAAATGCGTGCACTGCTTGTTCTTCTTCCTCGATCCTTCTTCAAACCCAGATCCTTCGTTTCTCAATGAAAATGGATGATGTAAACAACAAACTTGATCGAAATTGAACCAGGAACATGATGATGTGGTTTAATTTCATTTATTTTTAATTTAACATGATTAAATTTCCATAAAACACGAAGAACCCTAGTTCTTTAAAATCAAATTGAAATCGTGTGATCATGGAATTAAGCAATTGGTTTAGGGTTGCGTTGATGGTGCGTAAACAAACGGCCAAGAGTTTTTGAATCAGAATCAAGAATCAAAGAGTTCAAGATGAGTCACTTACCTCTTGAAGTCGAGATCGAATTCTTCAATAGAGTGTTTCAGCTGATCTTTAAGGATTGCGGAGCACCAGTGAACTTCGTGGAACGTGCGAGGATGCTCGCATTTTGAATCAACCTCAATTACTCGACCAAGTCGACTTGCATATGCTTGAAGTGAAACTCAATTCGTTTGGAAGTGTTACACAAAGATGATGGTTTGTATCATCCATATGAAGTATGTTGATGATGTTTGAATAAAAAAAACACAACTTGCTCGAGCCAAACTAACAGTTTGAAGTTTAAGGCAGTTTTTGCAAGTTTAGAAATATGAAAAGCAATTCTAGTTTTTAGTGATTCTTGTGTTGATTTTAAGTTTCAAACCAGTTACATATTGATTTTAAGACATGTTAGACACCAAATTTCTCATGGTTTTTCACAAGTTTTGAAAAGTGCAAGAATTCTCACTTTTGAAACATAAAGCTTGAAATTCAAGAAAGAAGAGAGAAAGCTTGTTCTTGCATAGCTTTGGTGTGGTTTCAAATGGCAAACATGACCTCTATTTATAGGTCAAAAAATCAGATTAGCAAGCAAAGAAGATTGGCTTGGATTTGGACAACTTGCCTTAGAGGGCAAGAAAGTCATTTTTGCCATAAATGCAAAAGGAACCTTCCTTTTAACCATGGTTAAATCTTAAATTGATCTTATCTCATCATAATTACTTTCCATCTGATTTTTATCAGCTCTATCCATCTTGGCTAGGTGGCAAGGCTTCTAGAAGGCAATTTTGCAAAAAATGACTTGTAATTTTGAAGGTTGTACTTGAAAATGATGGCTTTTGGAGCTCTATGTTTCAAAATAAAAAGTATAGCTAGACACAATGGATTTGCAAGTTCTTGGACATTTTGGAAATCTTGTTTCAAGGGCTACAACTTTCATGTTTTGAGTTTTTCGTAATTCCAAATGGAACTATGTGAAAAATTGCCATGAAAGTAGGAAAAAATGTGAAATTTTAACACTTGAAAATTTTTCTAAGTGTTGAAAATTTTGACTTTTTGTTGACTTTTCAAAATTTCTTGATTTTTTATGATCATGATGGATAATTTGAAGTATTTTTATGATTGAAAAAGTTTTGTCTTGAAAAAGTTGACCAAAAGTCAAAGTTTGACTTTTCAGTGCAGATGAAATTTCATTAGATGATCCAGAAATTGACTGATGAAAAATGTGAACTTCTGTGATGTTTTGAATCAAGAAATTAGGTCAAGATGTTGTATTGGAGATATGAAGATCAATCTCCAAGCAAAAATGTCATTCATTGATCAGAAAATTAGTGATTGCTTATCCTCGATGAAAACCCTAATTGGTCGATCCTTGATAGATCATGAGGAAAAGTTGGATATCTGAAGATCAGAGGTTGATGATTTGATTAAGATAGATCAATTGAGGTGAATGAAACTCAAACCCTAATTGATTACCTCTTAAATCAGATGAAAAATTGATGAAACCCTAATTTTGACCTGTAGAAGCCACACCCGATTAATTCTGTTCTGAATTGTTAGTGATGCAATGATGGAAATGTAAGGTGGTATATTAGGTCACAAATTGGGGTATGAGTGATGCCCCTATTTAAGTTTCTTTAACCTGAGATATGAAGATGAATATCTTTGTCTCGATAGGTGTGAAGAGACTTAAATATCAGAATACGCAAATTTTGGACCTAAGATACCAAAAATGCGAATGATGCAAAATGATTGCAAAACGTTCACCCGAGAGATATCAAAGAATGATATGTTGGGGAAAAATTGTGAGGATGACTCAATCTGCTTAAGAAAGGAGAATCCTGTTTGTTGGGAAACAAGCGATATGTTTCACTGGGAAAATAGACTCACAATGTAAGTGAATATCTGTTTTGAGGAAATTACCTTCTGTCAGCCTTGTGACAATGTTTAAGGTAAATGAGGATGATATTACCAATTATCAGCTTTGTGATAGTTTATGGTAATGAGCTCTGAAGATATTACCAATTATCAGTGAAGTGATAACTATAACAAGGTAATTCTTGAGAAAATTACTGAGTATTCAGCCTTGTGAATAACAGACAATGTTGGAAACAGATCTCAAGTGAGTTTCTATTTTCGCAGTTACAATCTTACCGGGGATCTTTCTCTTGAGAAGATGCGGGCATTTTGATTGAAAAGACACAGGTTTTCTTTTAGACAGAAAGACACCTGTGGAGATTTCTTGAGCTTTCATGATTGGATCTTGCTGAGAAGAACAATCGTTTCATGATAAGTTGCAAGATGAAAAAGGAAATAAGCAGCTCAGATGTCGAGGTTATTGCTTATTGTTTACAGGTAGATTTTTTTTGTGAAATCTAAACCTGAGTTGGTTAGAGACGAGGTTCTATCCAGGAATGAACTGGAAAGAAAAGGGTCAATCAAGACTTTGTTCCCAATGGAGAACGATCTCAGCTGGGGAATATGATAGAGAAAAAATGTATTTCTCTGCTTAGGGATAATCTAATGGAGAGATGACACCCATTCTTTTTTGGAATAAATGCAACTTAAACAAGTGATGTTGAAGTAAACATTTGAGAAATGCAGGAATGCATTAATGATGCTATTATGTATGAATGATAAATGTCATGAATGTCATATGCATGCTGACGATACTTGTCAAGACAATAAAAAGGGTATTTGGGAAAAGGACTACGTCACAGTTCAAACAAATACTCAGCAAAATCCGCAGTAATGGTGTAGACGTTACTGATGAAGGATCTGAGTTGCATGCTTTAAACTTTCTAAAAAAGGCATTTCATTGGCAACTTTGTTGGGGGATTCTTTTTTTGATAAGAATACCGTCCTTTGATGATCTCTGCTGAGGAGAAGAAAACTTCTGTAGCAGTTGTTCTATTTTTCAGAGGTCGAAACACTTTATGGAGAAAGCTGTTGCAGTTCTTTCTGTGTTCGTAGTTCAAAGGAAAAATTTCGCTTTTATTTCAAAATTTTGAAGTAAAAATTCATTTAAAACTTTTTAGTTTCAAAAGTGATTTTCACAATAAAAAGCGTTATTTTGCAAAACAGAATAAAGCAAGAATTGCAAACAAAAAGGCACAAGGCTCAAATTTATTGATAGAATGGTAATCAGCCAAAGGCGTGATTCCATGAACTATTTACAAAAGTTGGAAACGATAATTTATTGGGAAAAGGCTACATTGAAAGCAAATAACCGCTTATTATCCCTAACAACTTTGAATTCCAACCGTGTTTGTTGTCGTAAGATTTGATCAAGATCCGTTGATGAAGATTCTTCGATTGACGGTACGGACCGATTGCGCTTATTTTGTCATTTTTGTATCCTTATTTTTTGCCTAGATTGCTTTTTTCGTGTTTTCAATCTATCGATATTTTCTATTTATTGTCTCTAACTTTTGCCCGGACCGCTTTTCGTGTTTTCACCACCGAGACGCTCTTTTTGCCTAAGCCGCCTTTTCGGTTTTCGACTTACCGAAATGTTTTGTTTTTTAGACAAAGTATTTCTTGAGTGCATCAAGATTCATGTGATACGGGAGTTCATCACCGTCCATGGTTGTGAGAGTCATAGCACCCGTAAAAGCTTTTTTGACGATGTATGAGCCTTCGTAATTAGGAGTCCATTTGCCCTAGAATCAGTTGAAAAGATGTAATCTTTTAAGCACGAGGTCGCCTTCTGAATTCACGAGGTCGGACCTTTTGTCGAAAGCTTTCTTCATCCTTCTTTGATATAGTTGTCCATGACAGAGCGGTCAGCGCTTTTCTTCGATTAAGTTCACCGGTCGATCCGCTTTGACACCATTCACCTTAGATAACTTAGTTTCCATGAGAACTCTCATTGACGGAATCTCAACTTCTACGGGAGCACTGCCCATGCCGTATACTAGAGAAAAGGAGTTTCTGTTGAAGTGCGATCAAGCACGATACCCATGCAGAGCAAATGAAGATTTCGTGC
This sequence comes from Vicia sativa, assembly GCA_021764765.1. Classification (NCBI taxonomy): domain Eukaryota; kingdom Viridiplantae; phylum Streptophyta; class Magnoliopsida; order Fabales; family Fabaceae; genus Vicia; species Vicia sativa. Next base: position 238,152,745 of record CM038795.1, read on the forward strand.
GCCTTTGTAGGTGATGACCATTTTCGACGATCTTCTTGATGTTCTTGTTGGCGCCTTCAACGGCGCCATTCATCTTTGGCCGGTAAGGAGATGAGTTATGATGCTCAATCTTGAATTCCTCACACAATTCTTTCATCATTTTGTTGTTCAAGTTCGATCCATTGTCTGTAATGATCTTACTTGGAACACCGTATCGGCAAATCAGGTTGTTCTTGATGAACCTCACAACCACTTGTCTTGTAACGTTGGCGTAAGATGCTTCTTCGACCCATTTGGTGAAGTAATCAATAGCCACTAATATGAAGCGATGTCCGTTGAACGCTTTTGGTTAAATCATCCCAATCATGTCGATGCCCCACATGGAGAAAGGCCACGGAGATGAGAGAATGTTGAGTAGAGTTGGCCGCACATGGATCTTATCTGCATAGATCTGGCACTTGTGACATCTCTTGACGTGTTTACAGCAATCAGATTCCATCGTTATCCAATAGTATCCTGCTCTCAAGATTTTTCTGGACATTGCATGTCCATTTGAATGGGTTCCGGCGACCCTTCATGCACTTCATGGATTATCGTTCCGCTTTATGTCCGCCGACGATCCGAGCGTAACCATGTCAAGTTTCTTTGTATAACACATCTTCATTCAGAAGAAATTTCTAGAAATCCTCCTTAGAGTTTTCCGTTTTGTGCGATGCCCCGAGTGGGTACTCCCGAGTTTGAAGAAAACGCTTGATGTCGTGGAACCACGGTTTATCGTCAAGACCGCCGCTTGCAAATACATACGCAGTCTTTCAAGGCCCGATACGGATCTTAGGCATATCGCTCCAATGGTTGACTTTGAACATGGAAGATAGAGTAGCCAAGGCGCCCGCCATTCGATTCTCGATCTCGAGGATATGATGTAGTTCAACTTTGTGAAGAAAGTCAACAAACGCCTTGCATAATCTCCGTAGGGAATCAAACCAAGATGATGAGTTTCATACTTGTCCTTGATTTGATTGATCACAAGGGCTGAATCTCCATATATGTCAAGGATCTTGATCCTCAAGTCGATGGCTTCTTCGATACCCATGATACAAGCTTCATATTTCGCGATGTTGTTGGTGCAATCGAATAGCAATCGGAAAATGGATATGAGAACCCCGGAGTGATGATGACGCCCCAATTCCATTGCCAAAGACATTAATCGCCCATCAAAGATTAAGCCCCATCTAGATTCGGATCGTGACCTTCTTCGTAGCGTCACAATATTTCATCTTCACATGACATCCTCGCTGTGAAGTCAAACTTGAGAGATTGATATTCGCTGATCGGTTGATAAGCCAAGTGATCGGCGAGAATGCTTCCTTTGACCGCTTTGGGCACGGCATTGATGTCATATTCGGATAATAGCATCCGCCATCGAGCAATTCTTCCCCGCGCGACTTTTCCAAGACGACTTGATTGGATCCATTTTGGAGATTAACCAAGTCGTGTGATTGATCATGTATCGGAGACGCTGAAGCCCATACCAAAGCACAACATGTTTTCTCGAGTATGGAGTAACGAGTTTCACAAACTGTGAACTTTTACTCGTGTAGTAAATGGCATGCACCTTCACGGTTTCATCTTGCTGTCCAAGCACGCAGCCCATGGAATCTTCTAGCACGGTAAGGTACATGATTAATGGTATTCCTTTGATTGAGGAATCAATATGGTGGTTCGATGTATTCCTTGATATCAAACGCTTTTGGCAATCTTCCACACAACCTCTAGATTTTGCGGAGAAGCTTGAATATCGCCCACAAGTAGCGCTATTTGAGAGATAACTGAGATGTAATTCAATCGTCCGAGAAATCCTCTTACTTGCTTTTCTCGTTTGGCGAGGCATTTCTTGAATAGCCTTGACTTTGTCGGTCAACTTCAATACCTCTTTGACTAACGATGAAACCTAGGAGTTTTCCGATCTTACCCCAAAGGTGCATTTGTTAGGATTCAGCGGTTGAAATTTCCTTAGTCAAACAACTTCAAGAGATATTCTATATGCTCTTCTTGTCGACTTTGCTATCATGTCATCCACGAGACTTCAATTTCTTTGTGCATCATGTCATGAAAGAGAGTAGTCATTGCCCTTGGTAAGTTGCGCGTTTTAATCCAAAAGGCATTACTTTGTAGCAAAATGTGCCCCATGGCGTGATGAAAGATGTCTTCCATGTATTCGGAGCCATTCTCGATCCGATTATAGCCGTAGAAACCGTCCATGAAGGAAAAGACGTTGAACTTTGGCTATCCACTAGCATGTCGATATGCGGTAGTGGGAAATCATCTTTGGGCTTGCTTTGTTCAAGTCTCGTAGTCAACACACATTCGACCTTTCCGCCTTTCTTGGAGACAGTACTATGTTGGCTAGCCATCGAGGATATTCGTGACGAGGACACCCGCCGAAATGCTTTTGACTTCCTTTTGATTTTGTCATTTCAGGTGAACTCTTCTCGCCTTTGTTTAACTGTGGACACTTTAATGGCAAGTGATGCTCCACGATGTCGGTATCTAAACCCGCATGTCCGGTAGGACCAAGCAAACACATCAACATATTCTTTGAGAAGATCTATTAGTTTTCCTTGACGTTGTTGCCGAGTAGAGTCTGATGTTTACTTTTTTGTTTTCCTCGAACCTAAGTTGATTGCTTCCAAAGGCTTTTGTGAGGTCGATGATCCTTTCCTCGTGCTTAAGTAGTCGAGAAATCTCATTCGAGATCTCTTCTTCAACTTCTTCCTGCGACTTCACCGGGATTTCAAAGTTGGGAGAGAGCATAGAGTTATTGTATTCAATGGATTTGTCCATCCGCATATTTGATTTATGTTTGATTAATTAACTCTTTTTTTTTGAAAAAGTTAATGTGAAAATGTATGCATTATTATTATTATATTTTTCAAGATTTTTATTGTGTTTTTAGGATTATCATTTCCAAGAAAGGGTAAAATGAAAACAAACACAAAATGTGGAATCAAACAACGCTTTTATTTATGATTCACAATATGAAACAGGCCCTAAAATACAAACTCATTTGTCTTGGGCAAGACAAAGAGAAATTATTTAAAAGCTAAACCCTATAAAACATCTCTTCGCCAGGCAAGAGTTCAAAACAAAAGCAAAAATAAACTACTTAGAACTATGAACATTAGTCCGAACTTCAAAAAGCTTCCAATAGTGGCGAACTCCTTGAAGTCAAGATACTCGTAGTTTTCCACTTGGCTTAGTTCTTGAATAGACTTTGGTCGTTGGTCGAATGTGCTTTGAAGACTCGACGGTTGACCTTGCCTTTTGTCATTAAACGATCTTCTCGCTGATGGATGATCGAGAAGCATGGGATACAACATATGTACTTTCTATTGGCATTCGATTGAATTCGAGGATGTACTCCAATCTTCCGAGTGAAAAGACTGTTAGCGACACTTTCCAATTGATCCCGAATCGTATTCCCGATCTTCAAGAATTACGTTGATGTAGTGATAGTTAAGATATGGTTTAACAAAATCCACAGGCCAAGTAAAGCCGATCTTCATTCGAATCTCAATTGGTTGATGAGATCGAGAAGATGGGTATAACTCTTCCGTTGACTTGGATACTCAAAGGATCGTCCCATCCAAAGGTGGATGTCTTCAATTGATTTTGAGCTTTGTGTGATACTTCACCATGTAGTCAAACTTTCCAGCTTGGTTCTCCCAAGGTATCCCAAATTTCGTAAGGGATGTGGATTTTCATTCTCATTCTTTGTAGGGACATGCCTTTGAATTGGTCACGGAGGATAGAATGGCTGCATTTATCTTCCCGACACATATCCGTAGCTGGTAAGATAAGCGCCCACTCTTCGATCCGAGAGATCGCTTCATCACCTTCATTGGTAAGAACATTAACCTTCAAAATGTGGTTTAAGAAACCCCACCGTGGAATACTTCTCCACTAAGAGTTTCATCCCTTTGATTGTCTTTAGAAATATCGAGCAAACCCGAGTTCTGCCTTTTGTCTCGTTGTTGATGTGTTTTATTACTTGTCCTCAACTCGCAAAGATTACCATCTTTTTACTATCTCATACCGCTTTGTAAGAGGAGATAGACAACCTGCTTTTGCTTGTAGATTCATGATAACACGATTTTATATAGTATATTTGATTTAATTTTCATAAATAATGTTAGTATTTTTATTTAATTATTTCATTTTATTTCCATTATTACCGGTATTTTTATTGTTTCGTATTTTATTTTAAATAAACAAATTGAGCAAAGTGAAGAAATAAGGAGGATTATTTAATTAAATGAAGAGAAAAAGGGGTGTGAAAAGCAAAGTATGGATCAAGGATTTATTAAAGCCTACAAACCAAGCCCAAGCAAGCAAAAGCCCAAACAGTAGCCAAACCCTAAATGCCAGAAGAGTGAGACGACGCCTCCACTCTCTCCTACAAGTGAGGCGCCCGCCTGCCTCTCTCCTTAGTGGAGACGCCCGCCGGCCACGTAGGCCCTAGGAGGAAAAGGTGGGACGCCTGCCTCACATGGCTATATTCATGGAGAGAACCGGACGCCCATCTCAAGTAGTGGGCAGTTGAGCGAGTATTTTAGGAGGAAGCTACTAAAATATCTCAACCGTGGTTACTTCCTACCACTATAAAAGGACCTCCGATCATAATTTCGCATAATCGATTCTCACTTTATTTTCCCGCTTCAAAGTTTATTTTCCGCATTTATTTTCCATTGTAATTGTAATTCGTGGTTATTTTTCCCGCATTGTTTACATTCTGTTGAAGAACCGAGACGTTGTACAAGTTACTTCAGCTTTAATTCTTTCCAAAGATTTATTTAATTCGTGTTTCTATTTACATCGCTTATTTATTTAATTAATTGCTGCTGAGATATATTTGTTTGCCATGAATTTATTAATGAATGTTAAAACCTTTAATTTATTCATGTTTGTTTTTATGAATATGTCCGCTAAATTATTTAAATATCGGTATGTAATGAGTTAATTTGAAAGTATCCTAATAAACTGCTTGATTATATTTTATAAAATAAACACTTTTTCTCGATTTAGTTATCTAATTTATTTTGTTAAAAAAGGTTTAGAAACCAACAGAGCGAAAGTTTGAGGTTAATAAACCGACTAAGATTAGAAACCAACAGAGCGCTTGAGGTTTAAAATCGATAGTAGATACTAGGTATTGTTTTTAAAAACCGCGAAAGATTTTAAAACCAATTAAATTTTATTTATTTTCAAAAAGTAATTTTAAAATCAAGTGATAGCGAAAGCATACATTAGAGTTTAAAATTATAATCTACTTCAATAGAGCGACATTGAGAATAGGTTTTAAATAAATACTTTTTGTTAAAAAGAAATTATTATCATTTTCAAAATAAGCCGTTGAAAACCGGATTCTTTAGGATTAACGTAAATACATATATTATTTTATTATTATTTTAATTAAAATTAAGTTTTATTGCCCAAAATCCCAATTTATTTATTCGATAGCTATAGCTTTACACAAGAAGTTTAGATTACGTTAGTTCAATTTATAGTCCCTTTGGTTCGATATCTTTAAAACTACGCGATAGGGTCAGATACTTGCCTCCCGATTAATTTAGACGATAAAGTCGCGATCAAGTTTTTGGCGCCATGGGACTATTCAAGTTGATATCGTAATTTTATTACGAAGTATAGACTATAGCAACTATTTCTTTTCCTCTGTATGCCAAATACTCGCCTCGCCGCCTTTGCATATACCTATTTACGACGCCGAGCGTTATCTTAGATTAAGAAGACGAATTCAAGAGTATTTAGAACGCCACAATCTTCCTTCAACCAAACTTCCCGACGTTGAAGAACTTAAGAAGATGGCTGATCCAACCTCTCGCCTCGCCCTCTTAAGGACTACTGCTCTTCTCAAGCGAGCCTCATAATAGTATTGCTGCCCTCGCTATCGCCAAACGATTTCAACTAAAACCTTCGCTTTTCCGCCGCTCGCGAACCGCTCGAGCTCCCACCGACGACCCAAATCTTCATCCGCTGTTTGGCAAGACGCAGACATCGTAAAAGCGAATGGTGTAAACCCCGAGGCGATACGATTGCTTATTTCCTTTTTTCTCTCGTAGACAGAGTCACAAGATGGTCCAATCTCTTCCTTCCAACTCAATCACCACATGGGATGAGTTGAAGAAAGTATTCTTGGCTAGATATTTTTCTCCAAGCAAAACTGCTATGCTCGAGCCAACATCAATGGTTTCGCATAAAAGGACAATGAATCACTTGAAGCTTGGGAACGTTATAAAGACATGCTTAGACTTTGTCCTCATCATGGTTTAGAAGAATGGTTAATCATCCACACGCTTTACAATGGTCTCTTGTATAATACGAGATTGACTATAGACGCCGCACCGGTGGCGATCGATGAATAAACCATATGTCAAGCAAAGCAACTTATCGAAAGTATGGCTCGTAACCATTACCAATGGGGTATGGAGAGTTATCAGAGAGAAATCTCAAACTAAAGGTGCCATGGTCAAGTGAATAGTCCGATCAAGTCAACGCTAAGTGGAAGCTCTCACCAAAAGCTCGAGGAACTTACCATCGCCTCAGCCCATCGGTCGCAATTACTCAAACTTATGACTTATGTGGTATTCAATCACATCTTGCTCCGTAATGCCCACTTCTAACAGAGTTCCAGCTTGAAAGCAATTACGCATGTAATAATCCTTACAAAGAACACATATAACCCTCGGCCGGAAGAATCATCCTAACTTTTCCTACAAGAATAACAACGCGTTATATGCACCGACAAGCTCCTCGCTACACCACCGGTTATCCTAAAGCTATTCCAAATCACCCTAACAATGGTCCTAACACAACAAATGCTCCTAGGAAGTCTAATTTGAAATCATGATAGAGCACTTCATTGCTACTCAAACCAAACCAATAGTGCTCAAGCCTGCACTAATAAGGAAGTTCAAAATCGAATATACACATTAATGAGCAAATGAAGCGCTTTTCTAACAAGCTTGACGCTTTAGCTACACACAATAAAATGTTAGAAACACAAATCTCTCAAGTAGCTCAACAACAAGCGGCTTCGCTTCCCCGCCGGTTCATTTCCGGTCAACCTCAACCTAATCCCAAAGGACATGCAAATGTCAAGTATCTTAAGAAGCGAACAAAGTATGATGGACTCAGATCCCGTAAACAATAGCCCAATTATGCAACAAAATTCGTCAAACCATCAAACTAAAGATAAACCGTAAAAAGAAATTCGTAAAGATAATAATGAAGATACCACACAAAAGGACTAACCTTATATACCCCCACCACCTTATAAGCCTCCTATTCCATACCCTCAAAGGTTAGTTAAAACTAAGAATGGGACAATTCAAGAAATTTGTGGATCTTCCAAGCAACTTAATGTTACAATTCCTTTTACAAGCTATAACTCAAATGCCCTCCTATGCTAAATTCCTTAAAGAGATTCTATCCAATAAGAAAAAGCTAGAGGATAATGAAACCGCTATGCTTATCACGAATGTAGTGCAATTATTCAAGACACAATGCCTCCTAAACTCAAAGATCCCGGAAGTTTTCTATTCCATGTGTAATTGGCAAATTTGTCATAGACAAAGCTTTATGTGATCTAGGAGCCAAGATAAGTGTGATGCCGTTATCCATCCGCAAGAAACTTGATATGGGAGAGCCGAGACCAACCAAAATGTCCGCTCAACTAGCGATAGGTCGCTTAAATATCCCGCAGGAGTACTTGAAAATATTCCCACGTATTGGCCAATTCTATATACCAACCGATTTCATTATCATGGACATAAGGAGGACGGTTACTCCAATCATTCTTGAAGACCTTTCTTAGCCACAATGGCAATAATAGATGTGAAAAGAGGAAAACTTACTTTTGAAGTAGGCGAAGAGAAAATCGAATTTATCCTCTCTCAATTCTCGAAAGCACCGCAATGAAGATACTTGTTACTTCATGGATATCATCGATGAATGTAGAAAGAAGTCGAGCTTGAAAATACGGATAACTGGATGAAAGTCCGATAATAATCTAAGTGAATGCTTAGCTATAGCACCGATCCCACACAAAGTTTAAGGAAACCTTCCTAGAACTCAAAACACTTCGAAAATTTAAGGTACGAATTCCTAGATTCCAAACTCGAACGCCCAGGATAGTCAACGAAAACTGGAGAATCAAACCGAAAACTTTTACGATTCGAGGAAATATCCAACACCTTAGGGTATAATATCACCGATCTTAAAGGAATAAGTCCTCTATCCGTATGCATCGATTATGCTAGAAGAAGATTGTAAAACTTCAAGAGAACACCAGAGGAGACTAAACCCGATTTTGAGCGAGGTTGTGAAAAGGAAGTAATGAAGTTGTTAGAAGGTGAATCATATATCCTATATCCGATAGCAAATGGGTTAGCCCTGCATGTTGTACCTAAGAAGGAGGTGTCACAAGAGTCGAAAATGAGAAAGGAGAAATCATAACTAAAAGAATCGAACTGGATGGAGAATGTGCATCGATTATCGAAAACTTAACAAAGCCACCGAAAAGATCATTTCCTTTACCATTTATTGATCGATGTTGGAACGCTTAGCTAGACACTCATTTCTTTTTAGATTATTCGTGTTTCTTTCGATACCTATTCATCCCGATGACCAAGATAAAACAACTTTCACATGCCCATTTGGAACCTTTGCTTATAGAAGAATGCCTTTTGGTTTATGCAATGCTCCGCAACTTTTCGTAGATGTATGATGGCAATATTTGCGATTTTCCGACAATATTATGGAAGTCTTCATGGACGATTTTTCCGTCTGTGGACAAAGCTTTGAAGAATGTTTAGAAAATTTAGAAAGGGTATTGAACGTGTGTGAAGGTTAATCTAGTGCTTAATTGGGAGAAATGCCATTTTATGGTACAAGAAGGAATTGTTTTAGGACACATTATATCCAAAAGAGGAATTGAAGTCGATTCGCTAAAATCGGGTTATTGAGAACCTTCAACCTCCAAAACCGTTAGAGAACAAGTTTTTGGGACACGCCGTTTCTACCGACGATTCATTAAAGATTTCTAAGATAACTAAACCCCTAATCGAGCTATTAATGAAAGATGCTGATTTATCTTCGATTTAAAATGTTTAGAAGCGTCACACTTAAGAAAGCATTAATTTCGCGCCTATCATGCAAACCCGATTGAATGAACCTTTGAAATAATGTGTGACGCAAGTGACTACGCTGTAGGAGCTGTTTTAGGACAAAGGATAAAAGACTCCACGCCATATATTATGCAAGCGTAACTCGACGAAGCGCAAATGAATTATGCTACAACAGAAAGAGTTCTTAGCAAAGGATCTTCGTGATTAGACAAGTTCCGCTCCTACTTAGTAGGATCCAAAATAATCATATACACCGATCATGCCGCTATTAGATATCTCCTAACCAAAAAGGACGCTAAACCTAGACTCGAGATGGATATTATCGCAAGAATTTGATTTAGAAATCAAAGATAAGAAAGGAACCAAATGTAGTAGCGGATCATCTCTAGACTAGAAAATCTTAAACATGAACAAGTGCCGATTGATGATGAATTTCAAGACGATAAACCGATTGCCCACTGGAAGACATGTAACTGATAAACTCATGGAAACCACTTTAGCTATTTCCTCCGCCTTGGTATGTCGATTTCGTGAATTACCTTGCCGCAGCGTTCTACCACCGAACTTACCTATCAATGTAAGAAGAAATTCTTCCATGATCTTAAACAATATTATGGATGAACCTTTACTTTTCAAGAGAGGTCCCGATGGAATTTTCCACGATGTGTGCCGTAAGAAGAGATTGAAAACATTATAACACATCGTATTCCGCACTTACGGAGGACATGCTAGTACATCCAAAACATGTGCAAAGATCTTACAATCCGGTCTCTATTGGCCTAATTTATGGAAGGACGACATGCCACCATCTTAAATGCGACAGTGCCAACGCACCTAATATATCTAGACGTGACGAAATGCCACAAAAGGCATTTTAGAAGTCGAAATCTTTGATGTGTGGGGATAGACTTCATGGGACCCTTTCCATCTTCATCCCGAATAAGTATATACTGGTCGTGGATTATGTCTCAAATGGATCAAGCTATAGCTTCTCCAACAAATGACACCCGAGTGGTACTTAAGTCGCTCAAGAACATAATCTTTCCTAGGTTCGTGTACCCGACTCGTTATAAGTTTACGTGATCTCATTTCATTTCCAAAATCTTTGAAAATTATTAAGGAAATATGGAGTTCGACACCCATAGCTACACCTTACCATCCCCAAACTAGCGGACAAGTTGAAGTTTCAAATCGCGAGATAAAACAAATCCTTGAAAAACTGTCGCTACATCCGTAAAGGATTGGTCCTTTAAACTTCATGAAGCTTTATGGGCATATAGAACCGCTTATAAAACTCCCATCTGTACTACTCCTTTCAAGCTTATTTATGGAAAGTCATGCCATCTCCCGCTTGAGTTAGAACACAAGGCTTATTGGGCCATTAAGAATCAACTTGTTATACCGCACCGAGAGAAGCGTATCCGGATATTAATGAATTGGAAGAACTTAGACAGATGCGATTTAAAACGCTAGGATTTACAAAGAGCGACAAAGAAATGGCACGATATATCTAGGAAGAATTTTAATGTAGGTGATCATGATACTTTTTAACTCACGATTAAAATTATTCCTCGGAAATTACGATCTAGGTGGTCCGGACCTTTCAAATTACTCGAGTTTATCCAAGTGGAGCAATAGAGATTAAGGGACCTTCGATTGAACTGCTTATAGTAAACGGCTTTAAAACATTACCATCTCACCAAATCGAGGGATATTCTCAAAAGATAACTCTAGACGAGCCACAAGCTCGATTAGACGATTAATCTCTAGTTTTATTTGTCGAGCTACATAAAACAAAGCGCTTTGTGGGAGGCAACCCACCGTATTTATTTCTTTCTTCTTATTTTATTTTATTTCTTCATTCTATTCAAAACAAACAAAAAATATCTATTTCTTTTTTCTATTTTCTTTATTTCTATTCTCTCGTCTTATATTCTATTCTATATCTCTCTTCTTATCAGATTGGCCAATGCCGATGTTCTTTTATTTTCTTCCTCGTGATTCTTCTAGCTACTTTTCTTTCCACTATGTCTCGTGTTGATGATATGCCGTCAGAGGAAGAAATCAGCAGACCAAATATGGAGTTTTATCCGAGCGTGAGATGTTTCCTACTACCTACATTATGGTGCTATGAATGCTCGCATTCGTGATAGTGTGCTTTTTCGCTAAATCGATTGGTGGGATAATTCACGCCGATGACTTGCTTTGCCACTTATCGGAACCTCACTTTGGAATTCCTCGCTTTAGCTTATTTTCCTACTATGGATTTCTACGTGGACTTATTATTTTCGACTTTTGGCTTCACCTTCAAGTTTACCCATAAGGAATTGGCTGATCTTCTTGGTTTTCCTAGTGGTTTAGGAGTTTATATCAAACTCGTGAGGAGTATCTTGATTTAGAGATCTTGACTATTTTTGGGGATCTATTTGAATCTTAACCCCGAGCCCGAGGACCTTGTATCGTAGAATATCCATAACCCGCCTTCGTGTATTTCCATAAGATTCTTGCCCATACCATTTTGGAAAACCCGTAATGTCACTACTGCTTTAAGGATGAGCTTTTATCATGTTTTGTGCTTCGCAACTCGTCTAATGCGATCCCTTATCCGCCTGCACTTTGTGAATCTCATTGATATCGATCATGCACCCATTCGGATGGGAGGTCTCATATTATGATTGCAAATGTTGTTGGACTCGACGACCTTTAAGCATCCGAATGCTTTTGCCGGTGTTACTTCCATGACCATCGAGTTCTGCTTCAACACCGGTATGATTGGTGATCTTGGCCCGACTCGCCATTTTGTTGATTAATGGTCAAGTTATGCAATTGCATTTTGCCTAACCTCGCTACTAGTATGCATAACAAAGCCAATTGGCTTTATGGTTTTGATCAAGATCCTTCTCCGCCAAGCACGAGATTCCACTGTGTTTTGATGTTTTAGAGGACGCCAGAAGTTCCTCTCGCCACCCACTTCCACTAATCCTCTCGCTGTTCTCGACATCGTTATGCATGAGGTTCCTCCTTTTGATTATGCGATCGTTATCCACGCCTCCGTGTGGAACATCAAGCTTGAGGGACGAGTTCACTATCATGAAATGACTTCTTTAGTTTTATGGATACGCTTCGCACAATTTCAAGAAGTCTTCTTATCTTCATTCTCCTCTGCTCCTAAGGTGACCATCTAGTGGCTGTAGTCCTTGAGTAGTTTATTTAGTTTAGTTTAGTTTGATTTCATTAGGATTTTATAATGCTTCATTATGTTATTTTTATTATGTTTCTTCCAAATACTTGATTCCTACATTGTAAGCAACTTTGCTCTCCATTCTAATGCAATTCATGTTTTTTATTATAATGTTGCATATTATATTATATTACATTATTATTATCAAGCATTATTCTTCTTAAGTTGCATTATTATTGTTGCTACGAATTTACTCACCCATCTTTCATTTCGATTCTCCTTGTTATTATCGTGACCGAGGACATTGCTCCTTTTAAGTATAGGGAGTCGGATCATTTTTGTTTATTTTTATTGCCTTTGCTCTCTTTGTAGTATTTCCCTTTATTTATTTATTTTCTTGTATCGCAAATTTCAATTCAATAAAATACATGTTTATGTTAATTTTAATCTTATATGCAAAATTTAATGCTTATTCGAATTCTCCTATTTCTTGAGCCATAACGAAAATTTAAAACACATTTATAAACATATTCAACTAGTATTAAGGTTGCTTAATCTAAATAAGGATTCAAGTACGACTTAGCAAAATTGTTATCGCCCTAACACTTTAAAACCCCAATATGCTAGATCGATTTAAGTACTTATTATACCAAGAACCTTTAAAACTTAGTTTTAGATTAGCCCCAAGTAGTTTATTAAGCAGCCGGCACCACCGAAACACAAACTACGGAGAACCGATGAATATAAGTGATTGATCAAATATCTTTAAGAAAATTGCTTTTATTTAAGATGCACTTACTAAGTTAGATGGTCCTTACCGATCGTTTAATCCAAAAGGTTGTCAAAATATGAATTTTATGCAAAATAATCCATTAATAAATTGGTTCTGGTCCTCGGTGTGAACTTGGTAGGGCGTAATTACGGTTCGATCCCCGCATTTTTAATTGGAAAAAGGAGTACCAAATGTTTAATTACCGTAACTCCTAGTGCTTACTAAGATCAAATTCACTAACCTACATCCACTATGTGCGTGTAACGGTAATGGGCTTAATGTGATTGCACTAGAATGAAAACGGTGAAATAAAACATAGTATTAGGTTGAAGCTATAATGACATGACTTGAATTGGTCTGCATAGATGGGGTTGTCTAGTGTTTCTACGGTAACTTTGGTGTTTAAGTTCAACTTTAATTTCGATGAAAAATCAATTTGCAACCCGATACAAAGTGATATATGTTGTTATATTTGTGTTTAACTCGTGCTTCAAAGATTATTTTTACTTTTTGCTTGAGGACAAGCAATGGTTCAAGTATAGGGAGTTTGATAACACGATTTTATATAGTATATTTGATTTAATTTTCATAAATAATGTTAGTATTTTTATTTAATTATTTCATTTTATTTCCATATTACCGGTATTTTTATTGTTTCGTATTTTATTTTAAATAAACAAATTGAGCAAAGTGAAGAAATAAGAGGATTATTTAATTAAATGAAGAGAAAAGGGTGTGAAAAGCAAAGTATGGATCAAGGATTTATTAAAGCCTACAAACCAAGCCAAGCAAGCAAAAGCCCAAAACAAAGCCAAACCCTAAATGCCACGCAGAAGAGTGAGACGACGCCTCCACTCTCCTACAAGTGAGGCGCCCGCCTCGGTCTCTCTCCTTAGTGGAGACGCCCGCCTGCCACGAGGCCCTAGGAGGAAAAGGGACGCCTGCCTCACATGGCTATATTCATGGAGAGAAACCGGACGCCCATCTCAAGTAGTGGGCTGAGCGAGTATTTTTAGGAGGAAGCTACGAAAATATCTCAACCAAGTGGTTACTTCCTACCACTATAAAAGGACCTCCGCATCATAATTTCATACACCGATTCTCGCCTTTATTTTCCCGCTTCAAAGTTTATTTTCCGCATTTATTTTCCATTGTAATTCGTAATTCAAGTTATTTTTCCCGCATTGTTTACATTCTCTGAAGAACCGAGACGTTGTACGGTTACTTCCAGCCTTAATTCTTTCCAAAGATTTATTTAATTCGTGTTTCTATTTACATCGCTTTATTTATTTAATTAATTGCTGCATGAGATATATTTGTTTGCCATGAATTTATTAATGAATGTTAAAACCTTTAATTTATTCATGTTTGTTTTATGAATATGTCTCGCTAAATTATTTAAATATCGGTATGTAATGAGTTAATTTGAAAGTATCCTAATAAACCGGCTTGATTATATTTTATAAAATAAACACTTTTTCCGATTTAGTTATCTAATTTATTTTGTTAAAAAGGTTTAGAAACCAAAGAGCGAAAGTTTGAGGTTAATAAACCGACTAAGATTAGAAACCAACAGAGCGACGCTTGAGGTTTAAAATCGATAGTAGATACTAGGTATTGTTTTTAAAAACCACAAAGATTTTAAAACCAATTAAATTTTATTTATTTTCAAAAAGTAATTTTAAAATCGGATAGCGAAGCATACATTAGAGTTTAAAATTATAATCTACTTCAATAGAGCGACATTGAGAATAGGTTTTAAATAAATACTTTTTAAAAGAAATTATTATCATTTTCCTAAAATAAGCCTGAAAACCGATTCTTTAGGATTAACGAATACATACCGATATTCGCTTTATTATTATTTTAATTAAAATTAAGTTTTATTGCCCAAAAATTCCAATTTATTTATTCGATAGCTATAGCTTTACACAAGAAGTTTAGATTACGTTAGTTCAATTTATAGTCCCTTTGGTTCGATATCTTTAAAACTACGCGATAGTCATACTTGCGCCTCCGATTAATTTAGACGATAAAGTCGCGATCAATTCATCTTCTAACGAAAGTCCTTGAACTACGCCCTTCAACGCCGCTACGTGATGAAAGAAAAGTCGGATAAATGGCTTACTAGTAACGCTTTGTTCACCGATGATGGTTACTAGCTTCCCATTTACTGTGAATTTTAGCTTTTGATGGAGAGTGGATGTCACAGCTCCTGCTTCGTGTATCCATGGTCTTCCTAGCAAACAACTCGAAGTACCGGCACATCCATGACCGAAGGTGATTTGAAGGTATGGACCAATCGTCATTGGAAGGTCGACTTTCCAATAATGATTTCCTTGACCCATCAAAGGCTCTTACCACTATATCATTGAATTTCATCGGCGTTCCTTTGTAAGACAAACGAGCAAGAGTCGTTTTTGGCATTACATTTAAGGATGAACCGGTATCCACTAGTACATTCGACAGGGAATTTGATTGGCAAATCATTGAGATATGCAGAGCCAAATTGTGATCTTTCCTTCCTCGGGAGCTCTTCATCATCAAGCTTAAATTGTTGCAAGTCGTTATGTTGCCCACAATTCCACCAAATTGATCTCGTAGTCACATCGTGATCTACGAAGCTTGATCTAGCACTTTCATCAAAGCTTCCTGGGCTTCTAATCGTAGAGATGATCGAAATCTTGAAGGAGTCTCACCGATCCACAACTCGCACTCGCTTTTCTTGATTAGCTTCAAAATTTCATCGAATCGAGTTGACGTTGGTTCCATCGCACGGTCCAACGCTTACGCTTGAATTACTAACGGAACTCGTGGGGTTCTGGAGGTGTATTAACCGGATTTTGTCTAATAATAGGAACAACAGGCGGCTTTGGTGGCAACGGAGTATGTACTCGTCCACTTCGCGTTACTCGTCCTATATCAGTTATGTTAACATCAAATGAAAGAGTTGGCATGGGTTTCTCCTTCCCATCTTCTATCATAGTCGCACTGTATTGATATGGAACTACTTTGTTAGAACTGTATGGAACAGGACCGGGTAGACAAATCACCAAAGGAGACTCTGGAACTTTTGAACCGTTATATTCAACTTCCACATGCTCAGGCACGTTGAAACAGGGGATAATGACATTCACTTCGGGAATTTCCGAGTTGATATCTGAGACTAAAAGCTCATGCGGAAAATGCCCTACCATATTCACGTCATAGTCATTTCTATTCCTGAAGATTTGGATATCACCAATGTCTATTAACCGTTGAATGTCTGCTTTAACAGTTGGACATCCTCGAAAATCCTTGAAGCAGATTCTGCAAGCTGTGTAGTCATGTTTAGTGAAAGCGCCCATTGTACTGTTTGTATCATGGAGCTGTACCAAACTTTCTCTTATCATATTCACATCTTTGACAAGATACCGATCTGTATTCCTTAGTATCAAATTCACGGTATGTCCACTATGATTGGGAAGTGGATTTGCTTGCACGTTTGGATTTGTATTTCTGAAGGAGAGAAGATTAGACCTTACTAACCTTTGTACTTCATTTTTATCGCTATGCAATGTTCGAGATCATGACCGTGCCCTTGATAAAAGGGCAAGATATGTCCGCTTTGTACCACCATGGTAATTTTTCCGCATCGAGGTGGTAACCTTGTTTGCACAAGATTCCTTTCTATTAATGCAGGATATAGTTCCGTACGCCATTGAATCGGATCAAACGGAGACCCGCGCACGGTTCGATTATTGAACCGAGCCTATTGTCGAGGTCGTTGAGTTTGCCGAATCATGAGCAATTCTCAGATTTGAACTTGTATTAACAATTGGTGCTATGGCAAGCTACCTGTTGTCGGTCGACATTCTTCCTTGGTTTCTGGATACCATTCCTATGTCATGTTCCTTCCTTTTTGGAAAACTAGTTCCAACCTTCTTGGTTCCACCGAAGTCCCTATTTCTCCGGTTAGGCGCCCTGCTCGAACTCCTTCCTCTAGCCGCATTCCCATGCTTACCATCTCGGTGAAATCCCGGAGCCGGCGATCATTCGCCAGAGTAAAATGGGCCAAGAGTGTTTAAGAAAACCTTGGTCATTTCTTCTCCTCTAACGGTGGGTTGACTTGGGCAGAATCTCCAACGTGGGCGATTCTTTGAATGTCTCTTCCTTCCGAGACATGGAGCGGAGTTGATCCCGATCTGGAGCCATGTCCAAGTTGAATTTGTACTGTTGGACAAAGGCTTCGCCTAGGTCATTGAATGTCTGGATATTCGCACTATCTAGTCCCATGTACCACTTCAAAGGCAATCGTGAGACTGCCTTGGAAATAGTGAATTAGCAATTGGTGATTGTCGCATACGTAGACATCTTCCCTGGCGACATCGAAGATGACTCATGGCGTGAATTTCCTTTATACTTTTCAAAGTCAGGGACTTTGAACTTTGCAGGTATCCTTACGCGAGGAACTAGGCACAAATCATGGGCATTTTTCCCAAACAATTCCTTTCCACGGATTATTTTGATCTCAAGCTGCATCTTATGAAGCTGTCCCTGGAGATTCTCCATATGGCCACGAGGATTCGTGTTGTCGCCTGGATTATGATAGACTTCTTCATCCGCGGTAGTGTGAACTGCAGATGCTGAGTTTGTCATGATCGGTTGAGAAACCGTCATAGTTAATTGCGGAAAGGTTACTCCATGCTGCGGAGTAAGCGTTGAGTTCTGTAAGGTAGGAACTTCAAGCGTGGTTGTTTGTACCTGAGAAGTGGGTTGACGAAATCCGATGCCGAAATTGAAAGGCATGCCCCATGGATACCCTTTCCGCATATCAAGAGTGACTACCGGCTGCAACAATGAAGTCAAGTAGTAGTAATCTCAAATCGCCGCTGATTTTGATCGCTCAATGTTGCTTGTCGACTTTGCGAGTTTCCAACGAACTTACCAAAGAAGTGAGTCTCTCCACCTCTTCCTCAAGTGTTGTCACCGTACTAAGCTCAACATTTTCTTGCTCAAACCCTCCATTATTTTCCTTCTTTTGAACGAGTATTGTATGTACGAGTTGGTCGTGGACGTGGTCGAGAAACTCTAAGACGCGATACTGACGATCTTTCTTCTCGAAAAAATTCCAAAAGATAAGACTCTAAACAATAAACTCGATATGCAAAGTATGATGCATGATTATGAATGCAGAGAAAATAATTTCCAAAGAATTTACACTAAAAGAGAAATTTCGCAAATATTTGATGGAAAACGCTTATTTTATTAATTATTGAAAGAAGATTACAACAATTTTGTTTTTGAGCATAGCTCATACAATGATAAAATAAATGATAAAACTACAATCTAAACTAATTAATCGCCCTCATCGGATGAAGATCCAAAGCTTGATGTAGCTTCAACTTCAAGATTTCTTCCCATAGTGAGCTTTCGTTCAGCCTTTTCTGCTTTTAGTCATTGATGACTTTCTTCCATTCGCCAGAGTCGGATCGTTGGTTGTCATTTCCTCAAGCTTTCTTTTTCTTTCTTTGATGTATCTTTGATCGCTATCTTCTCGATTTAATCTTCTCATATTTCTCCATGAGCCATTCATCTTGGAAGTAAAGCGTTTTCATGATCTTTGACCGCTTTTAAGCTTCTCATTTTCGAGGTCACCTTAAAGAACTTGTCTTCCAAAGCCTCTTCTCAAACCTCATCTTGGCCAAAGCTTTGGTATTCTCCCATAGTCTCGACGGAAAATTGTTGATCCGAAGTTGTTGAGAACATGGGTTCTTCATAAGCATAAGGCATTCTAATTCTTTGCTCTTTTCTTCACCCAAGAAGTGTAGATTTCATGGCTACACAATTTCTTTCATTACCCTTTCCTTCCTTCTGATGTGATGCCAACTGATCATTCCTGCTTTCAAACCTTGAGAATCTTTCCTTCATGATAGAAGTAGCTTCACCAGAAACCAAGAGGTTTACTAGAGTTCGTGATACCCGAGTTGACGCCTCGCCAAGAATGGGTTGTAGTTGATTCCTCCTTTCGTACCAATGAGAGGTACGTTGGCAAATTCTCCACAACTTTCAATGATTTCCATCTCATTGTCTGCCAAGGTATACTAATGGATATCGTCGTTCGTAAGAGACATGAGTCTTCTTGACCAATGCCAATCATCTTTGTTTTCGCAGAAGATAGGGGATTTAGGCAAGTGTGAGACAATCCATTTGAAGAACAGAGGTACACAACACACGATAGTTCCATCTCCTTGACGATTCCTATGATGAATGGAGAAATACGTGTCACCAAGCAAAGTGGGAACGGGATTTCCAATCAGAAAGATCCTTATGGCGTTGATGTCAACGAAACTTGGGACGTTGGGAAACAACACCAATCCGTAGATGAGTAAAGCTAAAACAGCTTCAAAGGCTACCATACTACCAACTTCAGAGAATTTAAGAGCCTTCTCCATTAGGAACTTTGAAGTTAGTCCTAAGAGTTTTCCTTTGGTAGTTAGGTTTTGTCTATCTCGTATTTCTTTATGAGTCATTGTTGCAATGATCGGTGACTTAGGAATGGCTTCCAAACCATTGAAAGGCACTTTATCCGACATCGAGATACCTAATAGTGTGCGCATTCTTCCAAAGTAGGCATCAACCGATAGTCGTGAAAGTGAAATGATAGACGGATCGTAAATCGAACAAAGTTTTGAGAAGTCCTTCATCAACGTTAGTGTTCGTGATGCTTAAAAGAGTTCCATAGTTTTCTCAAACCGAGGGATCTTCTACCAAGGATGCCAACTCTTTAACTTTCCTACATCAGAACCCTAAACCGTATTTTGGTGAATCTTCCTCCGACGCCCATCACTCTAACCTAAAATATTTACAAAGAAAATCTCTAAATTCTTTGAAATGGGAAGAGAAATGAAGTTTTGAATGAATGCATGAATGCTACAAACATGGTTAGTAGTTATACACGGCCAAGCGCTCAAGTCACGAGCACGAGGCCAACGATAAGAATCAAACGTGGGTAAGTTCTAAGGGCTTATTCATCCGTGAAACGGTTCTATCGATAATACAGCTCAACGCTTTCTTTGAAATATTATCGGATTTGTTGAATACTCAAGTCCAATAATATTTTTCAAGAAAAGCTCGCTCGATCGTAGTCTCGCATGACAATTATTCTAAGCTTACGCTCGAATAATTTCTGCACTACATCCTAAATGGCCGTGATGGGTTATGTGTTCTGTACCACTCACCGCAAGTTCTCTCGAAAGCAAAATGTCTTGCAAATACTGCTAAACACAAATACTCCCAAGACAACCTCCACCGAGAGGGATCTCAAATTAACTTAAGTACCGAGACTTCCCACAAGTTAATAGGACTATACCCCACCTAGATCTTAAAATGTTTCTAAACCGGTTAGATTTCTTTCCATCGATGAAATCGTGAAAACACACAATAAAGAAAAACAAACATATGCACATATGAAAGCTTAACCCCTTTTTTTTGAAAACAAAAACTTGGTGCTTTTGAGTAGAGTCACATTTTTTGAAAATCAAAATTTAGCGATTCCAAAGCAGAGTCGCCATTTTTCCTGCTCGCAAAAGTGACGCTAGAGGAATCGAATCAATTCGATTCTCCGCTCAAAATTTACTTTTGATTTGTTTATAAAGATGCCATGAGCATCAAGCTTTATTTTTTCCAACACAAGAAAATGATTATGAAAAAGGGGAAAGTCGTAATACCCTCAATTGATATGATATGCATTACGACTAGCGAACTAGTCGCAACGCATCGGGGAGATTCCGCAAGGGGTTTGTTATATAAAGGAATAGATGGAGCACCCTAAATATATATAGTTATCTATAGCTTTATATATGAATATGTTTGATATGTTTGTGTGTTTTAATTGCTATTTCTATGATTGGGAAAGTTTCTCCTTTGGATTTTAAGAAAGGAAGATTATGTGGGATCCTAGGTTTTGTTATTATTGTGCTCGCAAAGATCATTGGGATCTTCTGCATACATATCCCTTAATGGGAATCAGAGCATTTGTAGCTCGGATTTAAAGGGATCTATGGTTTGTTTGGTTTGAGGGAGAAAGAAATTTTGCTCGCCAAGGATGAGACCTTGTGCCTACGTATTCTCAAAGGGATGTTGAGAAAGTCAGAGCAATCGTAGTTCCCACTTATGCTAGTGGAAGCAACGGGAAGTTATTAAGAGACACAGACAAATGTCATCTTAATGAAAAATGTATCTAATCTATTTCATCACATACATTTTGAAAGGATTGATTGATTAAATCTTTCGTCGTAAGTTATAGGTGTTTTGCTTGAGTGTACAAGCGTTACCACTTACGAGTTTAAGAAAGATGTTTTGAAAGATGATTGAATCTTTTAATTGTAAGTATTGGGTGTTTTGCTTGAGTGTACAAGCGTTACCACTTACGATTAAGAGATGTCTTTATTTGAAAAGGGTTTGAAAAGTTTTTGATTGTATGTGATGTGATAGATGAGATACTTCTTCCATAGAGATGATAGATGTCTAAAGCTCTAGGAGAAATTGATTGGATTAGGGGATGCTTTTAAGAAGCCCATGGGTCCTTGTATTGTAAGCCCAAGAGGAGGCATTCCGAGGGTCATCGAGGGTCCTTGCATGAAGCTCAAGAGGAAGCTATAGGGTATGGTCGGCTTTGGCTTTAAGAGGATTTCACGGGAAACCATCTCTTAGGATTTCAAGAGCAATTTCACCGGAAATTATACTCGTGGTTCTATCCTAGGCGGTGATTCTTTGTATTGAAGCCCAATAGGAGGCTGTTAAGAGATTTCCTGATCTCTTTCTTGTTTGATGCCCAAGAGAAGGCTAAACTCAATGAGGAGTTCTTTTGAACGAAGCCCAAGAGGAGGCTGACTCAACAGGGGAGTGTTGTCTTATATGAAGCCTAAGCGGAGGCTAAACTCAGATGAATGAGTTTTCTTATACGAAGCCTAAGAGGAGGCTGAACTCAGATGAATGAGTTACCTTGTACAAAGCCCAAGAGGAGGCTATCTTTGTGGGGAACCTAATGGTTAGACTAGTTGTTATGTTATAACTAGACAGTTATATAAACAAGTGTATGACGTTTATTCACAGGAGTTTATGAAGGAAATATAAACAAATGCACGTAAGAGTTTATTTACAAGAGTTTAAGAAAGAAATGTAAACAAGTGTGTGTAAAACGAATGTTTGAAACGAGCGTAACTTGATTATTTACAAATTTGAATGTGTACGAGGGAATGAATATGTACACGAGCGAGTATTTATGTACGAGGGAATAAATATGTACATAGGATGGTTGGGACTTACACCGTAAGGGAGGCCCATTGGTTTAAAATCAGTTTCACCGGGAATAATGCTCCTTTTAATACCAATGGTATTCAGTGTATATACAAGAGAACAAAAACAAACGGACGAAGTTTGTCTGTACTTGAGTATTTACAAAGGTATCTGTATAATGTACAAGTAAAAATTGGTATGTACATAAAAGAATTGGATATGTACAAGGAAATAATTATGTACATAAAAGAATTTTGGGACTTACACCGTGAGGGAGGCCCATGATCAATTAAGAAATTCGAGGAAAAACGAGTTCGGTTTTATCTTCAAATCGGATCGATCATGGAAAAAAAAAGATGTAAGTTTTGAAAAGCTCTTGAAAGTGTTTTTGAAGGATGAAGTATACTTACAAGAAGTTTGAAAAAAGTTTCGGGCTTCGAAAGTTTGAAAGAAACGTCTTTGAAAGTGCTTTGAAAAGTACTCAAAAGGTATTGTTTTCGGCTCGATAAAAATATAATCAAAAGAAAGTATTTTTGATTTTTTTTGACATTATCATAAAATAGACATGTTAAATGGCAAGTGTACAAAACATCACCTCAAAATGAGGAGTTTTGATTGGGTTTTGAAAGAGTCAAAGTTTGAAAAAAATATGAAGAAAAACAAAGTTTATAAAATGGTCCCAAGGCTACTCGAACCCGGGACCATTGGGCAAGGCATGGCAAGTGACTTAAAGGTGAGCTGGCAACCGCTGGGGCGGCAATACATCCGTTTATTTATTTCAAACCATGTTATTATATTATAAACTTTTTATTTGAATTTGAAAAACGCAGACCGCTTGTTCTTCTTCCTCGATCCTTCTTCAAACCCAGATCCTTCGTTTCTCAATGAAAATGGATGATGTAAGCATCAAACTTGATCGAAATTGAACCAGAACATGATGATGTGGTTTAATTTCATTTATTTTTAATTTAACATGATTAAATTTCCAAAACACGAAGAACCCTAGTTCTTTAAAATCAAATTGAAATCGTGTGATCATGGAATTAAGCAATTGGTTTAGGTTAAGCTTTGATGGTGCGTAAACAAACGCCAAGAGTTTTTGAATCAGAATCAAGAATCAAAGAGTTCAAGTCGAGTCACTTACCTCTTGAAGCGAGATCGAATTCTTCAATAGAGTGTTCCATTGATGTTTAAGGATTGATCCGGAGCACCTGAACTCGTGGAACGTGAGGATGCTCGCTTGCCTTGAATCAACTCGAATTACTCGACCAAGTCCACTTGCATATGCTTGAAGTGAAACTCGAATTCGTGTTTCGAAGTGTTACACTAAAGATGCTGGTTTGTATCATCCATATGAAGTATGTTGATGATGTTTGAATCAAAAAAACACAACTTGCTCGAGCCAAACTAACAGTTTGAAGTTTAAGGCAGTTTTTGCAAGTTTAGAAATATGAAAAGCAATTCTGGTTTTTAGTGATTCTTGAGTTGATTTTAAGTTTCAAACCAGTTACATATTGATTTTAAGACATGTTAGACACCAAATTTCTCATGGTTTTTCACAAGTTTTGAAAAGTGCAAGAATTCTCACTTTTGAAACATAAAGCTTGAAATTCAAGAAAGAAGAGAGAAAGCTTGTTCTTGCATAGCTTTGGTGTGGTTCCAAATGGCAAACATGACCTCTATTTATAGGTCAAAAAATCAGATTAGCAAGCAAAGAAGATTGGCTTGGATTTGGACAACTTGCCTTAGAGGGCAAGAAAGTCATTTTTGCCATAAATGCAAAAGGAACCTTCCTTTTAACCATGGTTAAATCTTAACTTGATCTTATCTCATCATAATTACTTTCCATCTGATTTTTATCAGCTCTATCCATCTTGGCTAGGTGGCAAGGCTTCTAGAAGGCAATTTTGCAAAAAATGACTTGTAATTTTGAATGTTGTACTTGAAAATCATGGCTTTTGGAGCTCTATGTTTCAAAATCAAAAGTATAGCTAGACACAATGGATTTGTAAGTTCTTGGACATTTTGGAAAGCTTGTTTCAAGGGCTACAACTTTCATGTTTTGAGTTTTTCCTAATTCCAAATGGAACTATGTGAAAATTTGCCATGAAAGTAGGAAAAATGTGAAATTTTAACACTTGAAAATTTTTCTAAGTGTTAAAAATTTTGACTTTTTGTTGACTTTTCAAAATTTCTTGATTTTTTATGATCATGATGGATAATTTGAAGTATTTTTATGATTGAAAAAGTTTTGTCTTGAAAAAGTTGACCAAAAGTCAAAGTTTGACTTTTCAGTGCAGATGAAATTTCATTAGATGATCCAGAAATTGACTGATGAAAAATGTGAACTTCTGTGATGTTTTGAATCAAGAAATTAGGTCAAGATGTTGTATTGGAGATATGAAGATCAATCTCCAAGCAAAAAGTCATTCATTGATCGAAAATCGTTGATTGCTTATCCTCGATGAAAACCCTAATTGGTCGATCCTTGATGATCATGAGGAAAAGTTGGATATCCAAGATCGAGGTTGATGATTTGATTAAGGTAGATCAATTGAGGTGAATAAAACTCAAACCCTAATTGATTACCTCTTGAATCAGATGAAAAATTGATGAAACCCTAATTTTGACCTGCAGAAGCCACACCCGATTAATTCTGTTCTGAACTGTTAGTGATGCAATGATGCAAATGTAAGGTGGTATATTAGGTCAAAAATTGGGGTATGACACTTTGGCACTTCTGTCTGAGCAGGATGAGTCACTGGTTCTTTCCCTCTAGTCTCGGGAGCTGGTTCAATAGCTGGAATGTGAGCTGGAGTCGCAATGGCTTTTGGTGGAGATATCTCTGGAGAGAACACTCTTCCGGTTCTGGTCACCTTACTTGATCCGGTGATGTTGTCAATGTCAGGAATGGTAGCTTCAACTGAAAGATCCTCGACGGTCAGAGGGTCTTGCTTGACGCCATGATAGTAAACCTCAACTCCATAGTTCCATGGTATGGATTTGTCAGAGGAGTATGGAACTGGTCTGGGAGAGGTAATGATAAGAGGTGCCACTCTAGGCCCAGGATCAGCAGAGGAAATCCTTATTGTGTTTACATCAGCATAGTCTTCTGGGAAATCGTCACCCCATCCGGTTGCCTTAACATCTTCGATAGGAATTTTGTAGCTTTCAGGAACAATATACTTCACCATGTAATCAAACTTCCCACTTGGCTGGCCCAAGGTATCCCACACATCGGGTACAGTTTCATTCACATCTTCGATCTTCGCTTAGACATTCGCACAAATTCTCCACAGTGAAGGTTTCAAAATAGCACTGCTGTTATCCATCATGCATCAATACGCCTTCTCAAACAAGCACAACCATCGTGCGTATGGGCACCAACGACAATTTCTAGCATCCTGGTTGACACCGGCCAGCAGATTCTTCTTAATAGTCATCAGAGGAATGGTCAGGTCATCTATGTTGAAAACATAAGATTTCTCGCCAATAGCATCATAACTTTTGTCATGGTTAGGTATAGGAGCGTTGATCACGTTCGGAGTTTCAACAGGAGGATCAAACTCAATCTGCTTAGCTTCAATCATATCTTGAATCTTGTTCTTCAGAGCCCAACAGTTGTCAGTGTCGTGGCCTGGGCTGTTGGAGTGATAAGCACACTTAGCATTGGGATTGTATCTCAGAGAGGAGGTATTGATTTTTTGAGGAGGATGCCTCAAGGTAATCAGCTCTGCTTTCAACATGTGTTGCAAGGCTTGCGACAATGGCATGTTGATCTTCAGAACTGCCTTCGCTGCTGCTGCTACGCGCTGTCTCGCCGAGGTTATGCCGATGTAGGATCGAGATCACAACTTCCCCACGTATTGAGCACGGCCTTGGCTTGGCTTTTCCGACCATACACAAGATTGGCTTCTTTCTTACCACCGAAAGATCTCTTCGCTGCATTCGAGGACGACTCTACCGAATCTTCCCACTCGATACCATTCAATACGCTCTCTCATCAATATCACCGGTGAACCCGGTCAAGATTTCCAATCGATGATTGAAGAACGGGCCGCTGTTCTATAAACATATCATCCAACTCCCTATGGACAAGGGTGGTTGAACTCGCCTTCTAGATCTCTCCATTTTGAGCATACTTTGAACTTCTCATCACGACCCATAAACATGCTCAGAGTTGCATGTGAGTGGGTGTCAATTCAAAGATTGTACTCATACCGTCTCAGAAAGCATCCGCCAAGTCACTCCAAGTACGGATATGGTCACTCTCTAGCTGATAATACCACTCCAATTGAGTTCCGGACAAACTCTCTTGAAAATAATACATCCACAACTTTCTGTCATCAGTGTGGGGGTTGATCTTTTGAACATAGGACTTCAAATGCAGCTTCGGACAGGAAATGCCATCATATTTGGCAAAAGCAGGAACTTTGAACTTGGGAGGAATCAACACACCAGGAACAAGACTCAAATCATCAAAATTCAGCCCTGACATCTTCAGATTTTCCACAACATTCAGACGGTCTTCAAGTTGTTTGTATTTGTCGTCCTCGTAAGAGTACTGATCCTCATAGTCTTCTCCCATCTTCTCAGGCTTATGCTGATCATCTTCGTTACCCTTGACACTTCCCTCAGTCTTGACACTTTCTGAGAGCTCTATCCGGCTGACCACTTTAGGACCACCTTTGTAACGCCTACCCATGTCGAGAACACCAACGACCTTCTTCTCGTTGATGAGCTTCTTCATCTTCTTGGCCTTGGACCAAGCCGTGAACATCTCCTGAACCGAGCATTCTCGAGCCTCAAGATATTTGATGCCTCTTCAAGAGCCATTTCGCTAAAATAAATAGCGAAAATGAGAAAACCAATCTTCAATGTACCTTATGAAATGTTATGCTATGATATGTGATGTTTATGCTAATGCAATGCAATGTTTTCAAGGACCTTAGGATTTAAATTTGTTAAACAAGCATGCATAAACATTTATTAGTTCTCTTCTTTATTCTTTCTTAAGTACAAAAGATAGTTCGTAACAATGAAATAAAAGAACAAAAATCCTAAAGCTCTAAGTATCCCATGGCGCTCTCTGGTGCCGAGGTAGGCGTTGATCCGTTCCTCGTGAAGTAGCTTGGTCAACTCTAGTACCTTCTTCTCGCTTGCATAGCATCGAGCTTCAATGTATCCCTTCTTCTTTAAGTCAATCCGTGATCTCTTCAAGTCTTCAAAATTAGTAGGCATGTCGGTGGAGAAAGATAGGTACGCCACCTATAGCAACAAGTTCCATAATTACCGGTAGAAAGCGTGAATGGCATCATGAGGTTTTGAGCTCGAGCTCGCACCCATTTGAGGTAAGGTTCCCAAGGAATGGAGTTTTGTGCCCCAAAGTCTTGATATCGGTCTTCTTTACCATTCCCGAGCGTGTGAACCTTCGCGTAATTCGAGATCGTGGTAGTAGTCGAACACAATATCTTGAGAAGCATATCATGTGGACCATCTCTTCGAGCATAACCAAACCGACGAGAGCTAGAGAAGGGTGTACCTCCCTTATGCCAAGGAGTGGTACATTAGGGAATTCTCCACAACGCTCAATGAATGTGAAGTCCTTTTGAGAGAAAAGGCACCAACGTATATCTGAATGAGAGAGTGACATTAGCCTTTGAGACCACTTCAATCTTTGCTCGTTCTTTAAAACTGATGGAGGAAGGTGCGAAATAAACCACCTGGAAAGTAACGGTATACAACACATGAGAGTTCCTTGTCTTTTTGTGGTACGAGTATGGAGAGAATGTAGGATGTCTCCAACTAAAGTAGGCACAGGATTGCGAGTAAGGAATAACTTGACGGGGTTGACATCTATGAATTGATCCGAGTTAGGGAATATAAGCAAACCATATATTAGCAAAGCCACAATGTCTTCAAATGCGTGGAAACTCATAGCTTTGAGGAATTCTCGGGCTTTCTTAACGAGGAACTTAGCAAGTAAACCCTTAACTCCACTTCTGGTTTCCCAATTGGCTTCAATGTCTGAGCGCTTTAGGTGTAAGGCTGATGCGATGTCTTCGTACCTAGGAACCTTTTCTAAACTGGTGAATGGCATTTGGTCAAGAATAGGTATCCCAAGCAGCTTAGAGAACTCTTCCAAGGTAGGAACCAACTGATAATCTGGGAATGTAAAGCAATGGTGTTTCGGATCAAAGAACTGGAATAAGACATGCATCATATCTTCTTCAAAACCGGAGATAACCAAGTCAAGTAGATAACCATGTCTTTTGGTGAACTGAGCATGATCGGGAATCTCTGAAACCAATTCTTTGAGCTGAGAAGGCACACCCATGAAGTTGATTCAGATAGTCTTTCTAGAAGCCATACTCCTTACAAAACAGAGCAAAGATAAATCCCTAGGTCCTTGAAATAGTTAGAAATGATATGCAATATGATGATGTCATGATGTCATGTTTAGCACACACAAACAATTCATACAATGAGCCTAGGTTTAAGGCTTGCATGAGGTATAGGTGATTACCCTACCAAAAGTTTGAGTTGGTTCATCCTGTCCTATAATAGTAACCGGGTTCTAGGAATCTCATATCATTGATCTTTCTCGTAGGCGTTTATTTCAATACGACTACCAAGTGGTCGACCGAAAATATCCCAAAAGTCTGATCTTAATGAGCGTAGCATCGAGTCTCAGCCAACACACCAAAGCCGACCATCTCACTACCTTATAATGGCCAAGATGGGTCAATTAGGGTTCTAAAAGTTGAGTTAGTGTCGATGACACCACGCAAGCCAAATACTATCCTCAACTTGGAAATGAAGAGTATCGTAACATCCAAAGTGTCACACTAACGTAGCCATCATGTTGATTGTTTCGGTATACGCCTAACGGTCGCGACGATCTATTGCTACTTACCTAAAGGAAACCTGGATCCGAGTGTAGGATCCCCCACAAGTATAATACCCAAGCAACCCTTAAAGATAAAGCATATGAGTCAAACAAAAAGCAGTAAAAGTGATCTAGAAATCCCTAAGGCATTCTCTCTTTTAGGGTGTATCCCCAGCAGAGTCGCCAGCTCAGAATACGTGAACCGACTTTGAGATTTTGTATCGCAAATGTTATGGATAGCAAGAGTCGCCACCGACTTTTCTTTTATCCAATTAAGGGAAGGTGAAAAGAACAGAAAAGACCTTCGCTAGATTCGAGAGGGAGAAGGTTATGAAAAGGGAAGGTATTAGCACCCCTTTTCATCCGTATTTATCTACGGGCTCTTAGTTGCTCTTAGATCATTTTCAAAAAGTGCTTTCTGTGTCTTTGACAAAACTGTTTTGAAAAGGCATTTCGCTTTGAGTTTGTAATGATTCATGTAGGAATGTATACAAAGTGTTCGGAAATGTTTTGTTTTTGAAAATAATTTGAACTTTGACAAAAGTGTGAGGTGCGAAAAATACTTTGATAGAGCAAGCAACTAAAAGTCTTATTACCTACTCAGAATGGTCGTTTTCATGTTGTTTTACATTCCTTTAGAATAGTGATATCCATACCATTAGTTGGTAGGTAACCCTATTCGTTGGATGTAAGAGGGACATTCAAAGGGACATCGGATGGTCATAGAAGGCAACTTGAAGGAAGTATCCTAGCACATTCGAAAGGACTATCATCATTTTTCATAGGCGACAATCGAGGGTCAAGATCATGTATCGTGAGGCTTACATCGTGGGTCTATGATCTTTGTATCAAGGGACTATGATGATTTGTTCAGGGTAATGGTGCTAGGATACCTCTATGTTCGAGGGACTTGACCATTTGTATTCGTAAGGCAACGAGAGAGAATTACCTTAAGGGTGCATGTGAAAAGAGTGTGTCAAATTCGATATGTTTTGTCTTGGCATTATGAGTGATCTATGTCCAATTTTATCTTGCCATACATGCCTAATTACTAGCAGCTTATAGGTGCGTAAAGTAAATCATGAAATGTAAAGTGCGGAAAGATAAAGTCCTACGCTATTACATGGCTTTGGGGCAGTTACATAATAGGAGTGTGGAAAATAAAAGTCCTAATTAAACTATTACATCCCATAGGCAGTTACATAATTGAAAAGAAAAGCAAGAAAAATCGTCCGAAACGTTACAACCTGTGAACAGATACATAATCTGAAAATAAGAGAAATTCGTGATAAGAGGAAAATGTTAAAAAGAGATATTTTTGAATGAAGAAAAAGGTTTTTGATTAGTAATGACATTAAGATGAAAAGATAATTTTTGGGTAATTTTCTGGATCATTTTTGATAATTAAATGCAATTAAAAGTCAATTTAATGATTAATTAGCAATTAAATAAAATATGCATGCAAAAATATTAATTTTAATGTCAAAAATTAAATAAACATTTTTCTGATTAAAATGCAAAAAGAAAATATTTTTGGTGTTTTTTAGATGCATGAGAAAATTGTTTGAAGATTAATTAAAATAACATAAAAATATTAAAGAAAATAAGAAAATAGAAAAACATGTTAGTTTTCTAAGTGACAAAAATATTTGCCATGGCTGTGGATCGAACCGTGGACCATTCCTCACACACACGCGCCTTTGACCAACCGAAATGGAGTGTCCTACTGTTAAACAATGAAACAAAAGCATTATGAGCGAAATTGATTCCTCGATGCCAGATTACGCGCCAAGATCTTCATCTTCTTCGCTTGAATTTTCAAACACATAGTTCGACTTAGTTCGACCCCGCAATTTTCCAAAATCTCACACAAGCAATATAAATGAGTTATGGATACATGAATCAATTGCAAATAACATTCTAAACACGATGGTGGTACCGGTTTTGTCCAATTTAACGTTTTAGAAGCCCCAATTTGAACCGAAACCCTAGCTATGGTGGATTTCGATTCGTGCCATTAAAACACAATCAAGTTATGCAGAAGTTTCAAAGCTTCGCTCTAAACACAAAACAAACATCAAAACACGTTAAATATGCATGAATGATAGAAATCGAATTTGGAAAAGTTTGACAAACCGAAATCGTGATTTCTCAATTCTTGATGATTTTGTGACTTGTAAAGGTTGGATCGATTCCAGACCAAGGAATGCAATGGAATGCTCAAAATCAATTGAAACAGTCGAACTAGGCTGCAAGTTGCTTCAAGAACATGCTTTTTGACTTTTGGTTAGGGTTCTTCAAGCAATTTTCCGTTTTTCTCATGTTGTATGCATTGTGTATTTATAATGGATGAATTTAGGTCTGAATTCAAGAGGAAAATATGAATCAATCAATGTAAAAAATATTTGATTTTGTGTGATACCAAATCTTTCCTTTTTGATCCAATTTTCATCAATTTCTTGCCAAATCAAAGTCAATTTCAAAATTTTCCATCCTTTATGAGTTGCTTGGACCTCAAGAATGAGAGAAAAATCAATTTTGCATTTAATTTTGATTTTCTACCTTTATTTTTAATTTAATTTGTTTTTAAATGAATAAAATCCAAATTAAATAGAAAAATAAAGATAAAATTCGTGGCATTGGGCTTGAGGTTCCAAATGTCGAGGAACAAGTTTGAAGCAAGAAAAGAGCCATTTGCAAAATTTTGGATTTTGACAAGTCTTTCACCTCTTCAAAATGCCCAACTTGTGCAAGGTGTATCTTGCTCAATTTTCAACATTTTTGGGTGTTCTTAGACTTTTTAGAAAGCTCTAGATGTCCTCTAAACAACCTCTTCGGTTTTATCTCAATTGGAGTTTCCATACTCAATAAAACTTCATTACAAAAACTTGACTTTTTGTTGACTTTGAAAAGGACCTGTAATATTTTGATCCATATCTTCAAAATGAAGCATTTTTTGACCATGCTTGTGAGACATGAAGTTGTAAGAATTGAATTCTCTTCAAAATGAGAGGTGGTGGAAAATTTCGATAAAGTATGAGAAAGTTATGCTCAGCTTAAAGTTCGCCACTTCTCTAGAAAACCCTAATTTGGAAAGTTTGACTTTTGATCAGATCTTGAGTTTTCTTGATGAATCATGATCAACCATTGATCAAATGATGAATGTCACTTCAAAATATGGATGTTGACCAAAAATCATGAAGTTTGACTGTATGTTGACCACAATTGACTTTTTGTCCAATACAATTGATTTTCAACCATCTTAGCAATTGTTTGAGGAAACTTGACTTGTAAGGTTTGAAACTTGTCATGGAGATTATTTGAAGCATATGAGGAGGAATGATGACCACTGGAGATGTTGGAAGTCCATCTTTATCTGAGGATAGCCAAACCCTAGTTTGGGTTGATTGTCTAGGAGAGGGTTTGTCTGATCAACCCTTGAGGAATCCTTGAGTATGGATGTATGGGATGTCTTGAGGAATAGGAGGGAAAATTTTGGGGTATGACAGGATCTTCTGAACATAGGACTTCAAATGCAACTTCGGACAAGAGATGCCATCATACTTGGCAAAAGTAGGAACCTTGAACTTACGGGAATCACCACACCAGGAACAAGACTCAGATCATCAAAATTCAGCCCGAACATCTTCAGATTTTCCACAGCATTCAGACGGTCTTCAAGTTGTTTGTATTTTTCATCTTCAAAAGAATACTGCTCGTGCTCATAGTCTTCCTCTTTGTTCTCAGACTAACGCTGGTCTTCTGTGTTGTTCTTGACACTTCCCCGCTAACTTTTATCCGAGAGTTCTATCCGGCTGACCACTCTAGGACCACCTTTGTGACGTCTGCCCAAGTTGAGAACACCAATGACCTTCTTCTGTTGATGATCTTCTTCAGATCTTCTGTTGATGATCTTCTTCAGATCTTCCTGGCAAATGTGCAGATAGCAAGAGTCGCCACCGACTTTTCTTTTATCCAATTAAGGGAAGGTGAAAAGAACAGGAAAAGACCTTCGTTAGATTCTCGAGAGAGAAGGTTATGAAAAGGGAAGATATTAGCACCCTTTCCATCCGTAGTTATCTACTCTTAGTTGCTCTTAGATCACTTTAAAAATGTGCTTTCGTGTGTTTGACAAAATGTTTTGAAAAGGAATTTCGCTTGACTTTGTAATGATTCATGTAGGAATGTATACAAAGTGTTCTAAATGTTTCATTTTGAAAAGAGGTTGAACTTTGACAAAAGAGTGAGTGTGAAAATTATTTTGATAGAGCAAGCAACTAAAAGTCTTATTACCTACCGTAATGGTCGCTCGTGTTATTTTATCGTTCCTTTAGAATAGCGCTATCCATACCATTAGTTGGTAGGTAACTCATTCGTGGGATGTAAGCGGACATTCGAGGGACATCGGATGGTCATAGAAAGCAACTTGTAGGAAGTATCCTAGCACATTCGAAGGACTATCATCATTTTCAGAGGCTAAAATCGAGAGTCAAGATCATGTATTCGTAGGCTTACATCGCGGGTCTTATGATCTTGTATCAAGGGACTATGATGATTTGTTTTGAAGGCAACGGTGCTAGAATACCTCTACGCTCGAGGGACTTGACCCATTTGGATTCGAAGGCAACGAGAGAATTACCCTAAGGGCGGTGTGAAAGAGTGTGTTGATTCGTATACATGTTATCTTGAAAATTAGAGTGAGCTATGTTGATTTTAGTCTTGCCATACACGCCTAATTACTAATAGCTCATAAGATGCGGAAAGAAGAAGTGCGGAAAGATAAATCCTACGCTATTACATGGCTTTGGGGTATATATAATTTAAACTTACGGAAAATAAAAGCCCTAATTAAGCTATTACATCCCATAAGCAATTACATTATTGGAAAAAGAAACAAGAAAAGAAATCGCCTCAAACAAGATAACCGTGAAAAGATGAGAAATCTAAAATACGAAGAAATCGAATAAGAGAAAATGTTAGTAAAATGCAAATTTTAAATGAGAAAATATTTCATGCTGGAAATAACATTAATATGCTAAATTAATTTTTGGATTTTTGAGATGATTTAATAATTAAAACTAATTAAAAGTGATTTAAATGATAAATTAGCAATTAAATTAAATATGCATGCAAAATAATATTTTTAATTTTATAAATTAAATAAACATTTTCTAGAAATAATGCAAAAGAAAAATATTTTTGATGTTTTTAATGCATGATAAAATTGTTGAAATTAATTAAAATGAATGCAAAATATTAAATAAAAAAGAAAATAGAAAAAATATGAAAATAATTGAGTTTGTAAAGAGAAAAACAAAACTAGTCCTGGCATGGTTTGAACAAGGGACCAGGAGGAGCATCTTTGCACAGTCCATGCCTTAACCACTAGGCCAAGTGTCATCTGGTGTTTTGAAAGTGAAAATCAATGGCATATGAGTGATGACGCGTCAGGGAAAGGTTTGAAAACGAGTCAGCATGCGTGGACCCCAGGTTGAATGAGAGAGCCAATCGGATTGGCCCGAAACGCCACGCACGTCAGCCGTTAAAGGAGTTCACGACGAGCCCTAGCTCTTCTCCGGCCACCCAATTTCTCAAACCTGCAAAATACAATGAACAAACAAAAAAAGAACACCCTATCCCCCTAAATCGACCCTTCTGAGTCCAATGGTGGTATCAGTTTTTCCTGAAAGTGCCTCTAGCTATCAGTTCGGAAACTCAATAGTTCCAAAACCCTAATCATGGCATCACGCGATTTGGACGTTCAAACTCAACAACGATTGCCCAGATCATGTATATGGAGTCTCATGAACACAATAAAAGCATTAGAATCAATTGAAACGAGCAGATAATAAAAGTGCAAAATCAAAAAAGAATTGAATATGTATGCATGTATATGGCTCGATTCTGCTTGCTTTGATCAATAACAATGATGCATTCTTACTCAATCTTACCCCCTGAGCATGTTTGGATGGTTGGATGAGGCTGAAAGAGGCTGCAAAATAAAATTCGATTTTTGAGAATCCTTGAAAATTTTTGGCAAAGTTTTGGTTGTTGTAAGGGCTAGGGTTTCGTGTCTCTTCTTGTACATATTGCTGGCTATTTATAGAGTGATTTGAGAGAGGAAAAACAAGGCAAAAAGATTTGATTTTGAATGCATTGAATGATTTTCAAATAAAATCAAATTTTTGAAAGAAATTTGATTTTCTCTTAAATGAATGATCATGCACGAAATTGGTATGTATTTTGGGCTTCCTTGGACCTCAAGCATGATATAAAATCACTCTCCTTGAAAAAAAATATCTTATTTTCATATTTTATATAATTTAATTTTGAATTAAATGGTTTAAAATTCAAAAATAAATTAATAAAATAGAAAATTGCCATGGCCAAGCATGTATGAGTCACAAATAATGTCATGAACAAGTTTGGATCAAAAGATTATAGGCCCATTTGGAAAATTTTGCATTTTGACCAAAATCTCCTTTTGTGCAATTGTCCAAAATTGCCCAACTTCTGAATAGTGTATCTTGCTCAATTTTCCACATTTTTGAGTGTTCTTGGACTTTTTGGAAAGGTCTAAGAGTCCTTTAACTAACCTCTTTGGTGTCATCTCAATTGGAGTTTCCATGCTCAATATATCTTCAAAACAAAATGTTGACTTTTTGTTGACTTTGAAAAGGACGTGTAATGTTTTGATCCATACCTTCCAAATGAAGCATTTTTTGAACATTCTTGTGAGACATGAAGTTGTAGAGAATTGAATTTCCTTCAAAACAAGAGATGGTGGAAAAATTTCTGAGAAAGTATGAAGAAGTTATGCTCAGTCAAAGTTTGGTCGACTTTTCACTAAGAAACCCTAATTTAGAAAGTTTGACTTTTGAGCAAATCTTGAGTTTTCTTGATGAATCATGACCAACCCTTGATCAAATGATGAATGTAACTTCAAAATGAGGATGTTGACCAAAAATTATGAAGTTTGACGTATGTTGACCATGCTTGACTTTTGTCCAATACAACCGATTTTCAACCATCCGAGCAATTGTTCGAGGAAACTTGACATGGAGAATCTTGAAGCATATGAGGAGGCATGAAGGCCATTGAGATGTTGGAAGTCCATCTTGATCTTAGAAATACCAAACCCTAGTTTGGGTTGATTGTCTCGAGAGGTTTGTCCGATCAAGCCTCAAGGATCCTCGAGCATGGATGTATGGAATATCTCGAGAAGATGGAGGGTAATTTTGGGGTATGAAATGCCTGCTCAATCTTCTTGTACGAAGGGTTAGATTGGCATGTTCGCTTTCGTGACTGGAGGTAGAAGATGATTGAACACCGAGTACACTTGAAAATTTGCACTCACTGCTATCGATGATGCGGAATGGGCTTACGATGCCATTGGAGAAGTTGAGACTTCATTGGAATGAGTCGACGCTAGACTTGAGATTGTTGATAGGAGAATTGACGGGATGGGCTTAAGATGCCATCCGAAAGGTCGGCCGGGAGTGAGCCATACGCTAGGCTCGTAGAAGTTTTCGAAGTGAAAGGGATGGAGATGGGCTTAAGATGCCATCCGAAGGAGTCGACGTTAGACTTCGTGCTGCCTCTCGAATGAAGTTATTGGTTTGTATTGGTTTTTAACCAAATATGCATTTTGAAGGCGGAGAGTGTTGACAAGTAGTCGGAGATGGGCTTAAGATGCTATCCAAGGCAACCGAGTCGCACGCTGCATCAGAGTTGCTGATAATAAGAATGAGTCGTAATAGTTCTTCGTGGCCGACTACTGGGGTAGTAGTTTGGAAAAATGTGGATAGCTTCTGTTGGCATCGTATCGATCCATTGCTTGTTATCGAGGATAACTTGTGATCGCTCGTATAGTTTTCCGCCCGATTCGTATTAATCTCGGATCCGTTGTCGGAGGACAACAAGGGCGGTCGCTCGATAGTTTTTCCGTCTCGATTGGTCTTAATCTCGACCAGCTTGTCGGAGGACAACTAGGGACGGTCGCTCGTATAGTTTTCCGTCTCGATTCGCATTAATCTTGGACCAGAGCTTAAGCGATTTTTCACCTATTTTGAGAAAACAAGAGAAATTTTGATAGAATATTGATTAGTCTTATGCAAGGAATGATGCATGACGATGTGTATGAATGACATATGCATATATGAGAAATGTATGAATGATAGATGTTGTGGTATTTCAAAACATATCCATCTTGAAGAAGATGTGGATGCTCGCTTGGAGATTTCGACTGCTTGGGACTAAACCCGAGAAGAAAGAAAACTTTGATTCCTCCTGCACTATCTCGACCAAGTCTTGGGCCTAGATATTGTTGAGGATGGTAGAGATCGAGAAACACGTTGTTGAGGATCTCATACATGCACTCCTGGGAGAATTGGAGGTACTGCAGGGATTTTATGTAAATCCTACCGAGAGCATTTGATAGTTGCCGAGAGACCGGTTAGAAGGATCGGGGCCCGCAGAATCTCTAGCTGGGGAAAAGGACGAGGTTTCCTCCGTGCACTATCCGACCAAGTTTCAAGTCCGACACACTACCGGAGAAAAGAAAGGGAAATTGTGAGAGATGTTTCACTGGGATAAACACTGGCCGATGAAGTGTTATTGCTCAAGATGGTGTGGCCGATTGTTGAGTGAAATCATTGTTGGAGGTCCTCCTCTTCTTTGATGGGGAAGGTTTCGGTGAGTGACATCTCTGGGGATCACGCCTGTGGGGAAATGCATTGGTGACTTTCGTCGTCATCTCAATTCCTGAAGCCTGTAGTAATTACTTTGTTATGTTTACTTTTCGCATGTTCGTGACTAGATTTTTATTGTCAAATGCATATAATCATTCAAAGCAAACGTTGGACTTTATGCAAACAATAGCAAAATTGTAAAGAGAAAGAACTTGTATTAATTTGAAACGTATGGCCAAGTAGTTTGTACACAAGAAAGGTAAAAGCTATGCGAAACAATCTCGTTAAGTTCCAACTATGCTAGTACTCATATATTTCAACTATCTCATCTCCTTGCTGTCAGTAGAAAGTGAGTGGATTGATTTTCGCCATTTGAATCTTGATTGCTGATAGTAATCTGAAAGTAGATGATCTGGATGAGACATAGTCGTAAGCTTAAATCCCTAACTTTTGCCTAGACCGCCTTTCGGTTTTCACCACCGATACTTTTTGCCCAAGCCGCTTTTCGTGTTTTCGACTTGCCGGTGTACATTTTTGTATATATCCTTAACTTTTGCCCGAACCCTTTGGTTCGCCAGATGCCCTTATTTTTGCCTAGGTCACCGACCTAGAGGGTCTCTTTATGCGTAGTATTTTTGACTATGTCCGCTCAGGTGTGGGAAGTCTTCACCATCCATGGTGCTAAGTATCATAGTCACCGGAAAATATCGTTTTGACAACAAATGGTCCTCATAGGTGGAGTCCATTTGCCTCGGATCACCTTGTGGAAGGATGATGCGCGACTACTAGATCACCGACTTGGTAGACTGTGCTTGACCTTCTTGTTAAATGCTCGATCATTCGCTCGATAGATCTGTCCATGGCGTATGGACGCGAGTCGCTTCTCATCAATCGTTAATGGTCAAGGCGAAGTTTGGATCCAATAGTTCGCTTAACTCTGGCCCCGAGGACTCGTCGAGGGTATCTCAACCTCGGCGGTAGGATCGCCCATACCGTATACAAGAGAGAAGGAGTTGCCCTCGCTGATGTTCGTCAGAGTGCGATAACCATGAAGAGCTAATGGTAACATCTCATGCCAATCCTTGTAAGTCACCACTATCTTCAGATAATCTTCTTGATGTTCTTGTTGGCGGCTTCCATCGCGCCATTCATCTTAGGCCGATAGGAGAAGAGTTGTGATGCTTGATCTTGAACGTGCGAGTTCGGTGATCATCTTATTGTTGAGATTGGAGCCGTTATCTGTGATAATCCTTTCGGGAGTGCCATACCGACAGATAAGATTATGTTTGATGAATCGAGCCACGACATTCTTGGTAACAGATGCAAACGAGGCTGCTTCTACCCACTTGGTAAAATAGTCAATTACCACAAGGATGAAACGATGTCCGCTGGAAGTCGGGCTTGATTTCTCCGATCATGTCAATGCCCCACATCGCAAAAGGCCAAGGAGTGTTAGAACATCTGTAGATACCGGAGGTATGTGCACTTTGTCCGCATAACCGCACTTGTGACAAGATCGAGCGCGGTGACAATCACCATGGTGGACCAATAATAACCTCGCTCTCGTAATCTTCTTGCCATCGTATGCCCAACGGAGTGAGTACCAAATGCGCCTTCGTAACTCTTCCATGATGCTCATTGCTTTTCCTACACAATAAGTAAGCACAAGTCGGATTGCGCTTGTATAGATGCCATCCGAGGAAGAATTTGATGCAAATCTTCTCAAGAATTTCTTATCATTGATGATGCCTCCGGATATTCTCGAGTCTCAAGATACCTCTTCACATCATAGTACCAAGGTTTTTCTTCCGTGTCAAGCTCATAACAATATGCCGGTTCACAAACTTCTCAATGATGATCCGGGGAGCCTCGTTGTCCCACCTAACCTTGAACATAGACGACATAGTAGCCAATGCTCCCGCAACCGATTTCTCTTCGTGGAATGTGATTGAAAGTAATCCTTCAAGTAGGGAATCAAACTCGTAACATGCTCGACACGAATAAGATTCGGTGCTTCGTATCCCACTCGCCTTAATCGATCGATCACCAAAGTCGAGTCTCCATACACTTGCAAGAACTTGATTCTTAAGTCAATAGCCTTTGATACCCATGATGCACTCAGATTCGCCATGTTGTTAGTGCAACGAAACATAATTTGGTGAAAGGCGATGTCCCGCATAGGGATGTAATGATGGTGCCAATGCCATTACCAAGTGCGTTGAGGCTCCATCAAAGACCATGGTCCATCGGATCCTTGTTCGTGTCCTTCGTCCGGCCCGGTTCTTCACAATCAAGAATTAGTAAAACATCTTCGTCGAAATTAATCGCATAGATCGATAGTCATCTACGGCTTGAGCCAAATGGTCGGCCACTACACTCCCTTTGATCGCTTTCGAGAAGGGTACCGATGTCAT
This sequence comes from Vicia sativa, assembly GCA_021764765.1. Taxonomy (NCBI): domain Eukaryota; kingdom Viridiplantae; phylum Streptophyta; class Magnoliopsida; order Fabales; family Fabaceae; genus Vicia; species Vicia sativa. The sequence goes on from CM038795.1 coordinate 238,193,155, forward strand.
ACTCGGTCAAGATCATTTGCCATCTTGCTATTCTTCCGAGAGAGCGGTTTCTCAAATATGTATTTTATCGGATCCATCTTGGAAATCAACAAAGTAGTGTGAGTCAACATATATTGTCTTAGTCGGTAGAAGCCCAAGCCAAAGCGTTGCAAGTTTTCTCGAGTGTGAGTATCTTGTTTCGGTAACCTTTTGCTAAGGTAGTATATTGCGTGCTCTTTCGACTGCACTCGTCATGTTGCCCCAACACACACCCCATTGAGTTCTCTAACACTGTCAAGTACATGATAAGAGGTCTTCCTTCGGCAGGCGGCATCAAGATGGGAGGATTTTGTAGGTACTCCTTGATTTTGTCAAAAGCGATCTGGCAATCGTCGTTCCATTCTACTACTTGATCTTTCTTAAGTAACTTGAAGATTGGCTCACAAGTAGCAGTTAGATGTGCAATGAATCTGACAATGTAATTCAATCGGCCCAAGAAACCTCTGACTTCCTTCTCGGTACGGGGAGATGGCATTTCTTGAATAGCTTTAACCTTGGCGGGGTCAACCTCAATTCCTTTACCACTGACAACAAACCCTAGGAGTTTTCCGGATCTGACTCCAAAGGTACACTTGTTAGGATTAAGCCTCAGTCTGTACTTCTTCAATCTATCAAACAACTTCTGCAAATGATCGAGATGTTCTTCTTCAGTCTGTGATCGAGCTATCATGTCGTCGACGTAGACCTCTATCTCGTGATGAATCATGTCATGAAATAATGTCACCATAGCACTGATAAGTGGCGCCCGCTTTTCATCGAACGGCATAACCTTGTAGCAGAAGTACCCCATTGTGTAACAAAAGTAGTCTTCCATGTCTTCGTGGAGCCATTTTGATCCGATTGTAACCGAGAAACCATCCATGAAGGAGAAAACCTTATGCCGAGCGGTGTTGTCAACCGTAACATCAATATGAGGAAGTGGAAAATCGCCTTCTGACTCGCTTTGTTCGATCTCTATAATCCACACACATTCGCACTTTACCATCTTTCTTAGGCACAGAACCACATTCGCAACCCATCGGATAGGAAGTAAACTAAGAAACCGCGTTGAACCGCTTCATAACTTCGCTTTGATTTTCTCTCGACATTTCGTGACGATGCGACTAACCTTCGCTTTCACCGAGAAAACCTCTTTTGTTCAATCGTGCACCACGATATCAATGTCCAACCCGGCATGTCTTCATATGACCAGAAAACCTCAATATAGTCTCGTAGCATCCGAACCAACCTTTCTTTAACACCGCCTCAAGACCCGCCCTATCTTGATCTCTTTCTGCCTTCATCAGACTCAAATTCACAACCTCAACTTGCTCTTCGTGTGGTCAGATAACTCGATCTTCTTGTCAGAAAACCGACAAGCTCTCCGGCACTTCACAATCTTCCTCACTTTCGCCTTCTTGGTAGATCGGATTATCAAGTCATATTTAGCAATAGCATAGTCATATCAACGAGATTGGAGTGATTCTGCAGTATCACGTGTGTGTAAGAAACACATAGCTTTTGAAGGGTGATAAAGTAAAAGAAAGAAAACAACAATTGAATGCAAAAGTCCAACGATTTTATTGAATGAAAATATGCAAATGATGATAATAACCTCACAATGAGCCATGATGCCCGCAAAGGCACTAGGCTTTCAAAGTTTATTGTTCAAAACATAAAGAAATACGAAAAGCAAAACAAAACAAGAGCAATTACTCCCTGCCTAAAGGGAGTATGACGCCTTCGCCTTCCAATTGTCGAGTTCATCGTCTGAGTTGGAAGATCCATTTGTTGATGTCAAGTCGTTGTCGCCGCTTCTATAGCATGGATTCCACTGCCGATGCGGAAAGGAAGTTGGCCGCACGTCATGATCATCTTCCTCGACTCGATGGTGAAGCCTAAACCAGCCTTGTCGATTTGAAAGGAAGATCGTGAGTCGACCCCAAATAGAACTACCTCATTCTTCAATCAGCTTGAGCATCCAATGAGGCCATCCTAGGCGGAGCTTATGAACTTCAGAGGACAGGAGATTCAATAGGCATGACTGGTATCGTTTCAAAAGCTTGACAGGAGTCTCAAGAATTCTCCTTCCATCTCGAGATATCGGAATGACAGTGATCGACCATATATTCTTCTTCACCGACATCAGAACAACCTTCCTTTCACCGGCTTCACTCGATGCGTGGTGAGGGAATACCGCCCCCATGTATCCAAGGGCGCCCAAGTAGGCAAGAGTAAGCTAGACGGATGTCCATGACAAAGAATGTGGAATCAAAAGTCCGGGAACCGACTTTAATAGGAAGAATGAGTTTCCAAGCACCGCCGCTTAGAACCATCAAAAGCTCTCACAATTATATCACGGGTCTCGTAACCAACCCTTCAATATCAAGTCGATCAAAAGCGCCTTCGTAGGATATTCAGAGTAACCAGATCTATCAAAACATGAGACAGGTAGTGCCTTTGCACTCAATGTAGATGTGCAAGGCTTTGTTGTGCTTCTTCCCAGGAGTCAAATCAAGATCGAGAAGTTTAGGCCGTTGTTGGCAGCCGTGCTAGCAATACAAACTTCAAACCGGTCAAGTAGTAGTTCTTGCGGCACGTGAGCATTCTTCGTAAACTTCACCAAGGCATTGGTATGAGCCTCGAGCATAAGAGCAGTAGCAAGCATGGAGATCTTGGACGGAGTCTGTCCCAACTGCTCCACAACATTGTAGTCACTCTTCTTGATGATCCGTAGAATTTCTCCATTTCTTGTTGGAGGTGTCTTCAAGAACTTCCTTTAGTACTTCCGTCGAGCAGTGATGAGTCATCGGTTCTTTCCTCTAGCTTGAGGAATGGGTTGAATAGCCGGAATGCGAAATGAGTCGCAGTGTCTTTTGGAGGAGAGATTGAGAGAATACTCTTCCTGCTCGTCACTTTACTTGATCCGTGATGTTGTCAATGTCGAATGGTAGCTTCAATCGTAAGATCTTCAATGGTCGAGGGTCTTGCTTGACGCCATGATAGTAAACATCACCCATAATTCCAAGGGATAGCCTTATCGAGGAATATGGAACTGTCCGGGAGAAGTAATGATGAGAGGTGCCACTAAGCACAGATCGCAGAGGAAATCCTTGTGGTGTTAACATCAAGACAATCTTCTAAGAAATCGCCACCCCATCCGTTACCTTAACATCTTCAATAGGAATCTTGTAGCTGTGAACAAAGGTACTTCACCATGTAATCATACTTTCCACTTGGCTGCCCCAAGGTATCCCACATGATGGTGCGCTGCTCACATCTTTGATCTTCGCTTAGACATATCTTCACACAAAGCAGTGGTTTTAGAAATAATATCTCATGGTTATCCATCATGCACCGAACACGCCTTCTCAACCAAACACAACCATCAGTGTATGGGCACCAACAACAATTCTCGGGCATCCCGGTTGACACAGCTTGTAGCAAATTCTTCTTAATACCATCGAGGAATGGTCAAGTCATCTATGTTGAAAACGTAAGTATCATCACCAACAAAGATTAGAACTCTTGTCATGGTTAGGCATAGGCGCCGATCACATCTCGAGTCTCAACAAGAGGGTCAAACTCAACTGCTTAGCTTCAATCATGTCTTGAATCTTGTTCTTCGTGAGCCCAACAAATTGTTGTTATGTCCAGGCTATTGGAATGGTAAGCACACTTAGCATTAGGATTGTATCTCGAGAGGAAGTGTTGATGTTTTGAGGAGGATCCTCAAGGTAATCACCGCTTTCAACATGTGTTGCAAGGCTTTCATACAATGGCATGTTGATCTTCAGAACCGCCTCGCGCTGCCTCCACGCGTTGTCTCACCGAGGTTGTGCCGATGTAGGATCGAGATCACAACCGCTTCACGATCGAGTCTTGGCTGGCCTTTTTCGACCATACACAAGATTAGTTTCTTTCTTACCACTAAAAGATCTCTCTCAGCAGATTGAAGATGTCTCTATCTGAATCTTTCCACTTTTGATACCACTTTAATACACTCTCCTCACAATATCAATTCTGAATCCGTCAAGAGTTTCCAATCGATGATTGAAGAACGGGCCTGCCGTTGTTCTATGAACATATCAACCAACTCCCTATCGACAAGGGTGGTTGAACTCACCGCTAGATCTCTCCATTTCTCGAGCATACCCTTAAACTTCTCATCACGACCCATAGACATGCTCAGAGTTGCATGCGAGGGTGTCAATTCAAAGATTGTACTCATATTGCTTGTAGAAAGCATCTTCTGTTACTCCTGTACGGATACGGCCATTCTCTAGCCGATAATACCACTCCAATCGAGTTCTGACAAACTCTCCGAAAATAATGCATCCACAACTTCTCATCATCGTGGGGATTGGTCTTCAACATAGGACTTCAAATGCAGCTTTGGACAAGAAATGCCATCATATTTGGCAAAAGTTGAACTTTGAATTGGGAGGATCACCACACCAGGACAAGGCTCGATCATCAAATTCAGCCCTGACATTTTCGATTTTCCACAAGATCCAGCGGTCTTCAAGTTGTTTGTACTTGTCATCTTCATCGAGTACGCTATGGTCGAGTGATCTTCTCCTCCTTTTAGGCTCACTGGTCATCTTCATTACCCTTAACACTCCCTCATTCTTGACACTTCCTTTAGAGAGCTCTATCCGATCGACCTCTTAGGACCACCTTTGTAGGCCCGCCCATGTTGAGAAGACCAACAACCTTCTTCTTTCTCGTTGATGAGCTTCTTCGATCTTCTTGGCCTTGGACCAAATGTGAACATCCGTTGAACCGAGCATTCGAGCTCGAGATCTTTGATGATCGCTCGAGAGCCATTTCGCTAAAATAAATAGTGAGAGAATGAGAAACCAATCATCAATGTACCTGTGATGCAATGTTATGCTATGATATGCAATGTTTATGCGAATGCAATGCAATGTTTTCAAGGACCTTAGGGATTTAAATTTGTTAAACAAGCAATGAACAAACATTTATTAGTACTTTTTTATTATTCTTTTCTTTTAAGTACAAAAGATAGTTCAAAATAATAAAAGAAAACATATAAATCCTAAAGCTCTAAGTCTCCCATGGGCGCTTCCTCTTGGTGCCGAGGTAGGCGTTGATGTCCCGCTCCTCGTGAAGTAGCTTGGTCAACTCTAGTACCTTCTTCTCGCTTGCATAGCACTGAGCTTCAAAGGTATCTCTTTCTTCTTGTCGAATCCGTGATCTCTTCAAGTCTTCAAAATCAGAGGCATCTGTGATGGAGAATAGTATAGGTACGCCACCATAGCAACAGTTCCATAATTACCGTAAACAAAGTGAATGGCATCATGAGGTTTTGAGCTCGAGCTCGCACCCATTTGAGGTAAGGTTCCCAAGGAATGGAGTTCGTGCCCCAAAGTCTTGGTATCACTTCTTTACCATGCCCCAAGCGTGTATAAACCTTCGCTTAATGCCGAGATCGTGATTGTAGTCGAACACAATATCTTGAGAAGCATATCATGTGGACCATCTCTTCGAGCAAAACCAAACCGACGAGAGCTAGAGAAGGGTGTAAGTAATACCTCCCTTATACCAAGTAGTGGTACATTAGGGAATTCTCCACAACGCAATGAAGGTGAAGTCCTTTGAGAGAAAAGACTCCAACGGATATCCGAATGAGAGAGTGACATTAGTCTTTGAGACCACTTCAACCTTTGTTCGCTCTTCAAAACTCGATGGAGGAAGGTGCTAAATAAACCACCGAAAGTAATGGTATACAACATGAGAGTTCCTTGTCTTTAGTAGTACGAGTGTGGAGAGAATGTAGGATGTCTCCAAGTAAAGTAGGCACGGATTACGGTAAGAAAAACTTGATGGCGCTGACATCTATGAATTGATCCGAGTTAGGGAATAGAACCAAACCATAGATTAGCAAGGCCACAATGTCTTCAAACGGATGGAAACTCATAACTTTGAGAAATTCGGCTTTAATTAAGAACTTGAAAGTAAACCCTTAACTCCACTGTTTCCCAATTGGCTTCAATGTCCGAGCGCTTAAGATGTAAGGTCGATGTGTCTTCGATTTAGGAACCTTTTCTAGACCGTGAATGGCATTTGGTCAAGAATAGGTATCCCAAGTAGCTTAGAGAACTCTTCCAAGGTAGGAACCAACCGATAACTGGGAATGTAAAGCAATGGTGTTTTGATCAAAGAACCGAATAGACATGCATCATATCTTCTTCAAAACCGAGATAACCAAATCAAGTAGATAACCATGTCTCTTGATGAACTAAGCATGATCGGAATTTCAAACCAATTTTTAATGAGAAGGTATACCCATGAAGTTGATTCGGATAGTCTTTCTAGAAGCCATAATTCCCTACAAAACAGAGCAAAGATAAATCCTTAGGTCCTTGAAATAGTTAGAAATGATATGCGATGCAAATGATATCATGATGTCATGTTTAGCACACACAAACAATTCACACAATGAGCCTAGGTTTAAGGCTTGCAAGAGGTATAGTGATTACCCCACCAAAAGTTTGAGTTGGTTCATCCCGTCCTATAATAGTAACCGGTTCTAGGAATCTCACATCATTGATCTTTCTCGAGGCTTATTTTAATACGACTACCAAGTGGTCGATCAAAATATCCCAAAAGTCCGATCTCAATGAGCGTAGCATCGAGTATCGCCCAACCTTAGTCTGCACCAAAGCCGGCCATCTCACTACCTTGTAATGGCCAAGATGGGTCAATTAAGGTTCTAAAAGTTTAGTTAGTGCTTGATGACACCACGAAGAAGCCAAATACTATCCTCAACTTGGAAATGAAGAGTATCAGGACATCCAAAGTGTCAAACTATCGTAGCCATCATGTTGACCGTTTCGATATACGTCTAACGGTCGCGACGATTTATTGCTACTTACCTAAAAGGAAACTCGGATCCGGGTGTAGGATCCCCCACAAATATAATACCCAAGCAACCCTTAAAGATAAAGCAAGCAAGTCAAACAAAAAGCAGTAAAGGTGATCTAGAAATCCCTAAGGCATTCTCTCTTTAGGGTGTCTCCCCGGCAGAGTCGCCAGTTCTGTAATACGGTGAACTGACTTTGAGATTTTTGTATCGCAAATGTGCGGATAAGACCTTCGTTAGATTCTGAGTAAGGGAGAAGGTTATGAAAAGGGAAGGTATTAGCACCCCTTTCCATCCGTAGTTATCTACGGGCTCTTAGTTGCTCTTAGATCACTTTAAAAATGTGCTTTCTGTGTGTTTGACAAAAATATTTTGAAAAGGCATTTCGCTTTGACTTTGTAATGATTCATGTAGGAATGTATACAAAGTGTTCGGAAATGTTTCATTTTGAAAAGAGTTTGAACTTTGACAAAAGAGTGAGGTGTGAAAATTATTTTGATAGAGCAAGCAACTAAAAGTCTTATTACCTACTCGTAATGGTCGCTTTCGTGTTATTTTACGCTCCTTTAGAATAGCGCTATCCATACCATTAGTTGGTAGGTAACTCTATTCGTGGATGCCGGACATTCAAGGGACATCGGATGGTCATAGAAAGCAACTCAGGAAGTATCCTAGCACATTCAAGGACTATCATCATTTTCGAGGCGACAATCGAGGGTCAAGATCATGTATTCGTGAGGCTACATCGTGGGTCTTATGATCTTTGTATCAAGGGACTATGATGATTTGTTTTGAAGGCAACGTGCTAGAATACCTCTACGCTCGAGGGACTTTACCATATTTGATTCTGAAGGCAACGAGAGAGAATTACCCTAAGGGGTGCGTGTGAAAGAGTGTGTTGATTCGATACATGTTATATTGAAAATTAGAGTGAGCTATGTTGATTTTAGTCTTGCCATACACGCCTAATTACTAACACCATAAGATGCGAAAGTAAATGGAAGATAGTGCGGAAAGATAAATCCTACGCTATTACATGGCTTTGGGGCGATACATAATTTAAACTTACGGAAAATAAAAGCCCTAATTAAGCTATTACATCCCATAAGCAATTACATTATTGGAAAAGAAAACAAGAAAAGAAATCGTCCAAACAAGATAACCCGTGAAAAGATGAGAAATCGAAAATACGAAGAAATCGAATAAGAGAAAATGTTAGTAAAATGCAAATTTTAAATGAGAAAAATATTTCATGCTGGAAATAACATTAATATGCTAAAATAATTTTTGGGATTTTTGAGATGATTTAATAATTAAAAACTAATTAAAAGTGATTTAAATGATAAATTAGCAATTAAATTAAATATGCATGCAAAATAATATTTTTAATTTTATAAATTAAATAAACATTTTCTGAAATAATGCAAAAGAAAAAATATTTTTGATGTTTTTTAATGCATGAAAAATTGTTGAAATTAATTAAAATGAATGCAAAATATTAAATAAAAAGAAAATAGAAAATATGAAAATAATTGAGTTTGTAAAGAGAAAACAAACCGTCCCGCATGGTTCGAATAGGGACCAGAGGAGCATCTTGCACGGTCCATGCCTTAACCACTAGGCCAAGTGTCATCCGTGTTTTGAAAGTGAAAATCAATGGCATATGAGTGATGACGCGCCGTGGAAATGTTTGAAACGAAGTCAAGACGCTGCGGACCCTGTGTTGAATGAGAGAGCCAATCGATTGGCTGAAACGCCACGCACGCCGCTCGTAGGAGTTCACGACGCCGGAGCCCTAGCTCCGGCCTTCTCCGCCACCCAATTCTCAAACCCGCAAAATACGATGAACAAACAAAAAAAGAACACCCTATCCCCTAAATCGACCCTTCTGAGTCCAATGGTGGTATCAGTTTTTCCTGAAAGTGCCTCTAGCTATCAGTTCGAAACTCAATAGTTCCAAAACCCTAATCATGGCATCACGCGATTGGACGCTCAAACTCAACAACGATTGCCAGATCATGTATATGGAGTCTCATGAACACAATAAAAGCATTAGAATCAATTGAAACGAAAGCGATAATAAAAGTGCAAAATCAAAAAGAATTGAATATGCGGCTCGATTCTGCTTGCTTTGATCAATAACAATGATGCATTCTTACTCAATCTTACCCTCTAACTAACCTATTTGGTTTTATCTCAATTGGAGTTTCCATGCTCAATATATCTTCAAAACAAAATGTTGACTTTTTGTTGACTTTGAAAAGGACCTGTAATGTTTTGATCCATACCTTCCAAATGAAGCATTTTTTGAACATTCTTGTGAGACATGAAGTTGTAGAGAATTGAATTTCCTTCAAAACAAGAGATGGTGGAAAAATTTCTGAGAAAGTATGAAGAAGTTATGCTCAGTCAAAGTTTGGTTGACTTTTCAATGACAAACCCTAATTTAGAAAGTTTGACTTTTGAGCAAATCTTGAGTTTTCTTGATGAATCATGATCAACCCTTAATCAAATGATGAATGTAACTTCAAAATGAGGATGTTGACAAAAAATTATGAAGTTTGACTGTATGTTGACCACAGTTGACTTTTTGTCCAATACAACTGATTTTCAACCATCTGAGCAATTGTCTGAGGAAACTTGACTTGGAGAATCTTTGAAGCATATGAGGAGGCATGAAGGCCATTAGAGATGTTGGAAGTCCATCTTGATCTGAGAAATACCAAACCCTAGTTTGGGTTAATTGTCTAGGAAAGGGTTTGTCTGATCAACCCTTGAAGGATCCTTGAGCATGGATGTATGGAATATCTTGAGAAGATGGAGGGAAAATTTTGGGGTATGACACCTTGGACCAAGGTGGTGAACATTTCCTGAAATTGAGCATTCTGAGCCTGAAGATCTTTGACAGTCTGTTCAAGAGCCATTTTATGAAATAAATAGCGAGAAAATGAGAAAACCGATCTTCAATGTACCTTTTATGCAATGTTATGCTATGATATGCGATGTTTATGCAATACAATGCAATATTTTCAAGGACCTTAGGAATTTAAATTTGTTAAATAAGCATGAACAAACTTCATTAGTTTCTTTTTATTCTTTTTAAGTACAAAAGATAGTTCGAAAGATAAAAGAACAAAATCCTAAAGCTCTAAGTCTCCCATAGGCGCTTCCTCTTGGTGTTGAAGTAGGAGTTGATGTTCCGCTCTCCTCGTGAAGTAGCTTGGTCAACTCTAGTACCTTCTTCTCACTTGCATAACACTGAGCTTCGAATGTATCCCTTTCTTCTTTAAGTTGAACGGTATAGGGTACATCACCTATAGCAACAGGTTCCATAATTACTGGTGACACAAGTGTAAATGGCATCATGAGGTTTTGAGCTCGAGCTCGCTCCCATTTAAGGTAAGGTTCCCAAGGAGTGGAGTTTTGGTGCCCCAAAGTCTTGGTATCAATCTTCTTCACCATGCCCCAAGCATGGATGAACCTTCGATGGTAATTCTGGAGATCGTGGTTGTAGTCGAACACAATATCTTGGAGAAGCATGTCATGAGGACCATCTCTTCGAGCGTAACCAAACTGACGTAGAGCTAGAGAAGGGTTGTAACTGATACCTCCCTTTTACCAAGGAGGGGTACATTAGGGAATTCTCCACAACGTTCAATGAAGGTGAAATCCTTTGAGAGAAAAGGCACCAACGGATATCCGAATGAGAGTGACATTAGCCTTGAGACCACTTCAATCTTTGCTCGTTCTTCAATACTAATGGAGGAAGGTGCGAAATAAACCACCTGGAAAGTAACGGTATGCAACACATGAGAGTTCCTTGTCTTTTGATAGTACGAGTATGCAGGGAATGCAGGATGTCTCTAAGTAAGGTAGGCACAGAATTGCGAGTAAGGAATATCTTAATGGCATTCACGTCTATGAACTGATCCGAGTTAGGCAATAGAACCAAACCATAGATTAGCAAGGCCGAGATGTCTTCGAATGCATGGAAACTCATAGCTTTGAGGAATTCTCAGGCTTTCTTTATTAGGAACTTAGCAAGTAAACCCTTAACTCCACTTCTTGTTTCCCAATTAGTTTCATTGTCTGATCGTTTTAGGTGTAACGCTGATGCGATGTCTTCGTACCTAGGAACCTTTTCTAAACCGGTGAATGGCATCTGATCAAGAATAGGTATCCCAAGTAGCTTAGAGAACTCTTCCAAGGTAGGAACTAACTGATAATCTGGGAATGTAAAGCAGAGGTGTTTCGGATCGAAGAACTGGAATAGGACGTGCATCATATCTTCTTCAAAACCAGAGATAACCAAGTCAAGCAAATAAGCATGCCTTTTGATGAACTGAGCATGATCGGGAATTTCTGAAACCAAATCTTTGAGCTGAGAAGGTACACCCATGAAGTTGATTCGGATAGTCTTCCTAGAAGCCATAATCCCTATAAAACAGAGCAAAGATAAATCCCTAGGCCCTTGAAATAGTTAGAAATGATATGCAATGCGATGATGTCATGATGTCATGTTTAGCAAGCATAAGCAAATCACACAATAGCCCTAGGTTTAAGGCTTGCATGAGGTATAGGTATCTACCCTACCAAAGTTTTGAGTTGGTTCATCCTGTCCTATAATAGTAACCGGGTTCTAGGAATCTCATATCATTGATCTTCATCGTAGGCTTTTATTTCAATACGACTACCAAGTGGTCGACCGAAAATATCCCAAAAGTCTGATCTTAATGAGCGTAGCATCGAGTATCAGCCAACCTCGGTCTACACCAAAGCCAGCCATCTCACTACCTTCTAATGGCCAAGATGGGTCAATTAGGGTTCTAAAAGTCGAGTTAGTGCTGATGACACCACGCGGAAGCCAAATACTATCCTCAACTTGGAAATGAGGAGCATCAGGACATCCAAAGTGGCACACTAACGTAGCCATCATGTTGACCGTTTCGATATAGGTCTAACGGTCGCGACGATCTATTGCTACTTACCTAAGGAAACCTGGATCCGGGTGTAGGATCTCCCACAAGTATAATACCCAAGCAACCCTTAAAGATAAATCAAGCAAGTCAAATAGAAAGCAGTAAAAATGATCTAAAAATCCCTAAGGTATTCTCTCTTTAGGGTGTCTCCCCGGCAGAGTTCCAGAAGAATACGGAGAACCGACTTTGAGATTTATTTTGCTTTTATCGCAAATGTCATGGATAGCAAGAGTCGCCACCGACTTTTCTTTTATCCAATTAAGGGAAGGTGAAAAGAATGTAAAAGACCTTCGTTAGATTCTCGAGTAAGGGAGAAGGTTATGAAAAGTGAAGGTATTAGCACCTTTCCATCCGTAGTTATCTACGGCTCTTAGTTGCTTCTAGCCTCGCCTTTAAAAATTCCTTTCGTGTGTTTGACAAAATGTTTTGAAAAGGCATTTCACTTTGACTTTGTAATGATTCACGTTGGAATGTATACAAAGTGTTCGAAATGTTTTATTTTGAAAAGTGTTTGAACTTTGACAAAAGTGTGAGTGTGAAAAGTATTTTGATAGAGCAAGCAACTAAAATTTTATTACCTAATCGAATGTTTGTTTTCGTGTTGTTTTACTTTCCTTTAGAATAGCGCTATCCATACCATTTGTTGGTAGGTAACCCTATTCGCTGGATGTGAAGGGACATTCAAGGGTCATCGGATGGTCATGAAGGCAACTTATAGGAGTATCTTAGCAAATTCAAAGGGACGATCATCACTTTCGAGGCAACAATCGAGGGACTAGATCGTGTTTTCAGAGGCCACCGAGGGACTCATGATCTTTGATTCAAGGGACTATAATGATATGTTTGTAGGCAATGGTGCTAGGATACCTCTACGCTCGAGGGACTTGACCATTTATTCGAAAGGCAACGAGAGAATTACCCTAAGTGCATGGTGAACAGAGTGTGTCAATTCAGATATGTTATCTTGGAATTAGAAGTGATCTACGCTCGCTTTTATCTTGTCATACACGCCTAATTACTAGCGCTTATAGGTGCGTAAAGTAAATTTCGTAAAGTAAGTGGAAAGTAATCGTCTATGCTATTACATGGCTTTGGGGCAGTTACATAATATGGGAGTGCGGAAAGTAAAATCCTAATTAAACTATTACATCCCATGAGCAGTTACATAATATTGGAACAAAGAATGCGAGAAAATAAATCCTAACTATTACAACCTGTAAGCAGATACATAATAATCAGAAAATATAAGAAATCTGCATAAGAGAAAATACGTTAGTAAAAGAAATTTTTGAATGAAGAAAAATGTTTTTGAGTTAGTGATGATAATTAGATAAGAGAATAATTTTTTGGGAATTTTCTGGGTTAGTTTTAATGGGAAAAAGTAATTAAAAGTCAATTTAATGATTAATTAACAATTAATTAAAATATGCATGCAAAAATATTAATTTTTAGGTCAAAAATTAAATAAACATTTTTCTGATTAAAATGCAAAAAGAAAATATTTTTGGTGATTTTTTAATGCATGAGAAAATTATTTGAAGAGAAAATAAATTAAAAGGAAAAAATATGAAAAGAAATAGAAAATTGTTAGTTTTGGAAAAGTTGTAAAAAAGGATTTGCAAAGCCAAGGATTGAACCCCTGACCTTCCTTTCACATGCACGCACCCTTGCCACTGAGCCATCCTGTAGATCGTGTTAGTTAAATGAAACAAAAACATTTTAAACGAAATTGAATTCTGGGAATCCAAAAACCGCGCGAAGATCTTGATCTTCTTCGTTTGAATTTTCAAACCTATAGCGACGGCCTTGTTCGTCGCTAAAGCCCTTGCAAATTCTCAAAATCATATACAAATAATATAAATTCATTATGAGTACATGGTTCGACTGGGAATTTCGTTCTGAACACGATGGTGGTCTTAGTTTTGTCCAATTTTTCCTTGAATGCAAAGCCCTAAAACGGAGCTATGTGAAGCAACTCGATTTTTTTCAAAAATTATTTAAATTTTCGAAAACAAACTAGTGAAATCGCCACCTAATTTTATTTTGTTCTAAAAAAGAACGGGGAAATATAGATAAAACCCACGAATGAAATGGATAAGACGGTCTACGAAATTAAGAGTTGAAGGTTCGGGAGTTGGTTATGCAAGGGGAAGGTATTAGCACCCCTTACATCCATCGTACTCGATGGTACCCATTTAGTTCAAAATGTGGTTGTGTGTTAGTGTAAAATTTTACGATCTTCTAAGTTTTGAAAAGAGAAAGAAAGGGAGAAGAAATGTTTTATTATTTTGAGTTTGACACGGTTTTGAAACCGCTGCCTCACGATTCCCTCGCAATGGGAAAGTCAAAACTCCGTAGTTCTTCTAGAAAATGTTTGTTTGTTGATTGATTTTAAATGAAAAGACAAGTCGTTATTTTTAAAGGAGAAGACTCGTCTAACGTCCACAAGGTGTGATAAAGAATAAAGGACTACGCACCAACATGAGGGAGGGTTTGAGAACACCTCTAGTACTCAAGTGAGAAGTCGAAAACCTTGGGAATAGAGGAAGAAGCATCTCAATTATAAATGAATCATGTCTAATCTTGAAAAGGTTTAAAGGTAAAGGGTGCTTGGACGCACAAAAGATATTGAATGTGTTGGAATTGATTTTAAATTGTGGATGACAAGTACCAAAACGTTGGGATATCCTCTAACGATTCAATACTCGAGATTGGTGATTGAGGTCAACCGATCATCTCTCATCCAAAATCTTTATTATGAAAAGAGTGAGGTGAAACAAAGCTTTTATTATGTATGGAATAAAGTATTTAAGTCATGGGTTACCTCTAATGGCCCAAATACTTTACATTTTAATTAAATCGTCGGGATATCCTCTAACGGTTCAATTAAATACCATAGCACTATGTTTTTTTTGTTTTAGAACATGGATTTGAAGTTTCTCAATTTATTGGGTTACCCTCTAATCAATTAGAAACTTCGATTTGTTTTAATCTGGCTAACCTCTAACCATTAAAACAAATCTTATCCAAGTGTCCTTTTCTTGTAGAAAAATTGACTTTTTAAAAATAACTCGACGCTGGATCGAGGTTTAAGAAGAAGACTCGACGCTGGGTCGAATTTTATTGAAAGTGTTTTAAGTACTTGGTGAATGGAGAAAGAATAGGATCGAGATAATTGTAAATCACAAGTAAAATCAACAAAGCCCATACAAGGTGGCCAACCTAAGTATAAAATAATTAAATTACATGTGTACTAGCAAAGTGGGCTAGTTACTATAACGACTAATTGGAACAATTAATCGAAATAGGCTCACCGTAAGAAGGCCCAGATCAAGCGTATGTGCATGTGTGGTCATCGCGACGCTTCTAAGCTTTGTCGACTTACGGGTTTAAAATGATTCACAATTATTAGTTTAAAAAATGATTTCTTTTTTTGGTTTTGTGTAAGTGAGTTAAATTAAAATAAAATAAATGTGCACTAGATAATTATTACAATAATTGTTTTTTGGGAAGAGATACATCAAATATAAATGGGGATTAAACGGTAAAATAAAGATGGAAAGCGGTAAAATTATTACAACGCAACAAGGGAATTGGGATACAATTTTTTGAATGGGGATAAATTGAAATTAAAGAGGAAACGGTAAATTTAAAAGTATACGAACAAAAATTAAATACGGTGAAACTTAGTTATTAATTAATTATCGTATTTTTATTTTCTTGATTAGAATAGATTATATGAACTAATTCTAAGAAATAAATATAATTCGAACTTATTATGAATGGATAGATAAAGTATAATAATAAATGTATGTATATATTTACAATACTAAGTATAATAAATAATATGTATAATTATATTTACAGATAAAATATAAAATAAAATAAAATGCAAGTATGTTGTAGGTACATTACTAAATATTAAATATAAATAAAAACAGAATATGGATATGCTAATGAACAAAAATAAATGCTAATCGAAGTGGTTGTTTCAATAATCCTCGAATGTCTACACAAACAATAAACTAGTTAGTAGCATAAGTAGTATAAAATAAAATGAAATTGCAATAAATTGGAAAATGGTTAGTAAACAAAGTATGAAATCGAAATGCAATTAAATGAATGTTCATGGATAAGCAACCAATTGTAATCGAAACCAAAGAAGTAAAGAACAAGTTAATATTTAATCCAAAGTCGGAACATGGAGAATTGGTTTCAAAACCAACCAAGATCAAGTAGTCATAATCCGGGCAGCCACTATTCACTCAAGTATACTTGAAATAAAAATGACTTTCTTACTCGAATTTGCTCAAAATAAACAATACATTGCCCTCAAAATTCCTCGGTTAGATGTACACGCGAGTAATGCGGTATTATCGTTAAACCGTCATTAGAACTAAACAAATAAATACCAAATGGCTTCTCGGTTAGTTTCTACGCGAATAAACGCGGAAACAACATCACCTTCATCGAAACCAAGTCAAACTTCAAATACCCATCAATCGTAAAACTTCAATCGAAATTTAAAAATGAGAACAACACCATAATATGATATCCCAACAGCTCGCTCGCATCCCACGATATGAACGTGTCGATGTCGAACTCTCATCGAAACTATACAACTTTCATAAACTTCAATAAAAATGAGAATAACGCAATAACACGGTGCTGGCCCCAAATAGTTTCTTGGTTATGTCTTTCACGAATAAACGCGATATAGACATCAAACCATCATCGAAACTGAAATTAAAAAATGAGAAGAATATAATGTCTTAATGGTTTTTGGCTAAATCGACGCGGATAAATGCGACATCGATATTAAGCCATCATCAAACAAAAGCGGATTCTTATCACCAATTCAAAAGAAAACAAAAATCATGGCTGCCCATGATAGTTCCTCGGTCATATCTTTCACAAATAACGGATATAGATGTCGAACCATCATCTAACTAGTCATGGAGACCTCAATCAATTACTCGTCACAAAACAAAACGAACACTGTTAACTTTAACTAAGTTGTATCCTATCTAAAATCGATCAACAACAATCGAATGACACACAAAATCGTTGATTCAACAATATCAAAACATTAAAAATTGATACCGATTTTGTTTAACATTAACACATCGTAACAATTTTGCAAGATTCTAATTCAAACAATCAAGAAACCCCAACACAAACACATACTCTACTCAAGAATTATCACGAATTCTCAACATCATAACCATTTAACTTGAATAATCACAGCCTCAAAAAGAGGAATCAAAAGATACCTAGAATAGGATGAAGCTACCGAAACAAAGAAGATGGCGGTGGTTGAATCGGTAGATACGCTGCATCGATGAAGAGGTGGAGGAGAGGGTTGAGGAAACAGGGGGTATGTAGCGGCGGGACAGAGCAGCTGAGAATGGAGACGGAAACTGACAGTGTAGGTGAATGGGTGACTGTTTGGTGCTGGTACGGCGAGGAAGGGAGAAGACGGTGGGAGTGTGAACCGAAGGAAAGCGGCGGTGAGAGTTTGTTGGAAACTGAAGGTGAAGAACAGTGATGGAGATATGGGTTACAGTGGTGAGTTTTCTGACGATGTATTGGTGGAAGAAAACGGTGAAGAGGATAGATGGAGGTGTGAACAAGGCTGTGAGTGAGGGTGATGGTCAGAAGGAAAGAGGATACGGTGTGGTGAACAGTGGTAATGGAAGGTGGATTCACTGCTGTAACGAGGAAAGTTAAAGGGTTATCGCGTGATGAAGGAAGAAAGGTGAGAGATTACAAAGTTAACGGTGGAGGTAAAGGAAAGGGACGGAGGTCACGATGGAGGGAGTGATTTTACGTGAGTGAGACGGCAAGGTTAGAAGAAGAAGATGAGATTTTTATAATTTGTTTATTTGTTATCAGAGTCGTTTCAATTTTTGGCCTCCAATTCCCTTTCACCAACAAAATATAATACATATATATATATATACATTGAATTAGGTTTAGGCAATATTTTAAAATACCAAAAATACCCTTCATGATTAAATGGGCCATAAAATGGGTTACTTAAAATAACAAGCCCAAAAATAATTTTGTTTTGATTTTTTGAGATAAAAATTTGACACTTAAAATTGTTAAAATGATAAAAGTTCGGACAATAAATTATCCGAAAAATAAAATGAACACATTAAAATAAACTACGAGTTTTGTAAATTAAAGAAAATTATTGAAATGGTTAAAATTAAAATAAAATGATAATAAAGAATACCCGATTTTAAAATACTTACGCTAAATACGAGACTCAAAATGTATCAAAAATTAGGAGAGCATTTTCATGATCTACGCGACACGTAGATTCATAAAGCAGTTGAGTAAAAGATAAAAACTTGAAATATTTTCTCCGCTAATTTTGCACAAGATTGAATTGCTTTTAACAAATTGCTTATAAAATCGAAATATCGATATCATCGACATATAAATAATTTAAAAATCAATGCAATAAATGAGAGAGAGGTAAAATGCATGAAGTAACATAATGTATTTTACAACTAAAACGATGTAAACATCAATTTAAACTAACTTTGGTTAATTTAAATACGATTAAATGATGCAAATGCAATGTGTGAATGACTTTTTTTATTTTAAATATAATGCGATTAGAAAAATAGGTGGTAAAATTTGGGTGCAACACTATGAACCCTAGCCATGGCATCTCGTGATTCCTGTACTCAAAACACAATTAACCGATGCAGATAGCTTCAAAACTCCATTCTAAACACAAACAAAACATCAAAACATGTTAAATATGCATGAATTATTAAAATCGATTTTGAAAGTTTAAGAGCAAATCGAAATCTAGAATTCACGATGCTTGATGTTTTTGTGATCTCGTGAGGGTCCGAATGAATCAATGGACCTCCGTGAACGTGTTTGGATGCTTAGAATCGGTGAATCAAGCAAAACAGGGCTGCAAGTTGCTTGAGGGTTTTTTGAGCTTTGTTAGGGTTCTTAGAGGCGAATTTTCGCCTTTGTTCATGTAATAACATCATGTATATATAGTGGATGGATTTAGGTCAAGAATTATGAGGAAACAATGTACCAATCAATGAGAAAATATTTGATTTGGTATAAAACCAAATATTGCCTTTTGATCAAATTTCAATCAATTCTTTCCAATCAATGCCAATTTCAATTTGCCAAGCTTGTGTGGATTGCTTGGACCTCAAGAGTGAGAGAAAATCCAATTTGCATTTAATTTTGATTTTCTACCTTTATTTTAATTTAATTGACTTTTAAATGATTAAAATCCAAAATAAATAGAAAATAAAAGATAAAATTCGTGGCCTTGGGCTTGGAGGTTCCAAATTAGCTGAGGAACAAGTTTGAACCAAGAAAAGTTAGGTCCATTTGCAAAATTTTGGATTTTGACAAGTATTTCTTTACCTCTTCAAAATGCTCAACTTGTGCAAGGTGTATCTTGCTCAATTTTTAACATTTTTGGGTGTTCTTGGACTTTTTAGAAATCTCTAGATGTACTCTAAACAACCTCTTTGGTTTCATATAAATTTAAGTTTCCATGCTCAATAACACTTCTTTACAAAAAGTTGACTCTTTGTTGACTTTGAAAAGGACCTGTAATGTTTTGATCCATATATTCCAAATGAAGCATTTTCTGACCATGCTTGTGAGACATGAAGTTGTAGAGAATTGAATTCTCTTCAAAATGAGAGGTGGTGGAAATTTTTTTGATAAAGTATGAGAAAGTTATGCCTGGTCAAAGTTCTGTTGACTTTTGTCTAAGAAAGCCCAATTTAGAAACTTTGACTTTTGATCAAATCTTGAGTTTTCTTGATGAATCATGATCAACCCTTGATCAAATGATGAATATCACTTGAAAATATTGATGTTGACCAAAAATCCTGAAGTTTGACTGTATGATGACCACAGTTGACTTTTTGTCCAATACAACTGATTTTCAACCATTTGAGCAATTGTTTGAGGAAACTTGACTTGTAAGGCTTGAAACTTGACATGGATATTCTTTGAAGCATATGATGAGGCATGATGACCATTGGAGATGTTGGAAACCACCTTGATCTCGAGAATAGCCAAACCCTTAGTTTAGGTAGATTGCCTAGAGAGGGTTTGTCCGGTCAACCCTGTGTAATCCTTGAGTATGGATGTATGTGATGTCTGAGTAGTAGGAGGGAAAATTTTGGGGTATGACAGGTGAATGTATACAAAATGTTTTATGAAAGTATTTTTGAAAAAGAGTGAGGTGTGAAAAGTATTTTGATTGAGCAAGAAATTAAGAGTTTATTACCCACCGTAAGGTCATTCTTGTTATTTTCCATTTCCTTTAGGATAGTTCTATCCATACCATTAGTTAGTAGGTAGTTATCATACCCCAATTTTTGACCTAAGATACCATCTTATATCATTCACATGTGCATCATTGCATCACTGACAATTTCAACACAAGATAGATCGTGTGTGCTCCTCGAGCGATTAGAGTTTTGAATCAAAATATTTCATCAATTAAGATATGATCAATTAGGGTTTGAGTATTCACTCACCTCAATTGATCTATCTTCATAAATCATCAATATTTGATCTTCAAATTCCAATCATGTCCTCAAGATCTATCATGAATCGACCAAATTAGGGTTTTGATCGAGGATGGTGTGTCATTGACTTTTTGCTCAAAGAATGACCTAATTGCTTGGAGAATGATCTCAAAATCACCAATGCAATATTTTTACCTAATTTCTTAATTCAAAACATCTCAAATGCCATGATTGATCCTAGAGAAATTCTGAATCATCTAACAAAAAGTCAACTGTTCAAATCAGACAAACTTTGACTTTTGGTCAACTTTTGAAATTCAAATTTTTTCAATCATCAAAGCATTTCAATTATCCATCATGATCATAAAAAATCAAAAATGTGTGAAAAAGTAAACAAAAAGTCAACACTTGAAATTTTCTAACATAGAAAATTTTTCAAGTGTTTTTTTTATCACTTTTTCATCATTTTCATGGCCATTTTTCACGTAGATACATTTTGATTCAAGAAAAACTTTCAACATGAAAGTTGTAGATCTTGTTCCAAAATTTCCAAGAACATGAAAAAATATTTTGTGTTGCTAGGGTTTTGAAATTAGAACATATTGGTCCATAAACATGAAATTATAGGTCATTTTTCACCAAGTTTTTGCCAAAAATTATCTCTTTCCCTTTTAGAAGCCTTGTCATCACCAAGGGATAAGTTTTCATTCAAAAATATCTAAAGGAAATGATTGAAGAAGGATAGAATCGCTTGAGTGATTTAACCATGGTTTAGAAAAGATTCCATGTGCATTTAATGTGAAGATTCTTGTCTTATTCCTTAAGCTCCAAGTTGCAAAATCACAAATCTTATCTTTTCCTTGCTCTCCAAATATCTTGGCCTATAAATATAGGTTTTTTCTCACTTCAAAAACACACCAAAGCATTCATAAACTTGCTTTCTCACTTCTTTTTTCATTTGCAAGTTTTCTCATTTTTCAAAGAGGTTAGAATTCCAACTTCCAAATCTTGAAAGTTTTAACCAAAAGTGTCATCCAAACTTCTTCTAAACATCATTTAGAAGTTGTTCATCACTTTAAACCATCACAAAATATGCCAAAAGTCAGTTTCCTCACAAAAACTCCCTTTGTGCAAGTTTTGAGCCTTAACTTATAAAATCAAAATCCACTCTGCACTTTCCAAATTTCTACTTCAAACACCTTCCATACATCATATAGAAGTGATCCAACCCTTAATCCACTTCGTAATAAATCTATCATCATCCTCCATTCAAAACCAACCACTTGCAATTTGACTCGGGTAGGAGAATCCATTGACCTTCAAGCAAGCTAGAGTTGGAACACACTCGTGAAGGATCAAGGAAGCTCAATATCACAAATTTGCATCTAGAAGAACTTATACGAGTTCTGCAAATTTACTTCAAGAGGTAAGTTTTCTAAAATATGATTCTCTTATACAAGCATCTTCAACATCATTTTAATAGTTAGAAATGTAGATATCAAATTGCTCGAGCTGTTTGAATCCTCAATTTCACTTAAAATCAATCGTGCCCATAGATTAGTTGAATTTTTCAATAAGGGTTCATTTGGTACTTTCTGGAAATTCTCTTTCATCTTTGAGTCTTAGCTTTAATAAGTTACATGGCTGAAATCGTGATGAAATTCTAAGCAATTTAGCATTTTACATTTTTCAATTTGGTCAAGACTCAAAGAAATTCAAATCGCCATGGAGTTGTGACGATGAGGAAGATGATGGACATGGCGCCATCTGCCTTATTTTTCAAATTTATGCTTATAATGTATATTTTTGTTTGTGTTTAAATGAATGGATGTATAGCCACCCAGTGGTAGAACGCGCACCTCTTAGTCCTTTTCCTTGCCATATGTTTGAGGTTCGAACCCCACCCAGACCTTTTTATATTTCATCTTTTCACTTTTCTTCACTTTTCAACTATTTTTCAAACCATTTTCCAAACTTGTTTTCCAATAAAATCAAATGGAAGCGTGTAAATAACAAACCTATGAGTGCAAGGTCCTGAGTTCAAACCCCCTTAGGACCAAAACCAAATTTTTATTACTTCTTTTCTTCATTTTTCTATCAAACCTCAACATTTTCAAAAACCAATCAAAACTTCTCATTTTGAGATGATTTTTTGCACACTTGTCATTTAATATATCTATTTTATGATTATGTTAAAAAATTTCAAAAATATTTCCTTTTGATATATTTTTTATTAGGTTTAAAATAGACGTTTTTAAGTATTTTAAATGCTTTCAAAAATGTTTTCTTCTTGATTTTTCAAACCTAATTTTTTTCAAAACAATCTTGTGAATACCTTTAACTTTCCAAGAAATTTCAAAAATTTCAAAAAAAAACATCTTAATTGACTTACGCACCTCTTTTCCATGATATATTCGATTAATATTTGAAAATACAAACCGAACTAGGTTTTTTCCTTGAAAATCTTTCGAATTCAAAATCAAATTGATCACAGGCCTCCCTTACGGTGTATGTCCCAACCCTCTTATATACATATTTAGTTTCCTTGTACATATCCCTCCCTTTTTGTGTACATATTCAATTTCCTTGTACATATTCAATCTTTTTGCAAATATTCAAGTATAACTAGTATCATTCGCTAGTTTTATTCCGCTTGTTTATACACAAATTTCACTGGTGTTAAGAGGAGCATTATTCCCGATGAAACTTCTCTTAAACCAGTGGGCCTCCCTTAAGGTGTAAGTCCCACTCCCTTGTATATATCCAAGTATGCTAGCTTATCCGCTTGTTTTAAACACTTTTTTATATATTGCTTTCACACTTCTTTGTATATATCCAAGTTCACTAGCTTTAATTGTTTGTTTTATACACTTGTTTATATATTTCCTTCATAAACTCCTATGAATGCACACACACACTTTATCATATATATACTTGTTCAAATACTTGTTCATGTTTATTTATGTCATTACAACTAGTATAACAACTAGGTTCCCCATAGCCTCCTCTTGGGCTTCATACAAAAGAACTCACTTGTTGAGTTTGTCTCCTCTTGGGCTTCGTACAAAAGAACTTCTCTGTTGAGTTAGCCTCCTCTTGGGCTTCATACAAAAGAACTCCCTCGTTAATTTTAGCCTTATCTTGGGCCTCATTCAAGAAAGAGACCTGGAAATCTCTAACAGCCTCCTATTGAGATTCCAATACAAAGAATCACCTTTGCTGGGATAGAACCCTAAGAGTATGGTTTCCCAGTGAAATCACTCTTAAAGCCAAGTCATCCATACCCTATAGCCTCCTCTTGGGCTTCATACAAGGACCCTCGATTGCCCTCGAAAATCCTCATCTTGGGATCACAATACAAGGACCCTTGATGTCCCACGGATAGCCTCCTTTGGGCTTACAAAGATAAGGACCCACAGTGCTTCTTAAAAGCATCCCCCTAATCAATAACAAAACATTTATCCTAAGAGATAAGGCATGAATCATCTCTATGGAAGAAGTATCTCATCTATAGCATCACACACAAATCAAACATTTTTCAAATCAAACACTTTTCAAACATTTTTCAAATCAAACACTTTTTTCAAACAAAACATTTTTCTTAACTATAAGTGGCAATGCTTGTACACTCGAGAAAAACTCCCAATCCTTACAATGAAAAATTTAACGTTTTTCAAACATATTTCTTAACTTGTAAGTGGTAACGCTTGTACACTCAAGCAAAACACCCAATGCTTACAATGAAATATTTAAACAATCAAGCTTTCAAAAATGTATGTGATGAAATATATTAGATACATTTTTCATTAAGATGACACTTGTCGTGGTCTAGGCTCTTCGTAATCATTAACTAGCATAATATTCTCGTAAGGTAATTCAAAATGCATAGACTGGTAGTCATCCACGGCTTGATGAGCCAAATGATCAGCTACTACACTTCCTTTAATTTTCTTCTAGGTAGTGTATTGAATGTCGACTTTAAAGATCATTTTCCATCTTGCTATTCTTCCGAGAGAGCAAGTTTCTCAAATATGTATTTTATTGGATCCATTTTGGAGATCAATAGGGTAGTATGAGTCAACATATACTATCTTAGTTGACGAGCAGCCCAAGCCAAAACGCAGCAACTTTTCTTGAGTAGTGAGTATCTTGTTTCACAGTCGATATAATTTTTTCTAAGGTAGTATATTGTATACTTTTTTCGAATAGACTCGCATGTTGCCCCAACATACACCCCATTGAATTCTCTAACATCGTATACATGATTAGAGGTCTTCCTTCAACTGGTGGCATCCGGATATGAGGTTCTTGAAGGTACTCTTTGATTTTGTCGAAGTTTGTCTGGAAATCATCATTCCATTCCACTACTTAATCTTTCCTCAATAGTTTGAAGATTGGCTCACAAGTAGTAGTCAAATATGCAATAAATCGGGCAATGTAGTTCATGCCCTATAACACCTTTGACTTCCTTCTGGGTAATGGCATTTCGGATAGCTTTAACCTTAGAGGATCAACTTCAATACCTTTACTACTAAAGACAAAACCTAAGAGTTTATCGGATCTTACTCCCAAGGTACATTTATTCGGATTCAATCTCAATTTGTATTTCTTCCGCTATCAAATAGTTTACGAAATGATTAAGATGTTCTTATTCGCTTTGGATCAAGCTATCATGTCGATGTAGACCTCTATCTCGTGATGGATCATATCATGGAATAAGGCTACCATAGCACGATATATCGCTACCGACATTATTCAACCCGAATGGCATAACCTTGTAACAAAAGGTGCCCCATGTGTGACGAAAGTAGTCTTCCATATCTTCGAGCCATCTTGATTTAATTGTAACCAGAGAAACCATCCATGAAAGAGAATACCTTAATGTTAACCAGAGAAACCATCTAGGACATTGATATGTGGAAGAAGGAAGTCATATTTCGGGCTCGTCTTATTCATATCTCAGTATTCCAAACACATACGCACTTTGCCATCCTTCTTAGGTATCAATACCATGTTCGCAACCCACTATGGATAAGAAGTAATGACTAAGAAACCTACGTTGAACTCTGTAATACGGTGGGAGAACTCGACTTGTTTGTTTTATGCTTTATCGCAAATATTGCGGATAGCAAGAGTCGCCGCCGACTTTTCTTTTATCCAATAAAGGAAAGGTGAAAAGAATAGGAAAGACCTTTGATAGATTATGAGTACGGGAGGTAATTATGAAAAGGGAAGGTATTAGCACCCTTTCCATCCGTAGATATCTACGGGCTCTTAATTGCTTAGCTCACTTTTGAAAAAAAAAATTTGGGTGTGTGATTTAAAAGTATTTTGAAAAGTATTTCACTTTGACTTCGTAATGATTCTTGTATCAGTCCTCAAGAATGTATACGAAGTGTTTGGAAACGCTTTTGAAAGGGTAAAACTTTGTAATAATTCTCGTTGAAATGTATACAAAGTGTTTGTTTGAAAATAGTTTTGAAAAGAAGTGAGGTGTGAAATTTATTTTTATTGATTTGAGCAAGCAATTTAGAGTCTTATTACCTACTCATAAGGGTCGTTTTGTTATTTTCCTTCTCCTTGGGATAAGGCTATACATACCATTAGTTTCTAGGTAACCTTATCCATTGAAGGAAACATTGTAAGAATACCTTAGCATTTCAAAGGACGATCGTCACTTATTCGTAGGCAACAACCGAGGGACGAGATCATATATTCGTAGGCAACGTTGAGGGTCATCGAGGGAATATGATCTTTGTATCGAAGGGACTATGATGATGTTATTTGTAAGCGTCTTTTCTAAGATATCCCTACGCTCGAGGGACATGACCATTGTTTATCCGAAGGGCAACAAGAGAGGATACCCTAAGGGGGTACAAGTGTGAAATAGTGATTCAGTTCATATATGTTATCTTTAAACTTAGATTTATCTAACAGTTGATTTTAATCTTGCCATACAATCCTATTAGCCATACATCTAAGTAGTGTATATACAGTTTATAAGATGGTGCAGAAAGTAAAAGTGCAAAAAATAAACCCTACGCTATTACAAATCTTTGGGGCAGTTACATTATTGGAGGTGCGGAAAGTAAAGTGCGAGAAATTAAATCTACGTTATTACAAAAATATTCGTGCGACCTATACATCAATTTCTAATATTTAAATGAGAATAAAGCATGAATAAATAAGAGAAAAAATATTTGAATGGAGACATAAGTGTTCTAAACCCTAATAAAAAGGAAAA
This sequence comes from Vicia sativa, assembly GCA_021764765.1. Classification (NCBI taxonomy): domain Eukaryota; kingdom Viridiplantae; phylum Streptophyta; class Magnoliopsida; order Fabales; family Fabaceae; genus Vicia; species Vicia sativa. Next base: position 238,219,825 of record CM038795.1, read on the forward strand.
AAATATTTTTTGGTATTTTTTGGAATTGATTTTAATTAAGAAAATCTAATTCTAAGTTAATTAAAAATTAATTATGAAAATAATTTTAAGTGAAAGGAAAAATAAAATATTTTTGTGTCTAAAATTAATTAACATTTTTTAAACCTAAATGTAAAATAAAAATATTTTTTAGGGTCTTTTATTGTATTTAAAAAAAATATTAGAAAGAAATTAAATAAAAGAAAATAAAGAAGAAAATATGAAAATATGAGAAAAATAGGGTTAGGAAAAATTGCCAAAACATATGTGCAACCCCTGGGTTTTGTACTCATGACCCAAGGGTCACCAGCCAAGCCTCTTTGCCATCTGTACTACCTGCATTTGGTGTTAGCATAATGGACCGAATTAATTAAATATAAAATATAGAAAAATTGATTTTTTAAACGCGCCAAGGGGGTCGCCTTCCTCGCTTGAATTTTTCTCGACTTTTATCGACGGTCAGTGGGTAAAGCTTTTACCTACAACCATGTCTATCACTATATAAGGAAGCATACGACGAACCTTATATGTCGATATAAGGAAGAATACGACGAACCTTCTGCACCGATGTCCAATTTGGCTATTTTGAGAAACTCTAATTTGAAGCTATGAACCCTAGCAATTGTGAAAGTCTGCTTACACTTAAGCTTCAATCATACCACTGAAAGCATCGAAACTTCATCACAAACACAAATATGTGGTTAAATTCAATTAAATATGCATGAAAGTATGAAATCAAAATTGAAAAGGTTGAGCAAACCGTGACTGGTTTGGTCGACGGCTTGCTTCAGCTTGTGTGATGATTGGAAAATGTTCCTGACCTCTGTGATGCTAGATTAATCCTTAAAACTCCTTGAATTGGATCGCAATGTTGAACCCAAATTGCTTTTTCTCAAGCTTTTTGAGTTTGGTTAGGGTTCTTGAGGCTAGGGATTTCGTGTCCTTTTATCAGTATCCTTGTATATATATATATATATATATATATATATATATATATATATATATATATATATATATATATATATATATATATATATATATATATATATATAAGTGATGGATTTAGGTTAACAAATTTGAAGAAAAATCAAGCTTTGAATGCAAGAATATTTGATTGGAAATCAACACCAAATATTTTTATTTTGATGTTCAATCATGCCAACCTCTTTCCAATCAAGGATATTTCGAAATTTCCAGCTTGCTATTGAGTTGCTTGGACCTCAAGAAGCTTGACTTTACAACCTTGCATCTATCAATTTAATTTTTGTATTTTATTTTAATTAAAATTAAATTAAAAATAATTAATCCAAAAATAAATAAAATAAATGATAACATGGCATGCAAATGGGCTTCTTGGAAACATTAGAAACAAGTTTGAACCAAAGAAATATAGGCCCATTTGAAATATTTTCAAGTTTGATCAATATTTTCTTCATGCATTTCTTTAAACTTTATGTCTAATACAACTAATTTTCAACCATCTGAGCAATTAATTTGAGCAAACTTGAGTTGTGAGGCTTGAAAATTGACATGGTTATACCTTGAGACATCTAAGGAGGCATGATTCTCACTTGAGGAAATAGAAACGATCTTTGACTTGAGAGAATCAAAACCCTAGTTATCGGTTGATTCCTTAGGAGAGGGTACATTTGGCCAACCCTTAAGGAACTCTTGAGTATAGAGATGTGTATTGACTTGAAAAATAAGAGGAAAAATTTTGGGGTATAACAAATTGCTTTATGACTTTGGATTTAATTTTATCAAACATATAAGGAAGCATACGATTTAACCTTCCGATTATAGGAAGAAAACCTTCTTTCGTTGGAAATCGTGTACCATAATGTTAATATCTAGCCCCGACATATTTTCGTAAAACCAAGCAAAAATCTCAATGTAATCTCATAGAATTTGGATCAGTCTTTCTTTAACACTGTTCTTAAGACCAACTCCTATCTTTATTTCTATTTTGTTTTCGTTTGTACCTAATTTCACAACCTCGACCGACTCTTCATGCGAATGTATAGCTTTTTCCTCTTGTTGTAACAATCTAGCAAGCTCTCCTGGCACTTCACAATCTTCCTCGCCTTCGTATTCAGCTTGGTAGATCGGATTATTAAAGTCATATTTAGCAATATCAGAGTCGTTATCAATGGGATCCGGAGTGATCATGGATCTACAATTTATTATTTTGGTGTGTGTACGAACACATAGCTATTTTTTTGAAAAAATAATGAAGTAAAAGAAAAGACTGAGAGCGCAAAATTTTAATGCAAAATTCTAATGATTTATTGAATGAAAATATGCGAATGACAAATAGCAACCCTCACAAATGAACCATCGTGCCCCGGGTAAGGCACTAGGGTTAAAGTCTTATTATTTAGGACAACATAAAACTTAAAAGCGCAAAACAGAAAAACAATTACTCCTGACTAAAGGAGATTAGCATAACATCCTTCGTCGTCCAATTGTTGAGTCCACCACCAATAGTAGGGAAAATCCAGTTACTGATGTCAAAGTCACCGTCATCGTCTTATATAGCATGAACTTCGTTCTTGTTGATGCGAGCGGAGGTCACTAACACGCTCGACGATCGTCGACATTTGAAGTGAAGCCTAAACCAAACTTATCGATTTGAGGGAAATGGGGCAACCGACCCCAAACAAGACAACCTCCTTTTTACTACGTGTCTAGCGTCCTTCAATGAGGCGATCTTCGGTAGAACTCTAGTAATTTTGGGAGTGATAGGGGCGTCAACAGGCATGACTTGTGGGACCACTTCAAAAGCTTGACAGGGAGTCTCAATGAATTCTCCTTCTATATCAATATATCGAAATGAAGGTTGGTGGCTCACCATGTATTCTTCCTCTCCGTAGACGGTAATAATTTTCTCTTTCACTGGGTACTTCAACTTCTGATGTAAAGTAGAGGTAAGAACGCCTTCCCCATGTATCCAAGGGCGTCCAAGAAGGCAAGAATAAGTCGGAGGAATATCCATCACAAAGAAAGTAGAATCAAAAGTCTGGGAACCCACTTTGATTGATATGTTGAGCTCTCCAAGTACTTGTTCGTGATAAAAAGTGACGAATGAGGGAATCGAATCGGAATTCGAATCTCCGGCTCAAAACGATTTACTCTTTTGATTTTTTGATTAAAAGATGCCGCGAGCACCAAGATTTATTGTTTCCAAACAAAAAAGGAAAAGAAAAGGCGAAAGCTGAAATACCCTAAATAAGATATACGATGCGACTAGCGTGAACTAAACTTAATGCATTGGGGAGAGATCAGGGTAAGAGGGATGGTTATATAAAGGGAAGGTATTAGCACCCTATATATATAATTTTCTATAGGAACTTTTTTATGCATTTTTGTGTGTTTTATTTGCTATGCTATTTTGGGAAAGTTTCTCCTTTGGGATTTAAGAAAGGTAGGTTAGGAAGGAACCTAAGTTTGTTTATTATTATTATGCTCGCAAGGATCATTGGGATCCTCTACATACATATCCCCTAGTGGGAATCAGAGCATCTATAGCTCGGATCTAAGGGAATTAAGTTTTGTTTGGTTTGAGGGAAAAAAGAAGTATGCTCGCCAAGGGTGAGACCTTGTGCCTACGTATTCTCAAAAGGAGGTTGAGAAAGTCAAAGCAATCGCAGTTCCCACTTATGTGCTAGTGAAATCAAAGGTATTAAAAGACAACGACAAGTGTCATCTCAATGAAAAATGTATCTAATATATTTCATCACATACATTTTTGAAAATTTGATTGTTTAAATTTTTCACTGTAAGCATTGGGTGTTTTGCTTGAGTGTACAAGCGTTACCACTTACAAGTTAAGAAAGATGTTTGGAAAACGTTGAATCTTTCATTGTAAGCATTGGGCATTTATCTTGAGTGTACAAGTGTTGCAACTTATAGTTAAGAAAGATGTTTTGTTTGAAAAAGTGTTTGTTTTGAAAAATATTTGATTTGTATGTGATGTTATAGATCCGATACTTCTTCCATTGAGATGATTCATGTCTTATCTCTAAGGAGAAATTTTTTATTATTGATTAGGGGGATGATTTTAAGAAGTCTGTGGGTCCTTGTATTGTAAGCCCATGAGGAGGCTATCCGAGGGACATCGAGGGTCCTTGTATTGTGAGCCCAAGAGGAGGCTTTTTGAGAGACATCGAGGGTCCTTGTATTAGGAGCCCAACAGAAGGATATAGGGTATGGCTGGCTTGGCTTTAACAACGATTTCACAGGGAAACCATACTCTTAGGATTCTATCCTAGCGAACGTGATTCTTTGTATTGGAAGCCCGATAGGAGGTTGTTAGAGATTTCCAGATCTCTTTCTTGTATGAGGCCCAAAAGAAGGCTAAACTCAACGAGGGAGTTATTTTGTACAAACCCTAAGAGGAGGATAACTCAATGGGGAGTTCTTTTTTACAAAGCCCAAGAGGATGCTAACTCAACAAGTGAGTTCTTTTGTACGAAGCCCAAGAGGAGGCTTTGGGGAACCTAGTAGTTATACTAGTTGTAATGACATAAATAAACATGAACAAGTATATGAACAAGTATATATATGACAAAGTGTGTGTGTGCATTCATAGGAGTTTATGAAGGAAATATATAAACAAGTGTATAAAACAAGCAAACAAAGCTAGTGTAACTTGGATATATACAAAGGATTTTATGATAGAAATATATAAACAAGTGTTTAAAACAAGAGGATAAGCTAGTATACTTGGATATATACAAGGGAGTGGGACTTAAACCTTAAGGGAGGCCCACTGGTTTAAGAGCAGTTTCACCAGGAATAGTGCTCCTCTTAATACCAGTGGAATTGGTGTATAAACATGCGGGATAAAACTAGAGAACGATACTAGTTTATACTTGAATATTTGCAAAAAATATTGAATTTGTACAAGGAATTTAATATGTACACAAAAGGGTGCAAGGAAACTAAGTATGTACGTAGGAGGGTTGGGACGTACACCGTAAGGGAGGCCCATGATCAATTTGATTTTGAATTTGAAAGATTTTCGAGGAAAAAACCTACTTCGGTTTGTATTTTTAAAAATTTAATTGAATCGATCATGGAAAAGAGGTGTGTAAGTCAACTAAAATGTTTTTTTAAAAGTTTTGAAAAGGTTTAAAAGTGAAAGGTATTCACAAGAAGTTTTGAAAACGATTAGGTTTGAAAAATCAAGAAGAAAACATTTTTGAAAGTACTTTAAAATACTTAAAAACGTCTATTTTAAACCTAAAGAAAAATATATCAAAAGAAAATATTTTTTGGAATTTTTTTGACATAATCATAAAATAGATATATTAAATGACAAGTGCGCAAAAAATCCTCTCAAAATGGGAAGTTTTGATTGGTTTTTGAAAATGTTGAAGTTTGATAGAAAATGTGAAAAAAACAAGTGGTAAAAATTTGTTTTGGTCCTAAGGAGCGTTGAAATCAGGACCTTGCACTCAAAGGTGAAAAGGTTAACCACTGGGCCACATGTGTGGCTTGTTATTTATACGCTTCCATTTGATTTTATTTGAAAACAAGTTTGGAAAATGCTTTGAAAAATAGTTGAAAGTTGAAGAAAAGTGAAAAGTTGAAAACAAAAAGGTCTAAGGGTGATTTGAACCTCGACCTATGGCATGGAAAGTGACTTAAGAGCGCGCTGCCATCGGGTGACTTTCATCCGTTCACTTAACAAGAACCATTAAATATTAAACAAACTGAAAATTTGAATTTTTGAGGAAATCAGAAAACGCGCGCATGGAACTTCTTCTTCAGCCTCAAGCTATGCTTCCACACTTCCTCATTTTTTGATGAAATTGGATGGTATAAAAATGAAACTTGCTCGATTTTTACCAAGGAACATGATGGTATCATTTAATTTTATTTATTTTAAGTGTATGATGACTGAATTTGAAGAAATAAGATGAACCCTAATTATGAAAATTGATCATGAAATCGTGTAGGTGCAACAATTCAAGCAATTGATTGAGGGTTTATGATCCTCATATGTGCAGAAACATGATAGCATGGAAATTTTTGAACTGTAATGCATAAATCATAGAATTTAAAGTTTGAGTTACTTACCTCTATGAGCAGAAATCTAATTCTCAGATAGAGTGTTTCCAAAAGTTGTTTGATGATTTGTATAGCTTCACTAGACCTCAAGGAATGTGTTGTAATGCTCAACTTTCTTTGAAATGGTTTGGAACTTCCTACCCAAGTCCAACTGCAGCACGACTGGTTTGATGATCGAGATGATGATTCTAAAGTTACAGAGATTCTCTAAGGGTTTGGATCATCTCCATGAAGTGCATGGATGTTGTTTGAAGTGAAAGATTTGAGTTTGCACAAGTGGAATGAAAGTTTGAAGGTTAAGGCTCAAAATGCAAGTTTATGGAATTTGGAGTATGATTCTGAGTTTTGGCTATTTTTTTGATGGCTTGATGATTCTAAAAATTTCCTAAGGGTATTTGGAGAGTGTTTGAAAATTGAGATTTCTCAGAAATTGCAAGGTTTGGAATTTGCAAATTCGCACATTTTGGAACTTTGAAACTTGGAAAAGAAGAAAGAAGTGAGAAAGAAAGTTTATGAATGCTTTGGTATGATTTATAAATGAGGAAATGCATCTATTTATAGGCCAAGATGTTTGGCAAGCAAGGCAAGGATAGGATTGATGATTTGTGCAAGTTGCTTTAAGTGGTAAGAATTGAATCTTTCCATTTAATGCACATTGTTAAAAATTCAAACCATGGTTAATTCACTCAAGTGAGCTTATCTTCCTCTCAATCATTGCCTTTGGATATTTTTGAGATGAAACCTATCCTTAATGGTGACAAGGCTTCTAGAAGAGAAAGTTGGCCAAAAAAAAAAGACTTGAAAACTTGAAAAATGACTTGTAAATTATGGTTATGGACCTCTAAGTTTCAATTTTAAAAACCTAACTACACAAAATGTTTTTGCAAGTTCTTGGACATTTTGGAAAGCTTGGAACAAGATATATAACTTTCATGTTGAAATTTTTTCTTGAATCAAAATGGATCTAGGTGAAAAATGGCCATGAAAATGATGAAAAAACTGATAAAAACACTTGAATATTTTTCTAAGTGTTAGAAAAATTTCAAGTTTTGAGTTTTTGTTGACTTTTTCACACATTTTGATTTTTTATAATCATGATGGATAATTTTAAATGCTTTGATGATTGAAAAAAATTTAAATTTCAAAAGTTGACCAAAAGTCAAAGTTTGACTGATCTGAACAGTTGACTTTTTGTCAGATGATTCAAAATTTCTCTAATGATCAACCATGGCTTTTGAGATGTTTTGAATCAAGAAATTAGGTCAAGATATTGCATTGATTATTTTGAGATCATTCTCCAAGCAATTAGGTCATTCATTGAGCAAAAAGTCAATGATACACTATCCTCGATCAAAACCCTAATTTGGTCGATTCAAAATAGATCTTGAGGAAATGATGAGAATTTAAAGATCAAAAGTTGATGATTGAGGAAGATAGATAATTAGAGGTAAGTGGATAATCAAACCCTAATTTGATCATATCTTGAAGTGATGAAAGGTTTTGATCAAAACCCTAATTTGGCTCAAGGAGCAAACACAAACAAACTTGTTCTGAAATTTGTTAGTGATGTAATGATGCATATATGAATGATATGAGATGGTATCTTAGGTCAAAAATTTGGGTATGAAAGATGCCCCTATTTAAGTTTTTTCAACTTGAGATATGAAGATGAAAATCTTCGTCTCAATAGGTGTGAAGAGACTTAAATATCAGAATACGCAAATTTTAGGCCTAAGATACCATAGAATGCAAAGTGATTGCAGAAAGTTTACCCAGGAGGTACCAAAGGGTGACATTCTTGGGGAAAAAACATTTGCGAGTATATCTCAATCTGTCTAAGAAAGGAGAATCCTATTTATTGGGAAACAAGTATATGTTTCACTGGGAAAATAGATTCACAAAGGAAGTGAATATCTGTTTCGCTTTGGGAAACAAGGAGATTACCCTCTGTCATCCTGGTGACAATGTTGAAGGTAAAACAAAGGTGATATTACCAATTATCATCCTAGTGATAGTTTATTGTAATTGGAAATGAATACTCATTTACCGATTATCAGCATTGTGATGGTAAATGGTATGAGTTCTGAAGATATTACCAATTATGAGCAAAGTGATAACTATAACAAGGTAATTCTTGAGAAATTTTTACTGATTATTCAGCCTTGTGAATAATAGACAGTAATGGAAACATATCTCAAATGAGTTTCTACTTTCCCAATTACAATCGTGTCAGTGATCTTTTTGAGAAGATGTGGGTGTTTTGATGGTAAAGGTACAGGTTTCTCAGAGAGAAAGACAACCGTGGGGATTTCTTGAACTTTCAGGATTGGACTTGTTAAGAAGAACAATCGTTTTGTGATAAGTTCAAAGATGAAAAGGAAATAGACAGCTCGGATGACGATGTTATTGCTTATTGTTTGCAGGTAGATTTTTGTAAAATCTAGACCTGAATTGGTTGGAGACAAGGTTCTATCCAGGAACGAACTGGAAAGAAACAGTCAAATAAGACTCTAGACCCAATGAGGAACGAACTCGATTGGGGAACTGGAGAAAGAATGTGCTCTTTCTGCTTCAGTGTGACAGTCTAATGGAGAGATTCCACGCCCATACTTTTTTTCGGGAATAAATACAACTTAAACAAGTGATATTGAAGCAAAGATTGAAAAATGCAAGAATGCATTAATGATGCAAGTATATGTATGAATAATGAATGTCATGAATTTCATATGCATGTTGACGATACTTGAAAAGACAACAAAGTATATTTAGAAAAGGGCTACATCGTAGTTCAATCAAATACTCAGCAAAATCTTCAGCAGTGTGTAGATATCACTGATGATGAATCAAGTGCGATCCATTATCTGTAATGATCTTGCTAAGAATTCCATATCGGAAAATGAGGTTATTCTTGATGAATCTCACAACCACTTGTCTTGTAACGTTGGCATAAGATGCTGCTTCGACCCATTTGGTGAAGTAATCAATGGTCACTAAGATGAAACAATGACCGGTTGAAGCTTTTGGTTCAATCATGTCGATACCCCACATGAAGAAAGGCCATGGAGAGGAGAGAATGTTGAGTATAGTCGGTGGCATATGGATCTTATCTGCGTAGATCTGGTACTTGTGACATCTCTTAACGTGTTTACAACAATCGGATTCCATTGTTATCCAATAGTAATCTGCTCTTAAGATTTTTCTGGACATTGCATGCCCATTTGAATGGGTTCCAAAGGAACCTTCATGCACTTCATGTATTAACATATTTGCTTCGTGTCTGTCCACGCATCTGAGCAAGACCATGTCAAAGTTTCTTTTGTATAGCACATTTCCATTCAGGAAGAAAATTCCAGAAAGCCTCCTTAGAGTTTTCTTATCTTTGTGTGACGCCCCGAGTGGGTGCTCTTGAGTATGAAGGAAAAGTTTCATGTCATGGAACCACAATTTATTGTTGATGTCTGCTTCAGTTGCAAACACATAGACAGGTCTTTCAAGATGTCTAATGTTTATATTAGGCATATCCTTCCAATGGTTGACTTTGAACATAGAAGATAGAGAATCCAAGGCGTCTATCATTTGATTTTGATCTTGAGTAATGTGATGCAATTCAACTTTATTGAAGAAAGTCAATAAGCGTTTTGCATAATCTCGGTAGGGAATCAAACCAACATGATGAGTTTCCTACTTGTCTTTGATTTGATTGATTACAAGGGATGAATCTCCATATATGTCAAGGATCTTGATCCTTAAGTCGATGTTTTCTTCGATACCCATGATACAATCTTCGTATTCTGCGATGTTGTTAGTGAAATCAAATAGCAATCTAGCGGAAAACAGGAAATGAGTACCCTCGGGAGTGATGATGACTTCCCCAATTCCATTACCAAAAACGTTAACTGCTCCATCAAAAATTAGGCCCCATCTTGATTCAGGATTAGGACCTTCTTCAAGTAACGGTTCGTCACAATCTTTCATCTTTAAGTACATAACATCCTCGTCAGGTGTCATACCCCAAAATTTGCCCTCCTATTCCTCAAGACATTTCATACCTCCATGCTCAAGGATCCTCAAAGGTTGAATCGCATAAACCCTCCTAGACAATCAACCCAAACTAGGGTTTGGATATCCTCAGATCCATATGGATTTCCAACATATCCAATGGTCATCATACCTCCTCATGTGCTTCAAAGAATCTCCATGTCAAGTTTCAAGCTCTACAAGTCAAGTTTCCGCATAATTGCTCGATGGTTGAAAATCAACAGATAGACAAAAAGTCAATCGTGGTCAACATACCAAACTTCATGATTTTTGGTCAACATCCTCATTTTGAAGTCACATTCATCATTTGATCAAGGGTTGATCATGATTCATCAGGAAAACTTAAGATTTGCTCAAAAGTCAAACTTTACAAATTAGGGTTTTCTAGAGAAAAGTCAACTGAACTTTGACTGAGCATAACTTCTTCATACTTTATCAGAAATTTTTCCACCACCTCTCATTTTTAAGGAAATTCAATTCTATACAACTTCATGTCTCACAAGCATGGTCAAAAAATGCTTCATTTTGAAGATATGGATCAAAACATTACAGGTCCTTTTCAAAGTCAACAAAAAGTCAACTTTTTGTATTGAAGTTTTATTGAGCATGGAAACTCCAATTGAGATGAAACCAAAGAGGTTGTTTATAGGACACCTAGAGATTTCTAAAAAGTCCAAGAACATTAAAAAATGTGGAAAATTGATCAAAATACACCTTGCACAAGTTGGGCATTTTTGGACAATTGCACAAAGAGAGATATTTGTCAAAATCCAATTTTTTCCAAATGGGCCTATAATTTTATGATCCAAACTTGATCATAATATTATCCATGACCTCTTGATGCCTTTCCATGACCTCCTTTTATTTTTTTGATTTATTTTTGAATTTAAAAGCATTTAAGTCAAATTTAAATTAAATTAAATTAAATATGGAAATAAGGTATAATTTCAATTGGGTTGGTTTTTTATCAAGCTTGAGGTCCAAGATAGCCAACAAAACATATCAATTTCATGCTAGCTCATGCATGGGAAGGAAAATAAATTTTTTAAAAGATTTGATTTTATTTGAAAGGAAAATTATTTTGCATTGAATGGCATGTCTTTTTTCCTTTTTTTTACTTCCAATTCTTTCTCTATAAATACCCAACACATTGCCAAAGACAAAGGACGAAACCCTAGCCCAAGCAAAAATCCTTATTTTCTCAAAATTTCTTCAAAGTTGGCAATTTCGAATTTCAATTTTCAAGAAGTTTCAAGGAGTTCTAAGCACTCAAACGTGTTCCTTGATATCCCAGCTATTACTTACACAAGCTAGAACTCCGATCGTGCCATACAAGTCATTCCGATTTGGTATTTTTCATAATTTCGTTTTCATTGATCCATGCATTCCTAATTGTTTTCTTGTGTTTGTTTGAACTCAGGGCATCCATTAGAGTGCATTTGAACCATTACATGCAAGCTTAGACGTAGAAAACTCGAATCACCATTGTTAGGGCATTTTGAACTGTTCGATTCGAACCGGCTTGTATAGGCACTTTCAAGAAAAACTAATGCCACTATTGGATTTGCAAGGGTAGATTTAGGGGGGTAGGGTATCCCTTTGCCATTTATTTTTGTTATTTCGTAGGTTTGAAAGTTTTGAGTCACCAAGAGGACGACTGTAGTTAGGCTCCGACGCCGCTGACTCGTCGGGACCGCCAAGGCGCGTGGCATCATGGAGCGATCCGATGTTCTTTCATTCAAATTGGGTCCCATGCCGATCGTGTTGAAATTCCAAAATACAACACGTATCACTTATAATGCATTGTTTCCAATTACAAAACACCAAATGCGCTTTGGTAAAGGCAAGCAAGCGGTTTTCACCAGATGGTCCTCGGTTCAATTCTTAAGTGACTACCTTTTTTGCTCTTTTGAAAACCGATTTTTCTATTTTCTTATTTTCTAATATTTTCATGTTATTTAATTAATCTTTAAATATTTTTATCATGCATTTAAAAAATCACAAAAATATTTTTCTTTTTGCGTTATTATAAGAAAATGTTTATTTAATTTTTAATATTAAAATTAACATTTTTGCATGCATATTTTATTTAATTGCTAATTAACCATTTAATTGACTTTTAATTGTTTTTAATTATCAAAATCGACTCTGAAAATTACAAAAAAATTATCTTATCATATTATTGTCATTACTAACCTAAAACTTTTCTCCTCATTCAAAAATCATGTTTTTACTAACATTTTTCCTCTTATGCAATTTTCTCGTATTTTTCGATTATGTATTTGTTCATAGGTTGTAACGCTTTGCATAATTTTCTTCGCTTTTTCTTTTCAATTATGTAACCGCCTATGGGATGTAATAGTTTAATTAGGACTTTTATTTTCCGCACTTTATTATGTAACGCCTAAAGCCATGTAATAGCGCATTTACTTTATCTTTCCGCACTTTACATTTCCGCATTTACTTTCTCGCACCCTATAAACTGCTAGTAATTAGGCGTGTATGGCAAGATAAAATTGGACGTAGATCACTCATAATGCCAAGATAAAAATATATGAAACCAACACACTCTTTTCACACATGCACCCCTTAGGGTAATTCTCTCTCGTTGCCTTTATGAACACAAATGGTCAAGTCCCTCGAACATAGAGGTATCCTAGCACCGTTGCCTTCAAAACAAATCATCATAATCCCTTCGATACAAAGATCATAGACCCACGATGTCGCCTACGAATACATGATCTTGACCCTCGATCGTCGCCTACAAAAAATGATGATAGTCCCTTCGAATGTGCTAGGATACTCCTACAAGTTGCCTTCTATGACCATCCGATGTCCCTTCGAATATCCCGTTTACATCCAACGAATAGGGTTACCTACCAACTAATGGTACGGATAGCAATATTCTAAAGGAACGTAAAACAACATGAAACGACTATTCTGAGTAGGTAATAAGACTTTTAGTTGCTTGCTCTATCAAAATACTTTTCACACCTCACACTTTTGTCAAAGTTCAAACTCTTTTCAAAACGAAACATTTCCGAACACTTTGTATACATTCCTACATGAATCATTACAAAGTCAAAGCGAAATGTCTTTTCAAAACATTTTTGTCAAACACACAAAAGCGTAATTTTAAAATGATCTAAGAGCAACTAAGAGCCAGAGATAACACGGATGAAAAGGGTGTTAATACCTTCCTTTTCATAACCTTCTCCTTACTTAGAATCTAACAAAGGTCTTTTTCCTCTCTTTTCACCTTCCTTAATTGATAAAAGAAAAGTCGGTGGCGACTCTTGCTATCCGCAAATTTGTGATACAAAACTCCAAGTCACCACCAGATTCGAACTCATGATCTGGGAGACACCCTAAAGAGAGAATGCCTTAGGGATTTCTAGATCATCTTTACTACTTTCTGCTTGACTTGTATGCTTTACTTTTAAGGGTTGCTTGGGTATTATACTTGTGGGGATCCTACACTGGATCCGTGTTTCCTTTAGTAGCAATAGATCGTCACACTGCTAGGCGACACCAAACAATCAACATGATGGCTACGTTAGTGTGACACTTTGATGTTCGATACTCTTCATTTCCAAGTCGAGGATAGTATTTGGCTTCGCGTGGTGTCATCAAGACTAACTCAACTTTTAGAACCCTAATTGACCCATCTTGGCCATTATAAGGTAGTGAGATGGTCGGCTTTGTGTGTTGGTCGAGACTCGATGCTACGCCATTAAGATCGACTTTGGGATATTTTCGTCGACCACTTGGTAGTCGATTGAAATAAACGCCTACGAGAAAGATCAATGATATGAGATTCCTAGAACCCGTTATTATTATAGGACAGATGAACCAACTCAAACTTTTGGTGGGTAATCACCTATACCTCATGCAAGCCTTAAACCTAGGCTCATTGTGTGAATTGTTCAGTGTGCTAAACATGACATCATGACATCATCGTATTGCATATCATATCTAACTATTTCAAGGACCTAGGGATTTATCTTTGCTCTGCTTTGTAGGGATTATGGCTTCTAGAAAGACTATCCGAATCAACATCACTTCTCAACTCAAAGAATTGGTTTCGTAAATTCCCAATCATGCTCAATTCATCAAAAGACATGGTTATTTGCTTGACTTTGTTATCTCCGGTTTGAAGAAGATATGATGCACGCCTTATTCAGCTTCAATCAAATACCAATGCTTTACATTCCTGCATTATCGCTTGGTTCCTACCTCGAAGAGTTCTCTAAGCTACTGAGTACCTATTCTTGATCAAATGCCATTCACCGGTTTTGAAAAGGTTCCTAGGTACGAAGACATTGCATCAGCATTACACCTAAAGCGCCCAGACATTGAAGCCAATTGGGAAACAAGAAGCGGAGTTAAGGGTTTACTTGCTAAGTTCCTGATAAAGAAAGCCCGAGAATTCCTCAAAGCTATGAGTTTCCATGCATTTGAAGACATGTGGCCTTGCTAATCTATGGTTTGGTTCTATTCCTAACTCGGATCAATTCATAGATGTCAACGCCATCAAGATATTCCTTACTCATAATCCAAAGGCCTCACTTTACTTGAGACATCCTATTCTCCACACTGCATTATCAAGAGACAAGGAACTCTTATGTGTTGCATACCGCTATTTCTGTGTGGTTTATTTCGCACCTTCCATCGCTTTTGAAGAACGAGCAAAGGTTAAAGTGGTCTCAAAGACTAATGTCACTCTCTCATTCAGATATTCGTGGAGTCTTTTCTCTCAAAAGGACTTCACATTCATCGAAAGGCCAGGAGAATTCTAATGTACCACTCCTGGCATAAGGGAGGTATCACTTACAATCCTTCTCTAGCTCTACGCCGCTTGTTATGCTCAAGAGATGGTCCTCATGATATGCTTCTTCAAGATGTTATGTTCGATTACAACCATGATCTCCGCATCACCGACAAAGGTTCATACACGCTGGGTATGGTAAAGAAGACCGATACCAAGACTTTGGGGCACCAAAACTCCATCCCTTGGGACACTTACCTCAAATGGGTGCGAGCTCGAGCTCAAAACCTCATGATGCCATTCACGCCTGCTTTACCAAAGAATTATGGAACTCGCTATAGGTGATCGAAACACCATGAACCTCCGACAAATGATAACTAGGTTATCAAATCGAGTCGCCATCGAACGCCTTTATCTCACGAGGAGAAAGGAAAACATCGAGTAAACCTGTGGGGAGAAATCACGGCCCTATAACCGTGAAATCGAGAGAATCTAGGTAAGGGAGTTAGTTACGCGAGGGGAAGGGATTAGCACCCCACACGCCCGTAGTACTCTATGGTATCCACTTTCTATTTCTAGCTAGGGTGTTATATCTATGCTTAATCGCTAATCATGCATGCAAAAGAAAAGGGAAAATAAGAAACCATGGGGAAAGAAGGAAGTATTTACAAACTTGCTCGATCGAGCCCCGGACAAGATGCCTACGATTCGCAATGGAAAGTCGAGCGCCGTAGTTCGCTCACTTGTTTTGGTGTGTTTTGTGTTTTTACTTGTGAAAAGGTTTTAAACACAAAAGAAAAGAAAGCGCAGAGGCTAAAAAGAGTTGGTGTTGGTTGGTTGTTTTACCTTGAGAAAGGAGTTTAAACCATTATTAAGTGTTTTGAGTTTGAAAGGAAAAGCAAGTTTTAGTTTTAATCACAATGCAACATGCAAAGAAACTAACAAAACCAAGGGTAGACCTATGGTGGAAGATGAGAGGAATCTCACCTATGTTAACATGCAAAGGATGTGAATCCTAAAGTCTAGGCTAAAGAACCAAACCTAACCAAGGGAACCTCGCAGAAACAAACCAAAGAAATATGCACAGATCACAAGTAGAATTGCCCTAAACGGGTCTTTAAATAAACTGAGGGTTCTTGAACATGCCCACCACGGAAGCCCCATCATGCATCTCTACTTCTCATGGCAAAAGAAAGCTTTAAATCCCTACTCTCATGATATCTAGGAAAGTAAGAGAATGCAATAAACAAAGTAGCAAGTACCGAACGGATATAGAATCAAGAGCACGCAAGCTAATGAAATGCTCCGAAAACTTCAAGCATCGCAACCATACAATAAGAGTAAACCGTGAGAATAGCTCGAGGCATCAAAGCAAAGAGGATGCGCCAGGCATGTGAAGCAACAATGTCCGCAAGAAGGAGTTAGACCTAAAAGCAACAAAAGGATGTACACGGGTGTACAAACACAAAACACCGCAAGAAGGGAGTTAGACCCAAAACAAGTATAGAAATGCACACGGTGTACAAATGCAAAACACCGCAAGAAGGAGTTAGACCCAAAACAAGTATAGAAATGCACACGGTGTACAAATGCAAAACACCGCAAGAAGGAGTTAGACCCAAAAATGACAAACGGATGTATACGCGGTATACAAACGCCAGCAAACCGCGAAAGGGAGTTGGACCCAAGAGGTACAAGGACGATACGCGGGTATACGAACATGAGAAACCCGCAAAAGGAGTTAGACCCAAAACGCAAGCAAAGGAAAAGTGTGTGAATATCGACAAACGAGCCGCATATGCATGCGCCGTGTCCTCGATAAAAGTGAGTGCAAACAGAGCTAAGCATAGCCAAGGGACCACCGCTCATCATCGAATTGAAAAATCGAAAAATAAACTGTGGGCGCCATTACGCGGTATTCGCTAAGCGCCAAAGCCCAAAAGTCGAACGGTTACGCTTAGCGCCCGCTTGCGCGACCGCAACCCGCCGAAAATATTTTTCCGCACTGCACCACCGCTTGTGATGTTTTCATGCCAAAAGTTGTTCCATGCACCGGGCAATTATTCCAATGCTCATGTATGCTATGTTATGCATAGTCATGCATAGGAATGCAAGTTGACGCAACGGTTTCAATGCTCATATGCGTGATGCTATGCATGAACATGCATGCTAGCAAAGGAAACAAATAGCTATGATGCTTATGAATGAGGGTCAAGACATGAACATGCTCGGGATGCTAAAGGAGGAATGACAATCCATGCTCGCAAGGCTATCGACGAATACATGCGGAGTGCAAATGGTGAATCGATAATTTTCATGTTCATGTATGCAATGTTGTGCATGGACATATAGGGAATGCAAATGATGAATCAATAATTTCCATGTTCATGTATGCAATGTTGTGCATGGACATATATGGAATGCCAATCAACAACTCTAACGTTTCGCATGTGGGGTTATGCATGAACAAGCTAGAGTGCAATGCAAAGGATTTCAATGCTCATGTACAATGCTAGGAATGAACATGTGTGGAAGAGAAAGAATGAATCATTCTAGTGTGTACAATGGAGGTCGATGCATGATTATGCTTATGATGCAAATTGTGTCATCGACCTAGTGTTTCACATGCAAAATACCAACGCAAGTAAAGCGTGCTATGAGGCAATGAGGAATGCTCATGTCAAATCCTAAGTGAAACATTAACACAAACACTTGGAATGCGAATGAATGAACTATGTACAATGCACAATGCACATAATGATCAAAATGCTTTAATGTCTACATGTCGAAGGCGAATCACACCTTAAGTCACCATGAATTGATGCAAACGAAACAAGCTAAATGTTCCCTAATGCATGAGCATGCGATGGATGATGCAATGTACACGAATTTGCGGCTTATGTGCGGGGGAAACACAAATGCATAAGGCTACATGCATGCTATGTACAAAATCCTCATTCCGACACAAATAAGGCAAAATTCAATTCAAATCAAGGAATCCAAGAGTACAAGTTCAAGACCTAGAATCTACATTGAATTTGCATGCATTTCATTGTTCAATTTCAAAAGTCGAAAGTTCAAAACAATTAAAATAAGTGATTATTTGAACCTAACACTTACTTGAACTTGAAGTTTTCAAATTGAAGAGGAATTCCTTGTGCTCTTCAAAGAAAATACCAAATCAATGAGGAATTGTTGATAAACTCGAATTAGACTTGAATCTTGAAGAGAAGCTTGAAATTCAAAGTGGAGACTTTGAGAAGAAGAAGAAGAAACTCTTGAATCTTGAACCCAAGAGAAAATCGAGATTAAACCGCTCCTTCCATGTCAAATGTGTGTAGAAGGAGGAGAGAATGCTATGGATTGAAATAGACTAAGTCGCATGGAGAAAACCGAATTGCAGGTCGCGCTTACGCTAAGGTCGCGCTTAGCCCGGAAGAAGCAACTGTGCACGGTGGTCCGTGGCGGTGGTGGTTGCTTGAGGAAAGTTGAAGTTTGAACTTTCTTGAGTTTTTGTGCTTTTTTGAGAGAATTTGAGTGTGTTTGTAGTGGAAATTAAGCAAATGAATGTGTTGTTGTGATTTGTGAAGAGGGAAATCTATTTATAGCTTTGGATCCTTAATCAACAAGCTAATTATGATTATCCAATAATTTTCGTAATTAATCCAAAACAGCCAAACCGCGGAATTGAGTCGAATGTAAACAAAAGTGTCCAAATGCGATTTTGCTTAGAATCAAAATCCCGACTTGATCCGATGCTCGGTCAAAAAATAGAAATTTTGAAGTTTCGCCCATTTTGGACCATTGACACGCACTTCGCTCGCTCATGGTGAAAATGCCTCATACGAGGATCTTCTTATCGAAATTTACACTTGCGCATCTCTTGACATTTGAAGCTAACAAGATTTGTAAACTTTGGCACCGTCCCGTCCTGCTTCGATGAAAATCGAGTGAGATATGATTTTGAACCTCGCGCATCGATGAAAATTGCTCTGCTCAACTCAAAAATCAAACTCGAGATTAAAATTTGGTACCGATCGATGGGGAATTAGCTCGAGTTGCAAATGGAAGTTGTAGAGGACCTTGATACGGAATTTTAGAAATCGGTCCCGCTCAATTCCGAGCCCAGCTAAGAGATAAGGCCTTTTCAAAGGAGCCAAAACACACGGTTCAGACTAAAATCAACTTGATATGCCGAAAAATGACTCCTTTGAGACCCTTCCTCACAAAATTGCCTGACTTCCAAACGAAAGTTGTAGATAAACATGAGGGGGGAATGTTAGTCGAGCATCAACATAAAATACTCCGGGGAGTAAGAGATACGCCTTCTGGAGTGCTCAAGATGCGCCGAAACCCGAAATCCACCTTATTGAGAAATGAACTCTTCTTTGGATGCCATTTGGAATACCTGGAATCTGATATTCCTTATGATGAATGCTATGTATGCGACTACATGTATGTTTATGCAATCAAATTATAAGTCGTGGATGCGAGAAAATGAGGGTAAATTTTGGGGTACAACACCGCCCTATTCAATCATCCTCTAGCTTAGAGCTTAGATGGTGTCCGCTTTCGAGCGACAAGGTACGAGGTGATTGAATACCAAAACTGACCCAGAAATTTACACCCTGAATCCCAAAAGTTGCATCAAGAGATAGGTGTGGACATTCCAAAATTCTGAGAAACCTCATTGGAGAAAAGGAGCATGTTGCGCCAGAGCTTAACTGGGCCACAACCAAAGAAAGCACAGAATAAATGTTGAACTCTGGAAGGTACAAGTGCTAACTGACCTAAGAAGAATTGGCCTCACCCAATTCAATCCGCAATATCGGGGAGAGCTGACACGTAAGCGGAAGCAAAGACTTGATACACTGACTAGACTACCACATTACGCCAGGGAATAACCGGACGGGTTAGTGATGCAAAGGCTAGAAAGTGCCGAGTAGGCTTCACTGACTCAGAACGCTACACTCTGAGAAGGGAGACAAAAGGGGGTATTTGTTCCCGAAAAGGCACAGGAGTAGGACCTCACATGAGAATCGCTGCACCGTGGGATGTGCAGCTTCAACGAAGACGAAGACCGGAATGCCGACTGTGCTTCACACAATACGTGAGCAACTTGCATCATGTGTAAGGAGAAAGAGCAGTACTCAAACCTAGACCAAGAATTGGTAGCGACTCAACTCTTGTGCAAAAGAAGAAAGCAAGGGTAGGGCTTGCTGAAGACATGTTGCACCGGTAAGAGCGCAGCTTAACACTAAAAGACGGTTGCACCAGATGGAACGGCAATTAACACCAAGAAACGTGTTGCACCATATGGAACTGGCAGCTTCAACACCAAGAAACGGGTTGCACCAGATGAGACTGGCAGCTTCAACACCAAGAAATGTGTTGCGCCAGATGAGACTGGCAGCTTCAACACCAAGAAATGTGTTGCACCGGATAGAACTGGCAGCTTCAACACCAAAGGACGTGGTTGCACTAGATGGAATCGCGCAACACCAAAGGACGGTTGCACCTGATGGAACCGCGCTTCAACACCAAGAAATGTTTTGCACCAGATAGAACTGGCAGCTTCAACACCAAAGGACGTGTTGCACCAGATGGAACTGGCAGCTTCAACACCAAGAAATGTGTTGCACCAAATGAAACTGGCAGCTTCAACACCAGAAGACGTGTTGCACCAGATGAGACTGGCAGCTTCAACACCAAAGGAAATGCCCCACACCCAAAAGCTATCCTTGTTGGGATTTCAGAGACATTGGAACACCACTGGGATCAAGATTCATTGCTTTGGCTTATAATTCGATGAAAATGCATGAATTCCTAAAAGGTAATGCAAATGCGATGATGCATGTTTTCAAAAGATGAAATGTGAACGACGACCAAAAGATCACAAGATGACCAACTTCAACTGATAATCCACCGGGGATAATGATAATCAACCAAGGACAATTAACTGAAGGACCACTTAAAGATACCATATAACCCTACCGAGGAGATGATGTCATAGGAAGCTTGTCACTAGATAGAGATCCACGGGAATAAAAGTAACACCGGAGAAGATCTTCCACCGCTACCCACTACAACTCTAGTGGGAGACAAAGATATGTCAATCGGGATGTCAAGATATGAGAACCCTCCGGGAGGATCATCTGGATAATATGCAACTCATTGGGGAATCAAACGCCCGATCAACAATCCGATAACACTCCATAGGGAATATCGTGATACAACACACTTGCGACTTTGGAGAACATCCACTAGGGACTTTCATCGAGACAATATTGTCAACCTGCACGGGATTGATACCATGTTCTACAATAAGGATTTGTCGGTAACAACATCTCGCTAGGAGATTCACCAAATATGATATGTCGATGACAAACGCTACATCCGATTCTTTGCGTGTTTCACTGGGTTTTCTCATCCATGCCATCGAAAACGAGATAATCGAATTTCATGGAGGA
Source organism: Vicia sativa (assembly GCA_021764765.1). Taxonomy (NCBI): domain Eukaryota; kingdom Viridiplantae; phylum Streptophyta; class Magnoliopsida; order Fabales; family Fabaceae; genus Vicia; species Vicia sativa. The sequence goes on from CM038795.1 coordinate 238,241,194, forward strand.
TGGCGCGAGGGCACCAAGTCGTGAGATACCGATAATGGAAGAAAAATCCATAAGAGGGAGCATCATCGGTCAAGGACGAACTCGAGAGAAAGAACACCCGCAGAGGATGAACTTGTAGGAAAGAAGAAGAGGACGCCGGACTAAGACGAACCCGCTGAAGAAAGAACAAGACAAATATGTGAAAACGAACTAATAAGGAAAAGAGAACGTCGGTGTAGACGAACTCGCAAGGAAAGAACATCTCAGAAGATGAACTTGCAAAGGGAAAGAAAACGCCTAGTTAAGACGAACTTATGGGAAGGACATCCGTGAAGATGAACTCGCAAAGGGAAGAGGACGCCTAGCGAAGACGAACTCGCATTTACCTTTACCAAGATGATAACATCAAGGAAGTGTCTGCAAGAACTATAATATCCTCAGCCAAAGGCGGGTATAATTCTTCAAGAGTATCAAACATTTGGATTACCACACACCAAGTATGGATACCCAAACGTCCGAAAGGTAATGCAAACACGGTAAGATAACCAACGATTTTGCATGCATTTAGGGCGCACTCTGGTAAAAACAAAAGACAACAAGTAAAAGCTTGAATCAAGAAGAACAAATCATCCCGACAAACTTAAAGACCCAATTTGGAGACCGCTTCAGATAGCAATGACTCAACGGAGAGGACCCTATATTGAAGAGTATTCTTCAAGATATAGGAATTTCAATCAAATGAGTAATCGACATCGCAATCGTCACCCATACGCCACTTTCAAACCCCGAGTGAAACATGAATAGTCAACATGCCCCTCGTGTCTCGAAAGGATTGGCCAACCTTGACAAAGTTGCCCCGCTTTAATGAGCCCTCAAGGATATAATACCATTTTGAATGCCCTGCATTAAGATGATTCTTTGAAAGGCCGCTCAATAGATTTTCGCACAACCCGCCTGGGACAATCAAGGTATTCATCCGATGCTCATTATGCAAGCTTACCGGATGTTTGAGCACTGCTCATATGCAAAGAATGTTTTATCCTAAAATGATAATTCTACCGCAAATCCTATGCTTGTCTTGAAACAAAAGCTTTTGAAAAGATGTCAAACATCGATTTTTGCAGAGGATAACAAAAATGGAATGATACCAACTCAAAGGTATTAGCAAGTCTCCTAGGAGTCGATACCGCGCTCATCACAAATTAGCTTTCAAATTAACCCCGCTCGCTTAGGACTTTAAGGGTTGTAACGTGGTCCGTTCACGGTTTTTAGAAAGAAAGATTTTAGGCTCAAAATATTTGGTGCCCACCCCTTCATGATATTCTCCGAACCTATGTTCGCTAACTTGATGCGAGCAATCATCTCTCACAAGAGGAAATTGAAAGTTGAGAAACCATTGTAGTTTTGGTCGTGCCACTTTGACTTTGTTAAGGACGGGGCTTCTTTGACACGATAGCCACTCACCCTTTCGCTTGGTGCCTAATCAACGACTTTGTTCTTTATTGAGGATGTTCTTGGATTATCCTCGCCTTTACGGCTTGTCAATTTGCTTTTTAACATTTGCCCTTTTATTTTGCCTAAGCGACTTATTTCCAAGTTCGATTTAGCGGCTTTTTCTTTTTTTTTTTTGCTTTTTTTTTTTTTTTGAACCACCATTGATCTTCACAATCGCCTTTGATTTGTTAGATGTGATTGTGGCGATCCGATCCCTTGCAGATAAGGAGTTCCTGGGGTATTATCCTCCTTTGATGCACATTGTCGACAATTGAAACTTGATCGCAGCTCAACCTTGAAGGATAACCATTGTTATATCCTTTGAAATATACTTGATGAGTTTTAAGCGCCAACTGATTAATCAACACTACCCCGCCCGGTTTTAAAATGCTTAATGAAGAAACTCCTACTAAGGCTCAAAGGGGTCGACGAGGGTCTAACTCCCTTATATCTCCTGTTTGGGGATTTGAAACAAGGCCCGTACATCCGCCAGGTTTTTATTTGAAAGCAATACCGCTTGAAATTTTGGTATATTTTCGCCATCCTCCCTACAGAGGTTTTGCTTTATTAACAAGAGTTGAATATCAAAAGCGCTTTGAAAACAATTAAAAGTGTATACAAATGGATTAGTTCAAGACAAACATATTCAATGCATTATGATAATCATTCGTAAGATGAAAATGTTCGCATACAAGCATGTACTAAACAAACAAGAAAGATTACAAATGAGAATGCAAATGAATCTTGAAATTGCCATTGAGGAGACTTGACTTGTTGCTTTGATGATGCACTTTGCGCTTTTTCCTTACCGGCTAGCGGAAGACCCAACACAACCATCCGTGTGAAATCGATAGCTTTTGCCTCAATCGATCCTCGCACCTTGCACTTGAATGCATGGCAATCTTCAATGTTGTGCCCAACGGTACCGAATGGAATGCGCAAACGCATTAGCATCATAGCTACTCTGACGCTTGTCGAGGAGGAGACGACAACATGGCCTTTGAACTATCAATTTGAGCTCAGCAGTGTCAACATCTCAAAGATAAGTCATCGGGACGACGCCAAATCTTCTAAGAGCACGCTCGCTTTTGATTCTTTGATGAGGCGCTTGATGAGCCGGCATGGAGCGGTCGATTATCCTCTTCGACGCATCTAACTCGCTTTTGAGGTATAGCAGCAGTATAACGGTCATATCAACAACCGAGCGCAATTGGCTTGTATGTTCAACTCGGAGTAAACAAAATAGTACCTTTGTCAAGCAAATTTCAACTTCATTTTTCAATGTCACACCTCAGATCATGACAGGTGCCCGTAATGGAAATCACACATAGCCATCACATCGCATCGAATAGAATCCTTCAAGCATGGCAAGAGTTTGGAGTTCAACCAACCGACACTTGAGCAACTGAGGGAGGAACTAAGCATATGGCATCGGAATGGGATCAAATTGCTTTTCAGAGTGTGACGTCCTTGGTTGAAGAGCTCTACCTTCTAGACCTTCTCGAACAATAGAATTGACGCGAACGAGGAGACCCTGGGCTGTGGTGATGGAGTAGATGCATGCCCACTTTAGGGCCCAAAGAAAAACCCAGAGTATGAGGAGGAATAGTGACTCCTGTTGCTGTAGAAAGACTGGGGTCATCTCCCTTTCTCAACACGGTCCCTAAAATTCCATCACCAAGCCTAGCTGAGTCTTCAACTGTTGGTTCTCTTCTCTCAAGTCTTGCATGTCCAACATGAGAAATCCCATCTGTTCTTTCATCTCATCCAGTTCCCCGTGAAGTTGCTCCATCACTCGGTTTCAAATGCAGAATGGCACAGAGGCAAAGTTCACAATTCTGAGTAGAAAATACCAGATTTGAGTAAGAGAAATCCCCAAGTTCAAATGCCTGTTATGAATGCATGAGATAAATGAGTATGCATGCTGGGTATGTACATATGTATTTTCCTGACATTTCTTTTTGAAAAGAAAATGAAAATACTAAGATGCTGGTACATTATGCATTGATCATGGGTTTACTACTTCCATGAACACTGGTCAAATTGCGGCGTGGCTCCCTGTCTGTTTGGGGAAATAAGAATCCGGACATAGTAACGGCTAGAAAATACCACTGAATAGGCTCATGATCACCGATAGAAAATACCGAGTCATCGACAGAGAATACCGAGTCACCAACAGAAAACCGAGTCACCAACGGTACCTGTAGTAATGATATCCCGCCCCAACTCACATGGTGATTCTAGACTCAACAGGGTGTCCCTAATGATAGTCAGAGTCGAAGATTCTTTATCGAGTACTTCGCTGACTACACAACAGGGTGTAGGGCGAGAGCACCGTCAATCGAACCTCGTCTGGCCTGCACTCCATGCCTCCTCACACGCACCACGGATGCGGATTCGACATGGACATCCATCTAACCTATATGTCATGGTCGGTAGTTGGCCTTTACCTCAAGTAACACCCACCCGTATCAAGAGATGAAACCAAAGACAAGCAGTTAGCCTAGATACGTGATATATGAAAGCGGTAAATATGCAACATAGAATGCAATGCAAAGCATACAAAGAATGATAAAGCGATAAAGAAAATAAACACCCAATAAGCATGAAAGAGAAACCTAGGATCAACTCCTGATCGGACCAACACAGTCCGACGATCCCGCAGAGTCGCCAACAAAACATCAAGGAATCCTCCGACAAATGATAACTAGGTTATCAAATCGAGTCGCCATCGAACGTCTTTTATCTCGCGAGGGAGAAAGGAAAACATCGAGTAAACCTGTGGGGAGAAATCACGACCCTATAACCGTGAAATCGAGAGAATCTAGGTAAGGGAGTTAGTTACGCGAGGGGAAGGGATTAGCACCCCACACGCCCGTAGTACTCTATGGTATCCACTTTCTATTTCTAGCTAAGGGGTGTGTTATATCTATGCTTAATCGCTAATCATGCATGCAAAAGAAAAGGGAAAATAAGAAACCATGGGGAAAAGAAGGAAGTATTTACAAACTTGCTCGATCGAGCCCCGTGACAAGATGCCCACGATTCCCGCAATGGAAAGTCGAGCCGTAGTTCGGCTCACTTGTTTTGGTGTGTTTTGTGTTTTTTACTTGTGAAAAAGGTTTTAAACACAAAAGAAAAGAAAGCGCGCAGAGGCGAAAAAGAGTTGGTGTTGGTTGGTTGTTTTTACCTTGAGAAAGGAGTTTAAACCATTATTAAGTGTTTTGAGTTTGAAAGGAAAAGCAAGTTTTAGTTTTAATCACAATGCAACATGCAAAGAAACTAACAAAAACCAAGGGTAGACCTATGGTGGAAGATGAGAGGGAATCTCTACCTATGTTAACATGCAAAGGATGTGAATCCTAAAGTCTAGGCTAAAGAACCAAACCTAACCAAGGGAACCTGCAGGAAACAAACCAAAGAAATATGCACGATCACAAGTAGAATTGCCCTAAACGGGTCTTTAAATAAACCGTAGGGTTCTTGAACATGCTCCACCACGAAGCCCCATCATGCATCTCTATTCCTACTTCTCATGGCAAAAGAAAGCTTTAAATCCCTACTTCTCATGATATCTAGGAAAGTCAAGAGAATGCACAAAAAGTAGCAAGTACCGAACGGATATAGAATCAAGAGCACGCAAGCTAATGAAATGCTCCGGAAAACTTCAACCGCAACCATACAATAAGAGTAAACCGTGAGAATAGCTCGAGGCATCAAAGCAAAGAGGATGCGCAGGCATGTGAAGCAACAATGTCTGCAAGAAGGAGTTAGACCTAAAAGCAACAAAAGGATGTACACGGGTGTACAAACACAAAACACCGCAAGAAGGCGCTAGACCCAAAACAAGTATAGAAATGGTGTACAAATGCAAAACACCGCAAGAAGGGAGTTAGACCCAAAACAAGTATAGAAATGCACACGGTGTACAAATGCAAAACACCGCAAGAAGGGAGTTAGACCCAAAAACAGACAAACGGATGTATACGGTATACAAACGCTGTAGCAAACCGCGAAAGGGAGTTGGACCCAAGAGGCAGTACAAGGACGATACGGTATACGAACATGAGAAACCCGCAAAAGGAGTTAGACCCAAAACGCAAGCAAAGGAAAAGTGTGTGAATATCGACAAAACGAGCCGCATATGCATGCGTCGTGTGTCCCTGCATAAAAGTGAGTGCAAACAAGAGCTAGCATAGCCAAGGACTACTATTCATCATCGAATTGAAAAATAAACTGTATACGCAGTATTCCGCTAAGCGTCAAAGCCCAAAAGTCGAACGGTTACGCTTGGCGCGAAGCGCCGACCGCAACTCGCTGAAAATATTTTCCGCACTGCACCACCCGCTTGTGATGTTTTCATGCCAAAAGTTGTTCCATGCAGCTGGGCAATTATTCCAATGCTCATGTATGCTATGTTATGCATAGTCATGCATAGGAATGCAAGTTGACGCAACGGTTTCAATGCTCATATGCGTGATGCTATGCATGAACATGTGCGGCATGCTAGCAAAGGAAACAAATAGCTATGATGCTTATGAATGAGGGTCAAGACATGAACATGCTCGGGATGCTAAAGGAGGAATGACAATTCCGATGCTCGTGCAAGGCTGTCGACGAATACATGCGGAGTGCAAATGGTGAATCGATAATTTTCATGTTCATGTATGCAATGTTGTGCATGGACATATAGGGAATGCAAATGATGAATCAATAATTTCCATGTTCATGTATGCAATGTTGTGCATGGACATATATGGAATGCCAATCAACAACTCTAACGTTCTCGCATGTGGGGTTATGCATGAACAAGCTAGAGTGCAATGCAAAGGATTTCAATGCTCATGTACAATGCTAGGAATGAACATGTGGAAGAGAAAGAATGAATCATTCTAGTGTGTACAATGGAGGTCGATGCATGATTATGCTTATGATGCAAATTGTGTCATCGACCTAGTGTTTCACATGCAAAATACCAACGCAAGTAAAGCGTGCTATGAGGCAATGAGGAATGCTCATGTCAAATACTAAGTGAAACATTAACACAAACACTTGGAATGCGAATGAATGAACTATGTACAATGCACAATGCACATAATGATCAAAATGCTTTAATGTCTACATGTCGAAGGCGAATCACACCTTAATTCACAATGAATTGATGCAAACGAAACAAGCTAAATGTTCCTTAATGCATGAGCATGCGGTGGATGATGCAATGTACACGAATTTGCGGCTTATGTGCGGGGGAAACACAAATGCATAAGGCTACATGCATGCTATGTACAAAATCCTCATTCCGACACAAATAAGGCGGCAAAATCCAATTCAAATCAAGGAATCCAAGAGTACAAGTTCAAGACCTAGAATCTACATTGAATTTGCATGCAATTTCATTGTTCAATTTCAAGAAAAGCTGAAAGTTCAAAACAGCTTAAAATAAGTGATTATTTGAACCTAACACTTACTTGAACTTGAAGTTTTTCAAATTGAAGAGGAATTTCTTGTGCTCTTCAAAGAAAATACCAAATCAATGAGGAATTGTTGATAAACTTCAGAATTAGACTTGAATCTTTGAAGAGAAGCTTGAAATTCAATGGAGACTTTGGAGAAGAAGAAGAAGAAACTCTTGAATCTTGAACCTGAAGAGAAAACCGAGATTAAACCGTTCCTTCCATGTCAAATGTGTGTAGAAGGAGGAGAGAATGCTATGGATTGAAATAGAAGAAGCTGCGATAGAGAAAACCGAAATTTGCAGGTCGCGCTTAGCGCGCTCTGTGGAAGAAGCAGGTGGTGCACGGTGGTCCGGTGGCGGCCTGTGGTGGTTGCTTGGAGGGAAAGTTGAAGTTTGAACTTTCTTGAGTTTTTGTGCTTTGGGATTTGAGAGAATTTGAGTGTGTTTGGTAGTGGGAAATTAAGCAAATGAATGTGTTGTTGTGATTTGTGAAGAGGGAAATCTATTTATAGCTTTGGATCCTTAATCAACAAGCTAATTATGATTATCCGAATAATTTTCGTAATTAATCTAAAACAGCCAAATCCGTGCGAAATTCGGAGTCGAAATGTAAACGAAAAGTGTCCGAAATGCGATTTTGCTTTCGAGAATCAAAATCCTGACTTGATCCGATGCTCGGTCAAAAAATAGAAATTTTGAAGTTTCGCCCATTTTGACCACCGACACGCAGAATTTCGTCGCGCTCGGTGAAAATGCCTCGACGAGGATCTTCTCGATCGAAATTTACACTTTGCATCTATTGACATTTGAAGCTAACAAGATTTGTAAACTTTGGCACCGGTCCCGTCCTGTTCGATGAAAATCGAGTGAGATATGATTTTTCAACCTCGCATCGATGAAAATTGCTCGGTTCACTCAAAATCAAACTCGTAGATTAAAATCCTGGTACCGATCGGTGGGGAATTAGCTCGAGTTGCAAATGGAAGTTGTAGAGGACCTTGATACGGAATTTTAGAAATCGGTCCCGCCAATTCCGAAGCCCAGCTAAGAGATAAGGCCTTTTCAGTGAGCCAAAACACACGGTTCAGCACTAAAATCAACTTGATATGCCGGAAAATGACTCCTTTGAGACCCTTCCTCACAAAATTCGTTCTTTACTTCCAAACGAAATTTGTAGATAAACATGAGGGGGGAATTCCAGTCGAGCATCAACATAAAATACTCCGGGGAGTAAGAGATACGCCTTTTGGAGTGCTCAAAATGCGCCGAAACCCAAAATCCACCTTATTGAGAAATGAACTCTTCTTTGGATGCCATTCGGAATACCTGGAATCTGATATTCCTTATGATGAATTCTATGTATGCGACTACATGTATGTTTATGCAATCAAATTATAAGTCAGGGATGCGAGAAAAAGGAGGGTAAATTTTGGGGGTACAACAGTGACGTACCCTATACTGTTCTCCATCCCGACATGCCTACTGATTTCGAAGACTTGAAGAGATCCTGGATTCAGCTTAAAGAAGAAAGGGATATGTTTGAAGCTCAGTGCTATGCAAGCGAGAAGAAGGTACTAGAGTTAACCAAGCTACTTCACGAGGAGTGGAACATCAACGCCTACCTTGGCACCAAGAGGAAGCGCCCATGGGAGACTTAGAGCTTTAGGATTTTTTTTGTTTTTCTTTTATTTTTCTGAACCATCTCTTGTACTTAAAAAGAAAAAGAATAAAGTGGAGAACTAACAAATGTTTTTTCATGCTTGTTTAACAAATTTAAATTCCCAAGGTCCTTGAAAACATTGCATTGCATTTGCATAAACATCGCATATCATGGCATAACATTTCATAACAGATACATTGAAGATCGGTTTTCTCATTTTCTCGCTATTTATTTTAGCAGAAATGGCTCTTGAACAGACTGTCAAAGATCTCCAGGCTCAGAATGCTCAGTTCCAGGAGATGTTCACCACCTTGGTCCAAGGCCAAGAAGATCTGAGGAAGCTCATCAACAAAAAGAAGAAGGCCATTGGTGTTCTCAACATGGGAAGACGTCACAAAGGTGGTCCCAAAGTGGTTAGCCGGATTGAGTTCTCAGAAGGGAGTGTCAAGACTGAGGGAAGTGTCAAGGGCAACAAAGATGATCAGCGTGAGCCTGAGAAGAAGGAAGAAGATTATGAGAATGATCAGTACTCTTATGAGGATGACAAGTACAAGCAACTTGAAGATCGTCTGAATGTTGTGGAAAATCTGAAGATGTCGGGGCTGAATTTTGATGATCTAAGTCTTGTCCCTGGCGTGGTCATTCCTCCCAAGTTCAAGGTTCCTGCTTTTGCAAAATATGATGGCATTTCTTGCCAAGCTGCATTTGAAGTCCTATGTTCAGAAGATCAACCCCCATACTGATGACAGGAAGTTGTGGATGCATTATTTTCAAGAGAGTTTGCCCGTAACTCGGTTGTAGTGGTATTATCAGCTAGAAAGTGACCATATCCGTACTTGGAGTGACTTAGCAGATGCTTTCTACAGGCAATATGAGTACAATGCTGAATTGGCACCCACTCGCATGCAACTATAGAGCATGTCTATGGGTCGTGATGAGAAGTTCAAGAAGTATGCTCAGAAATGGAGAGATCTAGCAGGCAGAGTTCAACCACCCTTGTCCAATAGGGAGTTGGTTGATATGTTTATGGGAACACTAAAAGGCCCATTCTTCAATCATCTGATTGGAAATTCTTCAGCCGGGATCACCGAGTTGATATTGACAGGAGAACGCATTAAAGCTGGTATCAAGAGCGGAAAGATTCAGGTAGAGTCATCCTCAAATGTTGCGAAGAGATCTTTTGGTGGTAAGAAAGAAACTAATGTTGTGTATGGTCAGAAAAGCCGAGCCAAGACCGACCGTACTCAATCTGTGGGGGCAGTTGTGATCTCCAATCCTACATCAGCACAACCTCAGTGAGACAACACGCGTAGCCAGAACGCGCCACGAAGACAGTTTACAAAGATCAACATGCCATTGTCACAAGCCTTGCAACACATGTTGAAAGCCGAGCTGATTACTTTGAGGGATCCTCCTCAGAACATCAACACTGCCTCTCCGAGATACAATCCTAATGCTAAGTGTGCTTACCACTCCAACAGCCCAGGACACAACACTGATGATTGTTGGGCTCTGAAGAACAAGATTCAAGATATGATTGAAGCTAAGAAGATTGAGTTTGATCCTCCTGTTGAGACTCCAAATGTGATCAACGCGCCTATGCCTAACCATGACAAAAGTTCCAATGCTATTGGCGAGAACTCATATTTTTTCAATATAGATGACTTGACCATTCCTCTGATGATTGTTAAGAACAATTTGCTGCAAGCCGGTGTCAATCTAGGATGCCCGGAGAATTGTCGTTGGTGCCCATCTGCACCCGACGGTTGTGCTTGGTTGAGAAGACGTATTCAATGCATGATGGATAACCGCGAAGTGCTATTTCTAAAACCATCACCTGTGGAGAATCTGTGCGAAGACATGTCTAAGAAACTGAAGATCGAAGATGTGGAAGAAACTGGACCAGAAGTTTGGGATACCTTGGGGCAACCAAGTGGAAAGTTCGATTACATGGTGAAGTATACTGTTCCTGAAAGCTACAAGATTCCCATTGAAGATGTTAAGGCGACCGGATGGAGAGACGATTTCCCAGAAGATTATGCTGATGTTAACACAATAAGGATTTCCTCTGCTGATCCTGTGCCTAGAGTGGCACCTCTCATCATTACTTCTCCTAGATCACTTCCATATTCCTCTGACAAAGCTATACCTTGGAACTATGGAGCTGAGGTTTATTACCATGGCGTCAAGCAAGACCCCCTGACCATTGAGGATCTTACAGTTGAAGCCACCATTCCTGACATTGACAACATCACCAGATCAAGTAAGGTGACCAGAACCGGAAGAGTGTTTTCTCCAGATCTCCTCCAAAAGACATCGCGACTCCACTCGCATTCCGCCTATTCAACCAGCCCCGAGACTAGAGGAAAGAACCAAGGGCTCATCCCGCCGCATGGTACCAAAGGAAGTTGCTGAAGACACCTTTAAGCGAGAAATGGAGGAAATTTTGAAGATTATTAAGAAAAGTGACTACAATGTTGTGGAACAATTGGGACAGACTCCGTCCAAAATCTCCATGCTTGCTCTTCTCTTGTGCTCTGAGGCTCATGCTAAAGCCTTGGTGAAGTTTCTGAAGAATGCTCACGTACCGCAAGACACTACTACTGATCAGTTTGAAGTTTGTATTGCTAGCCTAGCTGCCAACAACGGCCTAGGCTTCTCTGATGCTGATTTGACTCCTTCCGGAAAGAAACACAACAAAGCTTTGCACGTCTCTGTTGAATGCAAGGGCATTACATTGTCTCATGTTTTGGTAGATACCGGTTCTGCTCTGAATATCCTACCGAAGAGTGCTTTTGATCGAATTGATGTTGAAGGGTTGGTTCTGAAACCCAGTGACATAGTTGTGAGAGCTTTTGATGGTTCTAAACGAACAAGACTGAGAGCTCATTCAATAAAGTCGGGTCCCGATTTTCGACTCTACTTTTGTCATGGACATCCGTCCAACATACTCTTGCCTACTTGGACGCCTCTTGATACATGGCAGGCTGTTACCTCTACCCCGCATCGGTCAAGTACCCAAAGGGGAAGGTTGTTACAGTATGCGGTGAAGAGGAATACATGGTCAGTCATCTGCATTCTTTCCGTTATCTCGAGATGGAATGTGAATTCTTTGAAACTCCATGTCAAGCGTTCGAAACAGTTCCAAGGGTCATGCTTGTTGACTATCCCGTCATCGGTTACAAGTTCCGCTTAGGATGGCCTCATCAAGGATGCTCTGTCGCGCTTGAAGAAGGAGGTAATACTATTTGGGGTCAGCTCCCTGATCTTTCTTTCAAATCCGACAAGACTGGTTTAGGCTTCACCATCAAGGGTCAGAAGATGATATGCCGCGAACGTGTCGTCCAACTTCCTTTCCGCATTAGCTAGAATGGAGTCCATGCTATAGAAGACGACGACAACGACTTCGACATCAGCAAGGGGATCTTCCCAACTCCCGACAATGGACCCAACAATTGGAAGACTGAAGACGTCATACCAATCTCCTTTAGACAGGAGTAATTGCCTTTGTTTTTGTTTTGCTTTTCGGATTTTCTACGCTTTGAACAATAAACTTTAAAGCCTAGTGCCTTGCCCGGGGCATCATGGCTCGTTTGTGAGGGTTATTATTTGTCATTTGCATATTTTCATTCAATAAAATCGTTGGACTTTTGCATTTAATTATGTTGTTTTCTTTCTTTTACTTTATCACCCCTTCAAAAGCTATGTGTTTCTTACACACACCCACGTGATACACTGCAGAATCACTCTGAATCTCGTTGATAACAGCTATGCTATTTCTAAATATGACTTCGATAATCCGATCTGCCAAGCCGAAGACGAAAGTGAGGAAGATTGTGAAGTGCCAGGAGAACTTGCCAGGCTGCTACAGCAAGAAGAGCGAGTTATACAGCCACGTGAAGAGTCAGTTAAGGTTGTGAATTTGGGTACTGATGAAGACAGAAAAGAGATCAAGATAGGAGCGGGTCTTGAGAACAATGTTAAAGAGAGGTTGGTTCAGATGCTACGAGACTATATCGAGGTTTTCTCTTGGTCATACGAAGACATGCCAGGTTTGGACATTGATATTGTGGTACACTGGTTACCGACAAAAGAAGGTTTTCTCCCAGTGAAACAAAAGGTTCATGGCCTGCGCCCTGAGATGTCTGAGAAAATCAAAGCTAAAGTTATGAAACAGTTCAATGCCGGTTTCCTAGCTGTCACTTCTTATCTGCAGTGGGTTGCAAACGTGGTACCCGTACCTAAAAAGGATGGCAAGGTACGAATGTGTGTGGATTATAGAGATTTGAACAAAGCGAGTCCGAAAGACGATTTTCCACTTCCTCATATTGATGTTCTGGTTGACAACACCGCCCAGCATAAAGTTTTCTCCTTCATGGATGGTTTCTCTGGCTACAATCAGATCAAAATGGCCTCAAGACATGGAAAGACTACTAATGGGGCACTTTCGCACAAAGTCATGCCGCTCGGATCGAAGAACGCGGCGCCACTTTATCGCGCTATGGTGGCATTCTTTCATGACATGATTCATCACGAGATAGAGGTCTACGCCGACGACATGATAGCTCAATCACGATCAAGAAGAACATCTTGATCATCTCATGAAACTATTTGATAGATTGAAGAAGCAGATCGAGACTCAATCCCAACAAGTGCACCTTTGGAGTCGATCCGTAAACCCGAGGTTTTGTTGTCAGTGGTAGAGGTATTGAAGTTGACCCCGCCAAGGTTAAAGTTATTCAAGAGATGCCAGCTCCCCGCACCGAGAAGGAAGTCGAGGTTTCTTGGGACGATTGAATTACATTGCCGATCATTGCACATTTAATCGCTATTGTGAGCCAATCTTCGTTATCAAGAAAGACCAAGTGGTGGAATGGAACGACGATTGCCGATCGCTTTGACAAAATCAAGGAGTACCCATGTAATCCGATATCCCGATGCCGTCAAGGAAGACCTCTTATCATGTACTGATGTTGTTAGAGAACTCAATGGGATGTGTGTTAGGGCAACATGACGAGTCCTGGTCGAAAAGAGTATGCAATATACTACCTTAGCAAAAGTTTACCGATCGTGAAACAAGATACTCACACTCGAGAAAACTTGCGCGCATGGCTGCTCACGACTAAGACAAGATATGTTGACTCACACTACCCTGTTGATCTCCAAGATGGATCCGATAAAATACATATTTGAGAAACCAGCTCTCTCCGGAAGAATAGCAAGATGGCAAATGATCTTGACAGAATACGACATCCAGTATACTTCTCAGAAAGCGATCAAAGAAAGTGTTGTAGCCGATCATTTGGCTCATCAAGCCATAGGTGACTATCAGTCTATGCAGTTCGAGTTTCCAGACGAAGATGTTTTACTAGTTACTGATTGTGAAGAACGTGACCGACGAAGGACCTGAACAAGGATCCCGATGGACCATGGTCTTTGATGGAGCCTCAAACGCACTTGGCAATGGCATTGGCGCCATCATTACGTCCCCTGCAGGAGGACACACTCCTTTCACCGGCATATTATGTTTCAACTGTACCAACAACATGGCCGAATACGAAGCATGCATCATGGGTATCAAAGCTGCTATTGACTTAAGAATCAAGTTCTTGCAAGTGTATGGAGACTCTAGTGATCACGATAAAGGGCGAGTGGGATACGAAGCATCCGAATCTCATTCTGTATCGAGAGCATGTTTTGGGTTTGATCCCCTACTTCGAAGAGATCACTTTCAATCATATTCCACGAGAAGAGAATCAATTGGCAGATGCGTTAGCTACTATGTCGTCTATGTTCAAGGTCAGATGGGACAACGAGGCTCCCCAAATCATCATCGAAAAGTTTGACGAACCAGCATATTGTTATGAGCTTGATGCAGAAGAGAAACCTTGGTACTACGATGTGAAGAGGTATCTTGAGACTCAGGAATATCCCGCAGGGGCATCTGTCAATGATAAGAAGTTCCTGAGAAGATTTGCATCCAAATTCTTCCTCAACAACAGCATCCTATACAAGCGCAATCACGACTTGTGCTTACTCCGCTGTGTAGACCAGAAAACTGCAGAGCGCATCATGGAAGAGTTACACGAAGGCGCATTTGGTACCCATTCCAGTGGACATACCATGGCTAAGAAAATTCTGAGAACAAGTTACTATTGGTCCACCATGGAAGACGATTGTCACCGCTATGCTCGATCTTGTCACAAATGCCAGATATATGCCGACAAAGTGCACGTACCTCCAATGTCGTTGAATGTTTTAACCGCTCCTTGGCCGTTTGCAATATGGGGCATTGACATGATTGGAGAAATCAAACCCACAGCTTCCAACGGACATCGTTTCATCCTTGTGGCAATTAATTATTTCACCAAGTGGGTAGAGGCAGCCTCGTTCGCATCTGTTACCAAGAATGTTGTGGCTCGGTTCATCAAACACAATCTTTTCTGTCGGTATGGCACTCCCAAAAGGGTTATCACATATAATGGCTCTAATCTCAACAACAAGATGATCACCGAACTCTGCACGCAGTTCAAGATCAAGCATCACAACTCTTCTCCATATCGACCTAAAATGAATGGCGCAGTGGAAGCCGCCAACAAGAACATTAAGAAGATCATACAGAAGATGACAATGACTTACAAGGATTGGCATGAGATGTTACCATTTGCTCTCCACGGTTATTGCACTACAGTACGAACATCAACAGGGGCAACCCCTTTCTCTCTTGTGTATGGTATGGAAGCGGTCCTACCAAACGAGGTTCAGATACCCTCAACCAGAGTCCTCCAGGACGCAGAGCTAGGCGAAGACGATTGGATCCAGACTCGCCTCGACCAGATTAACTTGATTGATGAGAAACGGATCGCGTCCATCTTCCATGGACAGATCTATCAGAAGCGAATGATCAGAGCGTTTAACAAGAAAGTCGAGCACCGAGTTTACCAAGTCGACGATCTAGTAGTCAAGCGCATCATTCTTCCACAAGGTGATCCCAGGGGCAAATGGACTCCCACCTATGAGGGACCATTTGTAGTCAAGACAGTATTTTCCCGGCGGAGCTAGGATCCTTAGCACCATGGATGGTGAAGACTTCCCACACCCTGTGAACGCAGACATAGTCAGAAAATACTATGCATGAAAGAGACCCGCTAGGTCGATTGACCTAGGCAAAATTAAGGGCATCCTGGCGAACCAAAAAGGTTCGGGCAAAAGTTAAGGATATATATAAGACATGTAAACCCGGCAAGTCGAAAACCTGTAAGGGCGGCTTGGGCAAAAAAGGGTATCCCGGTAGGCTGAAAACCCAAAAGGGCAGTCTAGGCAAAAGTTAGGGATTTAAGCGTACGACTATGTCTTGTCCAGATCACCTATCTACAGACTACTATTTGCATTCAAGACTCAAATGGCGAAAATCAATTCACTCACTTTCTACTGACAGCAAGGAGCTGAGATAGTCGAAATATATGAGTACTAGCATAGTTGAAACTTAACGAGATTGTTTTCGCATAGCTTTTATTTTCTGTACAAACTACTTGGCCATACACCACCTTTCAAATTAATACAAGTTCTTTCTTTTTACAATTTTCACTATTGTTGTTTGCATAAAGTCCAATGTTTGCTTTGAATGATTATATGCATATGATAATAAATATCTACTTACAAACATGCGAAAAGTGAACGAACAAGGATAATTACTACAGGCTTTAGGAATTGAGATGACGACGAAAGTCACCAATACATTCCCCTGTAGAGTACAATCCCCACAAAGGTGTTGCTCACTACAAACCTTCCCCAGTTGAGTACACATTTTCCTCCACTAGTCCAGACATTCCAAGCTTCATCACGTTAGTTCCCGAGCAGTGATTCCAATCAGCTGAACCCTGTTACATCAGTCTCCAAGCAGTAACATTTCATCCCCAGCAGAGGTATTCATCCCCAGTAAAATATCTCTCAGCAATCATCATTCCCCCCAACAACAATAATATCCAGACTCGGAACTTGGTCAGATAGTGCATCGGAGGAAACCTACATATTTTATTTCCCCAGCCAGAGGTTTCAACAGGCTCCAGATCCTTCTATCTCTGTCCCCCATCAGCAATCAGATACTCTCCAGCAGGATCTACACACAAGATCCCCAGTGGAGCTCCCCCTAAAATTTCCCCAGCAGGGTCTGCATACGAGATCCTCGGCAATGTACCCCTCGGTATCTACCATCCTCAACAAAATCTAGGCTCAAGACTTGGTCAGATAGTGCATCGGAGGAATCAAGGTTATCTTTCTTCTCTTTCAAAAGCAAGGTTTTCATCCGTTTCATCCCCCAAACAGAAGCCAGGAATCCTCAAGCAGAACATCCGCATCTTCTTCAAGATGGATATGTTTTGAAATAGCACAACAACTATCATTCATACATTATTCATAAAAGACATAGTCTGTGCATATGTCATTCATACACATCGTCATGCATCATAATCTGCATAAGACTAACTATATTCTATCAGAGTTTCTTTTGTTTTTCCCCAAAACAGGTGAGAATCATTGCTTGAAACAACAGGTCCAGGATTAATACCCAAAGTAAGACGGAAAACCCTATCTGAACGACCGCCCAAGTTGTCCTCCGAGACAACAGATCCAGGATTAATACCCGAAGCCAGACGGGGAAACCCTATCCGAACGATCACACAAGTTATCCTTCGATAACAGGCATTGGATCAATACCCGAAGCACAACAGGGAAGTTGTCCATATTCTGCCGACCATTATCCCCTCAGAATAATTAAGACGAAGATTTATTCTGACTCTCTCTTATTATCAACAGCAACTACAAAGTCTGGTGTACGACTCAGTTGCCCTGGATGGCATCTTAAGCCCATCTCCGGTTATTTGTCGACATCTCTCCACTTTCAGAATGCTGCATATTTGGTTAAAAACCAATACAAACCAATAACTTCATTCAAAGACAAACACGAAGTCTGACGTACGACTCTCTCCGGATGGCATCTTAAGCCCATCTTTGTTCTCCCTTCTGCCTTCAGGAACATCTACAGAGCCTAGCGTACGGTTCATTCCCCAGCATCAGTCTCTCTGGATGGCATCTTAAGCCCGTCTCCAACGACTCTCCTATTCAAGCGACGTTCTTGAGTCTAACGTACGACTCATTCCCCAGTGAAATCTCCAGCTTCTCCAAATGGCATCTGTAAGCCCATTCCCGCATCATCAGTCAACAGCGAGTGCAAATTTTCAGGTGTATTCGAGTGTTCAATCATCTTCTACCTCCAGGTCACGAAAGGCACGCATGCCAATCTAACCCTTCCAGTACAAGAAGATTGAACAAGGGCAGTTGTCATACCCCAAAATTTGCCCTCCTATTCCTCAAGACATTTCATACCTCCATGCTCAAGGATCCCTCAAGGGTTGATTCAGACAAACCCCCTCCTAGACAATCAACCCAAACTACGGTATGGATATCATCAGATCCAGATGGATTTCCAACATCTCCGATGGTCATCATACCTCCTCATATGCTTCAAAGAATCTCCATGTCAAGTGTCAAGCTCTACAAGTCAAGTTTCCTCAAACAATTGCTCAGATGGTTGAAAATCAGTTGTATTAGACAAAAAGTCAATTGTGGTCAACATACAGTCAAACTTCATGAATTTTGGTCAACATCCTCATTTTGAAGTCACATTCATCATTTGATCAAGGGTTGATCATGATTCATCTGGAAAACTCAAGATTTGCTCAAAAGTCAAACTTTCCAAATTAGGGTTTTCTAGAGAAAAGTCAACTGAACTTTGACTGAGCATAACTTCTTCATACTTTATCAAAAAAATTTCCACCACCTCTCATTTTGAAGAAAATTCAATTCTCTACAACTTCATGTCTCACAAGCATGGTCAAAAAATGCTTCATTTTGAAGATATGGATCAAAACATTACAGGTCCTTTTCAAAGTCAACAAAAAGTCAACTTTTTGTATTGAAGTTTTATTGAGCATGGAAACTCCAATTGAGATGAAACCAAAGAGGTTGTTTAGAGTAAACCTAGAGCTTTCTAAAAAGTCAAAGAAAATTCAAAAATGTGGAAAATTGAGCAAAATACACCTTGCACAAGTTGGGCATTTTTGGACAATTGCACAAAGAGTGATATTTGTCAAAATCCAATTTTTCCAAATGGGCCTATAATTTTATGATCCAAACTTGATCATAATATTATCGATGACCTCTTGATGCCTAGCCACGACCTTGTATTATTTTTTTGATTTATTTTTGAATTTAAAAGCATTTAAATCAAATTTAAATTAAATAAAATATGAAAATAAGGTATAATTTCAATTGGGTTGGTTTTTTATCAAGCTTGAGGTCCAAGATAGCCCACAAAACATACCAATTTCGTGCTAGCTCATGCATGGGAAAGAAAATCAAATTTTTAAAAGATTTGATTTTATTTCAAAGGAAAATTATTTTGCATTGAATGGCATATCTTTTTTCCTTCTTTTTACTTCCAATTCTTGCTCTATAAATACCCAACACATTGCCAAAGACAAAGGACGAAACCCTAGCCCTAGCAAGCAATCCTTATTTTCTCAAAATTTCTTCAAAGTTGGCAATTTCGAATTTCAATTTTCAGCAAGTTTCAAGGAGTTCTAAGCACTCAAACGTGTTCCTTGATATCCCAGCAGTCATTACCAGCCCTTACACGAAGCTAGAACTCTCCAGATCGTGCCATACAAGTCATTCTGATTTGGTATTTTTCATAATTTCGTTTTCATTGATCCATGCATTCCTAACTGTTTTCTTGTGTTTGTTTGAACTCAGGGCATCCATTAGAGTGCATTTGAACCATTACATGCAAGCTTAGACGTAGAAAACTCGAATCTCCATTACTAGGGCATTTTGAACTGTTCGATTCGAACCGGCTTGTACAGGCACTTTTAAGAAAAACTAATGCCACCATTGGATTTGCAAGGGTCGATTTAGGGGGGTAGGGTATCCCTTTGCCATTTATTTTTGTTATTTCGCAGGTTTGAAGTTTTGAGTCGCCGGAGAGGACGACCAGAGCTAGGGCTCCGACGTCGTTGACTCGTCTGGGACCGGCGAAGGCGTGCGTGGCATCATGGAGCGATCTGATTCGTTCTTTCATTCAAACTAGGTCCCATGCGCTGACTGTGCGTTGAAATTCCAAAATACAACACGTGTATCACTTATAATGCGTTGTTTCCAATTACAAAACACCAAATGCAGTTTGGCTCAGTGGTAAAGGCAAGCAGGCGTGTGTTTTCACCAGATAGTCCCTGGTTCGATTCCTGGCAGGACCACTCCTTTTTTTGCTCTTTTGAAAAACTAACTTTTTTCTATTTTCTTATTTTCTCTAATATTTTCATGTTATTTAATTAATCTTTAAATATTTTTATCATGCATTTAAAAAATCCCAATTTTTTTTTCTTTTTGCGTTATTATCAGAAAATGTTTATTTAATTTTTAATATTAAAATTAACATTTTTGCATGCATATTTTATTTAATTGCTAATTAACCATTTAATTGACTTTTAATTGTTTTTAATTATCAAAATCGACTCAGAAAATTACAAAAAAATTATCTTATCATATTATTGTCATTACTAACCTAAAACTTTTCTCCTCATTCAAAAATCATGTTTTTACTAACATTTTTCCTCTTATGCAATTTTCTCGTATTTTCCGATTATGTATCTGTTCACAGGTTGTAACGTTTCAGACAATTTTCTTTCGTTTTTCTTTTCAATTATGTAATTGCCTATGGGATGTAATAGTTTAATTAGGACTTTTATTTTCCGCACTCTTATTATGTAACTGCCCCAAAGCCATGTAATAGCGTAGGACTTTATCTTTCCGCACTTTACATTTCCGCAATTTACTTTCTGCACCCTATAAACTGTTAGTAATTAGGTGTGTATGGCAAGATACAATTGGACGTAGATCACTCATAATGCCAAGATAAAAATATATGAAACCAACACACTTTTTCACACGTGCACCCCTTAGGGTAATACTCTCTCGTTGCCTTTACGAATACAAATGGTCAAGTCCCTCGAACATAGAGGTATCCTAGCACCATTGCCTTCAAAACAAATCATCATAGTCCCTTCGATACAAAGATCATACACCCACGATATCGCCTACGAATACATGATCTTGACCCTCGATCGTCGCCTACGAAAAATAATGATAGTCCCTTCGAATGTGCTAGGATACTCCTACAAGTTGCCTTCTATGACCATCCGATGTCCCTTCGAATGTCCCGTTTACATCCAACGAATAGGGTTACCTACCAACTAATGGTATGGATAGCAATATTCTAAAGGAACGTAAAACAACATGAAAACGACTATTCTGAGTAGGTAATAAGACTTTTAGTTTCTTGCTCTATCAAAATACTTTTCACACCTCACACTTTTGTCAAAGTTTAAACTCTTTTCAAAACAAAACATTTCCGAACACTTTGTATACATTCCTACATGAATCATTACAAAGTCAAAGCGAAATGTCTTTTCAAAATATTTTTGTCAAACACACAGAAAGCACAATTTTAAAATGATCTAAGAGCAACTAAGAGCCCGTAGATAACTACGGATGAAAAGGGGTGCTAATAGTAACGAAGGTCTTTTCATAACCTTCTCCCTTACTCAGAATGTAACGAAGGTCTTTTCCTGTTCTTTTCACCTTCCCTTAATTGGATAAAAGAAAAGTCGGTGGCGACTCTTGCTATCCGCACATTTGCGATACAAAAACCTCAAAGTCAGTTCACCGTATTACATCAGAGAAGTCAAACTTGAGAGATTGGTATTTGTTGATTGGTTGATAAGCCAAGTGATCGACGAGAATGCTTCCTTTGACCGCTTTTTGGGCGCGGTACTCGATGTCATATTCAGATAATAGCATCTGTCAATCGGGAAATTCTCCCTGTTAAGGCATGCTTTTCAAAGACGTACTTGATTGGATCCATTTTGGAGATTAACCAAGTCTTGTGGTTGATCATGTACTGGCGGAGATGTTTTGAAGCCCATACCAAAGCACAACAGGTTTTCTCGAGCATAGAGTAACGAGTTTCACAATATGTGGACTTTTTACTCAAGTAATAGATGGCATGCTCCTTCTTACCAGTTTCATCTTGTTGTCCAAGCACGTAGCCCATAGAATCTTCTAACACGGTAAGGTACGTGATTAGAGGTCTTCCTTCTATTGGAGGAATCAATATTGGAGGTTCTGACAAGTATTCCTTGATACTGTCAAACGCTTTTTGACAATCTTCTGTCCATACAACCTCTTGATTTTTGCAGAGAAGCTTGAATATTGGTCCACAAGTAGCAATCATTTGGGAGATAAATCTGGAGATATAATTCAACCGTCCAAGAAATCCTCTTACGTTCTTTTCTGTTTGTGGCGCAGGCATTTCTTGAATAACTTTGACTTTGTCGGGATTAACTTCAATACCACTTTGGCTAACAATGAAACCTAGGAGCTTTCCAGATCTCGCCCCAAAGGTGCATTTGTTAGGATTCAAGCGAAGCTGATATTTCCTCAATCGTTGAAACAACTTCAAAATATATTCTATATGTTCTTCTTCAGTGTTAGACTTTGCTATCATGTTGTCCACGTAGACTTCAATCTCCCTTTGCATCATGTCATGAAAGAGAGTAGTCATTTCCCTTTGGTAAGTTGCTCCTGCATTCTTTAATCCAAACGGCATTACTTTGTAGCAAAATGTGTCCCATGGCGTGATAAAAGATGTCTTCTCCATGTCTTCGGGAGCCATCCTGATCTGATTGTAACCAAAGAAACCGTCCATGAAGGAAAAGACATTGAACTTAGCAGTGTTATCAACAAGCATGTCAATATGTGGTAATGGGAAATTGTCTTTTGGACTAGCTTTGTTCAAGTCCTGGTAATCAACACACATCCTGACCTTTCCATCTTTCTTTGGAACAAACACTATATCGGCTAACCATTAAGGATATTTGGAGGTGACAAAAAAACCTGTCGTAGAGTTGTTTTTAAACCTATTTTTTGATCTTATCAACCATGTCTGGGTGAGTCCTCCTTAGTCTTTGCTTACTTGGCGGACATTCTGGCTTTAGTGGCAAGTGGTGATCTACGATGTTGGTGTCCAACCCTGACATATCCTGGTAGGACCAAACAAACACATCGACGTATTCTTTGAGAAGATCTATTAGTTAGCTCTTGACATCATCATCGAGTAGAGCTCCGATGCTCACTTCTTTTATGTTTTCCTCAGGACCCAAGTTGATTGTTTCTAAAGAATCTTCGTGAGGCTGAATGGATCTTTCCTCATGCTTAAGTAGTCGGGAAATCTCATCAGGGATCCCTTCTTCTTCCTCTTCTTCGGCTTCAAACACAAGGAATTCAAAGTTGGGAGAGGGCAAAGGGTTATTGCATTCAATGGATTTATTTATTTTTAATCTGCACATATGATTTATGTTTTTTTTTTAGAAAAAAGAAAATGCAAAAGTGTATGCAGATTATTTTGAATTTTTTTGTTTTTATTGGGTTTTTTAGGATTGCCATTTCCAGAAAAAAAAACAAAAAACGAAAAAAACAAAAAACAAACACAAAATGTGGGAACCAAAACAACTCTTTATTTATGATTCACATATGAAACAAGGCCCTAAACACAATCTCTTTGTCTTGGGCGAGACAAAGAGAAAAACATTTAAAAGTTGGCCATATTAAACATCTTTCTGCCTTGGGCTGGGCGAGAGTTCAAAATAAAAACAAGATGATTACTTTGAATGGTGAACAATAGTCGGAGCCTCAACAGCTTTCTAATAGTGATGAACTCTTTGGTAGACTATGTATTCCAGAAGTTTTCCCTTATGATCTTCTTCAATGATGACATTGACCGTTGGTCGAGCAAGATTTGAAGGCTCTGGTTTGTTAACCTTGTCCTGTGTACTGCTGAGGTGATTTTCCTCTGCTTGTTCGACAAGTCGAGGAGTATAAAATGAAGTACATGTGTCTTCAGGCGACATGTATTCTGGACTTTTAGGATGTAATTCCCAATCTTCTGGATGAAGAGACTTGTTATCAGAGACATTTTCCAAGTCATTTTTGGGACAATCTTCCCAATCATCTTCGAAAAATGCATTTATCTAGGAATAAACAAATTCAGGTTCAAGAACCTTGTTAGGTGTATTAAAGCAAAGATCTTCAGTCGTGATCTCGAATGGATGATGAGATTGAGAGGGCATGCAGGCCTCTTCTGGTTGACTGAGATATTCAATAGGATCTTCCCATCTAGTTGGTTGGATGTCTTCAATTGAAATTCTTGAACTTTCAGGGGCGGTATATTTTACCATGAAGTCAAATTTTCCACTTGGCTGCCCCAAGGTATCCCAAACCTCAGATGGATAGGTGGGATTTCTTCTTTACCATCTTGCTGGAACATTCCTTCGAACTTATCTGAAGGAGGATAGAACGGTGTATACGGTTCTTCCTGAGATATGTGTCCAGAGTCATTGAGATAAGACTTCAATTCATCATAACCAGAGAGATTTTCTATAATGCCTTCTTCAATAAGGACATTGATCTCTTGAGGAACATGGTTAAGGAAACCTCCGCTTTGGAACACTTCTTTGATCGGACGAAGAGTTTCATATTTCTCAGTGGCTTTTGAAAGTACTGGAGTAAATCCGAGTCCCGTTTTGGTTTTGTTGTTGACAGGAATCACAACTTGTCCCCAACCGGCGACAATATCGTCTTTCACTATCTACG
This sequence comes from Vicia sativa, assembly GCA_021764765.1. Lineage (NCBI taxonomy): Eukaryota > Viridiplantae > Streptophyta > Magnoliopsida > Fabales > Fabaceae > Vicia > Vicia sativa. The sequence continues at coordinate 238,265,547 of CM038795.1, forward strand.
ATGCTTCTTTGTAAGAGGAGATAAATGACCTATTTTTCTTTGTAGATTCATCTTCTAACGAGACACCTTGGAATGGTGTTCCTTATACATCGTCAGCAGTTATGAAAGAGAAAGTGGATAAGTGGCTTACCAACAAGGCTTACTCCCCACTTATGGTTACCAACTTTCCATTTGTTACGAACTTCAATTTTTGGTGGAGCGTAGATGTTACTGCTTCAGCTTCATGTATCCATGGTCAACCTAGAAAACAACTGTAGGCATCTTTAACATCCATAACCTGGAAGGTGACATGAAAAGTATGCGGACCAATTGTCATCGGGAGGTCGATTTCTCCAATAACAGACTTTCTTGATCCATCAAAAGCTTTGACTACTACACCACTGAATTTCATAGGTGTTCCTTTGTAAGACAAATGAGCGAAAGTATTTTTCGGCATTACGTTTAAGGAAGAGCCAGTGTCCACTAACACATTTGACAAAGAGCCTGATTGACAGTTCATAGAGATATGCAGAGCGAAATTGTGGTCCCTACCCTCTTCAGGGAGTTCTTCATCACTAAAGCTCAGATTGTTGCAAGTTGTTATGTTGGCTACGATTCCACCAAATTGATCGGTAGTTACATCGTGGTGTACAAAGGCTTGATCCAAAACTCTCAACAGAGCCTCTCGATGGGGTTCAGAATTTAAAAGCAAAGAGAATATTGAGATTTTGGAAGGAGTTTGCATCAGTTGATCCACAACTTTGTACCCACTCTTCTTGATTAGCTTTAGAATTTCATCAAAGTATGGATTGATATTGGTTCCATCAGACAGACCAATGTTTAAGTCTGGATTACCAACAGGAATTCCTACAGGATTCACAACGGGTACATCGACAGGATTTTGCCTATGTACATGAGCAATAGGCTTCTTTGGTGGCAACGGGGTATGTACACGCCCACTCCTAGTTACTCGACTTACTTCGGCGATGTTAACTACGGATGAAAGAGTAGGTATGGGTACTTCTTTCCCATTTTCCATCATTGTTGCATTGTATTGGAAGGGAACTGCTTTGTCAGAGTCATAAGGAACAGGTCCAGGTACACAGATGATCAAAGGAGAAACAGGAACCCTTGGATTTTTGTAGGTAATTCATATGCGCTCAAGCATGTTGAAATAAGGAATGATGACGTTTACTTCAGGAGTTACCGAGTTGATATCTGAGACTAAATGCTTATGCGGATAACATTCTATCATATTCACTTCATTATCATTCCTATTTCTGAGGATTCAAATGTATCCACTATCCATTAATCATTGAAGATCTGTTTTCATAGTAGAACACCCACGAGAATCTCTAGAACAAATTCTACAAGATTCATAGTTGTGTCGAGAAAAACCACCCATTACGCAGAATGTGGCATGCATATCTACTAGATCTTCTCTTACCAAGTTTATGTCGAAGACTTGATATTGGCCAGGACATCCATACACCATGTTCACGGCGTGCCCTCCATAATTAGGCAACGAATTAAATTGTACGTTTGGATTCATATCTCTAAAAGAAAGAAGGTTAGCTCTAACCAGTCTTTGGACTTCAGCTTTCAAAGCTATGAAATGTTCGAGGTCATGGCCAGGTGCCCCTTGGTGAAAAGGACAAGACACATCATCTTTGTACCACCAAGGTAACTTAGCAGGCACTGGCAGTGGTGCTCTAGTTTGAACAAGATTCCTCTTGATTAAAGCAGGATATAATTTCGTCTAAGACATCAGAATTAGGTCAAACTGTAAAATTCTAGGAGCACGATTTTGATTATTGTTGAATGACTGAGTCTTTTGTCGAGGCTATTGATTCTGTTGTTAAAATTGTGGGGAAAATCTCACTTTTGAAGTTGAACTAACAACTGGTGCGACAGGGGCTACTAATTGTCGGTGATTAACGTTTCTTCTTCATCTCCCTTGGGATACCATTCCAACATCTTGTTCTTTCTTCTTTGGGAAACCACTTCCAAATTTCTTGGTTTCACTTGAAGATCCAACTTCTTTGGTTAAACGTCCTGCTTGAACTCCTTCTTCCAATCGCATGCCCATGTTTACCATTCCGGTGAAATCATTTGGAGCACTGGTGATCATTCGTTCGTAGTAGTAAGTTCCAAGAGTATTCAAGAAGATCTTGGTCATCTCTTTCTCTTCCAATGGTGGATTGATTTGGGCACCAATCCCTCCATCGTTGGGCATACTCTTTGAAAGTCTCTTTATCCTTTTGAGACATTTCTCTGAGTTGGTCTCGATCTGGAGCCATGTCCAAGTTGTACTTATATTGTCGAACAAAAGCTTCGCCTAGGTCGTTGAAGGTTCGAATGTTATCACTATCTAACCCCATGTACCACTTTAGAGCGGTGCTAGTAAGGCTATCTTGAAAGTAGTGAATGAGAAATTGATGATTATCATTGTGAGTAGACATATTCCTAGCATACATCACAATATGACTTTGTGGGCAAGAGTTACCTTTGTATTTCTCGAAGTTGGGGACTTTGAACTTGGCTGGTATTCTCACACTGGGAACCAGACACAGATCGTGGGAATTTTTCCGAAACAAATCCTTTCTAGGGATTGTTTTGATCTTTAATTGCATCTTGTTAAATTGTTCTTGGAGATCTTCCATTAAACCATGAGGATGCGTGTTGTATAGATCGTGATAAACTTTGTTGTTCACGTAAGGAATAGTGTGAACCACAGGAAAAGAATTTGTCATAATTGGTTGAGAAACCGACATAGTGACTTGAGGAAAGGTTACTCCAGATTGCGAAGTGAACGCTAGATTTTGCAAAGTAGGAACCTCAGTTGTGGTTATCGGTACTTCAAAATTATTTTTGATGAAAACTTACGCCGAAGTTGAAAGGAATTCCCTAAGGGTAACCCCTGGCATAGTGAAAAGTGGATTACTAACTATGACAACAGAAACTAGAATAGTAGTGATTTCTGAAATCATTGTTGCTTGAACTTAACTGTTAGGTAGTGGTTGCTGATTATGCGCAACTATCAACAAGCTCACCAAAGAATTGAGTCTTTCCACTTCCTCTTGAAGTGTGGTTACTATACCACGAATCTCAATATTCTCTTTTTCGAAATCTTCCATTGCTTTCTTTCTATTTGCACGAGTATTGTTTCTGCGAGCTGATTGGAACGCAATCGAGAAACTCTAAGACGCGACAGCTTGACGATCTCGGGAGAAAATTCCAAAAGATAAGACTCTAGCTAACAAACTCGTAATGCAAGATGATGCATGATTATGAAATGCAAAAGAGAAGAAATGATTTTTTCCAAAGAATTTATTAAAAGAGAAATTTATTGCAAACATTTGAACATAAAACTCTCATTTTATTGATAGATTTGAGAAAAGATTACAACAAGTTTTTTTTGGAGCATAGCTCTTACAACAACAAAGCAAATGATAAATAAAAGCTAAACTATACAAATTAAACGTCTTCGTCAGATGAAGAACTAAATGCTTGATGCAACTTCAACTTTAGGATCTCTTAACCATAATAAGCTTTCAATTCAGCTTTCGCGACTTTTAGCTTGTTAAAAACATTCTTCCACTCGTCGAGAGCAGGAGTGCCATTTGTCAATTCTTCAATCTTTATTTTTCTTTCTCTGATGTATTTCTTGATTGCATCATCTTTTCGATGGATTTTCTCATATTTCTCCATGAGCCATCCATCTTGAAAGTAGAGCATTTTTTCACGATCTTTGACCTGTTTCTTAAGCTTTACATTTTTAAAGTCAGCCTTAAGAAATTTGTCTTCCCAAGCATCTTTCTCTAGCCTTATCTTAGCCAAAGCTCCTTGGTATTCTCCTATAGTCTCAATGGGAATGGTGGTCGATTTAGATACCACTAGGAACATGGGTTCTTTATAAGAATAAGGCATTCGGAATTTCTTCACTTTTTTCTTTACCCAACAAGTGTAGATTTCCATGGCAACACAATTCCTTAACTCACCTTTTTCTTTCCTTTGAATATGGTGCTAAGCTCTTATCATTCTGGCTTTACAACCTTGGGAATCTTCCCCTTCATGATAAAAGTAGCCCTCTAGTGTAAGACCAAGGGGTATACTCGAGTTTGCATACCGAAGTTGATGTCTTACCAAGAATAGGTTGTAGTTAATTCCTCCTTTTGTACCAATGAGAGGTACGTTCACAAACTCTCCACAACTTTCAATGATTTCCATCTCATTGTAGGGCAAGGTATACCAATGAATATCGTCATTAGTAAGAGACATGAGTCTTCGAGGCCAACGCCAACCAATTTTGTTTTCTTTGAAGATCGGAGACTTAGGTAAGTGTGAAATATTCCATTTAAACAACAAAGGTACATAACACACAATAATTCCATCTCACTGACGATTCCTATGATGAATTGAGAAATACGTATCACCAATCAAAGTGGGAACATGATTTCCAATCAAAAATATCCTTACGGCTTTGATATCAACAAAGTCTTTGACGTTAGGAAACAAAACCAACCCATAAATAAGCATATCTAGAATTGCTTTAAAAGCTACCATGTTATCGGCTTCGGCAAAACTAAAAGCTTTCTCCATTAGAAACTTTGAAGTTAGTCCTAAGAGATTTCCTTTAGTAGTCAAGTTTTTTGTCTATCTCAGATTTCCTTAAATGAGTCATAGCTGCAATGACTTGTGGCTTCGAAATAGCTTCTAAACCATTGAAAGATACTTTATCAGACACTAGGATACCTAAAAGATTTGCGTACTATTCCAAAGAAGGCATCAACTGATAATCAGGGAAAGTGAAAAAATAATAGACTGGATCGTAAAACTGAACCAAAGTTTTAAGAAGTCCTTCATCAACGTTAGTGTTCAAGATAATGAAAAGAGTTCCACAGTGTTCTCTGAAATCCGAGGGATCTTCTACCAACGATGCTAACTCTTTTAACTTTTTCACATCAGGAAATCTAAAACCGTATCTCTTGGTATTTCTTCTTCTTACATCCATCCCTCTAACCAAAAATGTTTTCAAAGAAAAATTCTCTAAATTCTATGGGAAATTTTTAATGGAAAGAAAATGAGAAATTTAGGTTTTTGAATGAAAGAATGCATGAATGCCACAAAGATACAAACATGGTTAGTGGTTATACACACGTTCAAGCATTTGAAGTCACGAGCATGAGGCCAACAATAAGAACCAAACGTGGGTAAGTTCTATGGGTTTAATCACCTGTAAAACATGTTCTACTGATAATACAGGGTATACGCTTCTCTTTGAAATATTATTGGTTTAAAAAACTAACTCGTAGTCCAATAATATTTTTCAAGAGAAACTCGCTTGATCGTAGTCTCACATGACAACAAATCCAAGTCTATTCCAACTCAGCTTTACTGATTCGCTTGAAAAGCAAAAATGTCTTCGCAAATAACTTGCTAAACACAATTACCCCTAAGAAAACCTCCACTTAGCGAGGCATCTCAAATTAACTTATTAAGGACTGAGACTCCTCGTAAGTTAATAGGACTATACCCCCACCTAATTCTTAAAATGTTTCTTTAATCCGGGTTAGGATTTTTTCCATCAGATGAAATCGCGAGTAACGGAACAAAAAACGCAATAAAGAAAAACAAACATATGCACAAATGAAGTTTAGCCCTTTTTTTCTTTTTTAGAAACAAATAAAAGCTTGGAGCTCCCCAGCAGAGTCGTCATTTTTCTGTTTATAGTAAAAAGTGACGAACGAGGGAATCGAATCGGAATTCGAACCTCCGGCTCAAAAAGATTTACTCTTTTGATTTTTTGTTTAAAAGATGCCACGAGCACTAAGCTTTATTATTTCCAAACAAGAAAGTAAAGGAAAAGGGGAAAGGAAAAACCCTAAATAAGATATGCGATGCGACTAGCGTGAACTAAATGCAATGCATTGGGGAGAGACCATAAGTAGACTGGCTATATAAAGGGAAGGTATTATCATCCTATATATTTATAGTTTTCTATAGAATTTTTTTTTCATTTTTGGGTGTTTTATTTGCTATGATATTTTGGGAAAGTTTCTCCTTTGGGATTTAGGAAAGGTAGGTTAGGCAGAAACCTAAGTTTGTTTATTATTATTATGCTCGCAAGGATCATTGGGATCCTCTACATACATATCCCCTAGTGGGAATCAGAGCATTTGTAGCTCGGATCTAAGGGAACTAAGGTTTGTTTGGTTTTAGGGAGAAAGAAGTATGCTCGCCAAGGGTGAGACATCGTGCCTACGTATTCTCAAAAGGAGGTTGAGAAAGTCAGAGAATCGTAGTTCCCACTTATGTGCTAGTGGAAGCAAAGATATTAAGAGACAATGACAAGTGTCATCTTAATGAAAAATTTATCTAATCTATTTCATCACATACATTTTTGAAAATTTGATTGTTTACATATTTCATTGTAAGCATTGGGTGTTTTTCTTGAGTGTACAAGTGTTACCACTTAAAAGTTAAGAAATATGTTTGAAAAACGTTGAATCTTTTATTGTAAGCATTGGGAGTTTTGCTTGAGTGTACAACCATTGCCACTTACTGTTAAGAAATATGTTTTGTTTGAAAAAGTGTTTGTTTTGAAAAATGTTTGATTTTTATGTAATGTTATAGATGAATACTTCTTCCATAGAGATGATGCATGTCTTATCTCTAAGGAGATATTTTTTATTATTGATTAGGGGAATGCTTTTAAGAAGCCTGTGGGTCCTTGTATTTTAAGCCCGAGAGGAGGCTATCCGAGGGACATCGAGGGTCCTTGTATTGTGAGCCCAAGAGGAGGATTTCTGAGGGACATCGAGGGTCTTTGTATTGGGAGCCCAAGAGTAGGCTATAGGGTATGGCTGGCTTGGATTTACGAGTGAGTTCACTAGGAAACCATACTCTTAGGGTTCTATCCTAGCGAAGCTGATTCTTTATATTGGAAGCCCAATAAGAAGATGTTAGAGATTTCCATATCTCTTTCTTGTATGAGGCCCAAGAGAAGGCTAAACTCAATGAGGGAGTTCTTTTGTACGAAGCCCAAGAGGAGGCTAACTCAACAGGGAGTTCTTTTGTACGAAGCCCAAGAGGAGGCTAACTCAACAAGTGAGTTCTTTTGTACGAAGCCCGAGAGGAGGCTGTGGGGAACCTAGTTGTTATACTAGTTGTAATGACATAAATAAACATGAACAAGTATATAAACAAGTATAAATCTGAAAAAGTGTTTGTATGTTTGTGAGTGTGTGTGTGTGTGTGTGTGTGCATTCATAGGAGTTTATGAAGGAAATCTATAAACAAGTATATAAAATAAGCAAATAAAGCTAGTGTAACTTGGATATATACAAAGAAGTTTATGATAGAAATATATAAACAAGTGTTTAAAACAAGCGGATAAGCTAGTATACTTGGATATATACAAGGGAGTGAGACTTACACCTTAAGGGAGGCCCATTGGGAATCATGCTCCTCCTAATACCAACGGAATTGGTGTATAAACAAGCGGAATAAAACTAGCGAACGATACTAGTTTATACTTGAATATTTGCACACAAAAATTGAATATGTACAAGGAATTGAACATGTACACAAAATGGTGGATATGTACAAGGAAACTAAGTATGTACATAGGAGGGTTGGGACTAACACTGTAAGGGAAGCCCATGATCAATTTGATTTTGAATTCGAAATATTTTCGAGGAAAAAACCTAGTTCGGTTTGTATTTTCAAAGATTTAATCGAATCGATCATGGAAAAGAGGTGCGTAAGTCAATTAAAATGTTTTTTTGAAAGTTTTGAAAAGGTTTGAAACGTGAAAGGTATTCACAAGAAGTTTTGGAAAATATTAGGTTTGAAAAATCAAGAAGAAAATATTTTTGAAAGTACTTCAAAATACTTAAAAACTTCTATTTTAAACCTAATGAAAAATATATCAAAAGAAGATATTTTTTGTAATTTTTTGACATAATCATAAAATAGATATATTAAATGACAAGTGTGCAAAAAATCATCTCAAAATGAGTAGTTTTGATTGGTTTCTGAAAATGTTGAAGTTTGATAGAAAATGTGTAAAACACAAGTGGTAAAAATTTGTTTTGGTCCTAAGGAGTGTTGAACTCAGGACCTTGCACTCAAAGGTGAAAAGATTAACCACTGGGCCACATGAGTGGCTTGTTGTTTACACGCTTCCATTTGATTTTATTTGAAAACAAGTTTGGAAAATGGTTTGAAAAATAGTTGAAAAGGGAAGAAAAGTGAAAATAAAAAGGTCTCAGGGGGATTCGAACCCTGGACCCATGGCATGGTAAGTGACTTAAGAGCGCGCTGGCTACCACTGGGGTGGCTGTTTCATCTGGTCACTTAACAAAAACAATTAAATATAAAATAAACTGAAAATTTGTATTTTTAAGGAAATTAGAAAACGTGCGCATGAAACTTCTTCTTCAACCTTAAGCTATGATTCCTAACTTCCTCAGTTTTTGATGAAATTGGATGGTATAAAAATGAAACTTGCTCGATTTTTACCCAGGAACATGATGGTATCATTTAATTTTATTTATTTTAAGTGTATGATGACTAAATTCGAAGAAATAAGATGAACCCTAATTATGAAAATTGATCATGAAATCTTGTAGGTGCAACAATTCAAGCAATTGATTGAGGGTTTATGATCCTCATAAGTGCACAAACATGATAGCATGGCAATTTTTGAACTGCAATGCAGAAATCATAGAATTTGAAGTTTGAATTACTTACCTCTATGACCAGAAATTGAATTCTCAGTTAGAGTGTTTCCATAGGTTGTTTGATGATTTGTATAGTTTCACTGGACCTCAAGCAACATGTTGGAATGCTCATCTTTCTTTGAAATGGTCTGTAACTTCCTACCCAAGTCCAACTGAAGCACGACTAGTTTGATGATGAAGATGATGATTCTGAAGTTATAGAGATGCTCTGAGGGTTTGGATCATCTCCATGGAGTGTATGAATGATGTATTAAGTGAAAGATTTGAGTTTGCACGAGTGGAATGAAAGTTTGAAGGTTGAGGCTCAAAATGCAAGTTTATGGATTTTGGAGCATGATTCTGAGTTTTCGCTGTTTTTGTGATGGCTTGATGATTCTAACAATTTCCTAAGGGTATTTGGAGAGTGTTTGAAACTTGATATTGCTCAGAAATTGCAAGTTTTTGGAGATTTGCAAATTCTCACATTTTTTAACTTTGAAACTTGGAAAAGAAGAAAGAAGTGAGAAAGCAAGTTTATGACTGCTTTAGTATGATTTCCAAATGAGGAAAGGCCTTTATTTATATGCCAAGATGTTTGACAAGCAAGGAAAGGATAGGACTGATGATTTGTGAAAGTTGTCTTAAGTGGTAAAAATGGAGTCTTTCCATTTAATGCACATGGTTAAAAATTCAAACCATGGTTAATTCACTCAAGTGATCTTATCTTCCTCTCAATCATTTCCTTTGGATATTTTTGAGATAAAACCTATCCTTAATGGTGACAAGGCTTCTAGAAGAGAAAGTTTGCAAAAAATGACTTAAAAACTTGAAAAGTGACTTGTAAATTATGGTTATGGACCTCTTAGTTTCAATTCAAAACCCTAGCTACACAAAAGTGTTTTGCAAGTTATTGGACATTTTGGAAAGCTTGGAACAAGTTCTACAACTTTCAAGTTGAAATGTTTTCTTGAATCAAAATGGATCTAGGTGAAAAATGGCCATGAAAAAGTGATAAAAACACTTGAAAAATTTTCTAAGTGTTAGAAAATTTTCTAGGTGTTAGAAAATTTTCAAGTTTTGACTTTTTGTTGACTTTTTCACACATTTTGCCTTTTTATGATCGTATGGATAATTTGAAATGCTTTGATGATTGAAAAAATTTGAACTTTTAAAGTTGACCAAAAGTAAAAGTCTGACTGATCTGAACAGTTGACTTTTTGTTAGATGATTTAGGATTTCTCGGATGATCAACCATGGCTTTTGAGATGTTTTGAATCAAGAAATTAGGTCAAGATATTGAATTGATGATTTTGAGATCATTCTCCAAGCAATTAGGTCATTCATTAAGCAAAAAGTCAATAATACACCATCCTCAATCAAAACCCTAATTTGGCCGATTCAAAATAGATCTTGAGGAAATAATGAGAAATTGAAGATCAAATGTTGATGATTGATGAAGATAGATCTTTAGAGGTGAGTGGAGACTCAAACCCTAATTTAATCATATCTTGAACTGATGAAAGATTTTGATTAAAACCCTAATTTGGCTCAAGGAGCGCACACAAACTAACTTGTTCTAAAATTTGTTAGTTATGCAATGATGCATATATGAACGATATGAGATGGTATCTTAGGTCAAAATTGGGGTATGACAGTATTGTTCTCTTCGAACCATCAAAAGCTCTTACAACTATGTCACTGAGTTTCATGACCACTTCTTCAACATCAAATCTGTCTAGAGCATTTTTTTTGCAAGACATTCAAAGCAGAGCCAGTATCTACCAACACATGAGACAACATAGTTCCTTTACACTCCATAGATACATGTAAGTCTTTGTTATGCTTCCTTCTCGTAGGATTTTGATCAGCATCAGAAAAGCCCAAACCATTGTCTGCGGTCAGGCTAGCAATACAACTTTCAAATTGGTCAGCAGAAGTTTCTTGCGGCACGTGAGCATTCTTCAGGAATTTTACCAAGGCTTTAGCATGATCCTCAAAGCACAACAACAGAGCTAGCATGGAAATCATGGCGGATTTTGTCCCAACTTCTCCAAGACATTGTAATCGCTTTTCTTAATAATCTTTAGGGTTTCCTCCATCTCTTTCTTGGAGGTACCTTCAGCAACTTCCTTTGGTACTTCTGTCTGATCAGGTTGGATCACTTTCTCTTTGCCCCGATCCTCTGTAGTTGGCTCAATAACAGGAATGTGGATTGGTGAAGTAGTGTCTTTTGGAGGAGAGATAGCTGGAGAAAACACTCTTCTGGTTCTGGTTACTTTGCTTGATCTATTAATATTGTCGACATCAAGCTTAGCAACTTCAATAGTACTATCTTCAATGGCCAATGTCTCTTGTTTGACACCATGGTAGTAAACTTCGGCTCCATAATTCCAAGATATAGCTTTGTCAGAGGAACATGGAACTGGTCTGGGTGATGTGATAATCAAAGGAGCCACTCTAGGTGTGGGAGCAATCTTCACTGGTCTGGTAGAGTTCATTCTTATTGTATTTATGTCAGCATATTCTTCAGGATAGTCATCATCTCCCATCCGGTTGCTTTGATGTCTTCAATCGCAATATTGGAGCTTTCGGGGGCGGTATATTTCACCATGAAATCAAATTTCTCACTTGGTTTCCCCAAGGTATCCCAGACTTCTAGTATGACTTCTTCTATGTTTACATCTTCAATTTTTCAGGTTTTTGGAAACATCCTCGCACAAACTCTCTAAAAATGGAGCTTTCATGAATAACACTTTTCGGTTGTCCATTAGACGCTGAATACCTCTCTTCAACTAGACATAACAATTGGGTTCAGATGCACAATATTGGCAGTTGTTGAAACATCCTGGAAATAAATCGGCTCGCAATAGATTGTTCTTGACAGTCATCAAGGGAGTGGTCAACTCACTCATAGCAAAGACAAAAGAGTCATCATCAATGGCGTTGGTACTCTTTCCATGATCAGGCATTGGTGCGTTGATCACATTCGGGGTTTCGACAGGAGGGTCGAATTCAATCTCTTGAGCTTCAATCATGTCTTGAATCTTGTTCTCCAGGGCCCAACATTTGTTGGTGTCATGTCCAGGGCTATAGGAGTGGTATGCACACCTTGCATTGGGATTGTACTTTGGAGAAGATGTGTTAACATGTTGAGGTGGATCCCTCAAAGTAATCAGTTCTGCCTTCAACATGTGTTGCAATGCTTGAGACAACGACATGTTAATCTTCGTGAATTATCTTCTTGGCACGTTTTGTCTATGCGTATTGTCTTGTTAAGGTTGCACTAACATGGGATTGGAGATCAGAATTGCCTCCACGGATTGATGGAGATCATTTTTATCACGGATCTTTTGGCCATGTACAACATTGGCTTCTTTCTTCCCACCAAAAGATCTCTTCGTGACACTTGAAGATGTCTCGACTTGAATCTTCCCACTCTTGATTCCGGAATCAATATGTTCTCCTATCAATATCAATTAAGTGAATCCGGCTGAAGAGTTCCCAATGAAATGATTAAAGAATGGACTTGTCAGCGTTCCCATGAACATGTCAACCAGTTCCCTATTAGACAAGGGTGGTTGGACTCTACTTGCTAGATCTCTCAATTTCTAAGCGTACTCTTTGAACTTCTCATCACGGCCCATAGACATACTTTGCAACTGCATACGGGTTGGTGCCAATTCAGTGTTGTACTGGTATTGTTTGTAGAAAGCATATGCCAAATCATTCTAGGTATGAATGTGAGTATTTTCCAACTGATAATACCACTCCAATTGTGCTCCAGACAAACTCTCTTGAAAGAAATGCATCCACAGCTTCTTATCAGCATAGTGTGGCTGAATCTTCTGAACATAGGATTTTAGATGAAGCTTCGGACAAGAAACACCATCATACTTAGCAAAAGTAAGAACTTTAAACTTACAAGGAATCACCACTCTAGTAACCAAGCTTAGATCATCAAAGTTCAACCGTGACATTTTCAGATTTTCCACATCATTTAGACGGTCTTCGAGTAGCTTATACTTCTCATCATCAGGAGGATACTACTCACTCATATAGTCTCCCTCTTCTTCTTCTTCAGACCCATGATGACTTCCTTCGTTGACCTAAACACTTCCTTCAGTTTCGTCGCTTTTTTCTGAGAACTCAAGTTGTCGGACAACCTTGACCAGACCTCTTAACCTTTTCCCCAGGTTGAGAATACCTGCGATCTTCTTCTTATTTTTATTGGTGATGAGCTCCTTCAGATATTTTTTTCCTTGGGCCAAGTTGGTGAACATCTCATGAAATTGAGCATTCTGAGCCTGAAGATCTTTGACAGTTTGTTCGAGAGCCATTTCTGCTAAAATAACCAGCGTGTGGATAAGAAAATTGGTCTTCATAGTACCTGTTATGAAATGATATGCAATGTTATGCAATATTTTCAAGGACCTTATGAATTTAAATTTGGTAAACAAACAAGAACAAACTTTTCATTAATATGTTAGTAAATGCAAAAGAAAGTTCAAGCATGAAATAAAACTCCTAGCATTTACGCCTCCCACAGACGCTTCTTTTTGGTGTTGACATAGGTGTTAATGCTATGTTTCTCATGAAGTTGTTTCATCAACTCCGACACTCTTTTCACGCTTGCATAGCATTGAGCTTCGAAGGTATCTCTTTCTTCTTTAAGTTGAATCCAGGATCTCTTCAATTCTTCAAAATCGGTGGGCATGTTTGGATGGGAAATGATGTAAGACTCGTCGCATTCAACAACAATTCCATAACCACCGGTAGGATAGAGGTATATGGCATCATGATACTTTGAGCATGAGCTCGCACCCACTTGAGGTAGGGTTCCCAAGGAATGGGGTTTTTATGTCCCAAATTTTTGGTATCAGTTTTCTTCACCATGCCCCAAGTGTGTACAAATCTTCGGCGATAACCATGGAGATCGTTGTCGTAGTCAAACACAATGCCTTGGATTAGCATATCATGAGGACCGTCTCTTCGAGCATAACCAAACTATCGTAACACCAAGGAAGGATTATAAGTGATACCCCCTTATGCCAAGGAGTGGCACATTAGGGGATTTCCCACAGCTATCAATAAAAGTGATATCTTTTTTAGAGTAGAGACAACAACGGATATCTGATTGAGAGAGTGACATCAACCTTTGAGACCATTCAGACCTTATTCATTCTTCTTTACGGATCCGGGAAGGTGTGAAATAAACCACCTAGATAATAAAGGTATGTAACACATGCGAGTTCCTTGTCTTTTCATAGTACGAGTGTGAAGAGAATGCAGAATATCTCTAAGCAAGGTAGGCACAGGATTATGAGTGAGGAATATCTTGATGGTGTCCACGTCTATGAATTGATCCGGATTAGGAAATAACACCAAACCATAGATTAGCAAAGGAAAAACATATTCAAAAGCGTGGAAACTCGTAGCCTTTAGGAATTCTCGAGCCTTCTTTATCAGGAATTTAGCAAGCAAACTCTTAACTCCACTTCTCGTTTCCCAATTAGCTTCAATATTTGACCGCTATAGGTGTAAGGCTGCTGCGATGTCTTTAAACCTCGGCACTCTTTCTGAATCGGTGACAGGTATCTGATCAAGGATGGGTGTCCCAAGTAGATTAGAGAATTCTTCCATTGTAGGTACCAACTGATAGTCTGGGAAGGTAAAGCAGTGATGTTTCGAATCAAAGAACTGGAATACGACGCTCATCATATCTTCTTCAAAATCGGAGGCAACAAAGTCGAGTAGATAACCTTTTCTTTTGATGAACTGAGAGTGATCGGGAACTTTTAAAACTAACTCCTTGAGTTAAGAAGGTATTCCCACAAAGTTTATTCGGATAGTCTTCCTGGAATCCATAACCCTACAACACAAAGCAAAAATAAATCCCTAGGTCCTTGAAATGGTTAGAAATGTTATGATGTTATGATGTCATGATGTTATAATGTCATGTTTGAATAGAAAGCACAAGCAATTCACGCAATAGCCCTAGGTTTAAAGCTTGAATGAGGTATAGGTATCTACCCTTCACCGAAGTTTAAGTTTGTTAAACCCGTCCTACAATAGTATTCGGGTTCTAAGAATCTCATATCACGGATATTTCTCACAGGCTTTATTTCAGTACGGCTACCAAATGGTCGACGGAAACGTCCCGAAAGTAGAATCTCATTGAGCGTAGCATCGAGTATCAACCAACCTTGGTCTTCACCAAAGTCAACTATCTCACTACCTTCTAATGGCTAAGATGGGTTAAGTAGGGTTCTAAAAGTTTATCTAGTGTTTGATGACACCACACAAATGCCAAATATTTCCTCAACTAAACATGAGGAACATCAGGACATCCGATGTGTCGCACTAACCTTAGCCATCACTTTAACCGTTTCGGTCTATGCTGAACAGTAGCGATGATCTATTGCTACTTACTTAAGGAAACCTGGATCCAGGTGTAGGATCCCGCACAAGTAATAATACCCAAGCATACCTTTCAAAGTAAAGGAGACAATTCAAACAAGTAAAAGTGATTTAACGCCCTAAGGTAACCTCTCTTTGGGTGTTCTCACCAACAGAGTCGCCAATTCTATAACACGGTGGGAGAACTAACTTGTTTGTTTTGCGTTTTATCGCAAATGTTGCAGTTAGCAAGAGTCGCCACTGACTTTTCTTTTATCCAATAAAGGAAAGGTGAAAAGAATAGGAAAGACCTTTTATCGATTTTGAGTACGGGGGTAATTATGAAAAGGGAGGGTGTTAGCACCCTTTTCATCCGTAGTTATCTACGGGCTCTTAATTGCTTAGCTCACTTTTTAAACTTGCTTTTGTGTGTGTGTGATTTGTTTGAAAAATATTTTACTTTGACTTAGTAATGATTCTTGTATCAGTCCTCAAGAATGTATACGAAATGTTTGAAAATATTTGTTTGAAAATTTAACTTTGTAATGATTCTCGGATGAATGTATACAAAGTGTTTATTTGAAAGTATTTTTGAAAAGAGTGTGAGGTGTAAAAAATATATTGATTGAGCAAGCAATTAAGAGTTTATTACCCACTTAGAAGGTCGTTCTTGTTATTTTCCTTTTCCTTTAGGACAATGCTATCCATACCATTAGTTAGTAGGTAGCCCTATCCGTTTGGATGTGAAGGGATAGGCGTAAGGTCATCGTATGGTCATTGAAGAAAATATTGTAAGGATACCTTAGCAATTTGAAGGGACTATCATCATTTTTCGTAGGCAACATTGAGGGACCAGGTCATATATTCATAGGTAACATCGAGGGTCATCGAGGGACTATGATCTTTGTGATGATTTTCAACCGAGGGACTTTTGGTAATGATACCCCTACGTTCGAGGGGCATGACCATTTTTATTCATAAGGCAACAAGAGAGGATACCTTAAGGGTGTGAGTGTGCAAAGTGTGTTGATTCGGCTATTTTATCTTTGAATTAGGGTGATCTAAGTTTGATTTTATGTCTTTTCAGGAAAACCTAATTAGCATACATCTAGTAGTTAATATTTGTGGGAAAGTAAAAGTGCGCAAAGTAAATTTCCTACGCTATTACCTGACTTTGGCGGAAGTTACATAATAAGAGGTGCGGAAAAGTAAACGTGCGAGAAAAGTAAATCTACTCTATTACAAAAATAATCTTGCGACTTATACATCGATTTCTAGAATTTAAAATGCGAAATAAATAAAAGAAAATCAAAGTGAAAATGTTTTAAACCCTAATTACTAAGAGGAAAATATTTTTGGTGTTTTTGTGGTTGATTTTAATTGGGAAAAAATAGTTTAAGAGTTAATTATTGATTAATTAAACAAATAACTAAATTTAAAAAATTAAATAATTTTTTGTGTCAAAAATTAAATAAAGGTTTTTGAAACCTAAATCTAAAATCAAAATATTTTTTAAGGTTTTTTATGATAATTTAAAAATATTTGAAAAGAATTAAAATAAAAGGAATAAATTGAAGAAAAAAACAAAAAAATAGGTTAGTGAAAAAAAATTGAGGTAGCCACTGGGGATCGAACCCATGATCTCTAAGACCTCCTTTTGTTTTCGTCTTTATTGAAGCTTCCATGCTCATGTACACTTCTTTGGAAAAAGATGACTTTTTGTTGACTTTTCAAAGGACCTATAATGTCTTGATCCATATCTTTCAAATGAAGCATTTTTGGACAAACCTTGTGAGATACAAAGTTGTAGAGAATTTAATTCCCTTTAAAATTATATTTGGTGGAAAAATTTCTGATGAAGTATCTGAAAGTTATGCTTGGTCAAAGTTCTGTTGACTTTTCCCTTAAGAAACCCGAATTTAAAAACTTTTGACTTTTGATCATTCTTTGAATTTTCTTGATGAATCATGATCAACCCTTGATCAAATGATGAATGTGACTTCAAAATCTTGATGTTGACCAAAAATGATGTAGTTTGACTGTATGTTGACCATATTTGACGTTTTGTTCAATACAATTGATTTTCAACCATCTGAGCAATTGACTGAGCAAACTTGAGTTATGAGGGTTGAAACTTAACATGGGGATACTTTGAGACATATATAGAGACGTGATGTTTACTTGAGACATTATAACTCATCTTTTTCTTGAGAGAAGTAAAATCCTAGTTGTGGGTTGATTGCTTAGGAAAGGGCTTGTCTGATCAACCCTTGAGTAGTTCTTGAGTGTGGAGATGCATCTTGATCTCAAAATTAGGAGGGCAAATTTTGGGGTATAACACTCTTTCAATCTCAGTTATGGGATATTGATCTATACTCATCTTGAATTGGGGATTTGTTGGAGTCACAACAGGCTTTGAATTCGACATACCAAACTTGTTAAGAATCTTTCGTAGGTATGTCTCTTGAGATAAGCATAATTTTGAATGCTTTCTATCTCTTCGGATGTTGATCCCAAGAATCCGGGATACAGCTCCTAGATCCTTCATATCGAACTCCTTATTGAGTTCATCCTTCACCCTTGTTACGTCTTAAATATTGTTTCTTTCTATGAGAATATAATCCACATAAAAGCAACAAAATAACAAATGAATTATCAGGTGGAAATCTGAAGTAAACACAGTGGTCGAACTAACTTCTAATGAAACCTATGTGTGTCATGAACTTGTCGAATCTCCTATTCCACTATCGAGGAGATTTTTTAAGCCCATATAACGATATATTCAACTTGCACACATAATATTCCTTCCTCTTTTTGACATACCATTCAGGTTACCTCATCAGGACTGTTTCATCTAGATCACCATACAAGAACGGAGTCTTCACATCCATTTGTTCATGTTCAAGATGAATTGTGCCACCATGGCTAACAACATTCGAATGGACTTGTGCTTCACAACAGAAAAGAATACATCATTGAAGTCGACACCTTATTTCTGAGTGAAACCTTTTGCTGTCAATCTCGCCTTGTATCTTTTCGACGCTACTCCTTCGATTCTTTCCTTATTTGAAAATCCATTTACAGCTAACTAACCTGGCTCCAGCAGGTTTCTTGATTAGTTTCCAAGTGTTGTTATCACAAAGATATTTCATCTCATCATCCACGACCTTCAGCAATTCATTCTTATTTTGACTCCTCATAACTTCCTTATAGTCTCTAGGTTCTTCGTCTATAATCTCACTTGCAAAGAGTAAGGCATAAGCTATAAGATCTACATACCCAAGTCTTTGAGATGGCTTGATGACTCTTCTCGTTCTATCTCTTGCCAATAGGTAGTCATCGTCAATTTCCTCAACTTCCTCAACATCTTTTACTTCTTAGACTTCAAATGGGATACGCAATTCAACATCAACATGCTGCACCTCAACATGAATCTCTACATGTTCCAGCTCTTCGTTAGATATTTTTGCACTATGACCAACATCATCAGTTTTCTTGAAAGTCATTTCAACTTCATTAAAAACTACATATCGACTAGTGATAAACCTCATGTGACCTGGCTCTAGGCATCATAACCTATAAGCTTTGACTCTTTCAGGGTATCCTATGAACATGCATTTTGAAGCTCTAGGTTCGACCTTGTCTTGCCTAATGTGAGCATAGGCTACACAGCCAAATATTATCAATTTACTGATATCTAGTGGATGTCCCAACCAAACTTCTTCAAGTGTCTTCACATCTAATGTAGTCGAACGACATCTATTTATCATATATGTTTCTTTTGAAATATCCTCAACCCAAAACACCTTCTTTAACCCAACACTATTCAACATACATCTAACTCTCTCCAAAATAGTTTGATAAAACCTTTCACCTAAACCATTTTGTTGTGGATTACCTGCAATAGTTCTGTGACTTGCAATACCATAAGCAACACAAAAGTTGTCAAACGTCTCATTGCAAAATTCAAGGCCATTGTCGGTTCTCAACCTATTTACCTTTCTCACAGTCTGATTTTCCACTAGAGTCTTCCAACTTTTGAAATTCTCAAAAGTTTCATCCTTAGTCTTCTGGATGAATACCCATAACTTTCTAGAATAATCATCTATTATGGATAGATAACACCTTGCTCCTGAATGTGATGGACACCTTAGAGGCCCCAAATATCAGCATGAATCTAATCAAGGGATCCATGTGTTCTTTGTTTGCCTTTTTTGAACTTCACTCTGAAATACTTTCCAAGTACACGTGGTTCAGAAAACTTCAGCTTTTTGACTTTGTCTCCACCAAGCAAATTTTGTTTCCCAATTCGACTAGACCCATTTCACTGACATGGCCCAATCTCATGTGCCCGATTTTTGTCTTCGATAAAGGTTTCGTGGATGCAACATTTGTCCAACCACTTACAATTTCAGCCTCCAGGATATACAAGACTTGTTTCTTCACGTCTCTCAAGACTTCCTTTGACCCCTTCATGACTTTTAGAATATTTTTCTCTCCTTTGAAAACATATCCTTCTTGTCAAATTCACCAAGAGAAATCAAATTTCTCTTTAAATCAGGTACATACATGACTTCAGTCAACAAATTTATTAACTCATGGAGTTTGAATCTCACAGATCCAACACATACAATCTTATAAGCTTTGTTGTTTCCCAACAATACGGATCCACCATCTTGTTCACATAATTCCTCGAACAAACCTTTATTTTGAGTCATGTGTCAAGTGCACCCAAAATCCATAATCCACTCCTTCGAAGGGTTGCTGCTCAAAACCACAAGAACATCAGATGAGTCGAAACCATCTTGAACAATATATGTGTTATCTTTCAGGTGTTCATGACACATTTTTCTTGTATAACCCTCCTTCTTACAATGATAACATCGTATACCAGATGCTTCACCACTATAAGACTTCAAATGAATTTTACCCTTCTTCTTGTTGAACTTACCATCCTTTCGTAAGAATTTTCCTTTAACGGTAAAACATTCACCAACCGTCAAAGGTTTATGCTCCTTTGGTTCATTCAAATTCTTCGAATACAAGGTTGATTGAAGTTATTCAAAGATCAGGGACTCTCTTCTTTACAAGTGAGTTTCTTTGAAGTGAGCATGTGTTCTGGATAAAGCGCACAACAACAACAACAACAACATTTGATCTTTATCATCAATCTTAACATCAATATTTTCAAAATCAAGAATCAATTTGTTGAATATATCAAACTGTTCATATAACATTTTGTCTTCAATCATCTTGAATGAATACAAAACTTGCTTCACCATAAAATTCAATGTTGTCTTGAGGGATGACAAACATCTTCACCATAAAATCTAACATATAAAATAGATAGAAGAAAACATCCTTGTAAGAAATACACCACTCAATGTTGTCTTGAGGGATGACAAACATCTTCACCATAAAATCTAACATATAAAATAGATAGAAGAAAACATCCTTGTAAGAAATACACCACTCAAGAACTACAATAATTTAATTGTAATAATCTAATTTGTATATAAGGATACACTTTTTTTTTTAAAGTTATAGGTGTTGTGAAATATCAAAAAATATTCTTTTGTATTAGGTAACGTTTAAGGAAGAAAATCATGTGCTATTAGCTTAAATTTGTTGATTTTAATTACTTATCAAAGTTCGTTTTTTAGGGTACAATGCAAACTGGAAAGGGTATTTTTCCAGAACCATCTCATAGAAATTCATATATAAAAGTTAAACATTAGGTGCAAATATTACTGATCCAAAAGTTGAAAGATATAATTTCAACTCAAATGGTTCATCCAATTTTATAGATTTCCACACAAAAGGAGCAGTTAAAAAACTAATTACAATATTAACACTCATATAACTTCCTTACAAGATATAAATTTGATATATATTAGCATGGTGCAAATCTATCCATAAGCAAACATATTGTTGACTCAGATAAGGTTGTAGTCTCCTTTTGAGCTTCCCTTTTCACTTCTTCCTCTTCTTCAAAACCCTCTTTGGACTTGGTTTTGTTGGTCACAACAACTTTCTCTTTCAGCTTGGCTAGCTTCCCTATCCACACCTCTACCATGCCTGACATTTTACTCACTCTTACAAACTTAACAAAGAGAAGGTTCTCTTATGTTGAGTTTTTGTTTTTTTAAATGATGGTTGTGATAATAATAGAACTATATTATGTTATGGTTTATATAGAAATAGAAACTAGAAATAATGAGAATATTCATGTGGGAGAAAGCGAGTATGGAAGGAATATAAAAATGGGATATTCGTTACTAGTTCTTATTGGTTGCTTATTTATTAATTTTTCTATTGGTTGCTTCTTACCTTTTACATCATGTTCTCTTTTATTGGTTGATTATTACTTAGATTAATTATTTATAGTATTTGTAAGAAATATTTAGTGTCCTTCTAGAACAAAAATGGTGCTTTTTAATTATTCATATTAAACTTGATGAAAAATAAAAAAAAAATTTGTAGCAAAAGTTTAAGAAAATTAGTTTTTACAATAAAATTTAAAAAGTATATTCTTCTATTATTAAGATAGAGAAATAATTGTTTTCTTTAAGATGATTGATGTATTTTGTAATTTAGAAAGATCATTATAAAAAAACAAGAAAACTTTAGAAGATATTTATAAATAAGGACAAAGATACTAGTATGCAAGATATTTATGAAAAATTATTTTGTGCGAAGAAAGGTCTCTATAAAATTTATTTTTTAAATCTTAACATATTAATTCAATTAATAACACACTTAATAATTAACTATTTTTTCTATTTATATTTTAAGGAGATAAATAGACTTGGATCATGGACGGTCATTCAATAGTCATAGACAGCATATACTATCCACTTGTTTATTTAGATTTTTATAAGTTGTTTCTATTTTCTCTTATTCTAATCATCTTGACATAAAACGTGTCTTGAATTGAAAATTTTGGTTTAGTGGAAAGTGTCCATTGTGTTTAGGACGGTTCTAATATGAACAAGCTCTACAAAAGCAAAATCAAAAATGGTGAGGCACACTATATGAAAATTTTAAAATATTCTTTAAAAATTAAAAATATATTTTCGATACGTACCAATTTTTAAAATATTTGAATGAAACAAAAATATAAATATTTGGGTAAAAATCGAAATTATATTTCCGATTCTATATTAAATAAGAAAGTCATTAATTTTTTTTAATTTTGTAAATATATTGTAAGATATTTCAATATTACTCTTTTTAAAGTCACAATCAAAATCTCTTTTTTTAAATATCATAAATTAATCGTTATGATTTGAAGATGAAATATCTAGATTTAATCATGATTTGGTAATGGAATATCTAAAGTACAATTATTTAATTAACGTGTTTTTCAATTTATCATCATTAATAAAAAAAAACTAAATTCACTACATTGGAATACAACACTCACCGGAATATAAAAATTGTAGAAAAAACAGATGGAATAAGAGCATTTTAGGAAGAAAACAATTAACTGTACATTGAAATTACAAAATGACTTGTATTTTAGCACACATTTTTTTCTCAAAACAACATTGAATAAAAAATGAAAGGAGTAATGTAATATTGTCTCACATATCAGAAATATACTTCTGATTTACATCCAATCATTTTCAACGTGATTTGCATGATAAATGGTGCAACCGTATATTTTCAGTTCCAAATTTTTTTTAAATTTGGTCTCACATACACGCTTTATTGAAATATTACATAGAATTTAAAATCGAAAATATACTTCTGGTTACTTCCACTTCACACCCAACCCTTTTTAACCTGAATTTCATTGAATATGATACTTACCGGAAATTTATTACCAATTTCCCAAAAACAAAAATAAAATTTTACTGAAATGGCTAAGAAAAATATAAAATAGGTTAAGAAATCCACTCGATCAAATCTAATATTCAAAATAACATTGATAGGTCCTAGTAGGTCAAGAAGGACAGACGTAATATGTCTTTTAGCATTGTGAGAGCCCAGAAAGCTACATGTTTGTGAAAGAGGACAACGTAATGGTCTTAATTATGATAAAGTGATACTGGTCCATATGCTACAATTTGCACTACAATAAAATGTGCTTTCATTCCAAGCCTACAATTATTGTTTGTTGTATAGCACCCACCTTCCACCCTTCGCGGCCTCTTATTTGTCACTTGAAGGTTGTCACTTGTCACTTGTCACCACTAAACTACATTGTATAATTATATTTTTTTTTTAAAAGAATTGATTTTTTTGTTGGTTTATATATATATTTTTAAAGTAAGAATGCATCTTATACCAATATATTTGAATATTTTAAAATCTTCAATAGGAGATCATTTTCTAGTTGAAGCTAACTTAAATTATCTAAAATCAGTAAGTAAAATTTCCACAACAGTTTTTTAGTTTTATCTGGTTAAAAATTTATTGATTTGAGATCAATTTGGTAAAAAAAAATTTTTTGGTTTTTGAGTTCAACTTCGATGTAAAAATTCAATACATTCGAAATCAATTCAGTAAAATTTTTGATTCAATTTATGGTCAATCCGTATAAAACCCTGGTTCGATTAAGAGGATAGTCAATTCAAAATTCGATCTTGTTTTGAGACCAGCCTATACAAAGTTTCTGTTTGGTGTAAATACTAACTGCTTTAAACATGTTTGTTGTTTGGATTGAATATGAACATCTAATGTTCGTTGTTTGGATTGAAGACTAACATCTTCAAGTCGTGTTGGTTGTATGGTTGTAAGTTAGTTTGAAACTTCATTTCCTTGTATAAGAAGAGTTGTGGGCATAACCTTTTAAAAGCTTTCAGGACATGATGGATACTTTCAAGATCAACTCTTTGGGACAAGATTAAGTCTTGTTGATCGAACATGTATATTTTATTGTTATTTCTCTTCTCTTATCTCTTTTAATTTATGTTCTTTGAATTTTTTCTACATATTATTCAATTGTTTTTACAAAATATTTTTTAACTCTGATTTTGAAAATAATTTTGTTTTAAATTAACGATTTTCAAACTTCCACAATCCAGTCTCTCTTGTGTAGAGAGTCACAAATACAACATATACATCTTGCGCACCATATTCTCCTTCTCTCGCTATTTTTATCTTGATAAGAATTGCATGATTGAAATTTATTGTCTTCTTAGAATCGCATGTGGTTAGGTTTATTATCTTGATAGTAATTTTATTCTTAAAGTGTAGGTTTTGTAAGATTGGAACTAATTAGTTTTGTTGCTGATTATACCTTGAAAAATAATTCTAAAATTCTTATTGTATTGAAGTTATATATGTTTACATAACTCTTGTATAATATTTAAAATTCAATATGTTGATTGATTGTCTTTGGCCATCGGTATCATCTACTTTCACTTTTGTATATCGATTGAGCATTGTATATATTTTGTCCAAAATATACTTTGTACGTAATGTAATTTTGTTGTACAAAATATTTTTTTAAACTTTGATCCTTGTTGAAATAAACACTTTTCCTAATCAGTCAGTTGTTAAGGATGTTTATTTAACCTATGCCTCCTTCTAGCCCAATGCATTCTTATATTCTCACCCAACATAACCTTATAATCACGTGTAACTGTTAAAAATAGTCACCCCTTTGAAGTTCTTTTGGGCCTGATAAGAACTTTGGGCATATTTATATATTTTCTCTTTTGGGCCTGATAATAACCTAAATGTATTAAAAATTAATTTAGCATTTTTTACAAGAATAACCACAGTTTTTGAACTCATTTTCTACCAAGGGACTTACCTCTTAAGAAAAAGTTAGCTTCAAAGGACAAATTCCCTTTGGTTATTTATGGAATCAAACTGAATTTTATTTCTTCTCAAATTATCTAAATATTTTGATACGAGATACAATTATTGAATCTTCTTACGATAATTCTTCCAAATAAAATAACTCTTCAAAAATAAAATCATTTCTCCTTAATTAGGAAATATGATGTAGGAAGGCTGGTTACGGGTATCGAAGTTAAAATTCATGCGTCAGAAAGGTTTGGCAAGATTTATGCATGTTTGGCATTTGATATCAAAATGATTATTATTATACCTTTCTGGAAATAGAATCGGCTCACGAGTTAAGCCATCCGAGTTTGTTTCATATATGAAAAACAACAATTTAATATTTTATGCAATTTTCTATTTTGGATAATTCCTAGATTAGGGTTTCTTTTCTGTTTTTAAACACTTTTAAGACGTGATTGCTATGATTATCTTTTATCATAACCAAATTCGAGTGTTTCTCTTTCTGGTGGATTCTAGAACCTTATCTTATAGGTTTGTCGCTTGTAAAGTTGTGTTTTCATTCTAGCCTTAGCACTTGTTAATCCTTCATTATTCCGAATGCGTGAAAATCTTTGGATAACTTTTTCTAATTTAACAATGTTCGTTTGATGTTGCAAAGTATTCCTTCTTCATCTTTATTGATGTTGATTGAATTTATCGTTCCTTACAGGAATCTATTTGAGAAATCCTTCCTATGATTGAGGAAATAGTAAAGCAAGAAAGTTTTGGAGCTTCCCCCATATACATTATGCATCATATAAGAAAAATCCTTGCACAAGGATTCATTAGTAGCAGGAAAAATAAT
Source organism: Vicia sativa (assembly GCA_021764765.1). Classification (NCBI taxonomy): domain Eukaryota; kingdom Viridiplantae; phylum Streptophyta; class Magnoliopsida; order Fabales; family Fabaceae; genus Vicia; species Vicia sativa. Next base: position 238,291,254 of record CM038795.1, read on the forward strand.
CGGTTATAAATTTGCACAATTAAAATTTCATGCTCATTTTTATCAATAAAAAAAATGTTACATCAACCTTTTCGCTTTACAATTTAATTTCATGCAGAAATTTTCTTAGACGATCTTGCCAAGCTTTAGGGGCTTATATTGTAAAGATCATTTTTTTTTAGCTTGAAGACACGATTAGATAAAAAAAAGTTTAAAAATCTAAGAGGTTGATAAACATACGATTTGGAAGTTATTGAAATTCAAAATTAATGAAAAAGTTAAAAGTATCCTTATGGCCTCTAATATAGCTACAATGGCATATGTCTCACCAAACTCTATGTCTCTGTTGATTGTGTGAAGTCAACCTTCCCAAAGTATTTTGATGAAGACTGTAACGCCCCGTTTTATTTAATATTATATTATATTAATATTTTTGAGTTACCGTTTGACGATTGTTTTGGCGACGAGAATATTTATATTAATCGATATATCTATTAATATATTTGGCGACGTTTCATTCGGTCCGGTTTTTATTCCGTTCGGTTCGGTAAAAATATTATTCGGACCGATATTTAACTCCCCGGAGTTATTTTTAATTAATAGAGTTAATAATATTATTACATATTATTAACGTGTTAATTAATAAGATAAGTTAGGGGTGTGAGGACTAATTGTTTAGAATTAGGGTGTACACCCTTGGCTTACTAGTAGAAAACAACATAAAAACACTTTTTCCTCATTTTCCTTCCATTACACACAAAACCAAACTAGAGAAAGTATTGGAGGAAGAAGAAGAACAAGAGGTCTTGGAGAAGAGAAGAAGAACACATAGCTAGGGTTGGATTTGTTGAATCATCAAGAATCATCCAAGCACTTGAGGTAAGGGGTTTGATCTTCCATTTCATTATAGTTAGGGTTTGGTGATATATTTTAGATTTGGGGAAAAAGTGATAGGTTGATTCATGAGTTTTGGTTGAATGATTGATCAAATAATTTAGAAAGGTTGAGTTAGGAGTATGGATGGTGGGTGTTTTATTGCTAGCTTGTAAGAACTAGAAGTATTAAAATGAAAATGAGAAACTGTAAAACCTATAAACCAGAAAAACCCAAGCATTACAGTGACTCGTTGAAGAAGATAGATTGAAGTCCATGGGGAAAGGGAGGCGCCCACCTCCCATGGAGGGCGACCGTCCCCCCCCCTTAAGGCGCCCGCCCCCTCCCTTTGTTCATCTTGGGACGTTCGTCCCTTAGTTGTAGGAAGCAGCAACGAAAGTTTAAGTTTTGTTATGTTTTTATGTTCTGCTGTTTTTACTGTCTTCTGCATAATTGCCTATTTTGCTTCTGTTTGTTTCCTTTTTCCAAATTCCACATATTAATAGTTGGTATTAATAAAACATAACTATGGCATAAGTTAGTCGATTAAACTTAGAACCCGATTATGTTCTGATTTCCCGATTTCGGTAATTTCGACGACGAAACAAGTTGCTTCGAATTCAACGAAAATTGACGTACTAGCTAATTTCGACGTGTAGAACGTAGTGGTGAGGTTAGTTTTTCGAAACTACGAGTTTTTACGAAACGACCTGATATAGGCCAAATTACGGTTAAATTAAATCAGATTGCGTTTTAGTCAATTTAAGACACGTATGGACAATCCGATTGCGATGTTGACGATTATGATTAATGCCGGTTATTAGGAATGGCTTTCACGATGATTATTGGTGTTTGACTATTTTTCCGTATTTGGAATTTGGTGAATAAATTGATAATGATGTGGTGTGATTAAACATGATGTTTGCGACGGTGTATATTATAGAGAATACTTGATGATATGCTATGCGATGATGTGTTTATCTTGATGTGGATAAATATCGCGACGTAGACTTTATGTCAATTTTGATGAGCGATGATGATGTTTTGTTGTGTTGTTTTTATTGTCGAGTCACATTCATTGCATTGGCGACAAGGGCTTTTATGCCAAGCGACGATGGGCTTTATGCCAAATGTTCCTAATTATGGACAAAGCGACGGGTACCACATGCATAACATAGTCGTGTCTCATGGAGTCAGTTATGTTTATGTTTGAGTTGTTTGGCGTTGGGTTTTAATTGATGGATGATGTTGAATTGCGATGATATATGATACTTGTGTTGATACGAGTATAATGATTATGTGACGAAGTTAAAGTGTTAATTTTATACACTAAATGCTAATTTAAAGTATGTGAGGTTTTGTTATATGTTGACATACTCTTATTAAATTATATCATTTATAATTCCAAAACTAATTATATATTTTATCATACCTTTAATTAAATGTTTTGGAGTATCTCACGCTTTACTTGTTTCGTCGTTACCTTTATATTGGTAACGTGCAGGTGATCCACGAGGATGATGAGGATTAGCTCGAGTCTCTTTATTTTGAGTCGCTCTGCTCTGATCGTAGTAACACTCGGGATTTAGGAGACGTTATTATTTTGATAGGATAATTTATGTATACTATCTTATGATGTTATAACTTTATGTATTGATGATAACATGATGATATGTATATTTTGTGAACACATCCGCTGTGCTGTGAATAGTCATATGTTTATATGGTGAATTATGATATGAATCGGTATATCCGACTTTTGATGTTTGTGATGTGCATTATAATGCAAAGTGATGAAAACACGAATATGTGATGCCTCAATTTATGTTGGATGAAATTTTGAAACTCTGATTTTATTATTTATTCTGAGGGGTAGAATTGGGGTGTTACATTAGTGGTATCAGAGCAGGTCGGTCTGTCCGGCCAAGTTGTTGAGTTTGTTGTTGTCTAACAATCAAGTATTGTTATTTGTTGATTCTAATCCTTGTTTTGTTGTGAGCAGAAGTTGTTATGGCTGGAAGGAATGTTGGTGGGAATGACGAGGCTCTTGCTGCTGCTATGCAGACAATAGCTCAAGCTTTCCAACACCCGCCGAATGCTGACAAGAACGCTGGGTCTCGTAGTTTGGCAACCTTCCAAAGAGAGAATCCCCCTACTTTCCATGGAAAGTGTGATCCTGAAGGTGCTTTAACGTGGTTGAAGGAGATTGAAAGAATCTTCCGTGTGATGGATTGCACTACCGTGCAGAAGATCCGTTACGATACTCATAAGTTAAGTGATGAGGCTGATAACTGGTGGGTTGACACCTGTCAGAGGCTTGAGGTTGCTGGTGAGGAAGTGACGTGGGGAGTTTTCCGTAGGGAATTCATGAGGAAGTATTACCCAGAGGATGTTCGGGGAAAGAAGGAGATAGAGTTCCTTGAGCTGAAACAAGGGAATATGTCTATCACTGATTATGCTGCAAAGTTTACCGAGCTGGATAAGTTCTATCCTCACTATGATGGAGAGAATGCCGAGTTTTCTAAGTGCATTAAATTTGAGAATGGCTTGCGTCCTGAGATTAAGAAAGCGATTGGATATCAGAAAACCCGTGTCTTTGCGGATTTGATTGATAGTTGTAGAATCTTTGAGGAAGATAGTAATGCACACTATAAGATTATGTATGATAAGAGAAACAAGGGTCAACAGAGCCGTGGGAAACCTTACGATACTCCGGCTGGTAAAGGGAAACAGAAAGCGTTTCAAGGGCGAAGGGCTAGTGGGGGAGATGCTCCAACTAGTATCATTTGTTACAAGTGTGGGAAACCTGGCCACAAAAGTAATTTTTGTCGAAGTGATGTGAGGGCTAAGCAGAATGAGGTGAGATGTTTCCGATGTGGAGAAGTGGGTCATGTGACTCGTGATTGCAAGCATAAGGATGTGGTCTGTTTTAATTGTGGCGAGGGAGGTCACATTAGTTCTCAATGTAAGAAGCCTAAGAGAACTCAAGGAGCGGGAAAGGTGTTTGCTTTGTCGGGTGCTCCGACAGCAAACGAAGATGGTCTTGTTCGAGGTACTAGTTTCATTAATAGTATTCCTCTTATTACTATTATTGATACTGGTGTTACTCACTATTTTATTGCTGCTGATTGTGTTAAGAGGCTGGGTCTCACTTTGTTATCTCTAGATAGAGATATGGTGGTGGAAGTTCCGGCTAAGGGAACGAATACTACTTCTTTTGTGTGTGCAAGTTGCCCTTTATCAATCTTTGATAGAGACTTTGTGGTGGATCTTGTTTGTTTACCGCTTGTCGGGTTGGACGTGGTTCTAGGTATGGATTGGTTGAAAGCTAATTATGTCCATATCAATTGCTATGACAACACTGTGAGGTTTTCTTCCTTAGTGGAAGAAGATCAAACTATGTTGATGTCGTCGAAACAATTGAATGGGTTCATGAAAGATGAAGCATTGGTTTTCTTGTTGATGGCGACTCTTTCTGTGGAGAGTCAATCTGTGATTGCAAACTTTCCGGTGGTGTGCGACTTTCCCGAAGTATTCCCTAATGAGATTCCTAGTGCACCTCCAAAAAGAGAAGTTGAATTTTCTGTGGATCTTGTCTCTGGTACCAGACCTATCTCTATGGCACCATACAGGATGTCTGCATCTGAGTTAGCAGAATTGAAGAGCCAATTAAAAGATTTGCTCGAGAAGAAGTTTGTTAGATCAAGTGTGTCACCGTGGGGAGGTCCTATGTTATTGGTGAAGAAGAAAGACGGTAGCATGAGACTTTGTATTGATTATCGTCAGTTGAATAAAGTAACTATCAAGAATAGGTATCCACTTCCTAGAATTGATGATTTGATGGACCGATTGGTTGGCGCTCGCATGTTTAGCAAGATTGATTTGAGATCGGGTTACCATCAAATAAGGGTGAAAGAAGAAGATGTTCAGAAAACTGCTTTCAGGACGAGGTATGGACATTACGAGTATTCGGTGATGCCTTTCGGTGTCACTAATGCACCGGGAGTATTCATGGAGTACATGAATCGTATTTTCCATCCTTACTTGGATCGTTTTGTGGTTGTTTTCATTGATGATATTTTGGTTTATTCTAAATCGGAAGAAGAGCACGCAGAACATTTGCGCATTGTGTTAGAAGTTCTAAAAGATAAAAAGCTTTATGCTAAGTTGTCAAAGTGCGAGTTCTGGTTAAGTGAAGTGAGCTTTTTGGGGCATGTCATTTCTAGTGATGGCAATGTGGTTGATCCTTCTAAGGTTGATGTCGTGCTAAGATGGGAAACTCCTAAGTCTGTTACTGAAATTAGAAGTTTCTTAGGTTTGGCTGGTTACTACAGGAGGTTCATTGAAGGTTTTTCTAAGTTGGCACTTCCTTTGACAAAGTTAACTTGTAAAGGAGCTGCTTTTGTGTGGGATGTCAAGTGTGAAGAAAGTTTTGTTGAGTTTAAGAAAAGGTTAACAACGGCTCCGATCTTGATTCTACCTAATCCTGAAGAACTGTTTGTTGTTTATTGTGATGTGTAACACCCCATTTCTACCCAACGTTTATTATAAAATCAGAGTGCGGAAATTTTAAACTAAAAACATGGGATGCCACATTTCAACATTAACAACACAAACAGATAAGATACATAACACTTTTTAATTCGGAGGATCACATAACCACTTGCAATAACTTTCAACAAGATACTTTTTATTACTACGCAGCGGAATTCATAGTTATACAACTTCATATATTTTACTAATAACAACTAGAAACATCTTGTTCGACTTTCAACATAGTTAACAACTTTTTATTTCACAACATCACTTAGGATTCAACAAATTATACTAATAACAACTAGAGTCAACAATATAAACAACGTAGACTAAACGTCCCCCCCGAGTGTTACGTATCAGAGCAAATACACCGACTTGAACCGACATCGACTAATTCTTCCATTCTTGGATACCTGCACGTTACCAATATAAAGGTAACGGCCAACAAAATAGAAAGGGTGAGATATCGAATAATATAAGCGAAAGTACGATAATTCATATGCTTAAGTAAAGAAACATACAATAATTACTACTTTAATCGATAACACATAATATCTACCAAACAACATTCTAGTCAACAACATATAATCTCCACCAAACAACATAGAATCAACAACGTATAATATCCACCAACAACATAGACTCAACAACAACTTAAATGCGATTCAATGCGACTCGACAAATGCAAATGCATGTGGATCCATTTGGAGTAAAACTCCCAACGTAAAAATATGCCAGGTTATCGAGGCATTCAACAAGGCATAAGCCTTCAACTTACAACGTGGTGCCAATCCAGGCCAACTTACAACGTGGTGCCAATCCAGGCCAACTTAATAATGCACATGCTATGTATGATACACCGACCACAGCATCAACAACAACTTAATCATGCATTAACTGCATCAACTTAATCAACACGATCAACTTCGACCTCAACAACTATCCACAACGTCAACAACAATGCAACTTATAATTAACATAATCAACTTCAACTTCAACAATAATTAATCAATTAACAATTAGTAATATCAACCACAATATAATTTATAATTAACACGATCAAATTCAACCTCATTAGCAATTCACAACTTTAACAACAATTAGCAATATTAACAACAATACCATTATAATTTAATTCAATCAACTTCATCTTCAACTTTTAATTCGCGGTTCTTAAATCATCCAATTCGTACATAAACAACAACGATTCTGTATCAACAATCAAGCAACTAATGCGAAATTCAACGAAATGACACTATTTTAATTAACTACCCGATACGAACTATCCGTAAAGTTTCGTTCGATTCCGACAAACTATTTTCCCGCTTAATTCCACGGACAATGTAGTTTTGCACTATTTTCGCAACTTTACTACTTAGTATTAATTGTCCTAATTAATTACGATAGGTTATTAATAATCTTGCATTATTATGAATCATGTTATTAATTAACCTATACTACTAGATATCCCACCATTAATCATACCGATGTAATTCTTTCCACTCATGCTAGTATATTTTCGCATTATATGAAGCATTCCTTAATATATATTTGTTTTATACTACTTGTTGCAATTTTATTCTTCCTAGCACTATTTTCCATTCACAAGTCACTAACCAACACTCATCAACCCACGTGGCACAAAGCCACGTTTGAGACGCCCACTTGGCCCGAGGCGGACTCTTCTCTCCTAAGGGCTTGAGACGATCGTCTCCCTCTCCACCTCTCCCAATGAGGCGGCCCCACACTCTCCTCACCGAAGGCGGTCGCCTCCTTATATGTTCATCCAATTAATTCACACCACGCACAGAATGACCACATGCATACCAGGTAATTAAATCGATCTAGTTTCTTCTTAATACAATTACATGAAACAATTAATTTTAATAGTATATTCCAACAATAATATTTTATCGACGAAAATCGGATTAACAGTATAATTAAGCAGCCCTAAACCCCACATACGAACCATCCTACAATCGATTATAAAACCCGAACCCCACCCTTACCTGTGGATTGACGGGAACTCGGAAATTCGATCGGAATAACGGAACTCTCGGACAGCAACGATCCTCACTAGCACCTTGTTTCCAACCTTTCTTCCTTTCCTCTCCTTCTGGTCTTTCTCCACGGCTAGGGTTTTCTTTTGGTTTGCAAGCAACAACATAAAAATCCTTATTTTCCTAGGTTACTCAATATATTTAGTAGCTTCTAATAAAAATTGGTTTATTAAATAATTCTCCCCAAAAATACTATTTTTCTCCTATAATTAATATTCTACATTTAATTTATTAATTCCAAATAATAGAATAATTCTAGTATTATTTTTATTCTAACTATTAGCCTTATATTTCTCCTTTTATATCTCTTATTTATTTAAACCTAATTCCTTCTCTTATAATTAAATCCAACCAATAATATTATTATAATAATAATAAAATAGTAATAATAATAATAATAATATTTCTATTATTTCTACTTAACTTAATTTTCACACCTCTTTTCTATATTTCTAACACCAAATAAATAACTCTATTAATTCCACACTTATTTCTAATATTATTTTCAATAATATTCTACCACCGAATTAATTCATCACTAATTATTCTAGTTAATTAATCTCTACTCATAATAATAGTAATTCTCCGACTAAACTAATTATTTCACTTAAATAAACTAGTCCAATAAATAAATACTATTATTCTTAATATTAATCCTCCAATTACACCAACCAAATAATCCGGCTTAAACTTAATAATCCAAATATGTCTCTTAAATAATGCCAATAAATCCAATTACTCCAATTAATTCTCAAACTTCGTCTAATTCCAATAATTAAATCTTTAATTAACTAATTAATTAAATTTGGGGCGTTACAACTCTCCCCCACTTAGAATATTTTCGTCCTCGAAAATCTATCCGACACAACCATCCTTAGCATCACATTCGCATCCAATCTTTCGATTCAACAACAACCCATCCATGGCTTAAATCCACAACTTATATCTCAATCTTCCAATGCTCTTGCAACATAATTCTTACTAACTCGCCAACCATTTTGGCAATATCTTGAAACAACGTCTTATAATATAGCAACAACCTTCACTTGCTCATACTCAACTTATACAACATTGCATCATTATCCTAGCAACATCTTCAACACTGGAATACTAATACAAAATCCTTATTCTCATACTCTGAGGTCATTCGTTCACAAAACACCAACAACTCTCTTAATTCTCATCAACTCAAAAGCAACTACTTTGAGACAATCACCTTACAACATAGTTACAACTGCTACTCACTTACTTTCTTGTACACCATGGTATCCTCACCTTAACAACATTCTTGTCGTAGCATCCACCACTTACTTACCATTAAGATAGCAAAACAATTTTTATATCATCCAACATGATCCCGTCTACTATCAACAAGAGATTAAACCGTCTTTACTAACATTAATAGTATTCTTTTTCCAACTTGCATCCATGATTCAAGGATCCCAACAACTCCAACAACTTCTACAACTTTTAAATCAATCCCAATAATTCCACAACATGGCCTACTTAAACAATCAACTTACTAAATTCTATCTCATAGCAACTATTCTTTTCCAATACATTCCAACTTTTCAAACAACCAAATCTTAAATTCTTACCACCTTCGAATTCGAGAAAGGACAAGGCTCCTACAACGTTTGCACCGTATCCTTCAGTAACATACTAATCTGATATCTCTCAACTAAGCATATCCGAGAAGCAAGGCTTCTCCCCCACTTAGCTTCAACTTAATTCCTGCAAACAGTCAACCAAAAAGCAACAAGTACCGACAGTGTTCCACACACTTGTCGCGTACGAAGGAAGTAAACAACGTTAGACAACACTGGCCGGACAGACCGACTTGCTCTGATACCACTAATGTAACACCCCATTTCTACCCAACGTTTATTATAAAATCAGAGTGCGGAAATTTTAAACTAAAAACATGGGATGCCACATTTCAACATTAACAACACAAACAGATAAGATACATAACACTTTTTAATTCGGAGGATCACATAACCACTTGCAATAACTTTCAACAAGATACTTTTTATTACTACGCAGCAGAATTCATAGTTATACAACTTCATATATTTTACTAATAACAACTAGAAACATCTTGTTCGACTTTCAACATAGTTAACAACTTTTTATTTCACAACATCACTTAGGATTCAACAAATTATACTAATAACAACTAGAGTCAACAATATAAACAACATAGACTAAACGTCCTCCCCGAGTGTTACGTATCAGAGCAAATACACCGACTTGAACCGACATCGACTAATTCTTCCATTCTTGGATACCTGCACGTTACCAATATAAAGGTAACGGCCAACAAAATAGAAAGGGTGAGATATCGAATAATATAAGCGAAAGTACGATAATTCATATGCTTAAGTAAAGAAACATACAATAATTACTACTTTAATCGATAACACATAATATCTACCAAACAACATTCTAGTCAACAACATATAATCTCCACCAAACAACATAGAATCAACAACGTATAATATCCACCAACAACATAGACTCAACAACAACTTAAATGCGACTCAATGCGACTCGACAAATGCAAATGCATGTGGATCCATTTGGAGCAAAACTCCCAACGTAAAAATATGCCAGGTTATCGAGGCATTCAACAAGGCATAAGCCTTCAACTTACAACGTGGTGCCAATCCAGGCCAACTTACAACGTGGTGCCAATCCAGGCCAACTTAATAATGCATATGCTATGTATAATACACCGACCACAGCATCAACAACAACTTAAAACAACAACAACTTAATCATGCATTAACTGCATCAACTTAATCAACACGATCAACTTCGACCTCAACAACTATCCACAACGTCAACAACAATGCAACTTATAATTAACATAATCAACTTCAACTTCAACAATAATTAACAACTTCAACAACAATTAGTAATATCAACCACAATATAATTTATAATTAACACGATCAAATTCAACCTCATTAGCAATTCACAACTTTAACAATAATTAGCAATATTAACAACAATACCATTATAATTTAATTCAATCAACTTCATCTTCAACTTTTGCCGCATAATTCTACGGTTCTTAAATCATCCAATTCGTACATAAACAACAACGATTCTGCTGTATCAACAATCAAGCAACTAATGCGAAATTCAACGAAATGACACTATTTTAATTAACTACCCGTATACCCGAACTATCCCGTAAAGTTTCGTTCGATTCCGACAAACTATTTTCCCCGCTTAATTCCACGGTTTCGCACTATTTTCGTTTTCTGCAACTTTACTACTTAGTATTAATTGTCCTATTAATTAATTCTGATAGGTTATTAATAATCTTGCATTATTATGAATCATGTTATTAATTAACCTATACTACTAGATATCCTGCATTAATCATACTAGATGTAATTCTTTCCACTCATGCTAGTATATTTTCTGCATTATATGAAGCATTCCTTAATATATATTTGTTTTTATACTACTTGTTGCAATTTTATTCTTCCTAGCACTATTTTCCATTCACAAGTCACTAACCAACACTCATCAACCCACGTGGCACAAAGCCACGTTTTGAGACGCCCCACTTGGCCCTGAGGCGGACGCCTCTTCTCTCCTAAGGGCTTGGAGACGATCGTCTCCCTTTCCACCTCTCCCAATGAGGCGGACGCCTCCACACTCTCCTCACCAGGAAGGCGGTCGCCTCCTCCTATATGTTCATCCAATTAATTCACACCCACGCACAGAATGACCACATGCATACCAGGTAATTAAATCGATCTAGTTTCTTCTTAATACAATTACATGAAACAATTAATTTTAATAGTATATTCCAACAATAATATTTTATCGACGAAAATCGGATTAACAGTATAATTAAGCAGCCCTAAACCCCACATACGAACCATCCTACAATCGATTATAAAACCCGAACCCCACCCTTACCTGTGGATTGACGGGAACTCGGAAATTCGATCGGAATAACGGAACTCTCGGACAGCAACGATCCTCACTAGCACCTTGTTTCCAACCTTTCTTCCTTTCCTCTCCTTCTGGTCTTTCTCCACGGCTAGGGTTTTCTTTTGGTTTGCAAGCAACAACATAAAAATCCTTATTTTCCTAGGTTACTCAATATATTTAGTAGCTTCTAATAAAAATTGGTTTATTAAATAATTCTCCCCAAAAATACTATTTTTCTCTTATAATTAATATTCTACCTTTGATTTATTAATTTCAAATAATAGAATAATTCTTAGTATTATTTTTATTCTAACTATTAGCCTTATATTTCTCCTTTTATATCTCTTATTTATTTAAACCTAATTCCTTCTCTTATAATTAAATCCAACCAATAATATTATTATAATAATAATAAAATAGTAATAATAATAATAATAATATTTCTATTATTTCTACTTAACTTAATTTTCACACCTCTTTTCTATATTTCTAACACCAAATAAATAACTCTATTAATTCCACACTTATTTCTAATATTATTTTCAATAATATTCTACCACCGAATTAATTCATCACTAATTATTCTAGTTAATTAATCTCTACTCATAATAATAGTAATTCTCCGACTAAACTAATTATTTCACTTAAATAAACTAGTCCAATAAATAAATACTATTATTCTTAATATTAATCCTCCAATTACACCAACCAAATAATCCGGCTTAAACTTAATAATCCAAATATGTCTCTTAAATAATGCCAATAAATCTAATTACTCCAATTAATTCTCAAACTTCGTCTAATTCCAATAATTAAATCTTTAATTAACTAATTAATTAAATTTGGGGCGTTACATGATGCTTCTAAGATGGGCTTAGGTGGTGTGCTTATGTAAAATGGCAAGGTGGTAGCTTATGCTTCTAGGCAATTGAAGATTCATGAGAAGAACTATCCTACTCACGATTTGGAACTTGCAACGGTTGTTTTTGTGCTTAAGATTTGGAGGCATTATCTTTATGGTTCTAGATTTGAAGTATTTAGTGACCATAAAAGCTTGAAGTACTTGTTTGATCAAAAAGAGCTTATATGAGGCAAAGGAGGTGGCTTGAATTGTTGAAAGATTATGATTTGGGATTGAATTACCATCCTAGTAAAGCTAATGTGGTGGCCAATGCTTTAAGTCAAAAGACTTTGCATATGTCACTTTTGATGATGAAAGAGTTGGAAATGATTGAGCAATTTAGATATATGAGTCTTGTGATAGAAGTGATGCCGAAGAGTGTTATCTTGGGAATGTTGAAGATCAATAATGATTTCCTTGATAGCATTAGAGAAGCTCAGAAGCTTGATGTGAAACTTGTTGATTTGTCGGTTGGTATTGGACAAACTGAAAATGAAGATTTCAAGTTGGATGCTCAGGGTATTTTGAGGTTCCGAGATAGGATTTGTATTCCCGATGATGTGGATTTAAAGAGAATGATCTTGGAAGAAAGTCATAGAATCAATTTGAGTATTCATCCCGGAGCGACCAAAATGTATCAAGATTTAAGGAAACTATTTTGGTGGTCGGGTATGAAAAGAGAGGTGGCCCAGTTTGTTTATGCTTGTTTGACTTGTCAGAAGTCTAAAGTGGAGCATCAGAAACCTGCAGGGTTGATGCAACCGTTAGAGATCCCAGAATGGAAATGGGATAGCATTTCTATGGATTTCGTAACGGGGTTACCGAATACACCAAGAGGACAAGATGCGATTTGGGTGATTGTTGATAGGCTTACGAAGTCGACTCACTTTATTCCTATTAACATCACTTATCCCGTATCGAAGTTGGCGGAGATTTATACGCATGTGATTGTTAGATTACATGGTATTCCTTTGTGTATTATTTTGGATAGAGATCATCCGAGGTTCACTTCTGAATTTTGGAAAAGCTTGCAAGAAGCTTGGGGTTCTATGTTGAGGTTGAGTTCGGCTTATCATCCTCAAACTGATGGTCAGACGGAAAGGATGATTCAATCGTTGGAAGATTTGTTACGAGCATGTATTCTTGAACATGGTGGTTCATGGGATACATATCTTCCTTTGATTGAGTTTACTTATAACAACAGTTTTCATGCTATTATTGGAATGGCACCGTTTGAGGCTCTGTATGGTCGGAGGTGTAGAACTCCTTTGTATTGGCACGAGTCGGGTGAAAGCGTGGTGCTTGGACCCGAATTGGTTAGAAAGACTACTGAGGCGGTGAAGATGATTAGAGAAAAGATGAGAATTTCTCAAAGTCGACAAAAGAGTTATCATGATAAAAGGAGAAAAGACTTGGAATTTCAAGATGGTGATCATGTATTTTTGAGAGTTACTCCTACAACCGGCGTTGGGCGAGCATTGAAGTCGAAGAAGCTAACTCCTCGCTTTATTTGTCCTTACCAAATTACTAGTAAAGTGGGAAAAGTGGCTTATAGGGTGGCGTTACCGCCAAATCTTTCGAATTTGCACGGTGTATTCCATGTGTCGCAACTTCGGAAGTATGTTCCGGATCCTTCGCATGTGATTGAGATGCATGATATTCAAGTTCGAGAAAATCTTACGGTGGAAATGATACCTTTAAGGATTGAAGATCGTGAGATAAAGTCTCTTCATGGCAAGGAGATTTCCTTAGTCAAAGTTGTTTGGATAGGAGCGGCTGGTGAAAGCGCGACGTGGGAATTGGAAAGTAAGATGCGGGATTCCTATCCCGAGCTTTTCGAGTCAGGTAATTTCGAGGACGAAACTTTTTAAGTGGGGGAGAGTTGTAACGCCCCGTTTTATTTAATATTATATTATATTAATATTTTTGAGTTACCGTTTGACGATTGTTTTGGCGACGAGAATATTTATATTAATCGATATATCTATTAATATATTTGGCGACGTTTTGTTCGGTCCGGTTTTTATTCCGTTCGGTTCGGTAAAAATATTATTCGGACCGATATTTAATTCCCCGGAGTTATTTTTAATTAATAGAGTTAATAATATTATTACATATTATTAACGTGTTAATTAATAAGATAAGTTAGGGGTGTGAGGACTAATTGTTTAGAATTAGGGTGTACACCCTTGGCTTACTAGTAGAAAACAACATAAAAACACTTTTTCCTCATTTTCCTTCCATTACACACAAAAACAAACTAGAAAAAGTGTTGGAGGAAGAAGAAGAAGAAGAGGTCTTGGAGAAGAGAAGAAGAACACATAGCTAGGGTTGGATTTGTTGAATCATCAAGAATCATCCAAGCACTTGAGGTAAGGGGTTTGATCTTCCATTTCATTATAGTTAGGGTTTGGTGATATATTTTAGATGTGGGGAAAATTGATAGGTTGATTCATGAGTTTTGGTTGAATGATTGATCAAATAATTTAGAAAGGTTGAGTTAGGAGTATGGATGGTGGGTGTTGCTAGCTTGTAGGAACTAGAAGTATTAAAATGAAAATGAGAAACTGTAAAACCTAAAAACCAGAAAAACCCAAGCATTACAGTGACCCGTTGAAGAAGATGGATTGAAGTCCATGGGGCAAGGGAGGCGCCCACCTCCCATGGAGGGCGACCGTCCCCCTCCCCCCCCCCCCTTAAGGCGCCCTCCCCCTCCCTTTGTTCAGCTTGGGACGTTCGTCCCTTAGTTGTAGGAAGCATCAACGAAAATTTAAGTTTTGCTGTGTTTTTATGTTCTGCTGTTTTTACTGTCTTCTGCATAATTGCCTATTTTGCTTTTGTTTGTTTCCTTTTTCCAAATTCCACATAGTAATAGTTCGTATTAATAAAACATAGCTATGACATAAGTTAGCCGATTAAATTTAGAACCCGATTATGTTCCGATTTCCCGATTTCGGTAATTTCGACGACGGAACAAGTTGCTCTGAATTCAACGAAAATTTACGTACTAGCTAATTTCGACGTGTAGAACATAGTGGTGAGGTTAGTTTTTCAAAAATACGAGTTTTTACGAAACGACCCGAAATAGGCCAAATTACGGTTAAATTGAATCGGATTGCGTTTTAGTCAATTTAAGACACGTATGGACAATTCGATTGTGATGTAGACGATTATGATTAATGCCAGTTATTAGGAATGGCTTTCGCGATGATTATCGGTGTTTGACTATTTTTCCGTATTTGGAATTTGGTGAATAAATTGATAATGATGTGGTGTGATTAAACATGATGTTTGCGACAGTGTATTTGTAGTGAATACTTGATGATATGCTATGCGATGATGTGTTTATCTTGATGTGGATAAATATGGCGACGTAGACTTTATGTCAATTTTGATGAGCGATGATGATGTTTTGTTGTGTTGTTTATATTGTCGAGTCACATACATTGCATTGGCGACGAGGGCTTTTATGCCAAACGACGATGGGCTTTATGCCAAATGTTCCTAATTATGGACAAAGCGACGGGTACCACATGCATAACATAGTCGCGTCTCATGGAGTCGGTTATGTTTATGTTTGAGTTGTTTGGCGTTGGGTTTTAATTGATGGATGATGTTGAATTGCGATGATATATGATACTTGTGTTGATAAGAGTATAATGATTATGTGACGAAGTTAAAGTGTTAATTTTATACACTAAATGCTAATTTAAAGTATGTGAGGTTTTGTTATATGTTGACATACTCTTATTGTAACACCCGTAATTAATTAAAGTAAATTAATTAAGTAATATAGAGTATATTCCGATTAATTTAGCGATTAAGTTGAATTGTAGGTAGAATTGTTAAAGTAGTAATCGGGTAGAATTAGTCGAAAATGAAAATAATAGTAGGATTTATTTTATCAAGTAGAATTATTAAATTAAATATAAGATATTAATTATGAGGGTAAATTAGTATTTTGGAGAGTAATATTTAATAGACCAAATTTTATTAGGAGCCGCTATATATTGAGTAATCTAGTAAAATAAGGAGTGATTATTGCTTGCAAACCAAAAACATAACCATAGCCGTAGCAGTGAACCAGCAAGAGAGAAAAAGGAAGAAATTGGAAACAAGGGATGCAAGGAAGGATCGTTGTTGTCCGAGAGTTCTGTTTTTCCGATCGATTTTCTGAGTTCCCTTCAATCCACAGGTAAGGGGTGGGGTTCGAGTTTTATAATCGATTGTAGGATAATTTTTATGTGGGGTTTAGGACTTCGTAATTACATTGTTAATCGTATTTTCGGTGATGAATTTTGTGTGCTGGAATGAATTATATTGCCTTGTGTTGAAATTGCCTGATATCTGTGTTATCTGCAATTAATATTATGTGTAATCGTTGTAATGTCTGTATTGAATCGATACTATGGCTGGAAAAAGGGGTGAATTTTTGGCATTGTGAAGGCTAAGGGAGGCGACCGTTCCTGCGTGGCATAAGGGAAGGGGAGGCGACCGCCCCCAGTGGAGAAGAGAGGGAGACGATTGTCTCCTCTGGCTGTGTGGGAGCTGAGGCGACCGCCTCTGGTGTAAGGGGTGGGTGTCTCACTTCAGTGTGTTGTGTGTTCTGTTTCGTGGCTTGCTTGCGGACTTAGGATGAGAAATAATACACTTAGTAGGATGAGATTAATAATAGCAGAAGAATGAAGATATTATATCAGCGTAAATTATTCTAGTAGTAACAGATAAATATACCAGAAGAATAGTATTAGCAGTATCAAATTGGAAAAAACAGTGTAATTGAAGTAGTAAAGTAATGCATTTAATACAGAAAAATACTAGTAGTGGCTGAATTAAATAGCAGAAATTATTTAGTTAATAAAGGTTTGGAATTAAAAACAGAGTAATAATTAGCAGCACAAAGTGTAGCCAGCAGTGTAGATTAATTAGTAAAGCGAGCCATAATAATGCAGAATTAATAATGAAACTGTTAGAATTAATTAGTAGAATAATTGGAACTAATTATTAATGTTGCAGAAACTAAAACAGAGCAGGAAATAACACTGTCAGTCGAATTAAGGGGAGAAATTAGTTTACCAGAATCGGACGAAACTTTACGGGATAGTTCGGGTGTACGGGTAGTTAATTAAAACAGTGTCATTTCGTCGAATTTCGCAATAGTTGCTTGATTGTCGAAACAGCCGGAACGATGTTGTTTATGTATGAATGGGATGATCTAAGAACCGTAGAATAAAATGGCAAAAGCTGAAGATAAAGTTGTTGAGTTAAAATTACCGTTGCATCGGGTTGAAGTTGTTATTTGGTTGTTGACATTGATGTTGTTAATTAAGTTGATGCCGTGTCGTGCATGATTTTAAGTTGTCGTTGTTTAAGTCGTTGTTGGAATTACATCTATATAGCATGTGCATTTTAAGTTGGCCTGGATTGGCACCACGTTGTAAGTTGAAGGCTTATGCCTTGTTGAATGCCTCGATAACCTGGCATGTTTTAAGTAAGGAGTTTACTCCAAATGGATCCACATGCATTTCATTTTTGTTGAGTCGCATCCGAGTCGCATTTAAGTTGTTGTTGATTTTATGTTGTTTTGTGGATATCATATGTTGTTGGTTTAAGTGGTAATTAATGTATGTTTCTTTACCTAAGCATATGAATTATCGTACTTTCGCTTATATTATTCGATATCTCACCCTTTCTATTTTGTTGGCCGTTACCTTTATATTGGTAACGTGCGGGTAATGAGGAGTAGGAGGATTAGTAGCTTATGGCGTCGTCGCTCTGATACGTAGCACTCGGGGGGAAACGAACGCATTGTTTTATTTATGTTTATGCATTTTCTTCTGTTGAACTCATTTGTCGTTTTGAGCAATAATTATGATTTTTACGTTGTTTCAAAGATGCCATGTCGAATTGAATTAATTATGTTGATATTTTCCGCTGCGGTTTATTATTTAAAGTTGAATTGTAAAAGAGTAATTATGGTGAAATTATTCGTATTCTTTATGTGTTACGTATCTGCCAAGAAGTAAATTGTTTTAATGTTGTTTTCAAGTTGTGAAAGTGTAATACCTCAAGTTTTTAGTTTTAAATTTTGGCACTCTAATTTTAAATAACGTTGGGTAGATTTGGGGTGTTACATTAGTGGTATCAGAGTAGGTCACTCCGGCCGGCCAAGTGTTGTGTCGTTAACAATCGAGTATTGTTAATTACTTAATCTAGCCGCTGATTATGTTGCAGTGCTTAGTTGAAATGGCTGGAAGAAATGATGCTGCAATTGCTGCTGCTTTGGAAGCAATGGCTCATGCTCTAGGGAATCAACCTAATGTTGGTGGAGATGTTGGATCCCAAAGTTTGGCAACCTTCCAGAGAGAGAATCCACTGGTGTTTAAAGGCAAACATGATCCTGATGGTGCTCTGGAGTGGTTGAAGGAGATTGAGCGGATCTTTCGTGTGATGAATTGTACTACTATGCAGAAGGTTTAGTATGGAACTCACATGTTGGCTAGTGAGGTTGATGATTGGTGGTTGGATACGCTTGCACGATTGGAAGCTACAGGTGAAGAAGTCACTTGGGTTGTGTTCCGTAGGGAATTTTTGAGGAAATATTATCCTGAAGATGTTCGAGGTAAGAAAGAAATTGAATTCCTTGAACTGAAGCAGAGTAATATGACCGTCACTGAGTATGCTGCGAAGTTTGTGGAGTTGGCCAAGTTTTATCCGCATTACAGCGCAGACACTGCTGAATTCTCTAAGTGCATTAAGTTTGAAAACGATTTGCGTTCTGAGATCAAGAAGGCAATTGGGTATCAGAAGATCCGTGTTGGATAGCTGTCGTATTTTTGAGGAAGACAACAATGCCCATTACAAGATTGTCAGTGATAGAAGAGGCAAGAGTCAGCAGAACCGTGGTAAACCGTATGATGCTCCAGCTGGTAGAGGTAAACAGAGAGCTGCTCCGGGTCAGAGAACTAGTGGGGGAGGTGGTGCTACTGCTGGTATTGTTTGTTACAAGTGTGGGCAAGCCGGTCACAAGAGCAATGCCTGTACTACTGAGGTGAAGAGATGTTTCCATTGTGGACAGACTGGGCATGCAATATCTGATTGCAAGCATAAAGAGATGATATGTTTTAATTATGGTGAAGAAGGACATATTGGGAGTCAGTGCAAGAAACTGAAGAAGGCACAATCTAGTGGAAAGGTGTTTACTTTGGCGGGTGATTCGTCGAGCAATGAGGACAAACTTATCAGAGGTACATGTTTCATAAATAATACTCCTTTAATTACTATTATTGATACTGGTGCCAATCATTGTTTTATTGCTGCTAATTGTGTTAAAAGATTGGGTCTTGTATTATCTTCTATGAATGGTACAATGGTAGTTGAGGTCCCAGCCAAGGGATCAGTGACTACTTCTCTTGTGTGCTTGAAGTGTCCTCTGTCGATCTTTGATAGGAACTTTTCTGTTGATTTAATTTGTTTGCCGTTAAGTGGGTTGGATGTAATTCTGGGTATGAACTTGTTAGAGCATAACTATGTTCATATTAATTGTTATCATAAGTCTGTGAGGTTTTCAACTGCTGAAGAAGAAGAAGTTGTTTTGGTGTCACCTAAGCAGTTGCGACAGTTGTTGAAGGAAGAAGCTAAGATATTCTCATTGATGGCAACAATGTCAGTGGAGAACCAAGCTATAATTGATGAATTGCAGGTGGTGCGTGAATTTCCTGAAGTTTTCCCTGATGAGATTCCAGATGTACCACCGGAACGAGAAGTTGAATTTGGTATTTATCTTGTACCTGGTACCAGACCTATTTCTATGGCACCGTATAGGATGTCTGCATCTGAATTGGCAGAATTGAAGAAGCAGTTGGAAGATCTACTTGAGAAAAAGTTTGTCAGGCCAAGTGTATCGCCGTGGGGAGCTCCAGTGTTGCTAGTAAAGAAGAAAGATGGAAGCATGAGACTTTGTGTGGATTATAGACAATTAAATAAAGTGACAATCAGGAACAAGTATCCGCTTCCAAGAATTGATGACTTGATGGATCAATTAGTGGGTGCTAGGGTGTTTAGCAAGATTGATTTACGATCAGGTTATCACCAGATTAAAGTAAAAGATGAAGATATTTAGAAGACGGCTTTCAGAACACGTTATGGACACTACGAATATTCTGTGATGCCTTTCAGTGTTACCAATGCGCCAGGAGTATTTATGGAATATATGAACCATATATTTCATAATTATTTGGATCGATTTGCGGTAGTGTTTATTCATGATATTTTGATTTATTCTAAGTTAGATGAAGAGCATGCACAGCATTTGAAGACAGTGTTGCAGGTTTTGAAAGAAAGAAATTTATATGCTAAACTGTCTAAATGTGAATTCTGGTTGAAAGAAGTTAGTTTTCTCATCCATGTCATTTTGAGTAGTGGCATTGTTGTAGACCCGTCTAAAGTAGATATTGTGTTGCAATGGGAAACTCTGAAGTCAGCAACTGAGATTATAAGCTTTTTGGGATTGGCTGGTTATTATAGGAGGTTTATTGAAGGATTTTCCAAGTTGGCACTTCCACTAACAAAGTTAACTTGTAAAGGCAAAGCTTTTGTGTGGGATGTAGAATGTGAAGAGAGTTTTACCGAGTTGCAGAAGAGGTTGACGTCGACTCCAATTTTGACGTTACTGAAACCTGAAGAACCTTTTGTAGTGTATTGTGATGCTTCTAAGATGGGATTAGGTAGAGTATTGATTTAAGATGGAAAGGTTGTTGCTTACGCATCAAGGCAGTTGAGAATTCATGAGAAGAATTATCCTACACATGATTTAGAACTTGCTGCAGTTGTTTTTGTATTGAAAATTTGGAGACATTATTTGTATGGCTCTAGATTCGAAGTGTTTAGCAACCACAAAAGTTTGAAATATTTGTTCGATCAGAAGGAATTGAACATGAGGCAGCGAAGATGGTTGGAATTGTTGAAGGACTATGAATTTGGTTTGAATTATCATCTGGGTAAGGTTAATGTGGTGGCTGATGCGTTGAGTCGAAAGACTTTACACATGTCAGCGATGATGGTTAAAGAGTTGGAATTAATTGAGCAGTTTAGAGATATGAGTCTTGTTTGCGAGACAACACCACGGAGTGTTAAGCTCAGAATGTTGAGAATTAATAATGAATTCCTGGATACAATCAAAGAAGCGTAGAAGTTGGATGTGAAATTGGTAGATTCGATGGTGGGAATTGATCAGTCAGAAACTAGTGAATTTAATATGGATGCACAGGGTGTATTGAGATTCTGTGATCGAATTTGTATTCCTGATGATGTAGAGTTGAAAAGATTAATTCTGGAAGAAGGGCATATAAGTAAGTTGAGCATTCATCCGGGAGCTACTAAAATGTATCAAGATTTGAAGAAATTATTTTGGTGGCCTGGAATGAAGCGTGATATTGCACAGTTTGTGTATGCATGTTTGACTTGTTAGAAGTCGAAGGTTGAGCATCATAAGCGTGCGGGGTTGTTGCAACCATTGGAAATCCCAGAGTGGAAATGGGATAGTATTTCAATGGATTTTATAACTAGATTACCAAATACTGTGCGAGGACATAATTCCATTTGGGTGATTGTTGATAGGCTTACTAAGTCGGCTCATTTTATACCTATTGACATCAGTTTTCCTGTACCGAAGTTGGCGGAGATTTATATCAGGGTGATTGTTAAGTTACACGGTGTTCCGTTGAGTATTGTGTCGGATAGAGATCTGAGGTTCACATCTGATTTTTGGCAGAGTTTGCAAAATGCGTTGGGTTCTAAGTTGAGGTTGAGTTCAGCGTATCATCCTCAAACGGATGGTTAGACAGAAAGGACGAAACAGTCATTGGAAGATTTACTGCGAGCATGTGTTCTTGAAGAGAGAGGTTCGTGGGACACTTGTCTTCCATTGATAGAATTCACATATAATAATAGTTACCATTCTAGCATCAGAATGGCACCTTTTGAAGCGTTGTATGGTCGGAGGTGTAGGACTCCATTGTGTTGGCATGAGACAGGAGAAAGTTTGGTGCTTTGACCTGAGTTAGTTCGAGAAACCACCGAGAAGGTGAAACTTATCCGTGAGAAGATGAAGGCTTCCCAAAGTAGACAGAAGAGTTATCATGACAAGCGGAGGAAAAGTTTGGAATTTCAGGAAGGTGAACATGTATTCTTGAGAGTTACACCAGTAACCGGTGTTGGACTAGCATTGAAATCAAAGAAGCTCACTCCTCGTCTTATTGGTCCGTATCAGATATCGGACAGAGTTGGAAAAGTTGCTTATAGGGTGGCGTTGCCGCCGAATCTTTCGAATTTGCATGATGTGTTCCACGTGTCGCAACTCCGGAAGTATATTCCTGACTCATCTCATGAGATTCGTATGCCAGTACGAATCGCAGGTCACGAGACAAAGACGTTACGTGGGAAGGAGATTGCATTGGTGAAGGTTGTATGGTTAGGAGCTGCTGGAGAAAACATGACGTGGGAATTGGAAAGAAAGATGCGGGACTCTTATCCCGAGTTGTTTGAATCAGGTAATTTTCGAGGACGAAAATATTCTAAGTGGGGGAGAGTTGTAACACCCGTAATTAATTAAAGTAAATTAATTAAGTAATATAAAATATATTCCGATTAATTTAGCGATTAAGTCGAATTGTAGGTAGAATTGTTAAAGTAGTAATCGGGTAGAATTAGTCGAAAATGAAAATAATAGTAGGATTTATTTTATCAAGTAGAATTATTAAATTAAATATAAGATATTAATTATGAGGGTAAATTAGTATTTTGGAGAGTAATATTTAATAGACCAAATTTTATTAGGAGCCGCTATATATTGAGTAATCTAGTAAAATAAGGAGTGATTATTGCTTGCAAACCAAAAACATAACCATAGCCGTAGCAGTGAACCAGCAAGAGAGAAAAAGGAAGAAATTGGAAACAAGGGATGCAAGGAAGGATCGTTGTTGTCCGAGAGTTCTGTTTTTCCGATCGATTTTCTGAGTTCCCTTCAATCCACAGGTAAGGGGTGGGGTTCGAGTTTTATAATCGATTGTAGGATAATTTTTATGTGGGGTTTAGGGCTACGTAATTACACTGTTAATCGTATTTTCGGTGATGAATTTTGTGTGCTGGATTTAATTATATTGCCTTGTGTTGAAATTGCCTGATATCTGTGTTATCTGCAATTAATATTATGTGTAATCGTTATAATGTCTGTATTGAACCGATACTGTGGCTGGAAAAAGGGGTGAATTTTTGGCATTGTGAAGGCTAAGGGAGGCGACCGTCCTTGCGTGGCATAAGGGAAGGGGAGGCGACCGCCCCCAGTGGAGAAGAGAGGGAGACGATTGTCTCCTCTGGCTGTGTGGGAGCTGAGGCGACCGCCTCTGGTGTAAGGGGTGGGCGTCTCACTTCAGTGTGTTGTGTGTTCTGTTTCGTGGCTTGCTTGCGGACTTAGGATGAGAAATAATACACTTAGTAGGATGAGATTAATAATAGCAGAAGAATGAAGATATTATATCACAGGTAGCAGAAATTATTCTAGTAGTAACAGATAAATATACCAGAAGAATAGTATTAGCAGTATCAAATTGGAAAAAACAGTGTAATTGAAGTAGTAAAGTAATGCATTTAATACAGAAAAATACTAGTAGTGGCTGAATTAAATAGCAGAAATTATTTAGTTAATAACAGTGTTGCAGGGAATTAAAAACAGAGTAATAATTAGCAGCACAAAGTGTAGCCAGCAGTGTAGATTAATTAGTAAAGCGAGCCATAATAATGCAGAATTAATAATGAAACTGTCAGAATTAATTAGTAGAATAATTGGAACTAATTACTAATGTTGCAGAAACTAAAACAGAGAAGGAAATAACACTGTCAGTCGAATTAAGCGGAGAAATTAGCTTACCAGAATCGGACGAAACTTTACGGGATAGTTCGGGTGTATGGGTAGTTAACTAATATAGTGTCATTTTGTCAAATTTCGCATTAGTTGCTTGATTGTCGATACAGCCGGAACGATGTTGTTTATGTACGAATGGGATGATCTAAGAACCATAGACTAAAATGGCAAAAGCTGAAGATAAAGTTGTTGAGTTAAAATTACCGTTGCATCGGGTTGAAGTTGTTATTTGGTTGTTAACGTTGATGTTGTTAATTAAGTTTATGTCGTATCATGCATGATTTTAAGTTGTCGTTGTTGGAATTACATCTACATAGCATGTGCAGTTTAAGTTGGCCTGGATTGGCACCACGTTGTAAGTTGAAGGCTTATGCCTTGTTGAATGCCTCGATAACCTAGCATGTTTTAAGTTGGGAGTTTACTCCAAATGGATCCACATGCATTTCATTTTTGTTGAGTCGCATCCGAGTCGCATTTAAGTTGTTGTTGATTTTATGTTGTTTTGTGGATATCATATGTTGTTGGTTTAAGTGGTAATTAATGTATGTTTCTTTACCTAAGAATATGAATTATCGTACTTTCGCTTATATTATTCGATATCTCACCCTTTCTATTTTGTTGGCCGTTACCTTTATATTGGTAACGTGCATGTAATGAGGAGTAGGAGGATTAGTAGCTTATGGCGTCGTCGCTCTGATACGTAGCACTCAGGGGGAAACAAACGCATTGTTTTTATGTTTATTCATTTGCTTCCGTTGAACGCATTTGTGGTTTTGAGAAATAATTATGATTTTTCCGTTGTTTCAAAGATGCTATGCCGAATTGAATTAATTATGTTGAGATTTTCCGCTGCGGTTTATTATTTAAAGTTGAATTGTTAAAGAGTAATTATGGTGAAATTGTTCGTATTCTTTATGTGTTACGTATCTTCCAAGAAGTAAATTGTTTTAATGTTGTTTTCAAGTTGTGAAAGTGTAATACATCAAGTTTTTAGTTTTAAATTTTGGCACTCTGATTTTAAATAACGTTGGGTAGATTTGGGTTGTTACACTTATTAACTTATATCATTTATAATTCCAAAACTAATTATATATTTTATCATGCCTTTAATTAAATGTTTTGGAGTATCTCACCCTTTACTTGTTTCGCCGTTACCTTTATATTGGTAACGTGTAGGTGATCCACGAGGATGATGAGGATTAGCTCGAGTCTCTTTATTTTGAGTCGCCCGCTCGATCGTAACACTCGGGATTTGGGCGACGTTATTATTTTGATAGGATAGTTTATGTATACTATCTTATGATGTTATAACTTTATGTATTGATGATAACATGATGATATGTATATTTTGTAAACACATCCGTTGTGCTGTGAATAGTCATATGTTTATATGATGAATTATGATATGAATCGGTATATCCGACTTTTTATGTTTGTGATGTGCATTATAATGCAAAGTGATGAAAACACGAATATGTGATGCCTCAATTTATGTTGGATGAAATTTTGAAACTCTGATTTTATTATTTATTCTGAGGGGTAGAATTGAGGTGTTACAAAGACAAGCTAACATACAAAGGTTTGCCAAAATGGAATGGCTTAAGACATCTAGAAAATCAAAGATTAAAGCATTATCAAGTCTTGAAGAAACCTATGTATGATTGATAACAAATGTTAAGGTATAACATTCAACCCTTTGTGTGCATACAGGTGTTCATAAATTATCATTCATTCGTGCCATGGTTATTTGGAATGGTTTATATAATAAAACTTTACATACATATCCTTTCTCTAAAGTATTTTTGCAATTTGGGCTTCTGGTAATCGATTATTGTTAGAGGTGTTACTGATTTCCACGTGCTTTTTCTAAACTTTGTGAGCTTTTTCAAAGGGTGTAATCAGGTACACCATATGTGGTAATCGGTTACACTAGATAAAATTTGAATTTCTTTTTAATGTTGAATGGGTGTAATTGGGTATCCTAAATGTGGTATCCGGTTACCACTGAACCAATGGCTGAAAAATATTTATTTTTTCTTTGAAATGGTTTGTGTCTTTTAGGATTAAAACATGACATTCTTTCATAAATTGCCCTATTTTGTAGAGTTTAAAGAGGCTATATAAACACAATTTTTCATATTTTAATTTACCTCTTTCATCTACAATTCAAATAATTTAAAATTATCTCATCTTTCAAAATTCAAAGTGTTTGATACCAGAATTTTTAGTGAAATTTTATGCAATTAATTTTCATTGAAAAATAACATAAATTTACTTGATATACAATCAGATGTGCATATAATACATCACACACAAAGATATTGATACTTGAGATTTCTAAGATATACAAGTATAAGAATATTCTCAAGTCTATGTGCAATGCAACAACTATAAACTATAACGTGAAAAGTGAGATAGTTCTTGCAATTTATGATTTTTTGTTGTTGTTCTTGGTGTATTATTCTTGTTATAGGGAATAAAAGAGTCGTTGGAAGCTTGCTTGCACAAGTGTCTTTGCTGAAGAAATTATTTCTAAGAGAGATATGTTGGAGTTGGTACGATGAAGATCTTCATCTTCTAAATAAATGCATTATATATTGTGTCTTTCTGAAGTAAGGTGTTCATATGCATGGAGTAGTAGAATGAAGAAATCATATGCATTTTCCTTGATCCTTGTGCTAAAATCTCTAGTTGACTTCCTACACAATTCAAGTCGTTGACAAGATGTAATTGCTTTTGCACGGAGTACGAACTAAAGAGCTTTGTACTATACTTCCAACTAGGCGTTTAGTTCTTTTTGAGGTCTTGCTTGAAACCCGGGTTTTGATCCATTAGAATCAGATTTCACTTGCTCCTTCTTTACAAGCTCTTTAACTATGTCAGAATCAAGTTAAATATAAGTTTAATGATCCTGCACACTTAATCAACCAAGGAGTATACACTTAATTAGTGTGAACAAATTTTTTTCTAACATGATCTTCAACATATGTACAAACGTTCTTCTAGCCATTTATCTGTCCAATAATTAATGATATTACCACCACCTAGTTTTCTTCTTCTACTTTTATTAGTTACATTCAACTCAAATTTGATGCATGACATAATGGAGGCATTAGTGTGGTTTGTTAACTTTTGGCAACAAAAAATACCAGGATAAAGAGCGCTATGAAGAATAGTTAAAAATATGTTAAAATAATTATTCAGAGTTCAAACACTTCAAGAAATGTGATGTCTGTGATTACAAAGAACAATGATAAATTAAATAAATGACCTTTAAATAAATAACTCTCATGCAATAGACAAAAATTTAACTTTGTAGAAGATCATAAAGCAATGATAATAAACACAATAACTTGTTTACCCAATTCCATAAAACAATGTATTCTGATGGAGAGAGAAGCTCTCCTATTGATCATACTTCCGAGAGTTTTTACAAAAAATAACAGATGAATTACAAGAAAAATAATCACCCAAGCTCCCCAGAACAAATTTTATATTCTACCATAGTATTTCTCAATCTCTCTGATCACACGAGCCCAATATATTTAAAAGTGTTTTCGAATTTGATAGATATCTTCAAGAGTTTCTTAAATTCCAAGAACATGCTCTTAGGAATTTACTCTTTTCTCTATAAAATTACCACTAGGATTTTCAAACTATTTTCGGTCTTCGGCTCTAAATTTCTAAAAATTGTGATAATGATAATAAAAACATAAAGAATACATATATTTAAAAATTGGAATCTATCATATCTATAATAAACAGATTTACATACTAAAACGAAGAAGGCGAAAGCACATAGAAAAAAATGAACAGGATGAATGAAAACTCAATTCGTAGTTAAGGATTATTTTATTTTTTTGTTATAAAAGTTATAGATATCTAGAAACATCAAAAGACTCATTTGTATTAGGTAAAGTTAAAGGAAGAAAAGCAAACGTTAGTAGCTTAGATTTCTTGAACGTTTTTATCCTACGAATATAGAATTACTTCACCAATAGAAACTGAAAAGGATATTTTAATTTCCAGCAGAACCATGTCTCGAATAAATTCATATATAAAAGTAACTAAACATTATGTACAATTATTAACAATCCAATAGTTAGAAAAGATGCACTAATTATTTGAACTAAAATTGATTATTGCTTTAATTATTGTAAACTAACCATCCAATTTTATACATTTCCACATAAAATGAGCTACTCAAATTTTCTTATCTAGGAATCAAATCAAATCATAAATATAGTTGAAAAAACAAGAAATTTCAACATATATATTAGCATGGTGCAAATCTATCCATAAGCAAACATATTGTTGACTCAGATATCGTTGTTGTATTATCTTTCTGAACATCTCTTCCAACTTCTATCTCTTCTTCAAAACCCTCTTTGCATTTGAAATTTTTGGTCTTGTTGGTCACAACTTTTTCTTTCAGCTTGGCTAGCTCCCCAATCCAAATCTCTACCATGCCTGACATTTTTCTCACTCTTATAAAATTAGCAAAATGAAAGTTCTATTTTTGTTGAGTTTATTTTTTGAATGATAGATGTAATAATAATAGAATTATATTATGGTTTATATAGAGAGAGTAGAAGAATATTCATTTGGGAGGAAAGAGTGTATTCTTACAAGAAAGAGATGTGGATGTTTTGGATCCGCTTGGATTCAATAGTACGTGGAAAGGAATACACCAATGGGATATTCGTTGCAAGATTTGTGTGGTTTGCTTATTTATTTGTATTTGCTATTTCTTGTGTATTTCCTTTTACATGTGTGGTGTATATTCACTCTCACCATCTTCTCATTTTTAATGGTTATATAAAATTAGGGAAAAATCCGTGCGTCCGTATGAACGGGTTTAGGTAGGGATCGAGGAATTGTCACCATTGCATGTAAACTCAAAAAAGTTAAAAATATCAAAAGATTATTAGATAGAAAAATAGAATGAAAGATAATTGTATAAAATTTTAAATACTTTGTAAAAAAAATACTGTGAAAAATAGAAGAAAAGAAATTTATATTTTTTTAGAGTTGATAATGTTACGGTACACGCTTTTGTGTTTAAAATATAATAAAAATGTTAATAAAAAAACAAAATTATTTTATCAAAAAAATTTATTATTAATAAAACATATTT
Source organism: Vicia sativa (assembly GCA_021764765.1). Taxonomy (NCBI): domain Eukaryota; kingdom Viridiplantae; phylum Streptophyta; class Magnoliopsida; order Fabales; family Fabaceae; genus Vicia; species Vicia sativa. Next base: position 238,320,617 of record CM038795.1, read on the forward strand.
TTAAAATAAAAACATAATTGTTTTATCAAAATTATTTTACATCAATAATATATTTCAATATTTTATATATTATCTTGTAAATATTATATTTTAAATTAAAAAAAGATCTTAAATTGATATAAAAGAGATAATAAAACAGATTTACAAAATTGTCTAACCAAAAGAATAGATTATTTTTAAAAAAGATAATAAATAAGTTTCTATAATTATTTCTTAAGTATATAAAATATATGAATAAATAGTATAATTATTCATATATATATATATATATATATATATATATATATATATATATATATATATATATATATATATATATATATATATATATATATATATATATATATATATATATATATATATATATATATATATATATATATATATAATTAAAATAAAATATAAATAATTAAAAATAACCGTGTTTGAATTACCTGTGCGCTCACACGGTACTGGTGTGTTATCCGTGAGTTCGCATGGGTATTGGTTGGGGTGGACATCAATTCAGTTTGGTTCGGGCCTAAAACCTTAAATTGGACCCATCCACAGGTGAACCATTTGAACCCATTTCCGACCAATTTTATATTCAGTTTAATCGGGTTAGATTTTTTCGGGTTCAATTAACTATATCAGTTTTTTTATTAAGCATGTAATTGGGCCAAATTGAATTTTAAACCCAACTTCTAAATCAATATAAGGTAAATTTTTTCTCTTACAAATTTGGTTCATCTATGATATAAGAAAACACAACAATTTTCAAGAAGGGTTGAGCTGATGACAATTGGCATCCTAAGAATTAAAAAATCCACAAAAATTTTGCCACATCATTCTCATCGCTCATTCCATATCTCATCGCTTCTTCTCACGGCAGTTACAAGAAAAAATACCTTATGTATGCATGGCTGTCCATTTTCCACCCTTCCACTATCCCTTCTATCAATCGGTTATAGAAGGGCATGGACGTTTTTGTTCAACTGCCCCACTCTCAATCACGATTGTTGTATTTATAACCCTCCCAATATCTACTTCTTCCACATCCTCGTCTCTCAGAATATCTCAACCCTCATTTTTTCCTACTTCACGTGACCGATTTCACGTTATGGAGAAACGATAGTGAAGAGCAACCTACCGGTGGCGACGGCAACGACGACGAAGACCTTTGACGAGGAAGATACCTTCCGCCAAGTAACTCTTCTTGCTTCTCTCTTCACCCTCTTGCTTTTCTTTTATGTATTAATTGTTTGTTTCTTCTTCTTCATCGTCTCTTCCCTTTTTGCTTTTCTGAAATTTTGTGTTGTTTGGTTATCAGGTCTGAGCGTTGTTGCTGTTGTGCATCATGTTTATCAATTGTGATGACTCTGTGTTGTTGTTGACTTAGTGTTGGCAATCAACCTCGACAACCTTCATTATGACTGATGTTAGGCCTGTTAAATTTGTAGGTGATATTAACTGATTTCGGAATGTCGAAAGAAATTGAGGAATCTGAGAGATCTAACTCTATGTGTGGGACATCAGAATATATGGCTACGGAAATCATTCTAGGTAAAGGCCATAATGAAGATGCAGATTGCTAGAGTGTTGGTGTTCTGATCGCGATTTTATCGTCTTGTAGAATCTAGACCACAAGTATACAGTCCTATCGCTTGTAGTTTTAAAGATTATCGAATCCACAGGGACTAAATGTTGATCTACCACTATCTTAGGTTACTATGTAAATCTAAGGCTAGTAATATAAATGATGTTTGGTTTTAGGGAACCTAACTGATTAAGATCTAATTTAGATTCAGAATAGAAGTATCGGTATGTAATGGTCGGGCTTAGGGATTTAGCGAATTTTCGACTTAAATTGTATTATCAAAACGTGTTTCAGTAGGAAGTACTTGTTTAATGATCCTCTTCTCACACTCTCGTGTTTGTTGATTCAGATCCTATAATCAAACCTAAGTGAGTGCTCTCGCTGTTTCAATTAGAGTTTAAAAATAGTTTTTGAAAATAAATAAAACCTAATCAACTCAAACTCTTGCTTTATTGACCCTAATTTATAATCTGTGTTTTACTCTCGTAAAAAAACAGTTGCATTAATTACTAATAATTGAAACCGAAAAATCAATCTTTTAAAAACAGAATAAGTCGAGTGAAGTTGCTAAACCCCGTTGGCTATGTGACGCTACATACCGATAACTAGATTTAGCCTCACATGGTTAATGATTCAAATATAGCGCAACAGTAATAAACATACAATTCAGATAAAATATGCATTTCAAATAAATCAGGCATACAATAAATAAACAAATAAATTAATGAAATAAACCTGAAAATAAAATATTAGGCAGATTCCAGGTGTCTCCCACATGTCGGTGAGATCTCCTTTAATTTCTCAATAATCCAAATGCGATGAAAAAAGGTAAAAAAGGCCCAATCCTAACGTAAGGTTAGAATTGACAAAAGTTTGCAACAATCTCCGATGTGAAGATTGCTACGAGAAAAGAAACTGAGTACGGAAAATAAAACTGAAATTAAATGCAGAATGGAAATTAAAATCGGCAGAGTAACAGTACTGGAATGGGAAAAAATGTGTCCAGAGAGTGAACTGAAGTGACATATATATAGGCGTACGTGGGAGAGCTAGGGTTACAAAGTGGTTGGAGAAAATCTCGCCTCCTAAATCTCCTTCGTGGCGGTTGCTACGGAGCTGTCTTGGACTTATAACGGTCTCTACATGCTCGCTTGAGGAGGAAGTCTCGCTGTGTGGCCCGTGAGGGTCGCCAGCCAAGGGCTGCGGTACTAGAGCGTGTTGGGCTTCAGTTTTCTCCTTTGAGTGGGTTGGGCCTTGCTTGTTAAATCTCTTTTCATTTTGCTTACTCCACACCCCCATTTCATGCTATGCATACACACTTCAATAAATACTCTCTTTTTTGTGGATTTTGAGCGTGGTTTATCACGCTTTTCTCGACTTTCTTCCCACATGTCTAATAATCGATAGAAAACTGAAAACATAGAAAATACCAGCATAATATGAATAAAGAATCATTTATTTAATAAAATGCGGATAAAAAGCATATAAAGTGGCTTAAATAATCGATACATTTTTGTATTATCATGTTCTCTTATATGAAATGATAACCCGGAAGTTAATGAATTAATGCAATTCTCGAATACCGTCTCTTGAATTTTTTAGCTTGACTTGTGTGTCAGTTGCGTGTGTGCATTTGTATATAAATGGGTTATATTTGTTGAACACCTTGAATTGTATGTGGGAATACGATGACATAAGGAAATGTATTTAGTATATGCGTCTCATAATCAAGTCTTGAACGAATAAATTTAGGTGTTTATTCCTAGACATAATTCATTTTGCAATAAGGAAAAGATAGTTAATTTTATGGTAATGGGAAGTTTGGATATAGACCGTTTTGAGAATCAAACTTTTTATTAATTTATTCTTTTAGAAATTAATGTCTCGATGAATCTGCTTATTTTTCTATTTAGAAGCTATGGATCTCTGATATATAAAGGTCTTTTGCTATGTGCTAAAAAGTTTACAAAATTTTTCCTTCCCTGATTTTTAAGTATCATTTGGAAGGCACCATTTTTATACATAATAACATAAACAAGCCACAGGAGAAAATTATTAAAGAGAAAATCAAACTTTCTCCCTACCTTACAAGTGAAGCTCATTCTTTTCTCAAAGGAGTAAGTATCATAGTATTTCTGGTTTCGTTTCATTACACTATTCTGATAAATTATACTTTACAAGTGGAATGCGTTTGTTTCCAACATATTGCATTGATGTTTTTGAATTCACAACTTATTTGAGACTGCAAACTGATTCCTGTTTAATTGTTATAGTTGCTGCAAAAGGATCCAACTACAAGGTTAGGCAGCGGGTCAAATGGAGATGAACAGATCAAAAATCATAGGTGGTTCAGGAGAATTAATTGGAACAAATTGGAGGCAAGAGAACTACAACCTAAGTTTAAACCATCTGATATTCTGATGTGTTTGGAGGGGTCTTCTGTGATTCATAGGTGTTTGTTTTATTCGTTGTTGTGTCGATTTTGATTTTATTGCCTTCTTTATTTTTCAGGAATAGAAAGCAATAAAGAGGAACAATAGAAGCCTCTAAAGACGAAATTACTTTGAAATTTAATAATTGAATGCAGCTGTGGTATTCTACAAGTTTGGTTATTTGCAACTTTGTGGTTCCAACTGCTTCTTCTCTTTCTGATTTTCAATTTTGTTCTTCTTTTCGGATTAACAAGTTCGATATTTGCATTTATTTTCAATGTTTTTATTTATATATGCTTTTAATGGGAAGCCACCAAATATGAAGATCATCAAGAGCTGAAAAAATGGTATTTTTGCGTGGATTTTTGTTATTTATAGAGAATTCTAATTATAGATTCTTATCAGAAGTTCCTAAGTGATTTATTTTCTTTTAAAACTTTGTTATATATTTGAATGAGTAGATAACAAATTCTTCTTGTCCAATGTTTTTTTTTTGTGTAGTTGATTGGAAAAACTCCATTAGTGTATCTTAATAACGGATATCAGCAAATATCTTAATGACGTGGAGGCTCAAGAACTTAATGAATTGAAGAAACTGATTTTTGAAGTCAGTAAAACTAAAACCGGGCAGGATAAAAGAACCAAATCAGAGGATAAGAATCAGAGTATGTGGTTACTCGGTGGTACCGAGCTCCCGAGCTGCTTCTTAATTGTTCCGAATATACAACTGCCATTGATATATTGTCTGTCGGTTGCATAGTCAGTGAAATCGTAAGAAGACAACCCATATTCCCTAGAATAGATTATGTTCACTACTTGAGATTGGTCGCAAAGGTATTCTCCCATTCTTTGATCCTTTTCGTGCCTTCCCATTTTAGTTCAAAATTGATTCCGCCATTAGCTTTCTATGTGATGAGTGGATAAATATTCAGGAACTCATTGAAAAACTCACGAGAAATCAACTGTCTAAGGAAGATTATCCATGTTTGAATGATCTAAGTGCAACTTTCCACGGCTCACCTTTTGTTGGGACTGTGCATGGTATTATTTTCTGTACACTTCAGAACTAATTAGTAATCTAACACTTTTTTCTGATGGGATCGGTTTTTATTTCACTATACAACTATAATTGTTCGCTTAATATGCCCCTGCACAAGTTTGTTTCTAATTCTTAATATAATTTAACTTAGATACCTTATAGATAGTCTTTTTTTTCTTCGTATTGTATTTCTATAGATAGATATATATACATGATGAAATATGATTTGATGTATATGTATTTTTTTAACTCTTCAGGATTTAGACCGTTGTGTAATAATGTTATTGTATGATATAAAGCAGTGTTTTTAAAATTGCACTGGAGATCAAACCCGTGATAACTTATGGGTTATGATTCAACCGGCTAAACCGAGTCCGGATGGCAAGATTCTTTATCTTATGTTGACATTATAATTTTGTGCAGATGATGAGGCGTTGTTCCATCCATACATGGTGTTGGGAAATAACACTGAAAAAGAAAATATGACAGTTGTCTAAATAGACAACCAGAGAATTATTACTATGTGAAATTTTTACATAGACTTCTTTATTCTCACCCCAATCCCCTAGTACACTCACACTCTTACAAAGAAAATATTTAAACTAAAAGTTGAATATAAGCTTAAAGTGTTATTGATTGGTATATCTAAAAACAAAGAACTTAGGTCCAATATATAACCTTGGTCTCCGTTTTGCTCCACCACACCAAGCAATGTGGGACTTCGCAAAAAGCTATTTTTTAACCTCCTTCTTTATTAAAGAAATTAGGCTTACAATCAACCCCAACAATCTCCACCTTGATTGTAATGGTCTTCAATCTTCATTGTCTACACCGACAATCATAATTCTCATTGCCTATAACGACAAATCAAATTATCATACTCTACCATAAAGAGTATACTACACTTGAAACTAAATCATCCTAAGAATTTTCTTTACGTCGAAACCTTGCCGAAAGATTATGGTGCAACTCCCATGTTGCCTTTTAGGAAGTTCTTCAGCCATCGACACATCACCACACACCTTGCATCAATCAGAGAGACGTTGCTAGCACTTGCCTCAGAGTCTTTTTCAAATACTGCTCCACCTGGACAATTTTTCTTTAAATGCCAAGACTTTCTACACTTCCAACACACCATATTATTTGCATGAATCTTCTTCCTATTTGCCCCACGTCTAGTTATCAACGTCGAGCTTGATGAAGTACTTTCATCACTTTTCATCCTCCTTTCTTCAAAACTCAACTTTTCTTTCCCATACATCAAAATAGGTTTGAGATGAACATAAGAAGGTGGAAGGGACAAAATGAGCCTTAACGCTTTATCTTCATCATCAATCTCAACTTTAATAAATTCAAGCTCAGAAACAATATTATTCAAAGTACTAAGATGATTAGAGATTTTCGTACCCTCATCCATGCGCAAAGTGTGGAATTTCTCCTTTAACAACAAACGATTTGAGATGTCCTTTGCCTGATATAAACCTTTGAACCTTTCCCAGAGTCCTTGGCTGATGACAGATTTTGCACATTCGCAAGAACATTCTTTGCCAAACACAAACTAATTGCACTTGCAGCTCTCAAATCTAGTTCCTCCCACTTGTCAGCCTTCATGTTGGAAGTGTTTCCTTTTAGAGCCTTGTGTAATCCTAATTGTATCAACACATCCTTGACTTGTACTTCCCACAAGGCAAAGTTGATTCTTCCATCAAACTTCTCTATGTCAAACTTCATTGCACTTGAATAAGACATGGAAGTTGCACGCACACTGCAAAATGTGCACCAGGTAGGTTCCCAGGAAAGAGAGGTGAGTCACAATAGACACGCTTAAATACCAAGTCTTTCCTTATCCAAAACCTCCCTAAATAGCACTTTCACAATACCACCCCTTCTTCAGCACCTTCACAATATCTCAATTCTTTTCTTATGTGGAAGATCAGACAATGTTGCAACCACAGAGGCTCTGATACCACTGTTGGGAAATAACACAGCTAAACAAGATAAAATAAACTAAACACAACCAACAACACAAGAATATAACATGGAAACTCCAAAGCCAGAGAAAAACCACGACCACAACACATAGACTTCTCTACTCTCACCTCAATCTCCTAGTACATTCACACTCTTACAAAACAAATATTTAAACTAAAAGTTAAATATAAGTTTAAAGTGCTATTGATTGGTATGTCTAAAGTTAAAGAACTTAGGTCCAATATATAGCCTTAGTCTCCCCTTTGCTCCATCACACTAAGTAATGTGGGACTTCTCATAAAACTATTTTTTAACCTCCTTCTTTATTAAAGAAATTAGGCTTACAATCAACCCCAATACATGGTACCTCTGCATGATATCAATGAGGAACATGCATGTCTTAGACCATTCAGTTTTGACTTCGAGGAACAGATGTTCACCGAAGAGATATCAAGGAACTCATCTATGAGGAAAGATGTGAGGTTCGATCCTGATCCACCAATTCACTGAGATTTTTGTGTATTTACTCTTTGTGGCGATTTTCGTGTATTTGATGAGTTATGTTAGTATTCAAAAAGTTGCAGCTTTCCACAAGATATATAACATATTGCAAATACTGAGATTGTTGTAATGTGTTTTTTCATTTTAATCTCATCTCTGATTCTTATGATAAGCATTAATCATAATTTATAATCTCAACTTGGGCAATAATTTGTACACAACATGATAAAATACTTAAAAAGTAAATAAATAGATAAATAATACATGTTCTTAATTTAGGTAAATAAACACAGCATGTTGTTTCAATGTTGTAGCTGCATTTCTTAAGCTCCAACATATCAATAGGTAGATAATCTGAGGGAAAATCACAATCTGTAATTTTCTCTGTCCCTTGATCAGGTAACAAACCACAAGGGAATAGTTCCTAGGATGCCTTAAAAGGGGTAGAGACAACACTTAGCATTTGAAATCCAAGGAATAGTTCCTACAATCTAGGAGGTTAATTAAGCTAGACAGTACTCATTTTTCTAGATCTTCTATATCTTACTGAAACAGTTTGCTTAATAATCAGTCAACCAATTAAAGATAATCTCCTATATCATACTGAATTGTTGGAACAAGATAATCTTAATTTGGGTTTTGATGCTTCTAAAGGTTAGTAAAAATGAAGCTTTTGATTCTGTAATGTATATGATATACCTAAACATTTGTTAATAAACATCTGAAAAATGATTCTGTAGTAAAAAGAAGTCTGTTTAACTATGTTACTTATTCTGCAAAAACAGGAACTTATGTTGATATTCTGAAGGCTGGAATTATAGATCCTGTTAAAGTTGTTAGAATGGCTTTGGTGATGATTCCAGGTAAAATCATATATCTTATATTGCAATTTTTTATCTGCTTATATTTCATACATTTCTATATGTTAAACTTATTTTTGCCTTATTGTAGTCTATCATTGTTATTGACGACAACCGAGACATTTATTGTAGAAAATATGAGTGACAAAAATAAACCACCTCAAAGGGTGGCAGATATGGATGATTTGGACTACTAAACACAAATGATGAAAACAACTTTTTGTATCAGTTTTTTACTTATTGAGGAAGTTGCTAAAGTATAAACTGATGAGTCTATTTTAAGAGAAAGTTCATGTCTCATTCAAGTTATTATCATCATTACGCTAAGATGAAAAACTTGTCCCATTCTTTAGGTGTAATTCATCATATAATTTGTACCAAGTCTGATGTAACAAAGTTCAAATTATAAAAAGTTTTATAACTCCGTGTTTTGGTGTTACTTGGTTGTGCTGGGATCATTGTCCTGTTGTTTCTAAAACTAAATCATCTACAAGTTCAAGTTTCAGATTCAACTTCAATAAATCTTCCTCCACTTCACCAAATGTTTGGGAACATAGTTCTGTTGTTTCTAAAACTAAACTATCTTCTCCAAGTTACATAAATACGATTAAAATAAATTATTAATAAATAGGTTAGCAATAATTTTTCGGATTAAAAATTATTTTACGGGGGATTATTACCTTATATTTTCTTAATAGGTGTTTTATTAAATGGAAAAATAAAACTGTTAATCTAAATATTAAAAATTGGAAACTTATCAATAATTTTTTAAAAATATGAAAAATATTATGGTAAAAGTAAGAGAGTGGATACATATTTTAAATTTTGTATTTTCTATCAAATAACTTTCTTATTAGTAAAAAATTAAAATAATGATTTATTTAATACAACCTTTAATAGTTCTTATTTTTAATTATTCTATTAATTTGTATTACATAAATTCCATTATTATGATACATTATTTATTAGTATTACCAACTTATAACATTATATAAAAAATATATACACAAAAACTTAAATATGGGTTATTTATGTTTTTTTTAATTTTTACTAAATAATTATAGTTTTTCTCTTCTATTAAAGTTTAAAAATAAATATACTTAAATGTGTTATTTTTTATAATTATTTATGTTACTAATATAGAAATCAATGAGACAAATATATAAAAGTAAAAATACTAGACAAATATACTTAAGTAATATTTTGGGATCAAATGTGCGTATAATACCGGTACATGAATTTATTAATTAAATTATTGAATATTAACGAGAATTTTACTGATCAAAATATTAAATATTAACGAAAATATGAAGTTATTGACCAAACTATTAAATATTAACGGAAACATGAAGTTATATTAACATGAATATGAAATTACTGATCAAAATATTAAATATTAACGAGAACATGAAGTTATTGATCAATTTTCTTTAATATTAACCGAAACATAAACTTAGTCATCAAAATATTAAATATTAACGGCAACGGGAACATGACATTATTGGTTAAAGTATTGAATATTAACAAAAACATGAAGTTATTGCTCAAAAAATTTAATATTAATGAGAACATAAAGCTACCGATCAAAATATTGAACATTAACGGGAACATCAAGTTGTTGATCAAAATATTAAATATTAACGGAAACATGAAGTTGTTGATCAAACTATTGAATATTAACGGGAACATGAAGTTCCTGATCAAACTATTGAATATTAACGAGAACATGAAATTACTGATTAAAATATTAAATATTAATAGGAACATAAAAAGGATGATTAAACTATTGAATATTAACGGGAACATGAAGTTACTGTTCAAAATATTGAATATTGACCAGAACATGACGTTATTAATCAAACTATTGCATATTTACAGTAACATAAAGTTACTAATCAAAATATTGAATATTAACAGGAATATCAAGTTACTGATCAAAATATTGAATATTAACGAAAAAATAAATTTACGAATCAAAATATTGAATATTAGCGGAACATGGAGTTATTGGTCAAACTATTGAATATTAATGAGAATATAAAATTACTAATTAATATATTAAATATTAACGAAAACATGAAGAAGAGAATATTGACAGAAGATAGTGTTATAAATTCTCAAATGATATTTTTAAACTTTACATTTAAGAATATTTATTTTAAAACTTTAATGAGAATACGCCCAAATTACCGTTTAGGTTTTACTATTGGACAACACTAATTATGGGTTTTCCCCGATAAAATAACAACTCATTATATAATATAATATACACTTAAAATAGTTTTTAAAAATTATTATATTGTATATTTTATTGAAATATATTATTGTATGTTTACCAAACTTTATGTATCATATACTTTTGCTTCATACATTCTACATATTTTTTGAATTTACATTTTTTTTAATTCAGATTAAATTTGTATGTTTTACACATCTTTCTTTATAGGGTTAAATATGTTTTTAGTCCCTATAAATATGCGACCCTTCAATTTTAGTCCCTCTAAAATTTTTCTTCGAATAATGGTCCTCCTAAATTTTTCCATCCACAATTTTAGTCCTTGCCGTCAATTTTCATTACCTGAGGATGACATGGCACGTTACATGGAAGACAATTTGGCAAAATCTAAAAATATTTGAAATTGCGGGGGTTTTAAACCTCCTCTAAACTAACCCAGAAAAAAAACAAAAATATTGGTTCTGAACTTTTCTCAAACACCTTACAAGCAAGTTTGGCAACACATAAATTCTGAACTTTTCCTTGTTGATCACAATGTCTTATTTCGTGCATTTCTCACTCCATATTTAGTTTGGTGTGAGTTTCTGCACAATGGATTTTGCATCCAAAAATTAACACAAATTCATCAAAATGCATGCTAAAAGTTGCAGAATATGCATAATACATGTGTCAAGCAGCTTCAAGAAATTTTCATATGCAGTTTCTAAATTCTCTATTTCTTAATATGGTATAATAAAAATACATGTTCCATTCACAACCATTATACTATTGCGACTGCAGAAAACAATCCTTCAGTTGAATATGACTTATTGACTTCAAAATATAATTATTCCTATTTGTTTAGCCGGTTGATACCTGTTAATTTTAGCCTTTTAAATATAATTACATGTTAACATAAAGTAGTTAAAATTTCTGCCATGTTTTTGTTTGGTCTAAATCAAAATGTGGGTAGGTGGCCATGACTCAAACAGTTAACCATTAAAAATTTAATTAGAACAAAATCATCCCTTATTTTTATTGGCTGAGAACTCATTCCTCGTGATTATTTCTCCTTCATGCTTGATTCAACTAGTTAACATAGAAATAATAAAATAATAATTGTTTCTCCTCGTGACTGTTTTTCCTTCATGCTTTATTCTACTTATTGGTGTCGAAGATTCACTTTTAGTAGTTTCCAAACCAGGAATTTTAAGGCTTAAAAGCACACTTTCAAAAGCTAATAGTGCTCTCTCAAGAAATTCCTCCCATGTAAGCCATTCAAACTTTGAACCTGTCATTATGTGAACCATAGAATCTGCGGCAAGAAGTATAGTGGCACTATCACCAAATTGCCTCATACACTTTCCATATTCCGAATAAACCCTGAAGCAACCTTGTTCATATGATCAACAATATTTTCAAGTATCATAACAAAATCGGAGCTTAAATCACTATTGTTTTCTTCCCTGAGTACTTCAACGACTTTATATATTGTCACTAATGCTCCAATTTCAACCCTCGATTGATCCTTTTGGATCTTTAAAAGATCAAAAATTCCACTCCTATCGATTTACTTGTCATAACCTTGTCTTTCTTTATATATCCCATGGAGAAATCTTTTGTCAAGTTATTCTTATCTTTTCACAAAAGCTCATGAAAAGTTCTTTCAAAGATAACTCCGTTATATTTCTATCTTTGCACGCCAACTGTTTGATAAAATGGTTGGGAGAAGAATGTATGAAGAAGATGAATAAATTTATGGAGGTTTAAAAACCCCACAATTTAAAGTGTTTTTCTGCATTTAAGTGACATTGCATGACATGTGGTGTTCCATGTAAGCTCCCGTTAGTGGAAACTAACGAGAGGGACCAATATTAGGGACAAAAAAATTTGTGAGGACTATTCATTGAAGAAAAATATTATAGGGACTAAAATTGCAAGGTCTCATATTTATAGGGACCCCTGGCATATTTAACCGTTCTTTATAATATTGAATTTTGCATAACATCAATATTGAACAAAATAACCAAGCACCAACGAGTACCCATGCAGACGCACGGGTATCACACTAGTTTAAATAAAAACTAATAAAAGCCAATAAATTATCACATTTATTTTATTTTTTTGGATCATTCCAAACTTACACATATAAAACCCAATCCAAACCCCCTTTTCTTATGTTTTTCGCACCTTCAATTGGTATCAGAGCTGGGTTCTGAAGTGATAAAAAGGTTGGATTTTTATCAAGCACCTAACATTGTTCATTACCGATCCAGTATGTGAAAACAACAATGGTTGTTCGCAACAATGTAGTTGTTATTGCTTCTGAACAAGAAAGAGATTCTTATAGTTCAAAACTTCTGATCTTTGATGGAGAAAGATTTGACTATTGGAAATACAGGATAAGAAGTCATTTACTTGGATTTGATCTAGATCTATGGGATATTCTTTTTAATGGCTACACCTACCCAGTAGATGAAGAAGGAAGAGAAAATCCCAAAAAATCCTTAACAGACGCTCAGAAGAAGATGTACAAGAACCACCATAAAGCTAGAACAATACTTCTCAGTGCAATACCTTATATAGAGTATGAAAAGATCACATATAAAGAGACTTCTAAGTCCATCTTTGATTCTCTTCAGATGACTCATGAAGGAAATGCTCAAGTCAAGGAAACAAATACGTTGGCCTTAATCCAGAAATATGAAGCATTCAGAATGGAAAAAGATGAGTCTGTGGAAATGATGTTTTCAAGATTTTAGATGCTTCTTGCAGGACTCGGAGTTTTGGACAAAAGATACACTACTACATATCACATCAAAAAGATTATCAGAAGTCTTCATGTCAAATGGAGACCCATGGTAACTTCTTTAAAATTGGCGAAGAATTTAAACAACACCATTCTTGAAGAACTCATTAGTTCTTTAAGAATTCATGAGATTAAGCTTTAACAAGATGAACCTCAAAAGGGAGGTAAATCCATTGCTCTCAAGTCTAAGTCTAAGAAGACAAAGGCTTATCAAGCAATAGAGGAATCAGAAGAGTCTGAAGAAGGTTCTAGAAAGATAAACAAATTGTGGAAACACAGACAGAGTAAGTTCAGAGGGTCAAGGAAATTTAAAGATAGACAAAAGTCTACATATGACCAAAGAAGAGATTCAAAAAAGGAAGACATATGCTATGAATGCAATGAACCTGGGCATTACAAAAATGGTTGTCCTAAGCTCAGAAGAAAAATAAAACAAAAGAAGGTTTTCAAATCCAAGAAAGGTCTCATGGCAACGTGGGATGATTCAGATTCAGAAGGAGAAGATTCTGATGAAGAACATGCCAATGTGGCTCTTGTGATGGAGACTAGCACCAGTTGTAACGCCTGGAAATTTAATTAATTATTTAATTAAATTATAGCCGAATTGATTAAGTGGATTATGGGAAGTTGGAATTAATTTAGTGATGAATTAATTTTAGTTGTAGAATATTATCGAAAATAATATTAGAAATAAGTATAGATTAATAAGTTATTTAGCTGGATCTATTTGGTGTTAGAAGTATTGGAAAGGAGGTGTAGAATTGGCCCAATAAGAATTTATGGGAGAAATAATAATTGATTTATTAATTAATGATAAAATATTAGGTTTTATATAATAGTAGTAGTAATAGGAATTAGGTTTTCACATAGAAAAGAAAACAAGAACAAGGAATTGGGAAGCACGAGGGTTTGGAAGAAAGGATACGAGAAGTGCTAGAACCGGAGATTAAGATTTCGATCGGGAATTGAACTGCCTCTGAAACCAGGTAAGGGGTGGGGTTCGAATTATATAATCAATTGTATGGTGATTGATATGTGGGATTGGGAATTGTATGAATTTTGTTGCGTTGTTTGATTAAATACTGAGTTGATTTTTGGTAAAATGTGTTGTTGGGAATTTGATGATCAATGAAGTTCTGTTAGTGTTGCTGATGATTATTGACAATGAAAAATAATTGATTGTTGTTGTGTTGTGAAATTTCGTTGAATTATTCTGGAAAATTATGAAAAAGAAATCGTGTGGATCGATTATGTTGTTGGAATTATTTGATCGAACGAAGAAAATAAAACTGGAGAATAGTATGAATACAGGACAAAAACGAAGAAGATGAAGGATTGCAATTGAGACGGGGTCACCCAAGTAGTGCGGCGGTTGTCTCTTATACATGGTTGGGAGGAGACGTTCGTCTCTTCCTTTTTGGTGGGCCAACCTGATTAGCTTGCATTTTGTTAGTACTTTCGTTTAATTAACTAACCAATTTGCAATATAAGTACATATTAATATTTAATTTTGGTGTTATATTAGTAGATTAATTAATTCATAAGTATTATTAAAATTAGCATGATATAGTGGATTGTAAGCAAAAGCAGCTTAAAAGAACTAGAACTAGTTTTTGACAGTATACAATTAGTAGCAGAAAATGAATATGGGATTTTGATGATAACGTAGAATTGGATAATTAAAATTGTGCAACACTCAATAACAGTAAATCAATACATTTATAATTAAATTCAGTTAGTGGGACGAAGGAAGAAGTTATGGTAGGTTTGCACAAGCCTAGCAGATGTCTATTTGGTGTAACAGGTTTAGCATTGCATTGATGAGGTCAAATAAGTAGGAATTAATTTGACAAGAAGTTATGATGGTTAGAAGTAGAAGTGATGGTCAAAAGTATAAGTGATGGTTAGAAGTAGAAGTGATGGTCCGAAGTAGAAGTGATGTTCAGAAGTTCTGATGGTCAGAAGTAGAAGCGATGGTCAAAAGTTCTGATGGTGCAGAAGTTCTGATGGTGAAGAAGTTCTGATGGTGCGAAGTTCGTAGAAGTTCGATGGTGAAGTTCGATGAAGCGAAGTTCGATGGTGCGAAGTTCGATGGTCGGGCGTAAACTTCGATATTGCATCCGAAGGATTCAAGATAATGTAATAATTTTAATATTGATGGGAATAGAAACAGTCCCAAATTTTAGACTGTAGCCAAAATTAAGCGGTATATTTAGTTGCTCAGAATTGAATGAGAATTTACCGGGTAACTAAGCTTAATTAGTAGATAATTGTGGTGGTGGTGTTTTTGTGAAATTATGTGGAATATGCTAACTAACAGTATTGGTTAGCTGAATTAAGCAGTATAATTAATTGTCCGGAATTTAATAAAAACTGGCAGGGTAACTGAGATAAATTAGTAGGTGAATTCTATTTTTTTATTTTGTTGTAATTGTGTTGAATACGTGGTGTTGTTACCTTGTTTGTGGTATTATTACCTTGTTTGTGAATTATCAATGAAGTGTATTATTGTTGTATGTTTTTGTTGAATTATGTGAAGTTGCAGGATATTTCTATGTTGATACTAAATTGTTGTGACATTGTGATGTTGTGAGGTGAAGTTGAAATAATGTTGTTGTGAATTGTTGTGGATTATGTTGATGACGTTTTAGGCCTATGGCCAGTGAAGTAGTGATATAGGTGTATGCCTCGTGAAGTGAATTTATGATGTTGCTGTATGTTGTTAGCATCGCATTACATTTGCATTTGTGAAGGCCTGTATTGGCGGATATATGAAGGCTGTATTGGCGGAATTGTGAAGAAGGTTTATGCCTTATGCCTCTATTAATTGGCAATTAGTGAAGAGGGCTGAAGCTCTGTTGGTACCACATGCATGTGCATTATTTAGAGTCGCATTATAAATGAATTTGCTGTTGGTGATGTTGTTGTGATAATGTTGGTGATTGTGTCGTGATGATGATTTTGTTGCAATATGTTGTTGGTGACTTAATGTGAGTTTATGCTAACGTTGTGTTGTGACAGGTATTTTTGGGAAGTTGCGAAAATAGTAATTATAATTATTATTATAATTGTTGTTATTTACTATGTTGTTTTTGTTGATTGTTAAGTTGTAGTTTGTTGAAGCGGTGAGTATTGTATGATTCTAGATCTAATATATTAGTTATCATACATTTGCTTATATTTTTCGATATCTCACCCTTTCTATTTGTTCGTTGTTGCCTTTATACTGGTAACGTGTAGGTATCCTAGTGTGAAGAGTTAGTTGCGGTTAATTCAAGTCAGTGTCAATTGCTCTGATACATAACACTCGGAGGATGAACGTTGCTTAATTTGTTGTAGTTGCTTAATTTGTTGAAGTTTATGAATAATGTGAATACTTGATCATGTTGATTCTCGAAGTTGGTTTAGTTGAATAATTATGCTAAGTGAAGTTAAATAATGTTAATAATATTGTGAAATGTTTTGAGGTTGAACAAAAGATGTATCATGGTCATTATTGAAGATTTATGATTCTGTGGTTTAGATTGGTTAAATAAATTAATTGAAAAGTGTTGTTATAAGTTCATCCATGATCTAAGTGTTATGTATAGGTATAGTTGTGAATAATTGCATGTTGTTTTGCAAAGAAATTGTGACATCCCTTGTATGATTATCTTTTTCTACACTCTGATTTGAATAATATTCGATGGATAGATTTGGGGTGTTACACCAGTGGATCAGTATCAGAAGATGAACTGCTTCTTGATGAAGAGTCGAATTCTGATGAAGACAGTGAGGTACTTTCTTCCCTTTCTCATTCTAAATTAGAATTAGGATTAGCTGAACTCATGAAAAGGTATCAACTTCTTCTAAGCAAGCACAAAGATTTGAAATAGACTGTTGTGACTGCCTCTGAAACTTCTACTAAACGTGAGTCAAACATTTTAGCTTTAAATGAAAAGTTATTTTCTTTAGAAAGAACAAATGTTGCTCTTAAAAGTAAAAGTCTCTAAATTAGAGGAAGAGATTACATCTAGCATATCTGCCTCTGTTGAAACTGTTAGATATGATAGAGATTTTCAACCCTTCCTTGTTAAAAGCATAGATAGAAGAAAAATGGCTTCAACGATCTATGGAGTTAGAAGAAACGGAAGTAGAGGTTTAGGATACTCTGGACCATCCAATCTAATGGATGAGACTGAGAGTATAAAACTAATACCTTTATTTGAATAATTCGTGCTTGTTGGAACTGAATTAGAATGTTCAAAAGTAGAGGAATCAGATTCTGATGCATCACAATCACTGATACAGAAGGAAAATTCTAAACCAAAATACAATGCACGGGTTCCATACAATTATATTGTTGCACAAAAATCCAAAGGTGTAAAGACCTATGGAAATACTAACAAGAAAGGAACCAAAGTATGGGTACCAAAGGATCAGATTGTCTATGTTGCAGATGTTCTAGACAATGCTTCTGAGACATCAATGATTACACCCTGGGAATAGATGCTTGCCACACTTTTTGGAAAGAAAATATATGCTCCAAAATTTGGAACTTAAATCCAGAAGACATTATGAATTGTCAAAAGGAAAACTCATCAGATATAACAGCGTAACTTCTCTATTTTATGTTTTGTTTTTATTTGTTCTAAATCTCAATCATCGAAAGATGCTACGGTCAGAAGTGTCTCTGGTCAGATGGAAACCCTTTTGGTTTTCCAATTTTTGAAAATATCAAGTGTATCTCTTAGTAAGTGCAGTAATTAACACATTTAACCCCTTGGATATCCTTAATCATCACATGCTATCTAAGCTAGATAATGAACAATACACTGATTCTTGGAATTTATATTTCATGATTACCTTCATTAATTGCTCCTCATGATTACATTATTTTTAAAATTCATTTTCTCTGAAATTTAAGATTTTATTTTATTATTTGATGTCTTAAGGTTATTCTTTAAATATTACGTGTTCAAAATTTTCTCTCTATATATACAACTTATTATATTTTCACTTTTCACCTTCTCTCGTTTTCTAAAACCTCAAACTCTAAAATCATTTTCTATCAACTATCAAGAAATTTCTCTCTTCTTCTCTACAATCTTCAATCGTTTCATCTTCTCATCTCTCTCAAATCATCGTGATGAATATCGAACAACAAGAAGCTGTCAAATTTGCATAATAAATGGAACAAGCATCAAACCTCAACGTATCTACAAGGGCTCTATCGTCAACAACAGTCACATCATCCTCTCCATCATTAGTAGTTGTTCCTCCATCGACTTCTGCCAAGGATGGTTCATCATCTGGAAAAAGGGTTGATGAAAATCATATTACACAGAAAGATCTTCAAGTTCATTGCAACCTCGATCCAAAGAACCTTATAGTGCTTAACGAAATGATGGTTGATTTTGAAAATATTTCCAACAATGGTCATAGTTTAGATGAAGAACTAAAGGCTTGTGGTTGGAAAACTTTCTTCAAAAGGCTTCATGGTCCTACCTATGAACATTTAGTGAAGGAAGTCTGCAAAAATGCAAAGAATCATCATTATAGAAAAATCTATTGTAGATTTACTGGGATTAAAGTTCTTGGAAGGAAAGTGCACCTTTTTCATGAACTTTAAGTCTGATGAGCATAAGGAACGCCTTCAATCTCTATTGTTTAAAAACTACTCCAAAGAGAATAAAGAGTACAAGAGCAAGGATCTCCATCATAATCTCATAATTTGGCACAAACTTATTCTAGGCTGCAAAAACTCTAGACCCCATACCAGCTCTGCAGATTAATTCAATATCGATCAAAAATTTATGTTTTTCTATCTAATGACCAAGAAGAAAGTAAACCTTCCATTTATTCTCCTTAATGATCCTGCACACTTAATCAATTAAGGAGTATGCACTCGATTAGTGTGAACATATTTTGTTCCATCATAATCTTCAACATATGTACAAAGGTTCTTCTAGCCATTTGTTTGTCCAATAATTGATGATATTAACACCACCTAGTTTTCGTCTTCTACTTTTATTAGTTACGTTCAATTTAAATTTGATGCTTGAGATATTGGAGACATTAGTGTGGTTTATTAACTTTTTTGGCAACAGAAAATATCATGATAAAGACTGTTATGAAATTGATAGAATAATTAAAAATATGTTAGAAGAATTATTTAGAGTTCAAACACATCAAGAAATGTGATGTGTGTGAGTACAAAGAACAATGAGAAATTAAATAAGTGACTTTTACAGAAATAACTCTTGCAATAAGAAAAAGAATCAACTTTGTAGAAGATCATACAGAAATGACATTAAATACAATAACTTGTTTATCCCAATTCGATCAAACGATCTAATCTGGTGGAGAGAGAAACTCTTCTATTAACCATGCCTCCAAGAGTTTTTACAAAAGATAACAAATGAATTACAAAAAAATAACCACTCAAGCTCCCAAGAACAAACTCTACGTTCTACCTTAGTATTTTCAATCTGTCTAACTCTCTATATATGAATGACACAAATTCAATATATTTAAAAGTGTTTTCCAATTTGATATAGATATCTCAAAGGATTTCTTAAATTCCAAGAAGATGCTCTTAGAAATTTACTCTCTCCTCTCTAAAATTATCAATAAGATTCTCAAACTCTTTTTGGTCTTCAACTGTAAAGTTCTAACGGTTGTAATAACAAAAATGTAAGAAATACATATTTTTAACAGTTGGATTCTAACAGATCCATAATAAAATCAAAAAACAATTTATTAATGAACAAATTTACATATCGAAGGCCAAAAACACATAAAAAAAACTGGTCAGGATGACTAAAAACTCAATTAGTACATAATTAAGGGTTATTTTTTTGTTGTTATAAAAGTTATAGATATTTGGAAACATCACAAGATTCATTTGTATTAGGTAAAGTTTAAGGAAAAAAAGCATAAGCTATTAGCTTAGATTTCTTGAACTTTTTTATCCTATGAATGTGAAATTACTTCACAAATTACATTAAAGTTCCTTTCTTAGGGTAACTGGAAAAGATATTTTAATTCCTACAGAACCATGTCTCAAATAAATTCATATATAAAAGTAACTAAACATTTAGATGCAAATATTAACAATCCAAAAGTTGTAAAAAATGCACTAATTATTTAAACTAAAATGGTTTATTGCTTTAATAATTATAGAATAACCATCCAAATTTATACATTTCCCCATAAAATGAACTACTCAAATTTTCTTGTCTAGGAATCAAATCAAATCATAAATATAGTTGAGTAAACAAGATATTCAACATATATTAGCATGGTGCAAATCTATCCATGAGCAAACATATTGTTGACTCAGATATGGTTGTTGTATTATCTTTCTGAACATCTCTTCCAACTTCTATCTCTTCTTCAAAACCCTCTTTGCATTTGAAAATTTTGGACTTGTTGGTCACAACTTTTTCTTTCAGCTTGGCTAGCTCCCCAATCCAAATCTCTACCATGCCTGACATTTTTCTCACTCTTATAAAATTAGCAAAATGAAAGTTCTATTTTTGTTGAGTTTATTTTTTGAATGATAGATGTAATAATAATAGAATTATATTATGGTTTATATATAGAGACTAGAGGAATATTCATTTGAGAGGAAAGAGTGCATTCTTATAAGAAAAGGATGTGGATGTTTTGGATCCTCTAGGTTTCAGTAGTATGTGGAAAGGAATACACCAATGGCATATTCGCTACAAGATTTTATTGGTTTCCTTATTTATTTATATTTACTATTTCTTGTGTATTTCCTTTTACATGTATGGTGTATATTCACTCTCACCATCTTCTCATTTAGTGGTACTAGTTGTTGACCCGTGACATACACCAGTATATTAGAATTGGTTATTTGTAATATTTATTAAAAATTGATATTTTATTTATTATTAATATATTACTAAATTATATTATTAGTGTTAATTTATAACATTACATGACATCAAAATATATTTTATTAATATTACTCTCTTATATAATTTTATCTTTTATTTACTTTAAAAATTATCATTCATAAATTTTATTAATTTAACAACATACAATTTTAATATTAATTTTAAAAATTTTGTAATAAAAATTTCAATAAGTTAAATTTATAGGATTTTGAAATGGTATATAAATTTTGTGTTGCGCGAATTTTTGTAATAATATATTTATGAGTTTTTTTTGTTCCATGAGAAAATATAATTATTATTTTAAGAAAATTAATAATTTTGATAAATGATTATTTTACTCATAAATATGTGAATTTCATGTTGTTTCATGTTACTTGCTTCTTTTTTATTTTTTAAGAATCTTCAAAATATTGTAAGAATATGGTTGTAATTAGATATGAAAACATTAATAGTTCAATATTATTAATTCAGTAAAACAACATTGAAAAACACCTAAAAGAAAATCTCAAATTTTCTGTCAATCAAATATTTTATTTCCTAATCATTCAGTTTTCTACAATTTTTTTTATAATTTTCTACCTTTTATATTAAAATTATTACCATTTGAATAAAATTTTGAAATTTAAATATTATAGAAACTACTTATTTATTATAACTGCTTTTACCTTTAACATATTTCATAAAGAATATCCCACATGTATTTAATATTTGTGTACACAAAAGCATATACTTCTACTTTTTTATTAAAATTATCTCTTTTAAAAAATAAAACAAAAAGATTGGAGAAGCCATAATTATTATTATTATGAAAAATGGAATGATTTGTTTCACAATAATTTTATTTATAATTTAATCAATTTATATTTATTATATTATTTATATAATATTTTATAAATATGATCAATCTTATTGTATAGGATTATACCGATAAAATAATATAAAATTATTTTTTCTTTTTCTATTCTCTTTATTCTTTATTTCTCATTATTTTGTAAGACATTATCAACACGAAACTCCCATGACTTAGAAAATACTATTATTTCTCTTATTCTTTCTAGCAAAAAACTCCAAAACTTAGAAGCTACTATTATTTTTATTTTCTTTCTTTTTTATATATATATATATATATATATATATATATATATATATATATATATATATATATATATATATATATATATATATATATATATATATATATATATATATATACCAACCAAGCATCCATAATAAAAGAAAAATAATAATTTATTATATAGTTTCTGGATAACTTATAAAATATTCTAGAAGGATAGCAAAAATTATAATTTGTAATATATTTTTTGAAAAACTTATAAAACATTCTATAGGAATAGCAAAAATTATACTTTGTAATATATTTTTTGAAAAACTTATCAAACATCCCATAAACATACTAAAAATTATAATTTGTAATATAGTTTCTGGAGAACCTATCAACATTCTAGAAGAATAAAAAAAATAATTTGTCAAATAATTTCTGAAAAACTTATCAAACATTTTAAATAATAATAAAATAATTTTGTTATGATTCTTATAAAATTAATTTATTATATAGTTCCTAAATAATTTATAAAACATCAATGAAGAAACTTTTTTCATGAATTATAAAAATATGTAAGTTGTAGTTATTGAAAACAATTATAAATATTTGTATTATTGTAAAGAGTTTTTGGTTAGAAACTCCGTAAGATTGTGATAATATCAATTATTACCTATTTGAGATATTAAATCTCTTTTATTTTGTTACAGTGTCAATTATATTTTGAAATTTAAATATTATAGAAACTACTTATTTATTATAACTGCTTTTACCTTTAACATATTTCATAAAGAATATCCCACATGTATTTAATATTTGTGTACACAAAAAGCATATACTTCTACTTTTTTATTAAAATTATCTCTTTTAAAAAATAAAACAAAAAGATTGGAGAAGCCATAATTATTATTATTATGAACAATGGAATGATTTGTTTCACAATAATTTTATTTATAATTTAATCAATTTATATTTATTATATTATTTATATAATATTTTATAAATATGACCAATCTTATTGTATAGGATTATACCGATAAAATAATATAAAATTATTTTTTTTTTCTATTCTCTTTATTCTTTATTTCTCATTATTTTGTAAGACATTATCAACACGAAACTCCCATGACTTAGAAAATACTATTATTTCTCTTATTCTTTCTAGCACAAAACTCCAAAACTTAGAAGCTACTATTATTTTTTATTTTCTTTTCTTTTTTTTCTTTTCTTTTCTTTATATATATATATATATATATATATATATATATATATATATATATATATATATATATATATATATATATATATATATATATATATATATATATATATATATATATATATATATACCAACCAAGCATCCATAATAAAAGAAAAATAATAATTTATTATATAGTTTCTGGATAACTTATAAAATATTCTAGAAGGATAGCAAAATTATAATTTGTAATATATTTTCTGAAAAACTTATAAAATATTCTATAGGAATAGCAAAAATTATACTTTGTAATATATTTTTTGAAAAACTTATCAAACATCCCAGAAGCATACTAAAAATTATAATTTATAATATAGTTTCTGGAGAACCTATCAACATCCTAGAAGAATAAAAAAAATAATTTGTCAAATAGTTTCTGAAAAACTTATCAAACATTTTAAATAATAATAAAATAATTTTGTTATGATTCTTATATAATTAATTTATTATATAGTTCCTAAATAATTTATAAAACATCAATGAAGAAACTTTTTTCATGAATTATAAAAATATGTAAGTTGTAGTTATTGAAAACAATTATAAATATTTGTATTATTGTAAAGAGTTTTTGGTTAGAAACTCCGTAAGATTGTGATAATATCAATTATTACCTATTTGAGATATTAAAATCTCTTTTATTTTGTTACAGTGTCAATTATTACTCTTTTGTGATATTATAAATTGGAGGAACAATATTGCATATTTATAATACATTATATTTCTCCAAGTCTCATAGAAATTTATTAAGTTTCAAAGATATTCGTCTAAATGAATACCATATTGAAACATAAGATGATGGAGGTATTGAATAACTTTGTATTATAAAACATAGTTCGCATAGAAAATGTGTAATGGAAAAACTACCGATTTTTTCCTTGGACTTGTACTACACTTATATTAGTACAATTGAAGCATATGTCATTGTAAATCAGAAGTTTACAAATAATAATACATTTGTAATTTGGCGTGATCAGTTGGGCCATCCCGATTATATAATGATGCGAAAAATAATTGAAAATTCATGCGGTCATCAATTAATGAGTCGAGAAATTATTCAATCAAATAAGTTTTCATACAACTCTTGCTCGCAAGGAAAATTGATAATTCGGTCATCACCAACAAAAAGCTAGAAATGTAAACAACTTACCAAAGCTCTTTTGGTACACTCGTCAACAAAATCCCTTGATTTTTTGGTACGAGTCTTTACAACCAGTGCATTGATTTGTGGGTGTCTCACCTTATCGTTTGCCTAACTAATAAAATTAACTTTAATTAAAAATATATAATAAATAAAAATATAATTTAAAAATGTAGTTATAATTACCATCCGACGAGTATCTTTAGCAATATTAATACTTCATAATGCATTAAGGCAACCCCATTTTCAAATGCTATAAATTTCTTTTCCTTTCGGATTTTGCCTTAAAACCTTTTGTATCCCAATAGACAAAAAATTCATCAAATATTTTCTTGACTATCCAGTTAGGACAAACATTTTGTTCTTCTCGACCAAGTCTAACACGCCTTAGCATGTCAGAATGTCTAATTGTTGTTCTGCCCTAAAAAATGTTTTTTCTTTATCTTTTTCTCGTTCATTACTTTCCATGTACACTTTTCTTGCAATATTGTATAACATTCAAATAAATTGTTAGATAATTATAATAAAAAAGTAATTAAAATAAAAATAACTTGAAATAAATTCATTATACCTTAAATTTATTAAACTAAACATCTTTTTCATCCAAGGAAAGTTCTTCACAATTCTTCCAAGTTTTTTTATACATTAGCTAAAGAGTTGAAGGCGCATAAAGAATCGTACATAATGCTATATGGGTAAAAAGAACATTTTATTGCAATTCATGACTTTCTTATTCCTTGTGTTAGCGGTGCGACAACGGGGGAAAATGGTTGTGCTTCCCTAAAATGGACCATCTTATAACAAGTGCATATAATATGGTGCGTATTGATTTGATAAGATATGGATTCTCGGAAACAAATTTTCCACTGCAGACTACCCACCTCACAATCTAACTAATCAAATTATGTGGATTGAGTTGCTTTTTAAATTGATGCATTCTTTTGAAGTTTATTTCAAACCGATATGCCATATACAACTAACATAACCAGAGCAAATATCTCATTCAACAAAGAAATTTGAAATTGGTCGGATCATTTTATGAATATGATACAAGAATTCACCAAGTTGAGTAAAATTGAAAGAGAATCAAATAAACAAAATTCAAAGGTGAAACATCCTTTAGATTTAGACTGTGACACATGTTTTGATTAATTTTAGTTGTTCTCCAAAAATTTATTTAGGTGGTTAGACATATTTTGCATGTAATCTTGGATTAATATTAAAATTTCAAATTATTCATTTTAATAGATTTCAATGTATGTTTCAGTTTTTCAAAAATTTTCCCAATTTTGTTTTTATGACATGTTTTGTTTCTAAAATAGGTTTTATGTAAACAATGTGAGCTGAATCTGGAAACACATTTCTGGATTTACCCTAATGTTTGAAAGAAAAATACTAACATAGGTTTATTCAGGGTTGTACTTACGCACTCACCGTATATTATTAAAAAAAATATAGCATATATTTATTCATAAATGCATTTTTAGACTCCTCTTAATTTCACTAAACTAAACAATGTATATTTTGAAGTACATCGCCAGATTATACCCTGAGACATGATTGAATTTGTAAGATTCGTATTGATCTAAAACTTGTATAAATATGAGTGTCACTAACCTTGTTAGCACAATACACAAAGAACATGCACAATGTTTCAACATGCATATCTCACTTTTGTCTTCTTCAACATAGAGAAACCCACTCTTCAATTTAAGCTTTTAGAGATCACTCATCTTGTTGATCTCAAATCAAAACTAGATAAATTGTATTCAGACAATCGAATATTTATGAAGCTTTATTATCTTTCACTTGCTATTGGCAACAATGGGAAGATACAATTCAGCGATTTTGAGTCGAAGATGAATTAAGATTTAATTGCTATGTTAGAGTACATTTCATTATTACGAAACAAAAGGTCTGATCAAGCTGGTGTTAGCCTGAAAATTCTAGCTAGAGAAAAGTCAACATAGAATGCTAATGGCTACATTGAAGAAATACTAAGTGTCAAGACATACTCTTCTCACTAATATATTTTCTTTGCCCAAATTGTCTTCAAGATTTTCCGAGTTAATCTCTTAAGTAAACTAAACTAATGATTGTTTACTAAAAACAACAGTATACAGTTGGATGCAAAGATTGCAAACAACTGAAGATATTCCAAAGATGATAAAACATCTTGATGATGAAATATATTGTTCAATTTACGTTAATAATTATATATGTAATGTTTTGTTTTTTATGTATGTCATACCAATTATTGAATGTTAATTTATCTCTGTTTCTGCATTTATTTCATTTCTGGATCTGATATTGGTTCAGTAGTTTTGAGAATAGAATTTCAGAATTTATATAGAAATGCATTTTCATATCAAATGTTTTCACAAATTACACTTCCTATTTCACTTACGAGTGAATTGTGTGAATGGAGTGCCTCTGGAAATACATTTCATATTCAATGGGTAGTTTTGTTTTTCACTAGGGTGGGAGAGCAAGGCTTAATATGAGAAGAGAAATTTCTCATAAATAATGAATTAACAAAATAAAATGCATAATCACACACCACTATTTAACTTGATTCGGTGCAAAATCACGAGGTCTGTGTCGAGTTTCCAAGGAGAGGAGAATCACCTTGAGATTTTCAAATTTAGGTGTCAAATGTCCCTTTTCAAACTTTTTTGAAATTCAAAAATAAACCATTTTAAAGAAAAATAGTGTAATCCAATCATCCCTTAAGGCATGAGAGTATAGTTTACTTTATTTGTTTACAAAGAAATGATTACATTTGTAACATAAAAATGAAAGGAAACGTAATTCAAACACCTCCAAAAAAAGAATTGTCCTAAAAAAAATACCAAATTTGTATAGTTCGGATGTCTGACTCAAGATAATGTATACATTGCACATCAAGAGAATTTAGTCTATCACCCCCTATTTTATACCTGACATCCCCGTATATTTTCCTATTGAAAATAATGCTTGTTGTGTTATTTACCATTCAAAAATTACAATTGGTCAAAATTTAACTTTCACTGAAGTTGTAAAATTCGAAATTCCAGTACAATTTTTTTTGCATATTATAATCTTTTTGTGCATTTTATCGGAAATTTAAGGAAATCTGGTAATTTTTGGGAAAAACATGAAATTTTACCATATTTTTTGAAATTGCCATTGAAGAAAACTAGAAATTTTGAAAATTCCAGTAATTGTATGGAAAAAAATTACCAAAAAATTTGAATTTTTTTTATAAACGTCTAAAATTACCGGATATTTTCATAAATTCGATATATACCAGAAATTTCGCCAACATTCAAAAATTTCAGTAGTGTAGAATATTGATTTACTTGCCCAATCTAGAACCAGAAGGCTCATATACAAATTCTTGTACATATTATACGCATGTCTTCACTACTGACTGTATGTTTTCTTTTAGCATGTTCAAATTAAAAGCTTTTTTTGTTTCCATGATATTGATAGTTTTCTTTAAATATTGTAAATGACATATATTTCTCTCTCGAGCCGAAGTATTAGCATGGGCACAATCCATTGGTAAACAATATGGTATTATTATTATTATTATTATTATTATTATTATTATTATTATTTATTCTAATACCGCAAATGAGTTGTGAGGGAGAAGGAAACAACATGGTATTATTATTTATTCTAAAATGAGTATGGGTTGTGAGAGAGGAGGAAACTACAAAATGAAGAATACATTTGAAAGCAATAGTTCCTCACAGAGCATTTATACTATGAAAGTTAAGTTTCCTTTTAGGTTAATATTTGTGCCAAGTGGTAGCAGTTGGAAGGTGATGGTTAGTTGTGGGTTGCACAATCATCAATTGACTAAGGATTTAGATGGCCATGACATATTGGGTCGTCTAAAAGATCATGAAAGACAGTTATTGAATGACATGAAGAAGTAAAATATGGCTATGTAATTTTATTCCTTAGGGGGAAAATGTTGGACACGGTGTTGGAACAACTGAACCAACAAGTTAAACCATATTTAACACATAGATGGACAACAATGTTGAGTCAATGTTAAAGCAATAAATAACACCAAATATTGGTAACCTAGTGTGGTGCAAAAAAACCACGTTTGGATGACACTCTACCCAAGAAAGGAAATTCACTACTTCGAATTACGTCAATCAGTCTTCTATGAACACAAATCTGATAATTTCCAACGCCTCTTCCTAATCCTAGTGACTTTCTATTTAGTACTACCTATAAAAACTATTTCACTCCCAATATCCAGAAGGACAAATGCACTTACTTAGAATTCTCCCAATTTAAGGCCACTTTCCTAATACTGCTCGTGAAGCTTCATTCTAGTCTCCCCCTAAATATGACAAATCCTTACACCTTCTCTCAATCACTAACCCCTAGTGATCGACTTTAATAGCAAATCTATTGATTGTTGAATTTACATTTCAACTAAGACAACCAACAACTATGGAAAGTACGAAAACATAGTGTATTGTACTTAAAGATACTACATTATTCCTTGTGATGAAAATATCATAGAATACACGAACCACTTTGTTCTCAAGCTTATAGACTTAGTATCTTGGAGCAATGTTTTACAACTCAACTATCAAACCAAACTCTATGCCTTAAGATATGAAAAGAGACACTAGAGTGGTGCACAAACATAACACAAATAAATAATCTAAAGATGAACCCTAACACTAGGAATCTTGAAAACATGCACACCTCAAAAGTGAGGTTTGAGTCTCCTTAAATAGAAATGCAGTTATGGGCTTTTCACCTTTGGATTTCAGATTTGTTTAGTCCAAAAAATAGTTGATTATATTGGATATGATCTTCTCCATAAATGTCTCCAACAATAAGATATTATTTTTTATATTTCAAATTCAAAATTAATTCTTCATTTAAATATGATTTGAACATATCCAATTGTCAAAAAAATAAAATAAACATTGCTAACTTAACTGCAACAAATCTGATTGAATTCCAATACGAAATTTTGCTCCAACAACAACCATCATGGCATGTTTTCTAGGGTCAAATGTTTCACTACACACATGTTGAATCATCAAATTCAACATGTGGCACCAGTAAATCCAAAGTAACTCTTCTTCATGAATTTTAGATCTTCTTGTAGAATGAATCTTGGATAGATGAAATCTGAACCAATGCTGCAAAACCATTTGTTTGTTGTAAGAAACCAAATGTTACAACACACATGTCTCAACAAACAAACTCAACCATCCTTAGATGTTGGCACACATGCTGGAACACCTTGGTCTACATGTTTCCTAAAATACATCTTATACATTTTTTGTTTTACCTAATGCAACCAAACAAAAGAAATTACACGCTCCAAGGTACGTATTTGCAGCTTTGAAAGACAAAGATCCCTAAAATCTCATGAGTGTTACCCAAGTGTATAATTCTAAAGCTACATACAACATGAGCAAGAGAGGTCAATTTACGGAAATAAAAATGTTGTTGATCCTTATTCACACATAGAAATACATATGATAGACTAATAATAGGGATGACTCAATTTTTGTTGCTGATATATTTTGGACACATCCTAATTCAATGAAGTTGTTGAATATGTTTCATATGGTTTTGATTTTTTATTGCACGTACAAAACAAATAGGTAATGGCTACTGAAACTTTAAAAATTTAGGATTGATTTATTTTATTATTGGTTAGTTTTTGATTACAGACTGCTTCATTAGAACAACACATGGGTAACCATGTGTGTGTCAACTTGTCAGTTTCCAAATACAAGGTGATCATGTTTCTTTAGAATCAATTCATATATTTTGGAAGAAATTAAACAGTGAAGAGCTTGATGACACTCATGAAAATAGTTCTACACAATTGGATTAGGAAGCAGATTGTGAAGATTTGAAGACTTATTTCAGTATTTTGGATATTGTAAAGGGCGTTGAAGAAAAAGGTTTATAAACTAACACATTCATTCGCAAATTCTATGTATCCACCGCCGGTGAAGTAGAAGTCAAATAGGGGGTTAAGAATAGCAGAAAATGTCAAGAGAGTGATGTGTGTAACACCCCGAAAATTATAACTAATTATTTAATTTATTAGTTGTGATTTATGTGGAGAATATGTGGTTTGATTATAATATGTGTGGGTAGCGTGATAATAAAGGTGTAGTGAGAATTATTTTTAATTTAAATAATTTAGTTGGGATTATTTAGATTTAACAATAATTTTTGGAATTATATTAATAATTAAAATTGGATAAATGAGTAGAATAATGAGGACAAGATGGTCATTACAGGAGGTTCAGTGAGGGAAAGGAAGGAATACCATATTAGAGGTCTGAGGGTTATTCTAGTAAAAAGGAAGAAACGAGAGCGTGAATCTTATTTTTGGAACGATTGTAACATTGGAGAAGAGGAAGCAAGAAGGCTAGAAGGGAAGCCAGGGTTTGGGGAAGATTTCCATGGAAGAAGAGGAGAAAAATTCAAACTTGGGAACCATAAATATAAGGTAAGGATGGGGTTCTAACTCTCTAATAGATGGTATAATTGTGGGTAGATGATGATGTGCATGCTAGGTTTTGATGTATGCTATTTTGATTTAATCCATTGAAAATCAATCATAATCAATGAAATTGATCATAATCGATGAAGTTGATGGTTGAAATATGTGGTAATTTTGTATGATGATGGTAATGATAATCAGAGGTTTGCTTGTGCATTATTTCATGAAGTTTTTGTTTTTTGAATTGAGACAAAAGGGTTTTCATACTGCTACTTTTCAAAATTTGTAAAACAGTTTTTCACAAGGTGCAATCGATTACACTGCTTAAAAATTGGGATTTTTGCTTCTATTTCAGTAAGCAATCTACTGCAGCAAAAGATAAATCAATTGCACTACTTAAAAATGTTATTTTTGGCCTCTAGAATAGGGTGCAATCAATTTCTCTATTAGTGCAATCGATTGCTCTGTTAGTGCAATCGATTGCTCACTATTTGACAGCATTTTTAAAAACTCGAAAACTCCATAACTTTTGACTCGGGTGTCTGTTTGACGCACCGTTTGGATCGGTGGAAAGCTAAAAACATTTTCTATAATATGAAACTTATTTTGACAATAGTAGGTTAATATTTTATTGGAATAATTACGATTTTTTATATGTTGCATGTGTGGTAACGCAAAATGTTGCAATTGAATGTATCGGTGTTATATACATAATGTATAAAGGAATTGTAGGTGATGTTGTAGTGATATGATGTTGTTGTTGGCCTGTAAATGGAATGAGGTTTGCACTGTATTGCATAATTTTGTTGTCTCATATCAGTGTCGCATACATGTATCCTTGATAGCCCGAATTTAGCTTATGTTGTTGGCCCGGATTTGGTTGTCTGTTGATAGCCTGAATTTGGCTTATGTTGTTGGCCACAATTGGAATTTTGGAGAGGGATTATGCCCTAATGGTACCACATGCATTATGCATCAGAGTCAGTTGCATTAGATTTGTTGAATTGTTAAATTGTAGAATTGATGAGTTGTATGTCTGATGATTGTCGAGCTTGAAATCTTGCATGATATACCTGTTGCTTACTCATAATTATATGACTTATTATATTATTATGATATCTCACCCCTTCTGTTTGAATGTTACCTCTATGTGGGTAACCTGCAGATAACCAAGAGTAGTCCTAGTTACGGAGTCTAGAAGAGGTTAATCTTCTTATTTAGAATTGGCGTCATTGCTCTGATACGTAACATCGGGGGGATGAACGTTTGCTTGATTTATTTAATTAATGTCTTTATTTAGAAGTATTATGGGAGTACTAGGGACTCTCTTTTATTTTATTTAATATGATATTTTGCGATGAGTTGAAGATGTTGAAACACCAGTTATGAATTTCTTTCTGCTGCATTAATAAAGTTGAAGTTGAGGACCATGTGAAATGTTGTCGGTGCTTGCTTGCTTTTCTAATAACTTTTTGCATGAGTGGGATTTAAACAAGTGGGGGACAAGATTGTGCATCGCTGAGATTGTTCAGGTGTGAACAGTTGGTTCAGTGTGACGCAAATTGCATAAGTGCAGATGTTGGTGAGACTGCGTTGCTTTTCTGATTTTGAAGGAAGTACAGATTCAGGATTTATATCTAGAGGTTAGGTCAAAGTGTCCTTCAGAAGGGAATGATCAAATACTTGTGTTTTTCGCATCTCTAGGAGTTGAGGGTGATATAATGTGCCAGTTGTGTGCGGTCTTGATGATTTTCCGGGGACAATTGCGACTTGTCGTTAGAGAGAAATATTGGATTGACATAGTGTTATTTTTGGGGTGAACTGTTTGGAGCTAGACTAAGCGATTATAAATTATGCTGATGAGTCGATACATATTTTTATGTTGGAAGATATATGTTAAGCAAGTAGGATAACTCTTAGAAGGTGAAGCTCAGATGGTCATAATGTTTTCAGCACTGCATGTTGATCGTGAAGTTGTTAGTGTTGAGTTACCAATGTGTGTGCTATCATTGTTCTAAGTAATGCTGGAGTAATGAATTATGGTGAATTTTTTTATTGGAATCATGTAGGTGATTGTTGAATATTGTTGATGTTTGTGAGGTGTACGTGAATCACGAGTTAGAGTTAGAACTCGAATATATGAGTAGATTTGTGAAAAGGACTAGAGCCTTGGTGTTTTGGAAAATGGAATTTTCGGCAAATTAATGTGTCTCTCGAGTTAAAAGAAGAGTAGAGTTTTGGAAATGTGTTAGAATGGGTTTTATATACAAAAAATCATAAAAAAACGGCTTCTCTACAGGGTGCAACAGATTGTTGTTCTGGTGCAATCGATTGCACAATGTTGGACATCATTTTTGTAAAAACTTTTAAAATTCATAACATGAGTTATGGACGTCCGATTTTAGTTCCGTTCGAAGCGTTAGAAATATGGCATAATGAATTTTTTTATAAAAATGGATCAAGTATCTTGAATTGATTTATTTGTTATATGCTGATGTTGAATGAGAGGAGAAGTTTATTCTTGATCTTGTCCTTTGTACCAAACCTATTTCTTTAAAGCCATACAGGACATCAACTTCACAGTTGGGTGAATTAAAAAGCAATTAGAATATTTTTTGTAAAATAAATTTGTGAGACTAAGTGTATCACTTGTGGAGCTCCGGTAAAGAAGCAAATAGAAGATTTTTTGGAAAATAAATTTGTGAGACTGATTGTATCACTTATGGAGCTCCAGTGTTATTCGTTAAGAAGAAATAAGGTACTACAAGATTTTGTGTTGATTACCGACAATTGATTTCAATAACAATAGAGATAAAATATCCAATGCAGATGGATTGACTATTTGATAGACCGACTGGTAAACGAGTATGTATTCAGTCTAATCAAATTGAGGTTGGATTACCTTCATATTCAGGTGAAGGTTTAGGATGGTTAGATAATATCTTTTAGAACTCGGTGAAGGAATTATAAATAATGGATTGTTTCGTTGTGGTTTTTATTTAATACATTCTGATTTAATCTAAGTAAGAATATATGCATGTTGAATGTTGCAATTTAAATTTCAGTGTCGAGAGAGAGGAAACTTTATTCTAAGTTGCCAAGGTGTAAATTATGGTTTGAGGAGATGAGTTTTCTTGAGCGTACTATTTTAGGTGATGGTATCTGTGAATCCATCCAAAGTAGATGTAGTTCTATATTAAGAGACTTCGAAGTTAGTTATAGGGACTCGAAGATTTTTGGACATAACTAGTTATTGTCGCAGTTCGTTTGAGACGAGGTCGAGGACGATATGTTGTTAATGAGTGAGATATTGGTACTAGTAAGTGTGACACCCCAAATAATTCAATTATTAAATAATTAGAATTTTAATTATTAATTTAATTAAAAGTTTAATTATTAGTATTTTTGGATTATTGGATTTAATTAATTAATTAAATGAATGAAATAGTTGGTGGTGTGAGGAGTAATGTGGGGGTGTGATGAGTAAAATACTCTACCCATACTAATTATTATTTTATTTTATTTATTGGAATAATAAAAGGAATAATAAAAGGAATGATAAAAGGGAAAAGAAGGAAAAGGGAAAAAGAAAAGGAATCGAGGTTTTCACTCTACGTACATGGGAGAAGAGAAGACAAAGAGGGAAAAAGCCAAACGCCGGGAATTCGAAGGATCATCACGAGGTAAGGGGTGATTTCATTCAATTATAATGCCTTATGGGTTTTGGGATGCAATTGGATGATTAGTATGTTAGGAATCTTGAAAATTGGATAATTTGGGTTTTATAGGATTATCCCTAAATGTGTCGAATTATAGGAATTTGAAACCGTAGTAATGTTATGGAATGTTTGGGAATAAATGAATTGAGCCATGTAGTATAATACTGGTGGTTGTTGGATGAAAATTAGTGTTTTTGATGTTTGGATCCGTATGGGAATGCTATGGAATAAGTTGGAAACATTTTGCTATCAAAACTAGTGTTTTCTGCCGCTGTGGATCGTGGGAACCGGTTCCCATGTGGGAGAACCCGGGTTCCCAGTGTTTTGATCACTAAAAATGGCATTTTTGAACGCAGGAACCGGTTTCCCATATGGAGGAACCGGGTTCCACTATTTCTTTTTGAAAAATACTAAACTTTAAAAATTCATAACTTTCAAACCGTAAGTCCGTTTTAGTCGCCGTTTTGGACGTTGTTTCTTAAATTAAATACTCTATTTTATAAAATAAAGAAAATTATAATTAATGGATTTTATTTTGAAAAGAGCCATTTTTCCGATTTGTGAACTATGGTAGTTCTAGGAATGGTGGATGAACTGGTTTAAATTGGTCCTGACAGGTTGAATGGAGATTGATGCTTATGTGCTGTTTTCCTTGTTTTTTATTCAGGATTGTATTGATATCATGTGTTGTTGTCGATGTTGTGTATTCATGATTATTGTTGATCTCAGCTTTTGTTGTTGTATATACTGGTGATAGTCTTACTAATTGAAGGGTAAGCGTTTGGCATGTTTATGCCTTGTGATAATTTATTTCATAATTATGATGTTATCATGTGAATTGTTGGTGTTGGCATTATGTGGAATTATGTTGTGATCATATTCCGTTGATTTGATGTTGCATGCTTTTATGGTGCATGCATAAGCATTGTTATTGGTTCATTCCCATTGTGCGGAAGTGAGCTTGTAGAGCCAATACACTTACCAGGATTCAGAGGTAGTGAGGCTAGATTCTTGACCCAGTGGTTATGGGCGAATCATGGATTGCCGCTGTTTTCCGAGTGTATGGAACAGTGGGTGAACTCGGTTCACGTTTGGTACCACATGCATAGAGTCTGCATTGCATATGAGATTGTAACATGTTAGGATGGTTTCCAGTGTTGCAATTTCCATTGATTGTTATATTTGCATAATGATTGTGTGAAATGCAATTGTGAACTGAACTATGATTATGTGAATGACAGTGGACTAATATATTGAATTGTTCTGTTGTATTAAAAGAACGTATAATGCATTCTATATTGGATAGAAATCTCACCCTTACTTTAATGATTTCAGATTAAAGTTAGCAGCTCAGGAGTCGGTGAGGATGGCTTATAGAGTTGTGTCCTATTTTTATCCGCGTGTCAGTGTCATGCTCTGGTAGTTGTAACACTGGGGGAAACGTCTAGAGGAGAGTTTTGTCTTATACTCCATTGGTTTTGATTTATGTTGGGAATACTTATTAATTAAAGTTATTCCAGTTTTTGTGATATTTTCCGCATAATTCCTTCAGTAAAGCATGATTACTGTTTGGTTATGAGATTTTTATATTTAATTTGAATTGTGACATTGTTGCACCCCAAATTTTACCCTACTATTTTACTTGCATTATATTTATATTAAAAAGAACAGTCATTCACTCATTGCATTTGCATCCTTTCTCACTTTAATTTTTATTTTTAATATTTGATTAATTCTAATTATTTGGTAAGGTTTTACTAAATAATTTCTATTAGTTAAATAATGAAATAATAATTAAAAGGAATTTTGTTTTATTTTCTAAATAACAATGTTTTGTTTTTAATAGTAATTATGTTTGTATTTATAGATTATTTCATGCTTGATTTTTGCATTTTTTGATTAGAGCTTTGAATTAAATAAAATCTTTCCTTTTTAAAAATATTTTCTATTATTACATATTTGAATTTTAGTTAGTAATCAATTGTAGATTTTCCATTTTTGTTTGATTTTAATAATCATCGTTAATTACATTTTTATTTCTTATAAAATTTCTAACACATCTTTAATTTTTTTTTAGAATGATTTTTTTTTATTGCACTTTTATTATCTTTATTTTTTTTAGGATCTATTTTATTTTAATAAATAAGTTGATTCTTAGTAAAAATTGTGTTTTATCTTCAATTTGAATTAATTTTTTCTATTATTATCCAATATTCATTATATCTATTTTATTTTTTCTGTTATTTTTTTTCTGATATATTATTTAATTGAGTTTTATTGTAATAAAAAATTAAGTTAATTATAATTCAATATATATGCACTTTTTTTGTTATTAGTATAATTTACAGAAAAAAATATAAAGAGCATCCAAGGTTGGTTGTACTAAAACAAAACAAACATCAGTACTACAATTTCCACTACCAATTCCACTATCAATTTCAAATTTTAACATCAGTACATGTACAATTTCACAACAATAACACTAACCCACTACCTCCTGCAATTTTAAAAATCAGTACAATGTAACAACCAATTTCACTCTTCTACCACTCTCAATTTTCACCACCACCTCTTGTACAATTTCCACTACCTCTTACTCTCCATTCCACTACACAAACAGCTCACAAAATTTGTACCACAAAAATTCACAACCAAGGTTCCTTCATCTTTACACAACCCTATCTAATAACTCTTTCCCTCACTCTCCTTCTATAAAACAGAACCTTCACTCCTTCATTTAGGGGGAAGCAACAAAAACAAACCCCTGCTGAAACAACAATCTGCATCCCTCAACTTTGTTGCAAAAACCTTAATCACCGTAAACCTTCATCTTCACCCTTACACACCTTCTGTCATAATTACACAATTACTAAACCTCTCATTGACTTACTTATTTTAAGTCACTCAACCATTCCACAAAACAGACCCTTCATTCATCCATCCTCAACCATAAACATACGTCACTGTTTTTGTTGCCATAAACAACCTTCAACCACCACCCATTATCATCATTTCGCTACGCCTCACCACCTTCAGAAGCATACGTCACTGTTTTTGTTGCCATAAAGAACCGACGCAGATCTATCAGAAGAAGGTCATACCTGGGTTATCTTTTCTCACTTTGTATTAGTGAAATTTTTGTTTGATGATAGTTGTTGTTCGAAACGCGTTTGAAATCGAGATGAGCAATTTTCAGTTTGAACAAAAACTGAAACGTTGAACAGAGAGAGAGAATCGAGAGTGTGAGGCAAGATTGACAAAAACAATTTTGAGAGATAGAAGTTGATGATTTGAGAGAAATACAGAGAGAATGAGCGATTAGAAAGGGAGATATAATTAATTTTTTTTCTTTCTTGAGAGAAATACGGTAATTAATTAAGAATAAGAGAATTAATTTATGACTTTCCCTTTTCCAAGGAGGCCAACGGCGCCTCTATTTCCAAATTAGGGTTTCAAAATTCTTCCCTATCCTATTTAGTGAACCGGATCCGGGTTTGGGCTTTGCCCAACCCATTTTGTCATTTACACCTTTTATTGTTTTGGATCAAGAAATATATTGAATGATAAGTTTGGTGTAGTGGTTCTAGTTTAGGATTGACATGTGGTATGTATTGGGTTCAAGACTCATTGGGACCATTTTTTATCACCATGTTTTTTTATTATTGTTATAGTTCCTTAAAAAAAAATAATACATATAGTCTAGATTTAAATTTTCTTTTTATTGCTAAGTAATTTCTTTAGAATAAATTTTGAATATTTTTTATTTCTAAGTATTTTAGTTTTTTTATTTGATTTAGATTTAGTTTGGTAAATTTTAGGATTTTATTTTATTTAGACTTAATTTAATAATTTTAAAATTTTATTTAATTTAGATTCAATTTAGTAAACTTTAGAATATTTATTCGATTTAGATTTAATTTACTAACTTTAGAATCTTTATATATTTTATATTTAGTTTAATAATTTTATAATTTTTATTTGATTTAGGTTAAGTTTTAGCCACTTTATAATTTTTTTATTTATTTTAGATTTAATTTAGTAAGTTTAGAATTTTAATCTAATTTAGATTTTGTTTAATAATTTTAAAATTACTTTTGTATCCTTAGACTTTGTAATTGGTTTAGAATTATTTTAATATCTTTAGAATTATTTTTATAATCTTAAATTTTTAATAGTTATTATTTTCTTATGAATTTAATTCTTTTTTTTTCTCATACATTTTTTAAGACTTGTAATTATTCGATACATCCCCATTTGTAAATTTGTATCCCCATCCCCATGGTTTGTAATAATTAGTAAATATTTTATCGCTTTATCATTTAATTATTCATTCACATGTGCACAAACCAAAAACATTTCAAACTAATACTCGTGCGAGCCATTTTTAACCTTGAGTCGACAAAGCTTAGAAGCGTCGCAACGACCACACATTTGTACACACACCACGCTTGCTCTTGGGCTTACAATGAGACCTTAGTTGGTTAGTTAAATATTATTTAATTATCTAATTAGGTTATTCAAAATTGATTAGTCCATCTAATTAATTTTATTAAACTAATTACTTGATTAAATTTTGTTTAATTAGTTGATTAAATTTATTTCGCGCATGCACCTACACAATTGTCAATTGCCTTATCATTCGCGCTAGCCACCTTGTATGGGCTTTTAATTCATTTTCTCGATTTATCTATGGTTTCATGAATATTCGCAATTATTTCGATATTCTTCCATATCTCGCGCCTTGGTCCACATACCAAACTCTTCTTTCTCCATTCACCAATCATTTAAAACACTTTCAATAAAAACTCGATCCAACGTCGAGTCTTCTTCTCAAACCTCGATCCAACGTCGAGTTGTTTTTTCAAAATGTTTTTCATAATAAACTTGGATGAAATTTGTTTAAATCGTTAGATGGTAGCCTAATGTTTTAAACAAATTTGAAGTCTTTAAATTGTTGGATGGTAGCCCAATAAGATAAAACTTCTATCCATGTCAAAAATGCTAGAGCGGTATTCAAGTAAATTGTTGGATGATAGCCCGACGATTTAATTGAATTGGAAGTCTTTAGGTTGTTGGATGATAGCCCAATAGACTAAATACTTCTATCCGCATTAAATTAGTGGAGTGACATTTGTTTAAATTGTTGGATGATAGCCCGACGATTTAATCGAATTTAAAGTCTTTAGATTGTTGGATGATAGCCCAATAATTTAAATATTTTATTCTCACTCGAAACACTTATTTCATAACAAATTATTTTGGGATGAGAGATGATTGGTTGAGCTCACTCGCCAATTTCTAGTATTTGAATCATTA
Source organism: Vicia sativa (assembly GCA_021764765.1). NCBI lineage: Eukaryota > Viridiplantae > Streptophyta > Magnoliopsida > Fabales > Fabaceae > Vicia > Vicia sativa. The sequence goes on from CM038795.1 coordinate 238,360,908, forward strand.
GATGATAGCCTAATGTTTTGATACTCGTCATCCACAATTTAAAATCAATTCCAACTCATTCAATATCTTTTGTGCGCTCGAGCACCTTTTACCTTTAAACCCTTTTCAATATTAGACATGATTCATTTATAATTGAGATGCGTCTTCCTCTATTCCCAAGGTTTTCGACTTCTCCACTTGAGTACTAGAGGTGTTCTCAAACCCTCCCTCATGTTGGTGCGTAGTCCTTTATTCTTTATCACACCTTGTGGACGTTAGACGAGTCTTCTCCTTTAAAAATGACGACTTGTCTTTTCATTTAAAATCAATCAACAAACAAATATTTTCTAGTCGAACTACGACGCTATGACTTTCCCATTGCACGAGGGAGTACGTAGGCACTAAGTCTTACGACCAAAGGCGAGCAAAAAAATAATAAAAACATTTCTTCTCCCTTTCTTTCTCCTTTCAAAACTTAGAAGATCATAAAATTTTCACACTAACACACAACTACACTTTGAACTAAATGGGTACCATCGAGTATGATGGATGTGAGGGGTGCTAATACCTTCCCCTTGCATAACCAACTCCCGAACCTATATCTCTTAATTTCGTAGACCGTCTTATTCTTTATTTCGTGGGTTTTATCTATATTTCCCCGTTCTTCTTCTAGAACAAATAAAATTAGGTGGCGATTTCATTGTGTTTTTAAAAATTAAATGATTTTTGAAAAAACGAGTTGCTTCAGACATCCCTTATTGCATGTTACTCTGATTTAATTAATATAATCGCGGGTTATTTAGAAGGGGTGTTACATTAAGGATGTGAAGGTATTGGAGTAAACACATAGAAGTGCAATTTATGCCAATTGAGAATGGTTAGAGTGTATAGATCTTTGAGGAAAAGAGAAAGTTAGATGGTAGAGTGGATTGTATGTTATGATAACATAATATCAACATATGTCAAGAAAATTTTGGAAGCTTCTATCAACAATCAGGATGTGGAAATGTTGTTCTTGAGATTGCGATTGGAATGAAATCCAAATGTGAAGTTATATGAATCATCGAGGATATAAGGCTAAAGGAGAGACTAAGGACTTATTGATGTTAATGTAAGTGTTTTGTGTTGGCTGCAATTTTTGGTAAAACCAGATTGGTGTGCCAATGTCTTGACTGATGTCATGACATTCTGGTATGAAGACAAATTTTGCAGAAGGAGTGTTTTTACAGGTGCAACTCAGAATCTTTGCATAACAGATGATTATGCTATAATCAGAAGTACAGGTTCTGCAAGAACAGTTTGCTGGATACGTGATGTCACACCCAATATTAAGACATCATGTATTGTATAAGTGGATTATGCAATTTTATATTTCCTGAGAGTTTCAGGACTCTGTTAGTTTATTCTGGGCTGGATTGTTTTGTTAAGCTCCTATGTGGCGCTATATTGACAGGTCAAGGAGACTTTGTAGGAGAATCTGGTGCAGAAGTGTAACAACTTATTTGTTGTTAATTGGAGCATAAATTATGGAGATATATTAGGCAGATTCTGTTGAAGACCTATTCTTGTGGAGAATATCTTGGAGCAATTTTAGCAAGCTGTTTGTTATTATTTGATGACTCAAATCCAATTGAGTAATAGGTTATAAATAGAAGCCTTGTAACCTAGGTTCTTTACCAGCTGTGATTTATCATGATGTAGTTTTTAGGGCTGTATCTATAACCACTCTCTAGGAGAGTTGGTAGAGTGAACCTCCCGGGTTGTGGGAAGGTCACCAAATTTACCTCGAAGCCTGTAGGCAAGAGGAGTGTTGTTCTCACTCAAAAGCTATGAAGTAATGAGTTGAGTTATATTCTTGGAGGAAGTTGTAAAGTAACTCCAAAGGTGTTGAAAAGTTGTTAGAAATCAAGTTGTTGATGCAGTGGCTGAGATGTTGAATGCTAGACATCATTGTGATGATTGGAAGTGGGATGAGGACATTCCATATCTAGGAAGGACCTAGGTAGAAGGGTCATTGGGTAGGGATTAAGTGAGGGGTTGTAAATGGGTGAGTTTAACTCTGAATTAATACTGTTGATAATGGACTTCATTCCTGGCTTGGTATGCCCCCAGATGTAGGTTGGTTAGAACCGAACTGGGTGAACAATTTTTTGTGTTCTTTTGTTTCCTGCACCGTTAATTGTATATTCTACCTTGTCTATTTTATAATGTCGGATCAGATGTCACGATATCCTGAGTCTGGCTGTTACCAGAATTTTAGTTAATGAAGCCCTTTACTTGGATGAATACTTCATTTTGAGCGAAATGACTTGGGTTGTACTTGGTGTAGTACTAATTTCGATATTGGGAGAATATTTCACAATATTGTTGTACTATGGGTATGTATAAGAGAATATTTAATGGACTTTTGGGCGTTTATATATTATTGATGAGGTTGAAAATGAGGAAGTTAAGAAAATGTTTGTAAGCCTTATAGATGATTGTTGAACATTATGCTTGAGTAACTTTGAGCACAAGATAAAGGATTTTATTGCAGTTGAGGTAACAATTATTTATGACACCATTATAGTTATCGGCTACCTATTGACAATTTGAGAAACTGGTCACTCTTAATCTCTTGTTGATAGTAGACTGAATCGTATTGGATGGAATAGACTTGTCTTGCTAGCTTGATAGTGAGTAAAGTGAATTGATGTTTTATCGAGAGTGAAGCAACTCGATTTTCAAAAATTATTTAAATTTCGAAAACTAGTGAAATCGCCACCTAATTTTATTTGTTCTAAAAAGAACGGGAAAATATAGATAAAACCCCATAGATGCGGATAAGGCGGTCTACGACCAAAAACATGGAATTGGGAGTCGGTTATGTAAGGGGAAGGTATTAGCACCCCTTACATCCATCGTACTCGATGGGACCCGTTTAGCTCTAAGTGTTTGTGTGTGTTTATTGTTAAGTTATGAATAAAAGAAGCAAAATGATTTGTTTATTATTATTTTGAGTTTGGCACAGTTTCAAAACCGTGTGCCTACGTATTCCTTTGTGCAATGGGAAAGTCAAAACTCCGTAGTTCCTCTCAAAAAGGTTTTAAGTTTGTTGTATTGATTTTATAAGAAAAATCGTGCATTAGTTGTTTCAAATGCTTGAACTTGGACTTGTTTAGTTTGTCTGAAAATCTTAAGTCCTCGTTCGCGTTTGAAATGGCTATTGCACACTGTTTTGTTGGAAAAGAGTTTGATTATCCCATATGAGCGAGAAAAGGATTTTTGAGTGAGTTGAATTGATTTTAGGTGGGTGAAAAGTACCGAACAATAGGACTAGCATCCTACGATTCAAATACTAGAAACAAGATGAGCTCAATGCCCAACGAGTCGTCTATCATCCAAAAGTTTTCTTATGAAAGAGTGAAGTGAAACAAAGTTCACGTTATTAAGAACCTCTAAACAATTGGACTAGCATCCAACGATTTAAAGATTCGAAGTTTATTTTTTCACAAGTGTTTAAACAATTGGACTAGCATCCAACGATTTAAGTATTTGAGTTTTTATTATGAAAAAGAAATTTGAAAATGCACTCGACGTTGGATCGATGTTTATAATTTAATTATGAAAGAGTTTTAGAACTCGATGCGTGAGAAATGAGAAATGGAGTCGGGTTATGATTAATTAAGTATATGGACTTAATTAACCTCGTGAGGATAGGTGCTCCTATCCCCAACTATGAGACCCTGGTGCATGGAAAATTGGTATATAGACCAATGTTATTTTCGGGTTATGATTAACTAAAGCAACAAGGGCTTTAATTAACATCGTGAGGATGGCCATGCCCATCCCCAACTATGAGACCCTTTAAGAAATCGGCTTATGAGCCAATCAGAGAAAAATCGGATTAATTTTAATGTTGGTTATGTGCGAAGTGTACAATGGTGAATAAATACCGAATGAGCGAATAAACAGAAAATTATCACACAATACAATCAGAAATTTAAATAATTATTAGAATTGATTTTTTCTATTTGATGAAAAACCAACTAATAGTTTAATCAATAAATCATCAAATAAAAACTATCAGAGCTAATTATTGTCTAGTACATCGCACAAAAATTACCATTTACATAAAAATAAATTAATTGAAAAGACAAGAGTTTAGAGTTAGCCTGTATGCAGTGATTATGGGAGGTGCGAAGAAGAAATCCATATGATCTTGTGTGATTGGTCCGCAAAAGTTCATCACGTGCTGGCAATCTGAATGCGTCGGATCTTACTCTCCAAAATACTCCAATGGCCACGATGGAATCACATTTATCAAATAAATAAAATAAAAGGTAATCAGAAAAACAAGGTGGTGACACTTGTCACCACCAACCCAAAACACTTAGTTTAAGATAAAATAAATAAATAGAAATGAATAAATAAAAAAACACTAATTAAAAAAAACTTAATCAGAAAACAAGATGGTGACACTTGTCACCACCAGACCAAGACACTTAGCCTAATATATTATAAAACAAAACACTAATTAAATCAAAAGAAAATAAAACTTAATCAGAAAATAAACTCTCTCTCTCTCTCTCGTGAAATTACTCTGCTCTCTCTTCTCACACCTCGGAATCGCTATTTGCGGAAATCGCCTCACGGTTCCGTGACATGACCAATTCCATTTTCCTTATGTTTCTGACTCGTCTCTCTTCTCTCATCTCTAATCTGCTCTCTATTTTTACAGATGCTCACTGGAAACCCTTGGATTTACCGGACAGAAATGGAAACCCTAGCCCTAACGACGGTTGCTTCGATGGTCTCATGAAACCGATGATGTTGATGATGCTACAAATGATGAACGGAAAGGAAAGAAGGGAGCGAAACCCCTGTATGGCCAGATTCGTTTACTCAACCTTTTCGGGTGAGATTGTTCTGAAACTATCTTGTCCTCTCTTCTTTCTCTACTCTGAAGGGTAGTGTGTTAGGAAAATGATGAGCAATTTTAGGTTTTCTTTTATGTTCTGCTATCTGGATTTGTTGTTGTTGGAACGATGGTTATGGTGGCTTGGTTGTTGTTCCTATGGTTCTGCTAGTGGTTCTTTGTTTTGAGTTCTGGTTCTATTTGGATGAGTACAATATTTGGTTCTTTGATTCTGGAACGATATTGTTTCTGATTTTTTTGTTGAACAGATGGATCACCTGGTTTTTGCTTAGAACTGATGTTGAACAGATGTTATGTTTTGGTCTTGGCTCATGTTTTTCTCTGGTTTAGAACATATGTTATGTTTTAGTCTTGGCTCATGGTTTTTTTTCTGGTTTGGAATAGATGTATGCTTGAACAGATGTTGTGGTTTCTTTGAGAACAGATACTGCTGGTTTCTTTGCTATGGTTTTTTTGAACTTGTTTGTTTAGAACAGATACTATGCTTGGGTTTTTTCTGATTGGTATTGGTTTTTTTTTCTTGTTCTCCTCTTTTTTTTCATAACAACCATCTGTTGGTTATATTTTACTACCTCTGCCTGTCCTTGTCTTGGTTGGAACTATCTTTTGCTTTATCTGATACTCCTTGCTGCTACTCTGTTGTCTGATGTGCTGTCTGCTGCTATACCCTCCCATTTAGCCAATTTGACTTTGCTTTTTCTCAATTGGCTTTATTGCCTTGACACATTTGGCTTCCTTCTTGTCTCATTGCTATATCTCTTATTACATGCCGTGCTAAATCATAATGTCCTCTTGGGTGAATTTTTTTCACTATAATGCTGATAACCATGTTTTTTTTTGGGTAAAAATTGTCCCTCTTCTTACTGTCTGTTTTGCTTGCTGCCTACTGATATTCTGTTGACTTTGCCTTTGGGCTGAACCAATTTCTGGAACTGTGTTGATAAACTGTTGTGGGCTGGACTTTTTGCTTGCTTTGGAAAACATGATGTTATTTCTGATTTTCCTCTTCACACCTCCTTTTGTGAACCAAACCTAGTTTGTGATTTACAAAAGGAGATTATGGCCGATGAAAGAACTTTCAAGTTCTGAGGCTCGATTGCTTGAACACAATTAAACCTTTAAAACCTAATTCCTAACACTAACCCTAATGATGAGATTGAAAGTTCTTTGAAATTATGGTTTATGTTCAATTTTATAACTACTAATCATGCTTTCTTTTCTTTCTTTCATGTAATGATGATGTGGATTGGATAATAAGAGGGCAGCTTGGATGAGAAGAAACAGCTTGGAGGAAGACAATAATTCATTCGAATCATAGGGACAAATCTTAGAAGCTTGTAGCATTAGATAGAATTTGAATACTTTGTAACTTTTTGTAACTCACATTTGTAATCCAATTATAATGAAATAACTTGTGTTTCCAAAATCAAGCTTGTAATTTCATATCTTTCTCGCAAAAGGCATTGAAAATTTGTAGAACTTGAGACAAATGAATACGAACTTGAATGACATTCGTATAGCATTTCAATTGAATGAATATTGCATTGCACTCAAAAGATGAATTAATCTTAGCTTGAATCCTCTTGATATTTTTTTGCTAATGAACTTGCACTCCAAAACAAACATCTTTCCCTCCAACGAATTTTAAATTCCAAGAACGAAATCCTTTAAAATTTAAAATCTGAAAACAAAATAAATAATTATTATTGAATTCAAATTCCAAAAACAAATAATTCCTTTTGAAATTCGAATTATACTGAATTAATAACAAAATGAAAGTTCTCTTAGAAATTTAGAACAATCCTTTTCATGAAAGCTTTCCTAAAGAATTTTTCTGAAGCCACAATGATTGAACATCTATGATGAAAAATGAACCACTGAGGTGAAACAAAGGGGAAAATTTTGGGGTGCGACAGTTGCCCCTATTCAATCATCTTAGACCTGATAAGTTAGAAAAAGCGACAGCTTTCGAACGTTCAAGGTAGAAGAGGATTGAATATTAGGAGAACCCCAAAAGTTTACCCGACACGGAATACCAAAATCAGATCAAATATCTTGACTACAGAGTCAAAGAAGGAACGCTTGAACAGAAAAAGCTGGTTATGCATCGTCAGAATGCCTTAGCAACATTAGTAGCAGTCGAGAAAGAATTAGGAGATCTCCATAACACTGGGGATAACCGAGTATCAAAACGAGTAAATAAACAACAAGTTTTAATGAAAATGGTATGAGAAGAAAACCAAACTCCTCAAGCGACAAGAAATATAATAGATTAAGAATTTGATATGATTGAGAACTTGTCAAAAAAGTTCCGGAGAATTAAGGAATACCCGCAGACCTTAATGGAAATAAAATTGAGAATTTGTCAGAAAATCCCGATGAGTCAAGGAATACCCGCAGACCTTAACGAAGATAAAGTTGAGAAACTGTCTGAAGATCCCAAAGAGTTAAAGAATACCCGCAAACTTTAACTAAGATATAATCGAGAATTTGTCAGAAAATCCCGAAGAGTTAAGGAATACCCGCAGACCTTAATGAAGATAAAGTTGAGAAACTGTCTGAAGATCCCAAAGAGTTAAAGAATACCCGCAAACTTTAACGGAGATATAATCGAGAATTTGTCAGAAAATCCCGAAGAGTTAAGGAATACCCGTAGACCTTAACGAAGATATATGGCTAGAACAAAATCAGAATTGTTGTGCATGAAGGTGCAATGAGCCATGGCATGTTGAATGTCTTGACCATGTAACTTCCGAGTTACCAGCAGAACAAATTCAGTAGCGCGCCCGAGAATACACTTATCTGGGGATAAACAAAACAATATCCAGCACACTAGTGTGATATAGATGTTTATGAAGTCGGTAAATCTTGTTTCCGACGTTTCTGCTGATGAGAGATCTTACTGAACATGTACAGACATGTTGAACAACTTTCGAGTTGACAAGATCTTCAATTTGTATGCAGATAGCTTTACCGGTGATAGATGAATCAGATTCAACACCTGCGACTGAAAAACTTCTAGGGTAATGAGCCTCAATTTGCTGGCATTGTATAGACAATGCGTTGTAGCAAGTGGATATGTGGATCAACTTCTGAGTTGGAGAAAATATCCTGAGATTGAATAAACACCCTACCTGGTGGATATTTATTTATTGATTAATTGAGGACCTACTGGGGAAATAAACACACCAGAAGTTCAATGCAGTTTTCTGAGAACAGCCTAGAGGAACAAAATTGCAGAAGTCACTGCCACTAGAATTTGCTGAGAAGATTCTTGTCTGAAAGAAATCTTGAAAGTACCAAGAATAAAGTTGTAGTAATCCTTTCTGAAGGAGACTCGCTTGTGATTAAATTAAGCTTCGCTGGGGATACTTCATAAGAAAACCGTGTGGAAAACTTCACTGGGGATTCCCGGTTGATAATTTTGCTGATATTAAAGTACATCTGAAAGAGACAACTGTTTCGATGGGGAAGAAATCTCGGTTGGAGAAACCACCAGTTGTTGAGATCCATACAAGCATAACACTTGTGCTGGAGAAAGGAGGATAATTATGTCGTCTGAGAGCTAATCCTTCAATCTTTGATCCTTATAGGGATATTTACAGTTTCAGTTGGAAAAACCTGCAAAAGAATTAGTCGGAGCTAATATATAAGTATGGTATGCATGATGTGATATGCATGATGATTTTTTGTTTTAAATGCAAAGAGTATGATTTCCTGATATTGTTCAGAAAAGGAAGACGTCACTGGGGAGTCCAATTGGACAATCCTGTTAACACAAAAGTTCACTGGGGATGATTAATCACTTCTCTGGGGAAGAGACTTATCTTGAAAGTTGACACTAACACCACTTCTCTTTCAACTAAGCGTTCAGCTTGCACTGGGGAGAAAAACCAAATTGTCATCTGAGAAATAATCTTCGGCGCCTGCGTTCAACTTTATTTTGAACAGATCCCAGATTCTGGTGGAGGTTCATGCATGAATATACTGTGATATGACATGAATGAATGAATGAATAAATGGATGCATGAATATACTAGTTGATGTATTGGTTTATCAACTGAATTCCCGACACCGCTAGAAATCGAACAAAGGGCGACGACCATAATCCAAACCACGATCGCTACCACGAGAGTCTCTCAAAGGAAATATAACGTCTGATTCCTCATAAACACCATGATGAGTACGGAGGTACTTCCAATTCAGAGAAATAGGTGCATTACTTAGAAAGTCAACCCTCCCCAACATTCCTTAAATCAAAGCGATTTTAAGTTTTGAAAACTTTATTGTTTCACCATTTTTTAATGATTTTAATTTTTATCTAAAATAGCAGCGACATTAAGCTAAACATGCAGAAAAGATAAAAAATAGGAAAATAGACAAAGTTCAACTGAACAATTCTTTTATTTAAAATATGAGAAAAATAACTCATAAGTAAGGGGTTTGTACATAAAGATGCACATTCCTTTAGGGGGAACATACAGGAAAGAGTAAGTCTATACACATTTTCTCAAAACAACAACGAAATTGAAACTGAACTTCATTGAATCATGAACATGCTATTTTCCCTCCTGACTGCTATTCTTCATCACTTCACTTCTACAGATGGTGATTGAACTGATCCCTTCCATCTGAGCTTCTGTTGTGACACGGAAACGCATACTGCAGCATTATTGTCGCACCCCAAATTTTACCCTGCTATTTTTCTACTTGCATTCTGTTTATAACAAAAAAAAAACAGTCATTCACTCATTGCATTTACATCATTTCGTCGTATTTAAACTGATCAAAAGTCAGTCTAAATCGATATTCGCATCATTTTTAGTTATAAAATACCCGTTATTCCACTTCATTCATTTTTACCTCTTTGCCTGTTTATTGCATTGTTTTTAAATTATTTATATCTCGATGATATCGGTATTCTGATTTTATAAACAGACTGTTAAAAGCAATTTGATATTGTGCGAAAATTAGCAGGGAAAATATTTTAAGTTTTCATCTTTCACTCACTGTTCTATAAATTTACGTATCGCGTAAATCTTAAAAATGTGATTTCCCTAATTTTTCAGTACATTTCGAAGTCTTGTTTTTAACTGTAAATGTTTTAAAGTCAGGTATTCTTTATTATCATTTTATTTCGATTTTAACCATTTGAATAATTTTTCTTTAATTTACAAGACTCGTAGTTTATTTTAATGTAATTATTTTATTTTTTCGGATAATTTATTGTTTAAACTTTTACCATTTTTGACAATTTTAGGTGTCTAATTTTTATCTAAAAAAAATCAAACAAAAATGCTATTGAGCTTGTTAATTTTTACCAAATCCATTTTTATGGCCCATTTAATCATGAGGGGAATTTTTGCCATTATCAAAAATTGCTAAACCTAAATTTTGGATATATATATATATATGTTATAATTTCTTCACGGAGGAGCAAAATTGAGAGGCGGAGGCGTTGGTTTTGGGATCCGAAAAATAAGTTAATTTTCTCTTCATCTTTCAAACAGGACACTCCCTGTTACCTCCATCCAACGCCATCACTACTTCCACATTCCTTCCTCGTCTCTCTCGCATCACCCCTTTTGTTACCTTCCACTGTTTCTAACCATCAACCCGCCGTAACACCATTCGTTCCTCCATACCTCCATCGCTTTCATACTCCGTTTCCTTCATCCTCACGCCGAGACTCCACTACTCTCTTTCCATCTTCACCACCAACAATTGCACTGTAACAACTCCTCCCATTATTCTCGCCAGAACCCTCCATTCTCATCTCGTCCCTGTAGCTCCTTCATCAAACCAAACCTTCACTGTTGCCATTTCTTCCTCCATTCAAGCCTCCGCGTCTCACCGCTCCATTCTCATCTTCCAGCTCTCGCCGTAACCACCCTCGCTGCCTTACATCCTTCACCCTTCACTGTTTCCTCATCTTCACAGCCGCCTCTACCTTCACTTTCATCATCTCACTCACAACAATACTCCCACAGTCCTCACACCATCACCATTTTGAACGCCACGACACCTTTGGAACCAAACCGTCCACGCTCAAATTTGCTGTCACATTTAGATCTCTCTACCACATACTTTATGGGTTTGACTTTCTTTCCATCTGGGTTCTGATTTTGTTTTATTGGAAGAGTGATGTTGTGTTTTCAAAATGAATTATCTTTTGAGTTTTTGACAGAGGAATGATAATTGTTGTGTACTGAGGAAAAATGAAAATGATAGGAAGAGATGACATATTTTAGGAATCTTAATATTTGTTTTATATTTTATTTTATTGTTTACTAATTAAGAAGGCTAGGTGTCATTATTTTATTGGCTGCATATTAATGTTATTTTAAAAAGAAAAAATTGTCAATAAAAAGTGATAACTTATACTAGTATCACTGAACGTGCAAGATGGAAGAAATAAAAAGGACGTCGCCGACATGATTCCGCAGGTTTCTCTTAATTATTTTTATTTTATTTTATTATTTTATTGGCTTTAAGAATTATGGTTTAGTGATTTGATTTTGGGCCTCAAACCCAACCTAACCCGGCCCAGATACTTCTCACCACTCTGTTTCATGTTTAACACCTCCTCTTGGCCTATTAACTTAGTTTTAGATAGATCTTTCTTTTTTTATTTATTTATCTAACAATTAATTTTTTTTTAAATAGCTTCTAAAAAGACAAAATAATAATAATAATAATGTTAGAAAATTTCTAACATTTTTCTTTTTCTCTATATTCGACCTCGACATACCTGTATTGCCACTACTTCCGTGTGCCTTGAGTTTCCGTTTCTCTGATCAACGACGCATCGCGCTTCATACGAAGTTTTCTGAAGGCTCATTAGGCACTTTATTTGTGCCCAAGAGTATCGTCTCTGGTTTTCTTTTCCCGCCGCTCAAACTCGCGTCATACAGGCTATCTCTAAACTTTTACCCTTTTTCAATTACTTTATTTTTATGTGAATAATGTTTTTACCCTTTTTCAATTACTTTATTTTTATGTGAATAATATTTTATTCTGTGCGATGTATTAAGTAATAATTAGTTCTGATAGTTCTTATTTGATAATTTATCGATTAAACTATTAGTCGATTTCTTATCAAATAGGAAAGATTGTTTCTAATAATTATTTAAAGTTCCGATTGTATTGTGTGATGATTATCTGTTTGTTCCGCATTTATTCACCATTGTACAATTTGCACACGACTAAATGTTAAAATCAATCTGATTCCATACTTCATCTCAGCACGTATTTCAAAACACTTTCATAACTAAAGTTTCAAACCTCGATCCAACGTCGAGTGCATTTTCGAAATCTTTTTATAATAAAGTACAAGTTTTTTAGTCGTTGGACGCTAGACTAATTGTTAAAAAACTTGTCCCCCAAACAAACTTTTAGTCTTTAAGTCGTTGGACGCTAGACCCGTGGCTTAAAGACTCCTAAATAACGTGAACTTCGTTTCACTTCACTTTTTCTCAAGAAAACTTTTTGGGTGATAGACGACTTGGGCGAACTTTCGTTCCTCGGGTTTCTAGTATTTGAATCGTGAGACGCTAGCCTCGTTGTTCGGTACTTTTTCATCCACATAAAAAACAATTCAACTCATTCAAATTCTTTTATCGCTCATATGCGATCGTAAAAAACTCTTTTCGGATAAAGAGAGTGTAATAGTCATTTCAAAAAACGAACGAGGACTTAAGCTTTTCAAACAAACAAAACAAGTCCTAGTTCAAAGCATTTGAAACGTCTAAACGCACGATTTTTCTTATAAAATCAATACAACAAACTTAAAACCTTTTTAAGAGGAACTACAGAGTTTTGACTTTCCCATTGCACAAGGGAATATGTAGGCACACGGTTCTGAAACCGTGCCAAACTCAAAATAATAACAAACAATTTCTTTTCCTTTTGGTATTCATAACTTAGTAAACACACACACACAAACGTGTAGAATTAAATGGGTCCCATCGAGTACGATGGATGTAAGGGGTGCTAATACCTACCCCTTACATAACCGACTCCCGATCCCACTTTTTGGTCACGTAGACCGCCTTATCCGCTTGTCTTGGGTTTTATCTATATTTTCCCGTTCTTTTTAGAACAAATAAAATTAGGTGGCGATTTCACTAGTTTTCGAGAATTAAAAGATTTTTGAAAATCGAGTTGCTTCAATTATGTCTTTACACATTCCCTAACTTTTGCGTGAACCAATCTTTAGAAGATTTTGGATTCACCGGGACTTTTACCCTTTTTTACTTAAGCCGCCCTTTCTGGTTTTCAGCTTACCGGGCTTAATTTTTTCTTTTTTTTTTTTTAGACATAATACTTCTTGACCGCGTCTGAGTTGATAGCATGTGCCAAATCTTCTCCACCCATATTGGTGAGAATAAGAGCTCCTCCCGAGAAAACCTTCTTTACCACGTATGGTCCTTCATAGTTTGGCACCCACTTTCCACGAGCGTCTCTGTGTGGAGAGATTATCCTCTTTAGCACCAATTCACCCACCTTGAACTCGTGGGGACGTATCTTCTTGTCGAAAGCCCTCTTGATTCTTTTCTGGTAAAGTTGACCATGACAAATTGTTGTCAACCTCTTTTCTTCGATCAGATTGAGCTGGTCATATCTATTCTGAACCCATTCCGCCTTTTCCAACTCCATTTCCATCAGAACTCTGAGAGAAGGAATCTCAACTTCTATAGGAAGTACTGCCTCCATACCATAAACAAGAGAGTAAGGTGTTGCTCCTGTCGAAGTGCGAATAGACGTTCTGTACCCGTGCAAAGCGAATGGCAACATCTCGTGCTAATCCTTATACGTCTTCACCATCTTTTGAAGGATCTTCTTGATATTCTTCTTAGCTGCTTCAACAACACCATTCATTTTCGGTCTGTAGGGAGACGAGTTGTGATGCTCGATCTTGAATGTGTCGCACAACTCCTTCATCATCTTGTTGTTCAGATTTGTCCCATTGTCAGTGATAATCTTGCTAGGAGTACCGTAGCGACATATTATATTATTCGTGATAAACCGGGTTACCACTTGTCGTGTCACATTTCCATATGAAGCAGCCTCAACCCACTTGGTGAAATAGTCTATGGCAACTAGTATGAAGCGATGTCCATTAGAAGCTTTCGGCTCAATCATCCCGATCATATCAATTCCCCACATAGAGAATGGCCATGGAGAGGTTAAGACATTCAGAGGTGAGGGTGGCACATGCACCTTATCAGCATGAATATGACACTTGTGACATCTCATTGCATACATAACACAGTCTGTTTTCATGGTCATCCAGTAGTAACCAGCCCTGAGAATCTTTTTCGCCATTGCATGCCCATTTGCATGAACACCAAAAGAACCTTCATGAATTTCCTTGACAAGTTGATCTGCTTCGTGTCTATCCACGCATTTGAGCAAGACCAAATCAAAATTCCGCTTGTACAACACCCCACTACTCAAGAAAAAATTAGCAGACAACTTCCTCAAAGTCTTCTTATCAGTGATAGATGCCCCTTCTGGGTACTCGCCCTTCTCTATGTATTGCTTGATATCGTAGAACCAGGGTTTACCATCAGTTTCTTCATCAACCATCATACAATATCCAGGTTCGTCTAGACGTTCGATAGTAATAGAAGGCGCTTCATTATCCCACTTGACTTTGAACATTGAAGACAATGTGGCCAAGGCATCAACTAATTGATTTTCCTCTCTGGGAATGTGATGAAACGTGATCTCGTCAAAATACGGTATCAGCTTCAAGACACGATCTCTATATGGGATTAACTTTTCATTACGAGTTTCCCACTCTCCTTAGACCTGGAAAATGACGAGTGCTGAATCTCCAAAAACTTCAAGGATTTTGATCCTTAAATCTATGGCCGCTTCAATCCCGAAAATACAAGCTTCATACTCTGCCATGATATTGGTGCAGTCGAAACAAATTCTGGCGGTGAAGGGAATATGAAAACCTGTTGGAGAAGTTATGATTGCCCCTATTACGTGCCCTACTGCATTGGATGCCCCATCAAACACAAGCGTCCACCGGGATCCTGGCTCGGGTCCTTCCTCTTGTCCAGGAATGTTGCAATCTCTGATAAACATGACATCTTCGTCTGGGAAGTCAAATCTCATTGGTTGATAGTCCTCCATAGGCCGGTGAGCGAGATATTCTGATACCACACTTCCCTTGATAGCTTTCTGGGTTACATACTGAATATCGTATTCAGATAGCAACATTTGCCAACGTGCAATCCTTCCAACCAAAGCTGGCTTTTCGAACATATACTTGATAGGGTCCATCTTGGATATCAGCATTGTAGTGTGACACACCATATATTGTCTCAAGCGACGGGCAGCCCATGCCAAGGTGCAACAAGTTTTCTCTAACAGCGAGTATCGACTTTCACATTCCGTGAACTTCTTACTCAGGTAATAGATTGCATGCTCTTTTCTTCTCGTTTCGTCATGTTGTCCCAGAACACAACCCATAGATCCTTCAAGTATAGTGAGGTACATTATGAGAGGCTTTCCGGGCACAGGTCAAGATGGGTGGTTCTTGTAAGTACTCCTTAATCTTATCAAATGCTCGATGACAATCATCGTTCCATATAATGGCCTGATCCTTCTTCAACAACTTGAACAAAGGTTCGCAAGTAGCTTTCAAATGTGATATGAACCGAGAAATGTAATTCAAGCGTCCCAAGAAACCACAAATTTCCTTCTCCGTTCTTGGCGCAGGCATATCTTGAATAACTTTCACTTTGTCAGGATCCACCTCGATGCCTCGTTGGCTCACTATGAATCCAAGTAGCTTCCCGGACCGGACTCCGAAAGTGCACTTGTTAGGATTCAATCAAAGTTTGTACTTCCTCAATCTTTCAAACAGCTTTCTGAGATGAACAATGTGCTCCTCTTCAGTCTGAGACTTGGCAATCATATCATCCACATAGACTTCAATTTCTTTATGCATCATATCATGGAAAAGGGCTACCATGGCTCTTTGATAAGTTGCCCCTGCATTCTTCAATCTGAACGGCATGACCTTGTAACAGAAGGTGCCCCAAGGAGTGGTGAACATCGTCTTCATCATATCTGTAGGGTCCATCTTGATCTGATTATATCCGGAGAAACCATCCATGAAAGAGAAAACTGAAGACTAAGTTGTGCTATCGACCAAGACATCAATGTGAGGCAAAGGAAAATCGTCCTTCGGGCTGGCTCGATTCAAGTCTCTGTAATCCACACACATCCAAACCTTTCCGTCCTTCTTGGGGACAGGCACAATGTTGGCAATCCAATCTAGATATACCGACACAGCAAGGAAACCGGCGTCGAACTGCTTCTTGACTTCACCTCTAATCTTCTTAGCCATCTCGGGATGCGTCCTCCTCGGTCTCTGCTTTTTGGGCGAACATTCGGGCTTTAACGGAAGCTTTTGCATAACAATATCTGTGTCAAGTCCGGGCATATCCTGATACGACCATGCAAACACATCTACAAACTCTTGCAATAAGCGAACCAAATCATCTTTTATCTCTTGCCCCAAGGCAGTTCCAACTTTGACTTCTTTTCGATCCTCTTCAGTCCCCAGATTGATCACATTCACTGGTTCCTGATGAGGTTGGATCGTCTTCTCCTCATGTTCAACCAGATGCGCTAACTCTTCAGGGAGTTCATAGTCTTCTTCACCATCGTCTTCGGCTTGGTTGATCGGGAAATCAAAGTCGAAAGGAGTTATAGCATGGCTATGTTCAATAAGCTCAATTTCAGGTGATCTGCATAAATGATTGATTTTATTTTTTAGATATGTATGTTTATTTTAACAGAAATAATAGTGAAAATGTTGTTATTTTTATTAAGATGCACTGGAAAGCAAAAATAAAAACAATAAAAAGGATCTCAAACTGAATAACAAAATGCACTTTTCATTGAAGATAAAAATTCATTCATTAAACGGAATAAGGCCTACAAATCAATCCTTTGTGCCTTGGGCAGAGCACATGATTTTTGTTTTAAAACAAGAAATTACTTTGACAATGAAATGAGAGGGGTAACGCCCTTGACGATCCAATTCTTGGGGACAACGTCGGGAGGAGTACGGAGCACCATCTGAGAAAGCTCTACTGCACGCTCATCGTCACCAATGGCACTGATAGCCTTTTCGGAGCGGAAGCCCTTCGCAATAAAAGTGTCCTCAAGACGAGGGATCTTTCCTTTTCCTATCTCCGAACCTTCACTGATCTTGGAGGATGGTTGATAGCCGAGCCCGCTATTGTCCTACTTCTCCGCCACATTTATCACCGTTCCCCAACCTTAAGGATTCCCGGCATCGATAAGGGCCTTGACATTCTGCCAACAGGCCATGTTACCTTTAGGCTTTCCAGCAGACTTAACTTCTTTTTTCACATTACCAACAATCTCTAAAGCTTGAAAGAGAGTCTCATGCACCTCGTCTCCAATATCCACATACTTGAACTCAGACAAGTGACTAACCAGGTAGTCTTCTTCACCACTAACCTCCACCACCTGGTTATTCAACAAGAACTTCAATTTTTGGTGAAGAGTTAAGGTGGCAGCTTTAGCACCGTGTATCCAGGGCCTTCCCAATAAGCAGCTGTAAGCTGAAAAGATATCCATCACTTGAAAAGTAATGTTGAATAGTTGGGGTCCGATAAGCACCGGGAGGTCAATCTCTCCCACCGCCATCCTGCGTGATCCATCAAAAGCCTTTACAATCAGAGAACTAGGTTTCATGATTGCCCCTTCCACCTGTAATTGGGCCAACGTTGTCTTCGGGATCACATTCAAAGCTGAGCCTGTATCAACCAAAACTCTAGCAAGAGTCGTTCCACCACAGGTAACAGAAATGTGAAGAGCCATGTTATGATTACCTCCATTCGGAGGGAGGTCTGCGTTGGTGAACGATAAACAACTGCCATCATTTAAACCTGAAATTGCAACATCCAATTGATTAATTGTAATATCTTCAGCCACGTATGAGTTGTCTAGGAACTTTAACAAGGCCATCTTGTGGGCTTCAGAACTTTTCAATAGAGACAAGATCGAAATTTTTGCAGGAGTCTGACTAAGCTGATCAACCACTTTATAGTCACTCCTTTTGATGATTACAAAGTCTCATCACTTGGCTTAAAAATATCCCTCAATTCTTCCGCACTTAAATCAACAACTCCATCCTTCTTTGGAGGAACATCTGGCGCCTTCTCTGCAGCTCTGCTCTTCGTCGGATCCTGGTGATAGATGCGACCACTACGGGTCATGCCACTCATACCAGTGATGTTTTCAACAGTAGACTCTCCCAAAACCATCGACTTACCACCCACAATGACTTCAGGTTCGTAATTCCCGGGTACAACTTTTTTATCTTCATAAGGAATTCGGATGGGCGGGTAAACCATCATTGGTTCTACTACCGTAACAGGTTCTTCCTCTTGGATAGGGACCGTCGGAGATACATGAAGTCTCCTATTGTTGATGAGCGGAACCACCACGTCTACTTCAATTTCAGTCGGAGCTCTACTAAACTGAATTAAATGTTGACACATTAATCCTTGTAGATACTTCTTGAACTCCGCACAACGTTCTGGATTGACTTGGCAAAGCAAACAACTATCATGACCTCCTTTTAGTAAACCGGCATTCTTCAACTATTTAAACACCTTCTTCAAAGACATCTTCAATCGATCCACCTCCATAACCAGACTTCCTTCTTCTTCAACCAACGAATTCACTGATGACGACCCATGCCTCGGCAATGGATTATTAGCTATGTTGGGGACGTCAGCGAAAGTTAACAGCTTTCGGTCAATAAGTTCCTGGAACATGCACTTAAAAGTGAAACAGTCTTCTGTGGTATGCTGTCATACCCCAAAATTTTCCCTCCCACTTCTCAAGACATTCCACATCTCCATACTCAAGGATTCCTCAAGGATTCCTCAAGGGTTGATCAGACAAACCCTCTCCTAGGCAATCAACCCAAACTAGGGTTTGGCTATCCTCAGATTAGGATGGACTTCCAACATCTCCAATGGTCATCATGCCTCATCATATGCTTCAAAGAATCTCCATGTCAAGTTTCAAGCCTTACAAGTCAAGTTTCCTCAGACAATTGCTCAGATGGTTGAAAATCAATTGTTTGAACAAAAAAGTCAACTGTGGTCAACATACAGTCAAACTTCATGATTTTTGGTCAACATCCATATTTTGAAGTGACATTCATTATTTGATCAAGGGTTGATCATGATTCATCAAGAAAACTCAAGATTTGATCAAAAGTCAAACTTTCCAAATTAGGGTTTCTTGAGGAAAAGTCAACTGAACTTTGACTGAGCATAACTTTATCAGAAAGTTTTCCACCACCTCTCATTTTGAAGAAAATTCAATTCTCTACAACTTCATGTGTCACAAGCATGGTCAGAAAATGTTTCATTTTGAAGATATGGATCAAAACATTACAGGTCCTTTTCAAAGTCAACAAAAAGTCAACTTTTTGTAAAGAAGTGTTATTGAGCATGGAAACTCCAATCGAGATGAAACCAAAGAGGTTGTTTAGAGGACATCTAGGGCTTTCTAAAAAGTCCAAGAACACTCAAAAATGTTTAAAATTGAGAAAGATACACCTTGTACAAGTTGGGCATTTTTGAAGAATTGCACAAAGAAAAATATCTGACAAAATCCAATTTTTTCCAAATGGGCCTATAATTTTATGATCCAAACTTGATCATGATATTATTTGTGACCCCTTGATGCCTTGCCACGACCTCTTTCTATTTTTTTGATTTATTTTTGAATTTAAAAGCATTTAATTCAAATTTAAATTAAATAAAATATGAAAACAAGGTATAATTTAAGTTGGGTTGGATTTTTATCAAGCTTGAGGACCAAGGAAGCCCACAAAACATGCCAAATTCGTGCTAGCTCATGCAAGAAAGAGAAAATCAAATTTTGGAATGATTTGATAAAATTTGAAAGAGAAAATATTTTGCATTCAAGAGCATATCTTTTTTATTCTTTTTGATCAAATCTCTTGCATTATAAATACACAACACATTCACAAGACCAAAGGACGAAACCCTAGCCTCTTGAAGCAACCCTATTTTCACAAAAAAATTCTCAAAGTTGGCAAAATCGAATTTGATTCTCCAGCCACTTCCAGCCACTCTCAAGCATCCCATTGTGTTCCTGAGGTAAGATTGAGTAAGTACACATCACAAACCATGGTTAAATCTGCCTGAATCGAGCCATACATGAACATACATATTCATATTTTTCTTGATTTCGAATTTTTAATATCTGTGTGTTTTAATCGAAACTAGCCATTCTAATATGATCATGAGGTATCATAGACAGGATCTGGGCCATCGTTCTCAAGCTTGAACGTCCAAATCGCGTTTTGCCATTGTTAGGTTTTTTTTGAACTGTTTGCTTCGAACCGGCTGATACAGGGACTTTCAGGCCAAACGGACACCACCATCGTGTTTGCCATGGTCGATTTAGGGGGGTAGGGTGTCCCTTTGCTTTTTATTTTTGCTATTTTGCAAGTTTGGAGTTTGGACTAGCCGGAGAAGACGACCGGAGCTAGGGCTCCGGCGTCGTTGACTGGATTGGACTTCGGCGAGGCTGGCGTGGCGTTATAACGTGTTCTGATTCGCTCATCCATTCCACCTGGGTCCCACGCGTGTTGACTGTGTTTGAATTCAAAAATAGGACACGTTTACCCTTTTAACCAATTGTTTGCAAGATTAAAACACCAAGCATCCTTGGCTCAAATGGCAACGCGTTGAGTAATTTCCCAGGAAGGCGTGGGTTCGATCCTTGGCCCTGGCACTTTCCTTTTACCAGTTTTGCAAACTAACTTTTCTATTTTCTTATTTTTCTTAATATTTTTCATCCAATTTAATTAATCTTTAAACATTTTTTTCATGCATTTAAAAATCACCAAAAATATTTTCCTTTTGCATTTTAATCAGAAAAATGTTTATTTAATTTTTGACATTAAAATTAATATTTTTGCATGCATATTTTAATTAATTGTTAATTAACTATTAAATTAACTTTTAATTACTTTTAATTATCAAAATCGATCCAGAAAATTCCCAAAAAATTATTCTATCATCTAATTATCATGACTAACTTGAAATCTTTTTCCTCATTCGAAAATCTTATTTTTACTAACATTTTTCTCTTATGCGAACTTTCTCGTATTTTCCGATTATGTATCTGCTTACAGGTTGTAACGTTTCGGACTACTTTTTCGTTTTTCTTTTCAATATTATGTAACTGCATATGGGATGTAATAGTTTAATTAGGACTTTTACTTTCCGCACTCTTATTATGTAACTGCCCCAAAGCCATGTAATAGCGTAGGACTTTATTTTTCCGCACTTTACTTTCCGCAATTTATTTTCCGCACCCTATAAACTGCTAGTAATTAGGCATGTATGGCAAGATAAAAACGGACATAGATCACTTCTAATTTGCAAGATAACATACCTGAATTTGACACACTCTCTTCACACATGCACCCCCTAGAGTATTCTCTCTCGTTGCCTTTCGATTAAATGGTCAAGTCCCTCGAACGTAGAGGTATCCTAGCATCGTTGCCTACAAATATATCATCATAGTCCCTTCGAATAAAAGATCATGAGTCCCTCGACGTGGCCTACGAAAACATGATCTCGTCCCTCGATTGTTGCCTACGAAAGTGATGATCGTCCCTTCGAATGTGCTAGGATACTTCCTACAAGTTGCCTTCTATGACCATCCGATGTCCCTTCGAATGTCCCTTTACATCCAACGAATAGGGTTACCTACCAACTAATGGTATGGATAACACTATTCTAAAGGAACATAAAACAACACGAAAAAGACCATTCTGAGTAGGTAATAAGACTTTTAGTTGTTTGCTCAAACCGAACACTTTTCGCACCTCACACTTTTGTCAAAGTTCAAACTCTTTTCAAAACGAAACATTTCCGAACACTTTATATACATTCCTACATGAATCATTACAAAGCGAAATGCCTTTTCAAAACATTTTTTGTCAAACACACAGAAAGCAAATTTTAAAGTGAGCTAGAAGCAACTAAGAGCCCGTAGATAACTACGGATGAAAAGGGGTGCTAATACCTTCCCTTTTCATAACCTTCTCCCTTACTCAGAATCTAACGAAGGTCTTTTTCTGTTCTTTTCACCTTCCCTTAATTGGATAAAAGAAAAGTCGTTGGTGACTCTTGCTATCCGCAACATTTGCGATAAAAAGCAAAACAATTCTCAAAGTCAGTTCACCGTATTACATATGCCCGGGAGAATTAGCGTGAAAAGCGCATCTAGCATTCTCGTTAAACCATGGTTTGGAAGGCCCAGGAACAGGCTTTAATTCCCTCGGTACTACTCTTCCATCTTTAATCAAATATGGTAGCAGACTAGTGTAAGTCATTGGAATAGGCTGAATCTCTTCCTTGGTATACTTATGATAATGTGGGCTCTTCTATTAAACTAAACCCTTGTTCGGACCCTTGACTTGTTGTTGTTGGGAAGCTTGATTCTGAGGAACTTGAGTTGAATAAGGCATCTGCACTTGCATGGATTGCTTATACGACATACTGGGAAACTACATAGCAGCAACATAAGGATACGACATATACGGACTGAGCAGAGCAGTCTAGTCACCTTCCTTCCTCCCCTTGATTCATACACAGCATTGGCTTCGGCTTCTTTCCTCTTAAAGCCATTAAACGGCTTCTTCACTGTAGATGCTCCTGTATTCCCTCCGGAAATCTTACTGGTTTTCAAACCTTCCTCGATCTTCTCGCCTACCATCACTAGATTGGAGAAATCAGAAAAAGTACTTCCAATCAGTCTTTCGTAATATTGCACAGACAATGTTCCCATGAACAGATCATTTAATTCTCTTTTCGCTAAAGCTGGTTGAACCCTCGAGGCGACCTCCCTCCACCTCTGAGCATACTCTTTAAAAGATTCTCTTTCCTTCTAAGATATGCTTTGAAGTTGCACACGATTGGGGGCCCTAGTGGTGTTGAAGTGGTACTGCTTAAAGAAAGCGTTAGAAAAATTATCCCAAGAGCGGATATTCGACTTCTCTAGTTGCATGTACCAGTCCAAGGATGCCCCTGAGAGACTATCTTGAAAATAATGAATCATCAACTTGTTGTTCTTAACATGTGCCGCCATCTTGCGATAATACATCCTCAAGTGAGTGTCAGGACAACTTACTGCCTTATATTTTTCAAAGTCCGGTACTTTGAACTTTGGTGGGATGACAACATCAAGGACAAGACACAAGTCCATAGCACTCATGCCAACAACATTTTTCCCTCTCAGCTCCTTCACTTGTTCAGCTAGCTCTTTGCACATCTTCTGGGCGACCATATCTTGGAAAGGAGTCGGATTGCCCACAGGCGCCACGTTCTAATAAAACTGTCTCATGTAATCGTCTTGTTGGTCCTCCTCACCTTGAGGAGTCGTAGACCAGAGATTTTCCTGTTCATCCTCCTCTCACTCTTGCTCATCATTTCCCATAGTCTGGGTAGCAACATGCGCTGCAGGAGCAGTACCTTGGTTGTCAGCTCCATTGAAGAAGTCAGTAGGTATCCCATAGAGTGGCGGATTAGGTGCTTGCACTCCTGGAAATAGGGCATTGCCACCACCTCGAAGGGTTCTCATGTTCCCGGTAACGACGGGAGGGACGGTAGCAGTTGCATTGTTTGCTGTAGAGGCGACGGCATTAGCAGCGGCAACGGCGGTAGCAGCGGCGGAGGCTCGCTCCTCCTCCTCGCATGTTGAGCAGTCAGCATCTCCATCAGTTGGTCCATCTTGGACTTCAAAGGGTCGATGTCATCTTGCATGGTCGTCTGTCTTGTTACATACTGATCCATTGCTCTCTTCGAGTTGGCTCTGGTTCCGTACGGATGTCGGGTAGTCAGCTTGAATCTGGATGAGAGGAAATGGAATGAGCTCGGCGTCGCCTTTTTAAAAGATGCATGATTATGTATGGTTAATGCAAAATGCTTATGATCGTGTTCCCATTCCCAACGATCTCTATCGGGCTCATTCACTTATAAATAATCAGCACAAACAAATGGATAATCAGCTCCTTCATTCCAAGCATAATAGTTGAATACAAACGTCAGTCTTTGTAGAGAAAATAAAGAGCAAGTCTAACATATACAACGGAGCTGAAAAGTACATAAAGCAAAAAAAATCAGAAGTGATGTCCTCTTTGGGGCTTGAACTCCCTTATCTCCTTTTGGAATCGCTCCACCATGTCTTTGCAGAGATAAATAAAGTACTCCACTGCCGGGGGCACTTGGTCTTCCTCTAGATCCTCGACCGCTGACTGAAGCCTCCATGGGACCTCCACCATTAGTTGTCTACAGAATTCCACCAAGCCTGAGTAGTTGTCATACAAACTCTTGTTCTGCTCTTCTAAGGTGAAAATGGTTTCTCCCCTATTCACCCAAAGTTTATTCTGACGTCGGGCTTCTTCCTGCCATCCCTCACACTGGACCTCCAATTCCCCATAAGCTGCCTCCCATTAGGCCACAAGGTCCCTTACAGTATCCAACTCTTGAATCTTCTGAGCCAATTCTTTAGAGTCTACATTACATGCCATGCGAGCTTCTTTTTTGAGGCGAGTTTCACGCGCCAAACTAGATTCAATGTTCCTTAGTGTAGCTTTTAACTCTTGGATCTGAGTGGTAAGAGTTGTCTTCAAGTCAGACTTTGCCTTGATAGCTCGCTCTTCATCTGCATAAGCTTTCCCTCTTTGTTGTTCAGCCTTGGCTAGCTTACGGTTGAATTCCCTTAACTCAAAATTTGCAGCATCCAGATTATCTTTCACACGGAACTTTGCTTTCCTTTCCCTTTCTACCTGATCTTGACTCTTTAGTAGCTCATCGTCTCTCTCCTTGAGGCTTTGCATCAAATCATCCCTTTCTCGAGCAACACGAGTAAGGATTGCTTGTTGTCGACCCTCTTCAGCTTTCATCTCTGTAATGGTGAGCTTGAGTTTGTTGAACTCCTCAATAGGGACTTGAGTGAGTTCAGGTTCTGGCACATCGAACGAAATTTCCACAGTGAACGACAATTTTACCTCCATTACTCTTCTAAGTATCCAGGATTCGTAAGGTTCTCTATCACCATTTCCTCTTTTTCTGAGCTCTGCACCCTTCCTGTGAACTTGGGTCCATGCTTTCTGTATTTGCTTCAATAAACCAGGATCCTCTCTTCCGAAATCTAGCAAGATAAACTCTCTCAGAAATTCCTCCTTCGGTGCGGTTTCCATAGGACATCCCAATTGCTTGAGAACCAACCTAGGATTATAATTAATGCATCCTTGGGATCCAATTAGCGGAACATTAGGAAATGCCCCACAGTGAGTGATGACCTCCCACGTATACCAATTTGGAGAATAACAGAAAACACCGCTAGCATTAAGAGAAGCCAACTTCTGAGACCAAATCAAATTCTCCAAGATTTTAACCCAAGGTCCTCGTTGAGGAATATGGGACTTCAACCATGAATAGAGCAAGGCGGAACAACACATCACTACTCCTTTTCTTTTGGTGTATCGAGTATGAATGTTGATGAGCATATCTGCTAGTAAAGCTGGTACAGGATTCTCTGAAAGGAAATCGCTGATTGCAGGATGACTCACATACTCATCATCATGGCTAGGAAACATTACTACCCCAAAGATCAACAAGGCTAGAATAGCACTGAATGATATCCAATTTTCTTCCCCCACTGACAACTCTTCAGCTCTTTTTTCTAAGAAACTTCTGGGAATTCCTCTTTCCACTAACATCGGCCCTATCTCTCGGATCGGAAGATTCAAAGCAGCTGCTACATCACATGCATCTACACTCTCCCCCAACTTGGTAAAAGGAACACTATCTTTCAAAGGCCAATTCAACAATCTTTCGAACTCTTCAATTGTTGGGACCATCTGGAAATCTTGGAATGTAAAACACCTTAGAGAAGGATCAAAGAACTTTACCAAAGCTTTCAGAGCGTTGTGATCAATGTCAACATCCAAAAGCTCCAAAATCCACCCATATCTGGTATGAAAGTTGTTCCATTGAGCATGCTTCACCTTTCCCCTAAGCCTCAACAGTATCTGAATGTTCGGAATTTTCAAATTGATATGAGGATTGTTTTTTCTGCCGGAATCCATTGCACAATCTGATTATTTTCAAGAACGAGTCTTTTAAAGATACCTGAAAATGGCAACAAATATGATGAAACATGAATGATTAATGCAACAATGCAATGCAAATGAGTTAAGCTAGGATCCAATAACAGCGTAGATCACACGATAGGTCACTGGATGGTCGGACATGGTTTCGAAACCTACCCAACAATTCCCCAAACAAGGTTGGTTCTAATGTTTATTTGCTAAATGTTTCTCGGAGTCTCAAATCCCCTTTTAAAAATATTATTGCCATGACAATAGTATCTTCAAAAGTATACTCCAAGAAACGGCTCTTAAAGGGATTCTCAAAAACCTTTGAGCGGTTGGTCTCAGTTTTGGACACCCTAATACTTAGAGTTATAGGCCATTTGTCTAGAAATTGTTGTCCCGCACTAGCATACCGAGCAACAATCACCTTAAAACGACCAACTCTAAGTTGTGGTCTTCACATCGATCCAAGGAACACGGATGTCCAATGGACCTAAGCTACTCAACCACTCTAAGCTTAAATGTTTCCTAGAAGCCTGGGTATTGGGCTTATCTATTAACCATAACCAACAAATTCCCAATATCAATATACATCAACATGATAGTATACAAATAAACATCAAAGCAATAAATGAACACACATGCGAAGAACTAAAAATCGCCACCTAATTTTATTTGTTCTAAAAAGAACAGGAAAATATAGATAAAACCCCATAGATGCGGATAAGGCGGTCTACGACCAAAAACATGGAATCGGGAGTCGGTTATGTAAGGGGAAGGTATTAGCACCCCTTACATCCATCGTACTCGATGGGACCCGTTTAGCTCTAAGTGTTTGTGTGTGTTTATCGCTAAGTTATGAATAAAAGAAGCAAAATGATTTGTTTATTATTATTTTGAGTTTGGCACGGCTTCGAAACCGTGTGCCTACGTATTCCCTTCTGCAATGGGAAAGTCAAAACTCCGTAGTTCCTCTCAAAAAGGTTTTAAGTTTGTTGTATTGATTTTATAAGAAAAATCGTGCATTGGATGTTTCAAATGCTTGAACTTGGACTTGTTTAGTTTGTCTGAAAATCTTAAGTCCTCGTTCGCGTTTGAAATGACTATTGCACACTGTTTTGTTGGAAAAGAGTTTGATTATCGCATATGAGCGAGAAAAGGATTTTTGAGTGAGTTGAATTGATTTTAGGTGGGTGAAAAGTACCGAACAATAGGACTAGCATCCTATGATTCAAATACTAGAAACAAGATGAGCTCAATGCCCAACGAGTCGTTTATCATCCAAAAGTTTTCTTATGAAAGAGTGAAGTGAAACAAAGTTCACGTTATTAAGAACCTTTAAACAATTGGACTAGCATCCAATGATTTAAAGATTCGAAGTTTATTTTTTCACAAGTGTTTAAACAATTTGACTAGCATCCAACGATTTAAGTACTTGAGTTTTCATTATGAAAAAGAAATTTGAAAATACACTCGACGTTGGATCGATGTTTGTAATTTAATTATGAAAGCGTTTTAGAACTCGATGCGTGAGAAATGAGAAATGGAGTCGGGTTATGATTAATTAAGTATATGGACTTAATTAACCTCGTGAGGATAGGTGCTCCTATCCCCAACTATGAGACCTTGGTGCATGGAAAATTTGTATATAGACCAATGTTATTTTCGGGTTATGATTAACTAAAGCAACAAGGGCTTTAATTAACCTCGTGAGGATGGCCATGCCCATCCCCAACTATGAGACCCTTTAAGAAATCGGCTTATGAGCCAATCAGAGAAAAATCAGATTAATTTTAATGTTGGTTATGTGTGAAGTGTACAATGGTGAATAAATACCGAATGAGCGAATAAACAGACAATTATCACACAGTACAATCGGAAATTTAAATAATTATTAGAAATGATTTTTTCTATTTGATGAAAAACCAACTAATAGTTTAATCGATAAATCATCAAATAAAAACTATCAGAGCTAATTATTGTCTAGTACATCGCACAAAAATTACCATTTACATAAAAATAAATTAATTGAAAAGACAAGAGTTTAGAGTTAGCCTGTATGCAGTGATTCTGGGAGGTGCGAAGAAGAAATCCATCTAATCTTGTGTGATTGGTCCGCAAAAGTTTATCACGTGCTGGCAATCTGAATGCGTCGGATCTTACTCTCCAAAATACTCCAATGGCCACGATGGAATCACATTTATCAAATAAATAAAATAAAAGGTAATCAGAAAAACAAGGTGGTGACACTTGTCACCACAAACCCAAAACACTTAGTTTAAGATAAAATAAATAAATAGAAATGAATGAATAACAAAACACTAATTAAAAAAACTTAATCAGAAAACAAGGTGGTGACACTTGTCATCACCAGACCAAGACACTTAGCCTAATATATTATAAAACAAAACACTAATTAAATCAAAAGAAAATAAAACTTAATCAGAAAATAAACTCTCTCTCTCTCTCTCTCTCTCTCGTGAAATCACTCTGCTCTCTCTTCTCACACCTCGCCGAAAATCGCTATGGCCGCGCCGGAAATCGCCTCACGGCGGTTCCGTCGGCGGCGTGACCCAGAATTCCAATTTTTCATATGTTTTTGACTCGTCTCTCTTCTCTCATCTCTAATCTGCTCTCTATTTTTACAAATGCTCACTGGAAACCCTTGGATTTACCGGATAGAAACGGAAACCCTAGCCCAAACGGCGGTTGCTTCGATGGTCTCATGAAACCGATGATGGTGATGATGCTACAAATGATGAACGGAAAGGAAAGAAGGGAGCGAAACCCCTGTATGGTCGGATTCGTTGACTCAACCTTTTCGGGTGAGATTGTTCTGAAACTATCTTTTCCTCTCTTCTTTCTCTACTCTGAAGGGTAGTGTGTTAGGAAAATGATGAGAAATTTTAGGTTTTCTTTTATGTTCTGTTATCTGGATTTGTTGCTGTTGGAACGATGGTTGTGGTGGCTTGGTTGTTGTTCCTATGGTTCTGCTGGTGGTTCTTGGTTTTGAGTTCTGGTTCTGTTTGGATGAGTACAATATTTGGTTCTCTGATTCTGGAACGATATTTTTTCTGATTTTTTTGTTGAACAGATGGATCACCTGGTGTTTGCTTAGAACTGATGTTGAACAGATGTTATGTGTTGGTCTTGGCTCATGTTTTTCTCTGGTTTAGAACAGATGTTATGTTTTGGTCTTGGCTCATGGTTTTTTTCCTGGTTTGGAATAGATGTATGCTTGAACAGATGTTGTGGTTTCTTTGAGAACAGATACTGCTGGTTTCTTTGCTATGGTTTTTTTGAACTTGTTTGTTTAGAATAGATACTATGCTTGGGTTTTTTCTGATTGGTATTGGTTTTTTTTCTTGTTCTCCTCTTTTTTTCATAACAACCATCTGTTGGTTATATTTTACTACCTCTGCCTGTCCTTGTCTTGGTTGGAACTATCTTTTGCTTTATCTGATACTCCTTGCTGCTACTCTGTTGTCTGCTATGCTATCTGCTGCTATACCCTCCCATTTAGCCAATTTGACTTTGCTTTTTCTCAATTGGCTTTATTGCCTTGACACATTTGGCTTCCTTCTTGTCTGCTGTTCTGCTATATCTCTGTTATTACATGCTGCTGGCTGCTAAATCATAATGTCCTCTTGGGTGAATTTTTTTCACTAT
The DNA here is from genome assembly GCA_021764765.1 of Vicia sativa. Classification (NCBI taxonomy): domain Eukaryota; kingdom Viridiplantae; phylum Streptophyta; class Magnoliopsida; order Fabales; family Fabaceae; genus Vicia; species Vicia sativa. The sequence continues at coordinate 238,390,694 of CM038795.1, forward strand.
AATGCTGATAACCATGTTTTTTTTTGGGTAAAAATTGTCCCTCTTCTTACTGTCTGTTTTGCTTGCTGCCTACTGATATTCTGTTGACTTTGCCTTTGGGCTGAACCAATTTCTGGAACTGTGTTGATAAACTGTTGTGGGCTGGACTTTTTGCTTGCTTTGGAAAACATGATGTTATTTCTGATTTTCCTCTTCACACCTCCTTTTGTGAACCAAACCTAGTTTGTGATTTGCAAAAGGAGATTATGGCCGATGAAAGAACTTTCAAGTTCTGAGGCTCGATTGCTTGAACACAATTAAACCTTTAAAACCTGATTCCTAACACTAACCCTAATGATGAGATTGAAAGTTCTTTGAAATTATGGTTTATGTTCAATTTTATAACTACTAATCATGCTTTCTTTTCTTGCTTTCATGTAATGATGATGTGGATTGGATGATAAGAGGGCAGCTTGGATGAGAAGAAACGGCTTGGAGGAAGACAACAATTCATTCGAATCATAGGGACAAATCTTAGAAGCTTGTAGCATTAGATAGAATTTGAATACTTTGTAACTTTTTGTAACTCACATTTGTAATCCAATTATAATGAAATAACTTGTGTTTCCAAAATCAAGCTTGTAATTTCATATCTTTCTCGCAAAAGGCATTGAAAATTTGTAGAACTTGAGACAAATGAATACGTACTTGAATGACATTCGTATAACATTTCAATTGAATGAATATTGCATTGCACTCAAAAGATGAATTAATCTTAGCTTGAATCCTCTTGATATTTTTTTGCTAATGAACTTGCACTCCAAAACAAACATCTTTCCCTCCAACGAATTTTAAATTCCAAGAACGAAATCCTTTAAAATTTAAAATCCGAAAACAAAATAAATAATTATTATTGAATTCAAATTCCAAAAAAAAATAATTCCTTTTGAAATTCGAATTATACTGAATGAATAACAAAACGAAAGTTCTCTTAGAAATTCAGCACAATCCTTTTCATGAAAGCTTTCCTAAAGAATTTTTCTGAAGCCACAATGATTGAACATCTATGATGAAAAATGAACCACTGAGGTGAAACAAAGGGGAAAATTTTGGGGTGCGACAGAGAGGATACTTGTTCACCATTTTGTGTGAACCTAATACAAAAGTGGTTGTGAAAGATTTGGGAATTATGGAACAGTTTGGGGACTTGAGTTGGTATGTGAGTTAACACCGTAGAGTCAAAAGTTGAGGATATCGAAAGGTGAAAAATGATTTTCTAGTGGATACCAAAGAGATTCTAAAGATAGATGTGAAACTTGTAGATCTGATAGTTGATGGAGATCAAAATGAAGACAGTGACTGTAAAGTAGATGAATCAGGGTGACGCAACTGAAGCGTGAAGAGGCATAGTTTATTATGCGTGTGTAACTTGTTAGAATTCAAGGGGTAAACATCAGAGTCCTACGGGAATTATGCAAATCATTGGACATTTTAGAGTAGAAGTGATAGGTGAAAGGTTGAGGTATTATTCGTGTTTTTGTCATGGCAATAGAGGTATTGATTTGCATAATTGACTGGTAGAACGTAGCGTTGTGGCATTAACGTGGTGTGTCAATGTTGTGGGTAACTGGTTGAGTTGATGTTCTTATGACGATATTGATGTGTGATAAAATAATAGAGACAATGTTCATGTTGTGAGACTCTATGTTCTTATTCTATGTTGTTGTTTTGTTTCCTATGGCAAGGACTCGAGGTTGAGCATAGTTTCCTTATGAAGAGAAATTAGATAAGTGTTACCTATGGTGACAGAGAGGATCTCATTGTGTTCCGGTCCAAGCGTGAACAAGATCATAAAGTAATAGATCATGTATTCTAGGGTTATGGGACAAGGAGAAAATTAACTTGTGCATTCACAACTAGGTAGTAATGCATCTTGTTGGATATTGTGGTTGATGATATAGGATGTTAGATAGTAGTATTTAAAAGGTTTCAAAGCATAATGTTGGAACTGGAAAGTAATATACGAGAGTGATATTCGCAGTTGTTCGCATCGAGTAATTTTCAAGGAGGAACATATTTTAAGGGGGGGAGAGTTGTAACGCCCCGAAAATTATAATTAATTATTTAATTGATTAGTTGTGATTTATGTGGTGCATATGTGTTTTGATTATATTATGTGTGGGGTAGTTTCATAATAAAGGTGTAGTGAGAATTATTTTTAATTAAATAATTTAGTTGGGATTATTTAGATTTAAGAATAATTATTTGGAATTATATTAATAATTAAAATTTGATAAATGAGTAGAAATAATGAGGACAAGATGATCATTACAATAGGTTTAGTGAGGTCAAGGAAGGAAGACCATATTAGGGGTTTGAGGGTTATTCTAGTAAAAAGGAAGAAATGAGAGTGTCAATCGTATTTTTGGAACGATTGTAACATTGGAGAAGAGGAAGCAAGAAGGCTAGAAGGGAAGCTATGGTTTGGGGAAGATTTTCATGGAAGAAGAGGAGATAAACTCAAACTTGGGAACCATAAATATAAGGTAAGGGTGAGGTTCTAACTCCCTAATAGGTGGTATAATTGTGGGTAGATGATGATGTGCATGTTAGTTTTTGATGTAGGTTATTTTGATTTAATCCGTTAAAAATTGATTGTAATCGTGAAATTGAAGGTTGAAATATGTTGTAATTGTTGTATGATGGTGGTAATGATAATTTGAGGTTTGATTGTGCATTATTTCATGAAGTTTGAGTTTTTGGAATTGAGACAAAAGGGTTTGCGTACTGCTACTTTTCAAATTTCGTAAAATTGTTTTTCACAGGGTGCAATCGATTGCTGTTTTAGTACAATTGATTGCACTGCTTAAAAATTAGGATTTTTGCTTCTGTTTCACTAAGTAATCGATTACAGGAAAGAGAATTCAATTGCACTGCTTAAAAATGTGATTTTTGGCCTCTGGAACAGGGTGCAATCGATTGCTCACGGTTTGACAGCATTTTTGAAAACTCGAAAACTTCATAACTTTTGACTCGGGTGTCTCTTTGACGCACCATTTTGACCGTTGAAAAGCTAAAAATATTTCCTATAATATCAAACTTATTTTGACAACAGTGGGTTAATATTTTATTGGAATAATTATAATTTTTTATATGTTGTATGTGTGGTAATGCAAAATGTTGCAATTGAATGTACCGGTGTCATATACATAACGTATAAAGGAAATGTAGGTGATGTTGCAGTGTTAGGATTTTTTCGTTGGCCTGGAAATGGCATGATGTTGGCATTGTATTGCATAATTTTTTTGTCTCATATCAGTGTCGCATACATGTATCCTTGATAGCTTGGATTTAGCTTATGTTGTTGGCCCGAATTTGGCTGTATGTTGATAGCCCAAATTTGGCTTATGTTTCTGCCCACAATTGGCATTTTGGAGAGGTCTTATACCCTAATTGTACCACATGCATTGTACATCGGAGTTAGTTGTATTGAATTGGTTGAATTGTTAAATTGTAGAATTGCTGAGTTGTATGTCTGATGATTGTCGAGCTTGAAATATTGCATGATATACCTGTTGTTTACTCATAATTATATGACTTATTATATTTTTATGATATCCTACCCCTTTTGTTTTAATGTTGCCTCTATGTGGGTAACATGTAGATAACCACGAGTAGTCTGAGTTATGGAGTCTAGAAGAGGTTGATCTTTTTATTTAGAATCGGCATCATTGCTCTGATACGTAACATCGGTGGGATGAATGTTTACTTGCTTTATTTAATTGATGTCTTTATCTCGAAGTATTGTGTGAGTACTAGAGACTCTCGTTTATTTTATTTTATATGATGTTTTGCGATTAGTTGAGGATGTTGAAAACCATTTATGAATTTCATCTGTTGCATTAATAAAGTTAAAGTTGAGGACCATGTTGAAATGTCGTCGGTTCATCCGAAACATGTGTTATGTATTTGTTTAATTATATAGGAGCATTGTTTTAAGATGTTGAAAGATGTGACATCCTATTTTTGAAATTTTTATTTTACTCTTATTTCTATTAAAATATTTGTTTAGGAAATAGGGTGTTACAATGTGCACCATGATCCTTCATAGTCAGAGTATGTTGAAATTTTGGTTTAATTATGTTTCTATTTAGTTTTTGTTTATAATATATTATTTAACTTAGTTTACATTTGAATTGTAGGTTTTTAATATTGATTCCCTCAAGCTTGGATTCAAGGAAACTTGAAGAGCTCTTGGGATGATTCTTTTTGAAGAAATTTTTGGAAGAAGAAGCATGCTTGGTCGAGTTTCCATGAGTGCACTTAGCGCGGGTAACTGGGCTTAGCGCGGTCTGCGAAAATCAGAAAAAGGACAGACCCATGCTTTCACCTTTTTAGCCCACCAACTCTCTGTTTTCCAGCTGGCTTTGGCTGTGCTAAAAAGGGGACATCACTTCTTCATCATCATTCATCATTGTTGTAATTTTAGGGCATAGAAAATAAAAACAAAAACATTGTTCTTGTTGATTCTTCTTCTATGTTCATCTTCTCCAACAATCTTGTAAGCAAAGCAACCATGAAAATGAGTAGCTAAGCTTCTTTTGTGTCAAGATTAGAGGTAGTTGATCTAACTAGTATGTATTTCTTTTAATCCTTTTGTGTATGAACATGGTTGATGATTTATATATGTTGAATATCTTTGTTCTTCTATCTTTTTATACTTTGAATCATGTTTGAAAAAGGATGCTTCAAAGTTGACCTAGGATATTCTTCCACTAATGAACAAATGCTATAATTAGGTTTGTGAGTTAGTGTTTACAAGTATTGAACTTCATGTTTATCATGTCAATAGTTGTGGTGAGAAATCATTCAAAGATTTACATGATAAAACTCACAATCTTGGTGAGAAATCAACAAGATTGAGAGGATATGTATTTATAGCAATCATCAACTAGTTCATCACTTGGTTAATAGAATATATATGAAATTAGGTTAATGAAACTAATCTTGACATGCTTCCATCATTTGAAAACAAACCCAATCTCTCTTGAATCCAAACATAACTCTCTTTTAAAAAGGACTTTAAAGTTGTTGGCTTGAAACTCATGATACTAGTAGTTTAGGAAACAAACCCTTGTGTTACTTAATCTTAAAATACGCTTTACTATTGAAAGACTACGATACAACACCAATCCCTGTGGATACGATAATTAAAAATACTTGTTTACGGACTAATCCTACAACAGAAATTCACCGTATCTTTAAGAGGTGTTTGCGTATTCATATATCATGATAAATTGTTTTGTATTCAAATATGTAGCACATTTTTCATTTTATGTATATATTTTATCGGGTAGTTATTCATTATATTATTTATTTCACAAAATTAATGCAAATAAAATATATTAATACATAATTGTCTATCAGATTTTTCATAATTTATGAAATTTTTTTATATATACCGAAAATTTCATAAATTCTGGTATGATACTAGAAATTTTAAAATGTCGGTAATTCTTCAAACAAAACAAACAATTTTCGGTATTCTTTGGGAAATTTATGATATTTTTGTAAATTTTCTATATAGTTTTGAAATACTTGGTATGTTCTCATACTTTATAAAAATCGGTAATATTTTACAAGAGTATAACAGTAGAAGAAATACTCAATGTATAGGAGTGCCAAATATAAGTTGGGGCGACAGGTTAAATTCTAGAGAATCAAGAGGTGCATCTTGACACTTTATTTTTTTAATGTTAACACTAGAAAATTTTACTTTGTATCCCTACTTCTAAACCTATATCCCAATAGTAAAAAAATTTGGACAAAAATGCCCTTCATATAAATAGTAAAAAGCATGAAAAAATTTCTTTTCTCACTTGTACGCTCTCAAAAATCTTCCAAAAACCTCATAACCTCAATACAAATCGGAACACTTTGCGAAACTCTTTCGGTTCACTCTTTTCCAAACCGGAACACTCCATGTAAGTCTTCTGAAATTTTTTGCTAACCGAAACAGATTTAGAAAGTCTTCCATTTTGATTTTACAATTTCGAAACACATTTGAAAAATATCCCGGTTTGTTTACATGCACTGGAACACATTTGAAAATTTTACTCCGATTTACAAAATGACAGATTGAGACACTTTTTAGAAGTCCTCCAAAATTCTTGACGTTTTGCACATCGGAACAGTTTTCAAATGTGGTTTGGTTGTCTTTTTTTAATTTTTATTTCATTTTGCATAATGCGCACATTAGACAGCGACGGTAGGCTACCTCAGACGCATGAAAAAAGCGTTCAGATGGAGGTGGAGAATGTTGGTACATTTGCACCCACTTACAAGCCACCACAAGAGCTAGTCGGATTTCCAAGAGGACTGTCTAATACGTCTCTCCTGATTATATATGAGAAGCATTGTGCTCGACATCTATGGTATGGAGAGGTAAATAAATTATTAATTGGTTTATTTGTATTTAATAATATATGTTTTTTATGTGTTTATTTTATTAATATGCATATTTTTGTTTTCAGGAGAGAGGTCTAAAGAAACAACTAAAGTGTGTTGCACATGGGCTCAAGCTTTAGGGGTGGGTTCCACAACAACTTCCCAAAGAGATTGAGTATTTGGTGAACCAACCTGGTCTAACATCGCTTCAAAGAACCAGTTTGTCGAAGATAGACTCGAACCTGCTATTAGCTTTTACATAGAGATGGCATTCAGAAACATTCTCATTTCACATGCCATATGCTGAGATTACAATTACTCTATATGATGTTGCTTGTCTGCTTCACCTACCCATAAGAGATGTCTTCTGGAGCCCTACCATGTCATAGAAGATGTTGTTATTGATCTTATTGTTGACTATTTGTAAGTGTCACAAGTTCTTGCGCTAAGATAGGTTTGTGAATGGAGAGGTGCCCATTATAAGATGGAGTGGTTGCATGAGTTATTTATTGAGCATCGAGCTGCTTTATCTTGTGCATATGCGACCAGAGCATACCTGCTGATGTTAGTTGGTTGCATTATTTTTGCTGAAAAGTCGTTTACGCTTCTCAATTCAAAATATTTGTTGTTATTCCGGGACTTGGATAGTCCTTACATATATTTGTGTGTTTGGTTGCAAATAACTTGTTGTATATCTGACTCTTCATATGGTATTTATTAAATGTCTTTATTAAATAGTTTATTATACTAATGTAGTATTATTTTTTAATTAAAATTGTTGACATTGGAATAGTGATGGATTTACGAGTATTTTCCTACACTTCGAAGAAAAGAAGAAAATTGGAAACCAAGTGAAAATCGTGGAATTCCTAGAGCGATGAGATGGTCGTACAAGCAATGAGCCATGAAGGTGGATGCGTTGCAACTTATTTTGGATGTGTTGACACCGATTGATATCTTATGGAGCCAATTTGAGGATCATAGAGAGTGTCGTGTGTTTGATGCAATTTGTTTGTTTAGAGGGGCCTAAAGTAGGGATGCATTATTGTTCAATACTTGCCTGATAGATGCTTACGTCAATTTGGATTAAGGAAGTATATTCCACCCCTACCTAGTGGTGTTATTGAGGCAGATATCAATCTTGGTTGGATTAGCTATGATCAGAATATTGTAGAGGTGATTGGACTGTCATCACAAGTCATATTTCCATATGAGATTGATCCAAATTTTTTGGATTGGTATTATCGTGTGTCACACTCTCGATTAGAACCGCCACCCCGGAAAGCTCTACGACAAGTGCTAGTTCCTGAGTATGCAGCAGGACCATCTGATCCTAATTAGACTCGTGTCTCCGTCTTGATACATCAATACCTCCAAAAAGCTGGTGCTGAGGAGGATGATCCACAATTTGCAAATTTATTTGAGGCGTTACATATTTCTCTTTCACAATGATTTTTATTATGACTTATGTTTATGACATATTTTTATGAATTATGTTTTGTTTATTAACATTATGTGTTATGTTTTATTTTATGTTATGTTTTATTAAATATATGCCATATTCTTATTAGGTATTTGAGTGTTTGTGATTGGACCGACAGTTTGAATGGTTGTGATTAGATCAACAATTTGAGTGGTTGTGCTTGGACCGACAACTTTGAGTGGTTGTGATTGGACCGAAAGTTTTAATGGTTGTGATTGGACCGAAAATTTATATGATCTCGAATAAATTAAAAGTAGTATAATATGGGTCATGTGTTGTTTAGAAAAACATCATATTTCCAAAATGTCTTTCCCTAAATTTTTTATTAACGCTGAAGTGTATTTCAATGGAGTACAAGATCTTGTGAAGTTTCAAATCTCAAAAAAAATTTCAAACCTCGAGTCATTGAAGGAAAAGTTTTATTATGATTTGCTACCTAAAGATGATAACAGAAGGGCGAGGAAGATTTCATACCGTGAAAATTCAAACATGGATGTTGATGGAAAGGTAAGGAAATTTTTTGGAACGAAGCACAAATGTTGCCTATTCGTAACCTCAGGTTGTTTTTCATATCTTCCCAACATTTTACCATGTCACCAAGACTATTTTCCAACATTTTCTTTAATTTCCAATGTGCAGACTTAACCATAAAAGTTAATGCATAATAAAAATATGACATAGTAAAGAACCTAAAAAATTAACATTCTAAAATTAATGCATAATAAATCTATAATATAGTAAAAAACCTAAAAAATTAACATTCTAAAAATTAATGCATAACAAATTTATAACCTAGTAAAAATACTACAAAAAATGACATACAGATTAGTCGTGGTGTTACCTAAATGAATCACTCAATTAATCTATGTTCCAACAAATTTATGCGTATGTAGACTCAACCATGCGTCTTTCACAAAATCAATAAATTCACTATAATCAAAACATGTATGCTCTAGTTAGTGCAACTGTTGACTATACTCAACCTCATAACTATCCCATACAAGATCCGTCCATAATGTGTATATCGTCTCTTGCATTTCTTTCACCATATATTGCTTGCATCTTATCCAAATGTTTTTGTTAATATGAAATCGACATAGAAAATTAATTGTGGTAGGAAACACAATTCCAACTGCTTTCATCAAAGCAAGATCTTTATCCGTCAAAATCACTAGTGGACACAAATCTTTCTTCACAAACAATTCCTTCAACTTCTCCAAGACCCAACAAAAACTATATGTCTACTCAACTTCATATAAGAAAATGCAACATCAAATGTCATCTCGATCGATGTCATGCCAACAATTTCAAACAGAGATTGTCTATATTTATTTGTCTTATAAGTGTTATCCATAACTAACACAATAGAAAAAATATTCAGCAACTTAACTGAATCTGGATGCATCCAAAAAATCTCTCTCAGAACTTCTAAGTCATCTCTTATTCAACTCTAGTAGACATACCTTGCATCCTCTATGAGCTTAAGCAAATATTGTATCTAACTTCTTGTAACTCTTCTCTCTTTTTCTATCACACTTTTCTGCTTATATATTTGTGTGATCTGAGTCACATTCTCACGGTCCCGCTCTTGCAAGAAAAGTAATATGTGTCTAGGTGGAACATGTCTCTTTGTCAAATAAAAACATGTTACTTATCATTTGCGATCAACCTACCAAAAAACACATGACCTTCAAGCCTATCATGTAATCCATGAATATGAACTCCGTATTTTGCATCAACCTTCCATCTAGACCCATCTTTTGACAGAGTCAGCCTGATTTTGAATATACATCCACGTCTCTTAGTCACACTTTGAGTGTCACTTCTATTTTTGTATGTACCCCCTTTATCACACCCAAATATTATTTTGTTACTTCTACCTCTGTTGTCAATTTCAGTGTCTGAACGGTTGATAATAACAGTGATTTTATTTTGGATTCCAACCTCTTTGATTCAGCTTGTTACCTTTTCTCGTGTATCAAATGTTTGAGTAGTGGAGAATACATCATTGGTATCTACGAATGGATTGTTTTTTAGCAAACTTGGGGAGGAATTTCTATACCTCTAAAGTAAAAACAAAAATTATAAATGTGTGCCAGATGACTGTACAGAAGTGTTCTAGAGTGTTCTGGTTTACACAATTTCACATTGGAAGACTTTTCAGAAGTGTTCTGATTTATGTAAATTTCGAGATTAAAACTGGAACACTTTCACAAACTCTTCTGGAACCTTTTTTCAAAATACCACAACACTTCGCGCAACTCTTCCGATTTGTTTAGATACATACCATAAGACTTCTTTGAGGTCTTTTGAAACAGATTTGTAGGGATTCAATTTCTAGATTTTTTGTGAATAATAAAAAGTAAAATAGTAAAATAGTTAAAATCAATTAAGGGTATATTTGACATTTTTATAAAATTGTAGAGACACAAATATAGAAATAGGGGTATGAAGTAAAATTTTCTTACACCAACGAACTAAGTCCAAGAACAACAAAATCAAGTAAGAAACTTTAAAAAAAACAATGCAAGCCACATCTGCGAGAATTTTTCTTGCCACCCTCCAAATTTTTTATATTCCCACTTTATCCCTGTTGAAATTTTCGGTAGATTTTAAAAAATTTCAGGTATCCGACAAAAATTCCGGTAATTTTTTGGAAAAAAAGTTTTTTTTTTGTAATACCAGAAATTCCAGTGTATTTGAAATTTCCGGTATATCGAAAATTTCATAAATTCTCGTTATTTACTGAAATTTCCGATACACCCTCCGAATTTCTGGTTTTCTTTTTTTTGAAAAAAAAATTGAAAATTCTGAAAAATACCAGAAATTTCGTAAATTTCTGATAAAATCCCCCTAATTTCCGATGTTTTTTTTGCAAATTCTGAAATATACTAAAATTTATGGTATTTTGACTGAAATTTCCGATAAATCCCTAATTTCCGATAAACTTCAATTTTTCTTAAAAAAAAAATGATTTTTCACGAGGTATGATGTAAAATCATACATTTGAAAATAACAGCTACAACTTGAGAGGTAGCAAGATCAATTCTTCACATTTGCTCGCATAAGTTAGAAATAAAAGACGAAAATAAAAAATGTTAAAATTTGAATGCTAACAAATCAACATCCAAATTTTGATTCTATAAAAAACATGAACCCATGAAATCTGGCTAGTATGATCATAAATCTGGCTAGATGCACTAAAGATTTTATTGGTTTTCTCCAATTTTGCAAACATGACACTAATGAATAAAATGATAAATATTTTTTACTAATGTGATATTAATGATTAAGATAGTTTATTTTTAAATATTTTTTATAAATAAATAAATAATTTTATTTAAATTTATTTTGAAATTATTTATATGTAATAAAAAGTTTTAAAAAAATTTATATGTTGTATGCACGAATTTTTAAAAGATCTCTTCTTCCCATATGTTTTGTTGTTTGTTTAACTATACATCCTTCTAGACACTACTATAAACAATTTTTATTTTTTAAATATATTTGAGTATGAATGTATTTGGTTCATATATGAACCAGTTGATAGTCAAATGTATTAAAAAAAGCAAAAATTGCTTATAATAATATTTGGAGGATGTATAACCATGTTGAAAAAATCCGATATGCTATGTTGTTTGTTTAACTATATAACCATATTGAAAAAACGTTGTGGGAATAACACCCACCCTTTACCAATCCAAAATATCAAACAACATCAAATAAATTAATACCTAAAGAGTAGGCACATGGGAGTGAAACACATAAGTTCTTTTAACAAAGTCATCTTATGTAAGTGGAAGTAGAGAATTGTGAAAAAAGAAGACAATATATGGAGACGAATTCTAGAATCTCTATATGGTGATGTAACTCAAATTGTGTTATTAGAGCATGAGTTTAAGCCCAAGAAGAATGCTTTGGTGTGGTGGAAGGATATAATTGCAGCAAGTTAGCTCAATACGAACTTGTTTGATTGTTTTGCAGGAAATGTTAATTTTGATCTTGAAAAGGGAGAAAAAAAAACATATTCTGGTTTTGCAGGTGGATTGTAGGATTCCTCTAAAAGACATTTTCCAGACTGTGTTCATGCTATCTCGGCTTCCACTAGAAAATGTGTGTGCCATGGGTAGCTCATAGTCAAGCTCATCGCAGTGGGACTAGGGTTTGGTAGAATAGTATTCCTTCTAAAAGAAGGTTTTTGGTTTGAGAGTTATGCTCAATAGATTCCCAACTAAAGACCAACGGTCTAAGAGAGGTATCATTCATAGTAATATCGAAAAGATTTGTATTTTATGCTCAGAAGCGGTGGAAGACCTAGATCATTTATTATTTTTCTGCATTATTTCTAAGAAAGTGTGGAGCAACATCTATGTCTATTTAGATGTGCAGAATTTGGAGTCACTGGAGAAATGGGCATGTATTTGTCATTTCGAATAAATTATGCAAGTGCTAGTAGGGAAGGTCAATAAGAATATTTGTTTGGTATGGCTGGCCACAATTTAGTCTATTTGGAATATAATAAATAAAATTCAATGAGGTTTGCAATTTACATGACATTATCTCAAGTATCAAAGTGGTCTCGTGGATTTGGCAAGCTATGGGCCATAGAGGTAAGAGATGTGCATCACTGTATTTCTGGTTGTTGGTGTAATGGGTTGAGTACCCCTTGTATTTATAATTATAATCAATTAATTTTTGCTTATAAAAAAATTATTAAAATTTATTTTGAAATTATTTATTTAAAAATATCAAAAATATTTTTCTGGGCTACATAGACAAATTTTCTGAAGATCTCTTCAATCCAATATATATTTCTAAATGAAAATAATAATAGATGAAATGTGATATATTTTATCACAAAAACTTTAAAAAAAAATGAAATGAGCATATAATAAATATTTAAATATTAAATTATAAAATATTAATATTATTTAAAATTTATGTTTAAAGAAAATTTAAAAAAGTTATTAAGGGATATAATAATTAAATTTAAAAATATAGGGAGGTTGTTTTATAAATTATTATGAAAAAATTAGTGTCAATAAATGGATGAAAAATAATGATGTGGTTGGAATGGTGAAATGATGTTGTAGAAAAAAACGCTCCTTTCATTATAAAAATATTATATATCTACGGCTTTGATGCTGAGTACTCACCTAAGAATCGAACTCGCACAACTTTCGTAAAATTGTCCAACACTCCCATTGAGACAACATTATTAGATAACACTAAATTTTTCAACAAATAATATATATAATAATATTTTATCATATTACTAAGCCCAACAAAGTAATAGTTAAGGCCCCATTTTTGTGAGACCCTGGATTATGGATCTGTTTGTCCGGATTCAGGATTGACCCTGTTTTTACTACTACTACATTATGGCTATTCCAAAATTAACCTCTTATTTCAACTATTATGTTTTTGTTGCCAACTTTCATACGAATATTTGCGGTCTTAAAAATTTTGCCCAAGCTTTATAACTTTTTTGATTTCTATGTTGTGGATTATATATGTTTCAGATTCCTTCAAAGCTCAATTGAACTAGATTTATGTGCTACACACCCAACTCCATAGATAAATGAAACGTCACCAAAGATCTAAGACTGTATCATCTCAACTAAATTTTGATCTATGCTTGTCGAGAACTATTTTTAAAGATAGGACATCAAATTTTCCACAGTTAAATTGTGACTAAATAGAACCGTATAAAAGATTTGTCATGGTTAAACCATGAATAAATAAGATTCTTAATTATTTTGTGATAGTTGAACCGAACATTAAACCTCTAAAAATTTAAGACGACTTGACATTCTTCCGTCCTATAATATGGGACATGAAATTTTTCACAATTAAATTGTAATTAAATAGAGCCATATAATAATTTTTTCATAGTTAATGTTTATATATAATAACTTTTTCAACAAATATGGGACGACATTATTAGATAACACTAACTTTTTCAACAAATAATATATATATAATAATATTTTATCATATTACTAATCCCCACAAAGTATTGTTTAAAGCCCCATTTTGGTAAGACCCTGGATTATGGGTCTGTTTGTCCGAATTTAGGGTCGACCCTGATTTTACTACTCCTACTACTACTTTATGGCCCAAAATTAACCTCTTATTTCAACTATTATGTTTTTGTTGCCAACTTTCATATAAATATTTGCGGTCTTTAAATTTTTGCTTAATCTTAATAACTTTTTTGATTTCGCCGGTGTATGTTGTGGATTATATATGTTTCAGATTCCTCAATTAAACTAGATTTATGTGCTACACACCCAACTCCATAGATAAATGAAATGTCACCAAAGATCAAAGACCGTATCATCTCAACTAAATTTTGATCTATGCTTGTCAAGAACTATTTTTAAAGATAGGACATCAAATTTTCCACAGTTAAATTGTCATTAAATATAACCGTATAAAAGATTTGTCATGGTTAAACCATAAATACATAAAATTCTTAATTATTTTGTGATAGTTGAACCGAACATTAAACCTCTAAAAATTTAAGACGACTCGACATTCTTATGGGACATCAAAATTTTATGGTTAAACCATAAAGAAATGGGTTCCTAATTGTTTGTGATGGTTGAGCCGTACATATGATTTCTAAAAACGACTCAATTGTTTTGCTTTGGGACAGTTCTATGACAACAATGAGGTAAATTTAAAAGTAAAGATTGGTTGATGCAAATTTGATGGAAAAATTACATCAACCATCAAATTTGATGAAAAATTTCAAATTTGTCTGTCAAAATATGATTATTCAAAACATAGATAACCCAACCAATATTGATGTACAAAACCAGACAGCATTGTGTACAATTATGCATCTCAAATAAAAGTTCAAGTGGTACAATTCAAATACCTCCAAGAACATTTAACAATTGAGTTCTACATCATCACATCAAGAAAAATAAACTGATATAACAAACTTACATTCCATTCCATTACATACATATATAATGAAAATTCTTACTCAGACTCTTCAACAAAAGCTTCTACTCGAAGAAGAACAAACCCAACAGCCACACCAACAAGAGTAAGTCCATTCATAATAGCCGCAATCTGAAAAATCTCACCTGCAGCATTACATGTAGAAGAAGTAGCACCACCACCTCGACCATTTCTTCTTCCTCCCTTATATATTGAGCTCACCACCTTTGCAAAAGCTTGTTCACTGTTAACAGGAACTCCTAGTGATGACACAGTGCTGTTCTGAACTTTTAATCCGTTGAAAGCATGAAGTCTTGTGATGAACTTCACTCTGTTACCCTTCCTGGTGTTCCTTGAGTTGGAACCAACTGTGCTTCCTACAAAAGTGATTGTAGATGGAGTTGCTGCTGAGGCTGTGGCCATTTTTGTGGTTTATCTGTGAAATATGAGAAAGAGGTTAGAGAAATATTGAAATGATGAATGATACTATATGGAAAATAAATGCAATAACCTTTTTTGTTGTTGTTGAAATGTGTGTGGAGTCTGTGGTAAGGGAGATTTGTGTTTTTGGATTAAAAGGGAGAAAAGGATAAGGTGAGATGAGTATGGTTGGTTGATATAAGAAGAGAATGTGATAGATTGTTGATAATACGTGGCTTATAGCTTTACTTGGATGCTGGCCATCAATGATATTGAAACCCAATCACCTTGCAAAGTGTCGATACTAATTTCTCTTAATTCAAATAAAAATGAAAATACATATTTTTATTATTTTGGATCCTCTTCTTTATTTTATTTTCTTTCTTTTTATCTCTTTCTTGACCTCTTTTTTTGTGGATTCTATTTTTTAAAAATGAAAAGTAAAATAAAATAAAATAAAGAGATAGAGAGTAAGGAGAGAGTGAAAAAATAAAGAAATAATTCATATTTAAATTTTTATGAATATTACATCCAAAAGCGTATTCTTAAAAACATTACATTCAATTGAAAAAATTCAATTAAGATTTCTTGAGTTTTGTTGAACAAGTGACCTCAAGCACAAGATGGAGAGTGAATTGTGGTATTTAAAGTTCGTGACTAATTTTAACTTTTTTTAATTTAAAATCGTGTTAGTAAATTTATGAGAGAGTAAGTGTTGTCAAAGTAAAGTATAGGAAAGTAAATTGCAGAAAATAAAGAGGATAAGGGTTAAAAAGACTGCACCAGAGAGTTATTAAGATTTGGCCTAACGTTGGTGGTCTAGTCTTGTCGCCAAAAGGTCTCTTGATATTTTTTACTATAGACTTGTGAGATTTTAAAGGTTATGCCCACGAACATTAATAAAATATGATCTTGAGATTTTGAATAGGCTAATCCCTAACTTAAAGACAGTTTTTACCTCGGCTTATTCTATTGAGGTAATTAGAGATTTTTGGCTGATCTCGTTAAGCAAAACAATTTTTTTCCGGCTAAACTTAACAAGCCGATAACAAAGATTTATGGTTTATCTCAAAAAATAAAACTCGATCTCTTAAAGGTGTCGCACCTTTTAAGACTATAAACAACCAGCACCGTCACTTACAAAAGTATTCTCCTCACAAATAAAATTTCACTTTAAAGCACTAAGGTAACCATAAGTGAAGAAATAAATTTCTAGTGAGAGAAGGAGAAAAAGTAGAGAGATAAATTCCAAACAAATATGAAACTTTGAAAAGTTGTGTGATTTCAATTGAGGAAGTCACCCCTTTGTGAGTGCAACTTCAATATTAGATCTTTTGCATGATGTCAAAATTAGGAAAACTTAGCATTTATGTATATTAAACGGTATCTCTATGACATATGGTGCACCCTTTGATCGGTCACCATTTTCACTATTTTTTGTCAATTGTTTGATTACATTCCAGGTATCTTGCACTGTTTTATCTCGTATTATGTTTCTATTTTAGTCAAGTTTATCTTTCTTAAGTTCCCCGCATTTTATAGTTTTTGAGTTGTTTCAAATTATTTTTCCTTTTTATGATTTGGTATGTTGTTTGTGGATTGTCCTCAGGTTCAAGTGAATATCTACTGGACACAATGTGAGAAGGTGGCGAAGACCCAGACGTTCGAGGCAATGTTTTATAGTGGATCAGTTGAGCAACACAGGTGCCCGTGTTACAGGACACGCCCGTGTTGCAATGACTACAACGTTGGAAGATATGAGAAAGACAGGGGTGCAACACGGGTAGTCGTGTCCCCTGACGCGAATCGTGTTGTTGGACATGGGACTTAAGAAGATTAATTAAATTACTGAGGGCCAAAACGGGTGCCCGTGTTT
Source organism: Vicia sativa (assembly GCA_021764765.1). Classification (NCBI taxonomy): domain Eukaryota; kingdom Viridiplantae; phylum Streptophyta; class Magnoliopsida; order Fabales; family Fabaceae; genus Vicia; species Vicia sativa. The sequence continues at coordinate 238,407,853 of CM038795.1, forward strand.
CCTAACACAGGCCGTGTTGGCCAGTTACGCTGATTCTGGTGTTTTTGGTGATGTTTGTCCAAAAGTGATCCAGAAGGGTGTTTTAGTTCTTTCCACTTGAAGTAAATGGATTTTAACTATATGTATGAGTTTGCACAATAGGAAGGAGGCCATTTTGGATGAACGAAATATTCAGAGGATTCGAGATTGAAGCTAATGCAGTTCTTGGAGGACAAAAGATTTTTCATTACCGGAAACCATTGAAAATCAAAGTTGACCATCTATTGTAATGTCTAATTTTATCTTACCTAAAATTGTTTTGAACAATACTATGAGTAGCTAAACCCCCCAATGTTAGGGGTTGTCCCTATTTTTTAGTGTAATGACTTTGGATGCTTGATTTTTAATACAGTTGTTTCTTTTCAATTTAAGCATTCCATATTTCTAATGTTTTCCTAATCAGACCTATTAGGATTAATCTACCATTAACAATTAGGGTTGGACTATCATTCTTAAGGTTTTTGATACAATTAAACTATATTAGATATCACCCAGAACTAGGGATACCATATAATAACCGGTTAAATCTTGATAAAATAAAGGCTTGGTGTCATCATAACTCTCTAAGGACCTAGGTACTACGATGAATGACCAAAGGTTTTCCTAATAAGGACTTAGAGGAAAACACACTAAGGATCCGGTAGTTGAGGGTTATGAACTTGTTGAAAAGATCAAGAGTCAAAGTTAGCACAGGGCAAATCACACACTTACCTCTAACATGTTACTCATACTAGTAAAACATCATAATTTACATTATGTTCATTTTCATAATTGTTGAGGTTAAATTCTAAACCAAACCAAACATTAATTTTTTGTTTAATTGAACCATGCATTAAACTCGGTACTTATACATAGTCCCCGATATCAATATCTGGGGAAACTCCCTATTATTACTGCAAGGCAAAATAGTACATCGTAGATTCTTAAATTCTAATCATCACTATTGTCTGTGGAGAAAGGAATTCAATGGAAATCTAGAACATGATAGAGCTCCACCTACATTGACCAGTGACCAAATTTTTGAAAAGGTGAAAGATAGGAGTACTCAGTTGGGCAAGCCTTTTGTACATATGCTTATCAAACATGGGTGAAAGAAGAGGTCAATCTTTTTTAATTTCCATATTGGAAGTCATTGTATGTAAGACATTTTCTTGATGTTATGCATATTGAAAAAAAATGTATTTGAAAGTGTTATTGATACGTTACTCAATATACAAGGAAAGTCAAAGGATGACCTTAAATCAAGAAAAGACTTGATAGAGATGGGAATAAGAACTGAATCAGGATCCATGAAGAAAGGTGTTATACCCCCAAATTGTCCCTCCCACTTCTCAAGACATTTCACATATCCATACTCAAGGATTTCCCAAGGGTTGACCAGACAAACTCTCTCCTAAGCAATCAATCCAAGCTAGGGTTTTGCTATTCTCAAGTCAAGATGAACTTCCAATGCTTCAAGTGGTCATCATACCTCATCATATGCACCAAGGAATTACCATGTCAAGTTTTAAGCCTTACAAGTTGAAGCAACTCGATTTTCAAAAATCATTTAATTTTCAAAAATAAGTGAAATCGCCATCTAATTTTATTTGTTCCAAAAGGAACGGGAAAATATAGATAAAACCCCATAGATGCGGATAAGGCGGTCTACGACCAAAAAAACATGGAATCGGGAGTCGGTTATGTAAGAGGAAGGTATTAGCACCTCTTACATCCATCGTACTCGATGGGACCCGTTTAATTCTAAGTGTGTGTGTATATTCGCTAATCTCTAAGTTATAATCGAAAGGTAAACGAAACGGAAATTGTTTATTTATTATTTTGAGTTTGGCACGGTTTCAAAACCGTGTGCCTACGTATTCCCTTGTGCAATGGGAAAATCAAAACTTCGTAGTTCCTCTTAAAAGGTCTTGATTGGTTGTATTGATTTTATAAGAAAAATCGTGCATTAGACGTTTCAAATGCTTGAACTTTGGACTTGTTTAGTTTGTTTGAAAAGCTTAAGTCCACGTTCGTGTTTGAAATGACTATTGCACACTCTTTGTAAGAAAAGAGTTTGATGATCGCGTATGAGCGAAGAAAGAGTTTGAGTGAGTTGAGTTATTTTTATGTGGGAGACGAGTATTGGACCATAAGCGTTCAACGGCTAATGCCCCAATTACTCGGATGAGTGGACAGAACCATCCTAGTCAACTTTTTCTACCCAAAAAGTTTGTTAAGAAAAGGTGAGGTGAAACAAGGTTCATGTTAATTAGATTTATTTAAGAATCCAAATATACAGTCGAGGATCGATACATGACTGACTACCATATGTTTGGGAGGAGGGAGAAGTAGAATATTTATTTATGAAAATATTATGAAAAGAAACTCGACGTTGGATCGAGATTTAGAACTTTAATTATGAAAGTGTTTTTTAGATACGCGCGGAGATGAAAAGTGGAATCGGGTTATGATTAATTAAGTATATAGACTTAATTAACCTCGTGAGGATAGGTGCTTCTATCCCCAACCATGAGACCCTGGTGCATGGAAGATTGGTATATGGACCAATGATATTTTCGGTTTATGATTAATTAAAGCAACAAGGGCTTTAATTAACCTCGTGAAGATGGCCATGCCCATCCCCAACCATGAGACCCTTTAAAAAATCGGTTTATGAGCCAATCAAAAGAAAATCGGATTAATTTTAATGTTGGTGGTGTGCGAAGTGTACAATGGTGAATGAATACTGGATGAGAAAGTAAACCAACAATTATCACACAATACAATCGGAAATTTAAATAATTATTAGAAATGATTTTTTCTGTTTGATGAAAAATCAACTAATAGTTTAATCGATAAATCATCAAATAAAAACTATCAGAACTAATTATTATTTAGTACATCTCACAAAAATTGAATCATTTACATAAAAATAAAATAATTCAAAAGATGAGAGTTTAGAAATGGGCCTGATATTGCAGTGATTCTGGAGGGCGTTGGATGTAGGAATAGCCCGAGTCCACGAAGAAACCCATATGATCTTGTGTGGTTGGTCGGCGAGAGTCCACACCGTGCTGGCAATTCTGATGCGTCTGATCTTCTTTCCCAAAAAACTCTCCGATGACCAATGGAATCACATTTATTAAAAGAAAAAAGATAAATAGATAATAATAAATAATAAAATACTAATCCTAGTTAATGTTTAAAATAATACTAACCTATGTTTTTTTTATAAAATAATTAACAATAATAATAATAAAACAAGCAAAAATGTGAGGTTTACTTTACTAATCTTAAAACAAAATCACAAAAAAGAGAAACTCGTTCCATCCTCTCTTCTGTAACAGTCTCTCTCTCGATCTCTTCATCGTCTCTTCCTCACTCCCTCACCCAAAACTTCATCTTTCCGCCGCCGCCGCAGCCGGAGATTTAGTTCTCTTTTGGTTCGGTCCTTCCTCTTCTCATCATCTCGTCGCTCTCAGTCTCTCACTGTAATGGAAAGATGGCCGAAAGAGACAATCCCGCCATACCAGAAATCACCCTACGGCGAGGACGACGGCAGCGGCTCGAAAGGGCTCTAAACTTCACCTTCTTACATGTTTCTTGTCCGTCTTTCTCTGAATGTTGCTTGATTTTCTGCAGATCTATCCGTTTGGTGTAAATTCTGAATGGGATTTTCAGAAACTCTAGACCTTAGGTTCGCGATTTCGGCAAAGAGGATGCAGATTTTGGCTTCTATGACGTTGAATCAACCTAGCTGAGGCGATACCGGATGATTTGACGGTGGAGATTAAAGTAAAGCAAGGTAGAAGAGAAGATTGTGGATGAGCTTGAAGACCAAAGAACATGATGACTTTGAAGATGCTACGAAAGCTTACCTTTTAGGATTTAGAATTTTTTTGTAGAAATTGTAATCTAAAAAACATCCTTGTAACAAACTTAGCTTAGATTCAAGACTTGAATATCTATTGCAAAGAAAGTATTTTGATTCTTGAATGAATTGGTAATGAGCTTGGAAATATTTGGATGAAATTTACCATGTTGAATGGTTGAGATAAATTTGCATGAACTTTGTTGGAACCATGAATCTTTGAAATTGAAACAAAGTTCTGATGAAAATAATGACATGAATCTTGAGTTAAAGATAAAATCTTGAACTTCCTTTTCCATTTTAAGTTAGAAATGCCAACCATTCTAAGCAAACAAGCGTAGTCAAAGAAACTCAATCAATGAATCCAAATTTAATTCAAAACTTGAATTTGAACAATAAGCCTCAAACAAAAGAAAGAAATAAAAGATATTTTAATTGCAATTTCATCCTTCGTGAAACACTTCATCCTTGCAATTTAATCAATCAAAGAATCCAAATCTTGTCAAGTAATGCCTTTGAGGAAATAATATTTGTCCTGAGCATCAGGTAATTCACATCCCTGAATCCGTGCATTTTCAAAGGAATCCAAAAAGTGATGATGACAAGCACAGGAGGAGGATGAACGCCTGAGTGTACAATCTTATTGCTCGACACGGAGAATATCACAGTGATCTAGAATCCCAACCTTGAGTGAATATGAGAGCCCGTTGGACCAAATGTCAATACAACCAAATTCCATATTTGTGAAAAGCTTGACAACCGAAATAATTTAATTTAGTAAATGAAACGCAATGATGCAACATGAGCCACACAAAGTTATCAAAATATCTGAAGGGTAAATTTTGGGGTGCGACAGTTGCCCCTATTCAATCATCTTAAACTTGGGAAGTGAGAAAGATTGACAACTTTCGAACGTTCAAGGTGGAAGAGGATTGAATACCAGAGAACCCCAAAAATTTGCCCTACGTGGGAAACCAAAGCCACAAAAGAAATGAATAAGACATCTTGAATACAGAGCCAAGGAAGAGACAACTGAGGAGAAAAAAACTTGTTAAGCAACATCAAAATGCCTTAGCAAAAACAATACCAAATAAGAAATATCAGAAGATCTCAACAACACTGGGGATAACCGAGTACCATAAATGAGCAATAGACATCAAGTTTTAACGAAAATGCTATGAGAAGGAAACCGAACTTCTCAAGCGACAAAGAAAAACAATAGATTAAGCCATCTCAGGATGTCTTAACGAAAATGCTATGAGAAGAAACCCGAACTTCTCAAGCGACAAAGAAAAACAATAGATTAAGCCATCTCAGGATGTCTTAACGAAAATGCTATGAGAAGAAAACCAAACTTCTCAAGCGATAATGAAAAGCAATGGATTAAGCCATCTTAGGATGTGTTAACGAAAATGCTATGAAAAGAAAACTGAACTTCTCAAGCGACAATGAAAAGCAATGGATTAAGCCATCTCAGGATGTCTTAACGAAAATGCTATGAGAAGAAAACCGAACTTCTCAAGCGACAAAGAAAAACAATGGATAAGCCATCTCAGGATGTCTTAACGAAAAGGCTATGAGAAGAAAATCGAACTTCTCAAGCGACAAAGAAAAACAATGGATTAAGCCATCTCAGGATGTCTTAACGATAAGGCTATGAGAAGAAAACCGAACTTCTCAAGCGACAATGAAAAGCAATGGATTAAGCCATCTCAGGATGTCTTAACGAAAATGCTATGAGAAGAAAACCGAACTTCTCAAGCGACAATGAAAAGCAATGGATTAAGCCATCTCAGTACTTCTCAAGCGACAATGAAAAGCAATGGATTAAGCCATCTCAGGATGTCTTAACAAAAATGCTATGAGAAGAAAACCAGACTTCTCAAGCGACAGTGAAAAGTAATGGATTAAGCCATCTCAGGATGTCTTAACGAAAATGCTATGAGAAGAAAACCGAACTTCTCAAGTGACAAGAAATAAGGTAGATTAAGAATTTGATATGATTGAGAAATTGTCAAAAATTTCAGAGAGTTAAGGAATACCCGCAGACCTTAACGAAAATAAAATTGAGAATTTGTTAGAAAATCCCCAAGAGTTGAGGAATACCCGCAGACCTTAACGAAGATGAAGTTGAGAAACTGTCTGAAGATCCCAAAGAGTTAAGGAATACCCGCAGACCTTAATGAAGATATAATCGAGAATTTGTCAGAAAATCCCGAAGAGTTAAGGAATACCTGCAAACCTTAACGAAGATGAAGTTGAGAAACTGTCTGAAGATCCCAAAGAGTTAAAGAATACCCGCAAACTTTAACGAAGATATATGGCTAGAACAATATCAAAATTGTTGTGCACGAAGGTGCGAGGAGCCATGGAATGCTGAATGTCTTAAACATGTAACTTCCGAGTTACCAGCAGAACAAATTCAGTAGCGCACTCGAGAATACAATTCTCTGGGGATAAATGTTGACGCTAATCGAAAAAATTTCGATTACTAACAATGAAACAATGAAGTCGCCACCTAACTTTATTTATTCCTAAAGAGGAAAGGGAAAATATAGATAAAACCCATGAAATAAAAATGTGGAAAGGAATGGTCGCCGGGACCAAGAGATGCGGGTTCGGGAGTCGGTTATGCAAGGGGAAGGTATTAGCACCCCTCACATCCATCGTACTCGATGGGACCCATTTAGTTCTAAGTGTGTTTGTGTGTTTAAAATTAAATTTGAAATCTTCTAATTATTATGCGAAAAAAGAGAAATGAAAAGAGAAACATGTTTTAATTTTTTGAAAGTGTGCTCGCCAAGATGTTAGAATCTCGTGCCTACGTATTCCCCAAGTGCGATGGGAAAGTCAGAGCTTACGTAGTTCTCGGTTGCGAGAACATTTGTTGGTTGGTTGATTTTATTTATGAAAATAGGAGTTTAATCGTACGTGGAAGATAAGACATCACTAGTGCAATTCGCATGTGAGCGAAGGGAGATCGCGTGTGAGCGGTGAGTGTTTGAAAAAGGACTTGCACGTGGGCAAGGTTTGATGAGTTTGAATTGGTTTTATGTGGGAGACAAGTATTGGACCATAAGCGTTCAACGGCTAACGCCCCAAGTACTCAGATGAGTGGACAGAACCATCCTAATCATCTTTTTCTACCCAAAAGTTTTATTGAGGAAAGAGTGAGGTGAAACGGGGTTCACTTATTAAAGTTCAATTAAAGACACCAAGCGTACGATCGAGGGTCGAAACAGGACTGAATACCATACGCTTGGGAAAAGGGAAGTAGAATATTTATTTATGAAAATATTTTTGAGAATAATCACTCGACGTTGAATCGAGGTTTAAGAATTTTAAAGATTAGAAGAGAATTGATTTGGGCTACGATTAAAATTGGTATATGGACCAAAGTGCGAGAATGGAAATGAGACGGGTAATAATTATACAAGTATGAAATACAAGCGAGTAAATGAATTAAAAGCCCATACAAGGTGGCTCACATAAATGATAAAGCAACTAACAATTGTGTAAGTGCATGCGCGAAATAAATTTAATCGACTAATTAAACGAAATTTAATCAAGTAATTAGTTTAATAAAATTAATTAGATGGGCTAATTAATTTTAAATAACCTAATTAGATAATTAAATAATGTTTAACTAATCAATCAAAGGTTCATTGTAAGCCCAAGAGCAAGCGTGGTGTGTGCACAAATGTGTGGTCGTTGCGACGCTTCGAAGCTTTGTCGACTCAAGGTATGAAAATGGCTCGCAATCGAGTATTAGTTTGAAATGTTTTGGTTTGTGTATTGTGAATGATAATTAAAATAAACAATAGAATATTTACTAATTATTACAACTCATGGGGATGGGGATACATATTTACAAATGGGGATTGAATCGAATAATTACGAGTTCAAACAAATATATAAGAAATGATACACATCTTACAACAAATTAAATATTAACTAAAGTTAGCAGTTAAAATGATTAATTAACAATATAGTTAGAAATTAATTGAAATGATTAATTATTTAAAACAAAAATCAATGAACTAATTCAAAAAAGGAAAATGGGTTCAAAAAGAGATGAAAATGAAAATGGGTTCAAAAAGAGATGAAAATGGGGTGTATTGAGTAACTGGGGCGTAATGTAGTAAAGGGAACCAGGTTGGACTTCATGGTTAGGCCCAAATATCTCTACCATTCAAAAAAACCTAATTTGATAAACCATGGAGGCAGCAGTTTCTTTTGAATTGGTCCACTCATCCCTCACTTAATTACTCTTAAATCTTTTTTATCTTCCAATAAAACATAATAATTAATAATAATTAAGAGAATAAAGAGACAAACAAAATCTCTCATCTCTCACACGATAAACTCTCTACCCTTTCTCCACGCTTCGTTTCTCATCGCTTTCTACGGGCTCACGCTTTCTCTCACGCCATTCGTCATCGTTTCTTCATCTCTCTCACGCTCGAGTCTCTGTCTCCAATGCAAGCTTGGTACCGCGAAACAAAAGCCAGTAACACAAAAACTAACCAAATCCCTAAGCCCCAAATCGATTCAGAATTACAATTGCAAAAGATTGAAAAGAAGAAAACCGTGAAATACTAAAAAACAAGAATCAGGTACGTGAATTAAAAATGTTTACACTATGAGCTTCTTCTTCTACTTCGATTCCGTGTATTGCTTATGATTGTGAGGTTTCTGGTTTGCTTCTGTGATGATTTTCTGTGTTTGTGCTACTAAGTCTCTGTTTTGTGGGATAAATAGAGGATCGATGAGGGTTGTGTATGGTGATGGATTAAGATTGAGGGAGTATGAAGATGGTGAATGAAGTGAAGTCAGCGAAGTTTTGAGAAGGGGTTTAGGGCAATTTTTCGGGTCTGTTTGAGCAGAGTTTTGTTGTGTTTATTGTTGGTATTAAGAGTATTGAAGAGTTAAGGATGAAGAGGGTTATGGGTAGAAGAGAACCATGAAGATGGAAACTTATATTTTTTTTGTAGTGTTCTTTCCGTTTCAATTTCCACTCCCCTCCTCGAGTATGATGAGGTTTATATAGCAAGAAGGATTGAGGGTAAGATAAGGATTGGATGATGAATTGGGAGGATAAGATCAAGGACAATTTGTGAGCTGTTATTGAAGGTAGTGGAGTGGTGGAATTGTTAGTGAAATTGTTGTGTGAAATTGTACATGTTGTTTGTCTTTTGTTTTGCAGGTTTTGAGATAGTGGTGGTGAGGAGAAATTTGAGTAGTGGAATTGTACTGATATTTGCTTGAATTTTCTGTGTTGCAGGTAGTACAAGAGTAGTGGGAGGTAATTACACGATGGAAAGAGAGAAAAAACAAGACCAACCTTTTTTTTAAATGATACAGTATATGTTGTTTTCTTCTTCTAAATATTGTAACATGTAAATATTGATACAGTATATGTTGTTTTCTTCTTCTAAATATTGTAACATGTAAATAATAATAAGTAGGACAAATTCTTACACTTTTTATAATCTAATTAATAACAACTTCCAATGTTAAACTATCTATTCTATTTACAAAATAAACACCAATAAAAATATTTTAACTCCTATTTTACTACTCAACTAATAAAGATTAATTGAACAAAAAAACAGAAAAGAAATTTAAAAATTACAAAATAAAAAGATCAACACGATGCAAAACAATAGCTTTTTTTTTTATGATTATGAAATAAAAATAGAATGTCCAACTAAAAAAATGAGATATACAAAATAAACTATGAATTTTTAGTAACATGAAAAAAAATAAATTAAATGTTAAAAGAGAAAAACATTACTTAAATCAATTAATAAAAGAAAAAAAAAAATTAAAACACAAATTTAATTTACTAACCAAAATATAAATTTTAATCCATAATTAACTTTCACATTTAATAATTAATAAAAATTATATTTAATCAGTAGTTAAACTTGTACCTAGAAAATTGAAAGATACATGTATATAAATGAAAGAAGCAAAAAGTTGATTGTTAACATGGAAAGGATTGGTATGAATGGTGCGAGTGAGTCAAAATTAACTTGGATGCAAATGAGGCAGATAAAACTGATTGGTGAAAAAGTCAGGGCGAAATTTAGGGTGTGACAGCTGCCCCTAGTTAATTATCTTTCAGCTTGATAACTTGGATCAATGGTTGGAAGTAATTATATACAAACAATACCTGAATTTCGTCCATGATGCAATGAGATGATATGATATGCGATGAATGCATGGATTCTACTGGGGGAAATGGAAATTGAGAGTAAACTATATGGGGACTAAATAAGACAAATTGCGAAAGAACTATCATCAACGCGTGGGTTAATGAAAGAGACACGACATCCTCAATCACTGAATTGAGTTCGAAAAAACAAGAAATAAAGACCAACATTAATACGCGGACTAATGAAAGTAAACAATAAGAACTAACATCAACAACTATCATCAACGTGTGGGTTAATGAAAGAGACACGACATCCTCAATCACTGGATTGAGTTCGAAAAACAAGAAATAAAGACCAACATTAATACGTGGATTAATAAAAGTAAACAATAAGAACTAACATCAACGCGTGGATTAATGAAAGTACACAAAAACTTTCAATCGATGGATTGACAAAAATAAAAGACTAACACCAATGCGTGGATTAATGAAAGTCGAAACAAAAATTTTCAATCAGTAGATTGACAAAAATAAATACTGACACTAATGCATGGACTAATGAAAGTAAACAACGAAGAAATAAAATCAACACATGGGTTAATGAAAGTTAACAAATAAGAACTAACATCAACACGTGGGTTAATGAAAGTAGCAAACAAGAATAATCATCAACGCGTGGGTTAATGAAAGTAAACACAAAGACTTTTCAATCAATGGATTGACAAAAATAAAGACTGACATCAATGCGTGGATTGACGAAAGTCAAAACAAAAACTTTCAATCAGTGGATTGACAAAAATAAAGGCTAACACCAATACGTGGATTGATGAGAATAAAAACAAAAACTTTCAATCAGTGGATTGACAAAAATAAATACTGACACTAATGCGTGGACTAATGAAAGTAAACAACGAAGAACTAACATCAACGTGTGGGTTAATGAAAGTCAACAAATAAGAACTAACATCAACACGTGGGTTAATGAAAGTAGACAACAAAAAAAACTTAACATCAACACGTGGGTTAATGAAAGTCGACACGACATCTCAACCAGTGGATTGAGTTAGAAAAGTAAGAAAGGAAGCCAACATCGACCGGTGGATTGATGAAGGTGAAAAAAGAAAACTACTTTCAACCAGCGGGTTGCTCTGAAATAAACTGGATAATAGATTATTAGCTTCAACCAGTGGGTTGAAAAGAAGTGAAAGGTTATCCTCAACCGGTGGGTTGATTCAAATTAACCAGGAGATAATGATAAAATCCAACCAGTGGGTTGAACAAGGGGTAAACGGATAACAACTTCAATCAATGGATCGACGCCTATGAAATGATGCCTGTAATGAATGATCGATGTATGAAATGGTTTTTTTGGACGTGGCCAAAGGGAATTGGATTTTTGTATGGTAGAGCTTGGTTTTAAGCTTTTTGAATATTTATGTAATGAGTGGATGCCCCATGAATGGTATGCGTGGTTTAATGCATGAATAATGAATGCATGCAAGTATGATTGAGAAATATGATTTGAATGTTTGGACGAGTGCCCCAACGGAGGGTAACAGGCAAGATGAAATGAGAAAGAATCCTGAAGGTGGTCCTTTGGTAGGATACTGCAAGCATGACTTCTCGACACTTCTTGTGAGTTCAGAAATTGTTGATGATTGAATTGATATACTTGTGAGCATCTTTGAAGATGGATAGGTCTTGGCCTTGAGTGCCCCAGAATGCTGAGTTCTCGAAAATGTTTGGGTCAACAAGGAATGTTGATCTTTGAAGATGACATGCCCCAATGTTTGGAACTCTGAAAATGGAATGCCTCTGATTGTGATCAGCTCTTGAAGAGATGGCTTTCCCCTGGTGGGATAACTTCGCAGATGATGATGAAATTCTTCAACTGCTGAAATTCTCTTGATGTGAAGTGCTAAACTTGCAAATGAAATTGTTTTCTTACAATGGTAATTTTAAATTGATGATTATGCAAACTTTTGAAAGTAAATCATTTATTGAAATGAAATTGCGATAAATAGATGGATAAATCCTGATGAGGATGCAATGGAAATTTGAAATTTAAGATGTGGAAAGTGATGTGATAACGTGGTATCAACACCAATGAATTTAGCAAACACTGAGGAGTCAGGTTAACGCAACCTAGCTTTAGTATGCTTTCAAAAGAAACCTTGCTTCAATTAGGTCTTTTGAATGTTGTAACGTGGTCTGGTTCACGGTTTATGAAACAAAGGATAGAAGGCTCAAAATTTGATTTGTATCCAACCCATTCTTCGTGATATTCTCCAATTCCTATGTTCAGTTATTTGATTGATTCAACTTCCAAGAGGAATTGCAAATGACGACGTGATGTCTTGAGAACCAATGCCATTTGAGGTGGCAGTCACCTATTCTTCTTTGGAAGCCACACAAGCTTGTTCTTGATTTGCATTTGTTGAGGATCTTTGGTGACCTTTCTTTTGATTCTTTTGTTTTGTTGTTGTTTTTTTATACGTCCCTTTTTGTTTGAACACCTTGTGCGATAATTGTTTGTTTGATGTGAGAAATTGATGGTTGTGACTACCATATTAATGGTTCTTTGAGGAACAACCATTGTAATCTTTGAATTCTTCACTTCTTCACCTTTGTGAAGGCATCTGGAATGATCCATGATAACATGATTCTCTTGGAAACCGAATGTATCAAATGCTTTAACTGAACAACTACCCTGCCCCAGGTTAAGATTAAGGGTTTTAACTGTTTGCAGAAAGAAACTCCTACTTCTAGGCTCGAAGGGATTAACGAGGGATTATCTTCCTTATATCTCCACCGTTTGGGGATTTGAAGCAATGCATATATCATCAGCAAAGTCTTATTTGAAAGCATACTGTTGCAAATTGGGTATTTGTTTATCATCATCCTCCCTCCAATGTTTGCTTAATCAGAAAGAAGGTGAGGCGGAAGAAATAATATTGTTTTTTTGTTTTGAAAATTTTGGAGTGACAACAAGAAAGTAAAAAACCAGAAAATGACATGATTAACTCAAAAGATGCAATGCTCATTTCATTAAAATTACGATTAAAGATAACAAAGTTCAAATGTAAACTAGCAAATTACAAATAAGAAAATTGCAACATGAAATAATAAAAGGCCTAATGACTATCAGTAACAAGGATGAGCTTTCCCATCTGATAACTGGCTTTAGGAGAGTCGCTTGTGCTTGGCGCTGCTCATGGCAAGGGATTGTCGATCACTTGAGGGGTGTCCGCAAAAGTGAGTAATTTCTTATCAATCAAATCTTGAACTTTTTCCTTCAAAACCTTGCAGTCTTCAATTGAATGACCTGCCACACCACTGTGAAAATCACACTTGACATTAGGGTTGTACCCTATAGGAAAATTCGATGTCTTAGGCTGATTAGGCCTGGGCTCTATTGCCTTTGAACTGACTAAGTATGGCCACAATTGAGAGTAGGTCATTGGAAGTGGATCAATACGGCGAGCCTCATTCTGCTGGTAGCGCGAGACTCTATTTTGCTGCTGATTCTGATTCTGAGGAGTATTTCGCTGAGCATTTTGTGGATAACTCGGCCTAACATTCTGTTGAGGAATCCGAGGAGCATTATGAGGAGGAGCCACCCATGGTTGTTGGTATGGAGGCAAAGCAAAGTTAGGTTGCTGGTATTGAGCTGCTGCAACATACTGGTATGGATAGTATGGCACAAATGGTGGTTGTTGAGCAACTGCAGGTTGGTAAGGTTGTGGTGTCCGAGATCCATCGATCGCATTGGTTTCACCTTCTTTTTCTTTGGAAGATACCGGAATTTCTTAGCATTGTTGTTGTTGGATGATCCGGTAGTATTGACAATTTTTCCATTCTTCAAACCTTGTTCAATTCGCTCACCAATGGTAACCAAATCAGCAAAACCAGAAGATATACTTCCAACCATTTTCTCATAAAATATTGGCTGCAAAGTGTCCATGAACATGCCTGTGAGTTCCTTTTCACCTAAAGGAGGGTTGACCTGAGATGCTAGCTCTCTCCAACGTTGAGCATACTCCCTAAATGTTTCTTGGTCTTTCATGGTCATAGTTTGCAACTATCTACGGTCAGGGGCCATATCCAAGTTGAACTTGTATTGTTTCAGGAATGCTTCAACCAAGTCCCTTGTAGAGTTGATGTTCTCTCTCTTTAGGCTCATATACCACTTTAGAGAAGCTCCGGTCAAACTATCCTGGAAGCAATGAATAAGTAGCTTGTCATTCTTTTCATGAGCAGCCATTTTGCGGAAGTACATGGTCAGATGATCTTTTGGACAAGTAAGTCCCTTGTACTTCTCGAATTCAGGGACTTTGAATTTGGCAGGCATAACCAAATCATAAACCAAGCAAAGGTTAGAGGTATCGAAGCCAAAAGTGTCATTTCTTTCCACAGCCTTCAATCTCTTCTCAATAGCATTGTACTTCTCTTTCACTTCTTCAACTTCATCATTCTACACTTGATCTCCATTCTGGGAGCCATCAGCCTGGTATGTGAAGTGATTTCCAAAGGGAACTTGAGGCATGGTGTGGATGATTGGTCGTTGTTCTGTGACCACAGGCATCTGAACAGTCTGTTGAGCGGATTGACCCACTCCATGATTAATTTATATTGTGGAGAATAATTGTGTGGTAGACCAAACTCTGGCCAAGTGGTAGCAATATTCTGAATTTGTGGTGGCTCCACAAAAGCAGTATCGACTTCAGAGATGACAGTCCTTTGAGGTGGATCAGTTCTGGCCATCATCACATGCATCATTTCTGTGAGCTTGGTCATTCCGGACTTCAAATCATTAATCTCCATCCTGAATTTGACATTGTGTTGTTCTAGATTCTCCATTCTCAACTTGACAGCAGCTCTGGTTTCGTAGCGGTGTCGGGGAATCAGCTTGCTTTGTTAACTGGATGAATGGAAACAGATGGAATAAGTATTTTGATGGTGAAATGCATGTATGATGAGGAATGTGGAATGCATACATTTTGATATGCAATAATGATGTTTATGGGATGAAATGTCACATGTGGAATGCAACATAATGATAGTAACAGATTCACACATATATGAAACAAGGATGGTACTGGTAAACGAGTAACATGATAACCTAATTAGATGGGCTCCCTATTGTAGGATGGCTATAGGCTTTTACCCAAGAACCCTCTCACAAGGTTATTGTGTAAGGTTTTATGGCTTTTAGAGTAAAAAATCCTTTTTGAAAATATTGTTATCAATTGCGATTAAAGATTTGCGAGCCAACAAGATTCTCAAAATGATATGCTCTAAGAGAGGTTCAATGGTTCAAAAATCCAAGGTTTCCTAAACTGGAGAAATAATCCCTTCTAATAACATTATTGTCAATGCAAAAATAACTTGCAATCGAGAATAACATCTTCGAAAGAACCTTACTCTAGGTGTGGTCTTCGCACCAACTTACAAGACATTTCCGTCTAGCAAATCAATACTACGCAACCACTCTAATTTTTGTGCACTCAAGCCTTGGTAGTGGGCTTATCTCATAATATAAATGATCCAATCCATAATAGCCCCACACAATGAATATATCAACAAGATAATAAACAAGGCATAAAGAAATAAATGACTGAAACATAAACATAAGTGAGAATTAAAAGCACCAAAAAGAAAACAAAGTAAAATAATAAACTCGCAAACACACAAAGAACTAAACTAGGGTTGACTCGCGTGAGAAAATTGTCCCCAGTGAAGTCGCCAAACTGTTGACGCTAATCGAAAAAATTTCGATTACGAACAATGAAACAATAAAGTCGCCACCTAACTTTATTTATTCCTAAAGAGGAAAGGGAAAATATAGATAAAACCCATGAAATGAAAATGTGGAAAGGAATGGTCGTCGGGACCAAGAGATGCGGGTTCGGGAGTCGGTTATGCAAGGGGAAGGTATTAGCACCCCTTACATCCATCGTACTCGATGGGACCCATTTAGTTCTAAGTGTGTTTGTGTGTTTAAAATTAAATTTGCAATCTTCTAATTATTATGCGAAAAAAGAGAAATGAAAAGAGAAACATGTTTTAATTTTTTGAAAGTGTGCTCGCCAAGATGTTAGAATCTCGTGCCTACGTATTCCCCAAGTGCGATGGGAAAGTCAGAGCTTACGTAGTTCTCGGTTGCGAGAACATTTGTTGGTTGGTTGATTTTATTTATGAAAATATGAGTTTAATCGTACGTGGACGATAAGACATCACTAGTGCAATTCGCATGTGAGCGAAGGGAGATCGCGTGTGAGCGGTGAGTGTTTGAAAAAGGACTTGCACGTGGGCAAGGTTTGATGAGTTTGAATTGGTTTTATGTGGGAGACAAGTATTGGACCATAAGCGTTCAACGGCTAACGCCCCAAGTACTCAGATGAGTGGACAGAACCATCCTAATCATCTTTTTCTACCCAAAAGTTTTATTGAGGAAAGAGTGAGGTGAAACGGGGTTCACTTATTAAAGTTCAATTAAAGACACCAAGCGTACGATCGAGGGTCGAAACAGGACTGAATACCATACGCTTGGGAAAAGGGAAGTAGAATATTTATTTATGAAAATATTTTTGAGAATAATCACTCGACGTTGAATCGAGGTTTAAGAATTTTAAAGATTAGAAGAGAATTGATTTGGGCTACGATTAAAATTGGTATATGGACCAAAGTGCGAGAATGGAAATGAGACGGGTAATAATTATACAAGTATGAAATACAAGCGAGTAAATGAATTAAAAGCCCATACAAGGTGGCTCACATAAATGATAAAGCAACTAACAATTGTGTAAGTGCATGCGCGAAATAAATTTAATCGACTAATTAAACGAAATTTAATCAAGTAATTAGTTTAATAAAATTAATTAGATGGGCTAATTAATTTTAAATAACCTAATTAGATAATTAAATAATGTTTAACTAATCAATCAAAGGTTCATTGTAAGCCCAAGAGCAAGCGTGGTGTGTGCACAAATGTGTGGTCGTTGCGACGCTTCGAAGCTTTGTCGACTCAAGGTATGAAAATGGCTCGCAATCGAGTATTAGTTTGAAATGTTTTTGGTTTGTGTATTGTGAATGATAATTAAAATAAACAATAGAATATTTACTAATTATTACAACTCATGGGGATGGGGATACATATTTACAAATGGGGATTGAATCGAATAATTACGAGTTCAAACAAATATATAAGAAATGATACACATCTTACAACAAATTAAATATTAACTAAAGTTAGCAGTTAAAATGATTAATTAACAATATAGTTAGAAATTAATTGAAATGATTAATTATTTAAGACAAAAATCAATGAACTAATTCAAAAAAGGAAAATGGGTTCAAAAAGAGATGAAAATGGGGTGTATTGAGTAACTGGGGCGTAATGTAGTAAAGGGAACCAGGTTGGACTTCATGGTTATGCCCAAATATCTCTACCATTCAAAAAAACCTAATTTGATAAACCATGGAGGCAGCAGTTTCTTTTGAATTGGTCCACTCATCCCTCACTTAATTACTCTTAAATCTTTTTTATCTTCCAATAAAACATAATAATTAATAATAATTAAGAGAATAAAGAGACAAACAAAATCTCTCATCTCTCACACGATAAACTCTGTACCCTTTCTCCACGCTTCGTTTCTCATCGCTTTCTACGGGCTCACGCTTTCTC
The DNA here is from genome assembly GCA_021764765.1 of Vicia sativa. Taxonomy (NCBI): domain Eukaryota; kingdom Viridiplantae; phylum Streptophyta; class Magnoliopsida; order Fabales; family Fabaceae; genus Vicia; species Vicia sativa. Next base: position 238,425,592 of record CM038795.1, read on the forward strand.
TCACGCCATTCGTCATCGTTTCTTCATCTCTCTCACGCTCGAGTCTCTGTCTCCAATGCAAGCTTGGTACCGCGAAACAAAAGCCAGTAACACAAAAACTAACCAAATCCCTAAGCCCCAAATCGATTCAGAATTACAATTGCAAAAGATTGAAAAGAAGAAAAACCGTGAAATACTAAAAAACAAGAATCAGGTACGTGAATTAAAAATGTTTACACTATGAGCTTCTTCTTCTACTTCGATTCCGTGTATTGCTTATGATTGTGAGGTTTCTGGTTTGCTTCTGTGATGATTTTCTGTGTTTGTGCTACTAAGTCTCTATTTTGTGGGATAAATAGAGGATCGATGAGGGTTGTGTATGGTGATGGATTAAGATTGAGGGAGTATGAAGATGGTGAATGAAGTGAAGTCAGCGAAGTTTTGAGAAGGGGTTTAGGGCAATTTTTCGGGTCTGTTTGAGCAGAGTTTTGTTGTGTTTATTGTTGGTATTAAGAGTATTGAAGAGTTAAGGATGAAGAGGGTTATGGGTAGAAGAGAACCATGAAGATGGAAACTTATATTTTTTTTGTAGTGTTCTTTCCGTTTCAATTTCCACCGCCTCCTCGGGAGTATGATGAGGTTTGTTATATAGCAAGAAGGATTGAGGGTAAGATAAGGATTGGATGATGAATTGGGAGGATAAGATCAAGGACAATTTGTGAGCTGTTATTGAAGGTAGTGGAGTGGTGGAATTGTTAGTGAAATTGTTGTGTGAAATTGTACATGTTGTTTGTCTTTTGTTTTGCAGGTTTTGAGATAGTGGTGGTGAGGAGAAATTTGAGTAGTGGAATTGTACTGATATTTGCTTGAATTTTCTGTGTTGCAGGTAGTACAAGAGTAGTGGGAGGTAATTACACGATGGAAAGAGAGAAAAAACAAGACCAACCTTTTTTTTAAATGATACAGTATATGTTGTTTTCTTCTTCTAAATATTGTAACATGTAAATATTGATACAGTATATGTTGTTTTCTTCTTCTAAATATTGTAACATGTAAATAATAATAAGTAGGACAAATTCTTACACTTTTTATAATCTAATTTATAACAACTTCCAATGTTAAACTATCTATTCTATTTACAAAATAATCACCAATAAAAATATTTTAACTCCTATTTTACTACTCAACTAATAAAGATTAATTGAACAAAAAAAACAGAAAGGAAATTTAAAAATTACAAAATAAAAAGATCAACACGATGCAAAACAATAACTTTTTTTTTTTATGATTATGAAATAAAAATAGAATGTCTAACTAAAAAATGAGATATACAAAATAAACTATGAATTTTTAGTAACATGAAAAAAAATAAATTAAATGTTAAAAGAGAAAAACATTACTTAAATCAATTAATAAAAGAAAAAAAATAATTAAAACACAAATTTAATTTACTAACCAAAATATAAATTTTAATCCATAATTAACTTTCACATTTAATTATTAATAAAAATTATATTTAATCAGTAGTTAAACTTGTACCTAGAAAATTGAAAGATACATGTATATAAATGAAAGAAGCAAAAAGTTGATTGTTAACATGGAAATGATTGGTATGAATGGTGCGAGTGAGTCAAAATTAACTTGGATGCAAATGAGGTAGATAAAACTGATTGGTGAAAAAGTCAGGGCGAAATTTAGGGTGTGACAATAAACAAAACAATATCCAGCACACTGGTGTGATATAGATGTTTATGAAGTCGGTAAATCTTTATTTCCGACGTTTCTGCTGATGAGAGATCTTACTGAACATGTACAGACATGTTGAACAACTTCCGAGTTGACAAGATCTTCAATTTGTATGAAGATAGCTTTACCGGTGATAGAAGAATTAGATTCAGCACCTGCGACTGAAAAACTTCTAGGGTAATGAGCTTCAATTTGCTAGCAATGTATAGACAATGCGTTGTAGCAAGTGAATATGTGGATCAACTTCTGAGTTGGAGAAATATCCTGCGATTGGATAAACATCCTACCCGGTGGATATTTATTTATTGAGTATTTGAAAACTTACTCGGGAAATAAACACACCAGAAAGTTCAATGTAGTTTTTTGAGAACAGCTCAGAGAACAAAATTGCAGAAGTCACTGCCAATAGAATTTGCTGAGAAGATTCTTGTCTGAAAGAAATCTTGAAAATACCAAGATACCAAGATACCGTGTGGAAAATTCATTGGGGATTCCCGGTTGATAATTTTGCCGACATTAGAGTCCATTGAAAGACAACTATTTTGTTGGGGAAGAAATCTCGATTAGAGAAACCATCAGCTGTTAAGATCCATACAAGTATATCACTTGTGCTATAGAAAAGAGGATAATTATATCGTCTGAGAACGAATCCTTCAATTTTGATCCTCACGAGGATATTTACAATTTCAGCTGGGAAAAATATGCAAAAGAACTAGTCGGAGCTAATGCATGAGTATGATATGCATGATATGATATGCATGATGATTTTTTATGTTTTAATGCAAATAGTATATGATTTCCTGATACTGTTGGAAGAGGAAAATTCAAATGCATCATGCAGATAATGCACCAGTTTCTGAATGTCGATCTACCGCTTGAAAGGCTCCACGGTAATCCTTGTAGAAGGAAAGATAACAATTTCTGAAATGCATTAACAGAATTCCCCCAAGTTGGATGAGTTGGGTCAAAGAGAACGTGGTCGGTAACCTCGAAGATCGAAAGTGGACCTCTGCGGGGATACAAAAAATGTTTAGCACGCAGGCCTAACATGAATGCCCCAACAGTTGACAAGCTAACATCTTGATGATAGAAGGACGTAACAAGCATATACAGATATGTTGAACCATTTTAACGTTGAAAAATCATCATTTTTTCTCGTAGATGTTGAGCTAGCAGTGAGTTGCAATAAGCCATAGATAACTCCATTGGGGAGATAGGAATCAAGTTCAACACCATCTGAGGGGGATAAACACTTCCACCGTGGATAAATCTTCCAACGCATAGCAATAACATGTACTGACATGCTTAAAAAATTTGATGTTGCAACAGATCTTCTGAAATCCTTTAACCATCTCACCTGGTAGACGCATACTTCTGTTGAACAAGCGAGGAATGCACTGGGGAAATAAACACACCAGAGATTCACAGGGGATTAACTAAGAACAGCTTATAAAATCGAATCCATAATGGACTGTCACCACTAAGACTTTCTCGGGAAGTTGTTATCTGCAAGATTCTGAACAGATCTTGATTGAGAATAAGAATATTGAGGATACTTAAATGGTAATCCCTGCTGGAGAAGGCTCACTTGGGAAGCAGATGAAGCTTCGATGGAGAAAAAATCTGAAGATGACTTTGTGGGGAACAACACTAGGGAGTTCCAACTGGGAAATTTCGTTGACACAAGAGTTCTTTGGGGATGATTAATCACTTCTCTGGGGAAGAAATTATGATGAGAGTTGACGCCACTGCTGATTTATCTTTCGACTAAGCGTTCGACTTGCAATAGGGAGAAGAACTAAGTTGTTATTTGAGAAAAGTCTTCAAAGCTTGCAATGGGGTACTTTAAAAAAACTCTATAAAGAAAAATTACTGGGGAAAACCCGAGTAAAAAATTTCATTGACACAAGAGTTCACTTGGGGAAGATCACCCACTTTGGAAGAGATTAAATTTGGGAGCCATCACAGCTGTAAGTCAAATTATGGACAGGCCTCCGAACCTGTAGTGAAAAGAAACTAAATCTTTCATTCGAAGTAGTCTTCAAAGTCTGATTCTGCTGAGGAGAATCACTAGCTGATCTTGGAATATCCCGAGTCTTGGCTGGGGTTTATGCATGAAGGTGCTATGAAGAATATGATATGAATGCATGAATATATTGGTTAATGCATTGACTATCAAACTGAATCCTCGACGTCGCCGGTTTGGAGGATAGAAGAAAATGACACAATAAGATGATTGACCAAGCTCCATATGTTGAATTATCGCTAGAAGGGCTGCAATGCTAATTCTTGTAGAAAGAAGAATAATAAACTTCTGAATTGATCAGATAACGATTAAAGGCGTGCCCCATGCTTGGGAATGCAGTTGCATTAGATTTTGCACTTAAGAGATATATCGACTTCAGAATCTCAACATGCCCCGGTCTGTTTGATCTTCAAGAAGAAACTTCCCTGAACAGGAGTGCCCCAATATCCTGTATTTTGCAACAATACTCTACTGATCGTCAGTACTTCAAAGGAGCTGGATATCCTGATATGGGAATATCATAGGTTTGATAGGAGCGTTGGAGGTATTTCTACATCTCAAACTAATCTCCTTAGATTTACTGAATCTCAGAGTGACGGACTTTGCATAAATGGAAGACATGCCCCAAGATGAACATTGGAGAGACTCCAACGTCTCAAAGTAATTGCTTCAGATCAATTCAAACTTTTCAACAAGCTTTCTTTAGAATGAATCTTGGAGAGACTTCTACGTCTCAAGTGATTTCCTCAGATTGGCTGCATTTGAATAAAGAGTTATGCAAACATAGGGAAGACCTGCCCCAGGATGAGATTTAAAGAGACTTCCATGTCTCGAAGTAATTGCTTCAGACTGATTGATTCTTGAAACAAACACTTGCTTCAATCAAGAGATACCTCACCGTCTCGAAATAAATGCTTCAGATCAATAGCATATGAGCCACTAACTTGATGGGACAAGAGCTTTTGAAGGCTTCACCGCCTTGAAATAACTGCTTCGGATCAACAGCATACGAGCAATTAACTTGATAGGACAAGAGCTTTTTGAAGACTTCAAAGTGTCGAAGTATTTGCCTCGGATTGATTGGAACTAAACGATTACTTCTGCGGGGATTGGAGTGAAATGCCCAAATTTATAGCCTTAGAGAGACTTCCACGTTTCGAAGTAATTGCTTCAAGTTGACTAAATCATGGAACGTCGGTTGTCCCAAGCTAACCGCTCTTTGGGAAAGACCAAATCACCTGCTGATTGCTCTCTAAGGACCTGCCCCCAGATTGGCCAAAGTTTAAGAAACTGAATTTCGACTCGATTGCCCCCAAGTTAACAGAATCTTGAGAAAACAACTTATGATATGCTCAACGGAGTCCTTAAACGTCCCGCCCCTTGATTCAAATAACTGTTAACTCAACAGAAAAATCAAGTTTCTCTTCTTTGGACAAAGTTAAACTCTTCACTGATGTTCATTATGAGAACTTCTTTAATGTCAAATAATTGTTTTGCATGTAGAAGAATGCTTATTATGACAATTATAATGCAACATTTATGCGTCTTAAAGTTTTGTATGAAAAACATTATGACTTCTCTTTTTTTTTGTGAGTGAAATACTTTTAGAGTGCAACACTGAAAACTTTTATTTTCTTTGTGAAAGATAAGACAAGCATATGATACCAACACAGACACTTAGCACGCACCGTAGGAGTCAGGTAAACGCGATCTCTTCGTCGTATGCTTTTGAATTAACCCATTCTTCAATTAGGACTTTTGAGGGTTGTAACGTGGCTTGGTTCACAGTTTTTTTAGAAAAAGGATTTTTAGGCTCAAAATTATTTGGTGCCCACCCATTCTCCATGATGTTCTTCAGTCCTAAGTTCAACTATCCTAATACAAGCACTCATCTCTCGAGAGGCGTTGTGATGGTTGAGGAACCAATATGAGGTTTCTTGGACACGACAGTCACTCACATTTTGATTTTGGTATTTGACCACACAACTTGTTCTTTGTTGAGAATTTTCCTTTGATAATACTTTTTGGGATTTTCTCTAAATTTTGCCTGACTTTTGCCTAAGCGACTTATTACTAAGTTTCGACTTAGCGGCCTTTTTGTCTCTTTCTTTTTCAATCTCTTATTTTTTTGAACAAGTTGTGCATCTTTACATTGTCTTCGATTTGGAAGTGATTGTGAGTGTCTGAGTCCTTGGGTATATGAGGGATAATTGTTGTGGTGTCGTCATCTGTTGACCTTCTGATGTGCGAGAGATACCCAACAGGGTATCATTCTCTTCTGATGCAGTGTTGATAGATGAAGGTCGATTACTGTGGTTTTGACCTTTATCAACCTCTTGAAGGATAACCATTGTTGTATCCTTAGATGCACACTCTCTTGATGAGTTCAGAACGCCCGATCAAATTAACTGAACACTACCCACCCACAGGGTAAAAATAATGGTTTTTTCAAAAAGAAAAGAAACTCATACTTCAAGGCTCGAAGGGGTTAACGAGGGTCTATCTCCCTTATAAATTTGATGTTTGGGGATTTGAAACAAGGCCTGTACATCATAAGCCAGGTCCTACTCAAGAACATACATTCAGAGATCTAGTGTTTCTTTCAATTATCATCATCCTCCCTCCGATCTTTGCCTAGGCGAAAGATTCGGTAACGTTGGTATCAAAATGCTCGCAAATCATTTAAAGAGTGATAACGAATGGATTGAGTGACAACGAATGGATTACTTCAAGACAAACATACTTATTGCATTAAGATAAAAAACAAACAAGTTTCTACATGCAAACAAAGTTTAAATAGTCAAACAAGATACACATGAAAATCCAGTAAAGAAATAAAAGACTGTCGTTGTTGAGGAGACTTGAGCCCTGTCTTGACTTGTTGATTCAGATGAATTTTAGTGGTCTTGGTGCTCACTTGAGTACGAGGTTGCCATTCACAAACAGATCTCCTCCTTGAAGAGTCAAGTACTTCTGGTCAATCAACTATTGAACTTTGGCTTTGTAGGCATTGCAGTCCTCTATTGAGTGGCCTACTGTTCCATCATGGTATCCACATCGCGCGTTATGATCATAATAAGGCGGGAATGACTTTGGTGGGTTAAGAAATTTTGGAACCACCAATGAATTTGAATCAAATACGGAAGAAGTTGACTGTAGGTCACTGGAATTGGATCAAGAGGAGCCTTCCTTCTTTTTACATTATTCTGAGGTACAGTTTGATTTTGAGAGTTCTGACTCTGAAGTTGAGGAAGATCAGACAAAGGTTGTTGATGCAGAGGCTTGAAAGATGGTAACGGAGGATAATGAGTCAGTGCTAGGACTGACTTCCCTTTTCCAGAACTAAGGATACCAAATTTCCTGAAGTGAACATCTGGTGTACTTCATTGTCGACATTATTCTGCAGAGTTTCAACTCCCTCTTGGTAAGCCATTGCCCCAATGAGTTTTGGAAGTTCCTCAAAATTGCTATCATCAAAATTTGCAACCAGAATGTCTAAGCTTGAGCCATTCTGTTTGAAAGATAGAATCTTGTCATCAACTAGTTCTTGAACTTTGCATTTGAATGCAAAACGATTCTCAGTTTCATGTCCTACAGATTCAGCATGAAAAGAACATCTGGCACTTTCATCAAACCAAACGTTGGCAATCCCTAGCACTGGCTTCAATTCCCTTGGTATCACAACACCACTCTGAATTAGGCAAGGCAATAATCGAGAATATGATTTCAGGATTGGCTGAATATCATGTTGAGCATATCAACGGTAACGCGGGTTATCATGCTGATTTGGACCTCTTTTTCGGTTGGGGAGCAAGCAATTGCTGTTGTCGAAGAATCTTCGAAGGTGAAGGCCGATGATGATGGATAGTAGGAGAATTTTGAACTGGAGAGTTCGCAATGTGTAGATGTCCTTGACCCATAGGAACACTAGATGATAGATAAGTAACCAAGTTTGCGGAAATTGGTGTAGTGTTGTATTCTCTCTTCAACAAAACTTGCAAGAAATCCATGACCAGACTAATCTGATTTTTCAAATGATTAACCTCGGCCTTCAACAGTTCCTGACCACGTTGAAGCTTGTCTATAGCCTTCAGAGACATTCTTCGAGTTATGAATGTGTGTCGAGTAATCAGTTTGATCTTTCTGGACAGAAGAGATGAAATGAGTTTTTTTTCCTGATGAAAATGAAATGCGTGATAATGCATGACGGAATACAAATGTAATGTAACGGTAATGCATGTAAGAATGCAACATGATGGTAATGCATGTAAGAATGCAATGTGATGCGATACATATTGATGTTATACGAAAAATCATATGTAAAGTTAAACAGATAAGGGTTTAAAAGGACGGTCGGCCAAGGTTTCGACATCTACCCAACAATTTCCCCGGGATGGCTCTTAGGATTTTTTTATACAACAAACACAAATTCTAACATTAGAGTCCATCGCAAATGATACTTGCAAGGCTGCAATATTTTTGTCTTAGAGAATTTGGTTCGAGGGAGGATTACGTATTATCCTGAATAGATAAAGCAGGTCTAACGATCTAACAAACGTAACCCTCGACACAAGGATCTACACGGGATACTCAAAATCATTGATCCCAACGTGGCTATATCATTTTCACCACAAACAGATTTGTGATTAGACGATGTATCCAAGAACGTCTCATTGAGTATTTCAAGGCCCAAAGGTTAGGTTTCCTTAAAGGTCAAACTAGGGGAATAATCCCTTCTAACAACATTATTGCCAACACAAAAACAACTTGCAATCGACAAAAATGTCTTCGAAAGAACCTCCCCTAGGTGTGATCTTCGCACCAACTTACAAGACATTTCTGTCTAGAAAATCAATACTATACAACCACTCTAATTTATGTGTTCTATAGCCTTGATAGTGGGCTTTTCTTATAGTCCCATCCATTATTCCCACACAAGATAATACATTAACAAAATAACTAAAGCAATAGGAAATAAATGACTAAATTATAAACATAAAATAGAGTGATAAGAAGAAAGCGAAAATAAACACACATACGAAGAGCTAAACTAGGGTTGGCACGCTTAGTCAAAATCATCCCTAGTGAAGTCGCCAACTGAAGCAACTCGATTTTCAAAAATCATTTAATTTTCAAAAATAAGTGAAATCGCCACCTAATTTTATTTGTTCCAAAAGGAACGGAAAAATATAGATAAAACTTCATAGATGCGGATAAGGCGGTCTACGACCAAAATAACATGGAATCGGGAGTCGGTTATGTAAGAGGAAGGTATTAGCACCTCTTAAAAGGTCTTGATTGGTTGTATTGATTTTATAAGAAAAATCGTGCATTAGACGTTTCAAATGCTTGAACTTTGGACTTGTTTAGTTTGTTTGAAAAGCTTAAGTCCACGTTCGTGTTTGAAATGACTATTTCACACTCTTTGTAAGAAAAGAGTTTGATGATCGCGTATGAGCGAAGAAAGAGTTTGAGTGAGTTGAGTTATTTTTATGTGGGAGACGAGTATTGGACCATAAGCGTTCAACGGCTAATGCCCCAATTACTCGGATGAGTGGACAGAACCATCCTAGTCATCTTTTTCTACCCAAAAAGTTTGTTAAGAAAAGGTGAGGTGAAACAAGGTTCACGTTGTGATACGGTGAACTGACTTTTTAGTTTTTGTATCGCAAATGTGCGGATAGCAAGAGTCGCCACCGACTTTTATTTTTATCCAATTAAGGGAAGGTAAAAGTACAGAAAAAGACCTTCGTTAGATTCTGAGTAAGGGAGAAGGTTATGAAAAGGGAAGGTATTAGCACCCCTTTCCATCCGTAGTTATCTACGGGCTCTTAGTTGCTCTAGATCACTTTAAAAATTGCTTTCTGTGTGTTTGACAAAAATGTTTTGAAAAAGGCATTTCGCTTTGACTTTGTAATGATTCATGTAGGGAATGTATACAAAGTGTTCGGAAATGTTTCGTTTTGAAAAGAGTTTGAACTTTGACAAAAGTGTGAGGTGTGAAAAGTATTTTCATAGAGCAAGCAACTAAAAGTCTTATTACCTACTCAGAATTGGTCCTTTTCGTGTTATTTTACGTTCCTTTAGAATAGCGTCATCCATACCATTAGTTGGTAGGTAACTCCATTCGTTGGATGTAAGCGGGACTTTCGAAGGGACATCGGATGGTCATCGAAAGCAACTTGTAGGAAGTATCCTAGCACATTTGAAGGGACTATCATCATTTTTCGTAGGCGACAATCGAGGGTCAAGATCATGTATTCGGAGGCGACATCGTGGGTCTTATGATCTTTGTATCGAAGGGACTATGATGATTTGTTTGGAAGGCAACGGTGCTAGGATACCTCTACGTTCGAGGGACATGACCATGTTTGAATTCGTAAGGCAACGAGAGAGAATTACCCTAAGGGGGTGCGTGTGTGAAGAAGTGTGTTGATTCAGATATATGTTTATCTTGCAAATTAGTGGGCTACATTGATTTTAGTCTTGCCATACACGCCTAGTTACTAGTAGTTTATAGGGTGCGGAAATTAAAATGCGGAATGTAAAGTGCGGAAAGGTAAATGTCCTACGCTATTACATGGCTTTGGGGCAGATACATAATTTAAACTTGCGGAAAATAAAAGTCTAATTTAAACTATTACATCTCGTAGACAGTTACATTATTGGAAAAAATAAAATGATAAAGAAGAATCGTCTGAATCAGATCAACCTGTAACAGAATGAGAAATCGGAAAATACGAGATGAATCGAACAAGAGAAAAAATGTTAGAAAAATGCAATTTTTAAAATAAGAAAAATATGACATGGAAATAATATAAATATGCTAAAATAAATTTTGGGATTTTTTGGATGCAATTTAATAATTAAAAATGAATTAAAAGTGATTTAAATGCAAAATCATGAATAAAAATAAATATGCATGCAAAATTGTATTTTTTAATTTTATAAATTAAATAAAGGTTTTCTGAAAATAAATGCAAAAAGAAAAATAATTTTTGATGATTTTTTAATGCAGAAATAAAATTATGAAATTAATTAAAATAACATGCAAATATTAAATAATAGGAAAATATGAAAAAAAATAAGAAAAGTTGAAGATTTGCAAAAGAAAAGAAAGAACCGTCCCGGGAGATTCGAACTCATGTCCTCGAGGGCATCTTTGCACAGAAACGTCTTAACCTGGGCCATGTGGCATTTGGTGTTGTAAAAGTCGAAAACTATTGCATATAAATGATGACGCGTCATGGATGTTTGAAAATCAAAGTCAAGACGCGGGGCCCAAGTGGAAAAGAGAGCCAATCGAAGTGCGAAGACGCCACGCATGCTCGCGGTTTCAACATCGGTCAACGACGCCGAGTTCTAGCTCCGGCCGCTTCTCCGATGAAGCCAACCTTCAAACCGCAAAATAACACGAATAAATGGGAAAAGAGCACCCTACCCCTAAATCGGACCTCCGAATCCAATGGTGACATTAGTTTTCCCGAAACGCTCAGATAGGGTTCGATCAAGCTTACAAAACCCTAACTATGGCATATCATGATTTTACGCAAGCTTTGAAACGATTGCCCGATCACCTTATAGAACCTCATGAACACAACAAAAGCATTAGAAACAATGGAAACACGCAGAATAGTAAAATGCAATTTCAAGAAAAATTCAAATATGTATGAATGTGTATGGCACGATTTGGCATGCTTTGATCAATAACAATGATGCATTCTTACTCAAGCTTACCCCCTGAACACGTTTGGATGGCTGGAAGAGGCTGAGAGTGGCTGGAAATAAGAATTCGATTTTTCAAGATTCTTGAAAAATTTGGACAAAATAAGGGTTTGGCTTGAGCTAGGGTTTCGTGTTGCTGGCTTGTGATGTTGCTGAGTATTTATAGAGGCATTTGAGAGAGGAAAAAGAGTGAAAAAAGATTGATCAATCAATGTGCAATATTTCTCATTCAAATAAAATCAAATTTCCTTAAAAATTTGATTTTTTTCTTTCCATATGCATGCTATCACGAATTTGGTATGCTTGGTGGGCTATCTTGGACTTCAAGGAAAATATAAATCCAATCCATTTGAAAAAATATATTATTTTTATATTTTATATAATTTATTTTTGAATTAATGTTATAAAATTCAAAGATAAATCATAAAAATAGAAAATCACCATGGCCAAGCATTTATGGGTCAAGAATAATGTCATGAACAAGTTTGGATCAAAAGATTTTAGGCCCATTTGGAAAATTTTGCATTTTGACCAAAATGTCCTTTTGTGCAATCATTCAAAATCGCCCAACTTTGAATAGTGTATCTTGCTCAATTTTCCACATTTTTGAGTGTTCTTGGACTTTTTGAAAATCTCTAAGAGTCCTCTAACCAACCCTTTTAGTCTCATCTCAATTGGAGTTTCCATGCTCAATATATCTTCAAAACAAAAAGTTGACTTTTTGTTGACTTTGAAAATGACCTGTAATGTTTTGAGCCATACCTCTCAAATGAAGCATTTTTTGGACATTCTTGTGAGACATGAAGTTGTAGAGAATTGAATTTCCTTCAAAACAAGAGGTGGTGGAAAATTTCGAGAAAGTATGAAGAAGTTATGATCAACAAAGTTCTTGACTTTTCATCTAGAAACCCTAATTTAGAAAGTTTGACTTTTGAGCAAATCTTGAGTTTTCTTGATGAATCATGATCAACCCTTGATCAAATGATGAATGTAACTTCAAAATAAGGATGTTGACCAAAAATTATGAAGTTTGACTGTATGTTTACCACAGTTGACTTTTTGTCCAATTCAACTGATTTTCAACCATCTGAGCAATTGTCTGAGCAATCTTGACTTGTAAGGCTTGAAACTTGACATGGAGAATCTTTGAAGCATATGAGGAGGCATGAAGACCATTGGAGATGTTGGGAGTCCATCTTGACCTGAGAATTGCCAAACCCTAGTTTGGGTTGATTGTCTAGGAGAGAGTTTGTCTGATCAACTCTTGAGGAATCCTTGAGTATGGATGTATGAAATATCTTGAGAGGATGGAGGGAAAATTTTGGGGTATGACAGCTGCCCCTGTTCAATCTTCTTGTACTAGAAGGGTTAGATTGACACGCCTGTCTTTCGTGACCTGAAGGTAGAAGATGATTGAACACTCGAATACACCTGAAAATTTGCACTCGTTGTTGGTGGATGATGCGGAAATGGGCTTACAGATGCCATTTGGAGAAGCTGGATACTTCGCTGGGGGATGAGTCGCACGCTAGACTCGAGAATGTCGATAGGAGAATTGACGGGGATGGGCTTAAGATGCCATCTGGAAAGATCGATGCTGGGGAGTGAGCCGTACGCTAGGCTCTGCAGATGTTCTTGATAGTGGAAGGAGCATGGAGATGGGCTTAAGATGCCATTCGGAGGGAGTCGTATGTTAGACTTCGTGCTTATTTTTGAATGAAGTTATTGGTTTGCATTGATTTTTAACCAAATATGCAGCATTCTGAAAGTGGAGAAATGTTGACAAGTAGTCGGAGATGGGCTTAAGATGCCATCCAAGGCAACCGATCGACGCCGACTGTAGTTGCGGTTGATAATAAGGGATTCGAATAGATCTTCGACCGATTACCGAGGGAATTAGTAGTTGGCAAAATGCGGATAGTTTCCTGTGCATCGGTGTTGATCCATTGCTCGTTATCGGAGGATAACCGGCGGTCTTCGATAGTTTTCCGTCGGTTCGGGCTTAATCTCGACCAGTGTCGGAGGACAACTAGGGTGGTATTTCGATAGTTTTCCGCCGATTCGGGCTTAATCCTGACCAGTCGGAGGACAACTAGGGGTGGTCTTTCGATAGTTTTCCGCCGGTTCGGGCTTAATCTCGACCGTCGGAGGACAACCAGGGTGGTCTTTCGATAGTTTTCCGCCGATTCGGGCTTAATCCGACCCCGTCGGAGGACAACCGGGTGGTCTTTCGATAGTTTTCCGTCGGTTCGGGCTTAATCGACCCGTTTGAGGTGACTTTCACTGTTTTGGAAAACAAGAGAAACTTTGATAGAATATTTGTTAGTCTTATGCAAAGTATGATGCATGACAATGTATATGAATGACATATGCATGAATTATGACTTTATGAGTAATGTATGAATGATAGATGTTGTGGTATTTCAAAACATATCCATCTTGAAGAAGATGCGGATGCTGCTTGAGGATTCGACTTTTGGCGATTGGGTGGTGAGAACCCCGCTGAAGGAGAAGAAAGATATCCCGGATTCCTCCGATGCACTATCTGACCAAGTCTTGGGCCTAGATATGGTTGAGGAAGGTAGAGATTGAGAAACTCGTTGTTGGAGATCTCATACATAGACCTCCGGGAAGAGTCTGGGAGGCAATTTGTTGGGGATCTTGCATGTAGATCCTGTTGGGAAGAATTAGGAGGCGCTCTACTGGGGATACTGAGCGCAGATCTCACAGGAGAGCGTTTGATGGTTGCGGAGACGGGTTGAGCCCGGAATCTCGACCGGGAATAGGAGATGTAGATTTTCTCCGTGTACTATCCGACCAAGTCTCGAGTCCGGATACCGGAGAAAAGGGAATTGTTGAGAGGCATCCACGGGATAAACATATTAGCCGGGATGAAGTGTTACCGCCGAGACCGATGTAACATTTCTTAGTTGAGTGGAATCATCGCTCATGGATCAACATATACTCACTGGGAGGTTTAGTGAGTGACACCTCGGGGATTATGTTCGGGGAATGCTTTGGTGACTTTCGTCATCTCAATTCCTAGAGCCTAGTAACTACTTTTGTACCCGCTTTTATGTTTGCGATTAGATTCTTATTGTCAAATGCGATAGCCATTCAAAACAAACGTTGGACTTATTGCAAACGACAACAACAAAAATTGTAAAGAGAAAGAAGCTTGCTTATTTGAAAGGTATGGCGGCCAAGTAGTTTGTACACAAGAAAGGTAAAAGCTATGCGGATATAATCTCGTTAAGTTCCAACTATGCTAGTACTCATATATTTCGACTATCTCATCTCCTTGCTGTCGAGAAAGTGAGTAGATCTTCGCCATTTGAATCTTGAATGCCGATAGTAGTCTAGAAGCGTGTGATCCGAAAAGACATAGTCGCGCTTAAATCCCTAACTTTTGCCTAGACCGCCTTTCGGTTTTCACCACCGATACCTTTTTGCCCAAGCCTTTTCGTGTTTTCGACTTGCCGGTGTACATGTTTTGTATATATCCTTAACTTTTGCCCGAACCCTTTTGGTTCGCCAGATGCCCTTATTTTTGCCTAGGTCGGTCGACCTAGCGGGTCTCTTCATGCGTAGTATTTTTGACTATGTCTCGCTCACGTGGTGTGGAAGTCTTCACCATCCATGGTGCTAAGTATCATAGTCCGCGGAAAACACTGCTTTGACTACAAATGGTCCCTCATAGGTGGGAGTCCATTTGCCCTCGATCACCTTGTGGAAGAATGATGCGCTGACTACTAGATCACCGACTTCAAACTCGTGCTTGACCTTCTTGTTAAATGCTCTGATCATTCGTTTCTGATATATCTGTCCATGGCAAATGGATGCGAGTCATTTCTCATCAATCAAGTTAATCTGATCAAGGCGAGTCTGGACCCAATCATCTTCGCCTAACTCTGCGTCCTGGAGGACTCTGGTTGAGGGTATCTGAACCTCGATGGGTAGAACTGCTTCCATACCGTATACAAGAGAGAAGGGGGTTGCCCCTGTTGATGTTCGCGTTGTAGTGCGATAACCATGAAGAGCAAATGGTAACATCTCATGCCAATCTTTGTAAGTCACTGTCATCTTCTGTATAATCTTCTTAATGTTCTTGTTGGCGGCTTCCACTGCGCCATTCATCTTAGGCCGATAAGGAGAAGAGTTGTGATGCTTGATCTTGAACTGCGTGCAGAGTTCGGTGATCATCTTATTGTTGAGATTGGAGCCATTATCTGTGATAATCCTTTCGGGAGTTCCATATCGATAGATAAGATTATGTTTGATGAATCGAGCCACAACATTCTTAGTAACAGATGCAAACGAGGCTGCTTCTACCCACTTGGTGAAATAGTACATTGCCACAAGGATGAAACGATGTCCATTGGAAGCTGTGGGCTTGATTTCTCCGATCATGTCAATGCCCCACATTGCAAAAGGCCAAGGAGAAGTTAAAACGCTCGAGGTACGGAGGTACGTGCACTTTGTCGGCATATATCCGCATTTGTGACAAGATCGAGCGAACGGTGACAATCGCCTTCCATGGTGGACCAATAGTAACCTGTTCTCAAAATCTTCTTAGCCATTGTATGTCCACTGGAGTGGGTACCAAATGCGCCTTCTTGTAACTCTTCCATGATGCGATTGTTTTTTCTCGATCTACACAATGAGTAAGCACAAGTCATGGTTGCGCTTGTATAAGATGTCGTTGCTGAGGAAGAATTTGGATGCAAACCTTCTCATGAACTTCTTATCATTAATGATGCCCCGGGATATTCCCGAGTCTCAAGATACCTCTTCACGTAGTACCAAGGTTTCTCGTCTCATCAAGCTCATAACAATACCGGTTCGTCAAACCTCTCAATGATGATCTGGGGAGCCTCGTTGTCCCATCTAACCTTGAACATAGACGACATAGTAGCCAATGCGTCTGCCAACTGATTCTCTTCTCGTGGAATGTGATTGAAAGTGATCTCTTCGAAGTAGGGGATCAAACTCAAAACATGCTCTCGATATGGAATGAGATTCGGATGTTTCGTATCCCACTCGCCCTTAATCTGATTGATCACTAAAGCTGAGTCTCCATACACTTGCAAGAATCTGATTCTTAAGTCGATAGCAGCTTTGATACCCATGATGCACGCTTCATATTCGCCATGTTGTTCGTGCAATCAAACATAATCTGGCGGTGAAAGGCGTGTGTCCGTCAGGGATGTAATGATGGCGCCAATGCCATTGCCAAGTGCATTTGAGGCTCCATCAAAGACCATAGTCCATCGGGATCCTTGTTCGGGTCCTTCGTCCGGCCGGTTCTTCACAATCAGAACTAGTAAAACATCTTCATCTGAAATTAACCGCATAGATCGATAGTCATCTACGGCTTGGTGAGCCAAATGATCGGCTACCACACTTCCTTTGATCGCTTTCGAGAAGTGTTGGATGTCGATTCGGTCAAGATCATTTGCCATCTTGCTATTCTTCCTAAGAGAGTGGTTTCTCAAATATGTATTTTATCGGATCCATCTTAGAAATCAACAAGGTAGTGTGAGTCAACATATATCGCCTTAGTCGGCAGCCAAAGCGTTGCAAGTTTTCGATGTGAGTATCTTGTTTCACCGGTAAAGTTTTTGCTAAGGTAGTATATGGCATGCTCTTTTCGACTGCACTCGCCATGTTGCCCCAACACACACCCCATTAAATTCTCTAATCCGTCAAGTACATGATAAGAGGTCTTCCTTCGGGCGACATCGGATAGGAGGATTCAGTAGGTACTCCTTGATTTTGTCAAAAGCGATCCGCAATCGCGCTCCATTCCACTACTTGATCTTTCTTAAGTAACTTGAAGATTGGCTCACGTGCGCTAATGTGCAATGAATCGCAATGTAATTCAATCGCCCAAGAAACCTCGACTTCCTTCTTGGTACGGGGAGCTGGCATCTCTTGAATAGCTTTAACCTTGGCGGGGTCAACTTCAATACCTTTACCACTGACAACAAACCCTAAGAGTTTTCCGGATCTGACTCCAAAAGTGCACTTGTTAGGATTAAGTCTCAGTCTTTACTTCTTCAACCTATCAAATAGTTTCTGCAAATGATCAAGATGTTCTTCCTCAGTCTGTGATCGAGCTATCATGTCGTCGACGTAGACCTCTATCTCGTGATAAATCATGTCATGAAATAATGTCACCATAGCACGCTGATAAGTGGCACCTGCGTTCTTCAGTCCGAACGGCATAACCTTGTAGCAGAAAGTGCCCCACTGTGTAACAAAAGTAGTCTTCTCCATGTCTTCGGGAGCCATTTTGATCTGATTGTAACCAGAGAAACCATCCATGAAGGAGAAGACCTTATGCTGAGCGGTGTTGTCAACCAGAACATCAATATGAGGAAGTGGGAAATCATCTTTCGGACTCGCTTTGTTCAGATCTCTGTAATCCACACACATTCGAACTTTGCCATCCTTCTTAGGTACGGGTACCATGTTTGCAACCCACTGTGGATAAGAAGTAACAGCTAAGAAACCGGCGTTGAACTGTTTCATAACTTCGCTTTGATTTTCTCTCGACATCTCAGACGCATGCGATTTAACTTCTTTCACCGAGAAAACCCTCTTTTGTCGGCAATCGGTGTACCACAATATCAATGTCTAAACCAGGCATGTCTTCGTATGACCAAGCAAAAACCTCGATATAGTCTCGTAGCATCGAACCAACCTTTCTTTAACACTTCTCAAGACCGCTCCTATCTTAATCTTTTTCGTCTTCATCAAGACTCCAAATTCACAACCTCAACCGCTCTTCGTGGTGTATAACTTGCTCTTCTTGTCAGTAGCATCGATAAGTTCTCCTCGGCACTTCACAATCTTCCTCACCTTCGTCGCTTGGTAGATCGGATTATCAAGTCATATTTAGCAATAGCATAGTATTAACGAGATTCGAGTGATTCGCAGTTGTACCACGGGTGTGTGTAAGAAACACATAGCTTTTTGGAGGGGTGATAAAGTAAAAGAAAGAAAACACAATTGAATGCAAAAGTCCAACGAATTTATTGAATGAAAACGCGCAAACAACAGATAATAATCCTCGCAAACGAGCCATGATGCCCCGGGTAAGGCACTAGGCTTTCAAAGTTTATTGTTCAAACATAAAGAAATACGAAAAGCAAAACAAAACAAGAGCAATTACTCCTGACTAAAGGAGATTGGTATACGCCTTCGCCTTCCAATTGCTGAGCCCTTGATCTGGAGTTGGGAAGATCCACTTGCTGATGTCGAAGTCGTTGTCGTCGTCTTCTATAGCATGGATTCCACTCTGGCTGACGCGAAAAGGAAGTTGACCGGCACGTTCGCGGCGTATCATCTTCTGACCCTTGATGGTGAAGCCTAAACCAGTCTTGTCGGATTTGAAAGGGAGATCAGGGAGCTGGCCTCAAATAGTACTACCTTCTTCAATAGCAGCTTGAGCATCCTTCAGTGAGGCCATCCTAGACGGAGTCTTAACAACCTCAGGAGCGACAGGAGAGTCAACAGGCATGACTCTGGGCATTGTTTCAAAAGCTTGACAGGGAGTCTCAAAGAATTCACCCTCCACCTCGAGGTATCGGAATGATTGTAGATGACTGACCATATACTCTTCTTCACCACATACTGTGACAACCTTCCCTTTACTTCTCGATGTAAGGTAGAGGTAAGATGCCCCATGTATCCAAGGGCGTCCAAGTAGGCAAGAGTAAGCCGGACGAATGTCGATGACAAAGAATGTGGAGTCAAAAGTCTGGGAACCGACTTTGACAGGCAGAGTGAGCTCTCCAAGTACTGTTTGTGATACGGTGAACTGACTTTGTAGGATTTTTGTATCCAAATGTGCGGATAGCAAGAGTCGCCACCGACTTTTATTTTTATCCAATTAAGGGAAGGTAAAAGTACAAAAGACCTTCGTTAGATTCGAGTTCGGAGAATGGTTATGAAAAGGGAAGGTATTAGCACCCCTTTCCATCCGTAGTTATCTACGGGCTCTTAGTTGCTCTAGATCACTTTTTAAAATTGCTTTCTGTGTGTTTGACAAAGATGTTTTGAAAAAGGCATTTCGCTTTGACTTTGTAATGACTCATGTAGGAGTGTATACAAAGTGTTCGGAAATGTTTTTGTTTTGAAAAGAATTTGAACTTTGAAAAAAGTGTGTGGTGTGAAAAGCATTTGATAGAGCAAGCAACTAAAAGACTTATTTACCCACTCAGAATTGGTCGTTTTGTTGTACTTCTACATTCCTTTAGAATAGCGCTAGCCATACCATTAGTTAGTAGGTAGCTCCATTCGTGGATGTAAACGGACATTCGAAGGGACATCGGATGGTCATAGAAGGCAACTTGTAGGAAGTATCCTAGCACATTCGAAGGGACTATCATCATTTTTCGTAGGCGACAATCGAGGGTCAAGATCATGTATTCGGAGGCGACATCGTGGGTCTATGATCTTTGTATCGAAGGGACTATGATGATTTGTTTGAAAGGCAACGGTGCTAGAATACCTCTACGTTCGAGGGACATGACCATTTTGAATCGAAGGCGAGAGAGAATTACCCTAAGGGGTGCGTGTGTGAAAGAAGTGTGTCAAATTCGATATTTTATCTTGAAGATTAGTGTGAGCTATGTTCATTATTATCTTGCCATACACGCCTAATTACTAGCAATTGATAAGGGGAAAGTAAAATGCGAATGTAAAGTGCGGAAAGATAAACCTACGCTATTACATGGCTTTGGGCCAGATACATAATTTAAACTTGCGGAAAATAAAAGCCTAATTTAAACTATTACATCCCATGAGCAGTTACATTATTGGAAAATAAAAACGATAAAAGAAAAACGTCCGAATCGGTGCAACCTGTGAAAGTATAAGAAAATCGGGAAATATGATGAAATTGAAATAAGAGAAAATGTTAGAAAAAATGCAATTTTTAATATGAGAAAATTTATGCATGCTGGAAATATGATAAATATACTAAGATAATTTTTTGGGATTTTTGGAAAAGATTTAATAATAAAAATGCAATTTATAATGATTTAAATGCTAAAATAAAAATAAAATAAATATGCATGCAAAATTATATTTTTAATTTATTAAATTAAATAAAGATTTTTGAAAATAATGAAAAGAAAAATGTTTTTGGTGATTTTTAATGCAGAATAAAAATATGAAAATAATTAAAATGTAATGAAAATATTAAAAATAATGAAAATAGGAAAATATGCAAGTTTTGAAAAAAAGAATGCAAACTGGTGCCCATAGGGATCGAACTCGGGACCCTGACTTCAAACCTTGAGAACCAACACGCTGACCACTACACCATGTGTACATCCGTGTTTGAAAACGGACTTAGTGGATTTTCACACGCCGCCCCCGACTTGCTTCTTCTCCGCGGAGACTTCATCTTCTTCGCTTTAAATATTTGAATTTAGCGCCGGTCTTTGTTCGACGAAGGTTCCGCAAATGTCAAAATGCAGCACACACAATATAAATACATTCTAAAGCCATGGTTCGATTCAGAAATCATTCGGATGCAATGGTATAGGTCTCATGGTCCAATTTTTCCGCTTAAAGGAAACCCCAAATCGTGTTCAAACCCTAACAATGGTATCACGTGTTCCCGCCATGGAAATTGATTAAAGCACCCGAAAGTTTGCAAACACATCACTAAACACAAAACAACAACAAAACATGTTAATAATGCATGAATAATGAAACACGATTTCAAAATTTCAAGAACAAACCGATTTGATTTGGCAATTCGGATGGTTTTGAATGAAGTAAAGGTCCGGATCGATTCTGGATGGCAAGGAATGTGTTTGATGCTCAAACCGCTTGAAACAAGTGAATCAATGACCGTTGCTTGAAGGTCACGAATTTTTGAGTTTGAAACTAGGGTTCGGAGCAATTCTTCCATTCTTTCTTGATAGGTATGCATTGTGTATTTATATTGGATGGAATTGAGCGATTTGAGGAAGAAATCATCATCAATCAATGCAAATCAAATTTGATTTTGTACAAAATCAAATTTTCAAATTTTGATTAATTTTCAATCCAATCTTGCCATATCAATCCAATTTTCGAAATTTGCTGGCTTTGTTGAGTTACTTGGATGCTAAGGAAAAGAGAAAAATCAATTTGCAATTAATTTTGATTTTATACTTTATTTTTGAATTTAATTTGTATTTAAATGAATAAATTCCAAATTAAATAGAAAAATAAAATAAAAATTCGTGGCTTTGGCTTTGATGTTCCAAATTGTATGAGGAACAAGTTTGGATGAAGAAAAGTAGGCCCATTTGCAAAGTTTTTGATTTTTGAAGTATCTCTTTGTGCATTCTTCCAAAATTGCCCAACTTGTAGATGGTGTAACTTGCTCAATTTTCCACATTTTTGAGTGTTCTTGGACTTTTGAAAGCTCTAAGAGTCCTCTAAACAATGTCTTTGGTCTCATCTCAATTGGAGTTACCATGCTCAAAATATCTTCAAAACAAAAGTTGACTTTTGTTGACTTTGAAAATGACCGTAATGTTTTGAGCCATACCTCTCAAATGAAGCATTTTTGGACATTCTTGTGAGACATGAAGTTGTAGAGAATTGAATTTCCTTCAAAACAAGAGGTGGTGGAAAATTTCGAGAAAGTATGAGAAAGTTATGATCACCAAAGTTCATTGACTTTTCATCTAGAAACCCTAATTTAGAAAGTTTGACTTTGGGCAAATCTTGAGTTTTCTTGATGAATCATGATCAACCCTTGATCAAATGATGAATGTAACTTCAAAATGAGGATGTTGACCAAAATCGAAGTTTTGACAGTATGTTGACCACATTGACTTTTGTCCAATACAACCGATTTTCAACCATCCGAGCAATTGTCGAGGAAACTTGACTTGTAAGGCTTGAAACTTGACATGGAGAATCTTTGAAGCATATGAGGAGGCATGATGACCATTGGAGATGTTGGAAATCCATCTTGACTTGAGAGATACCAAACCCTAGTTTGGGTTGATTGTCTAGAGAGAGTTTGTCCGATCAACTCTCGAGGAATCCTTGAGTATGGATGTATGAAATCTCTTGAGTAGATGGAGGGCAAATTTTGGGGTATGACAGCTGCCCTGCTCAATCTTCTTGTCCGAAGGGTTAGATTGACACGTTTGTCTTTCGTGACCTGGAGGTAGAAGATGATTGAACACCGAGTACACCTGAAAATTTGCACTCGCCGTTGGTGGATGATGCGTGAATGGGCTTACAGATGCCATTTGGAGAAGTTGGAGACTTCGCTGGGGAACGAGTCGTACGCTAGACTCGAGGTTGTTAATAGGAGAGCTGACAGAGATGGGCTTAAGATGCCATCTAGAAGGGTCGATGCTGGGGAGTGAGTCGTATGTTAGACTCTGTAGATGTTCATGGAATGGAGAGGAGATGGGCTTAAGATGCCATCCGAAGGGAGTCGTACGTTAGACTTCGTGTTCACTTTGAATGAAGTTATTGGTCTGTATTGATTTTTAACCATATATGCAGCATTCTGATAGTGAAAAGATGTTGACAAATAGTCGGAGATGGGCTTAAGATGCCATCCAAGGCAACTGAGTCGTACGCTAGACTCTGTAGTTGCTGTTGATAATCAGAATAAATCTTCGCGCTGATTACTCTGGGAGAGATTGTAGTTGGCAAGAATGTGGATAGCTTCCCTGTTGTGCATCGGGTGTTGATCCATTGCCTGTTATCGGAGGATAACCAGAGGTGGTCTTTCGGATAGTTTTCCCGTCGGTTCGGGGCTTAATCCTGGACCTGTCGTCGGAGGCGGTCTTTCAGATAGTTTTCCCGTCGGCTCGGGCTTAATCTGGACCTTTGTGTCAGTGACTATTACCTGTTTTGGAGAAAACAAGAAAAACTTTGATAGAATATTTGTTAGTCTTATGCAAAGTATGATGCATGACAGTGTATATGAAATGACATATGCATGAACTATGACTTTTATGAGAAATGTATGAATGATGAATGTTGTGGTATTTCAAAACATATCCATCTTGAAGAAGATGCGGATATTCTGTTTGAAGATTTCTAACTTCTGCCTGGGGAATTGAGTAGGTGAGAACCCTGCTTTTGAAGGAGAAGAAAGATATCTTGGATTCCTCCGATGCACTATCTGACCAAGTCTTGGGCCTAGACGTTGTTGAGGAAGGTAGAGATTTGAGAAGCTCGTTGTTGGAGATCTCATATATAGACCCTGCAGAGGAGAGTCTGGGAGGCGATCTGTTGAGGACCTTGTATGTAGATCCTGCTGAGGAAATTTAAGAGACGCTCTACTGGGGATTCCGAGTGTAGATCTCGCTGGAGAGCATTTGATGGTTGCTGAGAGACCGGGCTAGAAGAGTCTGGAGTCCGTTGTAATCTCTGGTTGGGGAATAAAAGGTGTATGTTTCCTCCGATGCACTATCTGACCAAGTCTTGGGTCTGGATACCGGGAGAAGGGGAGGTTTGAGAAATATCCGGGATGAAGTGTTACCGCTAGACCGATGTAACGTTGCTCGATTGAGTGGAATTGCTCGTGGATTCCTTATACTCCGGGAAGGTGTGTTGTGAGTGACACCTTTATGCTCTATGGGGAACTATTTGTTGACTTTCGCCGTCATCCCGATCCACGAACTCGTAGTAAGTACTTTTGTATGTTCACTTTTCGTATGTTCGTGATTAGATTCTTATTGTCAAATGCGATAGTCATTCAAAGCAAACGTTGGACTTATTGCAAATAACAACAATGAAATTGTAAAGAGAAAGAAGTCGTATTTTTTGAAAGGTGGCGATGGCCAAGTAGTTTGTACACAAGAAAGGTAAAAAGCTATGCGGAAACAATCTCGTTAAGTTCCAACCATGCTAGTACTCATATATTTCGACTATCTCATCTCCTTGTTGTCGGTAGAAAGTGAGTAGACTGATCTTCGCCATTTGAGTCTTGAATGCTGATAGTAGTCCGAAGGTGATCCGAAGAGACATAGTTGTACGCTTAAATCCCTAACTTTTGCCTAGACCGCCTTTCGGTTTTCACCAGGATACCCTTTTTGCCCAAGCCGCCTTTTCGTGTTTTCGACTTGCCGGTGTACATGTTTTGTATATATCCTTAACTTTTGCCCGAACCTTTTGGTTCGCCAGATGCCCTTATTTTTGCCTAGGCCGACCTAGCGGGTCTATTCTACGCGTAGTATTTTTGACTATGTCTGCGTTCACGGTGTGGGAAGTCCTCACCATCCATGGTGCTAAGTATCATAGCTCTCCGAAAATACTGTCTTGACTACAAACGGTCCCTCAGGTGGGAGTCCATTTGCCCTCGGATCACCTTGTGGAAGAATGATGCGCTTGACTACTAGATCACCGACTTGGTAGACTCGGTGCTTGACCTTCTTGTTAAATGCTCGATCATTCGCTTCGATAAATCTGTCCATGGCGATGGACGCGAGTCGCTTCTCATCGATCAAGTTAATCGGTCAAGGCGAGTCTGAACCCAATCGCTTCGCTAACTCGCCTCCGGAGGACTCGTTGAGGGTATCCGAACCTCGATGGGTAAGACGGCTTCCATACCATACGAGAGAGAAGGGGTTACCCTGTGGATGTTCGTCTGTGGCGATAACCATGAAGAGCAAATGGTAACATCTCATGCCAATCTTTGTAAGTCATCATCTTCAGATAATCTTCTTAATGTTCTTATTGGCGGCTTCCATCGCCATTCATCTTAGGCCGATAAGGAGAAGAGTTGTGATGCTTGATCTTGAGCTGCGTGCGAGTTCGGTGATCATCTTGTTGTTGAGATTGGAACCGTTATCGTGATAATCTTTTCGTGAGTGCCATCGATGATAAGATTATGCTTGATGAATCGAGCCACTACATTCTTGGTAATGATGCATACGAGGTCTTCTACCCATTTGGTGAAATAGTCAATTGCCACAAGGATGAAACGATGTCCATTGGAAGTCGTGGGCTTAATCTCTCCAATCATGTCAATGCCCCACATTGCGAAAGGCCACGGAGAAGTTAAAACATTCGAGGTAGAGGTACGTGCACTTTGTCGGCATAACCGCACTTGTGACAAGATCGAGCGGTGACAATCGCTTCCATGGTGGACCAATAGTAACCTGTTCTCAAAATCTTCTTAGCCATGGTGTGTCCACTGGAGTGGGTACCAAATTCGCCTTCGTGTAACTCTTCCATGATATGCATTGCCGTCTTCTGGTCTACACAGCGGAGTAAGCACAAATCGTGGTTGCGCTTGTATAAGATGCCGTTGCTGAGAAAGAATTTAGAAGCAAATCTTCTCATGAACTTCTTATCATTAATGATGCCCTGCGGATATTCCTGCGTCTCAAGATACCTCTTCACGTCATAGTACCAAGGTTTCTCTTCTGCGTCAAGCTCATAACAATACGCTGGTTCGTCAAACCTCTCAATGATGATCTGGGGAGCCTCGTTGTCCCATCTAACCTTGAACATAGACGACATAGTAGCCAATGCGTCTGCCAACTGATTCTCTTCTCGTGGAATGTGATTGAAAGTGATCTCTTCAAAGTAAGGAATCAAACTCAGAACATGCTCTCGATATGGAATGAGATTCGGATGCTTCGTATCCCACTCGCCCTTAATCTGACTGATCACTAAAGCTGAGTCTCCATACACTTGTAAGAACTTGATTCTTAAGTCAATAGCAGCTTTAAGACCCATGATGCACGCTCATATTCGCCATGTTGTTAGTGCAATCTGAAACATAATCGCGGTGAAAGGAGTATGTCCGCTGCAGGATGTAATGATGGCGCCAATGCCATTGCAAGTGCATTTGAGGCTCCATCAAAGACCATAGTCCATCGGGATCCTTGTTCGGGTCCTTCGTCTGGCACGGTTCTTCGCAATCCGTAACTAGTAGAACATCTTCGTCGAAATTGAACCGCATAGATTGATAGTCATCTACGGCTTGATGAGCCAAATGATCGGCTACTACACTTCCTTTGATCGCTTTCAGAAGTGTACTTGGATGTCATATTCGGTCAAGATCATTTGCCATCTTGCTATTCTTCCGAGAGAGCTGGTTTCTCAAAGATGTATTTTATCGGATCCATCTTAGAAATCAACAAGGTAGTGTGAGTCAACATATATCGCCTTAGCGCGAGCAGCCAAAGCGTTGCAAGTTTTCTCGAGTGTGAGTATCTTGTTTCACATCGGTAAACTTTTGCTAAGGTAGTATATTGCATGCTCTTTTCGACTGCACTCGCCATGTTGCCCCAACACACACCCCATTGAGTTCTCTAACACCGCCAAGTACATGATAAGAGGTCTTCCTTGGTGGCATCGGGATAGGAGGATTCATAGGTATTCCTTGATTTTGTCAAAAGCGATCCGCAATCGTTGTTCCATTCCACTACTTGATCTTTCTTAAGTAACTTGAAGATTGGCTCACAAGTAGCGTTAGGTGTGCAATGAATCGCAATGTAGTTCAATCGCCCAAGAAACCTCGACTTCCTTCTCTGCGGGAGTGGCATCTCTTGAATAGCTTTAACCTTGGCGGATCAACTTCAATACCTTTACCATCGACAATAAACCCTAGGAGTTTTCCGGATCCGACTCAAAGGTGCACTTGTTGGGATTAAGTCTCACGTACTTCTTCAATCTATCAAACAGTTTCGCAAATGATCGAGATGTTCTTCTTCCCGGATCGAGCTATCATGTCGCCGAGACCTCTATCTCGTGATGAATCATGTCATGAAATAATGTTACCATAGCACGATAAGTGGCGCTGCTTCATCCAAACGGCATAACCTTGTAGCAAAAGTGCCCCACCGTAACGAAAGTAGTCTTTTCCATGTCTTCGGAGCCATTTTGATCCGATTGTAACCGGAGAAACCATCCATGAAGGAGAAAACCTTATGGAGCGGTATTGTCGACGTAACATCAATATGAGGAAGTGGAAATCGCTTTCGGACTCGCTTTGTTCGATCTCGTAATCCACACACATTCGTACCTTGCCATCCTTCTTAGGTACGGGTACCACGTTGCAACCCATCGGGATAAGAGGTGACACTAAGAAACCAGTTGAACTGCTTCATAACTTCGGCTTTGATTTTCTCGACATCTCTCGCATGCGACGAACCTTCGTTTCACCGAGAAAACCTTCCTTTGTGGGCAATCGATGTACCACAATATCAATGTCTAAACCCGCATGTCTTCGTATGACCAAGCAAAAACCTCAACATAGTCTCGTAGCATCCGAACCAATCTTTCTTTAACTTTGTTCTCAAGACCCGCCCTATCTTGATCTCTTTTCTGTGGCACCCAAATTCACAACCTCAACTCTTCGCGTGGCTGTATAACTCGCTCTTCTTGTTAGCATCGCAAGTTCTCCGGCACTTCACAATCTTCCTCACTTTCGTCTTGGCTTGGTAGATCGGATTATCAAGTCATATTTAGCACTAGCATAGTGTTATTAACTAGATTCGAGTGATTCGCAGTTGTATCACGTGGGTGTGTGTAAGAACACATAGCTTTTGAAGGGGTGATAAAGTAAAAGAAAGAAAACAAACAATTGAATGCAAAAGTCCAACGATTTATTGAATGAAAATACGCAAACGACAGATAAAAACCCTCGCAAACGAGCCATGACGCCCCGGGCAAGGCACCAGGCTTTCAAAGTTTATTGTTCAAACATAAAGAAGTACGAAAAGCAAAATAAAACAAAAGCAATTACTCCTGGCTAAAGGAGATTGGTATGACGTCTTCAGTCTTCCAATTGCTGAGCCCATGATCTGGAGTTGGGAAGATCCACTTGCTGATGTCGAAGCCGTTGTCATCGTCTTCTATAGCATGGATTCCACTGGCCGATGCGAAAGGAAGTTGGCGGCACGTCGGCGTATCATCTTCGACCCTTGATAGTGAAGCCTAAACCAGTCTTGTCAAATTTGAAAGGAAGATCAGGGAGCTGACCCCAAATAGTACTACCCTTCAACAGAGCTTGAGCATCTTTCAATGAGGCCATCCTAGGCGGAACTTGTGTAACTTCAGAGGACGGAGAGTCAACAGCACGACTGGTATTGTTTCAAAAGCTTGACAGGAGTCTCAAGAATTCCCTCCATCTCGAGATAGCGGAATGACCGTAGATGACGACCATATACTCTTCTTCACCACACACGTGACAACTTCCCTTTCACCGGTACTTCAATTTCGATGCAAGGTAGAGGTACAGCCGCCCCATGTATCCAAGGCCCAAGTAGGCAAGAATAAGTCGGACGGATGTCCATGACAAAGAAAGTGGAATCAAAAGTCGGGAACCGACTTTAAGTGCAGTGAGCTCTCCAAGCATGCGCTTAGAACCATCAAAAGCTCTCACGATAATGTCACGGGTCTCGAACCAACCCTTCGACATCGAGTCGATCAAAAGCGATCTTCGTAGGATATTCAGAGCGTAACCGTGTCAACCAAAACATGAGATAGGTAACGCCTTGCATTCAAGAGATGTGCAAGGCCTTGTTGTGTTTCTTTCCTGAGGAGTCAAATCAAGATCGAGAATCCTAGGCCGTTGTTGGCAGCCGCTAGCAATACAAACTTCGAATTGATCGAGTAGTGTCTTGCGGCACATGAGCATTCTTGAAACTTCACCAAGGCATTAGCATGAGCCTCGAGCACAAAAGCGAGCAAGCATGGAGATCTTGGACGGAGTCTGTCCCAACTGCTCCACAACATTGTAGTCACTCTTCTTGATAATTTTTAATTTCCTCCATTTCTTGTTTGGAGGTGTCTTGAACTTCCTTTGGTACTTTAGTGAAAGGTGATGAGTTCCGGTTCTTTCCTCTAGGGGATATTGATTGAGTAGTGGAATGCGTGGAGTCGCAGTGTCTTTTGGAGGAGAGATCTGGAGAGAATACCCTTCCGGTTCGGGTCACCCATGGATCCGTGATGTTGTCAATGTCGAATAGAAACTTCAGATTAAGATCTTCAATAGTCATAGGGTCTTGCTTGACACCATGATAGTAAACATCACCCATAATTCCAAGGGATAGCCTTGTCGAGGAATATGGGGTCTTGGAGAAGTGATAATGAGAGGTGCCACTCTAGGCACGGATCGCAGAGGAAATCCTTATTGTGTTAACATCAAGATAATCTTCGGAAATCGTCACCCCATCCCGCCTTAACATCTTCAATAGGAATCTTGTAACTATCGTGAATAGTGTACTTCACCATGTAATCATACTTTCCACTTGGCTGCCCCAAGGTATCCCACAGATGGTGTTGTTTCATTCGCATTGTCAATCTTAACTTAGACATTTCTTCACACAACTTTCGCATGTGGTTTCGTAAATAGTATCTCACGGTTATCCATCATGCATCGAACACGCCTTCTCAACCAAGCACATCCATCGTGCACGAGCACCAACGACAACCTCGGGCATCCGGATTGACACCGCTTGCAACAAATTCTTCTTAATACCATCGAGGAATGGTCAAGTCATCTATGTTGAAAACATAAGTATCGTCACCAACAAAGATTGGAACTCTTGTCATGGTTAGGCATAGGAGCGTTGATCACATTCGAGTCTCAACAGAGGGTCAAACTCAATGCTTAGCTTCAATCATATCTTGAATCTTGTTCTTGAGCCCAACAATTGTCGTTGTCGTGCCTCGGCTATTGGAATGGTAAGCACACTTAGCATTAGGATTGTATCTCGGAGAGGAAGTGTTGACATTCGAGGAGGATCCCTCAAGGTAATCGGCAACACGTGTTGCAAGGCTTGCGACAATGGCATGTTGATCTTCGAACTGCCTTCGTGGCGCTGCTCGCTACGCTGTCTCACCGAGGTTGTCTTGATGTAGGATTGGAGATCACAACCCCCAGATTGAGCACGGTCGGTCTTGGCTCGGCTTTTCGACCATACACACATTAGTTTCTTTCTTAGCACCAAAAGATCTCTTCGACATTTGAAGATGTCTCTACTGAATCTTCCCACTTGATACCGCTTCAATCGCGTTGTCAATATCACTCGGTGAATCCGGATGAAGAATTTCCAATCGATGATTGAAGAATGGGCTGTCGGTGTCCCCATGAACATATCAACCAACTCCCTATTGGACAAGGGTGGTTGAACTGCTAGATCTCTCCACTTCGAGCATACTCCTTGAACTTCTCGTCACGACCCATAGACATGCTTTGTAGTTGCATGCGAGTGGGTGTCAATTCAAGATTGTACTCATACTGTCTCAGAAAGCATCACCAAATCACTCCAAGTA
This sequence comes from Vicia sativa, assembly GCA_021764765.1. Classification (NCBI taxonomy): domain Eukaryota; kingdom Viridiplantae; phylum Streptophyta; class Magnoliopsida; order Fabales; family Fabaceae; genus Vicia; species Vicia sativa. The sequence goes on from CM038795.1 coordinate 238,456,343, forward strand.
CGGATACGGTCATTCTCTAGTCGATAGTACCATTCCAACGGGTTCCGGACAAACTCTCTTGAAAATAGTGCATCCACAACTTTCTGTCATCAGTGTGGGGATTGATCTTCTGGACATAGGACTTCAAATGCAGCTTAGGGCAAGACATGCCATCATATTTGGCAAAAGTAGGAACTTTGAACTTGGGAGGAATCACAACACCAGGAACAAGACTCAGATCATCAAAATTCAACCCGGACATTTTCAGGTTTTCCACAGCATTCAGGCGATCTTCAAGTTGCTTGTACTTGTCATCTTCCTCAGAGTACTGGCCATAGTCAGAATGATCCTCTCCTCCTTTCTTTGGTTCCTGTTGCTCACCTTCATCGCCCTTGGTACTCCCCTCGGCATGGACACTTCCTTCAGAGAGCTCAATACGGCTGACCACTTTAGGACCCCCTTTGAAACGTCTACCCATGTTGAGGAGACCAACAACCTTCTTCTTCTTGTTGATGAGCTTCTTCAGATCTTCTTGGCCTTGGACCAAGTTGGTGAACATCTGCTGAAACTGAGCATTCTGAGCCTGGAGATCTTTGTGATCTGCTCAAGAGCCATTTTTGCTAAAATAAATAGCGAGCAAATGAGAAAACCAATCTCCAATGTACCTGTGATGCAATGTTATGCTATGATATGCAATGTTTATGCGAATGCAATGCAATGTTTTCAAGGACCTAAGAGATTTAAATTTGTTAAACAAGCAATGAACAAACATTTATTAGTACTTCTCATTATTCTTTTTCTTTTAAGTACAAGAGATAGTTCAAAACAATAAAAGAAAAGCATAAAAATCCTAAAGCTCTAAGTCTCCCATGGGCGCTTCCTTTTGGTGCCGATATAGGCATTGATGCTTCGCTCCTCATGAAGTAGCTTGGTCAACTCTAGGACTTTCTTCTCACTTGCATAACACGAGCTTCAAAGGTATCCTCTCTTCTTTAATCAATCCGGATCTCTTCAAGTCTTCAAAATCATTAGGCATGTCGGGATGGAGAAAAGATAGGTACGCCACCTATAGCAAGGTTCCATAATTCTTGGTAGAACAGGCGTGAATGGCATCATGAGGTTTTGAGCTCGAGCTCGCACCCATTTGAGGTAAGGTTCCCAAGGAATGGAGTTCGGGTGCCCCAAAGTCTTGGTATCAGTCTTCTTTACCATGCCCCAAGCGTGTATGAACCTTCGTCGGTAATTCTGGAGATCGTGATTGTAGTCGAACACAACATCTTGGAGAAGCATATCATGTGGACCATCTCTTCGAGCAAAACCAAACTGACGTAGAGCTAAGGAAGGGTTGTAAGTAATACCTCCCCTTATACCAAGAAGTGGTACATTAGGGAATTCTCCACAACGCTCAATGAATGTGAAGTCCTTTTGAGAGAAAAGATTCCAACGGATGTCGAAATGAGAGAGTGACATCAACCTTTGAGACCATCTCAACCTTTGTTCGTTCTTCAAAACTGATGGAGGAAGGTGCGAAATAAACCACCTTGAAAGTAACGGGACACAACACATGAGAGTTCCTTGTCTCTTAGTAGTACGAGTGTGGAGAGAATGTAGGATGTCTCCAAGTAAAGTAGGCACTGGATTGCGGGTAAGGAACAACTTGATGGCATTGATATCTATGAATTGATCCGAGTTAGGGAATAGAACCAAACCATAAATTAGCAAGGCAACAATGTTTTCAAATGCATGGAAACTCATAACTTTGAGGAATTCTCGGGCTTTCTTGATTAAGAACTTGGAAAGTAAACCCTTAACTCCACTTCTAGTTTCCCAATTGGCTTCAATATCTGAGCGCTTAAGGTGTAAGGCGGATGCGATGTCTTTGAACTTAGGAACCTTTTCCAAACCGGTGAATGGCATTTGGTCAAGAATAGGTATCCCAAGTAGCTTAGAGAATTCTTCCATGGTAGGAACCAACTGATAATCTGGAAATGTAAAGCAATGGTGTTTCGGGTCGAAGAACTGGAATAGGACATGCATCATATCTTCTTCAAAACCGGAGATAACCAAATCAAGTAGATAACCATGTCTTTTGATGAACCGAGCATGGTCGGAATTTTCAAACCAATTCTTTGAGTTGAGAAGGATACCCATGAAGTTGATTCGGATAGTCTTTCTAGAAGCCATAATCCCTACAAAACAGAGCAAAGATAAATCCCTAGGTCCTTGAAATAGTTAGAAATGATATGCAATGCGGATGATGTCATGATGTCATGTTTAGCACACACAAACAATTCACACAATGAGCCTAGGGTTAAGGCTTGCATGAGGTATAGGTGATTACCCCACCAAAAGTTTGAGTTGGTTCATCCTGTCCTATAATAGTAACCGGGTTCTAGGAATCTCATATCACAGATCTTTCTCGTAGGCGCTTATTTCAATACGACGGCCAAGTGGTCGATCGAAAATGTCCCAAAAGTCTGATCTCAATGAGCGTAGCATCGAGTATCAACCAACCTCGGTCTACACCAAAGCCGGCCATCTCACTACCTTCTAATGGCCAAGATGGGTCAATTAAGGTTCTAAAAGTTTAGTTAGCGCTTGATGACACCACGCAGAAGCCAAATACTTTCTTCAACTTGGGAATGAAGAGTATCGGGGCAACCAAAGTGTCACGCTAACGTAGCCATCATGTTGACCGCGTAGTTATACGTCTAACGGTCGCGATGATCTAATGCCACTTACCTAAAAGGAAACCCGGATCCGGGTGTAGGATCCCCCAACAATATAATACCCAAGCAACCCTTAAAGATAAAGCATACAATTCAAACAAAAAGCAATAAAGGTTATCTAGAAATCCCTAAGGCAATTCTCTCTTTTAGGGTCTTCTCCCCAGCAGAGTCGCCAGTTCTGTGATACGGTGAACTGACTTTGTAGGATTTTTGTATCCAAATGTGCGGATAGCAAGAGTCGCCACCGACTTTTATTTTTATCCAATTAAGGGAAGGTAAAAGTAATGAAAAAGACCTTCGTTAGATTCTCGAGTTCGGAGAATGGTTATGAAAAGGGAAGGTATTAGCACCCTTTCCATCCGTAGTTATCTACGGGCTCTTAGTTGCTCTAGATCACTTTTAAAATTGCTTTCTGTGTGTTTGACAAAGATGTTTTGAAAAAGGCATTTCGCTTTGACTTTGTAATGACTCATGTAGGAGTGTATACAAAGTGTTCGGAAATGTTTTGTTTTGAAAAGAATTTGAACTTTGAAAAAAGAGTGTGTAGTGTGAAAAGCATTTGATAGAGCAAGCAACTAAAAGACTTATTTACCCACTCAGAATTGGTCGTTTTGTTGTACTTCTACATTCCTTTAGAATAGCGCTAGCCATACCATTAGTTAGTAGGTAGCTCCATTCGTTGGATGTAAGCGGGACATTCGAAGGGACATCGGATGGTCATAGAAGGCAACTTGTAGGAAGTATCCTAGCACATTCGAAGGGACTATCATCATTTTTCGTAGGCGACAATCGAGGGTCAAGATCATGTATTCGGAGGCGACATCGTGGGTCTATGATCTTTGTATCGAAGGGACTATGATGATTTGTTTGAAAGGCAACGGTGCTAGAATACCTCTACGTTCGAGGGACATGACCATTTTGAATCGAAAGGCGTCGAGAGAGAATTACCCTAAGGGGTGCGTGTGTGAAAGAAGTGTGTCAAATTCAGATATTTTATCTTGAAGATTAGTGTGAGCTATGTTCATTATTATCTTGCCATACACGCCTAATTACTAGCAATTGATAAGGGTGCGGAAAGTAAAATGCGGAATGTAAAGTGCGGAAAGATAAACCTACGCTATTACATGGCTTAGGGCGTATACATAATTTAAACTTGCGGAAAATAAAAGCCTAATTTAAACTATTACATCCCATGAGCAGTTACATTATTGGAAAATAAAAACGATAAAAGAAAAACGTCCGAATCGGTGCAACCTGTGAAAGTATAAGAAAATCGGGAAATATGATGAAATTGAAATAAGAGAAAATGTTAGAAAAAATGCAATTTTTAATATGAGAAAATTTATGCATGCTGGAAATATGATAAATATACTAAGATAATTTTTTGGGATTTTTGGAAAAGATTTAATAATAAAAATGCAATTTATAATGATTTAAATGCTAAAATAAAAATAAAATAAATATGCATGCAAAAATTATATTTTTTAATTTATTAAATTAAATAAAGATTTTTGTGAAAATAATGTGAAAAGAAAAAATGTTTTTGGTGATTTTTTAATGCAGAATAAAAAATATGAAAATAATTAAAATGTAATGAAAATATTAAAAATAATGAAAATAGGAAAATATGCAAGTTTTGAAAAAAAGAATGCAAACTGGTGCCCATAGGGATCGAACTCGGGACCCTGACTTCAAACCTTGAGAACCAACACGCTGACCACTACACCATGTGTACATATGTGTTTGAAAACGGACTTAGTGGATTTTCACACGCGTCGCCTCCTGACTTGCTTCTTCTCCGCGGGAGACTTCATCTTCTTCGTTTTAAATATTTGAATTTAGCGTCGGTCTTTGTTCGACGCAAGGTTCCTGGCAAATGTCAAAAATGCAGCACACACAATATAAATACATTCTAAAGCCATGGTTCGATTCAGGAAATCATTCCGGATGCAATGGTATAGGTCTCATGGTCCAATTTTTCCGTTTAAAGGAAACCCCAAATCGTGTTCAGAAACCCTAACAATGGTATCACGTGTTCCTGGCCATGGAAATTCGATTAAAGCACCCAGAAAGTTTGCAAACACATCACTAAACACAAAAACAACAACAAAACATGTTAATAATGCATGAATAATGAAACACGATTTCAAAATTTCCAAGAACAAACCGATTTCGGATTTGGCAATTCTGGATGGTTTTAAATGAAGTAAAGGTCTGGATCGATTCAGTGGATGGCAAGGAATGTGTTTGGATGCTCAAAACCGCTTGAAACAAGCTGAATCAATGACTGCCAGTTGCTTGAAGGTCACGAATTTTTTGAGTTTGAAACTAGGGTTCTGGAGCAATTCTTCTGTTCTTTCTTGATAGGTATGCATTGTGTATTTATATTGGATGGAATTGGAGCTGATTTGAGGAAGAAATCATCATCAATCAATGCAAATCAAATTTGATTTTGTACAAAATCAAATTTTCAAATTTTGATTAATTTTCAATCCAATCTTGCCATATCAATCCAATTTTCGAAATTTGCTGGCTTTGTTGAGTTACTTGGATGCCAAGGAAAAGAAAAATCAATTTGCAATTAATTTTGATTTTATACTTTATTTTTGAATTTAATTTGTATTTAAATGAATAAATTCCAAATTAAATAGAAAAATAAAATAAAGATTCGTGGCTTTGGCTTTGATGTTCCAAATTGTATGAGGAACAAGTTTGGATGAAGAAAAGTAGGCCCATTTGCAAAGTTTTTGATTTTTGAAGTATCTCTTTGTGCATTCTTCCAAAATTGCCCAACTTGTAGATGGTGTAACTTGCTCAATTTTCCACATTTTTGAGTGTTCTTGGACTTTTTGGAAAGCTCTAAGAGTCCTCTAAACAATGTCTTTGGTCTCATCTCAATTGGAGTTACCATGCTCAAAATATCTTCAAAACAAAAAGTTGACTTTTTGTTGACTTTGAAAATGACCTGTAATGTTTTGAGCCATACCTCTCAAATGAAGCATTTTTTGGACATTCTTGTGAGACATGAAGTTGTAGAGAATTGAATTTCCTTCAAAACAAGAGGTGGTGGAAAATTTGAGAAAGTATGAGAAAGTTATGATCAGTCAAAGTTCAGTTGACTTTTCATCTAGAAACCCTAATTTAGAAAGTTTGACTTTTGGGCAAATCTTGAGTTTTCTTGATGAATCATGATCAACCCTTGATCAAATGATGAATGTAACTTCAAAATGAGGATGTTGACCAAAAATCAGAAGTTTTGACTGTATGTTGACCACAGTTGACTTTTTGTCCAATACAATTGATTTTCAACCATCTGAGCAATTGTCTGAGGAAACTTGACTTGTACGGCTTGAAACTTGACATGGAGAATCTTTGAAGCATATGAGGAGGCATGATGACCATTGGAGATGTTGGAAATCCATCTTGACTTGAGAGATACCAAACCCTAGTTTGGGTTGATTGTCTAGGAGAGAGTTTGTCTGATCAACTCTTGAGGAATTCTTGAGTATGGATGTATGAAATCTCTTGAGTAGATGGAGGGCAAATTTTGGGGTATGACACTGTTCGCTTAGAACCATCAAAAGCTCTCACAATTATGTCACTGGGTCCCAGAACCAACCCTTCAACATCAAGTCGATCAAAAGCAGTCTTCGGTAAGATATTCAGAGCAGAACCGGTGTCAACCAAAACATGAGACAATGTAGTGCCCTTGCATTCAACAGAGATGTACAAGGCTTTGTTGTGTTTCTTTCCGGCAGGAGTCAAATCAACATCAGAGAAGCCTAGGCCGTTGTTGGCAGCCAGGCTAGCAATACAAACTTCAAACTGGTCAGTGGTAGTATCTTGAGGTACGTGAGCATTCTTCAGAAACTTCACCAAGGCATTAGCATGAGCCTCAGAGCACAAGAGCAGAGCAAGCATGGAGATCTTGGACGGAGTTTGTCCTAACTGTTCCACAACATTGTAGTCACTCTTCTTGATAATCTTTAGAATTTCCTCCATTTCTTGTTTGGAGGTGTCTTCATAACTTCCTTTGGTACTTTGAAAGGGATGAGTCAGTTCTTGGGAACCGATGGAATAGTGGAATGCGAGTGGAGTCGCGGTGTCTTTTGGAGGAGAGATTTGAGAGAAAACCCTTCCGGTTCGGTCACTTTACTAGATCCGTGATGTTGTCAATGTCGGAATGGTAGCTTCAATGTAAGATCTTCAATAGTCGAGGGTCTTGCTTGCCATGATAGTAGACATCACTCCATAATTCCAAGGAATAGCTTTGTCGAGGAATATGGAACTGGTCTCGAGAAGTAATGATGAGGGTGCCACTCTAGGCACGTAATCGCAGAGGAAATCCTTATTGTGTTAACATCAAGATAATCTTGGAAATCGTCACCCCATCCGGTCGCCTTAACATCTTCAATAGGAATCTTGTAACTCTCAGGAACATTGTACTTCACCATGTAATCATACTTTCCACTTGGCTGCCCCAAGGTATCCCACACAGATGGTACAGTTTCGTTTGCATTGTCGATCTTCAACTTAGACATTTCATCACACGCAGGTGGTTTCAGGAATAGTATCTCACGGTTATCCATCATGCACTGAACACGTCTTCTCAACCAAGCACAACCATCAGGCGCGGATGGGCACCAACGACAGTTCTCTGGGCATCCTGGATTGACACCGGCTTGTAGCAAATTCTTCTTAACAGTCATCAGAGGAATGGTCAAGTCATCTATGTTGAAAACATAAGTATCGTCACCAACAGCATTGGAACTCTTGTCATGGTTAGGCATAGGCGCGTTGATCACATTCGGAGTCTCAACAGGAGGATCAAACTCAATCTGCTTAGCTTCAATCATATCTTGAATCTTGTTCTTCAGAGCCCAACAATTGTCAGTGTCGTGCCTTGGGCTATTGGAATGGTAAGCATACTTAGCATTAGGATTGTATTTCGGAGAGGAGGTGTTGACATTCTGAGGAGGATCCCTCAAAGTAATCAACTCTGCTTTCAACATGTGTTGCAAGGCTTGCAACAATGGCATGTTGATCTTTGTAAACTCGCTGCGCGCTCGTTAGCGTTGTCTCACCGAGGTTGTCTTGATGTAGGATTGGAGATCACAACGCCCCCACAGATTAAGCACGGTCGGTCTTGGCTCGGCTTTTCGACCATACACATTGGCTTCTTTCTTACCACCAAAGATCTCTTCGCGTTTGAAGATGTCTCTATCTGAATCTTCCCACTCTTGATACCACTTCAATACGCTGTTTGTAAGTATCAGCGGTGAATCCTTGAAGAGTTTCAATCGATGATTGAAGAATGGGCTGTCGGTGTTCCCATGAACATATCAACCAACTCCCTATTGGACAAGGGTGGTTGAACTCACTGCTAGTCTCTCCATTTCGAGCATACTCCTTGAACTTCTCATCACGACCCATAGACATGCTTTGTAGTTGCATGCGGTGGGTGTCAATTCACATTGTACTCATACTGCAGAAAGCATCGCTAAGTCACTCCAAGTACGGATACGGTCATTCTCTAGCTGATAATACCACTCCAATTGAGTTCCGGACAAACTCTCTTGAAAATAATGCATCCACAACTTTCTGTCATCAGTGTGGGGATTGATCTTCTGAACATAAGACTTCAAATGCAGCTTAGGGCAAGACATGCCGTCATACTTAGCAAAAGTTGGAACTTTGAAAAGTTGGAACTTTGAACTTGGGAGGAATCACAACACCAGGGACAAGACTCAGATCATCAAAATTCAACCCGGACATTTTCAGGTTTTCCACAGCATTCAGACGGTCTTCAAGTTGCTTGTACTTGTCATCTTCATCAGAGTATTGGCCACCATCATAGTTCTTCTCAAGTTCAGGCTGACTGCCTTCACCACCACCTTGGTTACTTTGCTCGTCCTCCTTCTTGACACTTCCTTCAGAGAGCTCAATTCGACTAACCACTCTAGGACCCCCTTTGTAGCGTCTGCCCATGTTGAGAAGACCAACAACCTTCTTCTTTCTGTTGATGAGCTTCTTCAGATCTTCTTGGCCTTGGACCAAACTGGTGAACATCTGCAAACCGAGCATTCGAGCTTGAAGATCTTTGATGATCGTTCAAGAGCCATTTCTGCTAAAATAAATAGCGAGCAAATGAGAAAACCAATCTTCAATGTACCTGTGATGGAATGTTATGCTATGATATGCAATGTTTATGCGAATGCAATGCAATGTTTTCAAGGACCTTAGAGATTTAAATTTGTTAAACAAGCAATGAACAAACATTTATTAGCTCTCTTTTTATTCTTCTTCTTTTTTTTTCTTTTTAAGTACAAGAGATAGTTCAAAACAATAAAAGAAAGCATAAACATCCTAAAGCTCTAAGTCTCCCATGGGCGCTTCCTCTTGGTGCCGATGTAGGCATTGATGCTTCGCTCCTCATGAAGTAGCTTTGTCAACTCTAGTACCTTCTTCTCACTTGCATAGCACTGAGCTTCAAAGGTATCCCTCTCTTCTTTAAGCTGAATCCAGGATCTCTTCAAGTCTTCAAAATCAGTAGGCATGTCAGGATGGAGAACAGTATAGGGTACGTCACCTATAGCAACAGGTTCCATAATTACTGGTAAAACAGGCGTGAATGGCATCATGAGGTTTTGAGCTCGAGCTCGCACCCATTTGAGGTAAGGTTCCCAAGGAATGGAGTTCGGGTGCCCCAAAGTCTTGGTATCAGTCTTCTTTACCATGCCCCAAGCGTGTATGAACCTTCGTCGGTAATTCTGGAGATCGTGGTTGTAGTCGAACACAATATCTTGGAGAAGCATATCATGTGGGCCATCTCTTCGAGCAAAACCAAACTGACGTAGAGCTAGAGAAGGGTTATAAGTAATACCTCCCCTTATACCAAGTAGCGGTACATTAGGGAATTCTCCACAACGCTCAATGAAGGTGAAGTCCTTTTGAGAGAAAAGACTCCAACGGATATCGAAATGAGAGAGTGACATTAGTCTTTGAGACCACTTCATCCTTTGTTTATTCTTCAAAACTGATGGAGGAAGGTGCGAAATAAACCACCTAGAAAGTAACGGTATGCAACACATGAGAGTTCCTTGTCTTTTAGTAGTACGAGTGTGGAGAGAATGTAGGATGTCTCCAAGTAAGGTAGGCACAGGATTGCGGGTAAGGAACAACTTGATGGCGTTGACATCTATGAATTGATCCGAGTTAGGGAATAGAACCAAACCATAGATTAGCAAGGCCACAATGTCTTCGAATGCATGGAAACTCATAACTTTGAGGAATTCTCGGGCTTTCTTAATTAAGAACTTAGAAAGTAAACCCTTAACTCCACTTCTGGTTTCCCAATTGGCTTCAATGTCTGAGCGCTTTAGATGTAATGTCACGATGTCTTCGTACTTAGGAACCTTTTCTAGACTGGTGAATGGCATTTGATCAAGAATAGGTATCCCAAGTAGCTTAGAGAACTCTTCCAAGGTAGGAACTAACTGATAATCTAGGAATGTAAAGCAATGGTGTTTCGGATCGAAGAACTGGAATAGGACATGCATCATATCTTCTTCAAAACCGGAGATAACCAAGTCAAGTAGATAACCATGTCTTTTGATTAATTGAGCATGATCGGGAATTTCTGAAACCAATTCTTTGAGCTGAGAAGGTATACCCATGAAGTTGATTCGGATAGTCTTTCTAGAAGCCATAATTCCTACAAAACAGAGCAAAGATAAATCCCCAGGTCCTTGAAATAGTTAGAAATGATATGCAATGTGAATGATGTCATGATGTCATGTTTAGCACACACAAACAATTCACACAATGAGCCTAGGGTTAAGGCTTGCATGAGGTATAGGTGATTACCCCACCAAAAGTTTGAGTTGGTTCATCCTGTCCTATAATAGTAACCGGTTTCTAGGAATCTCACATCATTGATCTTTCTCGTAGGCGCTTATTTCAATACGACTACCAAGTGGTCGACTGAAAATGTCCCAAAAGTCTGATCTTAATGAGCGTAGCATCGAGTATCAACCAACCTCGGTCTGCACCAAAGCCGGCCATCTCACTACCTTCTAATGGCCAAGATGGGTCAATTTAAGGTTCTAAAAGTTTAGTTAGCGCTTGATGACACCACACAGAAGCCAAATACTATCCTCAACTTGGGAATGAAGAGTATCGGGACAACCAAAGTGTCACGCTAACGTAGCCATCATGTTGACCGTTTTGATATACGTCTAACGGTCGCGATGATTTATTGCTACTTACCTAAAAGGAAACCCGGATCCGGGTGTAGGATCCCCCAACAATATAATATCCAAGCAACCCTTAAAGATAAAGCAAGCAAGTCAAACAAAAAGCAATAAAGGTGATCTAGAAATCCTTAAGGCATTCTCTCTTTTTTGGGTGTTTCCCCAGCAGAGTCGCCAGTTCTGTGATACGGTGAACTGACTTTTTAGATTTTGTATCGCAAATGTGCGGATAGCAAGAGTCGCCACCGACTTTTATTTTTATCCAATTAAGGGAAGGTAAAAGTACAGAAAAAGACCTTCGTTAGATTCTGAGTAAGGGAGAAGGTTATGAAAAGGGAAGGTATTAGCACCCCTTTCCATCCGTAGTTATCTACGGGCTCTTAGTTGCTCTAGATCACTTTAAAAATTGCTTTCTGTGTGTTTGACAAAAATGTTTTGAAAAAGGCATTTCGCTTTGACTTTGTAATGATTCATATAGGAATGTATACAAAGTGTTCGGAAATGTTTCGTTTTGAAAAGAGTTTGAACTTTGACAAAAGTGTGAGGTGTGAAAAGTATTTTGATAGAGCAAGCAACTAAAAGTCTTATTACCTACTCAGAATTGGTCGTTTTCGTGTTATTTTACGTTCCTTTAGAATAGCGTCATCCATACCATTAGTTGGTAGGTAACTCCATTCGTTGGATGTAAGCGGGACTTTCGAAGGGACATCAGATGGTCATCGAAAGCAACTTGTAGGAAGTATCCTAGCACATTTGAAGGGACTATCATCGAAGTCTTTTTGATGATTTTTTAATGCAGAAATAAAATTATGAAATTAGTTAAAATAACATGCAAATATTAAATAATAGGAAAATATGAAAAAAAATAAGAAAAGTTGAAGATTTGCAAAAGAAAAGAAAGAACCGGTCCTGGGGAGATTCGAACTCATGTCCCTGGAGGGCATCTTTGCACAGGAAACGTCTTAACCGTTGGGCCATGTGGCATTTGGTGTTGTAAAAGCTGAAAACTATTGCATATAAATGATGACGCGTCATGGATGTTTGAAAATCAAAGTCAGCACGCGTGGGGCCCAAGTGGAAAGAGAGAGCCAATCAGGAAGTGCGAAGACGCCACGCATGCTCGCCGGTTTCAACATCGGTCAACGACGCCGGAGCCCTAGCTCCGGTCGTCTTCTCCGATGAAGCCAACCTTCAAACCTGCAAAAATAACACGAATAAATGGGAAAAGAGCACCCTACCCCCCTAAATCGGACCTCCTGAATCCAATGGTGACATTAGTTTTCCCTGAAAACGCCTGTATAGGCCGGTTCGATCGAAGCAGCTTACAAAACCCTAACTATGGCATATCATGATTTTTACGTGCAAGCTTTGAAACGATTGCCCAGATCAGTCTTATAGAACCTCATGAACACAACAAAAGCATTAGAAACAATGGAAACACGCAGAATAGTAAAATGCAATTTCAAGAAAAATTCAAATATGTATGAATGTGTATGGCACGATTTGGCTTGCTTTGATCAATAACAATGATGCATTCTTACTCAAGCTTACCCCCTGAACACGTTTGGATGGCTGGAAGAGGCTGAGAGTGGCTGGAAATAAGAATTCGATTTTTCAAGATTCTTGAAAAATTTGGACAAAATAAGGGTTTGGCTTGAGCTAGGGTTTCGTGTTGCTGGCTTGTGATGTTGCTGAGTATTTATAGAGGCATTTGAGAGAGGAAAAAGAGTGAAAAAAGATTGATCAATCAATGTGCAATATTTCTCATTCAAATAAAATCAAATTTCCTTAAAAATTTGATTTTTTCTTTCCATATGCATGCTATCACGAATTTGGTATGCTTGGTGGGCTATCTTGGACTTCAAGGAAAATATAAATCCAATCCATTTGAAAAAATATATTATTTTCATATTTTATATAATTTATTTTTGAATTAAATGTTATAAAATTCAAAGATAAATCATAAAAATAGAAAATCACCATGGCCAAGCATTTATGGGTCAAGAATAATGTCATGAACAAGTTTGGATCAAAAGATTTTAGGCCCATTTGGAAAATTTTGCATTTTGACCAAAATGTCCTTTTGTGCAATTGTCCAAAATTGCCCAACTTCTGAATAGTGTATCTTGCTCAATTTTCCACATTTTTGAGTGTTCTTGGACTTTTTGAAAATCTCTAAGAGTCCTCTAACCAACCCTTTTGGTCTCATCTCAATTGGAGTTTCCATGCTCAATATATCTTCAAAACAAAAAGTTGACTTTTTGTTGACTTTGAAAATGACTTGTAATGTTTTGAGCCATACCTCTCAAATGAAGCATTTTTTGGACATTCTTGTGAGACATGAAGTTGTAGAGAATTGAATTTCCTTCAAAACAAGAGGTGGTGGAAAAATTTCTGAGAAAGTATGAAGAAGTTATGATCAGTCAAAGTTCAGTTGACTTTTCATCTAGAAACCCTAATTTAGAAAGTTTGACTTTTGAGCAAATCTTGAGTTTTCTTGATGAATCATGATCAACCCTTGATCAAATGATGAATGTAACTTCAAAATTAGGATGTTGACCAAAAATTATGAAGTTTAACTGTATGTTGACCACAGTTGACTTTTTGTCCAATTCAACTGATTTTCAACCATCTGAGCAATTGTCTGAGCAATCTTGACTTGTAAGGCTTGAAACTTGACATGGAGAATCTTTGAAGCATATGAGGAGGCATGAAGACCATTGGAGATGTTGGGAGTCCATCTTGACCTGAGAATTGCCAAACCCTAGTTTGGGTTGATTGTCTAGGAGAGAGTTTGTCTGATCATCTCTTGAGGAATCCTTGAGTATGGATGTATGAAATATCTTGAGAGGATGGGGGGCAAATTTTGGGGTATGACACACGTTAATTAGATTTATTTAAGAATCCAAACATACAGTCGAGGGTCGATACAGGACTGACTACCATATGTTTGGGAGGAGGGAGAAGTAGAATATTAATTTATGAAAATATTTTGAAAAGAAACTCGACGTTGGATCGAGATTTAGAACTTTAATTATGAAAGTGTTTTTTAGATACGCGCGGAGATAAAAAGTGGAATCGGGTTATGATTAATTAAGTATATAGACTTAATTAACCTCGTGAGGATATGTGCTCCTATCCCCAACCATGAGACCCTGGTGCATGGAAGATTGGTATATGGACCAATGATATTTTCGGGTTATGATTAATTAAAGCAACAAGGGCTTTAATTAACCTCGTGAAGATGGCCATGCCCATCCCCAACCATAAGACCCTTTAAGAAATCGGCTTATGAGCCAATCAAAAGAAAATCGGATTAATTTTAATGTTGGTTGTGTGCGAAGTGTACAATGGTGAATGAATATCGGATGAGCAAGTAAACCAACAATTATCACACAATACAATCGGAAATTTAAATAATTATTAGAAATGATTTTTTCTATTTGATGAAAAATCAACTAATAGTTTAATCGATAAATCATCAAATAAAAACTATCGGAACTAATTATTATTTAGTACATCGCACAAAAATTGAATCATTTACATAAAAATAAAATAATTCAAAAGATGAGAGTTTAGAAATGGGCCTGATATTGCAGTGATTCTGGGGGGCGTTGGAAGTAGGAATAGCCCGAGTCCATGAAGAAACCCATATGATCTTGTGTGGCTGGTCGGCGAGAGTCCACACCGTGCTGAAAATTCTGATGCGTCTGATCTTCTTTCCCAAAAAACACTCCGATGACCAATGGAATCACATTTATTAAAAGAAAGAAGATAAATAGATAATAATAAATAATAAATAAAGGAAATCAGAAAGAAACCAGATGGTGACACTTGTCACCATCAGCCCAAACACTAACCCTTAGTTTAAAATAAATAAAATACTAATCCTAGTTAATGTTTAAAATAATATTAACCTATGTTTTTTTTATAAAATAATTAACAATAATAATAATAAAACAAGCAAAAATGTGAGGTTTACTTTACTAATCTTAAAACAAAATCACAAAAAAGAGAAACTTGTTCCATCCTCTCTTCCGTAACAGTCTCTCTCTCGATCTCTTCATCATCACTTCCTCACTCCCTCACGCAAAACTTCATCTTTCCGCCGCCACCACAGCCGGAGATTTAGTTCTCTTTTGGTTCGGTTCTTCCTCTTCTCATCATCTCGTCGCTCTCAGTCTCTCACTGTAATGGAAAGATGGCTGAAAGAGACAATCCTGCCGTACCGGAAATCGCCCTGCGGCGAGGACGATGGCAGCGGCTCGAAAAGGGCTCTAAACTTCACCTTCTTACATGTTTCTTGTTCGTCTTTCTCTGACTATTGCTTGATTTTCTGCAGATCTATCCGTTTGGCGTAAATTCTGAATGGGATTTTCAGAAACCCTAGACCTTAGGTTCGTGATTTCGGCGAAGAGGATGCATATTTTGGCTTCTGTGACGTTGAATCAACCTATCTGAGGCAATACCAGATGATTTGACGGCGGAGGTACCGATATTAAGCCTGTTTCGGGTGAGATTGTTCCATATAGAACATTTTTCCTCTTTTCTTTCTCTCTGAAGGGTTAGTGTAGGAAGATGATGATAAAATGCTAGGGTTTAGTTGTTCTGGTTTCTGTTGGTTTGGAACAAATGCTATGTTTTGGTTTTGGCTTTTGGTACAAGGGTTATGGTTCTGGTGTTGGCTTTTGGTATTGGAATTGTGTTCTTCTTCTGGTATTAGCACCGTGTTCTTTTGTTTCTGAATAATAGCTGCTGCCTCTGGTTCCTAGTTATCTGTTTCTGCTTGTTATGTTTTTTTTTTGTTTTTTTGAACAATGGTAGCTCTGAGTATTGATTATATCTTGCTTCTTGGTTTTTCTGCCTTTTTGTATCTCTGCTGGCTTGATTTTTCTCTTGGGAAAACTATGGTTACCTCCTGTGTTGGAACTAGTCTTTTGGCTTCTTGTAATGCTGGCTCTGCTATTCTGTGTTGCCTCTGTTGCCTGTTGCCTTCTGTTGCCCTACTTTTGGCCATAATCCTGCTGCTTTTTCAAATTAGCTTTACTGTCTTGGCATTTTTGGCTTTCTTTTGTTTGCTGCTGATAACCATGTTGCCTGCTGCATGTTGCTTGTGATAATCTTTTTTTTGATTTGGTCTGTTGTTGGCTTACTTTCTGATTGTAACTATGATGATAATTCTGAGTTTGTGCTTTGCACCCTCCTTTTGTGAACTGAAGTTTCTTACTTCATGATTTGCAATTGGGAAAACCATCCCATGATTAATCTTTAGATTATGAGGCTTTGGCATTGAACATGATCTAAGTAAGACCCTCTAACCTGATTCCTTAACACAAATCCTAATGATGAGATTGAGAAAGAATTGTTCTCTTAATAATTTCTTGCTTATGTTCATGTGTGCTAACTATGTTCACTTTTCTTTGTTTCATGTAATGATGTGGAGGATGACATGGAGAAAGAAGAGGAGTAATCGTGGCTTAAAGTAAAGCAAGGTAGAAGAGAAGATTGCGGATGAGCTTGAAGACCAAAGAACATGATGACTTTGAAGATGCTACGAAAACTTACCTTTTAGGATTTAGAATTTTTTTGTAGAAATTGTAATCTAAAAAACATCCTTGTAACAAACTTAGCTTAGATTCAAGACTTGAATATCTATTGCAAAGAAAGTATTTTGATTCTTGAATGAATTGGTAATGAGCTTGGAAATATTTAGATGAAATTTACCATGTTGAATGGTTGAGATAAATTTGCATGAACTTTGTTGGAACCATGAATCTTTGAAATTGAAACAAAGTTCAGATGAAAATAATGACACGAATCTTGAGTTAAAGATAAAATCTTGAACTTCCTTTTCCATTCTAAGTTAGAAATGCCAACCATTCTAAGCAAAACGATAAAGCAAACAACTTCCCTTCCGTAGTCACTTTCGAAACTCAATCAATGAATCCAAATTTAATTCAAAACTTGAATTTGAACAATAAGCCTCAAATAAAAGAAAGAAAGAAAACATATTTTAATCACAATTTCATCCTTCGTGCAACACTTCATCCTTGCAATTTAATCAATCAAAGAATCCAAATCTTGTCAAGTAATGCCTTTGAGGAAATAATATTTGTCCTGAGCATCAGGTAATTCACATCCCTGAATCCGTGCATTTTCAAAGGAATCCAAAAAGTGATGATGACAAGCACAGGAGGAGGATGAACGCCTGAGTGCACAATCTTATAGCTCGACACGGAGAATATCACAGTGATCAAGAATCCCAACCTTGAGTGAATATGAGAGCCCCTTAGGCCAAATGTCAATACAACCAAATTCCATATTTGTGAAAAGCTTGACAACCGAAATAATTTAATTTAGTAAATGAAACGCAATGATGCAACATGAGCCACACAAAGTTATCAAAATATGTGGAGGGTAAATTTTGGGGTGCGACATAAGTCAAGTTTGCTCAGTCAATTGCTCAGATAGTTGAAAATCAACTGTATTGGACAAAAAGTCAACTGTGGTCAACATACAGTCAAACTTCATAATTTTTGGTCAACACCAATATTTTGAAGTAATATTCATCATTTGATCAAGGGTTGATCATGATTCCTCAAGAAAAGTCACGATCTGGTCAAAAGTCAAAGTTTCTAAATTAGGGTTTTTCAGACAAAAGTCAACAGAACTTTGACCAAGCATAACTTTCACATACTTTATCAGAAATTTTTCCACCAGAGCTCAATTTGAAGATAATTCAATTCTCTACAATTTCATGTCTCACAAGCTTGGGCAGAAAATGCTTCCTTTGGAAGTTATGGGTCCAAACATTACAGGTCCTTTTAAAAGTCAACAAAAAGTCAACTTTTTGCAAAGAAGTGTTCATGAGCATGGAAACTTCAATTAAGATGAAACCAAAAGGGCTGTTTAGAAGACATCTTGAGCTTTCTAAAAAGTCCAAGAACACCCAAAAAATGTTGAAAATTGAGCAAGATACACATTGTGCAAGTTGAGCATTTTTGAAGAGGTGCACAAAGAGAAATACTTGAGAAAATCAAAAAAATTCCGAATGGGCCTAACTTTTCTTGATTCAAACTTGTTCCTTATCTGAATTGGAACCTCCAACCCCAAGGCCATGTTTTTATCTTTTATTTTGTATTTTTTAATCAATTAAAACCAATTTAATTAAAATAAAAGATAGAAAATCAAAAGTTAAGTGCAACATTGATTTTCTCTCATCCTTGAGGTCCAAGCAAGCCAATTAAGTCTGATTATTCCGAAATAATTGAGATTGGCAAGTAATTTGATTGAAATTGGCTCAAAAAGGATATATTTGGTTTGCTTCCAAATCAAATTATCTTTCATTGATTGGCATGATATTTTCTTACAATGCTTGACCTTAATCACTCTAGTATAAATACACAATGATTCCAAATGCACAAGAGACGAATTTCTGACCTCAAGAACCCTAAACAAAACTTCAAAAAACCGTGACTTGCAAGCAACTAGCAGCCATAGTTTTGCTTGAATTCAATCCATTCCAAGCCTTGCAATCGATTCCTGGAGGTCCTCTGATCAATTCCAGACACTCACAAGCAAGCCAAACACCCAGAATCACGAAATCAAGAACACGGTTTGCACTTTCTTCTTCAAAATCGATTTTGATTATTCATGCATATTTAACCTGTTTTGAGGTTTGCGTATGTTTAGAATGATGTTTGCAAGCTATCTGGATGGTCCAATTTAATTTTAGACGCAGGAATACCGATACTAGGAACTCCATCAATTTAGGATCCATCAATTTAGGAAAAATTGGCCAAAACTATGAACATATTCATGTTCAGGAGGTTAAACCGAATTGAACCATGGTTTTACTTTGAATTTATATTGCTTGTGTTGAATTTTTGAAACTTGCAGGGATTTAGCTACAGAAGCAATTTGTAGGTAAAAAACCGTAGCCATAGATCTGGAAATTCAAATGGGGAAGAAGACCCCTGCGCGCGTTTTTTGATTAAATTGGTTCCCAGAAATCAATTTCCTTTGTATTCATTCTGTTTCATATGTCTAACACCAAAACAGGTTGGCTCAGATGGCAGAGGCAGCGCACGTTCATCCTAGAAGGTATGGGTTCGAACCCTGCCTTTTCCCAAAACTCCTAACATTTTTATGTTTCAGGTTCCAGAAGCAACACGTCCAAAAGCTCCAACTTCTGGACCCTCAGAGGCAGAAACACGTCCAGAAGCTCCAGCTTCTAGATCCCTTCCTAAGATGCCACGCCCAGAAGCTCCAGCTCCTGGATCCACTCCCAGCAGAAATCCCCAGAAGTTCCAACTTCTGGGCACCTCCAGAGCAGAAAACCCCAAAAGTGCCTACTTCTGGGTACCTCCAGCGCAGAAACCCCAGAAGTTCCAACTTATGGGTGCCTAAAGATTTGAAGCTCCGACACGGGATGGCCTTTCAGCATTTTTCATTATTTTTCCATATTTTTATTATTTTGCTTATTTCATAGTTAATTAATTAAATTAGTAATTAGGTTAAATAATTAGGATTAATTAGACAACTTCCACTAATTTTTTTCTCTTATTTTAATTAATTAATTTAGGGTTAGTATTAAATAATATTTTCTTTAAAATTAATTAAAATCAACTAGACATAGGATTATTTTCCACAATTTCAAAAATCCAAAAATATTAGGACTAGTTTTCTTTTCCGCTATTTATTTTCTCGCATTCTTTTTTTCCAATATTATGTAACTGTTCATGTGATGTAATAGCTTAATTAGGATTTACTTTCCGCACTCCTATATTATGTAACTGCCCCAAAGCCATGTAATAGCGTAGGATTTACTTTCCGCACTTTATATTTTCCGCAATTTACTTTCCGAACCTATAAACTGCTAGTATATTAGGCGTGTATGGCAAGATAAAATCAACATAGCTAACTCTAATCACAAAATAAATTATCTGAACTCAACACACTCTTTTCACACATGCACCCCCTAGGGTATTCTCTCTCGTTGCCTTTCGAATAAATGGTCAAGTCCCTCGAACATAGGGGTATCTTAGCATCGTTTCCTGCTAAACATATCATCATAGTCCCTTCGAATCAAAGATCATAGTCCCTCTATGTTGCCTACGAATACATGATCTAGTCCCTCGATTGTTGCCTACGAAAAGTGATGATCGTCCCTACGAATGTGCTAGGATACTCCTACAAGTTTCCTTCTATGACCATCTGATGTCCCTTCAAACGTCCCTTTACATCCAACGAATAGGGTTACCTACCAACTAATGGTATGGATAGCTCTATCCTAAAGGAAAGTAAAATAACATGGAAACGACCGTTCCGAGTAGGTAATAGACTCTTAATTGCTTGCTTTATCAAAAACTTTTCACACCTCACACTTTTACAAAGTTAAAACACTTTTCCAAAACGAAACATTTCCGAACACTTCGTATACATTCCAGCGTGAATCATTACAAAGTCAAAGCGAAATTCCTTTTTCAAAAACATTTTCAAACATACACACAGAAAGCAGATTTAAAAGTGAGCTAAAGCAATTAAGAGCCCGTAGATAACTACAGATGGAAAGGGTGCTAATACCTTCCCTTTTCATAATCACCTCCCTTACTCAAAATCTAACGAAGGTCTTTTCTTGTTCTTTTCACCTTCCCTTAATTGGATAAAAGAAAAGTCGGTGCGACTCTTGCTATCCGCAATATTTGCGATTAAACGCAAACAAAACAAGTCAGTTCTTCCCACCGTATTACAAAAGGAAAGCAAACATATCTACCGTATGTTGCTTATACTTTATCTAGAAAGTAGGGAAAAAATACTTTGTAAGTTTCTAAGTGAAGTTATGGTTCTAGAAGGTTACTCTTCAGATATTAGAAGACTTGTGTCTATGAAAGACTTCAAGTTAAAGAGTTTAAGGACACGTGATTGCCATGTTATAATGGAGCATTTTCTACCAATAGTTATACGTTCTATTTTGCCAGAAAAAGTAAGAAGCACCATAACTGAATTGTGTTTTTTCTTCATGTCAATTTGTATTGAGGTGGTCGATCTTGAGATCTTACCAATATTG
Organism: Vicia sativa; assembly: GCA_021764765.1. Classification (NCBI taxonomy): domain Eukaryota; kingdom Viridiplantae; phylum Streptophyta; class Magnoliopsida; order Fabales; family Fabaceae; genus Vicia; species Vicia sativa. The sequence continues at coordinate 238,477,372 of CM038795.1, forward strand.
CAAAAAGAAATATTTATTACATTGTGTGAGCTTGAAATGTATTTTTCTCCCTCCTTTTTTGACATTATAGCACATCTTGTTATTTATCTTGTGAAAGAGACGCAATTGTGTGGACCAGCTTATATAAGATGGATGTACCCTGTTGAGTGTTATATGAAAATATTATAAGGGTACATGAAAAACCAAAGTCGGCGAGAGGGTTGTATGGTTGAAGGATACATTGTTGAATAAGCGGTTGAGTTTAGTACTGAATATTTGTCCAATGTTCAATCCATTGGACTACCCAAATCTCATATTTTCGAAAGGAAGGAAGGAAAAATTTAATTGGAAATAAAATTGTGATAGTATGAAGGGCTAAACGGGATCAAGTGCATTTGTATGTTCTGCACAATGACAGTGAGGTTGAGTCGTATGTTGAAATGCACAAGGAGAGACTCTGAGGTTTAAATATGAATAGAAAAAATTTGGATAGTACGATGGCACAATAAAAGTTTTATACAATGGTTCAAGGATCATATTTATTCAAAGTTTGATTTAGATCCCGCTTCAATAACAGGAATGTTGAGATGTTTAGCATATGGTATGAGTTTGCTCGTGTTTTCTTATACCACTTATGCAATTAATGGATACATATTTTATACCAAATAATAAGATGATAAAAGTATTATGTAAAATAGTGGTGTCACCGTGGTAGCTAAAGCAATGCACATTTCAAGTATGAAGGACTTAAACCCCAAATATACAAATTTGTCGTATTTTGGGGTTATTGAGCACATTTGGGTGTTTGATTATGAGAAGTTTCAGATTTCTATCTTTGGATGCAAGTGGGTATATAATAGTGGCATACGAATGGATAAGTCGAGATTATTACAAGTGGATCTTAATAGGGTGAGGTATAAAGATGAGCCTTTTATTCTAGCCTCTCAAGCTAAACAAGTGTTCTATGTCACTGATCTGACAAGTACGAAATGGTCTATAACGCTTTTATCTAACAAAGTTATTAATGATAACAGTGTAAGTCAAAGTGATATTGATGTTGAGAATGACTCATATGTTTGAGGGAATGGGTCGTACATACGAAGTGATCAATATGAGAATATTATAGCGGACGAATCATATATTAAAATGATCATAATGAGAGAATTTGGATCAGTCCATCCATCTACGTTGTTAAGAGCCAAGTAATTCATATTCCAACCAAGAAAAGAAAGAGATGTTAGTGAAAAAGGTAATAGTAAAAAATTATATGTTATGTAATTCAATAAAATTGTTATATTGTGTTTATGTTTTTATTTTGTGTTTATTCACTCAATGGCGCAACTTGAATTTTATATTGTGTTTATGTTTTTATTTTGTGTTTATTCACTCAATGCTACTTGAATTTTATATTGTGTTTAAGTTTTTCTTTGTTACAGGTCAAATGGCTAGTAACGAGGAAAGATCACATTATGCTTCTAATAATTATGGAAATGAATCAGTTCATGATGTGGATGTCATACCCCAAAATTTACCCTCTTTGGCTCATGTTTCATCATCACACACATATATGGGATCAAGGTGGCGTCCAATGTTTCTTCTACAAAGTTGCAAGAGTTTAAAAATTAATCACGTTTCCCATATCTGTTGGTTCTTGTGCTAAAGTTTTAATTTAAATATGTGACATTTATTGTGAACAAGATTCTTGAAACATCATCTTCTTGTTATCATACAAATCGTCCATGATCAAAGGATTTCCCATTGTGGCATTACAAGTGTAAATCGTGGGATGAGAATTGTAACTTGTGGATTCTTTGTGGTCAAAGCGATTTTGAACCTCACAAATTATTTGTTGTTGCTTACACTTCAAGATGGTTTGGAATTATGATTGAGTTGAAAGTGATTAATCTTGCCTAGTGTGTTTGAATGGATTATGCATAAATTTTCCTTAAAAGGTGAGCTGCGAGGCCTACATCATTATGATAATTCAAGTATCATTTATCATCATTCAATTTTCTTTCACAAGTTTGATTTCAAATTCAAGGCATTCAATAAAGAGTTTTCAAGGCATGGAAATGTTGAGGAGTTTTGGTAAAACTTCAAGTTATATCATATTCTCCACAAGATGCAAAGGAACATTCAAATTCCTATGACTTAATTTTCAAGTTATGTCATATATGTTACAAAAGGATCTCATGTTCCACTTAGAATATATCAAACTCTACATTCAAATTGCACCGTTCAATACAAATACTCAAGAAATCTATGGCTAAAAGTGCAAGCTATTTCATCAATTTACAAGCATGATTTCAAATTTCTTTCCCTAAAATTTAAAGCATATATTTCTACAAATATACAAAAATGTCAAGATCATTTAGCCTAAGCTTTGAGTTGCTTCATTAAAGTTCTGAGATATTCAAATTTCTCAAGATAACAAATTTACTACATCAAAAGTTTGAGGATTACAAGTCAATTAAGAAACCGTCCAAAGTTTTACGATCCTACAATATTTATACCTTCAAATTTCCTCCATGACAAGTGGCATCATAAAACTCCATGTTAGCCTTAATTTTCTTTATACCTTCAAATTTCACCTCCATTCCATGATTTCCCCACCTCTTCCTTGACTCATTTGTCCCTAATACAAATGACAACAAGTTTAGGTTAATTCAATTCAAGGCAAGGTAGTTTGAACAAGAACAAGAAACGTACAAACTTTCAATCTCATCATTAGGGACCATCCGCAAGAATCAGAATATAAGGTTTGTTCAATCATATTCACAAGCATTCAAGGCCTCATATAAGGTGTTTTACACAAAATTAGAAATTCAATATCAATCATAGGCCTATTTCTCACATTTGTAAATCACAAAAGGTATGTTTTATTAGTTCACAAAAGAAGGTACAAAAGTTCAAGGCAAACTCAGTTTAGCATCATAGTTCAGCAAGTACAGGCCATAATAATATATCAGAAATGGTCCAGCCCAACAACAAGCAACATATCAGAAATTATGACATCAACTGCTAAGTCGGAACCCAACAAGTCAATAACAAAGCTACAGATTCAAAAAATCAAAACTTGTGAGGCCCAAACAAAGGAAAAACAACATTTCATAAAGCCTTTTTACAAAAAGATTACAGATCCAAACATTGAAAACCTAATTTCTCACAGTATATAAGCATTAAAAAGCACAGTTTTCAGGACCATCACTACTGTTCACAGAAAAGAGGAAAACGACCACAAAACCCTAGCACAAACCCTAAATCAAGAACTCATCACTTTCCTACATCGTGAATCCCTTCAAAAATTCAAAATCAAAGATCAAAAAAGAAAGAAAATCAATATACCAGCCCCAACTCAGAGTGATCTCACCGTGGTTTGAACTGAGAGGTCTCGAATTGTTTCCTTAAGGAGACCAAGGCTCCGTTTCTTTTCCCTTTCCTTCTTTTCTGCATTGTTTCGTTGGTATAGCCACTGTAGCCGCTGGTTTCGATAAAACAAAACTAGGGATTCACTTTTCCTCTTTTAGATCTAGGCAAATCCATGAGAAATCTGAAAAAATAAAGTACCGATTAGGAATAAGAATGAAGAGACGAATCAGAATATCAAAAAAATTGAAATAGGAGCATCGCCGCCACAGTCGCCGCCGTGAGGCGACTTCTGGCGCGGCCAAGTCTTCGTCTCTGGCGAGGATGAATGTAGAGAGAGGAGAGAGCATCCGAGTATAGAGAGAGAAAGAGAACAAGAATTATGTTTTGCTTTTTTTTCTTCTTTTTGTTACTTTTTTTTAATTAATCACTTTGTGCTAATTAACGTTTAAGTGTTGTCTTAACATGGTGGTGACAAGTGTCACCACCCTTAATCCCTTCTGGGTGTTTCCATGTACTCATGCCCATGCCCATGCCCTTACCACGCACCTGCGCACTTTCTCCCTCTGATCATCATCAGATCTGATATTTATCTCATCATCCGACGGTCCTCATCAGATCCAGTATTCATATCATTATCTAACGCGTCAGATTGCACATCTATGGTGCACCATCAGAAGCTATGCGCACTGGATTATCAGGAGTTATTGGCTGCCCTTAATTTGGGCCTGGAATTTCTTGTTGGACTTCTTATTAAAACCCCCGAGAATTACTTCATAACAGACCCATTTCTAACTCTCCTCTCTATTTATTTTAATTAATTATGCAAATAAATTGTGTTGATGTATTAAATAATTATTAGTTTCATAATAGTTTTTATTTGATAATTATCAATTAAATTGTTAATTGATTTTTATCAAATAAAAAAGATCTTTTCTAATGATTATTTAAAGTTTGGGGACTTGTATTGTGTGATTTTTATTTATTTAATTTCTATTAAATTATGCAAATGAATGTTGCTTTGTTTTAGATAATTACTAGTCTTAAAATAGTTTTTATTTGATAACTATCGATTAAATTATTTAGTTAATCTTTATCAAATAAAAAATATCTATTCCAATAACTATTTAAAAATTTAGACGTGTATTGTGTGCTTAATTACTTTACTCGCCTCTTGTATGCTTATATGAATTATTCACACTTGTACACTTCACACACTTGACTTAAATAATTCCATTTCTTGTAGCTTGGCTCATGTGCCAAGAGGGTCTCATAGTTGGGAATGGGCGTGGCCATTCTCACAGGGTTAATCGAAGCCCTAGTTTGCTTTGATTAACCATAACCCAAATAAACATGGGTCCATATACCAATTATCCATGCACAAGGGTCTCATAGTGGGAGATAGGAGCATCTATCCTCATAAGATAAATCAAGTCCATATACTTAGTTAATCATAACCTGATTCCATTTCACCTTCTCATAAACCAAATGATAAAACACTTTCAAAATTAAGTTGATAAATTTGAATTTGTTTCCAAAATTGTTTTTATCTTAAATCTTGGATGATGTTTGTTTAAATCGTTAGAAGATAGCCTAATGGTTTAAACAAATTTGAAGTCTTTAGATTGTTGGATGATAGCCCAATAAACTAAAAACTTCTATCCGCGTCAAAAAAAAAAGTGTAGTGACATTCGGTTAAATTGTTGGATGATAGCCCGACGGTTTAATCGAATTTAAAGTATTTACGTTGTTGGGTGATAGCCCAATAAGCTAAACACTTTTATTCACACACTTAATAACGTGAATCTCGCTTCACCTCACCCTTTTCATGATAAAGATTTTGGGATGATAGACGATCGGATGAGCTCACTCGTTCAATTTCTAGTATTTAAATCATTAGATGTTAGCCTAATGTTTTGGTACTTTTCACCCACTTAAAATCAACTCAACTCTTTTTCGCTCATATGTGATCATCAAACTCTTTTCTTACAAAGAGTGTGCAATAGCCATTTCAAATACGAACAAAGACTTAGCTTTTCAAACAAACTAAACAAGTCAAAGTTCAAACATTTGAAATGTCTAAATGCACGACTTTTCTTATAAAATCAACACAACCAACAAAGACATTTTTAAGAGGAACTATGGAACTCTAACTTTCCCATTGCACGAGGGAGTGCGTAGGCACAAGATGCGATGTCTTTGGCGAGTTCAAAAACCCATAAATAAAGACCATTCTTCTTTATCCTTTCTTAAACTTAGAAGTTAGAAAATTAAATAAACACACTTAAACTCACTTAGAACTTAACGGTTCCCGTCGAGTACGCTGGATGTGAGGGATGTTAATACTTTCCCCTTGCATAACCGACTCCCAAATCCATATCTTTTGGTCTCGTAGACCTCCTTATCCTTCTTCATAGGTTTTATCAATAGTTTCCCGTTCCTTTAGAACAAATACAATTATGTGGCGACTTCATTGTTTTAAAAAACAGATTTTGAAAAAACCAGTTATCACAATGGATAATGATATTAGACAAGGAATAACTATTATGAAGTCAATCATTATGTAAGAGATAAAGGTCACAAATTTAACGTACATTAGAATAAAGAAAAACAACTAAATGAGCCTAACTGTTCAATGTTGACAAGTTACGTTGGTTCCCTTGCAAGGAGAGAAGTTTCAATCACTTGTGATGATTGGAGAGATAAACAGGTGAAACCTGCTAAAGAAAAAATATGGAAAGAAATACAGGTACCATATGTGATGTCATTTGTTTTTGTTGACGATTATATCTTTAAATTACTAACGCTCTCTATGTATGTTTTTTCATAGAGGTCTTCTAACATTGATGATGATCGAAAAACATGTTGTCTTCAATTGGCCGGAAAAATACTCAAAGGGTTTCGAACTTTTTTAATAAACAAGTTTCTTAGGGATGCCAATAATAACTTTATCGTTGGAGAACGTCCAAATATGTAGAAAGGCTTGATTTCATCTGAAGAATGGGAAACATTTAAATACAAACGAAGCACCTCAAATTTTCAGAATTTGAGTGACGTAAATTGCAACGAGCATCAAGTCCCCTGTATCCATACAAAAAATGGCGTATGGGATATGCACGCTTACAAAAAAGAATGCTATGATATACTTGTTCATCATGTGTTACAATTGATTTTATTAATTCTCTTAATGTGTAGTTAGAAGAGGAGAAAGGTCAAGAAACTTCTCTTTCGGAACATGTTTTGTGGAAGGCTGCTCGTGTGGGTAAGGATGGAGTTGTTAAGGAAGATGTTCAACAAATTTATGAGCAATGTGTAAGTATATTAGTATTCCTTTAATTAAATCAAAATTTTATTAACATAAAGAATTTATTAGTAACTATCTCAATCTTTAACTCAAGTTGAAGACCATGACTGTAGGAGCATACTTAGTCGGGTATTAAATGTTCGTGACTATACCGGTTGTGTGAGGGGTAAGGGATTTGGGGTGACTCAAACATCTTTGGGTAACCACCAAAAGACGAAAGGTCATAGCAATAAAGAAGTGATGGTAGAGTTATAAAAATTAAAAGCTAAAGTTCGTGAGATGGAAAAGGATAAAGAAAGACATCAGTCAAAAAGGAAAGGTTCAGAGTTCTAGGATACTAGTGACAAATATAGTGTCAATTGTGATTTCCAACAGAAAATTCATGAGGTAATATATATAATTATGAATTAGCACAATTTTTTTAATTGACATATATACACATTAAAAATTTCATATTTATTATTGGTTTAGGGCATTTCACCTTGTCAGCTTTATTTATCGTCACCGACTTATCAGATGGTTGGCAAGGGAAAAGTGCATCACAATTTGGGAGAAGTACTTCACCATAAACCGCTCCCTGCTAGATTTTTGAAAGTATCAATTGATATTGCTTTAGATAGGGATGTGACATTACCTTTATCTGACGTTATTTCAGATGCAACATTGGTGGGAGAGGCAATAGGATCGTATACTGCATGGTCGTCAAACCTCATTTGCATAGATGATGAGGTATATTGAAAACCATTATGAAACTTTGAGTATTCAAATTTTTTACGACCATTTAACGTATATTTTTTCATTGTAATGTTAGACTCCTACAAAATCCAAATCAAAAGATAAGGGGATTATGCGGAAAACTTAGTAAGTTGCATAAAAAAAAGAGGTACAATGATATATATATATATATATATATATATATATATATATATATATATATACATAAAAAATGTTAATTCATGATCTTATACCTCACCTAACTAATTATATGATATTTAGATTCATGCTAAAGAGATGCAACAAGTCAGTAGGAGTGAGACGTGTGAATTTGCAACATGTCCCCACAAAAAAATGATGTTGCAAAGACCGCGGCTAAAAGAAAGCCTACTTCTCGGTATAGGTCATGCCTTGAGACATTATTAGGAATTTCAGATTTAGTTGACAGAGGTACTCGTAATATACCTATAGCGGAAGGTATTTTTGTTTTTTCATATTATGAAACAATTGGTAAAAAGGATATGGATCAAGTTTTTAGACATTTGAAATTAGGCCTCGGTGTTATAAATACATACATAAGGTATACTTCGATTAACTTTAATGATGTTTTTATTTAAGGTTTATGTATGAATAACCTTAATGTTAATGATGTTTTTATTTAAGGTTCATGTATGATAAATTGATGTGCCTTCATCAATTGGAACAAATATTTTGTTTCTTATCTCCCAACAGTATCAACTCACAATTAATCGGTCAAAGACCAGATGAAGTCAAAGAGTACTTTGTCCGTGCATTTATGGTCAATAAATATACAAAAAAGTTATTTTTTTACCATTTAATACTGGTCATAAGTAAGATTTTCATTATAACTTCGTCTATTATTATTTTTTGTTTTTTGACGTTGTGTAGAAAGTTTCTATTTAACCTTTGTTAATCTTACAATAGACACTAGTTGTTGGTTACGATTAATCATATAAGAGAAATTGTATATTATCTGGATTCGTTAGAAGGTGATTGGACAAAATACCCAGAAATGAAGATGATTGTTGATACATAAGTGAGATTGTTCTAAATAACCATTTGCATATTTATTTATTTATTAATTAATTTATGTGAGATTGTTCTAAATATTCGTTTATATTTTGTTGGAGTTATACAAATTTTTCGATCACAGAGACACTCGAGTACCAAAGAGTAAAGCAAACAACATTACATGGATCAGAGTGCGGGTACATTTTCATAATTTTGATTGTATTGATGCTACTTGATTAAACAAGTTATTTTTTACCATTTAATACTGGTCATAAGTAAGATTTTCATTATAACTTCATCTATTATTATTTTTTGTTTTTTGACGTTGTGTAGAAAGTTTCCATTTAACCTTTGTTAATCTTACAATAGACACTAGTTGTTGGTTACGATTAATCATATAAGAGAAATTGTATATTATCTGGATTCGTTAGAAGGTGATTGGACAAAATACCCATAAATGAAGATGATTGTTGATACGTAAGTGAGATTGTTCTAAATAACCATTTGCATATTTATTTATTTATTTATGTGAGATTGTTCTAAATATTCATTTATATTTTGTTGGAGTTATACAAATTTTTCGATCACAGAGACACTGGAGTACCAAAGAGTAAAGCAAACCACATTACATGGATCAGAGTGCAGGTACATTTTCATAATTTTGATTATATTGATGCTACTTGATTAAACAAGTTAAACTATATGTCCTGATATATATATTCGTATTTTTTCCATGTGTAGTATCCTGATCAGCATAATGGTATAGATTGCGGCTATTTCATGCTGAGATTTATGAAAGAAATTATTCTTTTGAATCAAATAGTGATTCCAACCATGGTATGGATTTCTAGATTATGATTTATTTTAATATTTAACACATTTCACCTAATTAATTAGTTTTAACTAAATCATATTATGTTATATTTTGTAGTACTTTGATAAATTCAAGTCTTCTACTTACTCGAAAGATAAATTGGATGAAATTAAGGAGGATTAGTGTCAATTCATTATTGAGATGAGAATTTTATAAGATATTGTGACACTTTCATTAATGAGAATTTTGATTATATATAAGTTTGAGTTTTTATGAGATAATATGTCGTCATTAGTGTGGTAAATTGTGTTACAATATTGTTGTTGTTATGTGGATGGTTATATGATGGTATTGGAGTTAAATTCAAATAAAGTTCTTTTTGTATCATGGTATGAATTTGGGAATTTTTAATGGTGGATTATAACGAATTCTTGATTTGTTTTTGTTACATTGGTTTGTGTTAAATTATAATAGTTATAAGATTTAAGTGTTATATAGCCTGGTTCTGATATGCTTTTGTTGGTTTTGTTTCAGGTAGAAGCATGTGTAGAAGATACTACCTATTGTTATATTCGAAGTGGATATGTACAACCTCATAGGTTTGTCCCTAGAGGGTGGTGAGAGTATTGGAGGATGCATCAATTTTTTCCTTTTATTATTCCTTTTATTATTCTAAAATAATAATAAAATAATAACTAGTATGAGTAGAGTCTTTTACTCCTCACACACCCACTTTACACTTCTCACCCCGACACTTCTATTCTTATTTTAATTAATTCCAATAATCCAAAAATACCAATAATTAAATTCTAATTAAATTAATAATTAAAAATTCTAATTATTTAATAATTGAATTATTTGGGGTGTCACAACTCTCCCCCACTAAAAGAGTTTTCATCCTCGAAAACATACCTGAGACGAAAAGTTTGGGATAAGAGTCTTTCATCTGGCTCTCCAGCTCCCAAGTAACATTTCTACTTGTTGGTCCTCCCCAAGCCACTTTCACCAGAGCTATCTCTTTACCTCGCAACTGCTTCAACTTCTGATCCTCAATTCTCGCAGGCAATGTTTCAACAGTCAAATTATCTCGTATCTGTATATCATCTACCTGAATCTCATGAGACAGATCAACAATGTACTTCCTCAACTGAGATACATGGAATACATCATTCAAATTCGCAAGCGACGGCGGTAAAGCAATCTGATAAGAAACTTTTCCAACCTTCTTTGTAATCTAAAACGGACCAATAAAGCGCGAAGTTAACTTCTTTGACTTTAAATCTCGATCAATACCAGTCATCGGAGTAACTCGCATAAACACATGATCTCCTTCACTAAAATCGAGATCCTTCCTCCTCTTATCATGATAACTCTTTTGACGACTCTAAGAAGCTCTCATCTTCTCCTAAATCATCTTAATCTTTTCTAAAGTCTGTTGGACAAGCTCCGGTCCAATCACAGCACTTTCTCCAGATTCGTACCAACACAACGGTGTCCTACACCTCATACCATACAATGCCTCAAACGGAGCCATACCATTACTCGAATGAAAGCTATTGTTGTAGGTAAACTCAATCAATGGTAACTAACTATCCCAAGCTCCACCTTTGTCCAACACACAAGCTCGCAACAAATCCTCTAACGACTGAATCGCCCCTCTGCGACTGAATCGTCCTCTCCTCTAACTCACTGCTTTATGAATCTACGTGTCGCGTAGATCATGAAAATGTGATCTCTCTAATTTTTCGATACATTTCGAAGCCTCGTTTTTAACCGTAAGTGTTTTAAAACCGGGTATTCTTTGTTATCATTTTATTTCAATTTTAATTATTTCGATAATTTTTCTTTAATCTTTGATACCCGTAATTTATTTTAATATGTTTATTTTATTTTTTCGGATAACTTATTGTTCGAATTTATATCATATTTGACAATTTTAGATGCCCAATTTTTATCTCTAAAAATCAAACAAAAAATACTATTGAGCTTATTAATTTTTATCAGACCCATTTTTTAGGCCCATTTTATGGAAAGGGCATTTTTGGCATTATAATAAAATTTGAAAACCCTATTTTCTTTGCTATATATATGTTACTGTTACAAGAAAGGGGGAGCAAAATCTAAAAACAAAAAAACAGTGGAGGCAGATTAGAAAGGAAACTCAGAAGAAATTCGTTTGTTTTTCTCAAACTCGCCTGTCACTCTCCATTCACTCGCAAAACCCCCTCCGTCTTCATCCCTGTAACCTTGACTCATCTTCGTTCTCCAACCTCCAGCAACCCCTCACTGTTGCCGCTATACACTCCGCCACTGCCTTTTCGACACCCATCGTTCCCTCTGTTTCTTCACCGAACTCACCCAACACAAAACCATCCTCCATTCTTAACCCCACCGTAACAACTCCAGTCCCCCTTCATAACTCCATCTCCACTCTCCTCTACTGTCCCCGCGACCCACCGTAATCTCACCCTTACTCATCTTCCTCAATCTTCCGTTGTAAACCCCATTCCGCAACTATCTTCTTCCTTCTACCTTCATACTACCCTCCGCCTCTCATCAAATTTCTGTCGCCGCTTCACACCCACCTTCATTCCCTTTCTTCTTCGACACCACTGTCAGCTCAAAACAACAACAACCTTCACCTCCACTGCCTACTACTCCCATCGGCCACTCTCTCTACAAACTCCCTCAGCTCAAACCCATCTTCTGCTACCCCTCACACCGCCTACCTCCTTATCGTTCCCATCCGTCACTTACTTCCTCACTACCTCATTCATACCCACTGCGCAGAAGCTGTTGTTGAGAAAGATGATGATACTTTCAACCCAGTATCAGATACAGAAAATATTGAGTTGTACCTAAGCTCTCAAGTGTTTTCTAATTTCAGCGTCTGAGTTCCGTTCACGTTTGTAGCGGCATAAGGTTGTTGTTTGTGGCAAAGAGTCATCTCTCCTCTGCCTGTAACATTACCGCAATTGGAGGAGATTCAAAGCACCTTCCAATTTAACTAGTGATTCACCAATACCGCTGCCTCCGATTTCAACATTTCGGTAAACTTTAATAAACTTTGTTGTTATCACTGTAATGGTTTGTTGATCTGTGTGACAATATGGCTGGTTTGTGATGTTGAGTTTTTTTAATTTGCGTCCATTTTAGTATTGTTATTCAAATTGTCGGTATTAGTGTTGTATTTAAATGAAAAGTTATTGTACTGCTGAAATAAACCTGAACATTGGAGTTTTGATGTTACTATTGTGTTCTATGTTGATTTAGAAACTGAAGTGTTTATGTCAGTACCATACTGTGGATTCTTGTTAGAAGGTTGAGTGAATTAACTTTATGCCGATTAAATTGGAAATTAACATGATGTTATGAGCTTACTGTTGACATCGTGAGTTTGGGTTTAATTTGGTATTGTTGATTATGTCTTCAAGTTGAATCCTCAAGATTCAAGAAAGATATTACCATTTGTTTGGATATTTCGTTTCGAGTTTAATGTTATTTGGAACATTGTTGGTTGTTTCCTTAGTTTATTGTCCAAAACCGAGTCAACTTTATGGTACTAATTTATGCTTGTGTAGCGGATGCCCAATTTTCTTTTGTTTGATTTGAAATCAATTTTCCACATTTCGAATTTGGATTAAATAAAGTGAATTTCTTTGTACAAGTGTACATGGCTGCCCGATTTGGTAAGTGACTGAAAATATACAAGTTGGTTGATGATCCGTGGTTGATTGAGTTTATCTTGACACTTGTTTGTGTTTACCTTTGAGTTTATGCAATTTTTGATCGATATTTTGAGTGTTTCTTGAGATAACAAAGTTGCTGCCCGTCTCCGGTTCATGTGGTTTAAATGGGTTTAGAACTCAATTTTCCGTTTTTTGATCGATTAATAGCATGAGTTCTTTGGTTAGTTCATTTGTGAATCGATAATCATAAATAAATTCTTGATTCTTGTATTGTTCATTCATTCATATAAGTTGCATCCGATTTTAAGATCTTTCTCATTAACCATGTTTATCTTGTTGCCATTTCATTTCGATTTTAATCCATATTATGCTACTAACGATTTTGTTACTTGTGAAGGCATTCAAGAATAGTTCAAACATCATTTCATCATAGAATACATATACCTTTCTCCATTTACATTTTTATTATAATTATTCTACTACTTCAATATAATATTTAGTTATGTATTTTTAATATTATGAATATAATTATATAGTATTTTTATTTTATATTTAATATTGTAAATATAATTATATAGTATTTCTATTTCATATTTAATATTGTAAATACAATTATACTACTTTCATTCATATACTTTATTCGGTTCAATTTGTAAATAAAATCATATTGTAATTATTATTCTTGTGTTACGATTTCGAATTTGGAATTTAATTCAACCTTCGAATAATTTGAATGCAAATATATCTACTCTTCGCATAGTTTTTGTTTGTATCTTGAGTGGTGTAGGAATCTTCATTTGCTATTCATCCGATGCATCAAGCCTTATCCGATCTTGAAGACTACTCGGAGCTCAATTCTTTCACCGCATAAAAGCTATTTATTTATTCAAATTAATTCGATTTGGTTGTATATATCCCCGTTCATGAACATGTACCCTCATTCCTTGTGTGTTCTAATTACCGTTTAATTATGCGTTTACCATATTAGAACACATAGCCTCCTCTTGGGCTCCTCATCAAGGAACAGGTAAACATACACAATGCACACCTGCACACATTCATAGTTTGGTCCTGGGCTTTTCTACAGCGACAACTATTCGATCGATTGTTCCAATCGGTCGTTTAGAATACTAGTGTCACGCTAGTCCCACTTTTAGGAACATACATAAAGCCACTTTGTATGGGCTCGCTTGTTTTCTTAATTGAAATATTCTATCCACAACCAAACCCCTAAAACACTTTCAAATTAAATTAATTAATTGAATTTTTTTTCTAAATCGATTTTCATAAAAATACTTGGATGAGATAAGTTTTAATTGTTAGATGTTAGCCTAACGATTTAAACAAATCGAAGTTTCTAGTTTGTTAGATGTTAGCCTAATAAACTAAAAAACTTCTATCCATGTTCTAAAACAAAAAATAGTGTTATGGCGTTTAATTAAATTGTTGGATGATAGCCCGATGATTTAATTAAATTTAAAGTATTTGGGCCATTAGATGATAGCCTAATGACTTAAATACTTTTATTCCATACACTTAATAAAATGTGAACTTTGTTTCACCTCACCTTTTCATAATAAAGATTTTGGATGAGAGATGATTGGTCGAGCTCACTCACCAATTTCGAGTATTCGAATCGTTAGATGATAGCCTAACGTTTTGGTACTTGTCATCCACCACTTAAAATCAACTCATTCAAATTCTTTTTCACTTATGCGATCATCAAAAACATTTCTACTAAAATCAATACAACCAATTCAAACATTTTCAACAAGAACTACGGAGTTTTGACTTTCCCATTGCACGAGGGAATACGTAGGCACGCGGTTTCGAAACCGTGTCAAACTCAAAATAATAATAAACAAATCTCGTTTTCTTCTTTCTTATTTCTTGATCATTAATTAGAAGATAGAATTTTTACTTTAAACACACGGACATGCACGAACTAAACGGGTCCCATCGAGTACGATGGACGTATGAGGTGCTAATACCTTCCTCTTGCGTAACCGACTCCCGAATCCATCCTTTTTGGTCTTGTAGACCGCCTAATTCGATTTTTGTGGGTTTTATCTATATTTCCCCGTTCTTTCTAGAAAAAATAAAATTAGGTGGCGATTTCATTGTTGTTTTTGAAAATTTAAATGATTTTTGAAAAACGAGTTGCTTCAGTTGGCGACTTCACTGGGGACTTTTTTTAAAATCTTTTTGACTAAGCGAGTCAACCCTTGTTTAGTTCTTCGCATGTTTGTGTGTTTGTTTATCGCTTCCTTCTTTATGCTTATTTATTATTTATTGCTTATTATTCTCTTTATGCTTTATATATATTGTTATGTTGATATATTATTGTGTTGGGAATTCATGGGTGTTGATACATAGATAAGCCCACTACCCAGGCTTCTAGGCCACCTTTTTAGGATTAGAGGGGTTGCGTAGCCTAGGTCCCCCTGACTCCAATGTCTTGTGGACCGAAGCAAAGACTCCGGCTTAGAGTTGGTCGTTTTAAGGAGGTTGTTGACCCGCATGATAGTGCAGGACATTAATCTTTGGACGAACGACCTATAACTCTAAGTTTGTTCATGTTATCCAAGCCTAGACCGACTGCTCAAATATTGGATTTTGAGCATCCTATTAAGAGCCGTTTCTTGGAGTATACTTTTGCAAATAATGTCACCATGTAGGCCTCTCGTGCGATGATAATATTTGTCAAAAGGGGATCTGAGACTCCGAGAAACATTTAGCAAAAAACATTAGAACCACCTTGTTCGGGATTATTGGGTAGAAGCCTAGAGCTATCCTATTGTAGGAGCCCACCTAAATAAGTTGTTCTAATTACCAATATCATCTCTGATTCACGTCTCTATGAACCTGTTATTATCATCATGTTGCATTCCATTTGCATCAATCATCTCAAAAGAGTTTATTTCTCTTATCATCCATGCATCATCATGCATTTCATTCATTTCAATTAGAGGACTAATTTCAACCTGGCTTCTTATCCAAAATCTCAAGACTGATTTCCTAACATCGTCGTCATCATGGATCAACTTCAGGCAGGTGTGGCTGCGATGAATACTCATGTAGATACCCAGGTGAATCAATTCATGGCGGTTATCCAAAAGATTGCCCTTGGACAAGAAGAGTTAAAGCAAGTTGTTCATAGGTTTGAAGTTTTTACTACTGATCATGTTAATCCACCAGGTGTTAATCTTAACCACATGGAGGTCCTTTCAGATCAAAATGTCAGAAACACCGTTCAGATGCACGTCAATGGAACTCCTCACTGTGAGGATATCTTCGAGTCTTCGTTTGACAGCTTCAGGTTTCCGATTGAAGAGCCTGAGTATGAGAAAAAGCTTCACCTCCTTGAGAAAAGGATGAAAGCTATTGAGGGTCGTGATTACCTTGGTTTAGACGCTCCTAGTTTGTGCTTGGTGTCTGGTATCAAAATTCCTGCAAAATTCCTGCAAAATTCAAAGTCCCCACTTTCGAGAAGTATAAGGGCATCTCTTGTCCGATTACCCATATCAAATCCTATTGCAATAAGATGGCTCCCTATGCGGAAAATGACAAGCTCCTCATGCACGTTTTTCAAGATAGCCTCAGTGAAGCATCTCTCGAGTGGTACACTCGGCTTGAACGAACTCACATCCAAAATTGGAAAGATTTAGCTGAAGCCTTTGTCAATCAGTACGACTATAATAGGGACATGGCTCCCACCAGAATTCAACTCCAAGGTTTGACTCAGAAGACTGAAGAATCTTTCAAAGAGTATGCGCAAAGATGGAGAGAATTAGCTGCTAGAGTTCAACCCCCTCTTTTGGAACGAGAACTCATTGAGATGTTCTCCAATACCTTCCAGGGTCCCTATTTGATTGCTGGATGTACTTCTAAATTTTCACACCTGGTTGTTGTAGGGGAACAAATTGAGTGTGGTCTCAAGATGGGCAAAATTCAGGATGTTGCAATTACTTCTGAATTTCCAGAGCAAATTGATGAAGAGGCAAGTATAATTTTCGAGGACGAGGAAGAAGCTCCTGCTTACCCTCTATTTCAGATTCCTAATCAAGTTACAAAAGCTAATTCAAATCTATGTGCTCCACAAATCTGTGCTGCAATTATCTGTCGAACACCAGGTCAGTATGCTCCCCAGCAGCAGAATGCTCCTCGACAACAAACTTATCGACAAAATCGTCAACAACGAGGTGGGAAGAATTTGATAAGGCCAAGAAAAGTGCATGATTCAATCCCTATGCCTCATAGTGAGTTGCTAACTCACCTCCTCCAACATTCTTTGGTGGAGTTAAAGGAGCTCGGGACGCCTCCTTTTCCGTATCCTTTGGGATATGATCCTGATGCCTACTGTGAGTTCCATTCTGGGGCACCTGGCCATACAATTGAAGGATGTAATCTTTTCAAAGGCACGATTCAGAAACTCATTGATTCCAAAGTAATCGCGTTCACTCTAGAGGGCCTACGCATCAATTGAAATCTCTCCTCTGACTCAGTCAATGTCACGACTACGAAGTGCATCTTCTGAAGCAAGAAATCTATACGGAGACCAGTCTCCTCAACATGGAGATTTCTAGTTTCATCTTGCATGCTCATTTGTAATCTTTCTTATTTTGTTAAGTACTTTCTTGTATGCAAAACTTTCTTATTTCTGAATACTAATCATAATGCATGGAATATGTTCGTCTTGAAATAATCCATTCGTTATCACTCTTATTTGTTTTACTAAGCTTTTGATATTCAACTCTTATTAATAAAGCAACGCCTCTGTAGGGAGGATGACGAATAACTTACTAAGAATATCAAACGTTATGCTTTCGAGTAAGAACCCTGCTAACGATGTACATGCCTTGTTTCAAATTCTCAAACACCAGAGATATAAGCGAGTGAAACCCTCGTTAACCCCTTTTGAGCCTCGAAGTAGGAGTTTCTTTTATATTCAGAAAAAACCCTCATTTTTTTTAACCTGGGGAAGGGTAGTGTTCAGTTAACCCGATCGAGCGCTCCAAACTCATCAAGAGTGCACATCCAAGGGTACAACAATGGTTATCATTCAAAAGATCGAGGAAACTCAAAGCTATAATGGTCAATCTTCACCTATAACAATGTGCTTCAAAAGAGGTTGAAACCATAGTGGTTAACTCTTGCACATCAGTGAAATCAACAGATGATGATACCACAATTGTTATCTCTCATCCGCCAAGGATTCAAGCAGTCACAATCACCTCCAATCAATCAAACATGCAAGATCACACGACTTGTTCAAAAAAAAGTGAAAAAATGATGACAAAAAGCCTGATAAGTCGAAACTTCATAATAAGTCGCTTAGGCAAAAAAATGGCAAAAGAAAAGAAAAAAAAAGATTACAAAACAAAATAAAATCCTCAGCAAAAGAACAAAGTCATATGATCAGACACCAAAAGCAAAAGGTGAGTGACTGTCGTGTCCAAGAAACCTCAGTGGTTCCTCAACCGCATCATAAACTTCTCTCAAGAAATGAATGCTCGCATCAAGTTATCTTAACCTAGGATTGGAGAACATCACGGAGAATGGGAGGGCACCAAATATTTTGAGCCTAAAAATCTTTTTTTCTAAAAACCCGTGAACCAGACCATGTTACAACCCTTAAAAGTCCTAATTGAAGCATGGGTTAACTCGAAAGCAAAATTGTTACAAGAATACGGTAACCTGACTCCTAGGAGGCTTGCTAAACATTTGAGTTGGTATCACTCAATCTTTTACAAAAAAAATCAATATTTTGATATTTCTTTCAATAAAAGGTTTTTTTACTTCAAGACAAACATGGACTTTGCATTAGAATTATCATTCGTAGAATAAAACATTCTTTGCATATAGATTAGTGCTTAAACATCAAGTGAGCTTTCATATTGAGCATCAGAGGAATAATTTGTTTGTCCTGAAGGACATATTGCTTCAAGTATCTGATTAAGCACAAAGTAACTCGAGTTGAGGAGTAAAGAGTTACGAAGTAGCCTGGTTTTCCATCGAGTTAGTCATCGGGGGCAGTATTTGCAAGTTTATAATATTGGGGCAGGTTATCTTGATGGTACGAATCTCAAGAAATCATCTTGAGGCTACTTTCTTCAAAATCCCTACAGACTGGGGCAAAGCATTATGCAGGGGCATTCCTCCACCTCATAACTAATCAGGTCAAGTCCAGGCGCAAGCTAAACAACCGTTGAGTTTGAATGGCATATCAGGAAGTCAAAATCGTTATCCTCAACTCATCAGAGATCTAAGTCTGTGTTGACTTTCTTCCATCAGAAATTAAGGATCATATCTCCAATTCAAGTTAGGATCGTTATCCTCGGCTCATCAGAGATCGGGATTTAATTCTTGGTTATTGGTTTCGTTCAACAGAAGTCAGAAGACGGGATTCTATCCATTGAGTTCTAACAGACGTCTTTTCTCCGACACATTGCATATAGTAATCATCATTGCATTTGCATTGCATCCTCAAAAATGTGTAGCATTTCCGTTGATATGGAGCATTACGCTAAGAAAAATAATCTCAAACATGCATCTAAGCATAAGCCAGATTAAAGTGTTTCTCGAGTACCTTTTGCGTCTCCGAAGAAAAGTCTATCCAAAAATCCCAAGTGGTATTCCCAGTCAGGTTTCCTCAAGATATATATATATTCTTGTTGTTGCTACCTGCATTTTAGACCCTGTGTTAGTTTCTTATATCATTCAAATTCAATTCATTTACCAAGCGTCTTGCTTTTTTGCAAATTTTTATTTTGGTATTCTTACCCGTGTTTGCCTCTGTCGTTAGAGTGTGAGTAAGAGTCGGTGTCTAACCTTTCTTGCTTCTCGGTTATTTGAGTATCCATACTTGGTGTGTGGTAATTCATATAATTGCCTCTCTTGAAGAATTACACCCCGCCTTTGGCCTGAGGGATATTGTATTTCTTGCACTTTTGCAACCTTTTAAAGTCCAACATAGCCTGGCAATCCTTGCTAGAGTCTCTTGGGTTGGCCTCTTTCCCCATAAATTCGTCTTCGATCGACGATTTTTACCATTCCATATATCTTCTCCCCGGTGAGTCTGCTCCAGTCGGTCTCCTTCTTGTGTGTGTCTAATATCCTTACCTGACATATACTCCCGTCTGTTCTCATTTTTTATCTGCGAAGCAACTTATTTAAGTATGCTCGTTCCAAAGATCTATGAGTCCTTACCTTTCTGATCTGCGAAGCAACTTATTTAAGTGTGCTCGTTCCAAAGGTCTGTCTGGTTTCATTTCTGATATGCGAAGCCGCTTATTTAAGTGTGCTCGTTCCAAAATCTATGAGTTCGTCTTCCTTGATCTGCGAAGCCGCTTATTCAAGCGTATTCGTGCTAAAGATCTATGTTTGGAGTTCTTCGTTTCTCCTTTCTTCTAAGTCCACTTTTGACTAAAACTTTTCTCCCCGGTAACCTTACCGATGCCAGTAACCTTACTGTATGTCTCAGTTTCCCCGATCACCTGATCGATGTCTTCCGGTAACCTTACCGTTGTAGCAACTTTGCTAATTTTGTTTCCCGATCACCTGATCGATGTCTTCCGGTAACCTTACCGTTGTAGCAACTTTGCTAATTTTGTTTCCCCGATCACCTGATCGATGTCTTCCGGTAACCTTACCGTTGTAGCAACTTTGCTAATTTTGTTTCCCCGATCACCTGATCGATGTCTTCCGTTAACCTTACCGTTGTAGCAACTTTGCTAATTTTTTGTTTCCCCGATCACCTGATCGATGTCTTCCGGTAACCTTACCGTTGTAGCAACTTTGCTAATTTTTTGTTTCCCCGATCACCTGATCGATGTCTTCCGGTAACCTTACCGTTGTAGCAACTTTGTTAATTTTTTTTTTGTTTTGTTTCCCCGATCACCTAATTGATGTCTTCCGGTAACCTTACCGTTGTAGCAACTTTGCTGATTTTCTTTTCCAATCACCTGATTGTGATCCCCCGGTAACCCTACCGATGTTATGGACCTTACTACCTCTTTGGTTTCCCGGTGACCCCACCAATGATAATGACCTCACTATGGTTTTCTTTTCCAATCACCTAATTGTGAACCCCGGTAACCTTACCGATGTCAGCCACTTTGATATCATTTCAACCAAAAGTTATTAAATTTACCATAATTTCTTTCCAAAATACTTATTTCTCGGTGACCCCACCGATGATAATGACCTCACTATGGTTTTCTTTTCCAATCACCGGATTGTGATACCCCGGTAACCTTACCGACGTCGGCCATTTTGATATCAGTTTCATTCTAATCACCTGATTGACCCGTAAAACAGTAACCATACTGAAGTCGAGCCTTTTGTCATACCCCAAAATTTGCCCTCCATCTTCTCAAAACATTCCATACATCCATACTCAAGGATTCCTCAAAGGTTGATCAGACAAACCCTCTCCTAGACAATCAACCCAAACTAGGGTTTGGTGATTCTCATATCAAAATGGATTTCCAACATCTCCAATGGTCATCATGCCTCCTCATATGCTTCAAATGTTCTCCATGTCAAGTTTCAAGCTTCACAAGTCAAGTTTCCTCAAACAATTGCTCAAATGGTTGAAAATCAGTTGTATTGGAAAAAAGTCAACTGTGGTCAACATACAGTCAAACTTCATGTTTTTGGTCAACATCCTCATTTTGAAGTTACATTCATCATTTGATTAAGGGTTGATCATGATTCATAAAAAAAAACTCAAGATTTGCTCAAAAGTCAAACTTTCTAAATTAGGGTTCCTTTGAGAAAAGTCAACCAAACTTTGACTGATCATAACTTCTTCATACTTTCTCAGAAATTTTTCCACCACCTCTTGTTTTGAAGGAAATTCAATTCTCTACAACATCATGTCTCACAAGAATGTTCAAAAAATGCTTCATTTGAGAGGTATGGATCAAAACATTACAGGTCCTTTTCAAAGTCAACAAAAAGTCAACATTTTGTTTTGAAGATATATTGAGCATGGAAACTCCAATTGGGATGAGACCAAAAATTTTGGTTAGAGGACTCTTAGACCTTTCCAAAAAGTCCAAGAACACTCAAAAATGTGGAAAATTGAGCAAGATACACTATTTAGAAGTTGGGCAATTTTGGACAATTGCACAAAAGGATATTTTGGTCAAAATGCAAAATTTTCCAAATGGGCTTACTTTTTCTTTATCTAAATTTGTTCCTCATGCAATTATGAATATCCAAGCCCAATGCCACAAATTTTTATTTTATTTTTCTATTTAATTTGGAATTTATTCATTTAAATGCAAATTAAATTCAAAAATAAAGTATAAAATCAAAATTAAATGCAAATTTGATTTTTCTCTCTTCCTTGAGATCCAAGTAACTCAATAAAGCCAACAAATTTCGAAATTTGGTTGGATATGGCAAGATTGGATTGAAAATTGATCAAAAGATGAAAATTTGATTTGGTACCAAATCAAATATGTTTTGCATTGATTGATGATTGATTCTTTCTCAAATCAACTCTGAATTCATCTACTATATATACACAACACATGCCACACAAATTAAGGTAGAAAAACTGGCTGGAGAAACCCTATTGAAGCTCAAAAAATCTGTGGCTTGCAAGCAATTGGTAACCATCGTTCCAGCCTGTTTCAATTGTTTTTGAGGATTCAAACACATTCCTTGACATCCCTGGAAGCATTCCAGATCTTCACATTGTTCAAAACCATCAAGAAACTCGAAAACCAGATTTCGGTTTGTTCTTCTTTTTCAAAATTCGATTTCTAATATTCATGCATTTTTAACACGATTTGTTGTTATTTTTGTGATTAGTGAGAAGTTTGCAAGCGATCTGGGCAGGTTAATCGTATTTCTATGGCCTGAAACGTGATATGCCATGATTAGGGTTCTTGATCACGAATTAGGGTTTCTCTTAAACTGAAAAATTGGACCTCGAGACCACTACCATTGCATTCGGAATGATGTTTCCAATCGATCTATGGTTTTAGAATTCATTTATATTATCTGTGTGTGATTTTTGATTTAGCCAGGGCCATAGCGTCGAGCCAAGGCCGACGCTGAATTTTCAAAAATTCAAAACGAGGAAGATGAAGTTTGGCGCGGTGACGAGGCAATGGGGAGGAGACACTTGTTTGTCAACAATCTGTTCCGATTCAGTGACACGCGCGCGTTCCAGCTCAGTTGGCAAGGCATGGGGGTTATGAAAGCAACGTCCTGGGTTCGATTCCCACCAGGACCATTTGTTTTTCCAACTTTTACAAGTTTACATATTTTCATATTTTCATATTTTCTTTTATTCAATATTTCCATACAATTTTATTTAATTTCAATATTTTTTCTCATGCATTTAAAAATACCAAAAAATATTTTATTTTTTGCATTATTTTCAGAAAATGTTTATTTAATTTATAAGATTAAAAAATATTATTTTGCATGCATATTTAATTTTATTTCTAATTTACCATTTAAATCACTCTTAATTAGTTTTTAATTATTAAATTGCATCCAAAAAATCCCAAAAAATTATTTTAGCATATTAATGTTATTTCCAGCATGAAATATTTTTCTCATTCAAAAATTTGCATTTTTACTAACATTTTCCTCTTATTCGATTTCATCGTATTTTCCGATTTCTTATCTTTTCACAGGTTATCCCGTTTCGGACGATTTCTTTTTATCGTCGTCTTTTTTCCAATAATGTAATTGCTCATGGGATGTAATAGTTTAATTAGGGCTTTTATTTTCCGCACTTTAAATTATGTATCTGCCCCAAAGCCGTGTAATAGCGTAGGATTTATATTTCCGCACTTTACCTTTCCGCATTTAAACTTCCGCATCTTATAAACTGTTAGTGATTAGGCGTGTATGGCAAGACTAAAATTGAACATAGTTCACTCTAATTCTTCAAGATAAAATATATGAATTGACACACTCTTTCACACACGCACCCCTTAGGGTAATTCTCTCTCGTTGCCTTTACGAATTCAAATGGTCAAGTCCCTCAAACGTAGAGGTATTCTAGCACCGTTGCCTTCAAAATAAATCATCATAGTCCCTTCGATACAAAGATCATAGACCCACGATGTAAGCCTCACGAATACATGATCTTGACCCTCGATTGTCGCCTCGAAAATGATGATAGTCCCTTCAAATGTGCTAGGATACTTCCTACAAGTTGCTTTCTATGACCATCCGATGTCCCTTGAATGTCCTTCTACATCCAACGAATAGGGTTACCTACCAACTAATGGTATGGATAGCGCTATTCTAAAGGCGTAAAATAAACACAAAGCGACCAATTACGAGTAGGTAATAAGACTTTTAGTTGCTTGCTCTATCAAAATACTTTTCACACCTCACACTTTTGTCAAAGTTCAAACTCTTTTCAAAGCGAAACATTTCCTAACACTTTGTATACATTCCTACATGAATCATTACAAAGTCAAGAGAAATGCCTTTTCAAAACATTTTGTCAAACACACGAAAGCACAATTTTAAAGTGATCTAAGAGCAACTAAGAGCCGTAGATAACTACGGATGGAAAGGGTGCTAATACCTTCCCTTTTCATAACCCTTACTCAGAATCTAACGAAGGTCTTTTTCGTACTTTTTACCTTCCCTTAATTGGATAAAAGAAAAGTCGGTGGCGACTCTTGCTATCCGCACATTGCGATACAAAAACCTTCAAAGTCGGTTCACGTATTCAGGCTGGCGACTACATCGAGAGACACCTAAAGAGAGAATGCCTTAGGGATTTCTAGATCAGTTTTACTGCTTTCTGTTTGACTTGCTTGCTTTATCTTTAAGGGTTGCTTGGGTATTATATTTGTGGGGTATCCTACACCCGGATCCGGGTTTCCTTTTAGGTAAGTAGCAATAAATCGTCGCAACCCTTAGACGTATATCGAAACGGTCAACATGATGGCTACGTTAGTGTGACACTTTGGATGTCCTGATACTCTTCATTTTCAAGTTAAGGATAGTATTTGGCTTCTGCGTGGTGTCATCAAGCACTAACTAAACTTTTAGAACCTTAATTGACCCATCTTGGCCATTAGAAGGTAGTGAGATGGCCGGCTTTGGTGTAGACCGAGGTTGGCTGATACTCGTTGCTACGCTCATTAAGATAAGACTTTTGGGATATTTTTGGTCGACCACTTGGTAGTCGTATTGAAATAAACGCCTACGAGAAAGATCAATGATATGAGATTCTTAGAACCCGGTTACTATTATAGGACGGGATGAACCAACTTAAACTTTTGGTGGGGTAATCACCTATACCTCTTGCAAGCCTTAAACCTAGGCTCATTGTGTGAATTGTTTGTGTGCCAAACATGACATCATTGCATTGCATATCATTTCTAACTATTTCAAGGACCTAGGGATTTATCTTTGCTCTATTTTGTAGGGACTATGGCTTCTAGAAAGACTATTGAATCAACTTCATGGGTATACCTTCTCACTCAAAATTGGTTTGAAATTCCGATCATGCTCGGTTCATCAAAGACATGGTTATCTACTTGATTTGGTTATCTCGGTTTTGAAGAAGATATGATGCATGTCCTATTCGATTCTTTGATCCGAAACACCATTGCTTTACGTTCCCAGATTATCAGTTGGTTCCTACTTTGGAAGAGTTCTCTAAGCTACTTGGGATACCTATTCTTGACCAAATGCCATTCACGGTTTAGAAAAGGTTCCTAATACGAAGACATCATCGACCATACATCTTAAGCGCTCAGACATTGAAGCCAATTGGGAAACTAGAAGTGGAGTTAAGGGTTTACTTTCCAAGTTCCTAATTAAGAAAGTCCGAGAATTCCTCAAAGTTATGAGTTTCCATGCATTCGAAGATATTGTGGCCTTGCTAATCTACGGTTTGGTTCTATTCCCTAACTCGGATCAATTCATAGATGTCAACGCCATCAAGTTGTTTCTTACCCGTAATCCAGTACCTACTTTACTTGGAGACATCCTACATTCTCTCCACACTCGTACTACTAAGAGACAAGGAACTCTCATGTGTTGCATACCGTTACTTTCCAGGTGGTTTATTTCGCACCTTCCTCCGTCAGTTTTGAAGAACGAACAAAGGTTGAGATGGTCTCAAAGACTAATGTCACTCTCTCATTCAGATATTCGTTGGAATCTTTTCTCTCAAAAGTACTTCACCTTCATCGAGCGTTGTGGAGAATTCCCTAATGTACCACTACTTGGTATAAGGGGAGGTATTACTTAACCCTTCTCTACTACGTCGGTTTGGTTTTGCTCGAAGAGATGGTCCTCATGATATGCTTCTCCAAGATATTGTGTTCGATTACAATCACGATCTTGAATTCAGCGAAGGTTCGTACGCTTAGGGCATGGTAAAGAAGACGATACCAAGACTTTGGGGCACGAGAACTCTATTCCTTGGGAACCTTACCTCAAATGGGTGCGAGCTCGAGCTCAAAACCTCATGATGCCATTCACTTTGTTTTACCAGTAATTATGGAACCTGTTGCTATAGGTGACGTACCCTATACCGTTCTCCATCCCGACATGCCTACTGATTTTGAAGACTTGAAGAGATCCTGGATTCAACTTAAAGAAGAAAGGGATACATTTGAAGCTCAGTGCTATGCAAGCGAGAAGAAAGTGCTAGAGATGACAAAGCTACTTCACGAGGAGCGAAGCATCAACGCCTACCTCGGCACCAAGAGGAAGCGCCCATGGGAGACTTAGAGCTTTAGGATTTTTATGCTTTTCTTTTATTGTTTTGAACTATCTCTTGTACTTAAAAAGAAAAAGAATAAAAGGAGTACTAATAAATGTTTGTTCATTGCTTGTTTAACAAATTTAAATCTCTAAGGTCCTTGAAAACATTGCATTGCATTCGCATATAACATTGCATATCATAGCATAACATTGCATCACAGGTACATTGAAGATTGGTTTTCTCATTTGCTCGCTATTTATTTTAGCAGAAATGGCTCTTGAATAGTCTGTCAAAGATCTCCAGGCTCAGAATGCTCAGTTTCAGCAAATGTTTACCAGCTTGGTCCAAGGCCAAGAAGATCTGAAGAAGCTCATCAACAGGAAGAAGAAGGTTGTGGGTCTTCTCAACATGGGCAGACGCTACAAAGGTGGACCTAAAGTGGTTAGTCGAATTGAGCTCTCTGAAGGAAGTGTCAAGAAGGAGGATGAGCAAAGTGACAAGGTTGATGGCGAAGGTAGTCAGCATGAGCCTGAGAAAGACTATGATAATGGCCAGTACTCCGATGAAGATGACAAGTACAAACAACTTGAAGACCTTCTGAATGCTGTGGAAAACCTGAAGATGTCCGGGTTGAATTTTGATGATCTGAGTCTTGTTCCTGGTGTAGTGATTCCTCCCAAGTTCAAAGTTCCAACTTTTGCTAAGTACGATGGCATGTCTTGCCCTAAGCTGCATTTGAAATCCTATGTCCAGAAGATCAATCCCCACATTGATGACAGAAAGTTGTGGATGCATTATTTTCAAGAGAGTTTGTCTGGAACCCAATTGGAATGGTATTATCAGCTAGAGAATGACCGTATCCGTACTTGGAGTGACTTGGCGATCTTTCTCTGAGACAATGAGTACAATCTTGAATTGACACCCACTCGCATGCAACTACAGAGCATGTCTTTGGGTCGTGATGAGAAGTTCAAGGAGTATGCTCATAAATGGAGAGATCTAGCAGGCAGAGTTCAGCCACCCTTGTCCAATAGGGAATTGGTTGATATGTTTATGGAGCAGCAGGCCCATTCTTCAATCATCTAATTGGAAACTCTTGGGATTCACCGAGTGATATTGACAAGAGCATATCAAGCTGGTATCAAGTGGAAAGATTCGGTAGAGTCATCTTCAAATCTTGCGAAAAGATCTTTTGGTGGTAAGAAAGAAACTAATCTTGTGTATGGTCGGAAAAGCCGAGCCAAGGCCGAGCGCTCAATCTGTGAGGCGTTGCGATCTCGATCCTACATCGGCACAACCTCGGCGAGACAACGCGCGTAACGAGCGCGCCACGAAGCGGATTTACAAAGATCAACATGCCATTGTAAAGCCTTGCAACACATGTTGAAAGCGGTGATAACCTTGAGGATCCTCCTCAAAATGTCAATACCTCCTCTCCGAGATACAATCCTAATGCTAAGTGTGCTTACCATTCCAATAGCCCAGGACATAGTACTGATGATTGTTGGGCTCTGAAGAACAAAATTCAAGACATGATTGAAGCTAAGCAGATTGAGTTTGACCCTCCTGTTGAGACTCCGTATGTGATCAATGCGCCTATGCCTAACCATGACAAGAGTTCCAATGCTGTTGGTGAAGATACTTATGTTTTCAACATAGATGACTTGACCATTCCTCGATGGTATTAAGA
Organism: Vicia sativa; assembly: GCA_021764765.1. Lineage (NCBI taxonomy): Eukaryota > Viridiplantae > Streptophyta > Magnoliopsida > Fabales > Fabaceae > Vicia > Vicia sativa. Next base: position 238,505,671 of record CM038795.1, read on the forward strand.
AGAATTTGCTACAAGCGGTGTCAATCCGGGATGCCCGAGTGTCGTTGGTGCCCATCGCACTGATGGTTGTGCTTGGTTGAGAAGGCGTGTTCAATGCATGATGGATAACCGTGAGATACTATTTCTAAAACCACCTGTGCAGAAGCTGTGTGAAGATATGTCTAAGTTGAATATTGACAATGCGAATGAAACTGCACCATCTGTGTGGGATACCTTAGGGCAGCCAAGTGGAAAGTACGATTACATGGTGAAGTACACTGTTCCTGAGAGCTACAAGATTCCTATTGAAGATGTTAAGGCGACCGGATGGGGTGACGATTTCCAGAAGACTATGCTGATGTTAACACTATAAGGATTTCCTCTGCTGATCCTGTGCCTAGAGTGGCACCTCTCATTATTACTTCTCCAAGACCAGTTCCGTATTCCTCTGATAAAGCTATTCCTTGGAATTATGGATCTGATGTCTACTATCATGGTGTCAAGCAAGACCCTCTGACCATTGAAGATCTTACCATTGAAGCTACCATTCCTGACATTGACAACATCACCGGATCAAGTAAGGTGACCAGAACCGGAAGGGTATTCTCTCCAGATATCTCTCCTCCAAAAGACACCGCGACTCCAGATCGCATTCCGGCTATTCAACCCATTCCCCAAGCTAGAGGGAAAGAACCAGTGGCTCATCATGCTCAACCAGAAGTGCTAAAGGAAGTTGCTGAAGACACCTCCAAACGAGAAATGGAGGAAATTCTGAAGATTATCAAGAAGAGTGACTACAATGTGGTGGAACAGTTAGGACAGACTCCGTCCAAGATCTCCATGCTTGCTCTGCTCTTGTGCTCTGAGGCTCATGCTAACGCCTTGGTAAAATTTCTGAAGAATGCTCACGTACCTCAAGACACTACTACTGACCAATTTGAAGTTTGTATTGCTAGCCTGGCTGCCAACAACGGTCTAGGCTTCTCTGATGCTGATTTGACTTCTGCCAGAAGGAAACACAACAAAGCCTTGCACATCTCTGTTGAATGCAAGGGCGCTACATTGTCTCATGTCTTGGTGGATACTGGTTCTGCTTTGAACATCCTACCAAAGACTGCTTTTGATCGGCTTGATGTCGAAGGGTTGGTTCTGAGACCCAGTGACATTATTGTAAAAGCTTTTGATGGTTCTAAGCAGCAGTACTTGGAAGCTCATTACACTGTTAAAGTCGGTTCCAGACTTTTGATTCAACCTTCTTTGTCATGGACATCCGTCCTACTCTTACCTACTTGGACGCCCTTGGATACATGGGGCAGGCCGTACCTCACCTTGCATCGGTGAAGTACCGGTGAAAGGGAAGGTTATTCTGATATGTGGTGAAGAAGAATATATGGTCAGTCATCTACGAGTCATTCCGATACCTCGAGATGGAAGGTGAATTTTTGAGACTCCCTATCAAGCTTTTGAAACAATCCCGAGTCATGCTGTTGACTCTCCTGTCACTCCTGAATTACGCGACTCCGCCTAGGATGGTCTCATTGAAAGATGCTCACTGCAGTTGAAGAAGGAGGTAGTACTATTTGGGGACAGCTCCACGCCTTCCTTTCAAATCCGACAAAATGGTTTAGGCTTCACCATCAAGGGTCGAAGATGATCGCCTTGAACATGTCGACCAACTTCCTTTCGCATCAGCGGTGGAATCCATGCTATAGAACAACGGCGATGGCTTCGACATCGACAAGTGGATCTTCCAACTCGAGACAAAGGCTCGCAATTGGAAGGCGAAGGCGTCATACCAATCTACTTTAGCAAGTAATTGCTCTTGTTTTGTTTTGCTTTTCGTATTTTCTATGTTTTGAACAATAAACTTTGAAAGCCTAGTGCCTTGCGGGGCATCATGGCTCGTTGTGAGGTTATATCATCATTTGCATATTTTCATTCAATAAAATCGTTGGACTTTTGCATTCAATTGTTGTTTGTTTCTTTTACTTTATCACCCCTTCAAAAGCTATGTTTCTTACACACACGTGATACAACTGCGAATCACTCGAATCTCGTTGATAGCAGCTATGCTATTGCTAAATATGACTTCGATAATCCGATCTACCAAGCGAAGGCGAAAGTGAGGAAGATTGTGAAGTGCCGGAGAACTTGTCGACTACTACAACAAGAAGATCGAGTTATCTGACCACACGAAGAACAAGTTGAGGTTGTGAATTTGAGTGCAAAAATGAAAAGAGATCAAGATAGGGCGGGCTTGAGAATAGTGTCAAAGAAAGGTTGGTTCGGATGCTACAAGATTATATTGAGGTTTTGCTTAGTCATACGAAGACATGCCAGTTTAGACATTGATATTGTGGTACACGATTGCCGACAAAAGAAGGTTTTCTCGGTAAAGAAGAAGGTTAAATCGCATGCGTTACGAGATGTCGAGAAAATCAAAGCGAGTTATAGCGATTCAACGCGGTTTCTTAGCATCTTCTTATCCGCAGTGGGTTGCTAATGTGGTGCTGTGCCCAGAAGGATGGCAAGGTTCGAATGTGTGGATTGAGATACGAACAGCGAGTCGAAAGCGATTTTCCACTTCCTCATATTGATGTTACGGTTGACAACACTGCTCGGCATAAGGTTTTCTCCTTCATGGATGGTTTCTCCGGTTACAATCAAATCAAAATGGCTCGAAGACATGGAAGACTACTTTTGTTACACGGTGGGGCACTTTCTGCTACAAGGTTATGTCGTTCGGTCTGAAGAACGTAGCGCCACTTATCAGCGTGCTATGGTGACATTATTTCACGACATGATTCATCACGAGATAGAGGTCTATGTCGATGATATGATAGCTCAATCACAGACTGAAGAAGAACATCTTGATCATCTACAGAAATTATTTGATAGGTTGAAGAAATACAGACTGAGACTTAATCCTAACAAGTGCACCTTTGGAGTCAGATCCGAAAAACTCCTAGGGTTTGTTGTCAGTGGTAAAGGTATTGAAGTTGATCCCGCCAAGGTTAAAGCCATTCAAGAGATGCCAGCTCCCCGCACCGAGAAGGAAGTCAAAGGTTTCTTGGGCCGATTGAACTACATTGCTAGATTCATTGCACATCTGACTGCTACTTATGAGCCAATCTTCAAGTTACTGAAGAAAGATCAAGTGGTAGAATGGAACGATTGCGAGATCGCTTTTGACAAAATCAAGGAGTACCTCAGAATCCTCCTATCGATGCCTGTCGAAGGAAGACCTCTTATCATGTACTTGGTATTAGAGAACTCGATGGGGTGTGTGTTGGGGCAACATAGCGAGTCCGGTCGAAAAGAGCATGCAATATACTACCTTAGCAAAAGTTTACCGTTGTGAAACAAGATACTCACAGCTCGAGAAAACTTAGCAACGCTTTAGCTGGGGCTGCTGAACTAAGGCAGTATATGTTGACTCACACTACCTTGTTGATTTCAAGATGGATCCGATAAAATACATATTTGAGAAACCAGCTCTCTCGGAAGAATAGCAAGATGGCGATGATCGACCGAATATGACATCGGTACACTTCGAAGCGATCAAAGGAAGTGTAGTAGCCGATCATTTGGCTCATCAAGCCGTAGATGACTATCGGTCTATGCGATTCAATTTCGGATGAAGATGTTTTACTAGTCAGCGATTGTGAAGAACCGGCCTAGGCGAAGGACACGAACAAGGATCGATGGACTATGGTCTTTGATGGGGCCTCAAGCGCTTGGCAATGGCATTGGCGCCATCATTACATCCCTGACGGACACGCCTTTCACCGCCAGATTATGTTTGATTGCACTAACAACATGGCGAGTATGAAGCGTGCATCATGGGTATTAAAGCGCTATTGACTTAAGAATCAAGTTCTTGCAAGTGTGGAGACCGGCTTTGGTGGTCGGTCGATTAAGGCGAGTGGGATCGAAGCATCCGAATCTTATTCCGTATCGAGCATGTTACGGTTTGATCCCTACTTGAAGAGATTACTTTCAACCATATTCCACGAGAAGAGAATCGGTTGGCGAAGCATTGGCTACTATGTCGTCTATGTTCGGTCGGATGGGACAACGAGGCTCCCAGTTATCATTGAGAGTTTGAAGAACCAGCGTATTGTTATGAGCTTGATACGAGAGAAACCTTGGTACTATGGCGTGAAGAGGTATCTTGAGACTCGGGAATATCCAGAGGGCATCATCAAAGATAAAAGTTCATGAGAAGATTTGCATCAAATTCTTCCTCACGACATCTTATACAAAGCGCAACCACGATTTGTGCTTACAGTGTAGACGGAAAACAGCAATACGTATCATGGAAGAGTTACGAAGGTGCATTTGGTACCCTCCGTGGACACACCATGGCTAAGAAGATTTTGAAGCTGGTTACTATTGGTCCACCATGGAAGGTGATTGTCATCGCTTCGCTCGATCTTGTCACAAATGCGGTTATGCGGACAAAGTGCACATACCTCGATACCTCGAATGTTCTAACACTCCTTGGCCTTTTGCAATGTGGGGCATTGACATGATTGGAAAATCAAGCCCCCGCTTCAGCGGACATCGTTTCATCCTTGTGGCAATTGACTATTTCACCAAGTGGGTAGAAGCGACCTCGTTTGCATCTGTTACCGAATGTTGTAGCTAGATTCATCAAACATAATCTTATCAGTCGGTATGGCACTCCCGATGATCATCGAACTCTGCCGCGATTCAAGATCAAGCATCACAACTCTTCTCCTTATCGGCCTAAGATGAATGGCGATGGAAGCCGCCAACAAGAACATTAAGAAGATTATCTGAGAAGATGACGGTGACTTACAAAGATTGGCATGAGATGTTACCGTTTGCTCTTCATGGTTACGCTTTTCTGAGCGAACATCAACAGGGGCAACCCCCTTCTCTCTCGTATACGGTATGGAAGCCGTCCTACCAATTGAGGTTTAGATACCCTCGACGAGTCCTCGGGGCCGAGTTAAGCGAAAACGATTGGGTCGAACGCCTTGACGATTAATTTGATTGATGAGAAGCGACTCGCATCCATACGCCATTGGCGAATCTATCGAGCGAATGATCAGAGCATTCAACAAGAAGGTCAAACACCAAGTTTACCAAGTCGGTGATCTAGTAGTCAAGCGCATCATTCTTCCACAAGGTGATCCTAGGGGAAAATGGATTCCCACCTACGAGGGACCGTTTATAGTCAAACGGTATTTTCGGTGGAGCTATGATACTTAGCACCATGGATGGTGAAGACTTCCACACCACATGAACGCAGACATAGTCAAAAATACTACGCATAAAAGAGACCCGCTAGGTCGGTGACCTAGGAAAAATAAGGGCATCTGGCGAACCAAAGGGTTCGGGCAAAAGTTAAGGATATATACAAAACATGTACACCCGACAGTCGAAAACCTAAAAGGCGGCTTGGGCAAAAGGTATCAGTGGGCGAAAACCGAAAGGCGGTCTAAGCAAAAGTTAGGGATTTAAGCGTCGACTATGTCTCGTCGGATCACCTATCTGAGACTACTATCGACATTCAAGATTCAAATGGCGAAGATCGGTCTACTCACTTTCTACTGACAACAAGGAGATGAGATAGTTGAAATATATGAGTACTAGCATAGTTGGAACTTAACGAGATTGTTTCCGCATAGCTTTTTACTTTTCTTGTGTACAAACTACTTGGTCGTACGCCACATTTCAAATAAATACAAGTTTCTTTCTCTTTACAATTTGTTGTTGTTGTCGTTTGCATAAAGTCCAACGTTTTCTTTGAATGATTATATGCATCTAACAATAAAAATCTATTCACAAACATGCGAATACGTGAACATACAAAAGTAATTACTACAGGCTTCAGGAATTGAGAGGACGACAAAAGTCACCAATGCATTCCCCCCCCCCCCACAGAGCATGATCCCCGCGGAAATGTCACTCACCACAAAATCTTCCCCAACAAAGAAGAGGAAGATCCCCAAGCGGTGATTCCACTCAACTTAATCGGGCCACATCCCCGGCCGAGGTATTTATTCCCGGCGGATGTCTCTCAACAATTCCCCCTTTTCTCCAGCAGCAGCGTCCAGACCGGAAACTTGGTCAGATAGTGCACCGGAGGAAACCTACACCTTTTATTCCCCAGTCAGAGATTACAACGGGCTCCAGATTCTTCTAAACCGGTCTCCCAGCAACTACAAAATACTCTCCAGCAAGATTTACACACAAAATCCCCGGTAGAGTACCTCCTAGACTCTCCCCAGCAGGGTCTATTTATGAAATTCTCAACAATACCTAGCCTCAAGACTTGGTCAGATAGTGCATCGGAGGAATCAAAGTTTCTTTCTTCTCAGGATCTCCATCCGTTCCGTCCCCAGACAGAAGTCAGAAGTCAGAAATCTCCAAGCAGAACATTCGCATCTTCTTCAAGATGGATATGTTTTGAAATACCACAACATCTATCATTCATACATTTCTCATAAAGTCATAACATATACATATGTCATTCATACACATCGTCATGCATCATACTTTGCATAAGACTAACAATATTCTATCAAAGTTTCTCTTGTTTTCTCCAAAACAGGTGAAAGTCACTTCTGACGCCAACTGGTCCAGGATTAAGACCCGAATCCAAACGGGAAAACTATCTGAAAGACCGCCCCTAGTTGTCCTCCGACAACTGGTCCAGGATCAAGACCCGAATCTCGACGGGAAAATTATCCGAACGACCGCCCTTGTTGTCCTCCGACAACGGATCCAGGATTAATACCCGAAGCCAGACGGGAAACCTTATCCGAACGATCACGAGTTATCCTCCGATAACAGGCAGTGGATCAATACCCGATGCACAACAGGGAAGCTATCCACACTTTGTCAACTACTATCCCCTCAGAGTAATGAGCACGAAGATGTATTCTGACTCTCTCTTATTATCAACAGCAACTACAGAGTCTAGCGTACGACTCAGTTGTCTTGGATGGCATCTTAAGCCCATCTCCGACTATTTGTCAACATTTCACCACCTTTAGAATGCTGCATATTTGGTTAAAAACCAATACAAACCAACAACTTAATTCAAAGATGAGCACGAAGTCTAACATACGACTCCCTCCGGATGGCATCTTAAGCCCATCTCCATGCTCCTTCCACTATCAAGAACATCTATAGAGCCTAGTGTACGGCTCACTCCTCAGCACCGACCTTTCCAGATGGCATCTTAAGCCCATCCCCGTCAATTCTCCTATCAACAATCTCCAGTCCAGCGTGCGACTCATTCCCTAGCGAAGTCTCTACCTTCTCCAAATGGCATCTATAAGCCCATTCCCGCGTCATCAGCCAACCGCGAGTGCAAATTTTTAGGTGTACTCGAGTGTTCAATCATCTTCTACTTCCAGGTCACAAAAGGCGAGCATGCCAATCTAACCCTTCGAGTACAAGAAGATTGAACAGGGCATTGTCATACCCAAAATTTGCCCTCTATCTTCTCAAAACATTCCATACATCCATACTCAAGGATTCCTCAAAGGTTGAACAGACAAACCCTCTCCTAGACAATCAACCCAAACTAGGGTTTGGGGATTCTCAGATCAAAATGGATTTCCAACATCTCCAATGGTCATCATTCCTCCTCATATGCTTCAAATGTTCTCCATGTCAAGTTTCAAGCTTCACAAGTCAAGTTTCCTCAGACAATTGCTCAGATGGTTGAAAATTAATTGTATTGGACAAAAAGTCAAATGTGGTCAACATACACTCAAACTTCATGATTTTTGGTCAACATCCTCATTTTGAAGTTACATTCATCATTTGATCAAGGGTTGATCATGATTCATCAAAAAAAATTCAAGATTTGCTCAAAAGTCAAACTTTCTAAATTAGGGTTCCTCTGAGAAAAGTCAACCAAACTTTGACTGATCATAACTTCTTCATACTTTCTCAGAAATTTTTCCACCACCTCTTGTTTTGAAGGAAATTCAATTCTCTACAACTTCATGTCTCACAAGAATGTTCAAAAAATGCTTCATTTGAGAGGTATGGATCAAAACATTACAGGTCCTTTTCAAAGTCAACAAAAAGTCAACCTTTTGTTTTGAAGATATATTGAGTATGGAAACTCCAATTGGGATGAGACCAAAAAGGTTGGTTAGAGGACTCTTAGAGCTTTCCAAAAAGTCCAAGAACACTCAAAAATGTGGAAAATTGAGCAAGATACACTATTTAGAAGTTGGGCAATTTTAGACAATTGCACAAAAGGATATTTTGGTCAACATGCAAAATTTTCCAAATGGGCTTACTTTTTATTTATCCAAATTTGTTCCTCATGCAATTAGGAATATCCAAGCCCAATGCCACAAATTTTTATTTTATTTTTCTATTTAATTTGGAATTTATTCATTTAAATGCAAATTAAATTCAAAAATAAAGTATAAAATCAAAATTAAATGCAAATTTGATTTTTCTCTCTTTCTTGAGATCCAAGTAACTCAATAAAGCCAGCAAATTTCGAAATTTGGTTGGATATGGCAAGATTGGATTGAAAATTGATCAAAAGATGAAAATTTGATTTGGTACCAAATCAAATATGTTTTGCATTGATTGATGATTGATTCTTTCTCAAATCAACTCTGAATTCATCTACTATATATACACAACACATGCCACACAAATTAAGGTAGAAAAACTGGCTGGAGAAACCCTATTGAAGCTCAAAAAATCCGTGGCTTGCAAGCAATTGGTAACCATCGTTCCAGCCTGTTTCAATTGTTTTTGAGGATTCAAACACATTCCTTGACATCCCTGGAAGCATTCCAGATCTTCACATTGTTCAAAACCATCAAGAAACTCGAAAACCAGATTTCGGTTTGTTCTTTTTTTTCAAAATTCGATTTCTAATATTCATGCATTTTTAACACGATTTGTTGTTATTTTTGTGATTAGTGAGAAGTTTGCAAGCGATCTGGGCAGGTTAATCGTATTTCTATGGCCTGAAACGCGATATGCCATGATTAGGGTTCTTGATCACGAATTAGGGTTTCTCTTAAACGGAAAAATTGGACCTCGAGCCCACTACCATTGCATTCGGAATGATGTTTCCAATCGATCTATGGTTTTAGAATTCATTTATATTATCTGTGTGTGATTTTTGATTTAGCCAGGGCCATAGCGTCGAGCCAAGGCCGACGCTGAATTTTCAAAAATTCAAAACGAGGAAGATGAAGTTTGGCGTGGTGACGAGGCAATGGGGAGGAGACACTTGTTTGTCAACAATCCGTTCCGATTCAGTGACACGCGCGCGTTCCGGCTCAGTTGGCAAGGCTTGGGGGTTATGAAAGCAACGTCCTGGGTTTGATTCCCACCACGACCATTTGTTTTTCCCACTTTTACAAGTTTGCATTTTTTTCATATTTTCATATTTTCTTTTATTCAATATTTCCATACAATTTTATTTAATTTCAATATTTTTTCTCATGCATTTAAAAATACCAAAAAATATTTTTCTTTTTGCATTATTTTCAGAAAATGTTTATTTAATTTATAAGATTAAAAAATATTATTTTGCATGCATATTTAATTTTATTTCTAATTTACCATTTAAATCACTCTTAATTAGTTTTTAATTATTAAATTGCATCCAAAAAATCCCAAAAAATTATTTTAGCATATTAATGTTATTTCCAGCATAAAATATTTTTCTCATTCAAAAATTTGCATTTTTACTAACATTTTCCTCTTATTCGATTTCATCGTATTTTCCGATTTCTTATCTTTTCACAGGTTATCCCGTTTCGGACGATTTCTTTTTATCGTTGTCTTTTTTCCAATAATGTAATTGCTCATGGGATGTAATAGTTTAATTAGGGCTTTTATTTTCCGCACTTTAAATTATGTATCTGCCCCAAAGCCGTGTAATAGCGTAGGATTTATATTTCCGCACTTTACCTTTCCGCATTTAAACTTCCGCATCTTATAAACTGTTAGTGATTAGGCGTGTATGGCAAGACTAAAATTGAACATAGTTCACTCTAATTCTTCAAGGTAAAATATCTGAATTGACACACTCTTTCAAACACGCACCCCTTAGGGTAATTCTCTCTCGTTGCCTTTACGAATTCAAATGGTCAAGTCCCTCGAACGTAGAGGTATTCTAGCACCGTTGCCTTCAAAACAAATCATCATAGTCCCTTCGATACAAAGATCATAGACCCACGATGTAAGCCTCGAATACATGATCTTGACCCTCGATTGTCGCCTCGAAAATGATGATAGTACCTTGAATGTGCTAGGATACTTCCTACAAGTTGCTTTCTATGACCATCCGATGTCCCTTGAATGTCCTTCTCGTCCAACGAATAGGGTGCCTACCAACTAATGGTATGGATAGCGCTATTCTAAAGGAGCGTAAAATAAACAACGACCAATTACGAGTAGGTAATAAGACTTTTAGTTGCTTGCTCTATCAAAATACTTTTCACACCTCACACTTTTGTCAAAGTTCAAACTCTTTTCAAAATGAAACATTTCCAAACACTTTGTATACATTCCTACATGAATCATTACAAAGTCAAAGCGAAATGCCTTTTCAAAACATTTTTGTCAAACACACAGAAAGCACAATTTTAAAGTGATCTAAGAGCAACTAAGAGCCCGTAGATAACTACGAATGGAAAGGGGTGCTAATACCTTCCCTTTTCATAACCTTCACCCTTACTCGAGAATCTAACGAAGGTCTTTTTCTGTACTTTTTACCTTCCCTTAATTGGATAAAAGAAAAGTCGGTGGCGACTCTTGCTATCCGCACATTTGCGATACAAAAACCTACAAAGTCAGTTCACCGTATTACACCTTTTTACCAACAATTATTTTTCAAAACTTGGTCGTCACCCAGTAACCTTGCTGTCGAGTCGCCCAGTTGTAAATATTCATCGTTTCTTTCCTCTTCGAGGAAAATCATTTTGGGAATATCATACCATTATCCGCCAAAACTTATTAGTGGAGGCTTCCAAAAAAAAAAGAAAAACAAAAATATTTCTACGTGTTCTTCGGAGCGCAAATTTTAGGGTTCTTTTAGTATTTAATCTTCTTCTACCTTGAAAGTTCAAAAGGCTATCGCCAATTTCACTTTCAGGTTTAAGACGATTAAATAGGGGCAACTGTTGCACCCCAAAATTTTCCCTCATATCTCGATTTTATCTGGCTTAGGCTTCACATTCATCTGCATAAGCGTCCATTAGGCCATTGGCATTAAACAGTCATTCATTCACTGCATACGCATCATTTCGTCGTATTTAAATTGACCAAAAGTTAGTTTAAATCGATATCTGAATCGTTTTATAGTTATAAAATACCCGTTATTTTACTTCATTCATTTTTATCTCCTTACCTATCTATTGTATCATTTTAAGTTGATTATATGTCGATGATATCGATATTTTGGTTTAATAAACAGACTGTTAAAAGCGATTCGACACTGTACGAAAATTAGCGGGAAAAATATTTCAAGTTTTCGCCTCTAACTCACTGCTTTATGAATCTACGTGTCGCGTAGATCATGAAAATGTGATCTCTCTAATTTTTGATACATTTGAAGCCTCGTTTTTAGTAAGTGTTTAAAACGGGTATTCTTTGTTATCATTTTATTTCAATTTTAATTATTTCGATAATTTTTCTTTAATCTTTGATACCCGTAATTTATTTTAATATGTTTATTTTATTTTTTCGGATAACTTATTGTTCGAATTTATATCATATTTGACAATTTTAGATGCCCAATTTTTATCTCTAAAAATCAAACAAAAAATACTATTGAGCTTGTTAATTTTTACCAGACCCATTTTTGAGGCCCATTTTATGGAAAGGGCATTTTTGGCATTATAATAAAATTTGAAAACCCTATTTTCTTTGCTATATATATGTTACTGTTACAAGAAAGGGGGAGCAAAATCTAAAAACAAAAAAACAGTGGAGGCAGATTAGAAAGGAAACTCAGAAGAAATTCGTTTGTTTTTCTCAAACTCGCCTGTCACTCTCCATTCACTCGCAAAACCCCCTCCGTCTTCATCCCTGTAACCTTCACTCATCTTCGTTCTCCAACCTCCAGCAACCCCTCACTATTGCCGCTATACACTCCGCCACTGCCTTTTCGACACCCATTGTTCCCTCTGTTTCTTCACCGAACTCACCCAACACAAAACCATCCTCCATTCTTAACCCCACCGTAACAACTCCAGTCCCCCTTCATAACTCCATCTCCACTCTCCTCTGCTGTCCCTGTGACCCACCGTAATCTCACCCTTACTCATCTTCCTCAACCTTCCGTTGTAAACCCCCTTCCGCAGCTATCTTCTTCCTTCTACCTTCATACTACCCTCCGCCTCTCATCAAATTTTTGTCGCCGCTTCACACCCACCTTTATTCCCTTTCTTCTTCGACACCACTGTCAGCTCAAAACAACAACAACCTTCACCTCCACTGCCTGCTATTCCCATCGGCCACTCTCTCTACAAACTCCCTCAGCTCAAACCCATCTTCTGCTACCCCTCACACCGCCTACCTCCTTGTCGTTCCCATCCGTCACTTACTTCCTCACTACCTCATTCATACCCACTGCGCAGAAGCTGTTGTTGAGAAAGATGATGATACTTTCAACCCAGTATCAGATACAGAAAATATTGAGTTGTACCTAAGCTCTCAAGTGTTTTCTAATTTCAGCATCTGAGTTCCGTTCACGTTTGTAGCGGCATAAGGTTGTTGTTTGTGGCAAAGAGTCATCTCTCCTCTGCCTGTAACATTACCGCAATTGGAGGAGATTCAAAGCACCTTCCAATTCAACTAGTGATTCACCAATACCGCTGCCTCTGATTTCAACATTTCGGTAAACTTTAATAAACTTTGTTGTTATCACTGTAATGGTTTGTTGATCTGTGTGACAATATGGCTGGTTTGTGATGTTGAGTTTTTTTAATTTGAGTCCATTTTAGTATTGTTATTCAAATTGTCGGTATTATTGTTGTATTTAAATGAAAAGTTATTGTACAGCTGAAATAAACCTGAACATTGGAGTTTTGATGTTACTATTGTGTTCTATGTTGATTTAGAAACTGAAGTGTTTATGTCAGTACCATACTGTGGATTCTTGTTAGAAGGTTGAGTGAATTAACTTTATGCCGATTAAATTGGAAATTAACATGATGTTATGAGCTTACTGTTGACATCGTGAGTTTGGGTTTAATTTGGTATTGTTGATTATGTCTTCAAGTTGAATCCTCAAGATTCAAGAAAGATATTACCATTTGTTTGGATATTTCGTTTCGAGTTTAATGTTGTTTGGAACATTGTTGGTTGTTTCCTTAGTTTATTGTCCAAAACCGAGTCAACTTTATGGTACTAATTTATGCTTGTGTAGCGGCTGCCCAATTTTCTTTTGTTTGATTTGAAATCAATTTTCCACATTTCGAATTTGGATTAAATAACGTGAATTTCTTTGTACAAGTGTACATGGCTGCCCGGTTTGGTAAGTGGCTGAAAATATACAAGTTGGTTGATGATCCGTCGTTGATTGAGTTTATCTTGACACTTGTTTGTGTTTACCTTTGAGTTTATGCAATTTTTGATCGATATTTTGAGTGTTTCTTGAGATAACAAAGTTTCTGCCCGTCTCCGGTTCATGTGGTTTAAATGGGTTTAGAACTCAATTTTCCGTTTTTTGATCGATTAATAGCATGAGTTCTTTGGTTAGTTCATTTGTGAATTGATAATCATAAATAAATTCATGATTCTTGAATTGTTCATTCATTCATATAAGTTGCATCCGATTTTAAGATCTTTCTCATTAACCATGTTTATCTTGTTGCCATTTCATTTCGATTTTAATCCATATTATGCTACTAACGATTTTGTTACTTGTGAAGGCATTCAAGAATAGTTCAAACATCATTTCATCATAGAATATATATACCTTTCTCCATTTACATTTTTATTATAATTATTCTACTACTTCAATATAATATTTAGTTATGTATTTTTAATATTGTGAATATAATTATATAGTATTTTTATTTTATATTTAATATTGTAAATATAATTATATAGTATTTCTATTTCATATTTAATATTGTAAATACAATTATACTACTTTCATTCATATACTTTATTCGGTTCAATTTGTAAATAAAATCATATTGTAATTATTATTCTTGTGTTACGATTTCGAATTTGGAATTTAATTCAACCTTCGAATGAATTTGAATGCAAATATATCTATTCTTCGCATAGTTTTTGTTTGTATCTTGAGTGATGTAGGAATCTTCATTTGCTATTCATCCGATGCATCAAGCCTTATCTGATCTTGAAGACTACTCGGAGCTCAATTCTTTCACCGCATAAAAGCTATTTATTTATTCAAATTAATTCGATTTGGTTGTATATATCCCCGTTCATGAACATGTACCCTCATTCCTTGTGTGTTCTAATTACCGTTTAATTATGCGTTTACCATATTAGAACACATAGCCTCCTCTTGGGCTCCTCATCAAGGAACAGATAAACATACACAATGCACACCTGCACACATTCATAGTTTGGTCCTGGGCTTTTCTACAGCGACAACTATTCGATCGATTGTTCCAATCGGTCGTTTAGAATACTAGTGTCACGCTAGTCCCACTTTTAGGAACATACATAAAGCCACTTTGTATGGGCTCGCTTGTTTTCCTAATTGAAATATTCTATCCACAACCAAACCCCTAAAACACTTTCAAATTAAATTAATTAATTGAATTTTTTTTCTAAATCGATTTTCATAAAAATACTTGGATGAGATAAGTTTTAATTGTTAGATGTTAGCCTAACGATTTAAACAAATCGAAGTTTCTAGTTTGTTAGATGATAGCCTAATAAACTTAAAAACTTCTATCCATGTTCTAAAACAAAAAATAGTGTTATGGCGTTTAATTAAATTGTTGGATGATAGCCCGACGATTTAATTAAATTTAATGTATTTGGGCCATTAGATGATAGCCTAATGACTTAAATACTTTTATTCCATACACTTAATAAAATGTGAACTTTGTTTCACCTCACCTTTTCATAATAAAGATTTTGGATGAGAGATGATTGGTCGAGCTCACTCACCAATTTCGAGTATTCGAATCGTTAGATGATAGCGTAACATTTTGGTACTTGTCATCCACCACTTAAAATCAACTCATTCAAATTCTTTTTCGCTTATGCGATCATCAAAAACATTTCTACTAAAATCAATACAACCAATTCAAACATTTTCAACAAGAACTACAGAGTTTTGACTTTCCCATTGCACGAGGGAATACGTAGGCACGCGGTTTCAAAACCGTGTCAAACTCAAAATAATAATAAACAAATCTCGTTTTCTTCTTTCTTATTTCTTGATCATTAATTAGAAGATAGCATTTTTACTTTAAACACACGGACATGCACGAACTAAACGGGTCCCATCGAGTACGATGGACGTAAGAGGTGCTAATACCTTCCTCTTGCGTAACCGACTCCCGAATCCATCCTTTTTGGTCTTGTAGACCGCCTTATCCGATTTTTGTGGGTTTTATCTATATTTCCCCGTTCTTTCTAGAACAAATAAAATTAGGTGGCGATTTCATTGTTGTTTTTGAAAATTTAAATGATTTTTGAAAAACGAGTTGCTTTAGATACTAGAAGGAATACCGTGCAAACTTACGATCTTCTCAACATACAATTCTGTCAACCTCTCCATCAGATAATCCATTCTTATTGGAATAAAATGAGTAGACTTCATCAACCGATCAACAATAACCCAGATAGAATCACAATTCTTCGCTGTCCTCGGCAGACCAGACACAAAATCCATAGAAATTCCATCCCATTTCCAATCCGGAACAAACAATGGTTTCATCAATCCTGACGATTTTTGATGTTCAATCTTCGACTTCTGACAAATCAGACAAGCATAGACGAACTCAGCAATTTCCTTCTTCATTCCAGGCCACCAAAATAACTTTTTCAAGTCATGATACATCTTAGTAGCACCAGGATGAATACTCAATCCACTACGATGTCCTTCTTCCAAAATACTCTTCCTAATTTCTGCAATATCCGAAACACACACCCCATCACCAAACCTCATAACACCATTCTCGTCAATTCAAAATTCACCTCCTTGACCTTGGTTGATCAATGTCAATTTATCAACTAAACCGACATCAGATTTCTGTCCAGTTCGAATCTCCTCTAGAATACCACTAGTCAACTTCAACATACCAAACTTAACACTATCAGAAGTAGTCTCACATACCAAACTCAAGTCTTTGAATTGCTCAACTAAATCCAATTCATGCACCATCAACATTGACATATGCAAAGACTTCCTACTCAACGCATCTGCAACAACGTTTGCCTTACCAGGATGGTAATTCAAACCAAAATCATAATCTTTCAAGAATTCTAACCACCTTCTCTGCCTCATGTTTAGCTCTTTCTGGTCGAAGAGATACTTCAGACTCTTATGGTCGTTGAATACCTCAAATCGAGATCCATACAAATAATGCCTCCACAATTTCAAAACAAATACCACAACTGCCAGCTCTAAATCATGAGTCGGATAATTCCTTTCATGAATCTTCAACTGTCTTGAAGCATAAGTCACTACCTGCTTATCCTGCATCAAAACACCACATAAACCCATCAATGAAGCATCACAGTACACAACAAAAGATTTCGCCGGATTCGGCAAAATTAAAATCGGAGCACTAGTCAACCTCCTCTTGAGCTCTTGGAAACCTTTCTCACACTCAGAATCCCAAACAAACATTTGACCCTTTCTTGTCAACTTAGTCAACGACAAAGCTAACTTCGAAAATCCTTCAATAAACTTTCTGTAGTAACTTGCAACACCAAGAAAACTACGGATTTCAGAAGCATTCTTTGGCGCTTCCCACTGAGATACCGCTTCTACCTTCGCAGGATCAAAAGCAATGCTATTCTTGGAAATCACATGGCCAAGAAAGCTTACTTCACTCAACCAGAATTCACACTTGGACAACTTCACATAGAGATTCTTCTCCTTCAACAACTCCAGCACAATCCTAAGATGTTCTGCATGCTCTTCATCATTCTTTGAGTAAATTAGGATGTCATCAATAAAGACCACCACAAACTTATCAAGATATGGATGAAATATCCTGTTCATATACACCAAGTGCATTAGTAACTCCAAACGACATAACAGAATACTCAGAATGTCAATACCTCATTCTAAATGCAGTTTTCTGAATATCTTCCGTCTTCACACGAATCTGATGATATCCAGACCTCAAATCAATTTTACTGAACACATAATCCCCAACTAGTTGATCCATCATATCATCAATCCTCGATAATGGATACCAATTCTTGATTGTAACTTTGTTCAACTGCCTGTAATCAACACATAGTCTCACGAACCCTCTTTCTTTTTAACCAACAACACAGGAGCACCCCACGGCGAAACACTCGGACGAATAAACTTCTTCTCAAGTAAATCTTCTAACTACTTCTTCAATTCAGATAATTGAGATGCCGACATGCGATAAGGCGCCATCGACACCGGACTAGTTCCAGGAATCAAATCTATAGTAAATTCCACTTCTCTCTCAGGTGGCAATTCACTAACATCTTCCGAAAACACTTCTGGAAATTAATTCACCACCGGAAATTCACTACTCTTAGCTTTTCCTTTCGCTTTCGTTGAAGAATACAACATAAACACCACGGCACCATCATTAATAGCTAAACTCATCTGCTTAACCGACATAGTCACATCTTCGACACTGACTTCTTCAGGAAAAATAACCGTCTTCGCAAAACAGTTGATATGAACTTGGTTGAATTCCAACCAATTCATTCCAAGTATGATATCGAGTTGTTCTAACGGTAGGCACACTAAATCCATATCGAAACCTCTACCAAAAATAACAATAGAACAATTCCTACAAACATACGAAGTAGTCCCTGAACCCGACGCAGGAGTGTCAATAACCATACTTCCATCCATATTGGATATATCCAAATTCAACTGTTTAGCACAATCCAAGGCAATAAAAGAATGAGTCGCTCCAGTATCAATAATTGCAATCAAAGGTGTGCCATTAATAAAACATGTACCTTTAATCAACCGATCATTTGGCTTAGTCTCTGGCCCAGACAATGCGAATACTTTACCACCAGATTGTTCCTTCTTTGGCTTAGTACACTGCGGACGAGTATGGCCTCCCTCTCCACAGTTGTAACAAGTCACCGTCCTCACTCTACAATCATCAGCCACATGCTCGATCTTTCCACACTTGAAACACTTCCTATCATTACTCTTGCAGTCTTGAATACGATGCCCCATCTCACTGCACTTGTAGCACTTAATGGAAGCACTAGAATCTCCCCCACTAGGCCTTTTCCATCCACCGGATCTCTGATTATTCTTATCATAAGGTTTCCCACGATCCATCTGTTGCTTTCCTTTCCGATCAACAAACCCACGAGAATTAGACTTAGTATTAGCAAGATCCTCTTCCAGAATCCTACTACAATCCACCAAATCAGAAAACCTGCGAATACGTTGATATCTGATACCCTGCTTAATATCATCACGGAGACCATTCTCAAACTTAATACATTTGGAAAATTCTCCATCTGCATCATTGTTGTAGTGAGCATAGTACTTCGCCAACTCAGTGAATTTGGAAGCATACTCACTCACGGTTTTGTTTCCCTGCTTGAGCTCCAGAAACTCAATCTCTTTCTTGCACTGAATATCTTCAGGAAAATATCTCCTCATAAAAGCTCTCCTGAACACAACCCAATTCAGTGCAACACCATCTTGTTCCATCTCTGTCCTGGTAGCAACCCACCAATCATCAACTTCCTCTTCCAGCATATGAGTACCATATCTCACTTTCAGCTCTTCTGCATAATCAATTACTCTGAAGATCCTCTAAATCTCCTTCAACCATCTCTGAGCACCTTCGGGATCATGCGTGCCTTTGAACAATGGAGGATTGTTCCTCTGAAAATTCCCCAACTGTCTATCAGCACTAATACCAGCTCCGAACTGATTCCCTCCAAGCACACCAGCTAGCATTCCCAAAGCCTCAGCAATAGCAGCATCGTCTCTTCTGTTACCTCTCCCGGCCATTGTTCTGTAAAATTACAAAACAATCTCATTAGAACATAAGTATCGACAGTGTTACCTTGCACTAGTCGCATACAAAAGGGAATAATGACACTAAGAAACTGGTCACAACGACCGACTATGCTCTGATACCACTATTGTAACACCCCTTCTAAAATACCCCACGAATATCAATAATAAATTCTGAGCTAACATGTAAAACAAGGGATGCCACAATTTATTAAAATAATAGAATCAACCAAACAGTTGTCATGCATTACCGAGGAACGTAAACTTCCATAATCAGGGAATAACATGTTTTATACAGCGGAATCAAAATCAAAACCGGAATAAGTTCAATCAATAATTATTCCAACATAAACCAAAAGAAAACAGAGTTTTAATATAACTCTAAACCAATCGTTTCCCAATGTTACAACTACCAGCGCATGACACTCACACGCGGATAAACTAAATAGCACAGCCCTATAAGTCATCCTCACCAACTCCTGAGCCGCTAACTTTCATCTGAAATCATCAAAGTAAGGGTGAGACTTCATCATAATTAAAATGCATTATAAGTTTCTCAAAACAATAAAATATCACAAGTATATTAATCCACCCTTTTTAGCATAATCAAATAAGTCGAGTTTCATCAATTAATTCAAAAGCATACATTTATACATAACAAACAAATTATAGCACAAGAAACCATCCTATCATGTTATAATTTCACACGACGCAAATGCACGACTCTATGCATGTGGTACCAAAACGTGAACTAAGTCACCAACATCGATTCGTCCATAATCACCCGGACATGAATCCAGCCTCACCACCCATAATCACCTGGGAACGGTTATTGGCAAATCTCACTAATTCCGCACAATGGGAATTAGCTACCACCAGAATGTATA
The DNA here is from genome assembly GCA_021764765.1 of Vicia sativa. Lineage (NCBI taxonomy): Eukaryota > Viridiplantae > Streptophyta > Magnoliopsida > Fabales > Fabaceae > Vicia > Vicia sativa. The sequence goes on from CM038795.1 coordinate 238,525,720, forward strand.
TGCATGCACATCATAAAGCATGCAACATTCGAATAAGTTCATGATCACACCAACGTCATAAACCAAATCAAACCAGAACATGATATCCTCATTGATCATTCACACATCAAACAGCATAAACATACATTTCATCCACCAAATCCTAATGCAAGCAATTACCATGGATACAACACTGCATACACATCAAATATGCACATAGTACAAACTACATAATTCAAAATCCGACGCATTTTCAAAATAAATTCAAGCTACAGTATTTTTATTCATTTCATTAAATAGAGCATTAAGTTTAAGAAACAACGTCCAAAACGGCGCTCAAAACGGACTTATGGTTTGAAAGTTATGAATTTTTAAAGTTTAGTATTTTTCAAAATGACACAGTGGTAACTGGTTCCTCCCAGGGAGAATCCGGTTCCCACAAGCTTCAAAAACACGCTCTCTGGAAAAATGTATGGGGAACCCGATTCCTCTAGACAGGGAACCGGTTCCTACTAAAAATGTCATTTTCAGTGTAAAATTTTAACTTGGAACCCGGTTCCTCCCCAGGAGTAACCGGTTCCTGCGTTCAAAAATGCCCAATTTCACATAACAACACACTGGGAACTCGGGTTCTCCCACATGGGAACCGGTTCCCACGACTCACAGTGGCAGAAAATACCAGTTTGAGCAGCATGTTTCCAAACCAAGTTCCTATCAACCCCAATCGAATCCATACATCCCAAGGCAGTAGAATCAATCAAACGACAACAGTAACATGCAATATAACATATTTCGATCATTCCTAACGATCATATATCATGCAAATTAATCAATTCTACACAATTCGACATCAATAGGGATAAATCCTACAAACCTAGAAAATCCTAAATTGGGATTTCTAACATGTTATGATCAATCCTATTGAATTTAAAACTGATAAGGCATAGTAATTAATTGAAATCACCCCTTACCTTATGGATTCTTCGAATTCTGACACCTTTGGCTTTTCGTCCTTCCTTTTGCTCTTCTCAATTTCACGTAGAATGATAACTTCCTAATTCCTTCTCTTTTCCTTCTTTTCCTTTTATTATTCCTTTTATTATTCTAAAATAATAATAAAATAATAATTAGTATGAGTAGAGTCTTTTACTCCTCACACCCACTTTACACTTCTCACCCTGATACTTTCATTCTTATTTTAATTAATTTCAATAATCCAAAAATACCAATAATTAAATTTTAATTAAATTAATAATTAAAAATTCTAATTATTTAATAATTGAATTATTTGGGGTGTCACAATGTACGTCACTCTTTTTTCGATGCTATCTCCTATATTGACTTCATCAAGTGGATCTTGCACTAGCATCTTCGCGCTTGTCATTTATGGATCCCTTTCGAATTCCAAAGGCTCTTGATCATAAATTGCGTCCAGCCTCTGGTCTAATGGTTCTGAAACCTGTCCATCGAAGGGTGGAGATTTGTTTCATTCCCTAGGACTTGTTGTATTTGTTTGTTTTTTTGTTGTTATCTCTTTATCTATGGCTTCGATGGCCATATTTTTTACTTCAACTTCGAGAGCCATCTTCATTTTATTTTCAGCCAGGTAGGCCGAAATCCTTTCGAAAAAGGAAGACTCAGTCATAATTGACGTCTTCATCTTCCCATCCAGTTGACCGTACATTTGAAGTTCCTTCGACTTCTTGTCCATCCCACATGATTTCTCTATCCCATTGGAATCCATTGGGGTGAAGATTTAGGAAGTATAAAGTGTTCTTATTGGGTTCGAACGCCTCCTCTACAGGGTTGCATGGCCCTATATTATCCATATTTCTTTCGAAATTCCTCTTATCCACATGATTCACTTATGCCATATAGTAGCTTTGATCAGCTTCTATATTTTCCACTATTCCATCATCCCTCCATATTGTCAATCTTTGGTGCATAGATGAAGGGACTTCACCTACTCCATGGATCCATTCTCTTCCAATAACAAATTATAGTTTGCCTTTGAGGCAATTACCATGAACATTGTTGGCCTGGTAATGGAGCCAACAGTTAGATCAACTTGTACTGCACTTAGAGTTTGTCCTATCTTTCCTTCATAATTGGATAACACCATGTTGTGAGGCTTAATGTCTGAATCGAACATACCAATTTTTCTCAGCATGAAATGAGGCATTAAATTTACAGTCGCACCTCCGTCTACCAAGACCTTATTTATTCCAACCTGCTCCACTTTCGCTCAAATGAATAATGGCTTCAAATGGTTCTTCATTCATGTTTCTGGCCTTTCGAAGAGTGCATTCTTCTCTTCAACTGCTCCATTGTTCATGACATAGTAACACACAAGTCTGTGTTTTGTCATTTGTTCTTCATCATTTTCTTCACTTACATCTACTTCAGTTTCTTGGTTATATTCATAGGGTAATACAGAGACAACGTTACAATTTACATTAAAAAAGGACTCTCCTTCTGATTCGAAGTCATCCGTCAACATTTCTTCTTCGTTCACAGCTATTTTTTGCACTTTCTCTTCACTAGTTTCCTTTTTGGGTGAAAAAAGTCTTCTAGTTACTGGAGGTTTTCCCCCAGTATGGATTGTGGATGATGGTTTGATCGTACTTGATTCTCCTACTTCCTTCGATTTCGATTCCCTTTCAGCTTTTTTATTCCTCTGATGCATTCGCCATTGAGATCTAGACATGGGGTTTTTTCCCTTGTAGTTCTCTAGTCTGATTTCCTCCCTTTTTGCCATGTTGAAATGCTTTCTATACGCCATTGCGGTCCTTCCCCCTTGATCGAAACTCCTCCATTTTCCGTTTTCTTTGTCTGATTTCTCCTGGAGCCATCTATCAGTGGGAACTTCAGCAGGTAACTTGAAGGTAACTCTTTTCGCTCCCCTAGGATAGGGGATGTCAAGACTTCTCTGCATGTTTCTTCCACCAACAGTAGGGTTCGAAGGCGTTCAGCCTTAGTGACTCCAGTAGGGTGCAAAGGGAACCCTTTCGAGGCTTCAGCCATCTCCCGGTCATAAACAGCAGCGCATCTTGGGCACATCAAACATTTTGTCCCAATCTTATGGCATCGAACCAGAAATCCTAACAAACTCTCTCCAGCTCTTGGGTGCACCTTAAGCAATTGATTATCTAGCCTCCAATTTACTCCTGTTCGTTCACATTGAGCCCTTTCGAATTCAGCAGCGACTCTTTGATTTCATATTATGCTGCACCTTGGGCACAACAACATCTCATGGTTCCTCCTGTGGCAATTGAACAAGTAATCATGCAAGATGGCATCCTTCTTTGGGTATCCTCCCCTCCTCTGTTCTATTTCTATTGTTAGGCATCTTTCGACCTCCTCCATTTCTGTATGAGGATGCTTGAAGTCGACCATATACACCCAAAGTCTGACCTTCAGTGATCTGGACTTTCTCAAATTTCGCCCTGAGGCCTTCAGTAGCCTCAGCCATTTTCTTATCAGCAACAGTTGAGCCTTCAGTAGCCCTCATTGAAGCATCAGATAGCTTTGACCTAATCACCTTTGGAAGACCTTCAGCAGTCTTCAGTTCGTCTTCGACTATGACGAAATCTTCATCCTCTTCGAATTCATTATCCTGTTCAGCGTTCTTCCCACCGACTCCCACCATGTTAACATCCAATGGTTCGGTATAGTTGGTCTCTACCATCAACAAAGGGTTTGTATCAACCTTCATCGAGTTCTTTGTCTTGTCAGAAAACTTGAGTCTTCCTTCTTGAACGGCACTCTAAATCAAGTCCCTGAAAAGAAAGCATTGTGAGGTTTTATGGCCTAGAAAATTATGATATTTGCAAAAATAATGGGGTGCTTGCTTTAATTCTGCAAGATCCACATCGAGTTGATCGAATCCATAAGGATCCTGATACTCATCTGATTTCTCTTCTTCAACCTCTATGTAGGCTATTCTTTCTTGTAATTCTTACTAGCCCTAGCCTTTTCAGCTTTTAGTCTTTCTACTTGTCGAACTCTGTCTGCTAGATGAGCCATATCTCTTAAGTATTGTGTATAAAGTTTCTTTCGAATAGAATAATCTAGGCCACCGGCAGCCATTTCGAACAACTCATGTTCAGGGACCATAGTAAAACATCTAGACTTTAAGAGGCAGAACCTATTCAAATAGTCATCTAATTGTTCTGTGAATTTCCCCTTAATGCTTGCTAATTCTTTTAGACTTATCTTAGACTGGCCCATGTAAAATTGTTCATGGAATAACCTTTCTAAATAGGTGTCATACCCCAAAATTTTCCCTCCTACTTCTCAAGGCATTTCATACCTCCATACTCAAGGATTCCTCAAAGGTTGATCAGACAAACCCTCTCCTAGACAGTCAACCCTAACTAGGGTTTTGGCAATTTTCAGATCAAGGTGGTTCCCAACATCTCCAATGGTCATCATGCCTCCTCATATGCTTCAAAGAATCTCCACGTCAAGTTTCAAGCCTTAGAAGTCAAGTTTCCTCAGACAATTGCTCAGATGGTTGAAAATCAATTGTATTGGACAAAAAGTCAACTATGGTCAACATACAGTCAAACTTCATGATTTTTGGTCAACATCCATATTTTGAAGTAGCATTCATCATTTGATCAAGGGTTGATCATGATTCATCAAGAAAACTCAAGATTTGATCAAAAGTCAAACTTTCCAAATTAGGGTTTCTTGAGGAAAAGTCAACTAAACTTTGACTGAGCATAACTTCTTCATAATTTATCAGAAATTTTTCCACCACCTCTCATTTTGAAGATAATTCAATTATATACAACTTCATGTCTCACAAGCATGGTCAGAAAATGCTTCACTTTGAAGATATGGATCAAAACATTACAGGTCCTTTTCAAAGTCAACAAAAAGTCAACTTTTTGTAAAGAAGTGTTATTGAGCATGGAAACTCCAATTGAGATGAAACAAAAGAGGTTGTTTAGAGGACATCTATAGCTTTCCAAAAAGTCCAAGAACACTCAAAAATGTTAAAAATTCAGCAAGATACACCTTGTACAAGTTGGGCATTTTTGAAGAATTGCACAGAGAAAAATATCTGACAAAATCCAATTTTTTCCAAATGAGCCTATAATTTTATGATCCAAACTTGATCATCATATTATTTGTGACCTATTGATGCCTTGCCACGACCTCTTTATATTTTTTTGATTTATTTTTGAATTTAAAAGCATTTAATTCAAATTTAAATTAAATAAAATATGAAAACAAGGTATAATTTAAGTTGGGTTGGATTTTTATCAAGCTTGAAGACCAAGGAAGCCCACAAAACATGCCAAATTCGTGCTAGCTCATGCAAGGAAGGAAAAAATCAAATTTTGGAAAAATTTGATAAAATTTGAAAGAGAAAATATTTTGCATTCAAGAGCATATCTTTTTTCATTCTTTTTGATCAAATCTCTTGCATTATAAATACACAACACATTCACAAGACCAAGGAACGAAACCCTAGCCTCTTGAAGCAACCTTATTCTCTCAAAAATTTCTCAAAGTTGGCAAAATCGAATTTGTCTTTCCATCCACTTCCATCTACTCTCAAGCATCCCATTGTGTTCTCGAGGTAAGTTTGAGTAAGTACACATCAAAAACCATGGTTAAGCATGCTTGAATCGAGCCATACATGAACATACATATTCATATTTTGCTTGAATTTGAATTTTTAATATCTGCTTGTTTTAATCGAAACTAATCATTCTAACATGTTCATGAGATGCCATAGGAAGGATCTGGGTCATCGTTCTTAAGGTTTAACGTCCAAAACTCGAATTGCCATGTTTAGGGTTTCTTGAACTGTTTGCTTCGAAACGCATTCTCCAGGCCGATTCAGGGAAAACGGACACCACCATCGTGTTCGCAGCCCTCGATTTAGGGGGGTAGGGTCCCTCTTTTCTTTTTATTTTGCTTATTTTTGCAGGTTGAGATTTTGGTTGATCGGAGAAGACGACCGGAGCTAGGGCTCCGGCGTCGTTAACCTGTGATGACTCCGGCGTGGCTGGCGTGGCATTATGGCTCTCTCTGATTCGCTCATTCATAACACCTGGGTCCCAGGCGTGTTGACTGTGTTTGAATTACAAATATGACACGTTTACCCTTTTAAATCACTGATTGCAGGATTCAAACACCAAAGCGCCTTGGTTCAGATGGCAACGTGTATGGTGATTTCCCCAGGAGGTCAGGGGTTCGATCCCTGGCTTCTCAACTTATTTTTACTTCCTGAAAACTAACTCTTTTTCTATTTTCTTACTTTTCTTAATATTTTCATTCAATTTAATTAATCTTTAAACCTTTTTTTTCATGCATTTAAAAATCACCAAAAATATTTTCTTTTTGCATTTTAATCAGAAAAATGTTTATTTAATTTTTGACATTAAAATTAATATTTTTGCATGCATATTTTAATTAATTGTTAATTAACCATTAAATTGACTTTTAATTGTTTTAATTATCAAAATCGATCCAGAAAATTACCAAAAATTATTCTATCATCTAATTGTCATTATTAATCTAAAGTCTTTTTTTTCCTCATTCAAAAATCTTATTTTTACTAACATTTTTCTCTTATGCGAGTTTTCTTATATTTTCCGATTATGTATCTGCTTACAGGTTGTAACGTTTCGGACCATTTTTCTCGCTTTTCTTTTCAATATTATGTAACTGCCTATGGGATGTAATAGATTAATTAGGACTTTTACTTTCCGCACTCCTATTATGTAACTTCCCCAAAGCCATGTAATAACGTAGGACTTTATCTTTCCGAACTTTACTTTCCGCAATTTAATTTTCCGCACCCTATAAACTGTTAGTTATTAGGCGTGTATGGCAAGATTAAAATCAACATAGATAACCTCTAATTCCAAGATAAACATATCTGAATTTGACACACTCTCTTCACACATGCACCCCTTAAGGTAATTCTCTCTCGTTGCCTTTCGATTAAATGGTCAAGTCCCTCGAACGTAGAGGTATCCTAGCACTGTTGCCTACAAAATATATCATCATAGTCCCTTTGATACAAAGATCATAGACCCACGATGTCGCCTACGAATACATGATCTCGTCCCTCGATTGTTGCTCACGAAAAGTGATGATCGTCTCTTGGAATGTGCTAGGATACTTCCTACAAGTTGCCTTCTATGACCATACGATGTCCCTTCGAATGTCCCTTCTACATCCAACGAATAGGGTTACCTACCAACTAATGGTATGGATAGCACTATTCTAAAGGAACGCAAAATAACACGAAAATGACCATTCTGAGTAGGTAATAAGACTTTTAGTTGCTTGCTCAAAACAAAATACTTTTCACACCACACACTTTTGTCAAAGTTCAAACTCTTTCAAAACGAAACATTTCCGAACACTTTGTATACATTCCTACATGAATCATTACAAAGTCAAAGCGAAATTCCTTTTTCAAAAATTTTTTGTCAAACACACAGAAAGCAAATTTTAAAGTGAGTTAAGAGCAACTAAGAGCCCGTAGATAACTACGGATGAAAAGGGGTGCTAATATCTTCCCTTTTCATAACCTTCTCCCTTACTCAGAATCTAACGAAGGTCTTTTCCTGTTCTTTTTGCCTTCCCTTAATTGGATAAAACAAAAATCGGTGGCGACTCTTGCTATCCTCACATTTGCGATAAAAAGCAAAACAAATTCTCAAAGCCAGTTCACCGTATTACAGAACTGGCGACTCTGCCGGGGAGACACCCTAAAGAGAGAATGCCTTAGGGATTTTTAGATCACTTTAATCGCTTTCTGTTTGATTTGTATGCTTTACTTTTAAGGGTTGCTTGGGTATTATATTTGTGGGGGATCCTACACCCGGATCCAGGTTTCCTTAGGTAAGTAGCAATAGATCGTCGCGACCGTTAGGCGTATACCGAAATGGTCAACATGATGGCTACGTTAGTGTGACACTTTGGATGTCCTGATACTCTTCATTTCCAAGTTGAGGATAGTATTTGGCTTCCGCGTGGTGTCATCAGAACTAACTCAACTTTTAGAACCTTAATTGACCCATCTTGGCCATTAGAAGGTAGTGAGATGGCCGGCTTTGGTGCGAGACAAGGTTGGGCGATACTCGATGCTACGCTCATTAAGATCAGACTTTTGGGATATTTTCGGTCGACCACTTGGTAGTCGCATTGAAATAAACGCCTACGAGAAAGATTAATGATATGAGATTCCTAGAACCCGGTTACTATTATAGGACAGGATGAACCAACCAAACTTTTGGTAGGGTAAACACCTATACCTCATGCAAGCCTTAAACCTAGGGCTATTGTGTGAATTGTTTGTGCTTGCTAAACATGACATCATGACATCATCGCATTGCATATCATTTCTAACTATTTCAAGGACCTAGGGATTTATCTTTGCTCTGTTTTGTAGGAATTATGGCTTCTAGAAAGACTATCCAAATCAACTTCATGGGTGTGTCTTCTCAGCTCAAAGAATTGGTTTCAGAAATTCCCGATCATGCTCAGTTCATCAAAAGACATGGTTATCTACTTGACTTGATTATCTCCGGTTTTGAAGAAGATATGATGCATGTCCTTTTCCAGTTCTTCGATCCAAAACACCATTGCTTTACATTCCCAGATTATCAGTTAGTTCCTACCTTGGAAGAGTTCTCTAAGCTACTCGGGATACCTATTCTTGATCAAATGCCATTCACCGGTCTAGAAAAGGTTCCTAGGTACAAAGACATTGCATCAGCGCTACATCTAAAGCGCTCAGACATTGAAGCCAATTGGGAAACAAGAAGCGGAGTTAAGGGTTTACTTGCCAAGTTTCTGATAAAGAAAGCCCGAGAATTCCTCAAAGCTATGAGTTTCCAAGCATTCGAAGACATCTTGGCCTTGCTAATCTATGGTTTGGTTCTATTTCCTAACTCGGATCAATTCATAGATGTCAACGCCATCAAGATATTCCTTACTCGCAATCCTGTGCCTACTTTACTTGGTGATGTTCTACATTCTCTCCACACTCGTACTATCAAAAGACAAGGAACTCTCATGTGTTGCATATCGTTACTTTCCAGGTGGTTTATTTCGCACCTTCCTCCATCAGTTTTGAAGAACGAGCGAAGATTGAAATGGTCTCAAAGACTAATGTCACTCTCTCATTCAGATATTCGTTGATGTTTTTTCTCTCAAAAGGACTTCACATTTATTGAGCGTTATGGAGAATTCCCTAATGTACCACTCCTTGGCATAAGGGGAGGTATCACTTACAACCCTTCTCTAGCTCTACGTCAGTTTGGTTATGCTCGAAGAGATGGTCCTCATGATATGATTCTCCAAGATATTGTGTTCGAATACAACCACGATCTCCAGAATTACCGTCGAAGGTTCATACACGCTTGGGGCATGGTAAAGAAGACTGATACCAAGACTTTGGGACACCAAAACTCCATTCCTTGTGTTCGCGTTAAAAAGTGACGCACGAGGGAATCGAATCTGAATTCGGATTCTCTGGCTCGAAACGATTTACTCTTTTGATTTGTTTATAAAGATGCCGCGAGCATCAAGCTTTATTATTTCAACACAAGAAAATGATTATGAAAAGGGGAAAGCTGCAATACCCTCAATTGATATGATATGCATTACGACTAGCGCGAACTAGACCTAACGCATTGGGGAGATTCCGGGCAAGGGGGTTTGTTATATAAAGGGAATAGATGTGGCACCCTAAATATATATAGTTATCTATAGCTTTTTATAAAAATGTTTGATATGTTTGTGTGTTTTAATTGCTATTTCTATGATTGGGAAAGTTTCTCCTTTGGATTTTAAGAAGGGTAGATTATGTGGGATCCTAGGTTTTGTTATTATTGTGCTCGCAAAGATCATTGGGATCTTCGCATACATATCCCTTAATGGGAATCAGAGCATTTGTAGCTCGGATCTAAAGGGAGCTATGGTTTATTTGGTTTGAGGGAGAAAGAAATTTGCTCAGCAAGGATGAGACCTTGTGCCTACGTATTCTCAAAGGGATGTTGAGAAAGTCAGAGCAATCGTAGTTCCCACTTATGCTAGTGTAAGCAACGGGATGTTATTAAGAGACACAGACAAATGTCATCTTAATGAAAAAATGTATCTAATCTATTTCATCACATACATTTTGAAAGGTTGATTAATTGAATCTTTCGTCGTAAGTTATAGGTGTTTAGCTTGAGTGTACAAGCGTTACCACTTACGAGTAAAGAAAGATGTTTGAAAAATGATTGAATCTTTTAATTGTAAGCATTGGGTGTTTTGCTTGAGTGTACAAGCATTACCACTTACGATTAAGAGATGTTTTTGTTTGAAAGAGTTTGAAAAAAGATTTGATTGTATGTGATGTGATGTGATAGATGAGATACTTTTTCCATAGAGATGATAAATGTCTAAGTCTCGAGGAGAAATTGATTGGATTAAGGGGATGCTTTTAAGAACCCCATGGGTCCTTGTATTGTAAGCCCAAGAGGAGGCATTCCGAGGGTCATCGAGGGTCATCGAGGGTCCTTGTATGAAGCTCAAGAGGAAGCTATAGGGTATGGCTGGCTTTGGCTTTAAGAGTGGTTTCACCGGGAAACCATCCTCTTAGGATTTCAAGAGCGATTTCACCGGGAAATCATACTCTCAGGGTTCTATCCTAGCGCAGGTGATTCTTTGTATTGGAAGCCCAATAGGAGGCTGTTAAGAGATTTCCTGGTCTCTTTCTTGTTTGATGCCCAAGAGAAGGCTAAACTCAATGAGGAGTTCTTTTGAACGAAGCCTAAGAGGAGGCTGACTCAGCAGGGGAGTGTTGTCTTATATGAAGCCTAAGCGGAGGCTAAACTCAGATGAATGAGTTTTCTTATACGAAGCCTAAGAGGAGGCTAAACTCAGATGAATGAGTTTTCTTATACGAAGCCTAAGAGGAGGCTAAACTCTGTAGGGGATCTAATTGTTAGACTAGTTATGTTATAACTAAACAGTTATATAAACAAGTGTATGAAGTTTATTCACAGGAGTTTATGAAGGAAATATAAACAAGTGTGTAATGTTTATTCACAGGAGTTTACGAAGGAAATATAAACAAGTGTGTAATGTGCGTTTAAAACGAGCGTAACTTGATTATTTACAAGTTGGATTGTGTACAAGGGAATGAAAATATACACGAATGGGTATTTATGTACAAGGAAATACGTATGTACATAGGAGGGTTGGGACTTACACCGTGAGGGAGGCCCATTGGTTTTAAAAGGAGTTTCACCGGGAAGGACTCTTCTCTTAATACCAATAGTATTCAGTGTATATACAAGCGAAATGAGAACAAACTAAGAAGTTTGTTATACTTGAGTATTTACAAAGGTGATTGTATTATGTACAAGGAAAATCAATATGTACATAGAAAGAATTGGATATGTACAAGGAAATAACTATGTACATAAAAAGAATTGGATATGTACAAGTAAATAACTATGTACATAAAAAGAATTGGGACTTACACCGTGAGGGAGGCCCATGATCGATTAAGAAATTCCGAGGAAAAACGGGTTCGGTTTTATCTTCAAATCGAGTCGATCATGGAAAAAAGATTGTGTAAGTTTGTTGAAAAGTTTTGAAAAGATCTTTGAAAGTGTCTTGAAAGATGAAATATATCCACAAGAAGTTTGGAAAAGATTCGAGTTTCAAAAGTTTGAAAAAAACATCTTTGAAAAGTACTTGAAAAGTACTTAAAATGTCCCGTTTTCGGCTTAATGAAAATATAATCAAAAGAAAATATTTTTGGATTTTTTTGACATCATCATAAAATAGACATGTTAAATGACAAGTGTGCAAAAAATCACCTCAAAATGAGGAGTTTTGATTGGTTTTTGAAAGCATTGAAGTTTGATAAACAAATGTGAAGAAAAGCAAAAAAAAGTGACAAAATGGTCCCAAGGGGATTCGACCCCAGGACCATTCGGCAAGGCAAGGCAAAGTGTTAAGAGTGAGCTGGCAACCGCTGGGGCGGCAATACATCCGTTCATATAACTTACTCCATTTAATTATATTATAAAATGAAAATTTGAATTTTTGGAAATCCAAAAACACGCGTGAACATGTTCTTCTTCTTCCTCAATCCTCATCAATCCCAGATTCTTTGTTTCTCCATGAAAATGAATGATGTAAACATCAAACTTGCACGAAATTTAACCAGGAATATGATGGTGGTGGTTAATTTCATTTATTTTTAGTTTTAAAGGATTAATTTTCCCAGAAACACGAAGAACCCTAATTCTGAAAATTCAAAGTGAAATCGTGTATGATCATGGAAACAGGCAATTGATTGAGGGTTATCAATCAGTGAAGGTGCAGAAACAAAACGGCCAAGCCATTTTTGAACTGGAAGTTAGAACTTATGAAGTTCAAAGTTCGAGTTCTTACCTCTTGAAGCTGAGATCGAATTCCTTGAAAGAGTGTTTCCAGTTGATGTTTGATGATGGCTAGAGCACCACTGAACCTTATGGAAGGTGTTTGATCACTATGCTCACTCTGAAATGGTCTGGAACTCTCTACCCAAGTCCAACTGCATATGCTTGATGTAAACTTCGAATTCGTGGTTAGAGGTGTTACAGGTCAAGGAAGATGATTTGTATCACTCATATGAAGTATGTGGATGATGTTTGAATGATAAAATCACAACTTGCTCGAGCAAATTAACAGTTTGAAAGTTAAGGCAAGTTTTGCAAGTTTTGAAAATTTGAACAATGATTCTGGTTTTTAGTTGTTCTTGAGTTGATTTTAAGTTTCAAACAAGTTCTATATTGAGTTTAAAACATGTTAGACACCAAATTTCGCTCAGTTTTTTCACAAGATTTGAAAAATGCAATATCTTCACTTTTGAACTATAAAACTTGAAATTCAAGAAAGAAGAGTGAAAGCTTGTTTTGCATAGCTTTGGTGTGGTTTCAATTTGAGAACATGACCTCTATTTATAGGTCAATAACTCTGAATGGTAAGTGAAGAAGATTGGCTTGAACTTGAACAACTTGCCTTCAAGGGCAAGAAAGTCATTTTTGTCATAAATGCAAATGGAATATTCTTTTAACCATGGTTAAAATCTTACTTGATCTTATCTCTATCATAATTACTTCTCATCTGATTTTTATCAGCTCTAGCCTATCTCAACTTGGTGACAAGGCTTCTAGAAGGAGATTTTTTGCAAAAATGACTTATAACTTTGAAGTATGAACTTGAAAACCATGGCTTTTGGAGCTCTATGTTTCAAACTCAAAAGTATAGCTAGACAAAATGGTTTTGCAAGTTCTTGGACATTTTGGAAATCTTGTAACAAGGGCTACAACTTTCATGTTTTGAGTTTTTTCTAATTCCAAATGGAACTATGTGAAAACTTGCCATGAAAGAAGGAAAAAACATGAAATTTCTAACACTTGAAAAAATTTCTAAGTGTTGGAAATTTTGACTTTTTGTTGACTTTTCCATATTTCTTGATTTTTTATGATCATGATGGATCATTTGAAGTATTTTGATGATTGAAAAAGTTTTGTCTTGAAAAAGTTGACCAAAAGTCAAAGTTTGACTTTTCAATGCAGATGAAATTTCAACAGATGATCTAGAAATTGACTGATGAAAAATGTGAACTTCTGTGATGTTTTGAATCAAGAAATTAGGTCAATATGTTGTATTGAAAATATAAAGATCAATTTCCAAGCAAAAAAGTCATTCATTGATCAGAAAGTCAGTGATTCCCTATCCTCGATGAAAACCCTAATTGGTCGATCCATGATAGATCATGAGAAAAAGTTGGGAATTTGAAGATCAATTGCTGATGATTGATTAAGATAGATCAATTGAGGTGAGTAGAAACTCAAACCCTAATTGATTACCTCTTGAACAGATGAAAAATTGATGAAACCCTGATTTTGACTTCTAGAAGCCACACACGATCTATTCTGTTCTGAACTGTTAGTGATGCAGTGATGCATATATGAGGTGTATATTAGGTCAAAAATTGGGGTATGACACCTTGGGAACCTTACCTCAAATGGGTGCGAGCTCGAGCTCAAAACCTCATGATGACATTTACACCCGTATTACCAGTAATTATGGAACCTGTTGCTATAGGTGACGTACCCTATACTGTTCTTCATCCCGACATGCCTACTGATTTCGAAGACTTGAAGAGATCCTGGATTCAACTAAAAGAAGAAAGGGATACATTCGAAGCTCAATTCTATGCAAGAGAGAAGAAGGTACTAGAGTTGACCAAGCTACTTCACAAGGAGCGGAACATCAACGCCTACCTCGGCACCAAGAGGAAACGCCCATGGGAGACTTAGAGCTTTAGGATTCTTGTTCTTTTATTTTTTTCTGAATAATCTTTTGTACTGAAAAAGAAAGAAGAATAAAAAGAGAACTAATAAATGTTTGTTCATGTTTGTTTAACAAATTTAAATTCCTAAGGTCCTTGAAAACATTGCATTGCATTGCATTCGCATAAACATTGCACATCATGGCATAACATTTCATAACTGGTACATTGAAGATTGGTTTTCTCATTTTTCTCGCTATTTATTTTAGCAGAAATGGCTCTTGAACAGACTGTCAAAGATCTTCAGGCTCAGAATGCTAAGTTCCAAGAGATGTTCACCAGCTTGGTCCAAGGCCAAGAAGATCTGAAGAAGCTCATCAACAAAAAGAAGAAGGTCATCGGTGTTCTCAACATGGGAAGACGTCACAAAGGTGGTCCTAAGGTGGTCAGCCGGATAGAGTTCTTAGAAGGAAGTGTCAAAACTGTGGGAAGTGTCAAGGGCAACGAAGAAGACCGGCGTGAGCCTGAAAAGAAGGAAGAAGATTATGAGAATGATCAGTACTCCTATGAAGATGACAAATACAAGCAACTTGAAGACCGTCTGAATGCTGTGGAAAATCTCAAGATGTCAAGGCTGAATTTTGATGATCTGAGTCTTGTTCCTGGTGTGGTGATTCCTCCCAAGTTCAAGGTTCCTACTTTTGCCAAGTATGATGGCATTTCTTGTCCAAAGCTGCATTTGAAGTCCTATGTTCAGAAGATCAACCCCCACACTGATGACAGAAAGTTGTGGATGCATTATTTCCAAGATAGTTTGTCCGAAACTCAACTGGAGTGGTATTATCAGCTAGAGAGTGACCATATCCGTACCTGGGGTGACTTAGCAGATACTTTCTACAAGCAATATGAGTACAATGCTGAATTGGCACCCACTCACATGTAACTACAAAGCATGTCTATGGGTCGCGATGAGAAGTTCAAGGAGTATGCTCAGAAATGGAGAGATCTAGCAGGCAGAGTTCAACCGCCCTTGTCCAATAGGGAGTTAGTTGATATGTTTATGGGAACACTGACAGGCCCATTCTTCAATCATCTGATTGGAAACTCTTCAGCCGGATTCACCGAGCTGATATTGACGTGTGAAATGGAATCAAGAGCGGAAAGATTCAGGTAGAGTCATCCTCAAATATTGCGAAGAGATCTTTTGGGGGTAAGAAAGAAGCCAATGCTGTGTATGGTCAGAAAACTCGAGCCAAGACCGACCGTGCTCAATCTGTGGGGGCAGTTGTGATCTCTAATCCTACGTCAGCACAACCTCAGCGAGACAACGCACATAACCAGAACGCGCCACGAAGACAATTTACGAAGATCAACATGCCTTTGTCGCAAGCCTTGCAACACATGTTGAAAGAAGAGCTGATTACTTTGAGGGATCCTCCTCAGAACATCAACACTTCCTCTCCGAGATACAATCCTAATGCTAAGTGTGCTTACCACTCCAACAGCCCAGGGCATAACACTGATGATTGTTGGGCTCTGAAGAACAAAATTCAAGATATGATTGAAGCTAAACAGATTGAGTTTGATCCTCCTGTTGAGACTCCAAATGTGATCAACGCGCCTATGCCTAATCACGGCAAGAGTGCCAATGCTATTGACAAGAACTCTTATGTTTTTAATATAGATGACTTGACTATTCCTCTGATGACTGTTAAGAAGAATTTGCTGCAAGCCGGTGTCAATCCAGGATGCCCAGAGAATTGTCGTTGGTGCCCATCTGCCGCGGTTGCGCTTGGTTGAGAAGACGTATTCAGTGCATGATAGATAATCGTGAAGTGCTATTTCTGAAACCATCGCCTGTGGAGAATCTGTGTGAAGACATGTCTAAGAAACTAAAGATCGAAGATGTGAGCGAAACTGTACCAGAAGTTTGGGATACCTTGGGGAAGCCAAGTGGAAAGTTTGATTACATGGTAAAGTATCATTCGAGAGCTACAAAATTCCTAAATGTTAAAACCGGATGGGAGGCGATTTCGAAGACTATGCTAATGTTAACACATAAATTTCCTCTGCTGATCCACGCCTAGTGGAATCTCTCATCATTACTTCTCCTGGACCAGTTCCATATTCCTCTGACAAAGCTATCCCTTGGAACTATAGAGCTGAGGTTTACTATCATGGCGTCAAGCAAGACCCATTAAGCATTGAAGATATTGCAATTGAAGCTACCATTCCTGACATTGATAATATCACCAGATCAAGTAAGGTGACCAGAACCGGAAGAGTATTCTCTCCAGAGATCTCTCCTCCAAAAGATACTACGACTCTAGCTCACATTCCAGCTATTCAACTAGTTCCCGAAACTAGAGGGAAAGAACCAGTAACTCATCCTCCTCAGACAGAAGTACCAAAGGAAGTTGCTGAAGATACCTCCAAACAAGAAATGGAGTAAATTCTGAAGATCATCAAGAAGAGTGACTACAATGTTGTGGAGCAGTTGGGACAGACTCCATCCAAGATATCCATGCTTGCTCTGCTCTTGTGCTCTGAGGCTCATGCTAAAGCCTTGGTGAAGTTTCTGAAGAATGCTCACGTACCTCAAGACACTACTACTGATCAATTTGAAGTTTGTATTGCTAGCCTGGCTGCCAACAACGGCCTAGGATTCTCTGATGCTGATTTGACTCCTGTCGGAAGGAAACACAACAAAGCCTTGCATATCTCTGTTGAATGCAAGGGCGTTACATTGTCTCATGTTTTGGTAGATACCGGTTCTGCTCTGAATATCCTACCGAAAAATGCTTTTGACCGACTTGATGTTGAAGGATTGATTCTGAAGCCCAGCGACATGATTGTGAGAGCTTTTGATGGTTCTAAGCGAACAGTACTTGGAGAGCTCATTCTGCCTGTTAAAGTCGGTTCCCAAACTTTTAATTCCACTTTCTTTGTCATGGACATCTCCGACTTACTCTGCCTACTTGGGCCCTTGGATACATGGGCGGCGCTATACCTCTACCTTGCATCGGTAGTTGAAGGGAAGGTTGTATGTGGTGAAGAGGAATACATGGTCAGTCATCTGCAGTCATTCCGATATCTCGAGATGGAAGGTGGATTCTTTGAGACTCCCTGTCAAGATTTCGAAACAGTTCCAAGAGTCATGCCTGTTGACTCTCCGGTTACTCTTGAAGTTACACCAGTTCCGCCTAGGATGGCCTCGAAGGATGCTCAAGTACTGAAGAAGGGGTAGTGCTATTTGGGGTCAACTCCCCAATCTTCCTTTCAAATCCGACAAGACTGATTTAGGTTTCACCATCCGAGGATAGAAGATGATATGCCGCAAACGTGCCGGCCAACTTCCTTTCCGCATCAATCAGAATGGAGTTCATGCTATAAAGCGGCGACACGACGACATCAGCAAGTGGATCTTCCCAACTCGACAACGGACTCGGCAATTGGAAGGCGTCATACCAATCTCCTTTAGGCAGGGTAATTGCTTTTGATTTTGTTTTGCTTTTCGTTTTCAATGCTTGGAACAATAAACTTTCTGACCTAGTGCCTTGCGGGGCATCATGGCTCGTTGTGAGGTTATTATCATCATTTACATATTTTCTTTCAATAAAATTGTTGGACTTTTCATTTAAATGTTGCTTTCTTTCTTTACTTCACCCCTTCAAAAGCTATGTGTTCTTACACCCACCCACGTGATACACTGATTCACTCGAATCTAGTTGATATGATATGCTATTGCTAAATATGACTTGATAATCCGATCTACCAAGTGAAGGCGAAGGTGAGGAAGATTGTGAAGTGCCGGAGAACTTGTCAGTTACTACAGCAAGAAGAGCAAGATATCTGACCACATGAAGAGTCGATTGAGATCGTGAATTTGGAGTGCTTGATGAAGGCGAGAAAAGAGATCAAGATAGGAGCAGGTCTTGAGAACAGTGTCAAAGAAAGATTGGTTCAGATGCTACGAGACTATATTGAGGTTTTTGCTTGGTCATACGAAGACATGCCAGGTTTAGACATTGACATTGTGGTACACGATTCGACAAAGAAGGTTTTCTCCGAGTGAAACAGAAGGTTCGTCGCATGCATCCTGAGATGTCAGAGAAAATCAAAGCCGAAGTTATGAAGCAGTTCAACGCCGGTTTCTTAGCCGTTACTTCTTATCCACAGTGGGTTGCAAACGTGGTACCCGTACCTAAGAAGGATGGTAAAGTGCGAATGTGTGTGGATTACAGAGATTTGAACAAACAAGTCCGAAAGACGATTTTCCACTTCCTCATATTGATGTTCTGGTTGACAACACCGCTCAGCATAAGGTTTTATCCTTCATGGATGGATTCTCCGGTTACAATCAGATTAAAATGGCTCCTGAAGACATGGAGAAGACTACTTTTGTTACATAGTGGGGCAAATTCTGCTACAAGGTCATGCCGTTCGGACTGAAGAACGCTGGCGCCACTTATCAGCGTGCCATGGTGGCATTATTTCATGATATGATTCATCACGAGATAGAGGTCTCCGTCGACGACATGATAGCTCGATCACAGACTGAAGAAGAACATCTTGATCATTTATGGAAACTGTTTGATAGACTGAAGAAGTACAGACTAAGACTCAATCCTAACAAGTGCACCTTTGGAGTCAGATCCGTTAAACTTTTAGGGTTTGTTATCAGTGGTAAAGGTATTGAAGTTGACCCCGCCAAGCTTAAAGCTATTCAAGAAATGCCAGCGCCCCGCACCGAGAAAGAAGTCAGAGGTTTCTTGGGACAATTGAACTACATTTCCAGATTCATTGCACATCTAACTGCTATTTGTGAGCCAATCTTCAAGCTATTGAAGAAAGATCAACTAGTGGAATGGAACGACTATTGTCAGATCGCTTTTGACAAAATCAAGGAGTACCTACAGAATCCTCCTATCCTTGATGCCGCCTGCCGAAGGAAGACCTCTTATCATGTACTTGACAGTGTTAGAAAATTCAAAGAGGTGTGTGTTGGGGCAACATGACGATTCTGGTCGAAACGAGTATGCAATATACTACCTTAGCAAAAAGTTTACCGACTATGAAACAAGATACTCACAGCTCAAGAAAACTTGCAGCGCTTTGGCTTGGGTTGCTCGCCGACTAAGACAGTATATGTTGACTCACACTACCTTATTGATCTCAGAGATGGATCCGATAAAATACATATTTGAGAAATCAGCTCTCTCCGGAAGAATAGCAAGATGGCAAATGATCTTGACCGAATACGACATCCAATATACTTCTCAGAAAGCAATCAAAGGAAGTGTAGTAGCCGATCATTTGGCTCATCAAGCCGTAGATGACTATCAATCTATGCAGTTCGAGTTTCCAGACGAAGATGTTTTGTTAGTTACTGATTACGAAGAACCATGACCTGACGAAGGACCTGAACAAGGATCCCGATGGACCATGGTCTTTGATGGAGCCTCAAACGCACTTGGCAATGGCATTGGCGCCATCATTACACCTCCTACAGGCGAACATACGCCTTTCAACGCCAGATTGTGTTTCAACTGCACCAACAACATGGCCGAATATGAAGCGTGCATTATGGGTATTAAAGCTGCTATTGACTTAAGAATCAAGTTCTTGCAAGTGTACGGAGACTCAGCTTTAGTGATCAGTCAGATAAAGGGCGAGTGGGATACGAAGCACCCGAATCTCATTCCATATCGTGAGCATGTTCTGAGTTTGATCCCCTACTTCGAAGAGATCACTTTCAATCATATTCCACGAGAAGAGAATCAGTTGGCAGACGCATTAGCTACTATGTTATCTATGTTCAAGGTCCGATGGGACAACGAGGCTCCCCAGATCATCATCGAAAAGTTTAATGAACCAGCATACTGTTGTGAACTTGATACAGAAGAGAAACCTTGGTTCTACGAAGTGAAGAGGTATCTTGAGACTCAGGAATATCCCACAGGGGCATCTGTCAATGATAAGAATTTCTTGAGACGGTTTGCATCCAAATTCTTCCTCAGTAACAGCATCTTATACAAGTGCAGTCACGACTTGTGCTTACTCCGCTGTGTAGACCAAAAAGCTGCAGAGCGGATCATGGAAGAATTACATGAAGGTCTATTTGGTACCCACTCCAGTGGACACACAATGGCTAAGAAGATTCTGAGAACAGGTTACTATTGGTCCACCAAGGAAGCTGATTGTCACCGCTATGCTCGATCTTGTCACAAATGCCAAATATATGCAGACAAAGTGCACATACCTCTGGTGCCGTTGAATGTTCTTACCGCTCCTTGGCCTTTCGCAATGTGGGGCATTGACATGATCGTAGAAATAAAGCCCACTGATTCCAATGGACATCATTTCATCCTTGTGGCAATTGACTATTTCACCAAGTGGGTAGAAGCAGCCTCGTTTGCATCTGTTACCAAGAATGTTGTGGCTCGGTTCATCAAGCATAATCTTATATGTCGATATGGCACTCCCGAAAGGATTATCACAGATAATGGCTCTAATCTCAACAACAAAATGATCACCGAACTATGCACGCAGTTTGAGATCAAGCATCACAACTCTTCTCCATATCGGCCTAAGATGAATGGCGCAGTGGAAGCCGCCAACAAGAATATCAAGAAGATCGTACAGAAGATGACAGTGACTTACAAGGATTGGCATGAGATGTTGCCATTTTCTCTTCATGGTTATCGCACTACAGTACGAACATCAACAGGGGCAACCCCCTTCTCTCTTGTATATGGTATGGAAGCAGTCCTACCCATCGAGGTCCAAATACCCTCAACCAGAGTCCTCCAGGACGCAGAGCTAGGCGAAGACGATTAGATCCAGACTCTCCTTGACCAGATCAACTTGATCGACGAGAAGCAGCTCGCATCCATTTGCCATGGACAGATCTATCAGAAACGAATGATCAGACATTTAACAAGAAAGTCAAGCACCGAGTCTACCAAGTTGGTGATCTATTAGTCAAGCGCATCACTCTTTCACAAGGTGATCCAGGGGAAAGTGGATTCCCACCTATGAGGGACCATTTATAGTCAAGACAGTATTTTCAGGCGGTGCTATGATACTTAGCACCATGGATGGCGAAAACTTCCCACACCATGTGAACGCAGACATAGTCAAAAAATACTACGGATAAACGATACCCGCTAGGTCGACTGACCTAGGAAAAAATAAGGGCATCCCAGCGAACCAAAAGGGTTCGGGCAAAAATTAAGGATATATACAAAACATGTACACCCGACAAGTCGAAAACCTGCAAAGGCGGCTTGGGCAAAAGGGTATCAGGCGAAAACCGAAAGGCGGTTGTATACGGTGAACCGACTTTGAGATTTTGTATCGCAAATGTGAGGATAGCAAGAGTCGCCACCGACTTTTCTTTTATCCAATTAAGGGAAGGTGAAAATAACAGGAAAAGACCTTCGTTAGATTCTGAGTAAGGGAGAAGGTTATGAAAAGGGAAGGTATTAGCACCCCTTTTCATCTGTAGTTATCTACGGGCTCTTAGTTACTCTTAGATCATTTTAAAAGTGTTTTACGTGTGTTTAACAAAATGTTTTGAAAATGCATTTTTTGACTTTGTAATGATTCATGTAGGAATCTATACAAAGTGTTCGAAATGTTTTGTTTTGGAAAAGAGTTGGAACTTTGACAAAAGTGTGTGGTGTGAAAAGTATTTTGTTTTGAGCAAGCAACTAAAGTCTTATTACCTACTCGAATGGTCGTTTCGTGTTGTTTCGTTTCCTTTAGAATAGTGCTATCCATACCATTAGTTGGTAGGTAACCTATTCGTTGGATGTAGAAGGGACATTCGAAGGGACATCGGATGGTCATAGAAGGCAACTTGTAGGAAGTATCCTAGCACATTCGAAGGGACTATCATCATTTTTCGAAGGCGACAATCGAGGGTCAAGATCATGTATTCGTAGGCGACATCGTGGGTCTATGATCTTTGTATCGAAGGGACTATGATGATTTGTTTTGAAGGCAACGGTGCTAGGATACCTCTACGTTCGAGGGACTTGACCATTTATTCGAAAGGCAACGAGAGAGAACACTCTAGGGGGTGCATGTGTGAAAAGAGTGTGTTAAATTCAGATATGTTATCTTGGCATTGTGAGTGATCTATGTCCGATTTTTATCTTTCCACACACGCCTAATTACTAGCAGTTTATAGGATGCAGAAAGTAAATTGCGGAAAAGTAAAGTGCGGAAAGATAACGTCTTACGCTATTACATGGCTTTGGGGCAGTTACATAATAGGAGTGCGGAAAATAAAAGTCCTAATTAAACTATTACATCCCTTAGGCAGTTACATAATTGAAAAGAAAACGAAAGAAAATTGTCTGAAACGTTACAACCTGTGAACAGATAACATAATCGGAAAATACGAGAAAATTGCATAAGAGAAAAAATGTTAGTAAAAACATGATTTTTGAATGAGGGAAAAAGTTTTATGTTAGTAATGACAATAAGATGATAAGATAATTTTTTGGTAATTTTCTGAATTGATTTCGATAATTAAAAACAATTAAAAGTCATTTAAATGATTAATTAGCAATTAATTAAAATATGCATGCAAAAATATTAATTTTAATGTCAAAAATTAAATAAGTATTTTTCTGATTAAAATGCAAAAAGAAAATATTTTTTGTGACTTTTTAAATGCATGAAAAAAATGTTTGAAGATTAATTAAATAACATGAAAATATTAATAAAAATAAGAAAAATAGAAACAGTTAGTTTTTCAAAAGA
Source organism: Vicia sativa (assembly GCA_021764765.1). Lineage (NCBI taxonomy): Eukaryota > Viridiplantae > Streptophyta > Magnoliopsida > Fabales > Fabaceae > Vicia > Vicia sativa. Next base: position 238,548,794 of record CM038795.1, read on the forward strand.
GCAAAAAAGAAGTTGTCTTGCCAGGAATCGAACCAGGGACCATCTGGTGAAAACACACGCCTGCTTGCCATCTGAGCCAAGTGTACTTGGTGTTTTGTAATTGGCAACATTGCATTATATATGTAAACGTGTCCTAATTTTTGAAATTCAAAACACAATCAGCGCACAGGGCCTAGGGTGGAAAGATGGACGAATCAGAAAGCAAGGACGCGCAACGCTTGCAGTCAACCGGAGTCAACAAGTCAGCGACGCCGGAGCCCTAGCTCCGGTCGTCTTCTCCGTTGAATCCAAACATCAAACCTGCAAAATAAGTGAAATCAAAGCAAAAGGAAGACCCTATCCCCCTAATTCGACCCCTGTGAATTCAATAGTGATGTCTATTTGTATTGAATCGGCCTGTAGACTGAGTTTCAAAGAAAATAACCTAAACTGCCCTGACAATGGCAGTTGATGTTTTCTACGTGCAAGCTTGCATGTAATGGTTCAAATGCACTCTAATGGATGCCCTGAGTTCAAATAAGCAAGCAAAAACAGTTAGCAACGCATGAATTATAAAATCGAAATTGAAGGAAATACCAAATCGGAGCTTTGTGTTTCTCGTATTCTGGGCAGTCTGGGCTATGTGTAAAGGCTGGGAATGCTTGCTGGGATATCAAGGAACACGTTTGAATGCTTGAAAATCCTTGAATCCGGATGGAAAATGGAATTCGAAAATGCCAACTTTGAGGAAATTTGGAGAAAAATAGGGTTACTTCCAAGGGCTAGGGTTTCGTCCTCTTGTCTTTGTGAATGCTTTTGTATTTATAGAGCAAGAATTGGAAGTAAAAAGAAGGAAAAAAAGATATGTCATTCAATGCAAAATAATTTCCCTTTCAAATAAAATCAAATCTTTTCAAAATTTGATTTATCTTCCCATGCATGAGCTAGCACGAAATTGGTATGCTTTGTGGGCTATCTTGGACCTCAAGCTTGATAAAAAACCAACCCAATTGAAATTATACCTTGTTTTCATATTTTATTTAATTTAATCTTGAATTAAATGCTTTTAAATTCAAAAATAAATAAAAAAATAGAAAGAGGTCGTGGCAAGGCATCAAGTGGTCACAAATAATATTATGATCAAGTTTGGATCATAAAATTATAGGCCCATTTGGAAAAAAATTGATTTTGACAAGTATCTCTCTTTGTGCAATTGTCCAAAAATACCCAACTTGTACAAGGTGTATCTTGCTCAATTTTTAACATTTTTGAGTGTTCATGGACTTTTTAGAAAGATCTAGATGTCCTATAAACAACCTTTTTGGTTTCATCTCAATTGGAGTTTCCATGCTCAATAAGACTTCATTACAAAAAGTTAACTTTTTGTTGACTTTGAAAAGGACCTGTAATCTTTTGATCCATATCTTCAAAATGAAGCATTTTTTGACCATGCTTGTGAGACATGAATTTGTAGAGAATTGAATTTCCTTCAAAATGAGAGGTGGTGGAAAAATTTCTGATAAAGTATGAAGAAGTTATGCTCAGTCAAAGTTCAGTTGACTTTTTCTTTAGAAAACCCTAATTTGGAAAGTTTGACTTTTGAGCAAATCTTGAGTTTTCTTGATGAATCATGATCAACCCTTGATCAAATGATGAATGTGACTTCAAAATGAGGATGTTGACCAAAAATCAGGAAGTTTGACTGTATGTTGACCACAATTGACTTTTTGTCCAATACAACTGATTCTCAACCATCTGAGTAATTGTTTGAGGAAACTTGACTTGTAAGGCTTGAAGCTTGTCATGGAGATTCTTTGAAGCATATGAGGAGGCATGATGATCACTGGAGATGTTGGAAATCCATCTGGATCTGAGGATAGCCAAACCCTAGTTTGGGTTGATTGTCTAGGAGAGGGTTTGTCTGATCAACCCTTGAGGAATCCTTGAGTATGGATATGTGAAATGTCTTGAGGAATAGGAGGGCTAATCTTGGGGTATGACAGCTGCCCCTATTCAATCTTCTTGTATCGGAAGGGTTAGATTGGCATGTGTGCCTTTTGTGACCTGGAGGTAGAAGATGATTGAACACTCGAGTACACCTGAAAATTTGCACTCGCTGTTGATTGATGATGCAGGGGAATGGGCTTACAGATGCCATTTGGAGAAGCTGGAGACTTCACTGGGGAATGAGTCGTACGTTAGACTTAAGAACGTCTTCTACATAGGAGGATCGTCGGAGATGGGCTTAAGATGCCATCCGGAAAGACTGATGATGGGGAACGAGCCGTACGCGAGGCTCTACGGATGTTCCTGAAGATAGAAGGGAGCACGGGGATGGGCCTAAGATGCCATCCGGAGAGAGTCGTACCTTAGACTTCGCGCTCGTCTTTGAATGAATTTATTGGTTTTTATTGGTTTTTAATCAAATACGCAGCATTCTAAAAGTGAAGAGGTGTCAACCAAATAGTCAGAGATGGGCTTAAGATGCCATACAGGGAAACTGAGTCGTACGCCAGACTCTGTAGTTGTTGTTGATAATAAGAGAGTGTCAGAATAAATCTTCGTCTTGATTATTCTGGGGGGATAATAGTCGGCAAAATGTGGATAGCTTCCCTGTTGTGCTTCGGGTATTGATCCAAGGACTGTTATTGGAGGATAACTTGTGCGATCGTTCAGATAGTTTTCCCGTCTTGTTTCGGGTATTAATCCTGGATCCGTTGTCGGAGGACAACTAGGGCGGTCGTTCAGATTGGGTTTCCTGTCTGGCTTCGGGTATTAATCCTGGACCTGTTTATTTCAGAAGTGATTTTCACCTGTTTTGGGGAAAACAAAAGAAACTTTGATAGAATAGGGTTAGTCTTATGCAGATTATGATGCATGACAATGTGTATGAATGACATGCGCACAAATTATGACTTTTATGAATAATGTATGAATGATAGATGTTGTGGTATTTCAAAACATATCCATCGTGAAGAAGACGTGGATGCTCTGCTTGAGGATTCCTGGCTTCTGTTTGGGGACAAAATGGATTGGAAACCCTGAGAAGAAAGATAACTTCGATTCCTCCGATGCACTATCTGACCAAGTCTCGAGCCTAGATACTTATACTGCTGAGGATGGTAGAGACCGAGAGGTACATTGCCGAGGATCTTGTACGCAGACCCTGCTGGGGAGAATTTAAGAGGCGCTCTATTGGGGATCTTTGATAACACGATTTTATATAGTATATTTGATTTAATTTTCATAAATAATGTTAGTATTTTTATTTAATTATTTCATTTTATTTCCATATTACGCTGGTATTTTTATTGTTTCAGGTATTTTATTTTAAATAAACAAATTGAGCAAAGTGAAGAAATTAAGAGGATTATTTAATTAATTATGCAAGAAATGAAGAAAAGGGGTGTGCAAAGCAAAACAATGGAGCAAAAGCCCAAAGCAAGCAAAAGCCCAAAGCAACCAAAAGCCCAAACGAAGCAAAACCCTAAAAGGCCACGTTCAAGGGTGAGACGCACGTCTCAACCCTCCTTCCTACAATTGAGGCGCCCGCCTCGGTCTCTCCCCTTAGTGGGAGACGTCCGTCTCCAAAGCCATGTCAGCCCTAGCAGTTGCGTGGGACGCCCGTCTCACGTGGCTATATTCATGGAGAAAAATCCGGAGACGACCGTCTCCTTAGTGGGCAGTTGGAATGAGAGTTTTGAGGAGAAAATGCTACGTAATTTAAGGAACAAGTGGTTACTTCCTACCACTATAAAAGGACCTCTCCAGATCATAATTGAGGACACCAATTCTCAGCTTTATTTTCCCAGTTTCAAAGTTTATTTTCCTGCATTTATTTTCCGTTGTAATTCAGAATTCAGAAGTTATTTTTCCCGCATTGTTTACATTCCTGTTGGAGAACCGAGACGTTGTACGGGTTACTTCCAGTTTCCAGAATTCTTTCCAGCATTTATTTAATTCAGGTTTCTATTTACATCGCTTTATTTATTTAATTAATTGCTGCATGAGATATATTTGTTTGCCATGAATTTATTAATGAATGTTAAAACCTTTAATTTATTCATGTTTGTTTTTATGAATATGTCTGGCTAAATTATTTAAATATCGGTATGTAATGAGTTAATTTGAAAGTATCCGGAATAAACTGGCTTGGTTATATTTTATAAAATAAACACTTTTTCGATTTAGTTATCTAATTTATTTTGTTAAAAAGGTTTAGAAACCAACAGGCGAAAGTTTGAGGTTAATAAAGACTAAGATTAGAAACCAACAGAGCGGCAGTTTGAGGTTTAGAATCGGATAGTAGATACTAGGTATTGTTTTTAAAAACCATGACATTTAAAACCAATTAAATTTTATTTATTTTCAAAAAGTAATTTTAAAATCGGTGGGATAGCGAAAGCATACATTAGAGTTTAAAATTATAATCTACTTCAATAAATGACAGTTTGAGAATAGGTTTTAAATAAATACTTTTTTTGAAAAAGAAATTATTATCATTTTCTGAAAATAAGCCAGTGGAAAACCGGATTCTTTAGGATTAACGAAATACATACCGATATTCGCCTTATTATTATTTTAATTAAAATTAAGTTTTATTGCCCAAAAATTCCCCAATTTATTTATTCGATAGCTATAGCTTTACACAGTAAGCTTAGATTACGTTAGTTCAATTTATAGTCCCTTTGGTTCGATATCTTTTAAAACTACGCGATAGGGCTGTATACTTGCAGTCTCGATTAATTTAGACGATAAAGTCGCGATCAAGTTTTTGGCGCCGTTGCCGGGGACTATTCAAGTTGATATCGTAATTTTATTACGAAGTATAGACTATAGCAACTATTTCTTTTCCCTCTGTGTATGCCAAATACTCGCTCTCAAGGCGCGCCTTTGCATATACCTATTTACGACGTCGAGCGTTATCTTAGATTAAGAAGACGAATTCAAGAGTATTTAGAACACACAATCTTCCTTCAACCAAACTTCCGGCGTTGAAGAACTTAAGAAGATGGTGATCCGAACCTCCTCCTCGTCCTCTTAAGGACTACATTTCCTTCAAGCGGAGCCTCATAATAGTATTGCTGCTCCTGCTATCGCTCGAAACGATTTCGAACTAAAACCTTCGCTTCTTTCCGCCGTTCAGCAGAACCAGTTTTCTGGAGCTCCTCCTGACGACCCAAATCTTCATCCATCGTTGTTTGTGCGACGCAGAATCGTAAAAGCGAATGGTGTAAACCCGAGGCGATACGATTGCGCCTATTTCCTTTTCTCTCGAGACGAGCTCGCGATGGCTCCAATCTCTTCCTTCCAACTCAATCACCACATGGGATGAGTTGAAGAAAGTCTTCTTGGCTAGATATTTTCCTCCAAGCAAAACTGCTATGCTCAGAGCCAACATCAATGGTTTCAGACAAAAAGACAATGAATCACTCTTTGAAGCTTGGGAACGTTATAAAGACATGCTTAGACTTTGTCCTCATCATGGTTTAGAAGAATGGTTAATCATCCACACGTTTTACAATGGTCTCTTGTATAATACGAGATTGACTATAGACGCTGCAGCTGGTGGCGCACTGATGAATAAACCATATGCTGAAGCAAAGCAACTTATCGAAAGCATGGCTCAGAACCATTACCAATGGGGTATGGAGAGAGTTACTGTAGAGAAATCTCAAACTAAAGGTGCCATGGTTGAAGTGAATAGTCTGGATCAAGTCAACGCTAAAGTGGAAGCTCTCACTCAAAAGCTCGAGGAACTTACCACTGCTCCCGCAGCTACTGTTGCTGCAATTACTCAAACTTGCGACTTATGTGGTATTCAATCACATCTTGCTCCAGAATGCCCACTTCTAACAGGAGTTCCAGTTGAACAAGCAAATTACGTACAGAATAATCCTTACAGCAACACATATAACCCTGGCTGGAAGAATCATCCTAACTTTTCCTACAAGAATAACAACGCGTTATATGCACCTGGACAAGCTCCTGCTACACCACCTGGTTATCCTAAAGCTATTCCAAATCACCCTAACAATGGTCCTAACACAACAAATGCTCCTAGGAAGTCTAATTTGGAAATCATGATAGAGCACTTCATTGCTACTCAAAACCAAACCAATAGTGCTCAAGCCCCGACTAATAAGGAAGTTCAAAATCAGAATATACACATTAATGAGCAAATGAAGCAGTTTTCTAACAAGCTTGATGCTTTAGCTACACACAATAAAATGTTAGAAACACAAATCTCTCAAGTAGCTCAACAACAAGCTGCTCCTTTGGTTCATTTCCTGGTCAACCTCAACCTAATCCCAAAGGACATGCAAATGCTGTTATCTTAAGAAGCGGAACAAAGTATGATGGACCTGTAGATCCCAGAAACAATAGCCCAGCTATGCAACAAAATTCTGTCAAACCATCTGAAACTAAAGATAAACCAGAAAAGGAAATTCAGAAAGATAATAATGAAGATACCACACAAAAGGACGAACCTTATATACCCCCACCACCTTATAAGCCTCCTATTCCATACCCTCAAAGGTTAGTTAAAACTAAGAATGTGGGACAATTCAAGAAATTTGTGGATCTTCTGAAGCAACTTAATGTTACAATTCCTTTTACCGAAGCTATAACTCAAATGCCCTCCTATGCTAAATTCCTTAAAGAGATTCTATCCAATAAGAAAAAGCTAGAGGATAATGAAACTGTCATGCTTACTGCTGAATGTAGTGCAATTATTCAAGACACAATGCCTCCTAAACTCAAAGATCCTGGAAGTTTCTCTATTCCATGTGTAATTGGCAAATTTGTCATAGACAAAGCTTTATGTGATCTAGGAGCCAGTATAAGTGTGATGCCGTTATCCATCTGCAAGAAACTTGATATGGGAGAGCTGAGACCAACCAAAATGTCCGTTCAACTAGCAGATAGGTCAGTTAAATATCCTGCAGGAGTACTTGAAAATATTCCTGTACGTATTGGCCAATTCTATATACCAACTGATTTCATTATCATGGACATAAGGGAGGACGAAGTTACTCCAATCATTCTTGGAAGACCTTTCTTAGCCACAGCCGGTGCAATAATAGATGTGAAAAGAGGAAAACTTACTTTTGAAGTAGGCGAAGAGAAAATCGAATTTATCCTCTCTCAATTCCTGAAAGCACCTGCAATAGAAGATACTTGTTATTTCATGGATATCATCGATGAATGTAGAAAAGAAGCTGAGCTTGAAAATACGGATAATAATCTAAGTGAATGCTTAGCTATAGCACCAGATCCCACACAAAGTTTAAGGAAACCTTCCCTAGAACTCAAAACACTTCACGAAAATTTAACGAATTCCTAGATTCCAAACTCGAGCGTCAGTGATAGTCAGCATAAAACTTGGAGAATCAAACTGAAAAACTTTTACAGATTTTGAGGAAATATCCAACAGCCTTAGGGTATAATATCACTGATCTTAAAGGAATAAGTCCCTCTATCTGTATGCATCGCATTATGCTAGAAGAAGATTGCAAAACTTCAAGAGAACACGGAGGAGACTAAACCCGATTTTGAGCGGTTGTGAAAAAGGAAGTAATGAAGTTGTTAGAAGCAGGAATCATATATCCTATATCGATAGCAAATGGGTTAGCCCCATGCATGTTGTACCTAAGAAGGAGGTGTCACAGAGTCGAAAATGAAAAGGAGAAATCATAACTAAAAGAATCGAATCGGATGGAGAATGTGCATCGATTATCGAAAACTTAACAAAGCCACCGAAAAGATCATTTCCTTTACCATTTATTGATCGGATGTTGGAGCGTTTAGCTAGACACTCTCATTTCATTTCTTAGGCGGTTATTCGGGTTTCTTTCGGATACCTATTCATCACGATGACCAAGAAAACAACTTTCACATGCCCCTTTGGAACTTTTGCTTATAGAAGAATGCCTTTTGGTTTATGCAATGCTCCTGCAACTTTTCAGAGATGTATGATGGCAATATTTGCTGATTTTCTGGACAATATTATGGAAGTCTTCATGGACGATTTTTCCGTCTGTGGACAAAGCTTTGAAGAATGTTTAGAAAATTTAGAAAGGGTATTGGAACGTTGTGTGAAGGTTAATCTAGTGCTTAATTGGGAGAAATGCCATTTTATGGTACAAGAAGGAATTGTTTTAGGACACATTATATCCAAAAGAGGAATTGAAGTCGATTCTGCTAAAATCGAAGTTATTGAGAACCTTCAACCTCCAAAAACCGTTAGAGAAATCCGAAGCTTTTTGGGACACGCCGGTTTCTATCGACGTTTCATTAAAGATTTCTCTAAGATAACTAAACCCCTAACTGAGCTATTAATGAAAGATGCTGAATTTATCTTCGACGAAAAATGTTTAGAAGCGTTTCAGACACTTAAGAAAGCATTAATTTCTGCGCCTATCATGCAAACTCCAGATTGGAATGAACCTTTTGAAATAATGTGTGACGCAAGTGACTACGCCGTAGGAGCTGTTTTAGGACAGCGAAAGGATAAAAGACTCCACGTCATATATTATGCGTAACTACGGGCGAGCGCAAATGAATTATGCTACAACAGAGAAAGAGTTCTTAGCAGTGATCTTCGCATTAGACAAGTTCCGTTCCTACTTAGTAGGATCCAAAATAATCATATACACTGATCATGCTGCTATTAGATATCTCCTAACCAAAAAGGACGCTAAACCTAGACTCCTGAGATGGATATTACTGCTGCAAGAATTTGATTTAGAAATCAAAGATAAGAAAGGAACTGAAAATGTAGTAGCGGATCATCTCTAGACTAGAAAATCTTAAACATGAACAAGTGCCGATTGATGATGAATTTCAGTACGATAAACTGATTGCCCACTTGGAAGACACAGAACCAGATAAACTCATGGAAACCACTTTAGCTATTTCCTCTGTGCCTTGGTATGCTGATTTCGTGAATTACCTTGCTGCAGGCGTTCTACCACCTGAACTTACCTATCAACAGAAGAAGAAATTCTTCCATGATCTTAAACAATATTACTGGGATGAACCTTTACTTTTCAAGAGAGGTCCCGATGGAATTTTCCGCCGATGTGTGCCAGAAGAAGAGATTGAAAACATTATAACACACTGTCATTCTGCACCTTACGGAGGACATGCTAGTACATCCAAAACATGTGCAAAGATCTTACAATCCGGTCTCTATTGGCCTAATTTATGGAAGGACGTACATGCCACCATCTTAAAATGCGACAGGTGCCAACGCACCGGTAATATATCTAGACGTGACGAAATGCCACAAAAAGGCATTTTAGAAGTCGAAATCTTTGATGTGTGGGGGATAGACTTCATGGGACCCTTTCCATCTTCATCCGGTAATAAGTATATACTCGTGGCTGTGGATTATGTCTCAAAATGGATTGAAGCTATAGCTTCTCCAACAAATGACACCCGAGTGGTACTTAAGCTGTTCAAGAACATAATCTTTCCTAGGTTCGGTGTACCCCGACTCGTTATAAGCGACGGTGGATCTCATTTCATTTCCAAAATCTTTGAAAAATTATTAAGGAAATATGGAGTTCGACACCGCATAGCTACACCTTACCATCCCCAAACTAGCGGACAAGTTGAAGTTTCAAATCGCGAGATAAAACAAATCCTTGAAAAAACTGTCGCTACTTCCAGAAAGGATTGGTCCTTTAAACTTCATGAAGCTTTATGGGCATATAGAACTGCCTATAAAACTCCCATCGGTACTACTCCTTTCAAGCTTATTTATGGAAAGTCATGCCATCTCCCAGTTGAGTTAGAACACAAGGCTTATTGGGCCATTAAGAATCTGAACTTAAGTTATACTGCCGCTGGAGAAAAGCGTATTCTGGATATTAATGAATTGGAAGAACTTAGACAGGATGCGTACGAAAACGCTAGGATTTACAAAGAGCGCACAAAGAAATGGCACGATAAGCGTATATCTAGGAAGAATTTTAATATAGGTGACTGCGTATTACTATTTAACTCACGATTAAAATTATTCCCTGGGAAATTACGATCTAGGTGGTCTGGACCTTTCGAAATTACTCGAGTTTATCCAAGTGGAGCAATAGAGATTAAGGGACCTTCGATTGAACCGTTTATAGTAAACGGGCAGCGTCTAAAACATTACCATCTCACCGAAATCGAGGGATATTCTCAAAAGATAACTCTAGACGAGCCACAAGCTCGATTAGACGACTAATCTCTAGTTTTATTTGTCGAGCTTACGACATAAAACAAAGCGCTTTGTGGGAGGCAACCCACCGTATTTATTTCTTTCTTTTTTATTTTATTTTATTTCTTCATTCTATTCAAAAACAAACAAAAAATTATCTATTTCTTTTTTCTATTTTCTTTTATTTCTATTCTCTGTCTTATATTCTATTCTATATCTCTCTTCTTATCGGCATTTGGCCAATGCTGATCTTCTTTTCTTTTCTTTTTTTCCTCAGGATTCTTCTAGCTACTTCTTTCTCTTTCCACTATGTCTCGTGTTGATGATATGCCAGTCAGTTTCAGAGGAAGAAATCAGCGCACCAAATATGGAGTTTTATCTGAGCGTGAGATGTTTCCTACTACCTACTTTCATTATGGTGCTATGGATGCTCTTGGCATTCGTGATAGCGTGCTTTTTCTGTTGAATCAGATTGGGTGGGATAATTCACGCCTGATGACTTGCTTTGCCACTTATCGGAACCTCACTTTGGAATTCCTCAGCTCTTTAGCTTATTTTCCTACTCATGGGATAGCTCTACGCCGTGGACTTATTATTTTCAGACTTTTTGGCTTCACCTTCAAGTTTACCCATAAGGAATTGGCTGATCTTCTTGGTTTTCCTAGTGGTTTAGGAGTTTATACTGAAACTCAGGAGGAGTATCTTGGGTTTAGAGATCTTGACTATTTTTGGGGATCTATTTCTGGAATCCTTAACCCTGAGCCCGAGGACCTTGTATCAGAGAATATCCATAACCCGGCCTTCAGGTATTTCCATAAGATTCTTGCCCATACCGTTTTTGGAAAACCCCAGAATGTCACTACTGTTTCTAAGGATGAGCTGTTTATCATGTTTTGTGCTTCGCAGAACCGTCCGGTTAATGCGATCCCTTATCTGCTCCGTACCTTTGTGAATCTCATTGATACTGATCATGCACCCATTCGGATGGGAGGTCTCGTTACTATGATTGCAAATGTTGTTGGACTTCGACGACCTTTTAAGCATCTGAATGCTTTTGCTGGTGTTACTTCCATGACCATCGAGTTCTGTTTCAACACTGGTATGATTGGTGATCTTGGCCCGACTCAGTTTACCTTGTTGATTAATGGTCAAGTTATGCAGCTGTTTACCTTGCCTAACCCTGCTACTAGTGTGCATAACAAAGCCAATTGGCTTTATGGTTTTGATCAGCATCCTTCTCCGCCAAGCACTCCTGAGATTCCACCAGGTTTTGATGTTTTAGAGGACGCTCAGGAAGTTCCCTCTGCTCAGCCCACTTCCACTGATCCCTCTGTTGCTCCTGACACTGTTATGCATGAGGTTCCTCCTTTTGATTATGCGACTGTTATCCACGCTCTCCAGGTGGAACATCAGGCTTTGAGGGACGAGTTCACTACTCTGCGAGCTGACTTCTTTAGTTTTATGGATACAGTTTCTGCACAATTTCAAGAAGTCTTCTCTTATCTTCATTCTCCCTCTGCTCCTAAGGCAGGACCATCTAGTGGCTAGAGTCCTTGAGTAGTTTATTTAGTTTAGTTTAGTTTGATTTCATTAGGATTTTATAATGCTTTCATTATGTTATTTTTATTATGTTTCTCTTCCAAATACTTGATTCCTACATTGTAAGCAACTTTGCTCTCCATTCTAATGCAATTCATGTTTCCTTTATTATAATGTTGCATATTATATTATATTACATTATTATTCCTGTTGCATTATTCTTCTTAAGTTGCATTATTATTGTTGCTGCGAATTAGACCGCCCACTTTTCATTTCGATTCTCCTTCGTTTTTATCGCACTGAGGACATTGCTCCATTTAAGTATAGGGGAGTCGGATCATTTCCTTGCTCATTTATATTGCCTTTGCTCTCTTTGTAGTATTTCCCTTTTTATTTATTTATTTTCTTGTATCGCAAATTTCAATTCAATAAAATACATGTTTATGTTAATTTTAATCCTATATGCAAAATTTAATGCTTATTCGAATTCTCCCTATTTCTTGAGCCATAACGAAAAATTTAAAACACATTTATAAACATATTCAACTAGTATTAAGGTTGCTTAATCTAAATAAGGATTCAAGTACGACTTAGCAAAATTGTTATCGTCCTAACACTTTAAAACCCCCAATATGCTAGATCGATTTAAGTACTTATTATACCAAGAACCTTTAAAACTTAGTTTTAGATTAGCCCCAAGTAGTTTATTAAGCAGTCGGCACCGCCGAAAACACAAACTACGTGGAGAACCGATGAATATAAGTGATTGATCAAATATCTTTAAGAAAATTGCTTTTATTTAAGATGCACTTACTAAGTTAGATGGTCCTTACGGATCGTTTAATCCAAAAAGTTTGAAAATATGAATTTTATGCAAAATAATCCATTAATAAATTGGTTCGGTGGTCCCAGTGCTGAACTTGGTAGGGCAGTGCAGTTCGATCCCGCAATTTTAATTGGAAAAGGAGTACCAAATGTTTAATTACCGAACTCCTAGCGGCTTACTAAGATCAAATTCACTAACGGTTACTCCACTATGCGTGTACGGTAATGGGCTTAATGTGATTGCACTAGAATGAAAGCGGTGAAATAAAACATAGTATTAGGTTGAAGCTATAATGACATGACTTGAATTGGTCTGCATAGATGGGGTTGTCTAGTGTTTCTACGGTAATTTTGGTGTTTAAGTTCAACTTTAATTTTCTGATGAAAAATCAATTTGCAACCTGATACAAAGTGATATATGTTGTTATATTTGTGTTTAACTGTGCTTCAAAGATTTTCATTTCTACTTTTTGCTTGAGGACAAGCAATGGTTTAAGTATAGGGGAGTTTGATAACACGATTTTATATAGTATATTTGATTTAATTTTCATAAATAATGTTAGTATTTTTATTTAATTATTTCATTTTATTATTACGCTGGTATTTTTATTGTTTCAGGTATTTTATTTTAAATAAACAAATTGAGCAAAGTGAAGAAATTAAGAGGATTATTTAATTAATTATGCAAGAAATGAAGAAAAGGGGTGTGCAAAGCAAAACAATGGATCAAAAGCCCAAAGCAAGCAAAAGCCCAAAGCAACCAAAAGCCCAAACGAAGCAAAACCCTAAAAGGCCACGTTCAAGGGTGAGACGCACGTCTCAACCCTCCTTCCTACAATTGAGGCGCCCGCCTCGGTCTCTCCCCTTAGTGGGAGACGTCCGTCTCCAAAGCCATGTCAGCCCTAGCGCAGTGCGTGACGCCGTCTCACGTGGCTATATTCATGGAGAAAATCCGGAGGCGACCGTCTCCTTAGTGGGCGTTGGAATGAGAGTTTTGAGGAGAAAATGCTACGTAATTTAAGGAACAAGTGGTTACTTCCTACCACTATAAAAGGACCTCTCCGGATCATAATTGAGGACACCGATTTCGACTTTATTTTCCAGTTTCAAAGTTTATTTTCCTGCATTTATTTTCCATTGTAATTGAATTGAAGTTATTTTTCCCGCATTGTTTACATTCTGTTGGAGAACCGAGGCGTTTATGGGTTACTTCAGGTTCGAATTCTTTCCATTTATTTAATTCGGTTTCTATTTACATCGCTTTATTTATTTAATTAATTTGCATGAGATATATTTGTTTGCCATGAATTTATTAATGAATGTTAAAACCTTTAATTTATTCATGTTTGTTTTATGAATATGTCGGCTAAATTATTTAAATATCGGTATGTAATGAGTTAATTTGAAAGTATCCGGAATAAACGGCTTGATTATATTTTATAAAATAAACACTTTTCGATTTAGTTATCTAATTTATTTTGTTAAAAAGGTTTAGAAACCAACAGGCGAAAGTTTGAGGTTAATAAATGACTAAGATTAGAAACCAACAGAGCGACAGTTTGAGGTTTAGAATCGGATAGTAGATACTAGGTATTGTTTTAAAAACCCGACAGCATTTTAAAACCAATTAAATTTTATTTATTTTCAAAAGTAATTTTAAAATCGGTGGGATAGCGAAAGCATACATTAGAGTTTAAAATTATAATCTACTTCAATAGAGCGAGTTTGAGAATAGGTTTTAAATAAATACTTTTTTTGAAAAGAAATTATTATCATTTTTCGAAAATAAGCCGTGGAAAACCGATTCTTTAGGATTAACGAAATACATACCGATATTCGCCTTATTATTATTTTAATTAAAATTAAGTTTTATTGCCCAAAATTCCCCAATTTATTTATTCGATAGCTATAGCTTTACGAGAAGCTTAGATTACGTTAGTTCAATTTATAGTCCCTTTGGTTCGATATCTTTTAAAACTACGCGATAGGGCTGTATACTTGCAGTCTCCCGATTAATTTAGACGATAAAGTCGCGATCAATCTTGCGCGTAGATCCTGTTGGAGAGTATTTGATTGTCGCTAGGAGACAAGGCTATAAGGGCCAGGTGCCCGTTGAAACCTCTGGCTGAGGAATAAAAGCTGTAGATTTCCTCCGATGCACTATCTGACCAAGTTTGATCCGGATATTTCATTGCCGGGAATGATGATTCTTTGAGAGATACTGCGGGGATAAATTTTTGTGGAGATGAACCGTTACTGCTCGGAGACTGATGTAACATGGTTCAGTTGATTGGGATCACTGCTCGGGGACTAACATGATGAAGCTTGGAATGTCGGGACTAGTGGAGGAAAATGTGTACTCCAATGGGGGAAGGTTTATAGTGAGCGACGCCTCTGTGGGGATTGTACTTTGCAGTGGAACGTATTGGTGACTTTCATCGTCATCTCAATTCCTAGAGCCTATAGTAATTATCCTTGTTTGTTCACTTTTCGCATGTTTGCAAGTAGATATTTATTGTCAGATGCATATAATCATTCAAAGCAAACGTTGGACTTTATGCAAACAACAACAGTGAAATTTGTAAAGAAAAAGAACTTGTATTAATTTGAAAGGTGGCGTATGGCCAAGTACACAAGAAAAGTAAAAATCTATGCGGAAACAATCTCGTTAAGTCCCAACTATGCTAGTACTGATATATTTCAACTATCTCATCTCCTTGTTGTCAGTAAAAAGTGAGTGAATTGATTTTCGCCATTTGAATCTTGAATGCTGATAGTAGTCTATAGATAAGTGATCTGGATGAGACATAGTTGTATGCTTAAATCCCTAACTTTTGCCTAGACCGCCCTTTCGGGTTTTCAGTCTACTGGGATACCCTTTTTTGCCCAAGCCGCCTTTGCAGGTTTTCGACTTTCCGGGTGTACACTATTTTGTATATATCCTTAACTTTTGCCCGAACCCTTTTGGTTCGCCAGGATGCCCTTATTTTTGCCTAGGCCAGTCGACCTAGCGGGTCTCGTTTATGCATAGTATTTTTTGACTATGTCTACGTTCACAGGGTGTGGGAACACTTCACCATCCATGGTGCTAAGTATCATAGCTCCGCCGAAAAATACTGTCTTGACTACAAATGGTCCCTCATAGGTGGGAGTCTATTTGCCCCTGGGATCACCTTGTGGAAGAATGATGCGCTTGACTACTAGATCACCGACTTGGTAGACTCGGTGCTTGACCTTCTTGTTAAATGCTCTGATCATTCGTTTCTGATAGATCTGTCCGTGGCAGATGGATGCGAGTCGCTTCTCATCGATCAAGTTGATTTGGTCAAGGCGAGTCTGGATCCAATCGTCTTCACCTAACTCTGCGTCTTGGAGGACTCTGGTTGAGGGTATATGAACCTCAATTGGTAGGACTGCTTCCATACCATATACAAGAGAGAAAGGGGTTGCCCCTGTTGATGTTCGTACTGTAGTGCGATAACCATGGAGAGCAAATGGCAACATCTCGTGCCAATCCTTGTAAGTCACTGTCATCTTCTGTATGATCTTCTTAATGTTTTTGTTAGCGGCTTCCACTGCGTCATTCATCTTAGGCCGATACGGAGAAGAATTGTGATGCGTGATCTGGAACTGCGTGCAGAGTTCGGTGATCACTTTTTTGTTGAGATTAGAACCAATATCTGTGATAATCCTTTCAGGAGTTCCATACCGACAGATAAGATTATGCTTGATGAATCGAGCCACAACATTCCTGGTAACAGATGCAAACGAGGCTGCTTCTACCCACTTGGTGAAATAGTCAATTGCCACAAGGATGAAACGATGTCCGTTGGAGGCGGTGGGTTTGATTTCTCCGATCATGTCAATGCCCCACATTCCAAACGGCCAAGGAGCGGTAAGAACATTCAATGATACTGGAGGTACATGCACTTTGTCTGCATATATCTGGCATTTGTGACAAGATCGAGCATAGCGGTGACAATCAGCTTCCATGGTGGACCAATAGTAACCCGTTCTCAGAATTTTCTTAGCCATGGTATGTCCACTGGAATGGGTACCAAATGCGCCTTCGTGTAACTCTTCCATGATACGTACTACTGTCTTTTGGTCTACACAGTGGAGTAAGCACAAGTCGTGATTGCGCTTGTATAAGATGTCGTTGCTGAGGAAGAATTTGGATGCAAACCTTCTCAAGAACTTCTTATCATTGACAGATGCCCCTGCGGGATATTCCTGAGTCTCAAGATACCTCTTCACTTCGTAGAACCAAGGTTTCTCTTCTGTATCAAGTATATAACAGTATGCTGGTTCTTCAAATTTCTCAATGATGATTTGGGGAGCCTCGTTGTCCCATCTGACCTTGAACATAGACGACATAGTAGCTAATGCGTCTGCCAACTGATTCTCTTCTCGTGGAATATGATCAAAGGTGATCTCTTCGAAGTAGGGGATCAGACTCAGAACATGCTCTCGATATGGAATGAGGTTCGGATGCTTCGTATCCAACTCGCCCTTTATCTGACTGATCACTAAAGCTGAGTCTCTGTACACTTGCAAGAACTTGATTCTTAGGTCAATAGCAGCTTTGATACCCATGATGCATGCTTCGTATTCGGCCATGTTGTTAGTGCAGCTAAAACACAATCTGGCGGTGAAAGGCGTATGCCCGCCGGTAGAAGATGTAATAATGGCGCCAATGCCATTGCCAAGTGCGTTTGAGGCTCCATCAAAGACCATGGTCCATCGGGATCCTTGTTCAGGTCCTTCGTCAGGTCATGGTTCTTCGTAATCAGTAACTAACAAAACATCTTCGTCTGGAAACTCGAACTGCATAGATTGATAGTCATCTACGGCTTGATGAGCCAAATGATCGGCTACTACACTTCCTTTGATCGCTCGAGAAGTGTACTGGATGTCGTATTCGGTCAAGATCATTTGCCATCTTGCTATTCTTCCGAAGAGAGCTGGTTTCTCAAATATGTATTTTATCGGATCCATCTTGAAGATCAACAAGGTAGTGTGAGTCAACATATACTGTCTTCGTCGGCGAGCAGCCCAAGCCAAAGCGCTGCAAGTTTTCTCGAGTTGTGAGTATCTTGTTTCACAGTCGGTAAACTTTTTACTAAGATAGTATATTGCATACTCTTTTCGACCAGACTCGTCATGTTGCCCCAACACACACCCCATTGAGTTCTCTAACACTGTCAAGTACATGATAAGAGGTCTTCCTTCTGCAGGCGGCATCAGGATAAGAGGATTCTGTAGGTACTCTTTGATTTTGTCAAACGCGATCTGACAATTGTCGTTCCATTCCACTACTTGATCTTTCTTCAGCAACTTGAACATTGGCTCACAAGTAGCAGTTAGATGTGCAATGAATCTGGAAATATAGTTCAATCGTCCCAAGAAACCTCTGACTTCCTTCTTGGTGCAGGGAGCTGGCATTTCTTGAATAGCTTTAACCTTGGCGGGATCAACCTCGATACCTTTACCACTGACGACAAACCCTAGGAGTTTACCGGATCCGACTCCAAAGGTGCACTTGTTGGGATTAAGCCTTAGTCTGTACTTCTTCAGTCTATCAAACAGTTTTCGCAAATGATCGAGGTGCTCTTCCTCATTCTATGATCGAGCCATCATGTCGTCGATGTAGACCTCTATCTCGTGATGAATCATATCATGAAATAATGCCACCATGGCACGCTGGTAAGTGGCGCCTGTGTTCTTCAGTCCGAATGGCATGACCTTGTAACAGAAAGTGCCCCACTGTGTAACGAAAGTAGTCTTCTCCATGTCTTAAGGAGCCATTTTGATCTGATTGTAGCCGGAGAAACCATCCATGAAGGAGAAAACCTTATGCTGAGCGGTGTTGTCGACTAGAACATCAATATGAGGAAGTGGGAAATCGTCTTTCGGACTCGCTTTGTTCAAATCTTTGTAATCCACACACATTTGTACCTTGCCGTCCTTCTTAGGTACGGGTACCACATTTGCAACCCACTGTGGATAAGAAGTAACAGCTAGGGAACCGACATTGAACTGCTTCATAACTTCGGCTTTGATTTTATCTAACATCTCGGGACGCATGCGACGAACCTTCTGTTTCACTGGGAGAAAACCTTCTTTTGTCGGTAATCGGTGTACCACAATGTCAACGTCTAGACCTGGCATGTCTTCGTATGACCAAGCAAAAACCTTGATACAATCTCGTAGCATCTGAAGCATTCTTTCTTTGACACTGTTCTCAAGACCCGCTCCTATCTTGATCTCTTTTCTGTCTTTATCAGTACCCAAATTCACAACCTCAACTAGCTCTTCGTGTGGTTGTATAACTTGCTCTTCTTGCTGTAGCAGTCTGACAAGTTCTCCTGACACTTCACAATCTTCCTCACCTTCGTCTTCGGCTTGGTAGATCGGATTATTGAAGTCATATTTAGCAATAGCATAGCTGTTATCAACGAGATTCGGAGTGATTCTGCAGTGTATCACGTGGGTGTGTGTAAGAACACATAGCCTTTTGAAGGGGTGATAAAGTAAAAAGAAAGAAAACATCACTTAAATGCAAAAGTCCAACGATTTTATTGAATGAAAATATGCGAATGACAGATAATAACCCTCACAAACGAGCCATGATGCCCCGGGCAAGGCACTAGGCTTTAAAGTTTATTGTTCAAAGCATAAAAAACGAAAAGCAAAACAAAAACAAAGGCAATTACTCCTGTCTAAAGGAGATAGGTATGACGTCTTCAGTCTTCCAATTGCTGAGCCCGTTGTCGGGAGTTGGGAAGATCCACTTGTTGATGTCGAAGTCGTTGTCGATGTATTCTATAGCATGGATCTCGTTCTGGCTGATGCGGAAAGGAAGTTGGCTGGCACGTTCGCGGCGTATCATCTTCTGACCTTGGATGGTGAAGCCTAAACCAGTCTTGTCAGATTTGAAAGGAAGATCGGGAAGCTGACCCCAAATAGTACTATCTCCTTCTTCAACTGCAGCTTGAGCATCCTTCAGTGATGCCATCCTAGGTGGGACTTGTGTAACTTCAGGAGTAACAGGAGAGTCAACAGGCACGACTCTTGGAACTGTCTCGAACGCTTGATAGGGAATTTCGAAGAATTCACCCTCCATCTCGAGATATCGGAATGACTGTAGATGACTGACCATGTATTCCTCTTCACCACATACTGTAACAACCTTCCCCTTCACTGGGTACTTCAGCTTCTAATGCAAGGTAGAGGTAACAGCGTCTACCCCATGTATCCAAGGGCGTCCAAGCAGGCAAGAGTAAGCTGGACGGATGTCCATGACAAAGAAAGTAGAGTCGAAAGTCTGGGAACCGACTTTAACTGGCAGGATGAGCTCTCCAAGTATTGTTCGCTTAGAACCATCAAAAGCTCTCACAATTAGGTCACTGGGCTTCAAGACCAATCCTTCAACATCAAGTCGATCAAAAGCACTCTTCGGTAGGATATTCAGAGCAGAACCGATATCCACCAAAACATGAGACAATGTAATACCCTTGCATTCAACAGAGAGGTGCAAGACTTTGTTGTGTTTCCTTCTGGCAGGAGTCAAATCAACATCAGAGAAGCCTAGGTCGTTGTTGGCAGTCAGGCTAGCAATACAAACTTCAAATTGATCAGTAGTAGTGTCTTGCGGTACGTGAGCATTCTACAGAAACTTCACCAAGGCTTTGGCATGAGCCTCAGAGCACAAGAGCAGAGAAAGCATGGAGATCTTGGACGAAGTCTATCCCAACTGTTCCACAACATTGTAGTCACTCTTCTTGATGATCTTCAGAATTTCCTCCATTTCTCATTTGGAGGTGTCTTCAGCAACTTCCTTTGGTACTTCTAGCTGAGGAGGATGAGTTACTGGTTCTTTCCCTCTAGTTTCGGGAACTGGTTCAATAGCTGGAATGCGAGCTTGAGTCGCAGTGTCTTTTGGAGGAGAGATCTCTGGAGAGAATACTCTTCTGGTTCTGGTCACCTTACTAGATCCGATGATGTTGTCAATGTCAGGAATGGTAGCTTCAACTGTAAGATCCTCAATGGTTAGAGGGTCTTGCTTGACGCCATGATAGTAAACCTCAGCTCCGTAGTTCCAAGGTATAACTTTGTCAGAGGAATATGGAACTGGTCTGGGAGAAGTAATGATGAGAGGTGCCACTCTAGGCATGGGATCAGAAGAGGAAATCTTTATTGTGTTAACATCAGCATAGTCTTCTGGGAAATCGTCTCCCCATCCGGTTGCCTTAACATCTTCAATAGGAATCTTGTAGCTCTCAGGAACAGTATACTTCACCATATAATCGAACTTTCCACTTGGCTGCCCCAAGGTATCCCACATCTCTGGTACGGTTTCATTCACATCTTCAATCTTCAGTTTCTTAGACATGTCTTCACACAGATTCTCCACGGGTGAAGGTTTCAGAAATAGCACTTCGCGGTTATCCATCATGCACTGAATACGTCTTCTCAACCAAGCACAACCATCAGGTACAGATGGGCACCAACGACAACTCTCTAGGCATCCTGGATTGACATCGGCTTGCAGCAAATTCTTCTTAACAATCATCAGAGGAATAGTCAAGTCATCTATATTGAAAACATAAGAGTTCTTGTCAATAGCATTGGAACTTTTGTCATGGTTAGGCATAGGCGCATTGATCACATTCGGAGTCTCAACAGGAGGATCAGACTCAATCTGTTTAGCTTCAATCATATCTTGAATTTTGTTCTTCAGAGCCCAACAATCATCAGTGTTATGTCCTGAGCTGTTGGAGTGGTAAGCACACTTAGCATTAGGATTGTATCTCGGAGAGGAGGTGTTGATGTTTTGAGGAGGGTCCCTCAAGGTAATCAGCTCGGCTTTTAACATGTGTTGCAAGGCTTGCGACAATGGAATGTTGATCTTCGTAAACTGTCTTCGTGGCGCTGCTGTTACGTTGTCTCACCGAGGTTGTGATGTAGGATTGGAGATCACAACTTCCCCCACAGATTGAGCACGGTCGGTCTTGGCTCGGCTTTTCTGACCATACACAGCATTAGCTTCTTTCTTACCACCAAAAGATCTCTTCGCAGCATTTGATGACGACTCTACCTGAATCTTTCCGCTCTTGATACCAGCTTCGATACGCTCTCCTGTCAATATCAACTCGGTGAATCCGGCTGAAGAGTTTCCAATCAGATGATTGAAGAATGGGCCTGTCCGTGTTCCCATAAACATGTCAACCAACTCGCTATTGGACAAGGGTGGTTGCACTCTGCCTGCTAGATCTCTCCATTTCTGAGCATACTCTTTGAATTTCTCATCCCGACCCATAGACATGCTCTGTAGTTGCATGCGAGTGGGTGCCAATTCAGCATTGTACTCATACTGTCTGTAGAAAGCATCTACCAAGTCACTCCAAGTATGGATATGGTCACTCTCTAACTGATAATACCACTCCAATTGAGTTCTGGACAAACTCTCTTGAAAATAATGCATCCACAACTATCTGTCATCAGTGTGGGGGTTGATCTTCTGAACATAGGACTTCAAATGCAGCTTCGGACAAGAAATGCCATCATACTTGGCAAAAGTAGGAACTTTGAACTTGGGAGGAATCACCACACCGGGGACAAGACTCAGATCATCAAAATTCAGCCCTGACATCTTCAGATTTTCCACAGAATTCAGACAGTCTTCAAGTTGTTTGTACTTATCATCCTCATAAGAGTACTGATCATTCTCATAATCTTCTTCTTTCTTCTCAGGCTCACGCTGGTCGTCTTCGTTGCCCTTGACACTTCCCTCAGTCTTGACACTCTCTTCCGAGAACTCTATCCGGCTAACCACCTTAGGACCACCTTTGTG
This sequence comes from Vicia sativa, assembly GCA_021764765.1. Taxonomy (NCBI): domain Eukaryota; kingdom Viridiplantae; phylum Streptophyta; class Magnoliopsida; order Fabales; family Fabaceae; genus Vicia; species Vicia sativa. Next base: position 238,571,197 of record CM038795.1, read on the forward strand.
ATGTCTTCCCATGTTAAGAACACCAATGACCTTCTTCTTTTTGTTGATGAGTTTCTTCAGATCTTCTTGGCCTTGGACCAAGCTGGTGAACATCTCCTGGAACTGAACATTCTGAGCCTGGAGATCCTTGAGACCTTGACAGTTTGTTCAAGAGCCATTTCTGCTAAAATAAATAGAGAGAAAATGAGAAAACCAATCTTCAATGTACCTGTTATGAAATGATATGCTATGATATGCGATGTTTATGCAATGCAATGCAATGCAATGTTTTCAAGGACCTTAGGAATTTAAATTTGTTAAACAAGCATGAACAAACTTTATTAGTTTTCTTTTTATTCTCTTTTATCTTTTTTTTTTTTTTAAGTACAAGAAGATAATTCAGAAAAATAAAAGAACAAAATCCTAAAGCTCTAAGTCTCCGATGGGCGCTTCCTCTTGGTGCCGAGGTAGGCGTTGATGTTCCGCTCCTCGTGAAGTAGCTTGGTCAACTCTAGCACTTTCTTCTCACTTGCATAGCACTGAGCTTCGAATGTATCCCTTTCTTCTTTAAGCTGAATCCAGAATCTCTTCAAGTCTTCAAAATCAGTAGGCATGTCGGGATGGAGAACAGTATAGGGTACGTCACCTATATAGCAACAGGTTCCATAATTACTGGTAGAACAGGCGTGAATGGCATCATGAGGTTTTGAGCTCGAGCTCGCACCCATTTGAGGTAAGGTTCCCAAGGAATGGAGTTTTGGTGCCCCAAAGTCTTGGAATCAGTCTTCTTTACCATGCCCCAATCGTGTATAAACCTTCGTCGGTAATTCTGGAGATCGTGGTTGTAGTCGAACACAATGTCTTGGAGAAGCATATCGTGAGGACCATCTCTTCGAGCATAACCGAACTGACGTAGAGCTAGAGAAGAGTTGTAAGTGATACCTCCTCTTATACCAAGGAGTAGTACATTGGGGATTTCCCCACAACGCTCAATGAATGTAAAGTCCTTTTGAGAGAAAAGACACCAACGGATATCTGAATGAGAGAGTGACATTAGTCTTTGAGACCATTTCAATCTTTGCTCGTTCTTCAATACTGATGGAGGAAGGTGCGAAATAAACCACCTGGAAAGTAACGGTATGCAGCACATGAGAGTTCCTTGTCTCTTGATAGTACGAGTGTGGAGAGAATGTAGGATGTCTCCAAGTAAAGTAGGCACTGGATTACGAGTAAGGAATATCTTGAAGGTGTTCACGTCTATGAATTGATCCGAGTTAGGAAATAGAACCAAACCATAGATTAGCAAGGCCAAGATGTCTTCGAATGCATGGAAACTCATAGCTTTGAGGAATTCTCGAGCTTTCTTCATTAAGAACTTGGCAAGTAAACCCTTAACTCCGCTTCTTGTTTCCCAATTGGCTTCAATGTCTGAGCGATTTAGATGTAGCGCTGATGCGATGTCTTCGTACCTAGGAACCTTTTCTAAACCGGTGAATGGCATTTGGTCAAGAATAGGTATCCCAAGTAGCTTAGAGAACTCTTCCAAGGTAGGAACCAACTGATAATCTGGGAATGTAAAGCAATGGTGTTTCGGATCGAAGAACTGGAATAGGACGTGCATCATATCTTCTTCAAAACCGAAGATAACCAGGTCAAGTAGATAACCATGTCTTTTGATGAATTGGGCATGATCGGGAATTTCTGAAACCAATTCTTTGAGCTGAGAAGGTACACCCATGAAGTTGATTCGGATAGTCTTTCTAGAAGCCATAATCCCTACAAAATAGAGCAAAGATAAATCCCTAGGTCCTTGAAATAGTTAGAAATGATATGCAATGTGATGATGTCATGATGTCATGTTTAGCAAGCACAAATAATTCACACAATAACCCTAGGTTTAAGGCTTGCATGAGGTATAGGTGATTACCCTACCAAAAGTTTGAGTTGGTTCATCGTGTCCTATAATAGTAACCGGGTTCTAGGAATCTCATATCATTGATCTTTCTCGTAGGCGTTTATTTCAATACGACTACCAAGTGGTCGACCGAAAATATCCCAAAAGTTTGATATTAATGAGCGTAGCATCGAGTATCAGCCAACCTTAGTCTGCACCAAAGCCGGCCATCTCACTACCTTCTAATGGACAAGATGGGTCAATTAAGGTTCTAAAAGTTGAGTTAGTGCTGATGACACCACGCAGAAGCCAAATACTATCCTCAACTTGGAAATGAAGAGTATCAGGACATCTAAAGTGTTGCACTAACGTAGCCATTATGTTGACCATTTTGGTATACGCCTAACGGTCACGACGATCTATTGCTACTTACCTAAAGGAAACCTGGATCCGGGTGTAGGATCCCCCACAAATATATAATACCCAAGCAACCCTTAAAGATAAAGCAAGCAAGTCAAACAGAAAACAGTAAAAGTGATCTAGAAATCCCTAAGGCATTCTCTCTTTTAGGGTGTCTTCCCAGCAGAGTCGCCAGTTCTGTAATACGGTGAACTGACTTTAAGATTTTTGTATCGCAAATGTGCGGATAGCAAGAGTCGCCACCGAATTTTCTTTTATCCAATTAAGGGAAGGTGAAAAGAACAGGAAAAGACCTTCGTTAGATTCTGAGTAAGGGAGAAGGTTATGAAAAGGGAAGGTATTAGCACCCCTTTTCATCCGTAGTTATCTACGGGCTCTTAGTTGCTCTTAGATCATTTTTAAAAGCGTTTTCCGTGTGTTTGACAAAAATGTTTTGAAAAGGCATTTCGCTTTGACTTTGTAATGATTCATGTAGGAATGTATACAAAGTGTTCGGAAATGTTTCGTTTTGGAAAAGAGTTTGAACTTTGCCAAAGGTGTGTGGTGTGAAAAGTATTTTGTTTTGAGCAAGCAATTAAAAGTCTTATTACCTACTCAGAATGGTCGTTTTCGTGTTGTTTTACGTTTCCTTTAGAATAGTGCTATCCATACCATTAGTTGGTAGGTACCCCTATTCGTTGGATGTAGAAGGGACATCGGATGGTCATAGAAGGCAACTTGTAGGAAGTATCCTAGCACATTCGAAGGGACTATCATCATTTTTCAAAGGCGACAATTGAGGGTCAAGATCATGTATTCGTAGGCGACATCGTGGGTCTATGATCTTTGTATCGAAGGGACTATGCTGATTTGTTTTGAAGGCAACGGTGCTAGGATACCTCTACGTTCGAGGGACTTGACCATTTATTCGAAAGGCAACGAGAGAGAACACTCTAGGGGGTGCATGTGTGAAAAGAGTGTGTTAAATTCAGATATGTTATCTTGGAATTATGAGTGATCTATGTCCGATTTTTATCTTGCCATACACGCCTAATTACTAGCAGTTTATAGGGTGCAGAAAGTAAATTGCGGAAAAGTAAAGTGCGGAAAGATAAAGTCCTACGCTATTACATGGCTTTGGGGCAGTTACATAATAGGAGTGCGGAAAATAAAAGTCCTAATTAAACTATTACATCCCATAGGCAGTTACATAATTGAAAAGAAAACGAAAGAAAATTGTCCGAAACGTTACAACCTATGAACAGATAACATAATCGGAAAATACGAGAAAATTGCATAAGAGGAAAAATGTTAGTAAAAACTTGATTTTTGAATGAGGAAAAAAATTTATGTTAGTAATGACAATAAGATGATAAGATAATTTTTTGGTAATTTTCTGAATTGACTTCGATAATTAAAAACAATTAAAAGTTATTTAAATGATTAATTAGCAATTAATTAAAATATGCATGCAAAAATATTAATTTTAATGTCAAAAATTAAATAATTATTTTTCTGATTAAAATGCAAAAAGAAAATATTTTTTGTGACTTTTTAAATGCATGAAAAAAATGTTTGAAGATTAATTAAATAACATGAAAATATTAATAAAAATAAGAAAAATAGAAAAAGTTAGTTTTTCAAAAGAGCAAAAAAGAAATGGTCTTGCCAGGAATCGAACCAGGGACCATCTGGTGAAAACACACGCCTGCTTGCCATCTGAGCCAAGTGTACTTGGTATTTTGTAATTGGAAACATTGCATTATATATGTAACCGTGTCCTGATTTCTGAAATTCAAAACACAGTCAGCGCATGGGGCCTAGGGTGGAAAGATGGACGAATCAGAAAGCCAGGACGCGCCACGCTTGCAGTCAATCGGAGTCAACAAGTCAGCGACGCCGGAGCCCTAGCTCCGGTCGTCTTCTCTGGTGAATCCAAACATCAAACCTGCAAAATAAGTGAAATCAAAGCAAAAGGAAGACCCTATCCCCCTAATTCGACCCCTGTGAATTAAATGGTGATGTCTATGTCTATTTGTATTGAATCGGCCTGTAGACTGAGTTTCGAAGAAAATAACCTAAACTGCCCTGACAATGGCAGTTGATGTTTTCTACGTGCAAGCTTGCATGTAATGGTTCAAATGCACTCTAATGGATGCCCTGAGTTCAAATAAGCAAGCAAAAACAGTTAGCAACGCATGAATTATAAAAATCGAAATTGAAGGAAATACCAAATCGGAGCTTTGTGTTTCTCGCGTTCTGGACAGTCTGGGCTTTGTGTAAAGGCTGGGAATGCTTGCTGGGATATCAAGGAACACGTTTGAATGCTTGAAACTCCTTGAATCCGGCTAGAAAGTGGAATTCGAAAATGCCAACTTTGAAGAAATTTTGAGAAAAATAGGGTTACTTCCAAGGGCTAGGGTTTCGTCCTCTTTTCTTTGTGAATGCTTTTGTATTTATAGAGCAAGAATTGGAAGTAAAAAGAAGGAAAAAAAATATGTCATTCAATGCAAAAGAATTTCCCTTTCAAATAAAATCAAATCCTTTCAAAATTTTATTTTTCTTCCCATGCATGAGCTAGCACGAAATTGGTATGCTTTGTGGGCTATCTTGGACCTCAAGCTTGATAAAAAAACCAACCCAATTGAAATTATACCTTGTTTTCATATTTTATTTAATTTAATCTTGAATTAAATGCTTTTAAATTCAAAAATAAATCAAAAAAATAGAAAGAGGTCGTGGAAAGGCATCAAGTGGTCACAAATAATATTATGATCAAGTTTGGATCATAAAATTATAGGCCCATTTGGAAAAAATTTGATTTTGACAAGTATCTCTCTTTGTGCAATTGTCCAAAAATACCCAACTTGTACAAGGTGTATCTTGCTCAATTTTTAACATTTTTGAGTGTTCTTGGAATTTTTAGAAATATCTAGATGTCCTATAAACAACCTCTTTGGTTTCATCTCAATTGGAGTTTCCATGCTCAATAAGACTTCATTACAAAAAGTTGACTTTTTGTTGACTTTGAAAAGGACTTGTAATCTTTTGATCCATATCTTCAAAATGAAGCATTTTTTGACCATGCTTGTGAGACATGAATTTGTATAGAATTGAATTTCCTTCAAAATGAGAGGTGGTGGAAAAATTTCTGATAAAGTATGAAGAAGTTATGCTCCGTCAAAGTTCAGTTGAGTTTTTCTCTAGAAAACCCTAATTTGGAAAGTTTGACTTTTGAGCAAATCTTGAGTTTTCTTGATGAATCATGATCAACCCTTGATCAAATGATGAATGTGACTTCAAAATGAGGATGTTGACCAAAAATCAGGAAGTTTGACTGTATGTTGACCACAATTGACTTTTTGTCCAATACAATTGATTTTCAACCATCTGAGCAATTGTCTGAGGAAACTTGACTTGTAAGGCTTGAAGCTTGTCATGGAGATTCTTTGAAGCATATGAGGAGGCATGATGATCACTGGAGATGTTGGAAATCCATCTATATCTGAGGATAGCCAAACCCTAGTTTGGGTTGATTGTCTAGGAGAGGGTTTGTCTGATCAACCCTTGAGGAATCCTTGAGTATGGATATGTGAAATGTCTTGAGGAATAGGAGGGAAAATTTTGGGGTATGACAGCGGTCTAGGAAAAAGTTAGGGATTTAAGCGTACGACTATGTCTCGTCCAAATCACCTATCTACAGGCTACTACTATCAGCATTCAAGATTCGAATGGCGAAAATCAATTCACTCACTTTCTACTGACAGTAAGGAAATGAGATAGTCAAAATATATGAGTACTAGCATAGTTGAAACTCGACGAGATTGTTTCCGCATAGCTTTTTACTTTTCTTGTGTACAAACTACTTGGTCATACGCCACATTTCAAATTAATACAAGTTCTTTCTTTTTACAATTTTCACTATTGTTGTTTGCATAAAGTCCAACGTTTGATTTGAATGATTATATGCATCTGACAATAAATATCTATTTACAAACATGCGAAAAGTGAACGAACAAGGATAATTACTACAGGCTCTAGGAATTGAGATGACGGCAAAAGTCACCAAAATGTTCCCCTGCAAAGTACAATCCCCACAGAGGCATCGCTCACTGCAAATCTCCCCCTGCGGAGTACGAATTTCTATCAACTAGTTCCAACATTGCGTTAGTCCCTGAGCAGTGATCCTAGCCAACTTAACCGGATTACACCAGTCTTTGAGCAATAACATTTCATCTCCAGCAGAGGTATTTATCCCCAGCAGAATATCTCCCAACAATTACCATTCCCCCGGCAGCGGCAATATCCAGACTCGAAACTTGTTTAGATAGTGCATCGGAGGAAACCTACATCTTTTATTACCTAGCCGAAGACTTCAACGGGCTCCCGATCCTCCAGGCCCTGTCTCCCAGTAACGATCAAATGCTCCCCGGCAGGATCTACGCACAAGATCCCCGACGGAGCGATTCCCGGTTTCCATTTTCCCCAGCAGGGTCGACACACAAGATTCCCAGCGGAGCGCCTCCTAAAACTTTCCCCAGCAGGGTCTACGCACAAGATCCTCAGTAGTGTACCTCTCGGTCTCTACCATCCTCAGCAGCATAGATATCTAGGCCTGAAACTTGGTCAGATAGTGCATCGGAGGAATCAAGGATATCTTTCTTCTCTTTCAAAAGCAGGTTTTCATCTGTTTCGTCCCCAAACAGAAGTCAGAAATCCCCAATCAGAATGTCCACATCTTCTTCAATATGGATATGTTTTGAAATACCGACATCTATCATCCATACATTATTCATAAAATCCTAACATGCGCATACATCATTCATACACATTGCCATGCATCACAATCTGCATAGGACTAACTATATCCTATCAAAGTTTCTATTGTTTTTCCCCAAATAGGTGAAAATCGCTTCTAAACGACAGGTCCAGGATTAATACCCGAAGGAAGACGGGAAACCCTATCCGAACGACCATCCAATTTGTCCTCCGACAACAGGCATTGGATCAACACCCGAAGCACAACTGGGAAGCTATCCATATTCTGTTGCCTATTATTCCCTCAGATTATTCACGACGAAGATTTATTCTGACACTCTCTTATTATCAACAGCAACTACAGAGTCTGGCGTACGACTCAGTTGCCCTGGATGGCATCTTAAGCCCATCTCCGACTATTTGTCGACATCTCTCCACTTTCAGAATGCTGCATATTTGGTTAAAAAACAATACAAACCAATAACTTCATTCAAAGACGAGCACGAAGTCTGATGTACGACTCCCTCCGGATGGCATCTTAAGCCCATCTCCGTGCTCCCTTCTATCTTCAGGAACATCTGCAGAGCCTAGCGTACGGCTCGTTCCCCAGCATCAGTCTTTCTGGATGGCATCTTAAGCCCATCTCCGACGATTCTCCTATTCAGGCGACGTTCTTTAGTCTAACGTATGACTCATTCCCCAACAAAATCTCTAGCTTATCCAAATGGCATCTATAAGCCCATTCCCGCATCATCAATCAACAGCGAGTGCAAATTTTCAGGTGTACTCGAGTGTTCAATCAACTTCTACCTCTAGGTCACGAAAGGCACGCATACCAATCTAAACCTTCCAGTACAAGAAGATTGAACAGGGGCAGCTGTCATACCCCAAAATTTGCCCTCCTACTTCTCAAGGCATTTCATACCTCCATACTCAAGGATTCCTCAAAGGTTGATCAGACAAACCCTCTCCTAGACAGTCAACCCTAACTAGGGTTTTGGAAATTTTCAGATCAAGGTGGTTCCCAACATCTCAATGGTCATCATGGCTCCTCATATGCTTCAAAGAATCTCCATGTCAAGTTTCAAGCCTTACAAGTCAAGTTTCCTCAGACAATTGCTCAGATGGTTGAAAATCAGTTGTATTGGACAAAAAGTCAACTGTGGTCAACATACAGTCAAACTTCATGATTTTTGGTCAACATCCATATTTTGAAGTAGCATTCATCATTTGATCAAGGGTTGATCATGATTCATCAAGAAAACTCAAGATTTGATCAAAAGTCAAACTTTCTAAATTAGGGTTTCTTGAGGAAAAGTCAACTGAACTTTGACTGAGCATAAATTCCTCATACTTTATCAGAAATTTTTCCACCGTCTCTCATTTTGAATAGAATTCAATTCTCTACAACTTCATGTCTCACAAGCATGGTCAGAAAATGCTTCATTTTGAAGATTTGGATCAAAACATTACAGGTCCTTTTCAAAGTCAACAAAACGTCAACTTTATGTAAAGAAGTTTTATTGAGAATTCAAACTCCAATTGAGATGAAATCAAAGAGATTGTTTAGAGGACATCTAGAGCTTTCCAAAAAGTCTAAGAACACTCAAAAATGTTAAAAATTGAGCAAGATACACCTTGTACAAGTTGGGCATTTTTGAAGAATTGCACAAAGAAAAATATCTGACAAAATCCAATTTTTTCCAAATGAGCCTATAATTTTACGATCCAAACTTGATCATAATATTATTTGTGACCTCTTGATGCCTTGCCACGACCTCTTTCTATTTTTTTGATTTATTTTTTAATTTAAAAGCATTTAATTCAAATTTAAATTAAATAAAATATGAAAACAAGGTATAATTTAAGTTGGGTTGGATTTTTATCAAGCTTGAGGACCAAGGAAGCCCACAAAACATGCCAAATTCGTGCTAGCTCATGCAAGGAAGGAAAAAATCAAATTTTGGAAATATTTGATAAAATTTGAAAGAGAAAATATTTTGCATTCAAGAGCATATCTTTTTCATTCTTTTTGATCAAATCTCTTGCATTATAAATACACAACACATTCACAAGACCAAGGAACGAAACCCTAGCCTCTTGAAGCAACCCTTATTCTCTCAAAAATTTCTCAAAGTTGGCAAAATCAAATTTGTCTTTCCAGCCACTTCCAGCCACTCTCAAGCATCCCATTGTGTTCTCGAGGTAAGTTTGAGTAAGTACACATCAAAAACCATGGTTAAGCATGCTTGAATCGAGCTATACATGAACATACATATTCATATTTTGCTTGAATTCGAATTTTTAATATCTGCTTGTTTTAACCGAAACTAATCATTCTAACATGTTCATGAGATGCCATAGGAAGGATCTGGGTCATCGTTCTTAAGGTTTAACGTCCAAAACTCGAATTGCCATGTTTAGGGTTTCTTGAACTGTTTGCTTCGAAACGCATTCTCCAGGCCGATTCAGGGCAAACGGACACCACCATCGTGTTCACAGCCCTCGATTTAGGGGGGTAGGGTCCCTCTTTGCTTTTTATTTTGCTTATTTTTGCAGGTTGAGATTTTGGTTGATCGGAGAAGACGACCGGAGCTAGGGCTCCGGCGTCGTTGACCTGTGCTGACTCCGGCGTGGCTGGCATGGCGTTATGGCTCTATCTGATTCGCTCATTCATAACACCTGGGTCCCACGCGTGTTGACTGTGTCTGAATTACAAATATGACACGTTTACCCTTTTAAATCACTGATTGCAAGATTCAAACACCAAAGCGCCTTGGTTCAGATGGCAACGTGTATGGTGATTTCCCCAGGAGGTCAGGGGTTTGATCCCTGGCTTCTCAACTTATTTCTACTTCCTGAAAACTAACTCTTTTTCTATTTTCTTATTTTTCTTAATATTTTCATTCAATTTAATTAATCTTTAAACTTTTTTTTTCATGCATTTAAAAATTACCAAAAATATTTTCTTTTTGCATTTTAATCAGAAAAATGTTTATTTAATTTTTGACATTAAAATTAATATTTTTGCATGCATATTTTAATTAATTGTTAATTAACCATTAAATTGACTTTTAATTGCTTTTAATTATCAAAATCAATCCAGAAAATTACCAAAAATTATTCTATCATCTAATTGTCATTATTAATCTAAAGTCTTTTTTTTCCTCATTCAAAAATCTTATTTTTACTAACATTTTTCTCTTATGCGAGTTTTGTTATATTTTCCGATTATGTATCTGCTTACAGGTTGTAACGTTTCGGACCATTTTTCTCACTTTTCTTTTCAATATTATGTAACTGCCTATGGGATGTAATAGATTAATTAGGACTTTTACTTTCCGCACTCCTATTATGTAACTGCCCCAAAGCCATGTAATAGCGTAGGACTTTATCTTTCCGCACTTTACTTTCCGCAATTTAATTTTCCGCACCCTATAAACTGTTAGTAATTAGGCGTGTATGGCAAGATAAAAATCAACATAGATAACCTCTAATTCCAAGATAAATATATCTGAATTTGACACACTCTCTTCACACATGCACCCCTTAGGGCAATTCTCTCTCGTTGCCTTTCGATTAAATGGTCAAGTCCCTCGAACGTAGAGGTATCCTAGCACCGTTGCCTACAAAATATATCATCATAGTCCCTTCGATACAAAGATCATAGACCCATGATGTCGCCTATGAATACATGATCTCGTCCCTCGATTGTTGCCTACGAAAAGTGATGATCGTCCCTTCGAATGTGCTAGGATACTTCCTACAAGTTGCCTTCTATGACCATACGATGTCCCTTCTACATCCAACGAATAGGGGTACCTACCAACTAATGGTATGGATAGCACTATTCAAAAGGAACGTAAAATAACACGAAAATGACCATTCTGAGTAGGTAATAAGACTTTTAGTTGCTTGCTCAAAACAAAATACTTTTCACACCACACACCTTTGGCAAAGTTCAAACTCTTTCAAAATGAAACATTTCCGAACACTTTGTATACATTCCTACATGAATCATTACAAAGTCAAAGCGAAATGCCTTTTTCAAAACATTTTTGTCAAACACACAGAAAGCAAATTTTAAAATGAGCTAAGAGTAACTAAGAGCCCGTAGATAACTACGGATGAAAGGGGTGTTAATACCTTCCCTTTTCATAACCTTTTCCCTTACTCAGAATCTAACAAAGGTCTTTTTCTGTTCTTTTCGCCTTCCCTTAATTGGATAAAAGAAAAGTCGGTGGCGACTCTTGCTATCCGCACATTTGCGATAAAAAGCAAAACAAATTCTCAAAGTCAGTTCACCGTATTACAATAGGGCCAAGTATCTATGGACCCTGGGGGAGAGTTGTGAACCAAGTGAAGGCATTTTTAGTCAGAGAACTTGGAAAATATTTTATCCTAAGATTTTCATTATTTTCCAAATCTCCTGCTTCAGTTAAGTATCTCGTTATATGTTCAACTGTCGATTCACTTGTGTCTCCAGCGAATTTTGTAAATTTAGGGACTTTACAACCCCTGGGCAACTCAGATTGTAAAATATAGTCTACAATAGGGGACGTGTAATTTGATCTCCTAAATCCTGAGTTTAAGTCGTTCTGGGTCATGATTCTTTCGATCATGGCAGTCAGACTATTTTCTGCCACCATATTATCATTTTTAACCCTATGAACAACTTCGTCTGCAATTTGCTCCCTATTTACCATCATTACTCTTCTAGGTTGTTCCTCTTGTATTTCCTGAGCTTCTTGTTGCCTTAATCTTGCCCCTATATTTCTATCTTCGACCACTTTTCTAGGAGGTCAAATTTGTTCAATGGTGGATTCTTCATTTCGAACCACTGTTTGATTTTGCCTATGTCTTGTAGGCGCATCAGAGGCGCCAAAAAAATCTGCTATTCGAGCCATTTTGGCAAAATTCTCTTGGTTGGTTCTATTAATGTTTTGAATTAAAGGAGTAAAGGTGGCATTCATTTCACGGGCTAGGAGTCCTACCATATCATGGTTACTATCATCCATTTGTTGCCTAAATGATGCCTGAGTATTTGTAGTGAGGGTAGGTATTTGGGTGAAACTCCCTAAATTCTGGGTGTTTGGGCTCAAATGATTCATTCTAGAACCAGACCCTTGGATTGGGGAAGAGGTTGACGCATTGTGAAATCCTTCCATAAAAGAAGTTGGCATTCCGTATTGGGGATTTCTAGGTCTAAAGGCATCGAAACCTGGAGGCCTTATGGGAGTCGAATATTGTTGGGTTTGGGTTCCTACGTTTGACAAAATTGGCACTGATGACATGTTTGATGGCATCTCCATCGTGCCTGTAGGGATTGAATTCAAACTACCTATGGCTGCAGTATTTGTGGCCACTGGTATGGCCTGCGAAATAGGGATTGTATTAGATGTATCAGTCCCTTGTGGGGGATTTTATCCCCCATCTTGGTTAGTTATGTTAACCATTCTTTTAGTATGTTTTCTTCTGGGTATTCGTTGGTTACTATTTGTTATTTTACCACTTCTAAGGTTCATATAAAAAAACGAACTCTAGACTCAGCAGATCTTTAAAAGGTTTCTAACGAAACGAAATACATGAATTTATTTATGACATTGTCCCACTGGGCGTGCCAATTTGTTTACTATGATTTCTCGCAAACAACCGCTAGTCTTCCAAATTATTGGTTTTGGTTACTTATAGGATCGACTAGATTGATCCTAGGACATGTGTCACAATTTATTATGTCTGAGTTAAGTTTCATGTTCATATCTTACTTGTTATCTATAGATTTGTATCTTCAAGGTATAATACAAGAATCTTAAAGTAAATTCTATGAATTTATTTGATAACAATTTCTTATGTAACGAAATGTATTAACAAAATAATGCTTAAACTAGAGATTGATTCGATTTGAGAAAAGACTTTGAATTTTAAACATAAAACTTTGTAAAGTAAAGTGGATAAAATGTAAAAGACTTTGACAAGAAAGTAAAGGTTTCTGGAAAAGTAAATATTTGATTGAAATGTAAAGGAAAACAAAAGACTTTAAAGAATGAAAGCTGTAAAGGCAAGAATGAAAGTAAATGACTTTAATTTAAACTGTAAAAAGTATGACAATGGTGTTCTATACGTACATGGTATCTGCAACTCGTTTCCCTTAATCAATCGGTAGTTTGAGTATATAAGAATTTCTAGTACAAAATGAACACACCTAATTCTAACATTAGAACATCTATTTATACTATTTCGACCCTAACGGTCCTACTCTAGAATTATGCCACGTTCGAAGCTTGCATGCCTCTTACAATCAGTGGCTTACACGCGTTTTCTACACATGGCGCCTTTTATTCGAATTTCAAATCTTGGAACGGACTCAGTAAATTCAAATCTTTCGATTTGAATTCAGAAAGCTCTTTGCTAGACCGTTTCAACCCTTTAATTCGAATCTTTATAATAAAACAGGATATTCGAAATTGAAGTTCTTATTAGCTAATCTCCATTCGAAATCAAAAAACTTCCAAAGTAACAATTCTAACTCTTCAACCAATTGTCTCTTATTCGAAACTCCTTGCTGATCAGCCAAATCATTCATCTTTGGACTTTATTCGAATGAATATCTACCTAACATTAAGCATTTCTTCAACAAAGTAGTCACATCGAAATTACCAGCTAACAGTGGATTGTAAAACCAGTAGGTGATCTGCCTTTTGTTTCATGCTCCTAGGGTCTACTTTAAGCCACAAAGATCTTTGTGAAGGAATATTACACTGTTCTACCATTCTTTTGCACATAAAATACCATTTTATCATATTTTTCAAGAATAATACAAAAATACCATCTTTTCAAAAAAAATTGTTTTTGTTAAAGAGTTTCCGCCACCTGATTGGGCGAAAAAGTGTAAAATTATAGGAATTCGCCAATTGAATGGACGAAAGTGTTATAAAAAGAATAGGCTCCACCCATTGAATGGACGGAAGAGTGTAATATAAATCACCTTTATTTTAAAAAAAACGAAAAAACACTACTTTGTCATTCCAATGGGCGGAAGCTTTATAATTTTAAGAGGGTCCATCCATTTAACGGACGGAGGTTCTTACCATGCAGTTTGTTTTTTTTTTTTTTAAATGTGACATTTTGGTATTTAATATACTTGAAAGTTGATTGACAAAAATTTTGAATGGTAGATTGGGATTTCTTCTCTAATAAAATGGTAGATTAGTATTTAATATACTTGGAAGATGATTGACAAAAATTGTTTTTCTAATGGTCAGTACAGTCATAAATTCATATTTGACATATGAATAGTGTAGGAATAAGCACTTGTGGGAATAAGCACTTTTGTGAGAGACACATCACTTGTCCATCTAAAACCTTAAGGTGATAGGTAAATGGGTTATCTCACTTCTATATACTTAAGTCTCCACATTCCTATCTAATTTAGGACTATTTTTCCACTTAATTTTATATTATTCTAACAAATGCTATCTAAAAATTAATTGGTTAATTATTAGCAAACATAGCATAACCCACCAGTGCCACCACTTCACCTGCATTGTTAGAAATCACATCAAAATTAGCTAGTCTTTTAGTAAAGTTTATGTTTCTTTGTTTCTCAGTCCCAATTTGAGTTTTTTCATTTTAACATGCATCACCTTTATATATTGTTGGTTCACGGTTTTAAAAATTTTGCCACAGAAGAAATTACCGGGTTAAGTCACGGAACAATACGCTCTCTTTAAGACGTTTTGCGGCACTGCCCAAAATTATGCAAAGCAGTCGAACTACCGCGCCGCCTCCAGGATAAAACAACCCAATTCTATATTGTACGATTACTATTTGCACGATAGATAATCGGTCTAGAAATACACCCTCAGATGGTACTATAACCATTCAAATATGGTATAAATACCACCATAGTATCTGGTATAACCGTCAGTCAAAATAATTTCTCAAACCAAAAGATATTTCAATAATTCTACAAAGAGAATTCAATAATGATCATTTGACCACTCAAAATGATTTCTCAAAAAAGAAATTTCAATTAATTCTCTAAAGAGAATCCAAAAAATTATACTAGATAATTTCTCAACTCAAACGAGGAGAAATTAAAATTATTCTCAAAAGAGAACTCAAGAAAGTACTCGGAAATTCAACGAGTAGAAAGAAAGAGGAAGAAGTTGGCGTTTCGACAATTCGAAAGACGCGGAGTTATGAGAGTGAGGAAGGAAAAACTAATATAATAGTTTTTGGTGTAATTTAGAATGAAACATGTTAACTCCTTATATAGTGAAGTAAGCTAGTAATATTTCTCACATGAGCAATGTGGGACTAAATGGTTTTTTCAACCACAAAAATATTTCTAACAATGTGGGACTTGAGAAATTTTTTAAATTCAATATATTGGAACAAACACATGTTCCAACAATCCCTCACTTGAATTTAAAGAAGTGGTTCTAAAAGTAACGTCAAGCGTTTCTAAGATTGTGCATAAACAAAGGTGTCTACGACTTGAACCTTTGCGTAGCAAGTTGGATTCTGATTCAACAAGAGTGACGCAATGTCTTGAACTCTATCTCAGACACCAAACCCGCACACAATCTTTTCTTAAGGTGTATTCTAATAGTCCATGCTTTAATGGCCCTGCACGTGTATCCCAGTTTAGTGAAGGCTCTAGGAATTGTGCCTCGAAATTCCATAGGAACCGGCCCAAGTTCCACAATCACAAAGGTGAGTCTATCAAGAGTACTCCTGTAGCCTAGGTACTCCCTCATACAGAGTATAGATCTCATTAAGAGTTTTTATCATCTCAGCCTCTTATTACTTCAGGATTCATACTTCTCTTATTCACATTAGCATGATCACCTCATATTACTCACAACTTGTTATTACCCATTGAACCTATTTCTTGGGATCTCCAGTCATTTAGGCCGGGTTACCATCATGAGCAACTCATTTTTCTATAGGCATTAGTCTCATCTTATATGATGTATTATAAACTTTCTCTCTAGCTAATCTTTTTCGTCAGTGCGTACATGATCCACTCTTACAGCTCCTTTAGAGATAAAATCTCTAACAGTAATGTGCTCTCTTCTAATTTGACGTCTTTTACCATTATAATAATGGTTCTCAATTTTTGCAATAGCCGCGGTACTATCGCAGTGGATCAACACAACTGGCATATGTTTTTCCCATAAGGGAATCTCAGTAAGCAAGCATCTTAACCAACTTGCTTCTTCAATAGCACTTACTAATGCTATCATTTCATACTCCATCCTGGACTGAGCCAGGATAGTCTATTTCTTTGATTTCCAAGATACAACTCCTCTAGCTTTGAAATACATAGTCATTAGTTGCTTTAGAATCATTTGATAAGGTATTACAATATGCATAATTGTATCCTTCAAATACAACAAGAAATCTCTGATAATGTAAACCTATATTCATGGTCCTTTTAAAGTACCGCATGACTCGCTCAATAGCTTGTCAATGTTCATTACTCGGCCTACTCGTAAACATGTACAACAATCCTACAACATATGCAATGTCTGGTCTCGTACAATCAATGACATATCTAAGACTGTCAATGATGCTTGCATATTATGTCTGTCTAACACTTTCACCAGTGTTCTTAAACAATTTCATGCTTGGATCGTATGGTGTGCTTGTTGGTTTACAACCAAAGTAATTTATATTTCTTTAAGATCTTTTTCACATAGTATGATTGATCTAAAGAAATTCCTTGCTCAGATCTCGTGATCTTGATACCAAGAATCACACTTGCTTCTCTGAGGTCCTTCATATCAAATTTTTTGCACAACAGTGATTTCACATCATTAATGGTCTGAATGTTTGATCCAAATATGAGTAGATCGTCTACATATAGACATATGATAGTGCAAAGGCGGTTCTCAAATTTGTAATAAACGCATTTGTCACTTTCATTCACTTTGTACTCATTCTATATCATTAAGTTATCAACTTTTCATGTCATTGCTTTGAAGCTTGATTTAGCCCATACAAAGACTTATCTAGCTTACAGACCTTGTTTTCTTGCCCCAAGAATCTCAAACCCTTCCGGTTGATCCATATAGATTTCTTCTTCTAAGTCGCCGTAAATAAAAACTATTTGAACATCCATTTGATGTACTAATACGTTATACATAGCGGCTATTGAAATTAGTACCCTAATGTATGTAATCCGGGTGACTGGGTAAGAGTATCGAAGAAATCTATATTTTCTCTTTTCCTAAAACATTTGGCTACAAGGCAAGCCTTGTACTTATCAATTGTTACATCAGGTTTTAGTTTTTTTTTTAAAACCCATTTACAACTGATTGGTTTGCAATCAGGAGGCAAGTATACAAAGTGACAGGTCTTATTAGATTCTAGATATTAAATCTCATCATTAATAGCTACTTGTCATAAATCTGCATCCAGAGATGACAAGGCTTCTTAAAGATTTATTAGATCTTCATCTACATTATGAGCCGTGTAATCGGACCCATAGTCTTTATAAACTCTTACCCTTTTTCTTAGTCAAAGTTCAGTTTCTACTTCGTTGTTGCTTTCAGTGTTTCTTATCACAAGAATGTGATTCGATTCAGTTCCCCCACTATTTCTCGATTTGAAAGGAAATTTATCTTCATAGAATTCAATATCATTTGATTATATGATCACTTTAGCATTTAGGTCTTAAAACCTATATGCCTCATTGTTTGTTGCATACCTAATGAATAAACATTCATAGGCTCTACTAGCGAGTTTAACTCGTTTCGAATCTGGAATTTTGACATAAGCCAGATAGCCCCAAGTTCTCAAATAAGACAAGTTTGGTTGTCTTTTCTTTAATATCTCACAAGGAGAGATCATAATTTTTTACTTGGGAACTCTATTCAGGACATAGCAAACAATCAATAAAATTTCCCCCACCAATGAGGTGCAAAACTAGAATTCAACATAATTGCAACAAGTTCAGTAAGAGTTCAATTCTTTATTTCTGCTTTACCATTCATTTCAAGATAGTATGGTGCAGTCGTTTCATGTACAATACCATGTATAAAATTCATTAAACAAACTAGAATCATACAACTTCTCTATCACTACAAATTCTTACTAAATCATTTTCAAATTCTTTACAAAAACTATAAAGATGTCAATTTCATTCACAAAAATATCATTCTTCGTAATGGTGTACAAATCTACCACAATATACTGACTAAACCCTGCCTTAAAAGAAACTAGAAACACAATTCTTCCTAATATCATGAACATGCATGACGTCCTTCGAGATTAAAGTCTTTCTGGAGGTGAAACTCAACTTCATGTCTCCAATTTCAGCAACATTAGTGGTGTGGACATCTTCCAACAACACTCTCTTATCTTTAGTATTCGTGTATGTTTTAAACATAACACGATCATAACACACACAACGAGAGACGCCGGTGTTTATCCACCAACCATCATATTCATCAACCATGTTGATTTCAATGACCATAGCAAAAAATTGTCCATTAGTCAGGTTGACTTGTGCATTAGGGGCAGCATCAGGTTCAACCATACTTCTGCATTTCTTAGTCATATATGACTTGATTTCCATAGTTGAAATAAAGGAAAAAAACAACGTCATTTCTTTAAGGTGGTGGTTGTTGCCTAGTTGGAGCAATTGGGGCCATATAAGGGTTCCATTCTTAATTCGGTTCACAATATTACAGTTCTAATTCTTTAATCATTTTCCAAATGGCTTCAGAACTACACCGAATTTCTTTTGGTTGTTTGAAACAACCAAGACTTTTTTCTTTTGATATTGTCTCTAAGATTCCTACTTCTTTTTTTTTAACTCAAGGCGAATAATCAGATTCTCAATAAAAGTTTCTTTTATTTAGTAGCGAAGCAAAGTTTTTAAAACATTCAAACTATGGGGTAGTTTTTCAATAACAAAAGCAATTTAAAATTGTGCATCTAAACACATACCTTTTGCGATGATATTATGAGCAATCTTTTGAAGTTCGTAACATTGAGCCTCCATCGACCTTTCATCTTTGTCATTTGATACTTGAAGTAGCGGTTAACATCATTCTCATGTTCTGCAGCTTCTTCAATACTAGTTTTCAGATCCTCGTAAACATATTTTGGAGTATCACAATTACTACAATAATCATACAGATCATTTGTGAGTCCATTCAGAATGTTATAATCATTCTCTTTCTATAAGGAGATTTCTTCCATTAGCTGTAAATCCTTCACTTTAATCTATGTCGTAAATTTAGATTCATTGAAATTGACAATTTCATCTGAGTTCATAGATTTCTTTATTTTAGTTTGTTCAACTGACCCAAATGGAACAGTAGGAATGTCATCGATCAAAATATTGACAACATTCTTTATGGTTAAGAAAACCTGACTTTGTTGCCAACATTTGAAATGCACTCCTTCAAACTTGAACAGTTTTTCCAAGACAATTTTGGAAGTACCGATAATTTCTTCAATAGCCATGGCAGTTTGAAACGTTTTAAAATTATTGGTTCACGGTTTTAAAAATTGTCACAGAACAAATTACCGGGTTGAGTCGCGGAACAATACGCTCTCTTTAAGACGTTTAAGATCGCCCAAAATTATGCAAAGCGAGTTCATGCAAAGCGATCGAACTCTACGCTTCCGTGATAAAACAATTCATTGTACGATTACTATTTGCATGATAGATAATCAGTCTAGAAATACACCCTCAGATGGTACTATAACCATTCAAATATGGTATAAATACCACCCTAGTATCTGGTATAACCGCCAGTCAAAATAATTTCTCAAACCAAAAGATATTTCAATAATTCTACAAAGAGAATTCAATAATGATCATTTGACCACTCAAAATGATTTCTCAAAAAAGAAATTTAAAAATTATACTAGATAATTTTTCAACTCAAACGAGGAGAAATTAACATTATTCTCAAAAGAGAACTCAAGAAAGTACTCGAAAATTCAACGAGTAGAAAGAAAGAGGAAGAAGTTGGCTCTTCGACAATTCGAAAGACGCGGAGTTATGAGAGTGAGGAAGGAAAAACTAATAGAATAGTTTTTGGTGTAATTTAGAATGAAACATGTTAACTCCTTATATAGTGAAGTAAGGGACTAAATGGCTTTTTCAGACACAAAAATATTTCTAACAATGTGGGACTTGAGAAATTTTTTAAATTCAATATATTGGAACAAACACATGTTCCAACGTATATGTTTTCAGTTTCAACCTTACTTGTTTTACTGTTCGGTTAGGAATTAGAATGGGAGGTGAGATAGCAAAGTCGTGTCTTGCTGGATTTGTATTGTTGATGCAGTGGAGAAATCATAAATAAAATGTGAGTATGAATAAATTTAGGTGATTTTTTAACTCAAATTTCTTACACAAAATTTTATAAATGTTTCTCAAAATAAATCATAAATTTTATTATAGTGGCTGCACAAATCATATATATTTTTACTTTTTCCAAATTTTATTATAGTGGCTACGCAAATCATATATTTTTACTTTCTGCGCAAATCATATATTTTTACTTTTTTCAGAACATTTTCGAAATGTTGAGTGTATTTCATATAAATTGGAATTAGAAATAAGAAACACTATTGAAATGGATAGGGTGTGTTTCATTCCTATAAATTGGAATGAAAAATCCTTTAAATTTATATCCTTTAAATTCCTATTAAAACAGATCTAGACAAACAAACAGATAAAATAGTAAACTCAAAACTAAAAGAAACAAAAAATTGAACTTGAATTACCCCTTTGGGTATAGTTATAGGGATCAGATTGATCAAATGAGAGTGCCCAATTGTCGTAACAGGCTTGGGGCAGACACCCAACTTGCATATTTAATGCAAGACTCGACCACTCATCATATCCCGTTGCTGCCTGAAGAATCATTGATTTGTTTCACCACTAATCTTCTCTTCTTATACCCATCATATTTTCCCATATCACCAAATCACTCGATGTGGGACTCAAACATAACATCACACGCCCTATTCTGCTACAATTCTCAATTCCATACCAACTCAGTTAATGAAAATTACAAGCATTCTTTCACTTCTAGAAAATGTAAGGACGTGACAAATACGGTTCTAATGCACACTTTCTGAAATCATAGAAGATTTCTTAGGAGCAAATGCCGGCAAAAACTAATCTATTAATCTGAATTGCTGGCAGAACATGCTGGATACCAAAACGTAGAATTTCTTGTTTGTGATGGTGACAAGATATTAGAAAAATCGAACCTTCATTTTCAAGAATAGTGTTATTGATCAGTGCTTAAGGTCAGGAAGTTTTTATCAAATTAGTTCTTCAATCTATTCCAACTTATTTCATGAGCATTTTTATTTTACCTTCCTTTATGATCGATGAGATTGAAAAAATGATGAATTCTTTCAGGTAGAGTATGTCATAATCTCAGACAAAGATAAAGAGTGTTCATAATCTAACCAAATTTTAGAAGAAATACCATATTGTCTGATTTTATAATTTTTTCCCTTTTTGAATAAAGTCATCATCAATGTTGATTTATATCCATATATCAATCATATCACAATTCTCTTCTCTTCGAATAAACAATATCATGAATAGATAAACTTCAACAAAAAAAAACAGATAAAAACTCATCATTAGCTATCAGCTTTAAAAAAACACAGTAACTGAGTCATTATATTCATGCAGATGAAACTACAACCAGATCCACACAAAAAGTTTAACCTAAGATGTCTGCACCAGGACATGCCTTCTATTCAACAACAAAAAAGAAAAGCGCTAGGACAAGCGTTTCGACTCAGTTTATGATTGAATAGATTGAACAGTCTATATACAATCCAAGTCGAAAACAAAATATCCATATCAAAACTACCATAACTAAGAGAATTTCAGGATCACTCAAGAAGAAGTAAAAACTACTAGACAGAATTGTATAGTCTATCACGAGGAGTTAAATTCTCCCCGCTGCTATAACCGGTTTGGTGCTGCTGACACGGTGCTGCAAGTGAGGATTCAGCAGTTTTGCATGGCTCACGTTTTGGCTCATCTGTGTAGAAGGGTCAAATAGCCCTGATTCATCCTCGCGTACATGGAACAAAGTAACTTTCAGCACTACCTCACGGCTTCTAAGCAGCTCAAAAACACAGACGTCGCCTTCCCCTAAATTGTTGTCTACTGTAAATTCATACCATCCTTGGCTTAACTTTGCTCGGCCACCTCGATAAAGACAGCGAACGGGAAATTCTTTACCAGTCGGGCCCAGAAGTTTAATGAATCCTGAAACCTCGTTCAAATTATTTTCTGCAAAGGAAGAAGGCAGATACTGGAAAACAGAAACACGAGTGAGTTAAGTACGCAACGTGACATGTCGAATAAGATTATGGATAAATATAAAGAATAAATTAATTCATTATCTCACCATTATACATCCCCTATATAAATAAGAGGGTCGCAACACAACTCGACAGAAAGGATTAGTTGGTTCAAATGCTTTTGATTCATTAATTGCCCTTTCTCTTTCTTCTGCTGTCACGGTTCTTTTTCTTGCAGACGCACTTTCATAGAATCGATAGCGCGAATCTGCGTCCTCCTCATTTTCAGCAGAAGAGCCTTCCTGTGCACCTACAGTTCCACAAATTATATTGTTGAGAAAATTAATCTTTCTTAGATTACTACTAGACTATAGCTATGAAGCACTTAAGCCTATTCAAAGTTTTAAAAAACAGTACAGAACCAAACCGAGCCTAAAAAAATCAAACTGTGTTAATCTAATAGAAGTTTCAAAACCTCAACTGCTACTCCAATTCAGCTCAAAAACCATTACAGATACACCTTCAATCTAAAAATATAGAACGATCGAAAGAGGATAAAAGAACTTACTCGGATCTGATTTCCGCTTCTTTCTTGAAGATTTTTTAGTATCACTATTATTAAGCCCTTCCTCGTTAGAATAGCGGATTTTCACTTCTTCTGTAGATTTTTTGAACTCACTAGCATTGAACTGAACCCCGATATCTCTAGTTGACTGAATGGCAACCTTTGAAGAAAGAGCACCATCAATATCTCCCCAGTTAACGCGGTTAAGTTTAGACCCACCGTTAAACAAATTATGCAATGATGGAGTATGATTCTTCCCCGGTGTTAAATGATCCGCAGATCCAGGAAAAACCTTCTCTTGCAATACACCAGAAGTAAGGTTTGAAGGTGACGAACTCAGAAACTCAAGGGAGTCGGCATCTTCCATTTCGTTAAAAAGAGGATGATAATTTGAATAGCAAGGCCCTTCATTACGGCCTCTCATGGCAGATTGATAGTTTAACTCAGCACTACCCATGTTAAAGATATGAATGACGAAACACGAATTCCCTTCATACGTGAATACTAGAAAGTATCCAATGCCAATGGAGTAGCGTTGAACAAAATCTTGCCAACCATCGACGAACCAAAGTTTGTTGTCGGCCTTTTTCAATCCTAGACGCCAAACAGTGCCGTCAGGAACAGAGATGGTGACAGCAGACGAAAGTTGGGCCCCGTGCTTTCTCAGAAAATTATCCGGGATCCTCTGCAATTGCAAAGTATATTGAGCACCTAAAAATTAGTAAATATGCTCACGATAAAAGACTAAAGATTTAAAAATGAGATTTGACTGGGAATCGTAAAGAGGAAATATAATCATTAACACGGATTTGGATTTGCAACACGAGTTATATGATTCTACAAAATTCATAAAGAGATCATTTAAATCACACTTATAATGCTTATTTAAACTTCAATTTAGTCCAGTTAAGCCAGCTCAGTTGGTTGTTGTGCCGCGACATCCAACTTGTTCACCTTTAAAAGTTTAATTCCAACCACTACGCTACTTGACAAAAAAAATCAATTTATCAGCATAAAAATGTATTACATTCTTCTTTAATTTTTTTTCTTAAATTATAAGATTAAATAAATTGGTTCGACCTAAGAAATGGGCCCCAAATACACTCCCCAAATGACAAAGAAACAAAACGGCGCCCAAATAGGGGGTTTCGGAGAAATAGATATTCTTTTGAAACAAAGTAAGGAATAACAGCAGCAGGACCGTGCACAACATTAGGGTTTTAGACTTCTGGTCGGAAGGCAACGAACTGAAGAACATCGTACAACACAGACGGGTTCCTGGTGCAAGGCAAAAAGGTGGTCGCGCGTTAGAAAGTTTTGTGGCGTGAAGTGGTTTTTTGTTCACAGATCTAGGAAGTTCGAGGATTGGCGGCTCCTTTTCTACCCATGTGCGTTGTTTTCTAACTGTCTCATGTAACCGACCCGAAATAAACACACTTTTTTGTGATTATCGATGGCAAACCCCATCTGATTTGACCAAAGAGTGATTCTACTCCAAACAACATAAAAATCGTACGATTTTAATGGGTCAACATGTGATATTAAATACCATTTTGAAAATGGAGATTCATTAAAAAAATGGCTCATTTCTATATTACCACCAGCAATTGCGATGCGAAACTCATATTTAATATGTGCATGAATCTGTAACTACATTAAAGAATTTCCTAAGCATAGAAATTTATAAAATGATTGTTTCGTGTGAATATCTTTGGTCACATAACATGAGTTATTTTCTGCCTTCAAGTGCACCTAGTAAATACATGAAATAAGATTCAAAACAGGTAGAGCACCATAATAACTGCTATCTGAAAACACTTTGTACAAAATAGTGTATTATGGAAAAATTGCGGTTTGTCTAAATTCAGCGGTGCTAGCAATGTAGCGCCACTATATCGTCTATTAAACAACATTGAAACAAAGTAAAATTGCATAGGCATATAGTAATAAAACAGATTTGGACAGATATGAAGCAAAATCTTTGTTCACTATGCCATAGTTCTTCTTTTACACTCAAAACAAGTGACAAGAGACATAGCTAGTTCTCAAAAAAAAAAATCAATTCTATTATATCTAATGTAAGATACCAAGTAACTCTCCAATTTTACAGAGTGTGAAACACTCAAGAAGAGCATAAATTCATCAAGAAACCAATCTGATCACACGTTCAATTTTCAAGAAGAGCAGAAACTTTTCAAGAAACCAATTTGATATCATATTCAATTTCCGTGCCACAAGTTTTGTTCTAATCCATGTCTAACCTATGAAGCACGACCATTCAGAACACAACCCCGACACTGACACAGCAACACCGATAATGAATAAATTAAACGTAATCACAAGTGTCAGAGTGTCAGACACGGACACTGACTTTTTCATAGGTGCCAGTGCTATCTAACCAATTCCATTCAATTCTAGGGCTAATAAACAGCTCAGACACCTATATACATCTTTTGAAAAAAAATAAACATTCACAAAACCTAAACAACACTGAATTAAATTTCAACAATTTAGCAATAGCCTAAAAACTTCAAGAAAACACTGTCATTGATCAAGATTCTTAACAGAAAAAAAAATCCATAAACCACCCATTCAAACAGAAATAAACAACCCAATGATCAAAATCATAAACCTGCAAACAAAACCAAAAAAAAATCCAAACTTGATGAAAAGGGGTTTCAGGGTTTATAACATAGAGTGACAAAAAACAGCAAAACCCTAAAACCCTTATCTTCCAACCATCACAACACCAACAAAATCCAATCAAAAAACCAAATCATACACTCAATTCCAAGCAAAAACTACACACTTCACTGAAATTGAATTACCAATTGTCTAGATTGAAGGGTTGTAGGAAGAATAAGCTTGCAGAAAGTAGGGCGAGGAGCCATTGTGATAGAGTTTGAAGAAATTCAAAGCATAATTGAGAACCCTTTGATCAAAAGTTGAAAACTTTGGAGAATTCTTCAGATCTAGCTTGGGTTGTTCTTCTTCACCTTCTCCCCCACCTTTCTCAGCTTTTGAGTCAAACAAAAAAAACCTAAACCTTAAAAAAAAACAAAAAAAAAACACAACTTGACCTAATTTAAACCTAACGAGTCATTCACTCGAACGAGTCAGCTACAGTACACAACTTCTTTGGTTAGTGTTGGGTGTAGTTAGAAATTTGGGTGTGTGATTAGTAGAAATTTAGTTGATTTTATTTATTTTTGTTTTGAATATTGGTTATTAAACTTTTATCATGTATTTTCTACTATCATGTGAGACTCTAGTCTTTTTTTAAGAATTTGATTTCTAAATTAGCTATCAAAATTAAAAGAGAAAAGAAATTGTTTGATAAACTATTTTTTAATAATCAAGTTTGTAATTGTGTTTAGAGAACTACTATAGATTTTCTAATTTCATATAAATAAAAGAAGGGAGAGATAAAAGATATTTTCTTTTTCAATTTTTAATTTTAGTTTCTAAAAGTGGAAAATGCGGGAGAAATGTGCGATAAAAGATGTGGAGAAAATGCACGGCAAATTATATGAAAAAAATATAGAGAACACAGAGATATGATAAATAACATTAATCACTTTACCGCATTTTTATTCATCTCTTATATTTTTGTCGAGAATGTTTATTTATTGTGTTTATTTCTTTTTTCTTTTATTTAGATTGGTCTTCTATCTTCTTTTAGTGACTGCGTCCTTTTATATTTTCTCTTATCAAATTTGACAGTAACTCTCTCAGATTTCATCTAAATATATGCTGAAAAAAATAATATTTATTGACGTAATATTCTGCCATCATAATGTTAACTGAATATTTCGACTACGTAGAAGATTGAGTTGAAGTAAATATATTATGAACAAAATATGATTCGAAAGAAAATATAAAGAAAGATTCATGAAGACTTCGACAGATAAAGCTAGTAGAAGTTTTATTTTACTAAGTATTTGGTGAAATGGTTCAAGTGCGAATCTTTGAAATTTGAAAACTATTCGAAGTATTAAAAGAATACTTCGAATGTCACGTTTTGACGCTTCAAAGGCAAGGAAATTTGAAATTTAAAAGCTTGGTCTTATCTAAAAAGATGCGTGGAGGTTTAAGATTTAAAGGTGGATGCAGATATCAAACGTGGTGATTTGTCATTAAGAGACCGTTTGGTCGAAATTAGTATAAATAGGGGTCTTAGCGTTATGATTCATGGTGTTCACATCTTTGTACAAAATACTCTATATTACTCAAAGTACCAGCGTTAGAGAAACGAGTTATCTGATAAATGTACGCATGATACACCAATTTACATTCACTGTTATTTATATTCAATAGAAGTATTTGTCATTTCTTTAAATTTATGTTAAGAATTTCTTTACATTCAATTTACTTTTTGAAGTTATTTTATATTATCACCTTCAAAAACGTGAAGTTTCATCGAAATGTATAAGCATACTAGATAAACAAAAAACTAACACATGTCCTTAGGATCAATCTGGTTGATTCTGCAAGTAACCAAACTACTTTTTCGATTTGGAAGACCAGCAGTTGTTTGCCAAATTCCAGGATAAACACATAATTTGCTTTTTTTTTAGAATTAAAAATTCAAAACGTTAAAAAAAGTATGCACAGCAAAAGCAAATGAAATTTCAAAATTTTAGGTGTTTATAGTAGGGGTGGAAAACGAGCATGTCCGCCCCGTTTAGGCTTGTCTCCTAAAAACTGCAATAAATAGGGGGTGGGACGGGCATTCTTGAGGATATGGGCCTAAAACCTATCTCCACTCTAGAAAAAATGAGGGTGGAGCAGGGAAAGCTCGCGGGCACTACCTCTTTTAAGCCTAAAAATACAAAAATTTATGTAAATGCATGTCCTCGCAAAAGCCCGTGTAGAAAACTGGGCGAAGCATAGCGAATACATTAGAGGGTAAGAAACTAAACCGTTGGCTCGTTCCGCACTAAAGTGTGGGCAAAACAGGCATGTCCAATGGGCCGAGCCCATTTTGCCACCCCTAGTTTATAGATATTTCTAATATTTAATTGGAAAAAATACATCGTCTTTGAGGTTAGGTGTCATGTCAGTAAAGCATGCATCTTCAACATAATTTTGGACGAAATTATAAAATGACTCCCAAATCACAAGAAGGAAAAACATAAATTGTCCAAATTACTCTTTAAAAAGGTGGGGTGAGGGATCAGCGTACCGAAATCTCAATATATGATGAGGAAAGTATAACTAAGCCTTCTTTTTAAGAGAAATTTAATTGATTTAAGTGGCATTTCATCAAATATTAAAATTATATTGTGGGGACGATTAATAGGCCAAAATAATGCAATTTGGATGTAATTTATCGAATTAGTACTCTTTGTACTCTTTTCATTAAAATTGTTGTCTATACAAACATAAGTTTTGGAAGATTCAGATTCCTAAAGGCATGTCCTGTAATTGGTGGTTATGGATTACAATAGTGGACTTCAGTTTCCAATACGATGGGAAGGGGCTGACCTTTAAAGTTATCATTTCAACGCTTGAGTCAGTATGAGAGTAAGATGAGTGAATGAAGTTTGAATTTAAATTGTACCTAGAAAATGGCATGATTTATTCTTATATAGTAGGGTGGTTATAATAATTTGATAATCTTTATAATTGAAATTTAATTGATTTAAATGGCATATCATCACATACTAATATTATATTGTGGGGACGGTTATTAGGCCAAAAGAATGTAAATTGGATGTAAATTTATCGAAGTATTCTTTGTACTCTTCTCAATTAAAATTGTTGTCTATACAAATGTAAGTTTTGGAATATTCGGATTCCTAAAGGCATGTTTTGCAATTGGAGGTTGTGGATTACAACAGTGGACTTGTGTAGCGGAAAAACTGCGAGTATAAGCCATTGAATTGACTTAACTCAAAAAATAACAAAAGAGTCGTCACCGCGGTTTTATTTTATCCAAAGGACTAGGAAAAAGAGCGAATAAAATCCTTAAAAAAAAATATCAGAGATCTGGGACTGGGGGTTAGTTAGGATTAAACCTAATGACATAAACCCAATTGTTTCACCTAACTTAAACCCAATGTCTCGTTGAACCCTAATTCCTTTCCTTTCTCCATTCCTTCTTGTGGTCCCTTGAAAAAACATTCTCTATTTCTGAAAAGCCAAAGCTACTAGACCACACTAGCGTTGACGAAGGTGGAGCCCCTTGTTTCGGTCCCAAGAACGACGACTAGGTAAGTCCCATTATGTATAGTTTAATGGCTGTGAGTTTTAGATTGTTTGTATGTGGTCCCATAATTTATGGTAATGTCTGATATACCCTTATGTTTCGTGGATTTCGTAGGAAATGGGGTTATTTAAGGTTATTTTGCATACAAAAGGGTCATTTGTAAAGGAAGAAGGCTTGAGATACGAAGGGGGGATGTTTATGCAGTGTGTGGTCAAGACCCTGATTTCTGGTCTTACTTTGAAGCATGTGACATAATTAAGGGTATGGATTTGTCTTTTAATCTTGAAGATGTGAAGATGTGGTGGAAGTATGAACATGGGTCACTTGAAAATGATCTAAAACCCCTTGTTAATAATGAGGATGCAAGTTTGTTAGCTATGTGTGTTGAGGAGACTAAGTGTGATGTTGAGATATATACAGAGGCAAAGTCATGTAGTGGTGGAAAGACTTATATGGAGAGGTTAAAAGAGAAAGAAAAAGGCCATGTTAATGTTGAGAAAAGTGAAGAGGGTGAGGGTAGTCAATCATCAGAAGACTCTTTGGATGGTATACACTTTGAAGATAGTGAAGAGGAGAGGATGCATGATTTTGATGATACTATTGGTGAGGGTCAAGTAGATGGTAATGGTTCAGTTCAAGGAGATGGTACTGGAACAGTTCAAGCAGATGGTACTGGTTCAAGTCTAGTAGATGGTACTGGCACAGTTCAAGCAGATGGCACTAACACAGGTCAAGGCTTACATAAAGGGTTCACTACAACAGAGATGGATAGGGAACATGTCATTGATGATGATTACATCATAGATGAGCTAGATAGTGGGGAAGATGATGATAATGATGATGGTAGGTCTGCAGGGATAAGGTTTAATGAAGATAAAAACCTTAGAAAAGATTTTAAATTCAAGGTGGGAATGGAATTTTCTTCTCTAAAGCAATTTAAAAAGGCTGTATTGGAACACAATATGTTGAATGGTAGGGAGGTTATGTTTGCCAAAAATGATGGTGTAAGGTGTAGGGTTGTTTGTAAGGAGAAAAAACTATGTGATTACACTGTATTATGCAGTAGAGTTTTGAGAACAACATCATTTAGGATTAAAACACTATTTCAGAAGCACAAATGTGGAAGGAAGTTTTTCAACAAGAATGCAAATGCTGATTGGGTTTCTAAAGTTATTGTTGACAAGTTGAAGAACAATTCAAGTATGAAACTGAATAAAGTTGTAGAAGATGTCAGGTTAAGGTTTTCTATAGAAATTAATGGATTTAGGGCATTCAAAGCAAGGCAGCTAGCTATAAGGGTTATTGAAGGAGACTCAACCAAGCAATATAACATGCTTTGGTCATATGGAGCAGAATTGAGGAGGGCAAACAAAGGCAATACCTCTAAGCTGAACATTTCTGGTTTTCCACCTAGGTTTGACAGGTGTTATATGTGCTTTGATGGTACAAAGAGAGCATTCAAGGTTGGATGTAGACCATTCATAGGGTTAGATGGATGTCACCCTAAAAACAAATATGGTGGAATCTTATTGATAGCTATCAGTAGGGATGCCAATGACCAGTATCTTCCCCTTGCCTTTGGGGTTGTGGAAAATGAAAGTAAAGATACTTGGAGTTGGTTTGTTAAATTACTTTTTGAAGACATAGGTTCTGACACTAAATGGTGCTTTATTTCTTATCAGCAAAAGGTATGCTTACTTGATAATTTTGTGCTTAATGTGTGTTACTTATTGATGACACTTTCAATTATTTGCAGGGATTGGTGAATGTATTTGAGGAAGGGTATCTTGAGTTTGAACACAAGTTTTTCCTAAGGCACCTATATGCTAACTTCAAGAAGAAGTTTGGAGGTGGAACACTGTATAGATATCTTATTATGGCTGCAGCAAAGGCAACATATTTTGAAGCTCACGAGGACAAGATGCTTTTGACTGGTTAAATGTTATTCCCAAGAAAAAGTGGTGTAAACATTCCTTTCCTCTATACTCTAAGTGTGATGTTCTTATGAACAACCTAAGTGATTCTTTCAATGCTACTATTTTGATGTAAAGGGATAAACCTATAATTACCATGTTTGAGTGGATTAGAAACTATCTTATGGGTAGGTTTGCTACTCTTAGGGAGAAAGTAGAGAATTACAAAGGAGAGATCATGTCTAAACCCCTTAGAAGGATAGATAAGGAGATAGAAAAAAGTGTTAGCTGGCTGCCAATATATGGAGGTAGACTTACCTTTCAAGTTACTCATCTACAATTCACAGATAGTTTTGTTGTAGATTTACAAAAATATACTTGTTCTTGTGGTTTTTGTGACTTGGTTGAGATCCCATGTAGACATGTTGTTGCAGCCATACATAGGAAGCTAGATAATCCCATTAAGTATGTAGATAAGTGTTACCACAAGTCTACCTATGTATCTTGTTACAATGAGGTTATCAGTCCCATTAATGGCCAAAACAAATGACCAAGGATTAATGACCCTGAAATCTTGCCACCAAGTTACAAGAGAGGTCCTGTAGACCAAAGAAACTCAGAAGAAGAGAGTCAGATGAGGAAACTCAAACAAGGTAGAAAGGGACAAACACAAGCCACAAATGCAAGAGTTGTTTGGAATATGGACACAATAAAAGGACGTGTAAGAAAAACAAACAGTTAGCAGTTCCTACTGAAGGTGATGTTGCAACTGATGTTGCCACTGAAAATACAGTTGCTACTGATATTGCCACTGAAAGAGCTAGTGATGTTTCCACTAATGTTGCCACTGATGTTGCCACTGTAGTATAAAAAAAGTGTTAGTATCTCAAACTGAACACAAACTTTGCTTTTATGCCATGTACAACATTTCAATGAAATGTCACATTTTTTTGTTGCAGGCTAGGCCAACTGTTACAAAGATAGAAGGAAGCACTTCTAAGATAACAAAGCCCACTGCTACAAAGAAAACAAAGCCCACTGCTACAAAGAAAACAAAATCTACTCCACCAAGTCAAGCAAGTACTCATGCCCCTAGCACCAACTCAAGCTACTAAGGATGCATCTACTCAAGCAACTACTCATGCATCTACTCAAGCACAAACTCAAGCTACTGAGGATGAAACTACTCAAGCAACTACTCATGCTCCTGAAGATGCTGCTACTCAAACACCAACTCAAGTTGGGGTAAACATGTCACATAATTCTGTTAGCTCAGCTGAGGCAATGAGGATGTATTGTGGTATAGATCCTGATGAGTTGGAAGCTTTGCTGAATGATGATGAAATACTAGATATTGTACCATTAAACATTGACACTAGTCCTGGTCCTAGTCCTGCAAAAAAAATCAAGTCTGGTCCCAAAACCTTTATAGGTAAATGTCCAAAGTCTCCTAAACCCACTGTCAAATAAGTATCTACTCCAGCCAACAACCCAACCATGAGTAACCCTGTAAGTTTCTTTGTTGTACTGATATATGCTTTTTTGGTATGCTATCAAAAAATTCTGTAAATCTTTGTGTTCATAACAGGTCAAAATGATGATATCACCAAAGAAAAAGAAGAATATTGTTGCATCTCCAAGTAGAAAGAGTGACATAATTAAGACACTAAAAACAAAGGATGTAAAGGGGCCTGGAAGGGATCCAAATGATCCAGTTGTAATTTTTGAAGAAGAAACAACTATTGACAGTGCTTGTGGGAAGAACAAATGGAGTGACATCAAGAAGAGCATGACTCAATGAAGACTCATGATTACACAAAATTGTTTTGGTTACACCTAGTGTCTTGTTATGTATTATGAACAAAACAAATGTTATGTACTATGACTCAAACAAATGTTATGTACTTTGTATTATGTTTTGTTATGAATGAACCAATGAATCTATGAATCTAATTACTCTGGACTATGTACTATGAATCTAATTACAGTTATATTATGAATTCTATTCTGTTTTGCAAAGTTTTTTATATCAAAGTTTTGCAATTTATTTCAACAACATTCATACCATACATTTCAGCCAATTACATGACCATAACAAACTGCCTTGTAAACAATTTATATCAAAGTTTTGTTATGTATTATAAAGTTTTGCAATTCATTAAAATACACTTTTAAGCCAAGTACACAATCATAACAGAGTGCAAATTACTTGAAATTCATTACATTAAGCCAAATACAAATTTCATTTCATTACAACCATAATAAATTACAACCATAGCAAACTGCCTTGTCCTCATTAACCCAAATACACAACTCATTACAACCATAACAAAATGGTGCTGAAACATTAAGCCAAATTAACATTTGATTACAATTACAATACAAAACGATTCATGAATTATAATTGAAAACAAAATACACATTTATCAAAATGGACACAACAAGAAACATCATCTTCAATTTTCCATGGAATTCCTCATTTTTCAACTTGTTCTTCAATTTCTTCTTCTTCTTCCTTTCATCTTCATACAAGCACTCCATATAACCCACAGATGCCAAGCCATCCAACTCTAAGTTCCTAATGACACCATCTTCATTTTCAGAATTTTCACCAACATCTTCATCACATATAAAGAGATTACAGGTTTCAGAACTACTCCAATTAGGACATCTCCAAAACAACATTCCCTTGTTTGGTCCATTCCTGCATTGATATGATACCATCCGATAATGACATCTACAAAGCCTCCCAACTCGAGATTTCACTGAAGCAGACGACATAACATTTTCTCTGAAGCAAATGGTGAACGAAGAGAACGGCATGGCAGAGGGTGAACGACCACGAAGACAATAATGAAAAACAGAGAGAGAATGAATGGAGAAAGGGGATGGAATTAGGGTTAACGAGTAGAAAGGGGATTGAAACTTTAATTTAGGTTTACTAAGTTTTCATGGGGTACTAGCTGAAACAAACTTATTTATGTCACCTAATATCATCTCATTTAAAATGAAACAATAAAATTTACCCACCCGTCATGCCAGCTCAGCATCTGTTAATGGTTTTTAACGTGGGGGACCAATTCCTCAGACGGAAAATATTGCAGGAACCAAAACTGAAAGGAAAATATTTGAGGGACTAAAACCGAAATTTGAAAATTTTAGAGGGACCAAAAATTTATTTAACCCGAAAATAAATCATAAAAGATACAAAATGGCCTAATGCTAAGTGTCTCTGTTGATAAGATTGTGGAAATTTTTGGAATTTTAACTTTTTAAATTCTTCAAACTAAAAAAACTTAATAATAATAATAATAATAATAATAATAATAATAATAATAATAATAAAAGTTATGTAGAATTAAAAAAATAAATATGAAAAATCAAGTTGGCAACCACATTAACATTAAAAAAAGTCACAAGCAAGCATAACATCACATTTATGTTGACCAAATTTAATGAGAGGCTAAAATAAGAGAATCTTGAAAAGACAAGGATGAAATCTGTGTATTTTTTTTTACTTTCTCGGATTCGTCCCATATGACAGGAGGAAAATGAATATTAACTCAAAAAAATAAAATTTGAAAAATTACCAAAGAAATTGATTTATGAAATCATCACGTAGATGTTATGAGATGCCAGAAAGAACTCCAAATAAATAAACTTGATTAAATCGATGCAGAGGGAAAATCGTTTTAGAGTCGACGCGGGATATGAATAAATAGCGTCCAAAGATGTATCTCCGCACTATCCACTTACTTTTGAATAAATGGTATTTATGGAGATGCATCTTATAACACATTTTTTACACATACAGAGATACATCTCCGGACTACCCACTTACTTTTGAATAAATGATAAATATAGAAATGAATCTTAGAACGCACTTTTGACACATACGTAAATGCATCTCCAAATTTATTTTTAACATAACAAAGATGCCTCTTCAATTCTGACTGAAGACTAATAAAAATATATGCATTCAAATATGAATATCTGAACACTTGAAATAAAATAGACTCTCCAGACAGGGAGAAAATGAACTTTTTATAATGGTGTTGAAGCATCTATAAGGATGGATGGAACAGCATTTCCTTTTATATATAAAATGTAATTGTTATGAAAACAATAATGATATAACTAAAATTTCATATCATTATTCAAAACAACCTAAATAATTATGAGTGAAAGCATGTTCTTGGCATGATTCACTTACAATAATATATACTATAGATAGCTAATTGTTGGTGCATAGCTTTAGTTATTGAACTACTTTGAATCAATCAATCAGCAAATAAGTGAACTAAAAAAATTCCTTCAAAACATAATAATCTGTTTTATAAAAATACTCACTAGATGAATAGATGAATTTCACCAGTCTACCACAGTATAAAAATGAATCTTTCTGTACACAATCTATATGTTTACAAAAGAATTCCTCCCTAGTAGAGAAAAAACCATGAATCACGGCTCTTCTTTTTGTTTATGCTCATAAAATGGTTTTAGTTAGCAAAGCCATAAAAACAACACCATATCACATAAATTTGATCTTGAAAATAAATCGGCTACGCCGAACTCATAATAGTCTATACAGGTTGATGAACACGCATATTCTCATGAACGCTCATGACGACATTGCGCAATTCCGGGAAGATGGATATAAGGAGAAGTTCAAGGATTGCATAAGCAAGTTGCTTCACACATACAGAAGACTACAATGACATGAGACAGCGTAATTGTTAGTTCAGAAGAAAAATAAATAACAACAACAACTAAGTCTTATCCCACAAAGATAACAGAAGAACATTTATGTCGCGATTCTACGCCAAGTGAATAAATCTAAGGAAATGACTTTGAGTTTAGGAATCAAAATGTATTTTTAGCTTTTAAGTTATAAATCAATGAGTGAGAACTTTAACCTGACTAAAGTAATATATATCACTGGCGCAACGTTTGTACTGCTTCTGGCCGATTAAGCTAACTAAGGCTGCCGGAGCTCCATCTGACAAAAAATGGAGAAAACTTAAATGTCAAAACCTTGAACTTTGTTATGCTTTTCACCTTAACTTTCACTAGGTTGTGAAGATCACACAAACAACATGAAAATACCATAGCATTGTTTCAGCAAATTCTATCTAGTTCACATGAAAAATGAACTAGCTTTTGAGGTTGGGTCAAGCCTGAGTTCAAATTCCGAGATAGAAAAATGAAATCTTAGAATCCAATAATCCATGTCAAATGAATCAAGACAAGCAGTACAAAAAATAGAACTAACCAAAGAGAAGTTTCTTCACGTCACTTGCTCTACGAGCAGCTTCTAGTTGTTCCTCGAAATACCCTCCTGATTGTGATTGTAAAGGCTTCTGATCAATTACACCACCACCAATAAACAACTGAGGAGTCTGGATTCTTAAGAAAAACGTGCCACCAGGCCAGAGCATCTGCATGCATAAGTAGACAACATGAAAGCATTAGGATAAGCAACATGAATGAGGTATGCAGAATGTAAGTTTTGGAATGAGGGAAATTAATTACAACGTTGATAGATGTGAATTTGGAGATTATACTATATCTTAAGCCACATAATTTAAGTATTTTGGGAAATTTTGGCTTAATCCTTACATCTTGGACCCACCGAATTCCTTGGACGATGGTTTCCTCTCTCCGAAGCCAATGAATCTCACTCAGGAGTAAATCATCAATTGCATCTTCCATCACCAACTGCAGTATCTGTTTTGATATCCAAAACACCTGTCTTCTGCATGAACAAAAATGAACTAGAATTACACTTTTATCCCAAAAGCAGCAAAACTTCATGCAAGTTACAAAAGATTGAAATCTTATAATGTCGTATTAAATAATATCGAGAGGGTGTAAGGATCGAACTTCCGTTTTAATAATTCATATACATACCATGTCAAGAACAGGCAGAATAAGTAATATACCTTAGCCAGCCTCTTTTCTTAAGCTGAAATATGTTGTCAACCAAATTCAAAATAGGGACACTCACATTAGGAGGAGTCCACTGCAAAAATGGTTAAAACTAAAAAGATTAGTAGAATGCTTTTGAAAGTAAAAGAAAGAAATAGATTGATCCACCAGTCTCTATGACTTTTGTAAATGTTCAAACCCAAATGACTACACAGACCTCAGGCGGCACTCCAATTGGGTCGTCCGGATTATCATGAATTAGATTTCCATTTGTAGTTGGAACATCCTTGCTAACCTTTGTTTCTGTCGCAACATCGTGTTTTCTATCAACATCCAAGTTACCAGGTCCATTACCATGGTTTGTTACCCCTTGTGAACAATCCTTCGAGCTCGGTTCATTGTCAGAATGCCCCGTGCTATCTCCTCCTACTTCTCTATCGATATTCTCACGTGCATGATTCAATTCTTTTTCACCTTCCTCATTATCAGAGCTCAACACAGTGTCTGCACCATTTTTCCTCGGAATACTACTATCCGTTTCATCCATGTTCCAGGTGAAAGATGTAGAGGAACCTTCAGCGGAAGGGGATGATGCAGTGACAACTTTTCGTTTTAAATCATCTGAAACACCTTTAAACTGCCGTACAATATCGTCCACGGCATCGTCTACATTGACTGCCAGGGTCCTCATCATTGAAGAAGATTTCCCAAAAGAGTAATTCTTCCATAGGAAAACAGCAGAAAAGTTTGTTAGGTTGTCATTCTTCCTATTTATAATGGTCACTCAAATGATGTTATGATAAGAAATATCAAGCAGATGCAAACCTTTGAGGAAACACTTAAGAAGTCCCATACTTCGTGTTGTTCAGCTACGTTAGCTATTGACAGAAGATCCTAAAAAAGACGGCGCAATTGAGCAATGACTAGCAATTAGCAAATAAAAAGTTACAGCAGGAAATATTTCTGTAAAGAGTTGTAGACAACGACGAATGAGCATACGTGGAGATATTTATCAAGTTGAATGCAACGCTGATGTACAAAGGCATCTTCCGTGCTTGAGGAAAATATCCTTTTGGGAGGCAAATGTAATGTGTAGTTTGGAATAGGTTTTAGATGTCGATGCAATCGCTCAAAGTTCCTGTATCTAAATATCATCAAAAGAAAACTCAGTGACGCCGTCACCAACGATCAAATATAAATAAGAAACAACACAATGTTGAAACTCTATCATATTTATTCTCTATCAAGAATAAGTTTCAACTAATATATGGGAAAGAGAATGTTTCAATATAAAACGTTAAAGTGATCCTAATATTTGATTGTATTGATATTAAAGTTCAAACAAGCGAACCTTATACCTTCGTTTTACAAACCATGTTTTTTC
The DNA here is from genome assembly GCA_021764765.1 of Vicia sativa. NCBI lineage: Eukaryota > Viridiplantae > Streptophyta > Magnoliopsida > Fabales > Fabaceae > Vicia > Vicia sativa. The sequence goes on from CM038795.1 coordinate 238,609,540, forward strand.
TTGCCCATCGGTCACCGCGATTGAATATACAGCAAAAGAAGTGGCTCCAAGTTTCTCAAAATAGGCTCCCATCACCTGTAGTGTACAATTAGACGATGCATAACAATCAAATTAGTTTAAAACAAGTGTTCATAAATCATACATTTTATAGATTAGAATCGTATACATTTTACGATCCAGACACATTAATTGTTGAATGAGCGAAAAATGTGAAATTTGCTTATAATAGTGACCAGAGGGTGTAAGTTACAACTTTTCTAGTCAAAGGTGCATACCCGGCACCGAAGCTTTGGAACACCTTGTCCCTCTTTCCTAATCAACATGTCAGAACCAGTCTTTCCCCACAACCCTTCACGCTTCTTAAATTCAGGAGAGTTGCACTCTGACACATTGATCCCGCCTTTATGTGAAGGGATTCCAATTTCAGAACCAATCTTTCCCCGAAAGCCTTCACGTTTCTTAAAATCAGGGGAGTTGCACTCGGACACATTGTGCCCGCCTTTATGTGAATGGCTTCCCAAGACAGAAGTACTTTCGGTTCTCCTCAGTGGAAGTTTATGTTTACTAGAACCAAGGTCCCTGAGATCACTCACTTCGTCAACATGTTGATGATCTCCTTCAAAAGATAAACTCTTGCCGTTATCTGCTGAAGACTCCAACGCAGCTGCGATTACATTATATAGCGTGGGATCTGAACCCACAGTATGCAATGTTCCACCAGGTTTAGTCACTGATGTTTCATGAGTGAAATGTTTATCAAAAAGTGAATGATCTGCAGAAGAATGTTTTGCATAAGATCCAGATTTTGCATTTTTACGACTTTTCTTTCCGTAATTCCTTCCTCTTGCCCACATGTTCTCAAGATTCTCAGGCATAAGAACTTCGGTTCTTCTCTGAGTCGCAGCGTCCAACATTTGTGCCCAATCAGCAGAGGATGCATGATTAATATGATTGTGAGTCGTAGCATTTGAATTATGATCAACACCGCGCATCCAATTCATATCCCCATCATTAAGGAATATTAGAAGAGACTCGATCAGCTCATTTACATACCTGGCATAAAGAAAAATATGTTTTTACAAACGAGTTTGACCGAATATTTTATTATCCGATTTTGAATAGTTCGCGAATAGCTTAGCTCATTTACATCCTTTAAATAAAAGACAAAATATTTAGCAACATACGCAGGGCATGCCAAACTCATTATAGGCTGCAATATCAAGCAAGTCATAATTTCCCGAGCTATTGATCGAACGACAGGGACATGAGCTTCTGGTTTTCTTAATACCGTAGCTAGTACTCCACTCATTAACCGTTGAAGAACCTAATAAAGAAAGAGAAATCATTAGATAAGGTATGAGATCTATGTATTCATTAAAAGCTAATTAAAGATAACATTCAGACACTCCACTCACACCTTGTACTCACTCTCGGGAGATATAAGTGCTGGATGAAGCTCCTTCGAGTTCAATAGATGGAATTTCAATCTTTCATCCCTCTCCTCAGAAGACAACGTTAACATAACATCAACACCTATAGCAGCTTGATTTCTTCTGAAAAGGTCTATATGATCACTTATCAAATCAACTATATCACTGCAATGCAAGTGAAATATAACACAATTAGCGATTTTTTAAATCTTATATAGCACTATCCTCTGTTGCACCGACTTTTATGAAAAAGGTATGCCAATGTCCGTGTCCGTGTCGGACACCGACACTAGTGATTATGTTCAATCTATTTATTCTTTCAAATTATTACCAGTGTCATGTGCAGTGTTTGTGTGTGTCTGTTTCAATGCTTCATAGGCACTACTTCTGTCTCTAATATAAGAATGTCAATAACTCCCTAAACCAATATACCTTGTGAGCAAGTCAACAATGTTAATCTCTCTAACCCTAACTGAGACTTCAGCAATCGCGTCCATGATTAAGTCACGTATCTGCTCAGGAAACTCCCCGTCTGAAGTAATGTCTGCATACCACATATTTATAACGAAATCCTTCAATATTAAATCAATGAAATCGTTCAAGGCAGCCTCCACTGCAGGAGAATCAATCTTTTTCTTCCATTTGGGAGGTGGGAGTGAAGTAGAGACGCGCTCATGGTCTAGAGGCAGCTGCTTTTTCTCCAAATGAGATAGGTAAGTTTGTAATTTAGGTGACTGAACCTTCCAACGAAACTCCACCTTGTTCACAAGAATCCTCAAACCAGCCAAAAAAAGAATGGATATTGGTAGATTCATCCACATTGATTTACTTGTATCTATAATAAACAACATAGAAAATATAAACAAAAAACATACAACAAAAATAATATACACCAATCAAATATCCAAAATTTGCAGTCATAGAGTAAAACTCAGCTATACAGGATTGACACTTCAGATTAAAGGCATGTTACAGTGAGAGTCACACACAACACCGACACATAGGATTATATTCAATAACTTCCATTTTCTCAAATTATTATGAGTATCGACAGTGTCATTGTCAATGCCATATGCCTGTGTCAATGTCATATTATTATATTATTATGAGTATCGACGAGTCAGTGTCAATGTCATATGTCTGGTGTTTGTGTAAGTGTTTCTTAGAAACCCTAGCAAATGCCACACACCAAAACAGCAAATGTGAATCAAAGACTCAAACTTTACGTAGTCAGAGCAAAAGCCAATCGCTAGATTGAGCAATAAATGACATGAAAGAAAAGGAATCGGAATGACGTACGTGTCAAGAAATAGGAAATGGCGAAAATACAAAGAGACCACCAGAGAAAACGAAGCTTAGCCTCTTCGATGAGATCAAAGATGACATCCATGATAAGAGGACCCATCTTCTTCTTCTTCCTCTTGTTCTCTGTTGTGTATCTGAAAGCCAAGTATTTGACACCTTCAAATGGTGCATAGCGCTAACCTCGCTGCTCTCTTTCTCTTGTTTGATTGTGATTTTACCTCAATTACGAGCATATAAAAAGTGGATTGAAAAAACTTGTCATGGATGGGAGAAATTAGTAAAATCATACTTTCCTTTAATATTATTCATAAACTTTTAATCTTTTTCATTCTCATTTAAAAGAATTTTACCTCAAATAAAAACACAATTTTCAACAAGATTATTATTTTAAACAAAAACCTCCTAATATTAGGATATGTAGTAAAAGTACATTGATGATAAACCTATTAGTGAAGATTAGTAAAACTACATTTGAAATAGTCTAATAATTATGAATGAATGTTTCTTCTACTATCTTTTGCCTCCAACAAAAGCTCATTAGAACTAACTTAATGTGATTGATCTCGATTGGTACGAGTTTTAAATGATGATTTGAAATTATGCTTGATTGTCTCAAATTCTTAATTACGATATCCTTTAATCAGTTAAAAATGCGTCTACAATCATATCTCAATCAGATATTGTCATACACTAAACTTGGATTGGCATTGCCAATCTATTCCATTAGCTACTTCAGCTTGGTCACACTCTTTTAGGTGAATCGTTTGATTGTGGTTAGCTCAATCGGGTCTGGGTTGACACATGTCCGCTTCAGGACCGACCTAAGAAACGAAACATATACATAACCTCTCAAGTGTGAGTCGTGTAAGGGTAAAAATCTTTTCTGAGTCATACCAAGAAACCAAACATGTATGTAACCCCTAAAGCAGGAGTCGTGTAAGGTCAATTTCTTTTCTAGGTCTTACCAAGAAATCAAACATGTACATAGCCCCTCAAGTATGATTCGCGCAAAGGTGGAATGCTTTCCCGAGTCAGGTTATCTATTAATTGGTGTATCTTGATAAAATCCATTTATTTGGCAAGTTTGCTCTTATTTCTCAAAATGTGGTGGTTTGGAGTGTGGTCAGCCAATGTCTGATAATTGTTACTATTTGTACTTCCCTAATGTGTTGATGGCCAAACATCTTGGAAATTGGAGCCACTCATGACGTACCCCTATTTCCTACAACCCTAATTAAATAGACTTAAAAGTAGTAGTCAATTTGTCTACCACTCAAATCCTATAAATAGGTTCCAACGCCTCTCATTTCTCTCATATTTTCTCCACCTCATTGACTCTCAAAGTCTTCTTGCGTCATTCTCCCATCCAAGTTATCAAATCTTCAACAAAAGCTCATGAAGTTGTGGCAATACCACATTTCTTTTATGTCTTTCATTTCTTCTTTCATGATGTTTATTCGAGAGTGTGGTTTATCTGAGAGGGTCATAAAGTCTCATGATGACGTCTAGTTGTGTAATTATGGAATATATGTTTATGAAGTTTGAAATAGGATACGAGGAAAGTAGATTGGTAGTTTGTTGAAACAAAGCTCTTTGGTAGTTATGAATGCTCGTCTAGTGATAGTTCATATAGTGAATTGCCTAGTGATAATGACACTAACTTAGTGTTTTCTTCCTCCGATTTGACTAAAACTCACATGGTGCTTTAGTTTTTAATCTGGGATCCTTTGGTGAATAGGCCATGAACATCAACTCAATCTAACTTGAAAAATACATGGTCATAGTTTAGGGTAAGACCTAGAGCTATCTAACATTCAGAACAAGGATAGAACCCTACTTGCCATATGAAAATATTTGCATCTGGAGACATCAAGGAAGGTGGAACGAGTACATACATTTTTACGCTAGGGTGATTGAGGACTTTGGAGTTGTTTTCCTTTTCACAATCTTATAGTCCAAGAATCTGAAGATCACTAATGTCGTATCTTCCCTACAGGGAGTTTATTCGAGCTTTCAAGATCTAGTGTTGGGGTATCGAAATTACCCTTACGGCATACATATTATTTTATTTTTATGTGACAAAATGAGTTAACAGAGGTCGGTGGGTCTCTATGAGTGTCATCCCCAAATAAGCTTGTGTCTCTCCTTATACATCCAATTATAAACTGCAAAGACAAATTCTTCCACATCAAGGGAAATGCCTGATGTGCAAAGGTAATGTATGTAGAAGATGGAACTGACATGTTTCCTTTATGCTATATGGTCGAACCCCTTGCGATAATATGTTATGATTCAACCAAACTAAGTGTTGTAGAGAGAGACGCGGTCAATATTTTGGAAGGAAGTGCCATTGTGGGGGTGAGAGACCTTTTAAGACTTGTGGGGGGTGAAAATTGACCATTAAGGGGAAGGTCGTCAAAGTTGTTCCCATATCAACTGTCTCATTACCTCCTCTAAGCATATCAAATTGTCCCCCGTGAAAAAGAATAAGGCGGATCTTAGTAAAGGAGCAATTGATGTGGATAGTGACCTCCATAGATCTGGAAATGGACAATGTTATGAAAGATGTTGAATCTTCCAATGGCATATTGTCTACTGCTCCTAGCGAATATGAGTTTTGTTTCTAGAATAAGTGCTTTGATTGGATGAACGTCACCTATGACTATATCCATGCCACTAATGATGTGGAGAGGGTTAAACTGATGGGTTCTCAAATAACATTTCAACTTCTCATTACTTATCTAATGAGGAGTGGGTCTTGGGTCAGGATCTGATCAAATACTATAATGATTCTCCGAAGAATGAGGGGAAACTAAAAACTCAACTCAAAAAGGTATATGAGGGTCTTGAGCTTAATTGGACCATGCTAAATTTTGCCAACGAGAGAGTATAACTGATCTTGGTGAGGAGATAGATAGTGCCAAGATTGCCTTTGAGAAGGTCGAGTAAGATAAAGACACATTATTGGAGGATAGGAAAACCCTCGAGGTGAACCTTCAAGACCAAAGTTACAAACTTACCAGGTGGAGGCCAAGCTAAATGGTATCAAGGTGGACCTTGATGAGGCCCATATGGATGTCCTTTTATCTAGAGGCCAAGGTGTCGCAGTGCGAAAAATAACCGAGCACAAGAGCACTCAAAATACAACAAAGTCGCCACCAAAATTTATTTTTAAAGGGAAAACTTCGATAAAACCCTACAAGGACAAAAATATGGTCGTCACAAGCAAATTCGGGTTCAAGAGTCAGTTATGCGATGGGAATGTATTAGCATCTCTCACATCCCTTGTACTCGAAGGAAATCATTTAGTTAGTTTTGCGAATAAAGTGTTAGCTTAAGTTATTTGATTTCTTCTCATTCTTATGCGTTATTACAAAAGAAAAGAAAAGACTAAAAGTAAATTTTTTATTAGGTTGCTTGACAAGATTGCAAGTCTTGCTCATACATATCCTCATGTGCGATGATGAATTCAAATCTACATAGTTCTTAGTAGCATATGCTTTTTTGTTGGTTGCTTTTAGATAATGATGTTAAGGTCTCATTCGATCGGTTTAAATATTGCTTGTTGCTCATAAATGGGAGGTTGAGGCGCCTGTTTGTTTCATGTTAGAATAGATCCTGTTTTGAACGCTTTTGAGCAGTTAAACATTACTTGTTACTCACTGATGTGAGGCAAAAACGTCTGTTTGTTTTGCGTTTAATGGATAAAACATCACTCGATTGTGAAAATGTTTTTCAGAGTTGCGCTTGGGCGAAAAAAAGATATTTTTATTAGTTGAATTGTTTTTTAGGTGGATAACGAATATTCAAAAGGCAAACTCTACAACCAGTAACCAAATACTCAAGGAAGAAAGAGACTTACACCTAACTGTTGCAACAGTATAGCGACAAGTAAAAAGTAAAGTATTTATTTTTATCGGGTGATATATAGGTTAGATCGTATCATGTCCACATAGATTGGTTATTGATTCTTTATTCGATAATTCGTTCGTTAATGAGTTTAGAATTAAATGGGTTGTAAAGAAAAGACAAAATAAAAAGTAAATTAACAAAAACTATAAAGGATAGACAACTTGTCCGGAATAAATGCACACTATCTGTCACAAACTTAAATCTACCGTCCAGTTATACTCTATCTATGATACTCGTCTGTGTCATCACATATCTCTCACAACCCAAGCTATTTCTAACCCAAATTGAGAATTCAACTGCATCACTCGCATCGACTATGTCTAGTCCGACACTCCTGACACAGAGGCATTAAGATCAGATATCATAAGTGAATGTCAGCTCTAAACATATTTATAACATTAAAAAACTAACAGATAATCATCCTAGGCAAGAATCTAAGCAGCCTATGTCTAGCAAAGCTCAAATCCCTAACACAGAGTAAAAACCTAAGACAATCACCAACATATATTCATAAGCAAACTTTATACAACACCAAGGGCGACAAATATACATGAGTTCAAGGTTAATATACAAAAAAACCCAACAAATAGAGAAATACATAGAGAGGAGAAGAGATAAACCATAGATCTACACCAGTTTATCAGAGCCTATCGAAGAGCAATCCACCTCCAATCATCCATAAGCAGAGCCCTAGTGTTGTTTTCTAAGCTATACTACCAAAAATAAAGGTTGATGGAAATGGGGATCAAAATCACCCCCAAAACCATAACCTAAAAATGAAACAAAGGAAGTTATAAAACAAAACTCAAACGACCGCGCTCAGCGACGTCACCGCGCTCAGCGGCCTCCTCAGATATTTACACGTTGAACTGACTTAAATGCCGCTTAGCGGACTCTAAAATGAAGTCACTACATGAACAGTACCAAAGCACTCAATGCGCTCCAAAACGCGCTGAGTGAACTCGCGCTTAGCGGGCTGACCGCGCTAAGTGCCCTCTCCTGAGCAAAACTGGTCTTTTATTCATCAAAATTGCGTCTTCGGAGCCGTGTCTTCAACACTTTATTCCTCCGTGCTCCAACACGCAACAAATACCTATAAAAGACATAAAAGCTATCAAACGATACACAAATGAATCAAAAACTTGATTATATACAAAATAAACGTATTTACAAACAAAGTCGAGAATTATTCAACGAATATTCACAAAAGAACAGATAAGTGCCACAAAACATATATACAAAACAACTACATTTTGGCACTTATTAACTCTCCCCAACTTGACACATTTTTTATCCTCAAACAAATTCAAATAAACCTAAAGAAACAAAAAGACGATAATCAAAGAATCACGAATCAACAAGTTTTAAAATGGAAAATAAATGTATGGTTCAAATAAAAACGTACACAAGCAAAGCACATACTTACCACTATCCTACAACGACAACATATAAACGAACCAAATCCTAAGTACAAAAATCATGCAAAACATTCTAAAACAAAACAAACTCAATCATGAATCACACCTAGCAAAAATTCATCGGTAGATGAAGAACACACAAAGGTGAGAGACTTTTGACACTCATCCACAATCTTGAAAAAAATAGACTAAATTATGCATTCATCCAAAAACTCATATTAAAAATACAAATGCAAGAATCACAAGAGATTTTTAAGGTTGTAATATGGCTTGGTTAACAAACAAGTGATAAGTCCTAAAGCTAATCGAAACAAAAACTTGCCTAAATCTAAGAGAGTGATCAACTCACAAAGTTCTAAACAATATAATTCTAATCAAACTTCTTGTTTATCACAAACTGTCAAACCAAAACACCTCACTTATTACACAACATTATTCATACTTTCTTTTTCTTTTTCAAAGCTTTTTATATTTTTTCTTTCTTTTTTCTAATATTTATTTTTCACATTTTTTTTTCTTTTCTTTTTATTTTTCTTAACCTCATACCAACCACAATATAAGTACATAAACATTCCTCTCCCCAACTTGAATTCAACCAACATCATTATGTGAATACTCTCTACTTTCTAAGGCAAGGTAAAAATTCATACAACAACATATAGTTGAGGGTTCAAGAAACAAAGAAATCAACATCCATACAAAAAAGGTGAACTAAACACTCATAGACAAGCATCAAGTTCAAATAAAAATGGATATTGATAAAAGTTCAAATGGGTTAACAAATGATCACACACTCCCAAGGTGAATTGAATATTTTTCAAAGGTACTTGTGCTCAAAATCAAGCAAAATGCTTTGATCCTTTTCATGCAATCATACAATCAACATAAAATAAAAGATTAAGCATAGTAAAATCCAGCTAACACAAGAATACGGCCTCCAGCATATGTGAATAATAGAAAACTTCCTCACATTTATGGGTAGGGATCACGTGGGTAATAGTACAAGGCACAACAACACCTCGCCTCCATTATGCTGGTTTTGTGGCGCAAGGACAATACTATTGTACAAGGTTATTTACCACTCTCACTGACTGTTGCAAGAAGACAACTGGAATTTTGGTATTCCTATTCTACCCTCCTATGGATTTCTTTTCTTTTTGTATATAAAAAATACTTGAAGAATTGGAATTGTTGAACAACTTTGAAAGAAAGTCACGCTGATTCAAGTTTTTGAAACGCTTCCAAAATAACTCTATAATTTTTGTAAAGCAAGGAGTTATTGCTCATTGACTTGCTAGCAAGGAACTTTTGTTTTTTTAACTTGCTTAACACTTTTGTGTTATTATTTGTACTTCAATATTTTGAAATCTAATTTTGATAAGTATTCTTGTAAATGAGAAAAACCTATATTCAATTATGAGTTGATTGTTCCTTGAGTGACTAAGTGTTAGTTTGAATACTTAAGAAGTCATTGACAATTAGTCTTTAAGGTTATTCCTTGAGAGACTGAGGATTTAGTCAGGATTCTCAAGAATACATTGACAATTATTCTTTGTGGTTTGCAACAGTGACGATTAGTCTTGTTGTGTTTTTGTAATCAATTTAGTTATAGTTGATTAAGTCCTTATTGAGAAGGAAAAACCACCTTGGCGGGTGGACTGGATTAAATTCGTTAACAATGAACCAAGATAAAAATAATTATGTTTATTTATTTTTATTGTTCTGTTAAGAGTTGGTGTTTGAATAAATTTTATAGTAAGAAATCCAATTCAAACCCTCTTTTTTGTGCTTCTTGCACCTTCAGTAGTCAATCCACTTTGATCTAGTTGTTAGAATGTAGTGCGCACTCTGGTATAGTTGTGACTCTTGTATAGGAGTCTCTTGGGTCAAGACAAAGTTAAACAAACTGATGTTAGGGGCGCCACTTGGTAGCCAATGATAAGAGATGAGGGTGAGACAAAAAGGGGAGTCTGAGCCCCTTATCTCATTTTCACAATATGTTTATCTCTCATCACTTGCCAATCTCTCTCTTCGCTCTCTTCAAAATAAATTAGGTTTAGGTGAGTGTGTGGATTGTAACAATGTGTCAAAATTGAGTGGCACAAGAGTGACATCGTGTGAGGAGTTAGGAGATATTTTGATGTATTGCGTGAGTCTGTTAGGAAGCATGTGAGCGAGTGAAATTGAATGGGAACTTTGCTAATTTTGTGGGGATTGAGATCAAAATTGTGTAGAGGTTTGTTGTAAGCTTGGGCATGTGCTCACTTTTTCTCTTTCATATAACAACTTCAAATTGAAGTATAATGCAAATTTGCAAATTATGTTGTAATTCAAATTCAATTCATCTTTATTCTTAATTTCATTTTTTTGTGTATTTGATTTTATTTGAATGGATAATGAATGTTATAAAATCTGTGTGATGCATATCAATTCAAAGTTTATTTTGTTCAACTTTAATTGATGATGATGATGCATAAACCTTGGCAAGCTGAAAATGAAAACCAAGTTTAATTCCCAATCAAATTTGTGTTATTTTGTCTTGAATTTGGTTGGTGACGCAAGTGTAAACCATGTGGTCCATGAAATATAATTGTAACCAACTTAAGTGTAAATCAAATTCCAATTCTAATTCTAATTTAAATTTAAGTTGTGTTGAAAATATGTAAAAAAAAAACACGTGATAAGCTTCTTGGAAAGGAAGTGCACTTCAAATTGATTCAAAATGTTGTGGCCTCATTATATTTTGAAATTGAATTTGATAATGGTTCATGATGATGTATGATGATAATGAAAACACGATGGAGTGAAATTCAAGCTTTCTAAAAATGGTCTTGTGTTGCATAAAACTCAAGGTACTTGGCTCGCAAGAAACAAAAAATTTGGTATTTGAAAAAAGAATGGCATCACATATAATCACATACCACCAAAAATTTGGTATTTGAATATAGAATGACATCACATATAATCATTAACATCCTATGTGATATTGCATGAATTTGGTTGATGGATTGCGATGTGATGATAATTGTGAGCTGCGTGATTAAATAATGATTTGATGATGAAATATGTCTAAATGCTATTATGATGTATTGATGAGTATGAAGTGTTGATGAATGATATATGTTGATTATATGATAATGTTTCTTATACCTACTAACCTTTTCCTTATATCTTTTATAATGAATTGTGATTACTCACCATTTCTATTCGAATATTGCCTCTACGTGGGTAACATGCAGATGCTCGGAAGTAGCTTATAGAAGAATTGGAGATAGATCTTTTATAGTATTCTATTAGTTTCTGTTTCTTATAGGTGTCTTGCTTTAATATGTAACATCGGGTTGGGAACACTATGTTTTGTGAATATGATGCCACTTTTGTTAATATGTTTTTATGACATTTTTGGTGTTAAAGTGGTTTTAATTGCAACTTTTGATGAGATGATATTTACTTGAGTTTGGAAGATGCATGAAGTTTATTTTAAGACTATGATTTCCGTTGCGAAGTTTTAATCAATGTTTTAATATTATGAAAAAGAAAATGGTTTTATAATTGTTGTAACCTTTGTTACGGAGTAGGATTGTTACTACGATGTTTTCTATGAAGTGTGACACTCTTGAGTGCTGATGCTAGTTGAATTATTCTTAATTTATTAGTGATTTAATTATGGGGTTAGAAGGGTGTTACAACGTACACCACACCAATTTGTTGTGAAAACAATGTCGGAATAATAAAGTATAATCGGTTTCTTGATCAGAAAAAAACCCACAAGGGTAGGAAAAGGGAAAAAAGATCAACATAATGAATTGGTTATAAAATGCTATTATTTACTTTCTCTTTGAAAAACGATTACATGTATTACAAAATAACAAATAATCTATCTCACCCTAATTAGGATTTGCATTGTTGCAATGATGATAAACTATTATGCTATTTATAAGAGAGCTAACACACTAAACTAATGAGTTTTTACACACATGCCCATTACACAATATAACATAAGGAACAAACTAACTTAAACAATTGGGCTTTACAAGGCTCAATTCGACATGCTAAAAATCCTAGTATACTTTGTGTAACACCCCAATTCTACCCCTCGTAACTAATAATAAAATTAGAGTTTCAAAATTTCATCCAACATAAATTGAGGTATCACATATTCGTGTTTTCATCACTTTGCATTATAATGCACATCACAAAAATCAAAAGTCGGATATACCGATTCATATCATAAATCATCACATAAACATATGACTATTTACAGCACAGTGGATGCGTTCACAAAATATACATATCATCATGTTATCATCAATACATAAAGTTATAACATCATAAGATAGTATACGTAAACTATCCTATCAGAATAATAACGTCGCCCAAAACCCGAGTGTTACTACGATCAGAGCAGAGCGACTCAAAATAAAGAGACTCGAGCTAATCCTCATCATCCTCGTGGATCACCTGCACGTTACCAATATAAAGGCAACGGCGAAACAAGTAAAGGGTGAGATACTCCAAAACATATAATTAAAGGCATGATAAAATATATATAAATAGTTTTGTAATTATAAATGATATAAGTTAATAAGAGTATGTCAACATATATCAAAATCTCACATATTTTAAATTAGCATTTAGTGTATAAAATTAACACTTTAATTTCGTCACATAATCATTATACTCGTATCAAAGCAAAGTATCATATAATCATCGCGAATCAACATAAGCCATCAATTAAAACCCAACGCCAAACAACTCAAACATAAGCATAACCGACTCCATGAGACACGACTATGTTATCCATGTGGTACCTGTCGCTTTGTCCATAATTAGGGACATTCGACATAAAGCCCATCGTCGCTTGGCATAAAAGCCCTCGTTGCCAATGCAATGTATGTGACTCGACAATACAACATCACAAATACGACACAACAAAAACATCATCATCGCTCATCAAAATTGACATAAAGTCTACGTCGCCATGTTTATCCACATCAAGATAAACATATCATCACATCGCATATTATCAAGTATTCATTATAAATACATCGTCGCAAACATCATGTTTAATCTCATCATTATCAATTAATTCACTAAATTCCAAACATGGAAAAAGAGTCAAACACCAATAATCGTCGCGAAAGTCATTCCTAATAATCGGCATTAATCATAATCGTCAACATTGCAATCGGATTGTCCATACGTGACTTAAATCGACTAAAACACAATCCAATTCAATTTAATTGTAATTTGGCCTATTTCGGGTCGTTTCATAAAAACTCAAAATTTCGAAAAACTAACCTCACCATTACGTTCTACACGTCAAACTTAGCTAGTACGTCAATTTTCGTTGAATTCGGAGCATCTTGCTCCGTCGCCGAAATTACCGAAATCGGGAAATCAGAACATAATCGGGTTCCAAATTTAATCGGCTAACTTATTTCCTAATTATATTTTATTAATACCAACTAGTAGTATAAGGAATTAGGGAAATTAAAAGAAACAGAAGCTAGAATGAAAATTATGAAACAGAATACAGAATACAGAAAAACAGCAAAATTGGCAAACGATTTTTTTCTCCTTCCAGCATACAGGGACGGATGTGACACCCCAAATAATTCGATTATTAAATAATTAGAATTTTTAATTATTAATTTAATTAGAAATTTAATTATTGGTATTTGTGGATTATTGGAATTAATTAATTAAAATGAAAGTGGATTTGTTGGTGATGTGAAGTGTAAAGTGGGGGGTGTGAGGAGTAAAAGGCTCTACTCACACTATTTATTTTATTTTTATTATTTTAGAATAATAAAAGGAATAAAAGAAGGAAAAGAGGAAAAAGAGTCACATTTGGAAATATTCATCATACGTGCAATTGAGAAGAGGAAAAGGAAGGAGGAAAAGCCAAAAGTGTCAGAATCCGATGAATCTTTGAGGTAAGGGGTGATTTTGTCTGATTGTTATGCCTTATGAGTTTTGATAATCAATAGAGTTGACTAACATGTTAGAAATCCCAATTTAGGATTCTCTAGGTTTGTAGGATTTGATCCAAATTTACCCAATTGCATGAAACTAGAATGAATGGATGTTATAGGATTGTGGGATGTGGTTGAATTGTGTTAAATCTCATTATTATACTGTTGCTGGGATGATTTTTATGATATTAGATGAGTTGGTTCATAGAGGAATGATGGGGTTTGAGTTGGGAAGAAGAATGCTGTCAAAATAGTGATTTTCTGCTATAGGAGTCGTGGAACCCGGTTACCCTGTGGGGGGAACCGGTTACCACTATGTATTTTGCGTAAAAATGAGATTTTTGGGTCTGGGAACCAGTTCCTCCATAGGAGAACCCGGGTTCCCAGTGTAAATTTTACACATGAAAATGACATTTTTTCCAGGAACCCGTTCCCCATATGGAGGAACCTGTTCCCACTGTTACTTTTTGAAAAATACTAAACTTTAAAAATTCATAACTTTCAAACCGTAAGTCCGTTTTAGTCGCCGTTTTGGACGTTGTTTCTTAAATTAAATACTTTATTTTATAAAATGAAGAAAATTATAATTAATGGATTTTATTTTGAAAAGAGCCGTTTTTCCAATTTGTGAACAATGGGAGTTATGGGAATGATGGATGAATGAGTATGGGATTGTTCTGACAGGTCGAACGTGGAATGAAGCTTGTATGTTATTTTCCTGCTGTTTATTCATGATTTTATTTATATCATGTGTTTTGTTGGTGTTGTATATACCTGGTAGTTGTTGATCTTTGTTGTTGTTGTTGTTATATATACCAGTGATAGTCTTACCAATTGAAGGGTAAGCGTTTGACATATTTATGCTTTGTGATGATTTATTTCATGATAGATGATGATATCATGTTGTGGTTGATGATGGTTTATGATGTCTGATGTGGTCATAACCTGTGTTGAATGTTGCATGCTGGTTTTGTGCATGCATATGCATTCTGGTGAAGTTAATTCCCATTGTGTGGAATTTGACTTGTATTGCCAATAACCGTTCCCGGGTGATGATGGGTGGTGAGGCTGGATTCGTGTCCGGGTGATTATGGACGAATCGATGAATACTGTATTCGGGTGATTATGGATCAGTGTGTGTGACTTAGTTCACGTTTTGGTACCACATGCATAGAGTCTGCATCATTACTTGTTTAGATTATAACATGTTAGGATGGATTCCAGTGTTATAGTCTGTTGTTTGTGTATGGCATATATTTTAGACTGGTGTATGAAGCAGATCTGATCATGCTGAATAGGGTGGACTGATGTCTTATGATATTTTATTGCTTTTGATGAACTTATAATGCATTTTAATTATGATGAAGTCTCACCCTTACTTTGATGATTTCAGATTGAAGTCTTAGCTACTTAGGAGTTGGTGAGGATGGCTCTTGAGCTATGCGTTTAGTTTACCGCGTGTTAGTGTCATGCTCTGGTAGTTGTAACACTGGGGAACGGTTGCTTGCGAGTTATATTTTAAAACTCTGTTGTTCTTTTGGTTAATTTTGGGAATAACTATTGATTGAATTTTATTCCATTTTGATGATAATTTCCGCTGTGTAGAACATGTCTTCTGGTTTAATTATTTAAATGAGGTTCTTCATTGAAGCATGACATGTTGATGTTGATTTTTCTGTTTAGCTCTGAAATTATTAATATTCGCGGGGTCTTTTAGAAGGGGTGTTACAATAGTGGTATCAGAGCATAGTCGGTCGTGTGACAAGTGTCTTAATGTCATTATCCCTTTGTACGCGACAAGTGTGTATAACACTGTCGGTACTTGTGGCTTTTCTGATTGATTATTGCAGGAGTAGTGTGAAACTAAGTGGGGGAGAAGAGATGCTTCCCAGATATGTTCCGATTGTAAGTCATTGGTACGAGGTACTGCTTGAGAAGACAGTACAAGAGTTGTTGGAGTTGTTGGAATCGTTTGGACCGTGAGTCATAGTTGGAAGTGCAAAAAGGCGAGTACGATTCTGAGAACATAAAGTGTTGGTAATGATGGTTTATACTCCAGTATGATTATCGGATGTCTATTGACAAATTGAGGACTTGATCACCCTTAATCTCTTGTTGATAGTAGACGAAATCGTATTGGATGGTATATAATTGTCTTGCTATCTAATTGGGGCATAAAGTGATGAGTATGAATGGAGTTTGGTAGAAGCTTGTGAACCATATGAGTTGACGAAGACTCTAATAAGAACAATGAATTAAGATGGATGATCAGAGTTGCGCAACTGTTAATGATGGTGTTGTGGTGTTTATGTTGTACTCTTCGACAAAAGTGAAAGGAAAAGCTAAGAGTGACGAATTACCAGTGGTGAAGAATGGTTGGGATTTTGCTCCGATTGAGTGGTTTAGAAATGGATTGAGTTGGATTGCAAGTTTTTGTCAAAATATCAAGTTTTGGGTTCTGCAGGTCGCGGGAACCGGTTACTCTTGGGGAGGAACCGGGTTCCCAGCTCAAATTTTCAAAAATTAGCCATTTTTCAACGTGGGAACCGGTTTCCCCATACAAAATTCCAGGGGGAGTGTTTTTGAGAATTCTGGAAACCGGGTTCTCCTAGGGAGGAACCGGGTTCCACTGTGTTGAACTTCAAAATACTTAAAACTTCAAAAATTCATATTTTCTAAACCGTAACTCCGATTCGAGTGCCATTTTCGACAGTATTTCTTAAATTAAAAATACTATCTCATAAAATAAAGAAAATATCTCATTATGGAATCTATTTTAAAAAGAGTCAATTCCCGATTTTTGTAAACTTGGTAGTTTGGAAATGGTGAATGAATTTCCAGAAGTGTTTCTGGAATATGTTAGTGAGTTGCCACCTGAGAGAGAAGTGGAATTTACTCTAGATTTGATTCCTGGAGCTAGTTCGGTGTCGATGGAGCCTTATCACATGTCGACATCTGAATTATCTGAATTGAAGAAACAATTGGAAGAATTACTTGAAAAGAAGTTTATTCGTCCAACTGTTTCGATGTGGGGTGCTCTTATGTTGTTGGTTAAGAAGAAAGAGGGTTCGATGAGACTGTGTGTTGATTTCAGGAAGTTGAATAAAGTTACAATCAAGAATCGGTATCCATTGCCGAGGATTGATGATTTGATGGATCAACTGGTTGGAGCGTGTGTGTTCAGTAAAATTGACTTGAGGCTTGGACATCATCAGATTCGTGTGAAGATGGAAGATATTCAGAAAACTGCATTAGAACGATGTATGGACATTATGAGTATTCTATAGTGCCGTTTGGAGTTACTAATGCACCTGGTGTTTTCATGGAGTATATGAACAGGATATTTCATCTGTATCTTGATAAGTTTGTGGTGGTATTTATCGATGACATTTTGATCTATTCAAAGAGTGATGAAGAGCATGCAGAACATCTCCGAGTTGTATTGGAATTGTTGAAAGAGAAGAAGCTTTATGCGAATTTGTCCCAATGTGAATTCTGGTTAAGTGAAGTGAGTTTTCTTGGCCATGTAATTTCCAAGAATGGGATTGTTGTTGATCCTATGAAGGTAGAAGCGGTATCTCAGTGGGAAGCACCGAAGAATGCTTCTGAGATCCGTTGTTTTCTTGGTCTTGCAGGTTATTACAGGAAGTTCATTGAAGGATTTTCCAAATTAGTGTTGCCATTGACTAAATTGACCAGAAAGGGTCAGGTGTTTGTTTGGGATGCTGAATGTGAGAAAGGATTCCAAGAGCTGAAGAAGAGGTTGACTAGTGCTCCGGTCATGATTTTGACGAACCCGACGAAGTATTTTGTTGTGTATTGTGATGCGTCATTGATGGGTAAGTGGTGTGTTGATGCAAGATAAGAAGGTTGTGGCTTATGCTTTGAGACAATTGAAGGTTCATGAGAGGGATTATCCGACTCATGATTTAGGATTGGCAACAGTGGTATTTATTTTAAAATTATGGAGGCACTACTTGTATGGTTCTCAATTTGAGGTGTTCAGCAATCACAAGAGTCTGAAGTATCTCTTTGATCAGAAAGAGCTCAACATGAAGCAGAGAAGGTGGTTAGAATTTCTGAAAGATTATGATTTTGGTTTGAATTACCATTCTGGTAAGGCAAACGTTGTTGCGGATGCTTTGAGTAGGAAGTCTTTACATATGTCGACGTCGATGGTTCGCGAATTGGAGTTAGTTGAACAATTCATAGATTTGAGTTGGTATGTGAGACTACTTCTGATAGTGTGAAATTGGGTATGTTGAAGCTGACTAGTGGTATCCTGGAATGAAAAAGGAAATTGTCGCGTTTGCGTATGCGTGTTTGGTTTGTCAAAAATCAAAGATTGGGCATCAGAAACCGTCAGGATTGATGGAACCGTTGTTTGTCCCAGAGTGGAAATGGGATGGCATCTCTATGGATTTTGTGTCTGGTTTACCAAGGACAGCGAAGAATTGTGATTCTATTTGGGTTATTGTTGATCGGTTGACAAAGTCTGCTCACTTTATTCCGATAAGAATGGATTATCCAGTGGAGAAGTTGGCAGAATTGTATGTTGAGAAAATAGTAAGTTTGCATGGTATTCTTTCTAGCATTGTGTCGGGTAGAGAGCCGAGGTTTACGTCTAAGTTTTAGACGGGGCTGCAAGAAGCTTTGGGTACTAAGTTGAGATTGAGTTCCGCTTATCATCCACAGACAGATGGTCAGACAGAGAGAACGACTCAGTCGCTGGAAGATTTGTTGAGAGCTTGTGTGTTGGAAAAAGGTGGAGCTTGGGATGGTTATCCACCATTGATTGAGTTTACTTACAACAACAGTTTTCATTCGAGTATCGGTATGGCTCCGTTTGAGGCATTGTATGGTAGGAGGTGTCGGACACCGTTGTGTTGGTATGAATCTGGAGAGAGTGTTGTGATTGGACCGGAGATTGTCCAACAGACTTCAGAAAAGATCAAGATGATCCAGGAGAAGATGAGAGCTTCTCAGAGTCGTCAAAAAAAAGTTATCATGATAAGAGGAGGAAAGATCTTGAGTTTAGTGAAGGAGATCACGTGTTTATGCGAGTTACTCCGATGACTGGTATTAGTCGAGCTTTGAAGTCAAAGAAGTTGACTCTGCGCTTTATTGGTCCATTTCAAATTACCAGGAAGGTTGGAAGAGTTGCTTATCAGATTGCTTTACCACCGTCACTTGCGAATTTGCATGATGTCTTCCATGTATCTCAGTTGAGGAAGTACATTCCTGATCCGTCTCATGAGATTCAGGTAGATGATATACAGGTGCGGGATAATTTGACTGTTGAAGCAGTACCTGCGAGAATTGAGGAATGAAAAGTGAAGCAATTGCGTGGTAAAGATATAGCATTGGTGAAAGTAGCTTGGGGAGGACCAGCAGGTGGAAATGTTACTTGGGAGCTGGAGAGCCGGATGAAAGACTTTTATCCCGAACATTTCGTCTAAGGTATGTTTTCGAGGACGAAAACTCTTTTAGTGGGGGAGAGTTGTGATACCCCAAATAATTCGATTATTAAATAATTAGAATTTTTAATTATTAATTTAATTAGAAATTTAATTATTGGTATTTGTGGATTATTGGAATTAATTAATTAAAATGAAAGTGGATTTGTTGGTGATGTGAAGTGTAAAGTGGGGGGTGTGAGGAGTAAAAGGCTCTACTCTATTTATTTTATTTTTATTATTTTAGAATAATAAAAGGAATAAAATAAGGAAAAGAGGAAAAAGAGTCACATTTGGAAATATTCATCATACGTGCAATTGAGAAGAGAAAAGGAAGGAGGAAAAGCCAAAAGTGTCAGAATCCGATGAATCTTTGAGGTAAGGGGTGATTTTGTCTGATTGTTATGCCTTATGAGTTTTGATAATCAATAGAGTTGACTAACATGTTAGAAATCCCAATTTAGGATTCTCTAGGTTTGTAGGATTTGATCCAAATTTACCCAATTGCATGAAACTAGAATGAATGGATGTTATAGGATTGTTGGATGTGGTTGAATTGTGTTAAATCTCATTATTATACTGTTGTTGGGATGATTTTTGTGATATTGGATGAGTTGGTTCATAGAGGAATGATGGGGTTTGAGTTGGGAAGAAGAATGCTGTCAAAATAGTGATTTTCTGCTATAGGAGTCGTGGAACCCGGTTACCCTGTGGGGGGAACCGGTTACCACTATGTATTTTGCGTAAAAATGAGATTTTTGGGTCTGGGAACCAGTTCCTCCATAGGAGAACCCGGGTTCCCAGTGTAAATTTTACACATGAAAATGACATTTTTTCCAGGAACCCGTTCCCCATATGGAGGAACCTGTTCCCACTGTTACTTTTTGAAAAATACTAAACTTTAAAAATTCATAACTTTCAAACCGTAAGTCCGTTTTAGTCGCCGTTTTGGACGTTGTCTCTTAAATTAAATACTCTATTTTATAAAATGAAGAAAATTATAATTAATGGATTTTATTTTGAAAAGAGCCGTTTTTCCAATTTGTGAACAATGGGAGTTATGGGAATGATGGATGAATGAGTATGGGATTGTTCTGACAGGTCGAACGTGGAATGAAGCTTGTATGTTATTTTCCTGCTGTTTATTCATGATTGTATTTATATCATGTGTTTTGTTGGTGTTGTATATACCTGGTAGTTGTTGATCTTTGTTGTTGTTGTTATATATACCAGTGATAGTCTTACCAATTGAAGGGTAAGCGTTTGGCATATTTATGCTTTGTGATGATTTATTTCATGAAAGATGATGATATCATGTTGTGGTTGATGATGGTTTATGATGTCTGATGTGGTCATAACCTGTGTTAAATGTTGCATGCTGGTGTTGTGCATGCATATGCATTCTGGTGAAGTTAATTCCCATTGTGTGGAATTTGACTTGTAGTGCCAATAACCGTTCCCGGGTGATGATGGGTGGTGAGGCTGGATTCGTGTCCGGGTGATTATGGACGAATCGATGAATACTGTATCCGGGTGATTATGGATCAGTGTGTGTGACTTAGTTCACGTTTTGGTACCACATGCATAGAGTCTGCATCATTACTTGTTTGGATTATAACATGTTAGGATGGATTCCAGTGTTATAGTCTGTTGTTTGTGTATGGCATATATTTTTGACTGGTGTATGAAGCAGATCTGATCATGCAGAATAGGGTGGACTGATGTCTTACGATATTTTATTGCTTTTGATGAACTTATAATGCATTTTAATTATGATGAAGTCTCACCCTTACTTTGATGATTTCAGATTGAAGTCTTAGCTACTTAGGAGTTGGTGAGGATGGCTCTTGAGCTATGCGTTTAGTTTACCGCGTGTTAGTGTCATGCTCTGGTAGTTGTAACACTGGGGAACGGTTGCTTGCGAGTTATATTTTAAAACTCTGTTGTTCTTTTGGTTAATTTTGGGAATAACTATTGATTGAATTTTATTCCGTTTTGATGATAATTTCCGCTATGTAGAACATGTCTTCTGGTTTAATTATTTTAACGAGGTTCTTCAGTGAAGCATGACATGTTGATGTTGATTTTTCTGTTTAGTGTATTTTAATAAATTGTAATGCCCTTTGTATTACATGTTAGCTCTGAAATTATTAATATTCGTGGGGTCTTTTAGAAGGGTTGTTACAATAGTGGTATCAGAGCATAGTCGATCGTGTGACAAGTGTCTTAATGTCATTATCCCTTTGTACGCGACAAGTGTGTACAACACTGTCGGTACTTGTGGCTTTTCTGATTGATTATTGCAGGAGTAGTGTGAAACTAAGTGGGGGAGAAGTGATGCTTCCCAGATATGTTCCGATTGTAAGTCATTGGTACGAGGTACTGCTTGAGAAGACAGTACAAGAGTGGTTGGAGTTGTTGGAATCGTTTGGACCGTGAGTCATAGTTGGAAGTGCAAAAAGGCGAGTACGATTCTGAGAACATAAAGTGTTGGTAATGATGGTTTATACTCCAGTATGATTATCGGATGTCTATTGACAAATTGAGGACTTGATCACCCTTAATCTCTTGTTGATAGTAGACGAAATCGTATTGGATGGTATATAATTGTCTTGCTATCTAATTGGGGCATAAAGTGATGAGTATGAATGGAGTTTGGTAGAAGCTTGTGAACCATATGAGTTGACGAAGACTCTAATAAGAACAATGAATTAAGATGGATGATCAGAGTTGCGCAGCTGTTAATGATGGTGTTGTGGTGTTTATGTTGTACTCTTCGATGAAAGTGAAAGGAAAAGCTAAGAGTGATGAATTACCGGTGGTGAAGAATGGTTGGGATTTTGCTCCGATTGAGTGGTTTAGAAATGGATTGAGTTGGATTGCAAGTTGCTGTCAAAATATCAAGTTTTGGGTTCTGTAGGTCGCGGGAACCGGGTTACTCTTGGGGAGGAACCGGGTTCCCAGCTCAAATTTTCCAAAATTAGCCATTTTTCAACGTGGGAACCGGTTTCCCATATGGGTGATCCGGGTTCCCCATACAAAATTCCAGGGGGAGTGTTTTTGAGAATTGTGGAAACCGCAAAATAATCGTTAAACGGTAACTCAAAAATATTAATATAATATAATATTAAATAAAACGGGGCGTTACACTTTGGCTATAGTATATGAACATTTTTTATGACACATTAATATCCTGTCGAATTGTCAACCAAGAAGCTACCTTTCGCCCATACTAGAGTTCATTCCAATATCTTGCAATCTTGAAACAAAGGATAAAGTAAACTACTATATAGTTTGATTTGACTACAGGAAACTAATGATTACTCGAGTACTTGCGTCCATGTGATAACATTGACAACATGGACATGCAAGTAGCAAAGCAAAGTTGTAACGCCTCAGTATTTAGTTATAATTCCTTAATTAAATATTTAAATAATTTTTTATGAATTATTAAATGATATTATAATTATAAGTCAGTAATATTGGGCTTAGAGTGAAAAGATACAAGTAGTAGAAGTGGGGGTAAGAATTAAGCCCAACAGTAATTATAAGGATTATTATTTAAATTAATAATAAAAAGAATTAGGACTTTTGTTGTCAGTAGAAGCAAACGTGAATTTTGGAACAGAAGAACAGAGCGACGCGTAGAATTGGGAAAAGTTGGAACGATCAAGAATCCTCAGAGCAACCTTCAATTCAAGGTAAGGGTGGGGTTCTTGCTCTATAATTGGGGATATAATGGGCAATTGGTAGTTAGGGATGTATGATTCGCTAGATTGTGTCGTTTCGACGTGATTAACCGTAGAAAATCCAAAATTGGAATATATGATCTTGTATTTTGTGTATATTATTGTTGTTGATTTTGAAATTCTATTGTATATGTTGTGTTGTTGTTAATTGTATGAAAAGAATGCACAAATTTTACTGCATATGTTGTACTGTAATTGTTGGTGAAGAATGATGTCGATTGGAATTGAAAACAGTGAAAAATCAGGTTTTTGGTGAAAAATACGCAGCATGAGTCGATACATAATGTTATGGATCGATACAAGCAACTATGGATTAAAAAAACAGGGGCATGAAAAAGGCTTGCATCGATGCATAGAGCCTTGCATCGACTCACGTGGCGAGCTTGAGAGTCTTGTATCGACCCATATATGGTATGTATCGATACAAGGCAACTTTGCATCGATACAAAAGAGACTTGTATCGACTCATACTGTATAAATTTAGAAAAAAACAGAAAAATGCAGCACGTATGATTCGACTCATACGAAGCTTGTGTCGATACAAGCTGAGTATGTATTGATACATGGAGTTTTGTATCGATGCATACTGAACAGAAGCAGAGAGGGAATTCTGGAAAATTGTTTTGGTCGTATCTTCGCGACCGTAACTCCGTTTTTGATGCCGTTTGAACCGTTGGAAAGCTGGAAACATGAGTTAACCTATGATAATGCTTTTAAGTGTTGTAGGTGAGAATTTGGATGAATTAAAAATTGTTCCGTTGTGAATCCATTGTTTTTGTATGACGTTGTTATTGAGGCTTGATGGCCAACGTTGACGGTTATGTTGTGGATTATGTTGTAGTTATTGTTGTATGCTGTTTAATTTCATTGCATACATACATTGCATATTGTGTTTCCCTATGTTGGCAAAATACGTTGAGCCTTCGAGGGCAATGTTTTTTACGTTGAAGGCTTACGCCTTGATGCCTCGAAATTACTGGTAAAGGATTACGTTGGGAGTTTTACTCTGTTGGTACCACATGTATGTGCATTAGTTGAGTCGCATGTCGTAAGACTTGATGATGATGTTGTTGATGACTGGATTATGTTGTTGTGAGTAATTGCATGTTGTTATGGAATAATCGTGTATTGTTGTTGATTAATCGTGTGATTACAAAATGGTGAAATTATATAATTTCGAACATTAGATTATTTATCATAACCTTAATTATATAGTTTGATATCTCACCTTTTGCTTGTTTTCGCCATTACCTTTATGTTGGTAACTTGCAGGTGATCAGGAGGAGTAGTCTTTCCTGATGTGGTTCCGGTTTAATGTCGTTTTCTCTGATACGTAGCACTCGGGGGGAAATACGTGTTGTTTCTATTATTTCATTGTTTTATGTTGCAACTGATATTGTTGAATAGTCATGAGATGTTTTGTTTCGCGTTGTAGAACCATTTGAATTCCGCTGCTTGTTTAATAAACTGATTACGTTGTTAAATGTTGAGTAGTGCTTCGTATCTGTTGAAGAGATAATGACATGTTTACGTTGTATTTATGTTGATTTGTGGCATTCTGATTATGTGGATATTTACTAAACGATGATTTTTGAAAATTGATATTTTACTAAATAAATACATGGGGTAGAATCGGGGTGTTACAATAGTGGTATCAGAGTAGGTCGGTTCGTCCGGCCAAGTTGTTGAGTCTGTAATAATCGAGTATTGTTAATTATTTCCTGACTATTGGTTGTGTTGCAGTGTTAAGTTGGAATGGCTGGAAGGAACAATGCTGCAATTTTTGTTTCTTTGGAAGCAATGGCTAATGCGATGGAGAATCAGCTGAATGTTGGCGGGGATGCTAGATCTCAAAGTTTGGAGACTTTCCAGAGGGAGAATCCGTCGGTGTTCAAGGGTAAGCATGACCCTGATGGAGCACTTGATTGGCTGAAAGAGATAAAGAGGATCTTTCGCGTGATGGACTGCACCCAGGCGTAGAAGGTTCATTATGGGACGCATATGTTAGCAAGTGAGGCTGACGACTGGTGACTAGAAACGTGTCAGAGATTGGTGGCTGCATGTGAGGAAATCACTTGGGCTGTTCGTAGAGAATTTATGAGGAAGTATTATCCTGAAGATGTTCGGGGTAAGAAAGAAATCGAATTCCTTGAGTTGAAGCAGGGAAATAATTCTGTGACTGAGTATGCTGCGAAGTTTGTGGAACTAGCTAAGTTCTATCCATACTTTAATGGAGAAGGTGCTGAGTTTTCCAAGTGCATCAAGTTTGAGAACGGGTTGCGCTCGGACATCAAGAAAGTTGTTGGTTATCAGAAGATCCATGTCTTTTCAGATTTGGTTGATAGTTGCAGGATCTATGAGGAAGATAGTAATGCTCATCACAAGATCCTTACTGATAAGAGAGGCCAGGGTCAACGGACCGTGGCAAGCCTTATGATGTAGGAAAGGGTAAACAGAGAGTTTCTCCGGGTCAGAAGACTAGTAGGGGAGATGCTCCTACTAAGATTGTTTGTTTCAAATATGGGCAAGCTGGCCATAAGAGTTTTGCTTGCAAAGCTGATGTGAAGCGGTGTTTTCGTTGCGGTAATTTTGGGCATGCAATGTCTGACTGCCAACATTAAGAGATGGTATGTTTCAACTGTGGTGAGGAAGGACACCTGCGTAGTCAGTGCTCTAAACCAAAGAAGGGACAGACTAGCGGGAAGGCATTTGCTTTAGATGGGAATTCGTCCGCTAGTAAGGACAGACTCATTAGATGTACATGTTTCATTAATAGTATGCCTTTAATTACTATTATTGATACTAGTGCTACTCATTATTTTGTTGCTACTGATTGTGTTAAGATATTGGGTCTTATGTTGTCCTCTATGAATAGAGAAATGGTCGTCAAAGTTCTGACTAAGGTTTCAGTGACTACTTCTCTGATATGTTTGAATTTCCCTTGGTCAATCTTTGATAGAGACTTTGCTGTTGATTTGATTTGTTTACCGCTAAGCGGACTAGATGTGATTTTGGGTATGAACTGGTTAGAATGTAACTATGTTCATATCAATTGTTATGACAAGTCCTTGAGGTTTTCTACCCCTGAAGAGGAAGGAGTTGGTTTGTTGACTGGTAAGCAGTTAAAGCGACTGATGCAAGACGAAGCGCAGATGTTCTCGTTGATGGCGACGTTGTCTGTTGAGAATCAAGCTAGATTGAATGAGTTGCAGGTGGTGTGAGAATTTCCTAAAGTGTTTCCTGATGAAATTCCTGAAGTACCTCCTGAGAGGGATGTTGAATTTGCGATTAATCTTGTACCGGTACTGCACTGCTTCTATGGCACCGCATGTGATGTGCATCGAGTTGTCGAATCAAGAAGCAATTAGAAGAGTTGCTTGAGAAAAAAATTGTAAGACCAAGTGTATCTCCGTGGGGAGCGCCTGTGTTGCTAGTGAAGAAGATAGATGGGAGTATGAGACTCTGTGTTGATTATCAACCGTTGAATAAAGTGAAGATTAAGAACAAGTATCCGCTTCCGAGAATTGATGATTTGATGGATAAACTGGTGGGTGCTAGTGTGTTTTCTAAGATTGATTTGAGATCTAGATATCACCAGATTATAGTGAAAGAAGATGATATTCAGAAGACCGTGTTCAGGACTTGGTATGGACACTACGAGTATTCGGTGATGCCTTTCGGTGTTACTAATGCGCCGGGAGTATTCATGGAGTACATGAACCATATTTTTCATACTTACTTGGATCGATTTATGGTAGCATTCATTGATGACATTCTGATTTACTCTAAATCGGAAGAAGAACATGCAGAACACCTGAGAGTCGTATTGCAAGTTTTGAAAGAGAAAGAGTTGTATGCGAAGTTGTCCAAGTGCGAATTTTGGTTGAAAGAGGTTGGTTTTCTTGGCCTTGTCATTTCTGATAGTGGCATTATCGTGGATCCTTCTAAGGTTGATGTTATGTTGCAATGGGAAACTTCAAAGTCGGTTACTGAGATTAGGAGCTTCTTGGGATTAGCCGGTTACTATAGACGGTTTATCGAAGGGTTTTCTAAGTTGGAACTTCCGTTGACTAAGTTGACTTGTAAAGCGAAAGCCTTTGTGTGGGACGTTCAATGCGAAGAGAGTTTCAATGAGTTGAAGAAGAGGTTGACGTCGGCTCCAGTTTTGATTTTACCTAATCCAGAAGAGTCTTTTGTTGTGTACTGTGATGCTTGTCTGATGGGGTTAGGTGGTGTGCTTATGTAGAATGGTAAAGTGGTTGCTTATGCGTCTAGGCAATTGAGGACTCACGAAAAGAATTACCCTACGCATGATCTTGAATTGGCTGCAGTGGTATTCGTATTGAAAATCTGGAGGCATTATCTGCATGGTTCCCGATTTGAGGTGTTTAGTGATCATAAGAGTTTGAAGTACCTTTTTAATTAGAAATAGTTGAATATGAGGCAGCGAAGGTGGTTAGAGTTGTTGAAAGATTATGATTTCGGTTTGAATTATCATCTTGGAAAAGCTAATGTTGTAACTGATGCTTTGAGCCGAAAGACTTTGCATATGTCGGCCATAATGGTTAAGGAGTTGAAGTTGATTGAGCAATTACGAGATTTGAGTTTGGTTTGTGAAGTGACACCGAATAATGTCATGTTGAGAATGTTAAAGATTAACAATGATTTTCTTGACAATATTAAAGAAGCTCAGAAGCGAGAATGATGATTTTAAGTAGATGCGCAAGGTGTGTTGAGATTCCGAGATCGTATTTGTATTCCTGATGATGAAGCAATTAAGAAAGTAATTCTTGAAGAGAGTCATAGAAGCAATTTGAGTATTCATCCGGGAGCTACTAAAATGTATCAGGATTTGAAAGGTTTGTTTTGGTGGCCTGGCATGAAATGTGATGTGGCACAGTTTGTGTATGCTTATTTGAGTTGCCAGAAGTCAAAGATTGAGCATCAGAAGCCTGCAGGGTTGATGCAACTGTTAGAAGTTCTGGAATGGAAATGGGACAACATTTCGATGGACTTTGTGACGAGTTTGCCTAATACCGTGAGAGGACATGATTCAATATGGGTGATTATTGATAGGCTTATGAAGTCGGCACACTCTATACCTATTAATATTACTTATCAGATTGCGATGTTGGCTGAGATTTATGTCAGAGTGATTGTGAAGTTGCATGGTGTTCTAGTGAGTATTGTGTCGGATAAAGATCTGAGGTTTACTTCTGATCTCTGGAAGAGTTTGCAGGAAGCGTTGGGGTCTAAGTTGAAGTTGAGTTCGGCGTATTATCCACAAACGAATGGTCAGACCGAGAGAACTATTCAGTCATTAGAGGATTTGTTGAGAGCTTGTGTTCTTGAGCAGAAAGGCTCATAGGATACTTATCTTCCATTGATTGAGTTCACTTATAATAACAGTTACCATTTTAGTATTGGGACGACACCTTTTAAGGCATTGTATGGATGGAGATGCAGGACTCCGTTGTGTTGGCATGAATCTAGCGAGAGTGTGGTAATTGGACCAGAAATTGTTCAAGAAACTACAGAGAAAGTGAAGTTTATTCGGGAGCAGATGAAGGCTTCCTAGAGTAGGCAGAAAAGTTACCATGATAAGAGAAGGAAAGATTTAGAATTTCAGGCCGGTGAGCATGTGTTTTTGAGAGTCACTTCTGTGACTGGTGTTGGTTGAGCTCTTAAGTCTAAGAAGCTCACTCCTCGTTTTATTGGTCCGTATCAGTTATCAGAACGTGTCGAAAAAGTTGCTTACCGGCGTTACCGCCAAATCTTGCTAATTTGCATGATGTGTTTCATGTATCGCAACTACGCAAGTATATTTCTGATCTGTCTCATGTGATTCAGATGGACGATGTGCAAGTGCGTGACAATCTCACAGTGGAGACGATGTCTGTGCGAATTGAGGATTGCGAGATGAAGGTTCTTATAGGTAAAGAGATTACGTTGGTGGAAGTTGTTTGGTTAGGAGCTTCTGGTGAAAGCTTGACCTGGGAGTTGGAGAGCAAGATGCGAGACTCATATCCCGAGCTGTTTGAAGTAGGTAAACTTCTATTTTCGAGGATGAAACATTCTAGTAGGAGAGAGTTGTAACGCCCAAATATTTAGTTATAATTCTTTAATTAAATATTTAAATAATTGTTTGTGAATTATTAACTGATATTATAATTATAAGTCAATAATATTGGGCTTAGAGTGAAAAGATGCAAGTAGTAGAAGTGGGGGTAAGAATTAAGCCCAACATCAATTATAAGGATTATTATTTACTTAATAATAAAAAGAATTAGGACTTTTGTTGTCAGTAGAAGCAAACGTGAATTTGGGAACAGAAGAACAGAGCGACGCGTAGAACTGGGAAAAGTTGGAACGATCAAGAATCCTCAGAGCAACCTTCAATTCAAGGTAAGGGTGGGGTTCTTGCTCTATAATTGGGGATATGATGGGAAATTGGTAGTTAGGGATGCATGATTCGTTAGGTTGTGTCGTATCGACGTGATTAACCGTAGAAAATCCCAAATTGGAATATATGATCTTGTATTCTGTGTATATTGTTGTTGTTGATTTTGAAGTTATGTTGTATATGTTGTGTTGTTGTTAACTTTATGAAAAGAATACATAAATTTTACTGCATATGTTGTACTGTGATTGTTGGTGAAGAATGGTGTCGATTGGAATTGCAAAACAGTGGAAAATCAGGTTTTTGGTGAAAAATACGCAGCATGAGTCGATACATAATGTTATGGATCGATACAAGCAACTATGGATTAAAAAAAATAGGGGCATGAAGAAGGCTTGTATCGATGCATAGAGCCTTGCATCGACTCATGTGGCGAGTTTAGGAGTCTTGTATCGACCCATACGTGGTATTTATCGATACAAGGCAACTTTGCATTGATACAAAAGAGACTTGTATCGACTCATACTATATAAATTTAGAAAAAACAGAAAAATGCAGCACGTATGAGTTGACTCATACGAAGCTTGTGTCGATATAAGCTGAGTATGTATTGATACATGGAGTTTTCTATCGATGCATACTGAACAGAAGTAGAGAGGGAATTCTGGAAAATTGTTTTGGTCGTATCTTCGCGATCGTAACTCCGTTTTTGATGCCGTTTGAACCGTTGAAAAGCTGGAAACATGAGTTAACCTATGATAATGCTTTAAGTGTTGTAGGTGAGAATTTGGATGAATTGAAAATAGTTCTGTTGTGAATCCGTTGTTGTTGTATGACGTTATTGTTGAGGCTTGATGGCCAACGTTGACAGTTACGTTGTGGATTACATTGTAGTTGTTGTTGTATGTTGTTTAATTTCATTGCATACATACATTTCATATTGTGTTGGCCTATGTTGGAAAAATACGTTGAGCCATCGGGGGCAATGTTGTTTACGTTGAAGGCTTACGCCTTGATGCCTCAAAATTACTGGCAAAGGATTATGTTGGGAGTTTTACTCTGTTGGTACCACATGCATATGCATTAGTTGAGTCGCATATCATAATACTTGATGATGATGTTGTTGATGACTGGATTATGTTGTTGTGAGTAATTGCATGTTGTTATGGAATAGTCGTGTATTGTTGTTGATTAATTGTGTGATTACAAAATGGTGAAATTATATGATTTCAAACTATAGATTATTTATCATAAACTTAATTATATAGTTTAATATCTCACCCTTTGCTTATTTTCGCCGTTACCTTTATGTTGGTAACGTGTAGGTGATCAGGAGGAGTAGTCTTTGCTGATGTGGTTCCGGTTTAGTATCATTTGCTCTGATACGTAGCACTCGGGGGGAAATGCGCGTTGTTTCTATTATTTCGTTGTTTTATGTTGAAATTGATATTGTTGAATAGTCACGAGATGTTTTGTTTCGCGTTGTAGAACCATTTGAATTCCGCTGCATGTTTAATGAACTGATTACGTTGTTAACGTTGAGTAGTGTTACGTATCTGTTAAAGAGATAATGACATGTTTACTTTGTATTTATGTTGATTTGTGGCATTCCGATTATGTAGATTTATAATAAATGATGATTTTTGAAAACTCTGGTATTTTACTAAATAAATACGTGGGGTAGAATCGGGGTGTTACAAAAGTCTTCATAATGTGTACCCAGAGAGTGCTTCAATAGATGCAGTACCAAGATTGTTAATGATCATTATATTAGATGATATCTTTTAGATTCACCTTTAGACTAGAAGATTATTTTATAAGTAAAGTAATTCATGAGCTAAAAAGAAATCAATATGTGTTGTCATGTAATAAGGATATAGAACAATAAAAATGTAACACTCTAAATTTTGTCCTCCTAACTTCAAGTTATATGAATCGGGCTTCGAATTCATCTGCATACGCCTCCATTAGGTCATTGTCATTAAACAGTCTTTCATTCATTGATGATATTCTGATTTATTCCAAGAGTGAAGGAGACCATGCTAAGCATTTGAGGATTGTGTTATCGGTGCTGAAAGAGAAGAAGTTGTATGCTAAAATATCTAAATGTGAGTTTTGGTAGAAGGAAGTGAGTTTCCTTGGGCATGTGATTCGAGTGGTGGTATTTTTGTGGATCCTTCTAAGGTTAAGGCTGTGTCTCGATGGGAAGCTCCGAAATCTGTTTCTGAGATTAGAAGTTTTCTTGGTTTGGCTGGTTATTAACGTAAGTTCATTGAAGGATTTTCTAAGTTGACTTTACCGTTGACGTAGTTGATGAGGAAAGGTCAAGCTTTTGTTTGGAGTTTGCAGTGTGAAGCTAATTTTCAAGAGCTTAAGAGAAGGTTAACAACCGCTCCTATTTTGATTTTGCCTAATCTGGCAGAACCATTTGTGGTGTATTATGATGCTTCATTGATGGATTTAGGAGGTGTGCTGATGCAGAATAGACAAGTGGTAGCTTATGCTTCAAGGCAACTTAAAGTTCATGAGAGGAATTATCCGACGCATGATTTAGAGTTGGCTGCAGTTGTGTTTGTTTTGAAGATTTGGAGGCATTATTTATTTGGTTCGATATTTGAGGTGTATAACGATCATAAGAGTTTGAAGTATCTATTCGATCAGAAAGAGTTGAATATGAGGCAAAGAAGATGGTTAGAATTCTTGGAGGATTATAATTTTGGTTTGAATTATCATCTGGGTAAAGTGAATGTTGTAGTTGATGCCTTGAGTAAGAAGTCTTTGCATATGTCAATGTTGGTGGTGCGAGAATTGGATTTGCTTGAACAATTTCGAGATTTGAGTTTGGTTTGTAAAGTGAATTATTCTTGTGTTAAGCTTTGCATGTGAAGCTTACTAGTGGTATTTTGGATGAAATTCGAGAAGGTCAGAAATCTGATTTGGTTTTGGTAGATTAGTTGGCATTGATCAATCAAGGTCGCGGTGGTGATTTTTGGATTGATGAACATGGTATCATGAGGTGTCGTAATAGAGTTTGTGTTCCTGATATTGATGATCTTAGAAAGAGAATTCTTGATGAAGGACATCGTAGTGGTATGAGTATTCATCCTGGTGCTACTAAGATGTACCAAGATTTGAGGAAATTATTTTGGTGGTCAGGTATGAAGAAGGATATTGTTGAGTTTGTGTATTCTTGTTTGATTTGTTAGAAGTCGAAGATTGAATATCAGAAACCGTCTGGTTTATTGTAGCCGTTATCCATTCCTGAGTGGAAATGGGATAACATTTCTATGGACTTTGTTTCTGGATTTCCGAGGACTCCGAGTAGTCATGATGTTGTTTGGATTATTGTGGATAAGTTGATAAAATATGCTCATTTTATTCCAATTTTGATGGATTATCCAATGGAGAAGTTTTCCAAGTTGTATATTGAGAAAGTTCTGAGTTTGCATGGTGTTCCTTCGAGTATTGTTTCGGGTAGAGATCCGAGGTTTACTTCGCATTTTTGGGAAGGTTTGAAAAGTGATTTGGGTACAAAGTTACGTTTGAGTTCGGCGTATCATCCGCAAACTGATGGTCAGACTGAAAGGACGATTCAATCATTGGAAGATCTTTTGAGAGCTTGTGTTATAGAGCATGGAGGTGCTTGGGATAGTTATTTGCCTTTGATTGGGTTTACCTATAACAATAGTTTTCATTCGAGTATTGGTATGGCTCCGTTTAAAGCTTTGTATGGACGAAGGTGTAGGACGCCTTTGTGTTGGTACGAATCAGGTGAGAGTGTTATGGTTGGACCCGAGATAGTTCAATAGACTACAGATAAGATTAAGATGATTCGGAAAAAGATGAAGATTGCCCAAAGTCGTCAAAAGAGATATCATGATAAAAATAGGAATAATCTTAACTTTGAGAAAGGCGATCATGTGTTTTTGAGAGTTACTTATGTGACTGGTGTCGGTAGAGCATTGAAGTCAAGGAAGTTGACTCTGCGTTTTATTGGTCCTTATCAAATTGTTGAGAAAATTAGTGAAATATCCTATCAAATTCATTTTCCACCATCACTTGATAATCTTCATGACGTATTTCATGTATCTCAATTGAGGAAATATATGCCAGATATATCTCATGTTATGCCGCTAGATAATGTGCAAGTTAGAGATAATTTGACGGTTGAGACTTTACCGATGCGTATTAAGGATCGAGAAGTTAAGCAACTTCGAGGGAAGGAAATCTCTTAGTAAAAGTAGCAAGGGGAGGTCCTGCTAGTGGTAATGTGACTTGGGACCTTCAGAGTTAGATGAAAGATTTGTATCCTGAGTTGTTCGCTTGAGGTAATTTTTGAGGGCGAAAATCTTTTAAGTGGGGGAGAGTTGTAATATCCCAATTTTTAAATAGCTAATTATTAATTATTATGATATATTATATTATGTGATAATTAATTCAATTAGGTGATTTAATTGAAATTTGAATTATTTGAGTAAGCGTGTTATTCAAATAATTATGTTTTATGAGCAAAATTGTGGTTATTTAGTATTGGACCTATTTATGAGAATGAAAGTAATAGAGAGGTGTTAAGTATTAAGCCCAATAAGACAATCCTAGATAGTAAGGATTCGAAGGGAATCATAATTAGAATTTTCATTTGGAAAAAGAAGAGAAAGAAGAGAAGAGAAGAGGAGAAAGAAGAAAAGTGAAGAGGAAACCCTAGAAGAGGAATCTTCAAGAGGTAAAGGTGGAGAATCCATGTTATTGTTTGATTGTATGTTGTGGGTAATGATTAGGAACATGCTAGGTTGTTTCAATTTCAATTTCTAGAGTTTATGAATGTTAGGGTTTGAATTGAAATTGTGTTTTTCAACTTAAAAATTATGACCCATGATTAGAAACATGTTAGGATACCCTTTAATGATGTTATTAGACTGATTTGAATGAGTTTTATGTGGTAATTTTATGGGAGAAGGAAGCTGGTTCATAGTAGAAAAAGTGTAGTATCGTAGATCGTGCTTAGCGCGATAAAAGGCATGCTTAGCGCAAAATGTTCTGACTTTTGGGGTTGTTTGTTCAGGAATGTGCGCTTAGCGCGATAGGTCAGGCTTAGCATGACCTGGAATAAAAAATGTTATTTTTAGGATCTTTTGACATGGAATCTTATAAGATTATATTTATTTTAGTATTTTCATATATGTGATTAATTGATCTGATTGTGATTGAATGTGTTTCGGATTGGTTTTGAATACTATTTCAATGTATGTTTGATTACTTGAGTATAGTATGTGCTAATATTATTTGATGGAATGTTTTGGATAACATTGATGGAATGATATGTCATATGCTAATTGTTATGTGTGGTGATATGTATATGCTACATGTAATGATCGATGGGGTTGGA
Source organism: Vicia sativa (assembly GCA_021764765.1). NCBI lineage: Eukaryota > Viridiplantae > Streptophyta > Magnoliopsida > Fabales > Fabaceae > Vicia > Vicia sativa. The sequence continues at coordinate 238,644,574 of CM038795.1, forward strand.
TTATGATGTTGTGCAATTGATGGAAAATTCACATCAGTTGAATGGTGATGATATGCTTGGATAATTGAGGTTTTATGAATAATCTTAATTTGCATATACTGTCTTGATGAGTTGTACATGCATACATTTGGCTCGATCCTTGTGCGGATAAGTAGCGGTGAAACTGTGGGTTCACAAATTGACTCGATCCATGATAGATAAGTAGCGATGAAACGTTGGGTTCACATTTGGCTCGATTCCATTGGAAATAAGTAGCGAAGGCTTTTGGTCTTGTCCGGATCGGAAGTAAGGGCTTGGATTCTATGAATGAATCAGAAGTAGGGTTAACGAAATGTTCCCAAAAACTTGATACCACATGCATATTGAGTCACATTTCATTGTTGTCACATGAGTCATTATTAAATATGCAATGTGTGAAATGAAATTGCGATGTCTATTCATATGGATTAATTGGATTGTTTGAATGGATGATAATTATGCTATGTATGAATATATTATACTTGTAATGTTTGTATGATCATGTTATCTTGAAATTTCACTTGAAGTGTGTGGAATTCGTGAATAGATGTGGTTTCTTCATTATTTTCCATTTATATATTTTTTTAATAATGATGTGAATTATCACCCTTCTGTTGTGATGTTGCCTCTACGTGGGTAAAGTGCAGGTTCTGAGGATAGCGGTGCTTCGCATGAGACTAGTTGAAGAGTCTAGATAGTTTATCCGTTACTAGGTAGTATAGTCATTGCTCTGGTCATTTAACATGGGATTTATCTGGATTTCTGCTTTGATGAGATATTTGTTATGTATACTCATCTATTTTGATTTGTCTGATTGAGATACTATGTTGATGTGGCCTTGGTGCCGATGTATGAATTATGATGACTTGAGTATGTTATGGATTCATCGCTTTTTCATCCAATGATTATAGTATGAGATGTAATCATTAAGAGTATCTGTGAATAAGAATTAATCCGTTGTGAAATGCATTAATTGTTCTAAAGCATGAGATTCAAATATGTGTTATGATTATGACCAATGTGCATGTATTGTTTTAATTGTAAAGTAAATCATGTGACTCCCTCTTGTTATGCATTTTATTTACTCTGATTGTGCAATAATTATGTGGGGAATTAGACGGGGGTGTTATAGGGTGTAAACCAGAAGTATAACTCCGGTTCCAAACTGTAAGTATATTTTCGGTTCCTGGACGCACTTAAGGGCGCCAAAAACTCTCCCCCTCCCATAACAACAACTTATTTAAAAAATAAACATAAACTCTCTCAAACTTTCTTTACAACCATTCTCACCAAAATCAAATTTTTTCTCAAGCAATCAACACAAATCATCAAGCATTGGATAAATATAACATCTAACGAAATCAAGCAAGCAACAACCACTACCAATCAATCAAGTATGCAATTTAAGATATTTTTAGAGTTTATGTAATTTCTACTCAAATTAGTGAAATAAGGTTTTAAATGTGTTGTTTTATCTAGTTTATATCATTAGGATTCATTAGAACACAGTTTGTAAACTTTATTTGACAATCAATGCATTTTTTTTACACATTTGAGGTTTTGGGATGCTCACCTGCGTTGTTCTGTTTCGCAGAGGAAACCGGAAATATACTTCCTGTTTTGGGGAAGAACAAAACCGGAAGTATAGTTCCGATTTCTGTCTGCATTTTTGTGTGCCTTTTTCCACTTTATGCCATATGCTAACATTTCTTTCTTACTTATATAAGAGATATGGATGAGAGACCGTCATGTTTGAGGCACGGGAGGGTTGCACAACATGCTTCTGTGCAGAGAGAGATGAGTCAGACAACATAGTCTCCTTCGACATCTGTACCTTCGACATCCAAACATGCCATGCCAGATGCACATTCTTTTGCTTCTGATTCTACTCCTTCTACATCGTCCTACCGCAGCAAATAGGATCCTCCAAGGCATCCTTCGACGCCTCGTCCTCCCGCAGATGCACATCCTCACGACCTATGGTATTTTAGACGGGATCATCATCTAGTACGCAAACTCAACCATTTGAGGTGAGACCTGATGCTGCACCCGAGGAACCTGAGGCTTCGGTGCCACCCGAGGCACCAGAGATACTAGAGGCACTGGTGGCACCCTAGGCCCCTCAGGTCTTTGGAGGGGGCCTTCTGACTTATCTCTACCCCATCTTTATTCCACCTATGTGGCTAGATATATATGGGAGGGACAAATATGAAATTTATATTTATATTACAGTTATGAATTTTCTTATGAATATTATTATGAATTCTAACAATGAATTTTTTTGTAGGAGCGTGATACATTAAAGGTCAGAAACCATGGGAGGAAGATCATCAGACTTATTACCCCTCCCGATCCATAGTTTGATGATCTTCTACGCCTTACAGGGTTGAGAGATTTGACCCTCTATGGATATAGCATGGTCAACTAGGGGATGATCAACGCTTTTGTTGAGAGGTGGCACCATGAGACGTCGTCGTTTCATCTACCACATAGTGAGATGAAGATCATACTCGACGATGTCACGTGTCTTCTTCACCTGTCGATTAGAGGGGCCTTTCTGGATCACCAGAAGATGGAAAAAGACGAGGCCATTACTTTGTTGGTTGAGATGTTGGGAGTTACCCTAGATAGCTCCCCGGAGGAGGTTGATAAGATATGTGGTTGCCACATGAGATATAGCTACCTGGAAGATGTTTTTAGGGATAAGCTTGCACTTGCTATAACAGCTACTGGTGATGCTGAGCAGGTTACCCTTCATAGGGGGTATGCCATGAAAGCATACCTCTTGTGTCTTGTTGGCACACAGATCTTCGTGGACATCAGTGCCACTTACACTGACACCATGTACCTTAGGTACTTTGGTGATTTTGAGGCGACCAATGGATGGAACTGGTGGGCTGCCTGCTTGGTTTACTTGTATAGCAAGTTGGATGAGGGGATTAAGTGGAGGAAGAGGCAGATGATAGGCAGCATGTCACTCATGATGGTATAAATTCTTTCTCTTAGTGGCCTTTGTTAAATGTTCTGATTGTTATTCTAACTATTTAATTTTTTATTTCAGGGATGGATCCTACAACACTTCCCCCACACTTTAGGATGATCACTTGCTAAGGGTTATGTTGAGGATATTCCACGTTCCTGTGCATACGATTCGCTCAGAGGGAACCAGATGATACAGTTGTTCCGAGTTTACTTGGACCGACTAGTGCATGAGGACATTCACTTCAATTTCTACGTCGACCACCGTGAGACAATATCGTTTGATGAGGTTTCGTTGTTTACAGATTGGTTGGCCTGCGAGACTCAAAAGACTGCTCTTTATATGCCTGAGCGGGTGATGCGTCAGTTCGGGTTTACCCAGACTATTTCTCAGGATCTAGTTGTATGTGCTCCTCCGACAATGATGAGGAGGAACATGGATGCTCTGTTTGATGATTTCGAGAATCATCTTGTACTTGATGAGGCTAGGAGTATCGTGGCTCCAATAAACTAGAGTTACGAGTACGGTTACATGATATGGTTCTTCAGGGTGTCCCATCCATACATGGTAGAGGATGCTCTGGGGAACCCACCCAGGCCAGTTCATCAGGAGATCCTATAGGAGGAGCAGTATAGGAGGCATCATGCTCATGACGTGCTGCCTAGGTGCCTCTGTATCATGGAGCTTGTGCGGGATGACACTGACAGAGGGTTGTTTCCTGACGGATCCGATGTTAGAGGAGTTTTGGAGGCCATCATGATAGAGGCTTGTCATACCCCAATTTTTGACCTAATATACCACCTTACATTTGCATCATTAACAGTTCAGAACAGAATTAATCGGGTGTGGCATCTACAGGTCAAAATTAGGGTTTCATCAATTTTTCATCTGATTCAAGAGGAAATCAATTAGGGTATGAGCTTCATTCACCTCAATTGATCTATCTTGATCAAACCATCAACCTCTAATCTTCAGATATCAAATTTTTCCTCATGATCTATCGAGGATCGACCAATTAGGGTTTTTATCGAGGATGAGCAATCACTGATTTTCTGATTAATGAATGAATTTTTTGATTGGAGATTGATCTTCATATCTTAAATAAAACATGTTGACCTAATTTTTGGATTCAAAACATCACAGAAGTTCACAAAATTCATCAGTCAATTTCTAGATCATCTAATGAAATTTCATCTGCACTGAAAAGTCAAACTTTGACTTTTGGCCAATTTTTTCAAGACAAAACTTTTTCCATCATCAAAATACTTCAAATGATCCATCATGATCATAAAAAATCAAGAAATTTGGAAAAGTCAACAAAAAGTCAAATTTTTCAACACTTAGAAAATTTTCAAAGTGTTCAAATTTCACATTTTTTCCAAACTTCATGGCATTTTTTCACATAGTTCCATTTGGAATTAGAAAAAACTCAAAACATGAAAGTTGTAGCCCTTGAAACAAGCTTTCCAAAATGTCTAAGAACTCTCAAATCCATGGTGTCTAGCTATACTTTTGATTTTGAAACATAGAACTCCAAAATCCTTGATTTTCAAGTGCAACTTTCAAGATTATAGGTCATTTTTTAGTTTCTTCTTCTAGAAGCCATGCCACCTAGCAAAGAGGGATAGAGTTGATAAAAAATCAGATGGAGAGTAATTATGATGGGATAAGATCAAGTTGAATAATTAACCATGGTTAAAAGGAAGCTTCCTTTTGCATTTATTGCAAAAATGACTTCCTTGCCCTCTAAGGCAACTTGTAAATACCAAAGCCAATCTTCTTCACTTACCATTCAGAACTTTTGACCTATAAATAGAGGTCATGTTGGCCATTTGAAACTACACCAAAGCTATGCCAAAACAAGCTTTCTCACTTCTTTCTTAAAATTCAAGTAACATAGTGTAATTTGAGAATTCTTGTAATTTTTCAAAACTTGTGGAAAACATGAGAGATTTGGTGTCTAACATGTCATAAACATCATATGTAATTGGTTTGTAACTTAAAATCAACACAAGAAACACTAAAAATCAGGTTTGCATTTCAAGCTTTCAAACTTGCCAAAACTGCCTTAACTATCGAATTTGATCTTTGGCTCGAGCAAGTTGTGTTTTTTTCACTCAAACATCATCAACATACTCCATAGAGATGATACAAACCACCACTTTGGATCTGTAACACCTCCAAGCACAAATTCGAATTTCACTTTGAGCCGATGCAAGTGGACTTGGGTAGAATAGCTCAGACCATTCCAAAGCAAGGTGCCATCCTCACACCTTCCATAAGGTTCCTTGGTCAGTAGCCATCATCAAATAACAATGGAAACACTCTTACAGCTTTTCGATTTCGTTTGAACAGGTAAGAAACTCAACTTCGAACTCTTTGATTCTTGAATTACAGTTCAAAAAGCTCTTGGCCATTTTTTTTCTGCACCATCACTGATCAATAACCCTCAATCAATTGATTAATTCATTCACCATACACGATTTCAATTAGAATTTTCAGAACTAGGGTTCTTCGTGTTCTTGCGAAATTCAATCATGTTAAACTGAAAATAAATGAAATTAAATGACATCATCATGTTCCTGGGTTTAAAACGATCAAGTTTGATGTTTACATCGAGTAATTTCATGGAGAAATGAAGAATCCATGGCTGATTGAAGATTGGAGGAAGAAGAAGAAGCTTGCGCGCATTTTTTCAAATTCAAATATCCAGTTTATAATATTATAACATTAATTGATTTCAATACACGGATGTATTGCCGCCCCAGCAGTTGCCAGCTCACTCTTAAGTCATTCTTGCCACGCCTTGCCCAATGGTCTCGGGTTCGAGTAGCCTTGGGACCATTTTTGCCAAACTTTGTCATTTTTTCTTCATATTTTTTTCAAACTTTGACTCTTTCAAAACCCAATCAAAACTCCTCATTTTGAGGTGATTTTTTGTACACATGTCAATTAACATATCTATTTTAAGATAGTGTCAAAAAATTTCAAAAAAAACTTTCAACTGATTATTTTTTATCGAGCCGAAAACGATACATTTGAGTACTTTTTAAAGTACTTCAAAAGGTGATTTTTTCAAACTTTCGAAGCCCGATTCTTTTCTAAACTTCTCACAAGTAAATTTCATCTTTCAAAAACACTTTCAAAATCTTTTTTTTCAAAACTTTTCATCAAACTTACATCTTTTTCCATGATCGATCCGATTTAAACGATAAAACCGAATTCTTTTTCTCTCGAATTTCTTAACCGATCATGGGCCTCCCTTACGGTGTAAGTCCCAAAATTCTTTTTATGTACATATATATTTCCATGTACATATCAAATTCTTTCATGTACATATTAATTTTCCTTGTACATAATATGATACTCAGAATACTCAAGTAGATAAACTTGTCCGCTTGTTTTCGCTTGTATATACTCGAATACCATTGGTATTAAAAGGAGCATTATTCCGGTGAAACGCTTTTAAACCAATGGGCCTCCCTTATGTAAGTCCCAATCCTCCTATGTACATCCACATCTTCCGTACATAAATACTGCTCGTGTACATATTTACTTCCTTGTACACAATTCAAACTTGTAAATAATCAAGTTACGCTCGTTTTAAACGTTCGTTCCACATACACTTGTTTATATTTCCTTCATAAACTCTTGTAAATAAAACATCATGTATCTATTTATATTTCCTTCATAAACTCCTGTGAATACATATCACACACACACTTGTTTATACAACTGTCTAGTTATAACATAACAACTAGTCTAACCAATAGGCTCCCCACAAAGATAGCCTCCTCTTGGGCTTTGTACAAGGTGACTCATTTCATCTGAGTTCAGCCTCCTCTTAGGCTTCATATAAGAAAACTCATTCATCTGAGTTTAGCCTCTGCTTAGGCTTCATATAAGACAAGACTCCTCGAGTCACCTCCTCTTGGGCTTGCTCAAAAGAATTCCTCATTGAGTTTAGCCTTCTCTTGGGCATCATACAAGAAAGGGACCAGGAAATCTCTTAACAGCTTCCTATTGGGCTTCCAATACAAAGAATCACCCGCGCTAGGATAGAACCCTGAGAGTATAATTTCCCGGTGAAATTGCTCTTGATCCTAAGAGGATGGTTTCCCGGTGAAATCCCTCTTAAAGCCAAAGCCAACCATACTCTATAGCTTCCTCTTGAGATTCATACAAGGACCCTCGATGACCCTCGATGACCCTCGGAATGCCTCCTCTTGGGCTTACAATACAAGGACCCATGGGCTTCTTAAAAGCATCCCTTTAATCCAATCAATTTCTCCTCGAGATTTAGACATCTATCATCTCTATGGAAGAAGTATCTCATCTATCACATCACATACAATCAAAAAAAACTTTTCAAACTCTTTTCAGACAAAAACATCTCTTAATATGTAAGTGGTAACACTTGTACACTCAAGCAAAACACCCAATGCTTACAATTAAAAGATTCAATCATTTTTCAAACATCTTTCTTAAACTCGTAAGCGATAACGCTTGTACACTCAAGCAAAACACCTATAACTTACGATGAAAGATTCAGTTAATCAGACCTTCAAAATGTATGTGATGAAATAGATTAGATACATTTTTCATTAAGATGACATTCGTCTGTGTCTCTTACTAACATCCCGTTGCTTCCACTAGCATAAGTGGGAACTACGATTGCTCTGACTTTCTCAACATCCCTTTGAGAATACGTAGGCACAAGGTCTCATCCTTGGCGAGCAAATTTCTTTCTCTGTCAAACCAAACAAACCATAGATCCCTTTAGATCCGAGCTACAAATGCTCTGATTCCCATTAAGGGATATGTATGCAGAAGATCCAATGATCTTTGCGAGCACAATAATAATAAACACTAGGATCCCACATAATCTATCTTTCTTGAAATCCCAAAGGAGAAACTTTCCCAATCATAGAAATAGCAATTTAAAACACACAAACATATCAAACATATTCATATATAAAGCTATGGATAACCATATATATTTAGGGTGCTCCATCTATTCCCTTTATATAACAAACCCCCTTGCCCGGAATCTCCCATTGCGTTACGCCTAGTTTGCTAGTCGTAATGCATATCATAATCAATTGAGGGTATTAACAGCTTTCCCCTTTTTCATAATCATAATTTCTTGTGTTGAAAATAATAAAGCTTGATGCTCGCGACATCTTTTTTAAACAAATCAAAAGAGTAAATCATTTCGAGCCAGAGGATCCGAATTCAGATTCGATTCCCTAGCGTCACTTTTAACGCAGAAAATGGCGACTCTGGGTAGTATGAAATTTTGATTTTCAAAAAATGTGACTCTGCTCAAGAGCACCAAGCTTTTTTGTTTTCAAAAAGAAAAAAAGGGGTTAAGCTTGCATATGTGCATATGTTTGTTTCTCTTTATTATGTGTTTTCGCGATTTCATCTGATGGAAAGAAATCCTAACCCGGATTTAAGAAACATTTTAAGATCTAGGTGGGGGTATAGTCGTATTAACTTGTGAGAAGTCTCAGTACTTACGGAGTTAATTTGAGATCCCTCTCTCAGTGGAGGTTGTTTTGGGAGTATTTGTGTTTAGCAAGTATATGCGAAGACATTTTGCTTTCAAGAGAACTAACGTCGAGTGGTCAGAACACATAACCCATCCTGGCCATTTAGGATGTAGTGCAGAAATTATTCAGGCGTAAGCCTAGAATAATTGTCATGCGAGACTACGATCAGGCGAGTTTTTCTTGAAAAATATTATTGGACTTCGAGTATTCAACAAATCCGATAATATTTCAAAGAGAAGCGTTGAGCTGATTATCGAGAACCCGCTTCACGATGAATAAGCCTTTAGAACTTACCCACGCTTGATTCTTATCGTTGGCCTCATGCTCGTGACTTCAACGCTTAACCGTGTGTATAACTACTAACCATGTTTGTAGCATTCATGCATTCATTCAAAAACTTCATTTCTCTTCCCATTTCCAAAGAATTTAGAGATTTTTCTTTGTAAATATTTTAGGTTAGAGTGATGGACGTCAGAGGAAGATTCACCAAGAGATACAGTTTTAGAATTCCTGATGTAGGAAAGTTGAAAGAGTTAGCATCCTTGGTAGAAGATCCCTCGGATTTCAGAAAACGCTATGGAACTCTTTTAACTATTCTGAACACTAACGTTGATGAAGGACTTCTCAAAACTTTCGTTCAGTTTTACGATCCAGTCTATCGCTGTTTTACTTTCCCTGATTATCAGTTGATGCCTACTTTGGAAGAGTACGCACACATCATAGGTATCTCAGTATCAGACAAAGTGTCTTTCAATGGTTTGGAAGCCATTCCTAAGTCACCAGTCATTGCAACAATGACTCACTTAAAGAAATCTGAAATAGACAAAAACCTAACTACCAAAGGAAAACTCTTAGGACTAACTTCAAAGTTCCTAATGGAGAGGGCTCTTAAATTCTCTGAAGCCGGTAGTATGGTGGCCTTTGAAGCTATTTTAGCTTTACTTATCTATGGATTGGTGTTGTTTCCCAACGTCCCAAGTTTCGTTGATGTCAACGCCATAAGGATCTTTCTGATTGGAAATCCCGTTCCCACTTTGCTTGGTGACACGTACTTCTCCATTCATCACAGGAATCGTCAAGGCGATGGAACTATCGTGTGTTGTGTACCTCTGTTCTTCAAATGGATTGTGTCACACTTTCCCAAATCTCCTATCTTCCGCAAAAACAAAGACGATTGGCATTGGTCTCGAAGACTCATGTCTCTTACAAACGACGATATCCATTGGTATACCTTGGCAGACAATGAGATGGAAATCATTGAGAGCTGCGGAGAATTTGCCAACGTACCTCTCATTGGTACAAAAGGAGGAATCAACTACAACCCATTCCTGGCGAGACGTCAACTCGGGTACGCAAACTCTAGTAAACCTCTTGGTTTTACAGTGGAGAGTTACTTCTATCATGAAGGGGAGGATTCCCAAGGATTGAAAGCCAGAATGATCAGAGCTTGGCATCACATCCGAAGGAAGGAAAAAGGTAATGCAAGGAATTGTGTAGCTATGGAAATCTACACTTCTTGGGTAAAGAAAAGAGCGAAGGAATTTCGAATGCCTTATGCTTATGAAGAACCTATGTACTCAACAGCTTCCAAATCAACAATTTTTCCCGTTGAAACTATGGGAGAAATCAAGAAGCTTTGGCCAAGATGAGGCTTGAGAAAGAAGCTTTGAAAGACAAGTTCCTTAAGACTGATCGCGAGTGAGAAGCTCAAGAAGCAGGTCAAAGATCATGAAAAGACGCTTTACTTCCAAGATGAATGGCTCATGGAGAAAGATGAGAAGATTCGCCAGAAAGATAATGCGATCAAGAGATACATCAAAGAAAGGAAAAGAAAGCTTGAGGAAATGACAACCTGCGATCCTGCTCCCGACGAGTGGAAGAAAGTCATTAGTAAGCTAAAAGCCGAGAAAGCTGAACTGAAAGCTCACTATGGGAAAGAAATCTTGAAGTTGAAGCTACATCAAGCCTTGGATCTTCATCCGACGAAGACGTTTAATTAATTTAGATTGTAATATTTTATCATTTATTTTATCATTTGTACGAGAAATTTCTCTTTTAGCGTAAATTCTTTGGAAATCTTTCTTTACATTCATAATCATACATCATACTTTGCATATCGAGTTTGTTGTTTAGAGTCTGATCTTTTGGAATTCTTTCCAGAAAGGAAAAGATCGTCAAGTTGTCGCGTCTTAGAGTTTCTCGACCACGTCCACAGCCAACTCGAACATACAATACACGTTCAAAAAGAAGGAAAGTAATGGAAGGATTTGAGCAAGAAAATGTTGAGCTTCGTAGTACAGTGACAACGCTGCAAGAAGAGGTGGAGAGACTCACTTCTTTGGTAAGTTCACTGGCAACTGCGCAAAGTCAGCAAGCAACATTGAGCAGTCAAAATCAAACGGCGATTTCAGACACCACTACTACTCCAGTTTCAACTGTTGCAGCCAGTAGTTCACTCTTCAGTATGCCAGAAGGTTATCCATGGGGCATGCCTTTCAATTTCGGCATCGGATTTCGTCAACCGACTTCTCAGGTACAAACAACCATGCTTGAAGTACCTACTTTGCAAAACTTGACACTTACTCCACGGCATGGAGTAACTTTTCCGCAAGTCACTATGACGGTTTCTCAACCAATCATGACGAACTCAGCATCTGTAGTTCACACTACTGCAGACGAAGAAGTCCACCATAGTCCAGGCAATAACACGAATCCTCATGGCCAGATGGAGACTTTCCAGGAACAGCTCCTCAAGATGCAGCTTGAGATTAAAACGATCCGTGGAAAGGAATTGTTTGGAAAGAACGCCCATGATCTGTGCTTAGTTCCTCGCGTAAGGATACCTGAAAAGTTCAAAGTCCCTGACTTTCAAAAATATAAAGGAAATTCCTGTCCACAGAGTCATCTTACGATGTACGCTAGGAAAATGTCAATGTACAACGACAATCACCAATTATTAATCCACTACTTCCAAGACAGTCTCACCGGTGCCGCACTGAAGTGGTACATGGGACTAGACAGCGCGAATATCCAGACATTCAATGATCTAGGTGAAGCTTTCGTCCAACAATATAAATTCAACTTGGATATGGCTCCAGATCGGGATCAACTCCGCTCCATGTCCCAAAAGGAAAGAGAGACATTCAAAGAATACGTCCAACGTTGGAGGGAAATTGCTGCCCAAGTCAACCCTCCGTTAGAAGAGAAGGAGATGACCAAGGTTTTCTTAAACACTCTTGGCCCATTTTACTACGAACGGATGATTGCTAGAGCTCCCGGAGATTTCACCGAGATGGTAAACATGGGAATGCGGTTAGAGGAAGGAGTTCGAACAGGACGTCTGGTCAAAGAAATAGGATCTTCCAGTGGAACTAAGAGAATCGGAACCAGTTTTCCAAAGAAAAAGGAACACAACATAGGAATGGTATCCCGAGGGAAACCACGAAAGAATGTCAGCCGACAACAACAGGTAGCTGCCATAACACCCGCTGTTAATACAAGTCCACATACAGGAATTGCTCCGCAGTTCCAACAAACTCAACAACCTTGACAACAGCTCGCTCAACAATCGTAACCGCCTGTGGTCTCGACATCGACCGATTCCATTGATGTACACAGAACTATATCCTGAATTAATAGAATGGAATCTTGTGCAAACAAGATCACCACCTCCAGTACCAGATAAATTACCATGGTGGTATAAGGCAGACGTATCTTGCCCTTTTCATCAAGGGGCACCGGGTCATGATCTTGAGCATTGCATAGCGTTAAAAGCTGAAGTACAAAGGTTAGTAAGGTCTAATCTTCTTTCCTTTAGAAATACAAACCAACGCAAGCAAATCCACTTCCCAGTCACAGTGGACATACAGTGAATTTAATACTAAGGAATACATATCGGTATCTTGTCACAGACGTGAATCTGATCAGAGGAAACTTGGTACAGCTCCATGATACATAGTGTACAATGGGCGCTTTCACTAAACACGATTACGCAGCTTGCAGCATTTGCTTCAAGGATCTTCGAGGATGTCCAACCATAAGAACAGATATTCAACGATTACTAGACATTGGTGACATACAGATCTTCAGAAACAGAAATGACTATGACGTGAATACAGTAGGGCATTTTCTGCATGAGCTTTTAGTCTCAGATATCAACTCAGAAATTCCTGAAGTAAACGTTATTATCCCCTGTTTCAATGTGCCCAAGCATGCGGAGATTGAATATAACGGTTCAAACGTTCCAGGGTCTCCTTTGGTGATTTGCCTACCTGGTCCTGTTCCATACAGTTCTAACAAAGCAATTACCTATCAATATAGTGCGACTATGATATAAGATGGGAAGGAGAAACCCATGCCAACTCTTCCGGCTAATGTTAACATAACTGAGATAGGACGGGTGACACGAAGTGGACGTGTACATAGTCCGTTGCCCCCAAAGCAACCTGTTGTTCCTATTGTTAGACAAAATCCAGTTGATACGCCACCCGAGAATCCCACGAGGATTCCCGTTGTTAATCCAAGCCCAAATGTTGGTCCGTCTGATGGAACCAACGTCAACACAGATTTCGATGAATTTTGAAGCTAATCAAGAAAAGTGAATATAGAGTTGTGGATCAGCTGATGCAGACTCCCTCCAAGATTTTAATACTATCTCTACTTCTAAATTCCGAAGCTCACCGAGAAGCTTTGATGAAAGTACTAGATCAAGCTTATGTAGATCATGACGTGACTACAGACCAGTTTGGAGGAATTGTGGGCAACATAACAGCTTGCAACAATTTAAGCTTCAGCGATGAAGAACTCCCAGAGGAAGGGAAATATCACAATTTGGCTCTGCATATCTCGATGGTTTGCCAATCAGATTCCCTGTCCAATGTACTAGTAGATACCGGTTCATCCTTAAACGTAATGCGAAAAATGACTCTCGCTCGTTTGGCTTACAAAGGAACACCGATGAAGTTCAATGACATAGTGGTAAGAGCCTTTGACGGGTCAAGAAAGTCTGTTATTGGGGAAGTCGATCTCCCGATGACAATTGGTCCGCATACCTTCCAAATCACCTTCCAGGTCATGGATGTGCCAGCTGCTTACAGTTGTTTGCTAGGAAGACCATGGATCCACGAAGCAGGAGCAGTGACTTCCACTCTCCACCAGAAACTAAAGTTCACAGTGAATGGGAAGCTAGTGACCATCATCGGAGAACAAGCGTTACTAATAAGCCATTTATCTAGTTTTTCTTTCATCACAGCTAACGACGTTGAAGGAACACAGTCCCATGAGCATCCGTTAGAAGATGAATCTACAAGCAAAAGCAGGTCATCTATCTCCTCTTATAAAGAAGCAGCGAAGATAGTAAAAGATGGTAATGCTGCAGGTTGGGGACAAGTAATAAAACCTGTCAACATCGAGACAAAGGCCGGGCTCGGATTTGCTCCAGTATTTCCTAAAGACAAGCAAATGGGTGAAACACTTCGCCCAATCAGAGTATTCCATAATGGGGGTTTCTTAAACCCTGTTCTTCAAGAAGTTAACGTTCTTACCAATGAAGGTGATAAAGACGATCTCGCTGGATCTGAAGAGTGGAGCACTTATCTAAACAGCTATGAATATATGTCTCAGGAAGAATCATACGCACCGTGCTATCCTCCGACTGATCAATTCAAAGGCATGTCCCTACAAAAGAATGAAAATCCACCTGTCCCTTCCGAAGTTTGGGATACCTTGGGAGAACCAAGTGAAAAGTTTGACTACATGGTGAAATACACTGCGCCAGAAAGCTCAAAAATCAGAATTGAAGACGTCCAGCCCACTGGATGGGGTGATTCTTTTGAGTATCCTAGTCAACCAGAAGAGGTGTACACATCTTCCCGATCTCATCAACCAATTGAGGTTCCGAATGAAGATCTCTGCTTTAATGCACCTGCGGAGTTTGTTAAACCAAATCTTAACTATCACTACATCAATGTAATTACTGAAGATCAGGGATACGATTCGGGATATGAATTAGAAAGTGTCGCTGACAATGAGTCTCTTCACTCGGAAGATTGGAGAGTACATCCCCAGAATTCAACGCAAATGCCAATAGAAAGTACATATGCTGTATCCCATGCTTCCCGATCTGTTCATCAAGCAGAAGAAGATCGGTATCTTGTCACAGATGTGAATCTGATCAGAGAAAGCTTGGTACAGCTCCATGATACATACAGTACAATGGGTGCTTTCGCTAAACATGATTATGTGGCTTGCAACATCTGCTTCAAGGATTGTCGAGGATGTCCAACCATAAGAGCAGACATTCAACGATTATTAGACAATGGTGACATACAGATCTTCAGAAACAGAAATGACTATGACGTTAATATGGTAGGGCATTTTCCGCATGAGCTTTTAGTCTCAGATATCAACTCGGAAATTCCCGAAGTAACGTCATTATCCCCTGTTTCAACATGCCCAAGCATGTGGAAGTTGAATATAACGGTTCAAAGGTTCCAGAGTCTCCTTTGGTGATCTGTCTACCTGGTCCTGTTCCATACAGTTCTAACAAAGCAATTCCCTATCAATACAATGCAACTATGATAGAAAATGGGAAGGAGAAACCCATGCCAACTCTTTCAGCCAATGTCAACATAACTGAGATAGGACGAGTAACACAAAGTGGACGAGTACATACTCCGTTGCCACCAAAGCCGCCTGTTGTCAGAAAAAATCCAGTTGATATACCTCCCGAGAATCCCACGTGGATTCTCGCTGATGACACAAATGTTGGCCCATCTGATAGAACCAACGTCAACACATATTTCGATGAAATTTTGAAGCTAATCAAGAAAAGCGAATACAGAGTCGTGGCTCAGCTGATGCAGACTCCCTCCAAGATTTCAATATTATCTCTACTTCTGAATTCCGAAGCTCATCGAGAAGCTTTGATGAAAGTACTAGATCAAGCTTACGTATATCACGATGTGACTACCGACCAATTTGGTGGAATTGTGGGCAACATAACAGCTTGCAACAATTTAAGCTTCAGTGATGAAGAACTCCCAGAGGAAGAGAAAGATCATCAATGATTTGCTCAATGATTTCCTCATCCAATGTACTAGTAGGTACCGGTTCATCCTTAAATGTAATGCCAAAAACGACTCTCGCTCGTTTAGCTTACAAAGGAACGCCGATGAAGTTCAATGACATAGTGGTGAGGGCCTTTGATGGGTCAAGGAAATCTGTTATTAGGGAAGTCGATCTCCCAATGACGATCGGTCCACATACCTTCCAAATCACCTTCGAGGTCATGGATGTGCCAGCTGCTTACAGTTGCTTGCTAGGAAGACCATGGATCCACGAAGCAGGAGCAGTGACTTCCACTCTCCATCAGAAAATGAAGTTCACAATAAATGGGAAGCTAGTAACCATCATCAGTGAACAAGTTTTACTAATAAGCCATTTATCCAATTTTTCTTTCATCACAGCCAATGACATTGAAGGGACGCAGTTCCCATGACATCCGTTAGAAGATGAATCTACAAGCAAAAGCAGGTCATTTATCTCCTCTTACAAAGAAGCAGCGCAGATAGTGAAAGATGGCAATGCTGAAGGTTGGGGACAAGTAATAAAACCTGTCAACAACGAGACAAAGGCCAGACTCGGATTTGCTCCAGTATTTCCTAAAGACAAGCAAAAGGATGAAACACTTCGCCCAATCAGAGAAGTATTCCACAGTGGGGGTTTCTTAAACCCTGTTCTTCAAGAGGTTAACGTTCTTACCAATGAAGGTGATGAAGATGATCTCTCTGGATCTGAAGAGTGGAGCACTTATCTTAACAGCTCTGAGTATGTGTCTCAGGAAGAATCGTACGCACCGTTTTATCCTCCGACTAATCAATTCAAAGGTATGTCCCTACAAAAGAATGGAAATCCACCTATCCCTTCCGAAGTTTGGGATACCTTGGGAGAACCAAGTGGCAAGTTTGACTACATGGTAAAATACACTGCACCTGAAAGCTCAAAAATCAGAATTGAAGACATTCAGCCCACTGGATGGGGTGATTCTTTTGAGTATCCTAGTCAACCAGAAGAGGTGTATACATCTTCCCGATCTCATCAACCAATTGAGGTTCCGAATGAAGATCTTTGCTTTAACACGCCTGTGGAGTTTGTTAAACTAGATCTTAACTATCACTACATCAACGTAATTACTGAAGATCAGGGATACGATTCGGGATACGAATTGGAAAGTGTCACCGACAATGAGTCCCTTCACTCAGAAGGTTGGAGAGTACATCCTCAGAATTCAGCACGAATGCCCATAGAAAGTATGTATGATATATCCCATACTTCTCGATCTATCCATCAAACAGAAGAAGATCGTTTCAGCAGCACAAAAGGCAAGGTCAACCGTCCAGAGTCTTCAAAGCCTGTTCGGCCAACGACCAAAGTCTATTCGAGAATTAAGCCAAGTGGAAAATTACCAGAGTACCTCGATTTCCAAGGAGTTCGCCACTATTGGAAGCCTGTTGAAGCTCAGACTAATGTTCATAGTTCTAAGTAGTTTATCTTTGCTTTTGTTTTGAACTCTCGCTTCACCCAAAGCGAAGAGATGTTTTATAGGGTTTAGCTTTTAAATAATTTCTCTTTGTCTTGCCCAAGACGAATGAGTTTGTATTTTAGGGCCCTGTTTCATATTTTGAATCATAAATAAAACGCGTTGTTTTGATTCCACACTTTGTGTTTATTTTGTTTTTACCCTTTCTTGGAAATGATAATCCTAAAAAACACAATAAAAATCTTCAAAAAAAATATAATCTGCATCCACTTTCACATTAACTTTTTCCAACAAAAAAAATGAAAAAAAGAGTTAATTAATCAGACATAAATCAAATATACAGATGGACAAATCCATTGAACACAATAACTCTATGCTCTCTCCCGACTTTGAAATCCCCAGTAAAATCGTCGAGGAAGAAGTTGAAGAAGAGATCCCAGATGAGATTTCTCGACTGCTTAAGCACGAGGAAAGAATCATTCAACCTCACAAAGAGCCTTTGGAAGCAATCAACTTGGGTTCTGAGGAAGATAAAAAAGAGGTAAACATCGGAGCTCTACTCGACAGCAACGTCAAGGGCAAACTGATAGATATTCTCAAAGAATATGTTGATGTGTTCGCTTGGTCCTACCAAGACATACCGGGATTAGATACCAGCATTGTGGAGCATCACCTGCCATTAAAGTCGGAGTGTCCACCAGTTAAACAGAAACTAAGAAGAGTTCACCCTGAAATGGCCGACAAAATCAAAAAGGAAGTCCAAAAGCAGCTCGACGCTGGTTTCCTTGTCACTTCTGAATATCCTCAATGGCTAGCCAACATAGTGCCTGTCTCCAAGAAAGATGGAAAGGTCATAATGTATGTTGACTACCGGGATTTGAACAAAGCAAGTCCAAAAGACGATTTCCCACTACCGCATATTGACATGCTAGTGGATAGCACTGCGAAATTCAACGTCTTTTCCTTCATGGACGGCTTCTCTGGTTACAATCAGATTAGAATGGCTCCCGAGGACATGGAGAAGACATCCTTCATCACGCCATGGGGCACGTTTTGCTACAAAGTAATGTTGTTTGGATTAAAGAATGCAGGTGCAACTTACCAAAGGGCAATGACTACTCTCTTTCATGACATGATGCACAAAGAGATTGAAGTCTATGTGGACGACATGATAGCAAAGTCTGACACTGAAGAAGAGCATATAGGATATCTCTTGAAGTTGTTTCAGTGACTAAGGAAATTTCAGCTCCGCCTGAATCCTAACAAATGCACCTTTGGGGTAAGATCTGGAAAACTCCTAGGTTTCATTTTCAGTCAAAGAGGTATTGAAGTTGACCCTGACAAAGTCAAGGCTATTCAAGAAATGCCTACGCCTCATACAGAAAAGCAAGTAAGAGGATTTCTTGGACGGTTGAATTACATCTCCATATTTATTTCTCAAATGACTGCTACTTGTGGGCCGATATTCAAGCTTCTTCGCAAAAATCAAGAGGTTGTGTGGACAGAAGATTGCCAAAAAGCGTTTGACAGTATCAAGGAATACCTGTCAGAACCACCAATACTGATTCCTCCAATCGAAGGAAGACAACTAATCATGTATCTTACCGTGCTAGAAGATTCCATGGGCTGCATGCTTGGACAACAAGATGAAACCGGTAAGAAAGAGCATGCCATTTACTACTTAAGTAAAAAGTTCACAGATTGTGAAACTCGTTACTCCATGCTCGAGAAAACATGTTGTGCTTTGGTGTGGATTTCAAACGTCTCTGCCAGTACATGATCAATCACACGACTTGGTTAATTTCCAAAATGGATCCAATCAAGTACGTCTTTGAAAAGTCTACCTTAACGGGAAGAATTGCTCGATGGAAGATGCTGTTATCTGAATGTGACATCCAGTACCGTGCTTAAAAGGCGGTTAAAGGAAGCATTCTCGCCGATCACTTGGCTTATCAGCCGATCAACGAATACCAATCTCTCAAATTTGACTTCCCTGACGAGGATGTTATGTACTTAAAGATGAAAGATTGTGACGAACCGCTACCTGAAGAAGGTCCTAATCCAGAATATAGATGGGGCTTAATCTTTGATGGAGCAGTTAACGTTTATGGCAATGGAATTGGGGCAGTTATCATCACTCCCGAGGGTTCTCATATCCCGTTTTCTGCCAGATTACTATTCGATTGCACCAACAACATCGCAGAATACGAAGCTTGTATCATGGGTATTGAAGAAGCCATCGACTTGAGGATCAAGATCCTTGACATATATGGAGACTCATCCCTTGTGATCAACCAAATCAAAGACAAGTATAAAACTCATCATCTTGGTCTGATTCCTTACAGAGATTATGCAAGACGTTTGTTGACTTTCTTCAACAAAGTGGAATTGCATCATATCCCTCGAGATCAGAATCGAATGGCAGACGCCTTAGCTACTCTATCTTCCATGTTCAAAGTGAATGATTGGAATGATATGCCTAAGATCCGTATCAGACGCCTTGAAAGACCTGCATATGTATTTGCAACTGAAGCAGTCTTTGATGATAAACCGTGGTTCCACGACATCAAACGTTTCCTTCGAACTCGGGAGTACCCACTCGGGGCATCGTACAAAGATAGGAAAACTCTAAGGAGGCTTTCTAGAAACTTCTTCCTGAATGAAGATGTGCTATACAAAAGAAACTTCGACATGGTTCTGCTCAGATGCGTCGACAGACATGAAGCAGACACGATAATTCACGAAGTGCATGAAGGGTCCTGTGGAACCCATTCAAATGGGCATGCAATGTCCAGAAAAATCTTGAGAGCAGGATACTATTGGATAACGATGGAATCCGATTGCTGTAAACACGTCAAGAGATGTCATAAGTTCCAGATCTACGCAGATAAGATCCATGTGCCACCGACTCTACTCAACGTTCTCTCTTCTCCATGGCCTTTCTCCATGTGGGGCATCGACATGATTGGGATGATCGAACCAAAAGCGTCCAACGGACATCGCTTCATTCTAGTGGCTATTGATTACTTCACCAAATGGGTTGAAGCAGCATCTTATGCCAACGTTACAAGACAAGTGGTTGTGAGGTTCATCAAGAACAACCTCATTTGCCGATATGGAGTTCCAAGTAAGATCATTACAGACAATGGATCAAACTTGAACAACAAAATGATGAAAGAACTGTGTGAGGAATTCAAGATCGAGCATCATAATTCATCTCCTTACCGGCCAAAGATGAATGGCGCCGTTGAAGCTGCCAACAAGAACATCAAGAAGATCGTCCAGAAGATGGTCATCACTTACAAAGATTGGCACGAAATGCTGCCATTTGCTCTGCATGGGTATCGTACTTTCGTACGCACTTCAACAGGGGCAACTCCTTTTCTTTAGTATACGACATGGGAAGGCTCCCGTAGAAGTTGAGATTCCGTCAATGAGAGTTCTCATGGAAACTAAGCTATCGAGGCCGAATGGTGTCAAAGGATCGACCAGCTAAACTTAATCGAAGAAAAGCGTCGACCGCCGTGTCATGGACACTATATCAAAGAAGAATGAAGAAAGCTTTCGACAAAAGGTCCGACCTCGTGAATTCCAGAAGGCGACTGCTTAAAAAGATTCTCTTTTCAACCGACTCTAGGGCAAATGGACTCCTAATTACGAAGGCCCATACATCGTCAAAAGAAGCTTTTTAAATGACTCTCACAACCATGGACGGTGATGAACTCCGCATCCGTGAATATGCCAAGAAATACTTTGTCTAAAAGAACAAAAGAACATTCGGTAAGTCGAAAACCCAAAAGGCGGCTTAGGCAAAAAGAGCGTCTCGGTGGACTGAAAACCTGAAAAGGCGGTCCAGGCAAAAATTAGAGACAATAAACAGAAATTATCCTGGTAGACTGAAAACCTGAAAAGGAAATCTAGGCAAAAATAAGGATACAAAAAATGACAAAATAACTGCATCAGTCCGTACTTTGTCAATCTGAAGAATCTTCCATCAAGGGATCTTCAATCAAATCTTCTGAAGCAACAAGCACAGTTGGAATTCAAAGTTGCTAGGGACAATAGCGGTTATTTGCTTTCAATGTAGCCTTTTCCCAATACATTATCATTTCCAACTCTTGTAAATAGTTCATGGAATCATGCCTTTGGTTGATTACCGTTCTATCAATAAAATTTGAGCCTTGTGCCTTTTTGTTTGCAATTCTTGCTTTATTCAGTTTTGCAAAATAACGCTTTTTATTGTGAAAATCACTTTTTGAAACTAAAAAGTTTTAAATGAATTTTTACTTCAAAATTTTGAAATAAAAGCGAAATTTTTCTTTGAACTATGTGCACAGAAGGAACTTCAACAGTTTTCTCCACGAGTGTTTCGATCTCCGAAGGATAAAACAACTGCTACAGAAGTCTTCTTTCCCTCAGCAGAGATCATCAAAGGAAGGTATTCTTATCCAAAAAGAATTCCCAACAAGGTTGCCAATGAAATACCTTTTTCAGAAAGTTTAAAGCATGCAACTCAAATTCATCATCAGTAAACATCTGCGCCATGGCTGCAGATTTTACTGAGTATTTGTTTGAACTGTGACGTAGTCCTTTTCCCAAATACCTTTTTTGTTGTCTTTGTCAAGTATCGTCAGCATGCATATGACATTCATAACATTCATCATACATAATAGCATCATTAATGCATTTCTGCATTCCTCAATGTTTGCTTCCATATCACTGGTTTATATTACATTTACTCATGATGGTATGTTATATCTCCAGTAGGTTATTCCCCAAGCAGAAAAATACATTTTTTCTCTCCTATTCCCCAGCTGAGATCATTCCCCATCGGGAACGGAGTTTTGATTGACCGTTTCTTTCCAGTTCATTCCTGGATAGAACCTTGTCTCTAACCAACAAAACAATAAGCAATAGCCTCGTCATCCGAGCCGCTAATTTTCTTTTCATCTTGAAGCTTGTCGTAAAAAGATTGTTCTTCTCAGCAAGATCAAATCATGAAAGTTCAAGAAATCTCCGCAGTTGTCTTTCTTTCTAAAAGAAAACCTGTGTCTTTTCGATCAAAATGCCCGCATCTTCTCAAAAGAGAGATCCCCGGCAAGATTGTAGCTGTGAAAATAGAAACTCATTTGAGATCTGTTTCCATCATTGTCTGTTATTCACAAGGCTGAATACTCAAACAATTTTCTCAAGAATTACCTTGTTATAGTTATCACTTCGCTGATAATTGGTAATATCTTTAGAGCTCGTTACCATAAACTATCACAAGGATGATAATTGGTAATATCATTTTCACTTACCTTAAACATTGTCACAAGGCTGACAGAAGGTAATCTCTTTGTTTCCCAAAGTGAAACAGATATTCACATGCATTGTGAATCTATTGTCCAAGTGAAACATATTGCTTATTTCCCAACAAACAGGATTCTCTTTTCTTAGACAGATTGAGTCATCCTCACAAAAATCTTTCCCCATCATATTAATCTTTGATATATCTTGGGTAAACTTTTTGCAATCATTTTGCATCACTCGCATCTTTTGGTATCTTAGGTCCAAAATTTGCGTATTCTGATATTTAAGTCTCTTCCCACCTATCGAGACGAAGATATTCATCTTCATATCTCAGGTTAAAGAAACTTAAATAGGGTTATCTATCATACCCCAATTTTTGACCTAATATACCACCTTACATTTGCATCATTGCATCATTAACAGTTCAGAACAGAATTAATCGGGTGTGGCTTCTACAGGTCAAAATTAGGGTTTCACAAAATTTTCATCTGATTCAAGAGGCAATCAATTAGGGTTTGAGTTTAACTCACCTAAATTGATATATCTTGATCAAATCATGAACCTCTGATCTTCAGATATCCATTTTTTCCTCCTGATCTATCGAGGATCGACCAATTAGGGTTTTCATCGAGGATAAGCAATCACTAATTTTGTGATCAATGAATGACTTTTTTGTTTAGAGATTGATCTTCATATATTCAATACAACATATTGACCTAATTTCTTGATTCAAAACATCACAGAAGTTCACAAAATTCATCAGTCAATTTCTGGATCATCTGATGAAATTTCATCTGCATTGAAAAGTCAAACTTTGACTTTTGGTCAACTTTTTCAAGATAAAACTTTTTCCATCATCAAAATACTTCAAATGATCCATCATGATCATAAAAAATCAAGAAATTTGGAAAAGTCAACAAAAAGTCAAATTTTTCAACACTTAGAAAATTTTCAAAGTGTTCAAATTTCACATTTTTTCCAAACTTCATGGCATTTTTTCACATAGTTCCATTTGGAATTAGAAAAAACTCAAAACATGAAAGTTGTAGCCCTTGAAACAAGCTTTCCAAAATGTCTAAGAACTCTCAAATCCATGGTGTCTAGCTATACTTTTGATTTTGAAACATAGAACTCCAAAATCCTTGATTTTCAAGTGCAACTTTCAAGATTATAGGTCATTTTTTAGTTTCTTCTTCTAGAAGCCATGCCACCTAGCAAAGAGGGATAGAGTTGATAAAAAATCAGATGGAGAGTAATTATGATGGGATAAGATCAAGTTGAATAATTAACCATGGTTAAAAGGAAGCTTCCTTTTGCATTTATTGCAAAAATGACTTCCTTGCCCTCTAAGGCAACTTGTAAATACCAAAGCCAATCTTCTTCACTTACCATTCAGAACTTTTGACCTATAAATAGAGGTCATGTTGGCCATTTTAAACTACACCAAAGCTATGCCAAAACAAGCTTTCTCCATTCTTTCTTAATTTTCAAGTAACATAGTTCAATTTGAGAAATCTTGCATTTTTCAAAACTTCTGAAAAAACATGAGAAATTTGGTGTCTAATATGTCATAAACATCATATGTAATTGGTCTGTAACTTAAAATCAACACAAGAATCACTAAAACTCAAAATTACATTTCAAAATTCCAAACTTGCCAAAACTGCCATAACTATCGAATTTGATCATTGGCTCGAGCAAGTTGTGATTTTTTCACTCAAACATCATCAACATACTCCATATGGATGATGCAGACCATTAACTTCAACCTATAACACCTCTAACATCGAATTCAAGTTTCACTTTTAAGCTTATGCAGGTGGACTTGGTTGCAATGATCTAGGCCAATTCAGAGTGAGCAGACCATTCTCACACAATCCTTGAAGTCCGTTGGTGCTATAGGAGTCATCAAAACAGTTCTGGAAACACTCCATTAACAACTTCGATCTCAGCTTCAAGAGGTAAGAACACGAACTTCAAACTCCTTGATTTCTTGCTTCCAGTTCAAAAAGCTCTTGGCCGTTTTGTTTCTGCACCATCACTGATCAATAACCCTCAATCAATTGATCAATTCCTTCACTATACACGATTTCAATTAGGATTTTCAGAACTAGGGTTCTTCGTGTTCTTGCAAAATTCAATCATGTTAAACTGAAAATAAATGAAATTAAATGACATCATCATGTTCCTGGGTTTAAAACGATCAAGTTTGATGTTTACATCGAGTAATTTCATGGAGAAATGAAGAATCCATGGCTGATTGAAGATTGGAGGAAGAAGAAGAAGCTTGCGCGCATTTTTTCAAATTCAAATATCCAGTTTATAATATTATAACATTAATTGATTTCAATACACGGATGTATTGCCGCCCCAGCAGTTGCCAGCTCACTCTTAAGTCATTCTTGCCACGCCTTGCCCAATGGTCTCGGGTTCGAGTAGCCTTGGGACCATTTTTGCCAAACTTTGTCATTTTTTCTTCATATTTTTTTCAAACTTTGACTCTTTCAAAACCCAATCTAAACTCCTCATTTTGAGGTGATTTTTTGTACACATGTCAATTAACATATCTATTTTATGATAGTGTCAAAAAATTTCAGAAAAACTTTCATCTGATTATATTTTTATCAAGCCGAAAACGATACGTTTGAGTACTTTTCAAAGCACTTTCAAAGGTGATTTTTTTCAAACTTTCGAAGCCCGATTCTTTTCCAAGCTTCTTGTAAGTAAACTTAATCTTTCAAAATACTTTCAAGAATCATTTTTCAAAACTTTTCATCAAAACTTACATCTTTTTTCCATGATCGATCCGATTTAACGATAAAACCAAATTCGTTTCTCCTCGAATTTCTTAATCGATCATGGGCCTCCCTTACGGTGTAAGTCCCAAAATTCTTTATGTACATACATATTTCCTTGTACATATCAAATTCTTTCATATACATACCAATTTTTACCTGTACATAATACAGATACTTTTGTAAATACTCAAGTACAGACAAACATCGTCCGTTTGTTTTCGTTTCGCTTGTATATACACTGAATACCATTGGTATTAAAAGGAGCATTATTGAAAGCTTTTAAACCAATGGGCCTCCCTTATGGTGTAAGTCCCAACCATCCTATGTACATCCACAACTTCTCGTACATAAATATACGTTCGTGTACATACTTACTTCCTTGTACACAATTCAAACTTGTAAATAATCAAGTTACGCTCGTTTTAAACTTTCGTTTCACATACACTTGTTTATATTTCCTTCATAAACTCTTGTAAATAAACATCATACATCTATTTATATTTCCTTCATAAACTCTTGTGAATACATATCACACACACACACACTTGTTTATATGACTGTTTGATTATAACATAACAACTAGTCTAACCAATAGGCTCCCCATAGTATTAGCCTCCTCTTGGGCATTGTACAAGGTAACTCATTGCATCTGAGTTCAGCCTCCTCTTAGGCTTCATATAAGAAAACTCATTCATCTGAGTTTAGCCTCCGCTTAGGCTTCATATAAGACAACACTCCCCGCTGAGTTAGCCTCCTCTTGGGCTTCGTTCAAAAGAACTCCTCATTGAGTTTAGCCTCTTCGCATCATACAAAGAAAGAGACCAGAAATCTCTTATGACCTCCTATTGGGCTTCCAATACAAAGAATCACCCGCTAGGATAGAACCCAGAGTATAATTTCCGGTGAAATTGCTCTTAATCCTAAAAGGATGGTTTCCCGGTGAAATCCCTTTTAAAGCCAAAGCCAGCCATACCCTATAGCTTCCTCTTGAGCTTCATACAAGGACCCTCGATGACCCGCGATGACCCTCGGAATGCCTCCTCTTGGGCTTATAATACAAGGACCCATGGGCTTCTTAAAAGCATCCCCTTAATCCAATCAATTTCTCCTAGAGGTTTAGACACCTATCATCTCTATGGAAGAAGTATCTCATCTATCACATCACATACAATCAAAAAACTTTTCAAACTCTTTTCAGACGAAAACATCTCTTAATCTGTAAGTGGTAACGCTTGTACACTCAAGCAAAACACCCAATGCTTACAATTAAAAGATTCAATCTTTCAAAACATCTTTCTAAAAAACTCGTAAGTGGTAACGCTTGTACACTCAAGCAAAACACCTATAAATTACGATGAAAGATTTCAATCAATCAAACTTTTCAAAATATATGTGATGAAATATATTAGATACATTTTTCATTAAGATGACATTCGTCTGTGTCTCTTACTAACATTCCGTTGCTTCCACTAGCATAAGTGGGAACTACGATTGCTCTGACTTTCTCAACATCCCTTTGAGAATACGTAGGCACAAGGTCTCATCCTTGGCGAGCAAATTTCTTTCTCCCTCAAACCAAACAAACCATAGCTCCCTTTAGATCCGAGCTACAAATGCTCTGATTCCCATTAAGGGATATGTATGCAGAGGATCCCAAAGATCTTTGCGAGCACAATAATAACAAAATCTAGGATCCCACATAATCTTCCCTCCTTAAAATCCAAAGGAGAAACTTTCCCAATCATAGAAATAGCAATTAAAACACACAAACATATCAAACATATTCATATATAAAGCTATAGATAACTATATATATTTAGGGTGCTCCATCTATTCCCTTTATATAACAAACCCCTTTACCCGGAATCTCCCCAAATGCGTTACGTCTAGTTCACGCTAGTCGTAATGCATATCATAATCAATTGAGGGTATTAACAACTTTCCCCTTTTTCATAATCATAATTTCTTGTGTTGAAAATAATAAAGTTGATGCTCGCGGCATCTTTATAAACAAATCAAAAGAGTAAATCGTTTCGAGCTAGAGAATTGATTCGATTCCTCGCGTCACTTTTAACGCGAAGCCATGCCACCTAGCAAAGAGGATAGAGCTGATAAAAATCGGATGGAGAGTAATTATGATGGGATAAGATCAAGTTCAATAATTAACCATGGTTAAAAGGAAGCTTCCTTTTGCATTTATTGCAAAATGACTTCCTTGCCCTAAGGCAACTTGTAAATACCAAAGCCAATCTTCTTCACTTACCATTCAGAACTTTTGACCTATAAATAGAGGTCATGTTGGCCATTTTTAAACTACACCAAAGCTATGCCAAAACAAGCTTTCTCCATTCTTTCTTAATTTTCAAGTAACATAGTTCAATTTGAGAAATCTTGCATTTTTCAAAACTTCTGAAAAAACATGAGAAATTTGGTGTCTAATATGTCATAAACATCATATGTAATTGGTCTGTAACTTAAAATCAACACAAGAATCACTAAAACTCAAAATTACATTTCAAAATTCCAAACTTGCCAAAACTGCCATAACTATCGAATTTGATCATTGGCTCGAGCAAGTTGTGATTTTTTCACTCAAACATCATCAACATACTCCATATGGATGATGCAGACCATTAACTTCAACCTATAACACCTCTAACATCGAATTCAAGTTTCACTTTTAAGCTTATGCAGGTGGACTTGGTTGCAATGATCTAGGCCAATTCAGAGTGAGCAGACCATTCTCACACAATCCTTGAAGTCCGTTGGTGCTATAGGAGTCATCAAAACAGTTCTGGAAACACTCCATTAACAACTTCGATCTCAGCTTCAAGAGGTAAGAACACGAACTTCAAACTCCTTGATTTCTTGCTTCCAGTTCAAAAAGCTCTTGGCCGTTTTGTTTCTGCACCATCACTGATCAATAACCCTCAATCAATTGATCAATTCCTTCACTATACACGATTTCAATTAGGATTTTCAGAACTAGGGTTCTTCGTGTTCTTGCAAAATTCAATCATGTTAAACTGAAAATAAATGAAATTAAATGACATCATCATGTTCCTGGGTTTAAAACGATCAAGTTTGATGTTTACATCGAGCAATTTCATGGAGAAATGAAGAATCCATGGCTGATTGAAGATTGGAGGAAGAAGAAGAAGCTTGCGCGCATTTTTTCAAATTCAAATATCCAGTTTATAATATTATAACATTAATTGATTTCAATACACGGATGTATTGCCGCCCCAGCGGTTGCCATCTCACTCTTAAGTCATTCTTGCCACGCCTTGCCCAATGGTCCCGGGTTCGAGTAGCCTTGGGACCATTTTTGCCAAACTTTGTCATTTTTTCTTCATATTTTTTTCAAACTTTGACTCTTTCAAAACCCAATCAAAACTCCTCATTTTGAGGTGATTTTTTGTACACATGTCAATTAACATATCTATTTTATGATAGTGTCAAAAAATTTCAGAAAAACTTTCATCTGATTATATTTTTATCAAGCCGAAAACGATACGTTTGAGTACTTTTCAAAGCACTTTCAAAGGTGATTTTTTTCAAACTTTCGAAGCCCGATTCTTTTCCAAGCTTCTTGTAAGTAAACTTAATCTTTCAAAATACTTTCAAGAATCATTTTTCAAAACTTTTCATCAAAACTTACATCTTTTTTCCATGATCGATCCGATTTAACGATAAAACCAAATTCGTTTCTCCTCGAATTTCTTAATCGATCATGGGCCTCCCTTACGGTGTAAGTCCCAAAATTCTTTATGTACATACATATTTCCTTGTACATATCAAATTCTTTCATATACATACCAATTTTTACCTGTACATAATACAGATACTTTTGTAAATACTCAAGTACAGACAAACATCGTCCGTTTGTTTTCGTTTCGCTTGTATATACACTGAATACCATTGGTATTAAAAGGAGCATTATTCCCGGTGAAACTGCTTTTAAACCAATGGGCCTCCCTTACGGTGTAAGTCCCAATCCTCCTATGTACATCCACATCTTCCTGTACATAAATACTCGTTCGTGTACATATTTACTTCCTTGTACACAATTCAAACTTGTAAATAATCAAGTTACGCTCGTTTTAAACGTTCGTTCCACATACACTTGTTTATATTTCCTTCATAAACTCTTGTAAATAAAACATCATGTATCTGTTTATATTTCCTTCATAAACTCCTGTGAATACATATCACACACACACTTGTTTATACAACTGTCTAGTTATAACATAACAACTAGTCTAACCAATAGGCTCCCCACAAAGATAGCCTCCTCTTGGGATTTGTACAAGGTGACTCATTTCATCTGAGTTCAGCCTCCTCTTAGGCTTCATATAAGAAAACTCATTCATCTAAGTTTAGCCTCTGCTTAGGCTTCATATAAGACAACACTCCCCTGCTGAATCAGCCTCCTCTTGGGCTTCGTTCAAAAGAACTCCTCATTGAGTTTAGCCTTCTCTTGGGCATCATACAAGAAAGGGACCAGGAAATCTCTTAACAGTCTCCTATTGGGCTTCCAATACAAAGAATCACCCGCGCTAGGATAGAACCCTAAGAGTATAATTTCCCGGTGAAATTGCTCTTGATCCTAAGAGGATGGTTTCCCGGTGAAATCTCTCTTAAAGCCAAAGCCAGTCATACCCTATAGCTTCCTCTTGAGCTTCATACAAGGACCCTCGATGACCCTCGATGACCCTCGGAATGCCTCCTCTTGGGCTTACAATACAAGGACCCATGGGCTTCTTAAAATCATCCCTTTAATCCAATCAATTTCTCCTCGAGATTTAGACATCTATCATCTCTATGGAAGAAGTATCTCATCTATCACATCACATACAATCAAAAAAAACTTTTCAAACTCTTTTCAGACAAAACATCTCTTAATCAGAAGTGGTAACGCTTGTACACTCAAGCAAAACACCCAATGCTTACAATTAAAAGATTCAATCATTTTTCAAACATCTTTCTTAAACTCGTAAGTGGTAACGCTTGTACACTCAAGCAAAACACCTATAACTTACGATGAAAGATTCAGTTAATCAGACCTTCAAAATGTATGTGATGAAATAGATTAGATACATTTTTCATTAAGATGACATTAAATGCTGTCTCTTACTAACATCCCGTTGCTTCCACTAGCATAAGTGGGAACTACGATTGCTCGACTTTCTCAACATCCCTTTGAGAATACGTAGGCACAAGGTCTCATCCTTGGCGAGCAAATTTCTTTCTCCTCAAACCAAACAAACCATAGATCCCTTTAGATCCGAGCTACAAATGCTCGATTCCCATTAAGGGATATGTATGAAGATCAATGATCTTTGCGAGCACAATAATAATAAACACTAGGATCCCACATAATCTATCTTTCTTGAAATCCCAAAGGAGAAACTTTCCCAATCATAGAAATAGCAATTTAAAACACACAAACATATCAAACATATTCATATATAAAGCTATGGATAACCATATATATTTAGGGTGCTCCATCTATTCCCTTTATATAACAAACCCCTGCGGAATCTCCCATTTACGTCTAGTTTGCGCTAGTCGTAATGCATATCATAATCAATTGAGGGTATTAACAGCTTTCCCCTTTTTCATAATCATAATTTCTTGTGTTGAAAATAATAAAGCTTGATGCTCGCGGCATCTTTTTTAAACAAATCAAAAGAGTAAATCGTTTCGAGCCAGAGGATCCGAATTCAGATTCAATTCCCTAGCGCGTCACTTGTTAACGCGAACAAGGCTTAGGGTGTCCTGTCATACAGGAGGCAACGAAGGGACACCTCTTGGGTGACAGGCCGACTCATCATCCGCCATACCCAGTAGTTTAGGTTGATCATCCACTTGTATTTTGATTTTAATTTTTTGATTTTGTATTGTATCGAATTTGTATTTTGGATATCATTACTTGGATTATATTGAAATGTATTTTGGATAACATTTTTGGTCTTTTGTTCAATTTATAATTTGTACAATTTATTAAATTTCTAATTTGTATAATTTTTCCAATTATTGTTTTTGTTTAATTTTCCGCTAGTGTCATGCCCTGAACCGAAAATATACATCCGGTATGGAACCAGAACTATACTTTCGATTTTAACACAAATATTTCAAAAAATAATACGTATCGAAAATATACTTCTGATTTTAAAGAGACATTTAAAAAAATACAATGAATTTAATTTCCTCAATGAGGTGGATTAAGAAATTCTCAAAACTAATCATTCATATTAAAATTAAGTGAAATTCATTGACACATCACATAGTGCGCATAAAATGGGTGAATGTTTTCTACTGCAGCACTAAGTACAAACCTCTCTTAAATTAATATTACATGTCTCTATTTTAGGCTTTGCTTTGCACATGTTGATGGTGCTGTGATATCAAATGTTCCTACATCTTCCTTTTCCCTTTTCTTTTTATTTTTCTTCATTTCTTTTGACTTCGTGGCGGTGTTGGTTGAATTTGCATAAACTCGTTATTTCATCCAATATGTATATATGTGGATAATTTTATATTATGAAATCAACTTACTCTTTTTGTATTTACGAAGGATCCACTCAATATGATCAAATTTATTTGAAGTGTTTCAACCATGCATAAAAAGGCAAGAGTCATGTACAAATGTATGAATATCTCTTATACATACATTCTCCACTTTCTTTGTTGAAATTCTAAACCAATTTTTTTTATAGAGAATATGTTACAATAATATGTATGGGACTAATTAGACAATGATGTCTAAAGCATATTCTAATTAAGGAAATAATAATAATAATAATAATAATAATAATAATAATAATAATAATAATAATAATAATAATAATAATAATAATAATAATAATCTTATCATTTTTTTGCAAATAACAATTTTATGAATATAATGTAATAATAACTATATTTTCCTCCCTATGATAGGTACCTAGTTGCATTGGTTAATTATGATTACTTATATGAAGATAAAATAATACTAATATATATGGTATATAATTTAAAACCAATGAAAATTTAGTTCTTAGTTTGTTAAAGAATGACCAAGTCAATTAATCATCAGTTATAAGCTTACTATTATTTTACACAATACAAGTTATTATCTCACGGTTGGTAACAACCTATATCCTCTATTAATATTGCCTAAAGCAAAATTAGTATTACACCAAAATTAGTGTCTATCTTAGAGAAAAACCATGACATTCGGAACAAAAAACAATCTAGCTGTAGAAATTCTATTTTTGCTACCATTCCATAATGGGTGTAGGATTCAACAAACCTTGTATCTTCCTCAATATAACACCCTTTCTTTTCTTCATTTCCTTAGACTTTTAGTATATGCAGCCTTGGCCAACCTAGGTGGTTAGCCATGGCTCATGCTAATAAGGTCATAGGTTGCTTTCATTTGTTTTTATTTTTAGTCTCTTTTTCTTTAACCTTTACCTATGGTCATAGTCATTTTCTCCTTGCTCCAGTAATTGTTCCTGGTGATAATTTTGGTGTTGGTGATGCTCCGACTCAATTACCTGAGCCGTTTTTCGGTGATGCTCCAGCTCAGTCACCCAAACCATTGATCGGTGATGCTCCTGCTCCTTTGCCTGCAAATTGTGAAAATGGAACTCTTAGTTTTTCTAATGAGAGGCTAAAACATTCTTATGTTGCATTTCAAGCATGGAAAAAAGCTATGTATTCTGACCCTTTTAACACAACTGCTAATTGGGTTGGTCCTGATGTTTGTTCTTATAATGGTGTGTTTTGTTCTCCTGCTCTTGATGATCCTAAATTGAACGTTGTTGCTGGTGTTGATCTTAATCACGCCGATATCGCCGGTCACCTTCCCGAAGAGTTAGGACTATTGAATGACACTGCTCTTTTCCATATCAACTCAAACAGATTTTGTGGTATTATTCCTAAAAGCTTTGAGAGTCTCACCCTTATGCATGAGTTTGATATCAGTAACAACCGTTTCGTCGGTGATTTTCCGTTAGTGGTGTTAAAATGGGAAAATGTTAAGTTTTTGGATATTAGATTCAATGATTTTGAAGGAGCTTTACCTCCCGAGCTATTTGAGAAAGAACTTGATGCAATATTTTTGAACAACAACCGTTTCACATCACATATACCAGAAACACTTGGAAAATCACCAGCCTCTGTTGTGAGCTTTGCAAACAATCATTTTACAGGTTGCATTCCAAAATCAATTGGGAACATGAAGAACTTGAATGAGATTGTTTTCTTAGGAAATGATCTTGGTGGTTGTTTTCCACAAGAGATTGGGTTGTTAGGGGAAGTGACAGTTTTAGATTGTAGCAAAAATGGGTTTGTTGGGATACTACCAAACTTGGTTGGATTGAAGAATGTTGAGGTTATTGACATAGGACATAACAAGTTTAGTGGTTATGTTTCAAACACTATTTGTCAACTACCTAAGTTGAGTAACTTTACATTTTCTTATAATTACTTTAATGGAGAAGCTCAAACTTGTGTTCCTTCCAATAATTCTGCTGTGGTTTTGGATGATGCTAAAAATTGTTTGCCTGGTAGGAAGAATCAAAAGACATCTAAACAATGTTTGCCTGTTTTGACTAAACCTGTGGATTGTAGTAAAAGTTGTGGTGGAGGAAATGGGAAGGGTCATGATGGTTCTTCAACACCTAAACCAACTCCTTCAAATCCATCAACACCCAAACCAACTCCTTCAAATCCATCAAAGTCTCATCCACCTAAGGTGAAGACACCAAAGGCTAAACCACCACAAATTCCACCTACACTTCCACCGGTTGAGGATATTCCACCTATGCTACCACCAGTTGAAGATATTCCACCAACGGTTGCACCAGTGTTGTCATTACCACCTCCACCAGCACCGGTTGAGGACATTCCACCTATGCTACCACCGGTTGAGGATATTCCACCCACTGTTGCACCAGTGTTGTCACCACCACCACCGGTTAAACACACTACACCTATGCTACCACCGGTTGAAGATATTCCACCCACCGTTGCACCAGTGTTATCACCACCACCACCACCACCGGTTGAGCACACTACACCTATGCTACCACCGGTTGAGGATATTCCACCCACCGTTGCACCAGTGTTATCACCACCACCACCGGTTGAGCACACTACACCTATGCTACCACCGGTTGAAGATATTCCACCCACCGTTGCACCAGTGTTATCACCACCACCACCACCGGTTGAGCACACTACACCTATGCTACCACCGGTTGAGGATATTCCACCCACCGTTGCACCAGTGTTATCACCACCACCACCGGTTGAGCACACTACACCTATGCTACCACCGGTTGAGGATATTCCACCCACTGTTGCACCAGTGTTATCACCACCACCACCGGTTGAGCACACTACACCTATGCTACCACCGGTTGAAGATATTCCACCAACTGTTGCACCAGTGTCTTCACCACCACCACCTGTTCATTCTCCTCCACCACCCTCACCTGCCTACTCCCCTCCTCCACCAGTCAACTCTCCACCACCCTCACCTGTCTACTCCCCTCCTCCACCAGTCAACTCTCCACCACCACCCTCACCTGTCTACTCCCCTCCTCCACCAGTCAACTCTCCACCACCACCTGTTCATTCTCCTCCACCACCCTCACCTGTCTACTCCCCTCCTCCACCAGTCAACTCTCCACCACCACCTGTTCATTCTCCTCCACCACCCTCACCTGTCTACTCCCCTCCTCCACCAGTCAACTCTCCACCACCACCAGTCCACTCTCCCCCAACTCCAGTTTACTCTCCTCCACCACCTGTTCACTCTCCTCCTCCACCTCCACCAGTCAACTCTCCCCCACCACCAACTAACTCTCCACCCCCACCAATCCATTCACCACCCCCACCAGTTCATTCTCCTCCTCCACCGGTCTACTCACCACCACCACCAGTACATTCACCTCCTCCTCCTAAAATCAACTCACCTCCACCGCCAGTCAATTCACCGCCACCAACAAAATGGGCTGACATCACACTACCACCAAACATTGGAGCTGAATATAGGTCACCCCCTCCTCCAACAATTGCTGGATATTAAAGTAGAAGACTACAATCCATTTTTCATTAACATCTTTGTCATTATTTTGACTGTATACGGTTTCAAAATTACTAACACAAAAAGTTGAACTTCACCTATGTGTGAATTTTAATGAAACTAATTTTAATGACATTTTATATCTTCCTAGTAATAGCCTTTACTCAATTTTCTCTCATTTGCATCTTTTCAATTTTGTGCTTATTAATACACATGTTTGAGTAAATGTTATTCCATATACTAGCAATATTTCACAAAAATATATGAAATATGTTCTAAGTTAAATTGGTTCAACATTTTAATAAAAATTTGTTATATTGATGGAGTCTTATAGCATTAAAAAGCACATCAATTGATACACGTTGCTCTAATAATGTAAGAACAATGAAGCACCGGGAGAACTAAAGGGAACCTAGATGACAAATTATTTTTCAAATGAAGAGTGCTACCATAAAAGTCTCTAAGACGTATATCAAGACTATTTTTTAAGTTGAAATTCATAATACTTATAGTGAATCTCATGTAAATTTAGTTATAAACTTTAATGAACAGAAGAATGTTAAAATATATGTTATAGTGTGTGTTCTTAGATTATTTTAAAAAAAAAAATAGTTAATTAGATTATATTTCAAAATACATGATTTTGAGAAGAAATGAATTATGCTATTTTGAATGAGTTTAATTAAAGTTGTAGATTTGAACTATTTGAAATTTCCTAAAAAGACACTAAACTAAAATGTTATAAAAAAATCTAAGAACTTTTTTTTTTAATTAGGTTGCCAAGGAGAAATGTTAGTCAATAATTAGTCAACACTAATGTGATATATTATATAATATATAAATAGGTTTTTAAAATCTCTTATAAACTTTATAAAACAGATAACCAACAATTAAAATGATCTGTGACTCCGAAAATGATTGCGGTAGAACAATTCTGATGATGTCGAGACTATTATTATTATTTTCTAAATTGAAGAACATATTATGGTTAATTTCTACTGCGATAATCACAATCAATGTCACAACACTTATGTCGATTGTAATCGTCAAAAATTTTATGCAACCATGATGCGATCATGGCTATTGAGTTAAACGATTGAGATTGATTCTAAACCAATGGCCATGATTAATCTTTACTGTTTTACACTTGTATAAATACTATTGGGCATTCATTGTGTATGTTATCTAAAGATGAATGAATGTTAGCCATTCTTTGTGATTACTTTCTGTTTTCAATTTTGTTTTCAATTTTGTTTTTTCTGTTACAAACCAGTAACAGATTTCATCTTCTTTTCTTCAATATAGTATCATCGAGCCTTTGAATCCATGGCTCCTCCACGAACCACCACCACTTTTGGTAGCTCTGGATCTTCTGATCCCGTTTCTGATCCCACAAGTCCCTATTACGTTCATCCTAGCGACGGACCAACCTCTGTTTCCATCACACTTGTTCTTAATGGTTCAAACTACCACAGTTGGGCGCGATCAATGCGCATAGCTCTTGGTGGAAAGATGAAGTTCGACTTCGTTGATGGCACGATTCCTGTCCCTGTTGATACTTTTGAACCATTCTTTCGAGCGTGGACACGCTGCAACATGCTGGTACACTCGTGGATCATGCGTTATGTTTCAGAATTGATTGGCCAATTAATTGTGTTCATGGAAAACTCCATTGATGTATGGAATGACTTGAAGGAGCCTTTTGCACAAGGAGATTGGGTGCGCATCTTTGAACTACAGCAAGAAATATATTCTTTGAAGCAAGATACACGCACGGTAACTGAATTCTTTTCTCAGCTCAATTCTTTGGGAAGAATTGGAAATGTATATGCCTATTCCTCACTGCACTTGTCGTATTCGATGTTCCTGTGATGCTATGCGTAGTGCTAGGTCTAACCACATCTGCTACGTGTTATTCGTTTCTTGACTGGTTTGACCTGTTTCTAATCGTGATGATGATGATTCTAAGGTCTTAGTTAATGCTGCTGATAATAGAAGACCACCTTCCAAAAAGTTTGGCCAGAAACTATGCACTTTCTATGGAAAATCTGGTTACACAATTGACACATGCTATCGGAAACATGGAGTTCCTCCTCATCTCCAGCATGCTTCCAACTCCAATGCTCACAATGCCAATGCAGATAGTGTTGAACAATCTAATTCTGATGTATCCAGCAGTGCTGATCCTCAATCTTCACCACAACTCACCGTTGAGCAATATCAAACCCTAATGACTCTGCTACAAACTGCCAATACCAGTAACCAATCAAGTACCTCAAATCATGTGAGAACAGTTCAACCTGCAACAAATACAGGTAACATATCCACTTCCTTATGCTTGAAGAATTCCACTGTCAGTTCTTGGATCATTGATTCTGGTGCTAGTGATCACATATGTGGACCCCTTCATTGGTTTACATCCCTTAAAAACACAAATCATGTCAATATTCGTTTACCTAATGGTAATTTTGTTGTAGCCAAACATATAGGTGACATCAGTTTCACTCATACACTTTCTATTCATAATATCTTATATGTACCAGATTTTTCTTTAAATCTAATCTCTGTTTCCAAACTATGCCTTGACATACCCTGCATTGTTAATTTCACAAAATTCCAATGTTTGATCCAGGAGCCTCATTCACTGAAGATGATTGGTTCTGCTGACTTCATTGAAGGCTTGTACCACATGAATCTGCACAATAAGAAGCCTCAAACTACTGCTGGTACCTCTGCATCTAATGCAATTACTATTCCTGATCAAGCTCTGTGGCATTTTAGATTAGGCCATCTTTCTAGTTCTAGAATGGCTCTGTTGCATTCTTCTTTTCCTTTAAATGTTGTAGATCCTAAAGGCATTTGTGATATATGTCATTTAGCCAAACATAGAAATTTACCATATACAAAAAGTATTAATAAAGCTGCACAACCTTTTGATTTGTTACATTTTGACATATGGGGACCTCTTGCTATTAAATCTATCCATGGCTATTCTTATTTTCTTATTGTTGTAGATGACCACAGTAGATATACTTGGTTGACTCTTATGAAATCTAAATCAGAAGTAAGGCAGCACATACAATCATTTGTTCAGTTGATACATACACAACACAATACCTTTGTTAAAATTATCATAACAGATAATGAACCTGAGTTCTTCATGCCACAATTTTATCAATCTAAGGGTATAATTCATCAAACAAGTTGTGTGGAATCTCCCCAACAAAATGGTAGGGTTGAGAGGAAACATCAACAAATTTTAAACATAGGGAGAGCCCTTTTATTTCATTCAAATTTACCAAAGCAATTTTGGTGTTATGTAGTTTCCCACGCTGTTTTTATAATGAACAAAGTCACCAGCCCTCTGCTAAATAATACTTCTCCTTATTTTCTGCTACACAAAACATTGCCAGACTTACCTGCCTTAAAAGTTTTTGGTTCCCTAGTTTATGCTTCTACTCTGCATAGTCACAGAACTAAACTTGATCACAGAGGTCGAAAGTGTGTTTTTCTTGGTTTTAAACCTGGAATGAAGGGCTCCATACTTTATGACCTCACCACCAAAGAAATTTTTGTTTCTAGAAACACTAAACACCATGATAATATCCTACCATACACACCTGCCTCGAAAATTCCAACTTGGTCATACCACTGTCCTCTACAACATAACATCACAGAGTCTCAAACAACTCCTCTCACCTCAAACTCTACACCTACATCACCCTCTAAAATCCTACAAAATCCAAAAACTTTGCAAACTTACAAATCTGCCAGACAGAAAAATCCACCTTCTTATTTAGCAGATTACGTAATGCCTTACATGAATCAAAAGAATCAACATCTTCAGGTACTCCATATCCCATTACTGATTTCCATTCATTTTCTAATTTATGCCCTGCTCAATTTTCCTTTTCTGCTGCTATTACTCACAATTCTGAACCTAAGACATTCAAAGAGGCTAGCAAATCTGAGCATTGGCTTATAGCCATCCAATCTGAATTGGAAGCATTGGAGAAACTTGGCACTTGGTCTATAGTTGATCTCCCTCCTCATGTCAAACCTATAGGCAATAGATGGGTTTTCAAGGTGAAACACAAAGCTGATGGTTCTATTGAGCATTACAAGGCACGATTGGTAGCTAAAGGCTACAATCAAATTGAAGGCTTAGATTTTTTGACAGTTTCAGCCCTGTAGCTAAGCTCACTACTGTTAGGCTGCTGCTGGCCCTAGCTTCCATACAAAATTGGCACTTACACCAATTGGATGTCAATAATGCGTTTCTTCATGGAGATTTGCAGGAAGATGTTTACATGATAATTCCAAATGGAGTCACTTGCAGTAAACCCAATCAGGTTTGCAAGTTGTTGAAGAGCATATATGGTCTGAAACAATCCAGCAGAAAATGGTATGAGAAGCTA
Organism: Vicia sativa; assembly: GCA_021764765.1. Taxonomy (NCBI): domain Eukaryota; kingdom Viridiplantae; phylum Streptophyta; class Magnoliopsida; order Fabales; family Fabaceae; genus Vicia; species Vicia sativa. The sequence continues at coordinate 238,684,255 of CM038795.1, forward strand.
ACATCTGTGCTGCTACAGGAAGGGTATACTCAGTCCACTTCTGATTATTCTCTTTTTACTTTGAAGACTAATAATGACTTCACTGCATTGTTAGTCTATATGGATGATGTCATTCTAGCAGGTACATCACTTGCTGAATTTCAGAGGATAAAGTCTATTCTTGATCACCGTTTCAAGATCAAAGATTTAGGAGTTCTGAAGTACTTTTAGGATTAGAGGTTGCACACTCAAAACTTGGCATCACTATATCTTAGAGAAAATACTGTCTTGGTCTTCTACATGATTCTGGTTTATTGGGCTCCAAACCAGCTGCTACTCCACTTGATCCCTCCATCAAATTGCATCAAGATAATTGTAAACCTTATGAAGATATTGCTTCCTATAGAAGGTTGACTGGACGCCTGTTATACCTCAACACCACTCGACCAAACATTACTTTCGCTACTCAGCAGCTCAACCAATTTCTCCATGCTCCCACCAAGTCTCATTACAATGTTGCTTGTAGAGTGGTCAGGTATCTCAAACATAATCCTGGAAGAGGTTTTCTTTTTCCTAGAATGTCTAAGATACAGATTCTGGGATATTCAGACTCTGACTGGGCAGGATGTATTGATTCTCGCAAATCCATTTTTGGCTATTGTTTCTTTCTTGGCTCTTCATTGATTTCATGGCGTGCCAAGAAGCAGCAGATTATCTCCAGGTCATCGTCTGAGGCGGAATATGTAACACCTGTAATTAATTAATTAATTTAATTTAATATTATAGAGTATTTCCGATTAATTTGTGATTATGTCGAATTTGTAGGTGGAATCGTTAAGTTAATGATCGGGTAAAAATTAGTTGGAAGAAAAATAATATTAAAATTTATTTCATATTTAGAGTTACTAATTAAATATGATGAATTAATTATGAGGGTGAAATAGCATTTTTATGAGTATTATTTAGTAGACCCAATTTATGTTAGAAGCCTATTATTAATTGAGTGACCTAGTGACATAAGGAAGTAGTATTGTTTACAAACCAAAGCTGATAATCACGTAGCAGGAAAAAAAACAGAAGAGAAAAAGGAATTGAATTGGGAACAAGGTTGCTAGCAGGGTCAAATTGTTGTCCGAGAATTTCGTTTTTCCGATCAATTTTCCGAGCTTCCTTCGATCCAAAGGTAAGGGGTGGGGTTCGATTTATATAATCGATTGTAGGATAATTTTTATCTGGGGTTTAGGGTTGCATAAAATTATTGTTAAGTTGTATTTGCGATGAAAATTGTGATTCTGTGTTGATCTGTATTATTACATTGCTCTGTCTGTTATGATAATGTTGGTTCCTGTGTTATATTGGTTGTGATTTATGTGTTGAACCGTTGTTGTGCCTGGAAGAGGAGAAGATATCATGGTTATAAGTAAATTAAGGGAGGCGACCGTCCCATTGAGGAAGAAGAGGAACAGAGGCGACCGCCCCCCATTGGATTAGAAGGAAGGAGACGATCGCCTAGGGAGAGAGAGACGTCCGTCTCATTGGCCACCAGAATAGGGAGGCGACCGTCTCAGGTACCCAGGGTGGGCACCTCACTCCCTCCCTTGCTTTTCCTCTGTTTCACGAGGCAAGGCATGATAATAGCTTAGTTTGGTTTTCTTTCATGGTACATTAGGATAGTATAACATGAAGATAGTTAGTGACTTGAGTAAGATTGCTAGCAAAATGAAAAAGAATAATTGTCAGGTAGCAGAATAATACTCCTACCAGTAATAGATAACAATAGCAGAAGAGCAACTTAGCAGCAATAGAATTGTAGCAGGCAATATGAATTAGTGTAGTGAAATGATCCATCAAACGCAGAAGAATAATTGGTAGTGGCTAAATTAATTACTAGAATTTCTTTGATTGAGTAGTAATGCTGCAGGAGGTAAACATAATGCAAAAAATTATACTGTCAGTCAATTTAAGCAGAAAAATTAGTTTCTCGGAATTGGACGAAACTTTGCAGAGTAGTTCGGGTATACGGGTAGTTAAATAAAATTGTTTCGTTTTGTTGAATTTCGCATTGGTTGCTGGATTTGCAGGTACTGTCGGAACGATGTTGTTTGTTCCCGAATTGGACAATCTTTGAATCGTAGGCTTAAATGGCCAAAGTCGAAAACTTAAGTAGATTGTATTAATTTGTAAGTTGCATTGTGTTGACGTTGTTAATTGTTGTTGAAGTCGAAGTTGATTGTTTAAGTTGATGTTGTTAATGCATGATTCAAGTTTTCGTTGTTTTAAGTTGTTGTTGATGTTGTAGTCGTTGTAGCATACATATCATGTGCATTATTAAGTTGGCCTGGATTGGCACCACGTTGAAAGTTGAAGGCTTATGCCTTGTTGAATGCCTCGATAACCTGGCATGATTTTTAAGTTAGGAGTTTTACTCCAAATGGATCCACATGCATTTGCATTAGTCGAGTCGCATCCGAGTTGCATTTTAAGTCGTTGTTGATTATTATGTTATTCTGTGGAATATCATATTTTGTTGATTGAAATAGTAATTATTGTATGATTCTTTACCTAGCATATGAATTATCATACTTTTGCTTATATATTTCGATATCTCACCCTTTCTATTTTGGTCGTTACCTTTATATTGGTAACGTGCAGGTAATGAGGAGTAGAAGGTTTAGTCGCTCTGATACGTAGCACTCGGGGGGGAAACGAACACTTGTTTTCTTTTATGTTTAGGCATTTTCTTCCGTTGAATTAAAGTTGTGGTTTTGAGAATTATTAGTGGTTTTCCATTGCTCAAACATGCTATGCTATTTTGCAATTATTCATGTTGAGAATCCGCCGCGGTTTATTTATTAAAGTTGAATTGTTGAAGACTAAATAAGTTTCAATTGTTTCTTAATTAATAGGTGCTATGTATCCGCTGAGAATTATGTTGTTTTAATGTTGATTCCAAGTTGTGAAAAGTGTAATACCTCCAACTTTAAGTCGAAATTTTGGCACCCTGATTTATAAAACATTGGGTAGAATTGGGGTGTTACATTAGTGGTATCAGAGCAGGTCGGTCCGTCCGGCCAAGTTGTCGTGTTGTTAACAATCGAGTATTGTTAATTACTTTATCTAACTATTGGTTATGTCGCAGTGCTTAGTTGAAATGGCCGAAAGGAATGATGATGTGATTGTTGCTGCTCTAGAAGCAATGGCGCATGCTCTGGAGAATCAACCTAATATTGGCGGGGATACTGGATCCCGAAGTTTGGAAACCTTCCAGAGAGAGAATCCACCGGTATTCAAAGGCAAGCATGATCCTGATAGTGCTTGAAGCAACTCGGTTTTTCAAAAAATCATTTAAATTTTCAAAAAAACAATGAAATCGCCACCTAATTTTATTTGTTCTAAAAGAAAGAACGGGAAAATATAGATAAAACCCGCGAATAAAAGAATAAGACGGTCTACGAGATAACGAGATATAGGTCCGAGAGTTGGTTATGCAAGGGGAAGGTATTAGCACCCCTCACATCCATCGTACTCGATGGTACCCATTTAGTTCAATAATGTCAAGGAGAAAGAAAAAGAGAAGAAATGTTTTTATTATTTTTGCTCGCCTTCGGTCGTAAGACTTAGTGCCTACGTACTCCCTCGTGCAATGGGAAAGTCAGAGCGCCGTAGTTCGGCTAGAAAATAATTGTTTGTTGATTGATTTTAAATGAAAAGACAAGTCGTCATTTTTAAAGGAGAAGACTCCTCTAACGTCCACAAGGTGTGATAAAGAATAAAGGACTACGCACCAACATGAGGGAGGGTTTGAGAACACCTCTAGTACTCAAGTGAAGAAGTCGAAAACCTTGGGAGTAGAGGAAGAAACATCTCATTTATAAATGAATCATGTCTAATCTTGAAAAGGGTTTAAAGGTAAATGGTGCTTGGAGCGCACAAAAGATATTGAATGTGTTAAGATTGATTTTAAATTGGATGACAAGTACCAAAACATTAGGCTATCATCTAACGATTTGAATACTAGAAATTGGCGAGTAAGTTCAACCAATCATCTCTCATCCCAAAATAATTTATTATGAAATTGGTGTTTTGAGTGAGATAAAATATTTAAATTATTGGGCTATCATCCAACAATCTAAAAACTTTAAATTCGATTAAATCGTCGGGCTATCATCCAACAATTTAAACGAATGTCACTTTATTATTTTAATGCGGATAGAAGTATTTAGTTTATTGGGCTATCATCCAACAACCTAAAGACTTCCAATTCAATTAAATCGTCGAGCTATCATTCGACAATTTACTTGAATACCGCTCTAGTATTTTGACGTGGATAGAAGTTTTATCTTATTGGGCTATCATCCAACAATCTAAAGACTTCAATTTGTTTAAAACATTAGGCTACCATCTAACGATTTAAACAAATTTCATCCAAGTTTATTATAAAAAAATATTTTAAAAAAACATCTCGACGTTGGATCGAGGTTTGAGAAGAAGACTCGACGTTGGATCGAGTTTTATTGAAAGTGTTTTAATTTATTTGGTGAATGGAGAAAGAATAGGTTATGATCAATCAAGCCAAAAGACTTGATCAATCTCGAGAGAATAGCCAAGCCTATTCCCTACCATTGAACCCTTATGGAGATGAGAAGAATTTGGTATGTGGACCAAGGCGCGAGAGATGGAGGAGAAACGAATAATTGTAAATAGCAAATAAAATCGACAAAGCCCATACAAGATGGCCAACCTAAATATAAAACAATTAAATTACATGTGTACTAGCAAAGTGGGCTAGTCTACTATAACGACTAATTGGAACAATTAATCGAAATAGGCTCACTGTAAGAAGGCCCAGGATCAAGCGTACATGTGTGTATGTGTGGTCATCGCGACGCTTCTAAGCTTTGTCGACTTACGGGGTTAAAATGATTTACAATTATTAGTTTAAAAATGATACTTTTTTGGTTTTGTGTAAGTGATAGTTAAATTAAATAATAAAGTAAAGACAATTAAATATTTATTACAAGTTTTTTGTTTTTGGGAGAGGGATACATCAATTATAAATAGGGATTAAACGGTAAAATAAAATAGAAAGCGGCGGTAAATTATTTACAACGCATCAAGGGAATTGGGATACATTTTTCGAATGAGGATGAAACGAATAAATTACAAATTTATAAAAATATACAAGAAATGACATAATTTTAACGATAAATTAAATATTAAACTAGTTAGCAGTAAAAAAATAATAATTAATTAACAATATAGCTAGAAATAAATTAAAATGAGTAATCATTTAAAACAAAAAATTAATTAACTAAATAAAACATTAACTAGTTAGCAGTAAAAAAAATAAATTTAATTAACAATATAGCTAGAAATAAATTGAAATGACTAATCATTTAAAACAAAAACATTAATTAATTAAGAGAAAGGGTGTATGTATTAAATAACTGGGCGCTGGGTCAGGAGGGTAAAAATGGACAAAAAGAAAAGTTGAAAGTCCAGCAGCAGCAACACAACATTTTTTTAAAATTAAAAGAAGTAAAGCCATTGAATCGATATACATTGACATTTCTATACAAAAGAACATCAACATTTTTGCACTAATAGATATTTAAAAACATAAATTCTACTAAAAACCAGACAGAATACAGAGTTGACAAAATTCAAACAATGTTGACAAAGTTAAGTGCAAGCAGGACATATTCTCAGCATAATGGATGATGAAAAAAATGCGACAGTTATTAACTAAATCCGATTTTTCAGAACCTAAATCAACTATCAATAAAAATCAATTATCACCACAAAACTTTTAGAAATCACAAATCCAGAACATGAACAATATAAGTGAGAGGAAAGAAGTTTACGGATGTTTGAGAGGGTGGTGGTTTTCGTCGTGAGAAAATGAAGGTTGTAGGTGGTGTGGGTTGAGGAAGACGGCAGCGGTGGTTTGCTAGAACGAAGGAAGCCAGTTTGAGAGGGTGAATGGCAGCGAGGAGGTGGTGATGGAAATAGAAACAGAGGCCAGTATGTATGTATGAAGGGTGTTGAAGAAGGGTACAGGGAAGAAGGCGAGGTTATGGTGAACGGTGAGACAGGGGGGTTTGGAATGGAAGAAGGAGGAATGAAGGGATGGCAGGATGAAGAGGAACGGCGACGACGTAGGTGGGTGGTTAGGGAAACATAGGTGGAGGGTCTGTGCTGCCGGAGACGATGAGGGGGTGGCGAGAAGGTTGACGGCGGTGAGAGTTTGTTGGAAACTGAAGGTGAAGAACAGTGATGGAGAGATTTTTTTTTTATTTTGTTTGAACTTTCTCCCAGAATTTTCCTCGCCTCGGTGTTTTTCTGTTCTCAATTTTTGGCTCTCCCCCCCTCTAACAGCAACGTAACATACATATATATACAATACAATTAGGTTTAGCAATATTTCAATAATGCCTAAAATACCCTTCATAATAAAATGGGCTATAAGGCCCAAAAGTATAAAAAATAATCTACCCAAAAACATTTTTGTTTTGATTTTTAGAGATAAAAATTGGACACCTAAAATTGTCAAAAAACGGTAAAAGTTTAGACGATAAATTATCCGAAAAAATTAAATGAGCATATTAAAATAAACTACGGGTCTCGAAGATTAAAGAAAAAATTATCAAAAAGATTAAAATCGAAATGAAATGATAATACACAATACCCGATTGTAAAATACTTACAGTTAAAAACGAGTCTTCAAACTGTATCGAAAAATCAGGGAGAGCACGTTTTTATGATTTACGCGATACGTAAATTTATAAAATAGTGAGTAAAAGATGAAAACTTGAAATATTTTCCCCGCTGATTTTCGCACAGTATCGAATTGCTTTTAACAGTCAGTTTATAAAACCGAAATATCGATATCATCGACATACAAATAATTTAAAGCGATGTGATAAACAGGCAGAGAGGTAAAAATGAATGAAGTAAGATAACGGGTATTTTATAACTAAAAATGATGCGAATATCGATTTAGACTGATTTTTGATCAGTTTAAATACGACGAAATGATGCATATGCAATGAGTAAATAACTGATTTTTTTAATACAAATACAATGTAAGTAGAAAAATAGCAGGGTAAAATTTGGGGTACAACAGTGCTCTGGAGTGGTTGAAAGAAATTTAAGACGATTTTTCGCGTGATGAATTGTACTACAGCGCAAAAGGTCTGGTATGGAACTCACATGTTATCCAGTAAGGCTGATGACTGATGGTTGGACACGAATGCAAGATTGGAAGCTGCAGGTGAAGAAGTCACTTGGGCTGTGTCCCGTAGGGAATTTCTGAGGAAGTATTATCCTGAAGGTGTTCGAGATAAGAAAGAGATTGAATTCCTTGAACTTAAGCAGGGTAATATGTCTGTTACTGAGTATGCTGCGAAGTTTGTGGAGTTGGCCAAGTTCTATCCGCATTATAGCGCGGAAATTGCTGAATTCTCGAAGTGCATTAAGTTTGAAAACGGGTTGCATTCTGAGATCAAGAAAGCAATCGGGTATCAGAATATCCATGTTTTCTCTTATTTGGTGGATAGTTGTCGTATTTTTGAGGAAGATAACAATGCTCATTACAAGATTGTCAGTGATAGAAGAGGCAAGAATCATCAAAACAGTGGTAAACCGTATGATGCTCCAATGGTAAGGGTGAGAGCTGCCGGGTCGAGAACTAGTGGGGAGGTGCTCCTGCTGGTATTGTTTGTTACAAGTGTGGGCAAGCTGGTCACAAGAGCAATGCCTGTACTACTGAGGTGAAAAGGTGTTTCCGTTGTGGCCAGACTGGGCATGCAATATCTGATTGCAAGCACAAAGAAATGATATGCTTTAATTATGGTGAAGAAGGACACATTGGGGGTCAGTGTAAGAAATCGAAGAAGGCACAATCTAGTGGGAAAGTATTTGCTTTGGCTGGTGATTCGTCGGGAAATGAGGACAAACTTATCAGAGGTACATGTTTCATAAATAGTACTCCTTTAATTTCTATTATTGATACTGGTGCTACTCATTGTTTTATTGTTGCTGATTATGTTAAAAGATTAGGTCTTGTGTTGTCTTCTATGAATGGTACAATGGTAGTTAAGGTCCCAGCCAAGGGATCAGTGACTACTTCTCTTGTATGCTTGAAGTGTCCTTCGTCAATCTTCGATAGTGACTTTACTGTTGATTTAATTTGTTTGCCGTTAAGTGGGTTGGATGTAATTCTGGGTATGAACTAGTTAGAGCATAACTATGTTCATATTAACTATTATAATAAGTCTGTGAGGTTTTCAACTGTTGAAGAAGAAGAAGTTATGTTGGTGTCGCCTAAGCAGTTGTGACAGTTGTTGAAGGAAAAAGCTAAGATGTTTTCATTGATGGCAACATTATCAATGGAGAATCAAGCTATAATTGATGAGTTGCAGGTGGTGCGTGAGTTTCCTGAAGTTTTTCCTGATGAAATTCCAGATGTACCACCAGAACGGGAAGTTGAATTTGGTATTGATCTTGTACCTGGTACCAGACCTGTTTCTATGGCACCGTACAAAACTTCTGCATCTAAGTTGGCAGAATTGAAGAAGCAGTTGGAAGAACTACTTGAGAAAAAGTTTGTCAGACCAAGTGTATCACCGTGGGGAGCTCCAGTGTTGTTAGTAAAGAAGAAAGATGGAAGCATGAGACTTTGTGTTGATTATAGACAACTAAATAAAGTGACGATCAAGAACAAGTATCCGCTACCAAGAATTGATGACTTGATGGATCAATTGGTGGGTGCTAGTGTGTTTAGCAAGATTGATTTACGATCAAGTTATCACTAGATTAAAGTGAAAGATGAAGATATTCAGAAGACAGCTTTCAGAACGCGTTATGGACACTACGAAAATTATGTGATGCCTTTCGGTATTACCAATGCGCCGGGAGTATTTATGGAGTATATGAACTGCATCTTTCATGATTATTTGGATCGGTTTGTGGTAGTGTTTATTGACGATATTTTGATTTATTCTAAGTCAGATGAGGAGCATGCAGAGCATTTGAAGACAGTGTTGCAGGTTCTGGAAGAAAGAAAGTTGTATGCTAAACTGTTCAAATGTGAATTCTGGTTGAAAGAGGTTAGTTTTCTCGGCCATGTCATTTCAAGTAGTGGCATTGTTGTAGACCCGTCTAAAGTAGATGATGTGTTGCAATGGGAAACTCCGAAGCCAGCAACTGAGATCAGAAGCTTTTTGGGTTTGGCTGGTTATTATAGAAGGTTTATCGATGGATTTTCCAAGTCGGCGCTTCCATTAACAAAGTTAACTTGTAAAGGTAAAGCTTTTGTGTGGGATGTACAATGTGAAGAGAGTTTTACCGAGTTGAAGAAGAGATTGACGTCGGCTCCAATTTTGACGTTTGTTATACCCCAAAAATTTGCCCTCCCACTTCTCAAGACATTTCACATGTCCATACTCAAGGATTTCACAAGGGTTGACCAAATAAACCCCCTCCTAAGAAATCAATCCAACCTAGGGAATCACCATTCTCAAGTCAATATGGACATCCAACATTTCAAGTAGTCATCATACCTCATTATATGCTTCAGAGAATCTCCATGTCAATTTTCAAGCCTTACAAGTCAAGTTTGCTCAGACAATTGCTCAGATGGTTGGAAACCAGTTGTATTGGACAAAAAGTCAACTGTGGTCAACATACAGTCAAACTTCATAATTTTTGGTCAACATCAATATTTTGAAGTAATATTCATCATTTGATCAAGGGTTGACCATGATTCATCAAGAAAATTTTTCACATACGTTATCAGAAATTTTTCCACCACAGCTCATTTTGAAGAGAATTCAATTCTCTACAACTTCATGTCTCACAAGCTTGGGCAGAAAATGCTTCATTTGGAAGTTATGGGTCAAAATATTACAGGTCATTTTAAAAGTCAACAAAAAGTCATCTTTTTGCAAAGAAGTGTTCATGAGCATGGAAACTTCAATGAAGATGAAACCAAAAGGGTTGTTTAGAAGACATCTTGAGCTTTCTAAAAAAGTCTAAGAACACCCAAAAATGTTAAAAATTGAGCAAGATACACCTTGTGCAAGTTGAGCATTTTTGAGGAGGTGCACAAAGAGAAATACTTGAGAAAATCAAAAAAATTTCAAATGGGCCTAACTTTTCTTGATTCAAACATGTTCCTTAGCTGAATTGGAACCTCCAAGCCCAAGGCCATGAATTTATCTTTTATTTTTTATTTATTTTGGATTTTTAATCATTTAAAACCAATTTAATTAAAATAAAAGATAGAAAATCAAAAATTAATTGCAAGATGGATTTTCTCTCATCCTTGAGGTTCAAGCAAGCCATTTAATCTGGTTATTTCGAAATAATCATGATTGGCAATTGATTTAATTGAAATTGACTCAAAAGAAGAAATATTTGGTTTGATTCCAAATCAAATCTTTTTCATTGAATGGCATGGTATTTTCCTACAATTCTTGACCTAATTCCTTACAATATAAATAGACAATGATACTACATGCATAGAGGACGAAAATTCTGACCAAAAAGAACCCTACAAAAGCTTCAAAAACTGTGGCATTCAAGCAACCTAGCAGCCATAGTTTCAGTCCAATTCAAAGCATTCCAAGCCTTGCAATCAATTCCTGGAGGCCCTCTGATCGTTTCCAGATACTCACAAGCAAGCAAAGCGTGCAGAATCACAATATCCAAGTCACGGTTTACTCACTTCTAACTCAAAATCGATTTCTGTTTTTCATGCATATTTAACATGTTTTGATTGTTTGTTTGTGTTTAGAATGATGTATGCAAGCTATCTGGGTGGTTCGATTTGAGTTTTGATGCAGGAACCAAGCTACGCCATTGTTAGGGTTTCTTAAGCTCGAATTAGGGCTTTGCAAATTAGGAAAAATTGGACCAAACGAGTGGTACCATTGAACTCAGGGACCAATTTGCAATCGAACCATGGTTTCCTTATGAATTTATATTGCATATTATGGATTTTGGAAATTTGCAGGTCCTATAGCTATAGACGATCCGTAGCTAAAAGTTGTAGCAACACACCAAAACCGTAGCTAAAAGTTCAAAAATTCAAACGGGGACGATGAAGATCTTGGCGCGTGTTTTTGGCATTCAGGAATTGATTTCCTTTATTTTGTTTTCGTTTCATATTTCAAATAGATAAGCACTCCAGCTCAGATGGCAAGGCAGCGCGTGTTCACCCAGAGGTCCCTGGTTCGAAACCCAGCAGCCTCACATATTTTTTTATCACCTTGCAAAACTAACATTTTTTCTATTTCTCTTCATATTTTCTTTTCCAATTTAATTTCCTTTCAAATAATTTTCTAACACATCAAAAAATCATGAAAAAATATTTTCTTTTTTGCATTTAGGTCAGAAAAATACTTATTTAATTTTTGACATAAAAAAATTATATTTTGCATGCATATTTTAATTAATTGCTAATTAATCAGAAAATTGACTTTTAATTGTTTTTCCTTGCTGAAATCAATCTAGAAAATTCCCAAAAATTATTTTCTCATCTAATTAGGTTTACTAACCCTAAAAACTTTTTTCCTAACTCAAAAATCTTTTTCACTAACATATTTTCTCATATTTGCAACTAGTTCCCTTTTCTCCGATTATTATGTATCTGCTTCCAGGATGTAATAGTTTTAGTTTAATTTTGTTGCATTCTTTTTCAATATTATGTAACTGCTCATGGGATGTAATAGCTTAATTAGGATTTACTTTCCGCACTCCTATATTATGTAACTGCCCCAAAGCCATGTAATAGCGTAGGATTTACTTTCCGCACCCATATAAATTGTTAGTAACTAGGCGTGTATGGCAAGATAAAAACGAATGTAGATCACTTCTAATTTCAAGATAAATTATCTGAATTCAACACACTCTCTTCACACATGCACCCCCTAGAGTATTCTCTCTCGTTGCCTTTCGAATAAATGGTCAAGTCCCTTGAACGTAGAGGTATCCTAGCACCGTTGCCTACAAATATATCATCATAGTCCCTTCGATATAAAGAGCATAGTCCCTCGTTGACCCTCGATGTTGCCTACGAATACATGATCTAGTCCCTAGATTGTTGCCTACGAAAAGTGATGATCGTCCCTACGAATGTGCTAGGATACTCCTACAAGTTTCCTTCTATGACCATCCGATGTCCCTTTCGAACGTCCCTTTACATCCAACGAATAGGGTTACCTACCAACTAATGGTATGGATAGCGCTATTCTAAAGGAAAGTAAAATAACACAGAAACGACCGTTCTGAGTAGGTAATAGACTCTTAATTGCTTGCTCTATCTAAACACTTTTCACACCTCACACTTTCAAAAACATTTTCAAACACTTTGTATACATTCCTGTGTGAATCATTACAAAGTTCCTTTTCCAAAAAAGAAACATTTCCGAACACTTCGTATACATTCCAACATGAATCATTACAAAGTCAAAGCGAAATCACTTTTCAAAATCTTTTCAAATACACACACAGAAAGCAAATTTTTAAGATGAGCTAACGCAACTAAGAGCCCGTAGATAACTATGGATGGAAAGGGTGCTAATACCTTCCCTTTTCATAACCTTCTCCCTTACTCAGAATCTAACTAAGGTCTTTTCCTGTTCTTTTCACCTTCCCTTAATTGGATAAAAGAAAAGTTGGTGGCGACTGTTGCTATCCGCAACATTTGCGATCAAACGCAAAACAATCCAAAGTCAGTTCTCCCACCGTATTACAGAGTTACCGAAACCTGAAGAACCTTTTGTAGTGTATTGTGATGCTTCTAAAATGGGATTAGGTGGGGTGTTGATGCAAGATGGAAAGGTTGTTGCTTATGCATCAAGACAATTGAGAATTCATGAGAAGATTATCCTACACATGATTTGGAACTTGCTGCAGTTGTTTTTGTATTGAAAATTTGGAGACATTATTTGTATGGCTCTAGATTTGAAGTGTTTAGCGACTGAAGCAACTCGATTTTCAAAAATCATTTAAATGAATTTTCAAAAAAAACAAACAGTGAAATCGCCACCTAATTTTATTTGTTCTAAAAGAAGAACGGGAAAATATAGATAAAACCCACGAGAGATAAGGATAAGACGGTCTACGAAATTAAGAGTTGTAGGTTCGGGAGTTGGTTATGCAAGGGGAAGGTATTAGCACCCCTCACATCCATCGTACTCGATGGTACCCATTTAGTTCAAAGTGTGGTTGTGTGTTAGTGTGAAAATTTTATGATCTACTAAGTTTTGAAAGGAGAAAGAAAGGGAGAAGAAATGTTTTTATTATTTTGAGTTTGACACGGTTTTGAAACCGCGTGCCTACGTACTCCCTCGTGCAATGGGAAAGTCAAAACTCCGTAGTTCCTCTAGAAAATGATTGTTTGTTGATTGATTTTAAATGAAAAGACAAGTCGTCATTTTTAAAGGAGAAGACTCATCTAACGTCCACAAGGTGTGATAAAGAATAAAGGACTACGCACCAACATGAGGGAGGGTTTGAGAACACCTCTAGTACTCAAGTGGAGAAGTCGAAAGCCTTGGGAATAGAGGAAGAAGCGTCTCATTTATAAATGAATCATGTCTAATCTTAAAGATGGTTTAAAGGTAAAGGGTGCTTGGACGCACAAAAGATATTGAATGTGTTGGAATTGATTTTAAATTGTGGATGACAAGTACCAAAACGTTGGGATATCCTCTAACGATTCAATACTCGAGATTGGTGATTGAGGTCAACCGATCATCTCTCATCCAAAATCTTTATTATGAAAAGAGTGAGGTGAAACAAAGTTCACTTTTATCAAGTATATGGAATAAAGTATTTAAGTCATTGGGTTACCCTCTAATGGCCCAAATACTTTACATTTTAATTAAATCGTCGGGCTATCCTCTAACGATTTACTTAAATACCATAGCACCATGTTTTTTATTTTAGAACATGGATTTGAAGTTTCTTAATTTATTGGGTTACCCTCTAATCAATTAGAAACTTCAATTTGTTTTAATCGTTGGGCTAACCTCTAACCATTAAAACAAATCTTATCCAAGTGTTCCCTTTTTTGTAGAAATTCATTTTTGAAAATAACTCGACGTTGGATCGAGGTTTGAGAAGAAGACTCGACGTTGGATCGAGTTTTATTGAAAGTGTTTTAATTTATTTGGTGAATGGAGAAAGAATAAGATCGAGATAATTGTAAATAACAAATAAAATCGACAAAGCCCATACAAGGTGGCCAACCTAAGTATAAAAATAATTAAATACATGTGTACTAGCAAAGTGGGCTAGTCTTCTATAACGACTAATTGGTACAATTAATCGAAATAGGCTCACTGTAAGAAGGCCCAGGATCAAGCGTACATGTGTGCATGTGTGGTTATCGCGACGCTTCGAAGCTTTGTCGACTTACGGGTTAAAAATGATTTACAAATATTAGTTTAAAAAAGATTTTTTTGGTTTTGTGTAAGTGACAGTTAAATTAAAATAAAATAAATGTTCACTGTATAATTATTACAATATTTGTTTTTTGGGAGAGGGGTACATGAAATATAAATGGAGATTAAACGATAAAATAAAAATAGAAAGCGGTAAAATTATTTACAACGCATCAAGGGGATTGGGATACAATTTTTCAAATGGGGATAAATATAAATTAAAGAGAAACGGTAAAGTAATTGTATCTTAACAGAATAATAACAAAAGTTAAATGCGAAGAAGCTTAAACGCAGATTATTGTATTTTATTATATTAGAACAGATTATAAAAATTAAATCTAAGAAATTAAATACTATACTTGTGTTCATACATATTCAAAAATTAAATTGAATTAAAAATATGAAATTGCCGCACAAAGAAGATTAATATAATTAGATTCGAGCTTATTTACGAATTAATAGATAAACTATAATAATAATAGTATGTATATAATATATTTACAATACTAAGCATAAAAAATATAATATGTATATTTACAATACTAAATGTAAGAATAAAAATAATAATAAGTATAATTATATTTACAGTATCGAATATAAAGATAAAAGTACTAAGTATTATACATATATATTACTAAATATTAAAGAGTAACATAAATATAAATAACAGCATATATAAAAAAATAAATGTGTAGATGCAACCATGTAAGAATGTATGCTTGAACCATCCTCGGATATCTTCACAAGTAACAGAATACATTAGTAGCATAGTGTGGAATAAAAATAAAGAAATAGAATTGCGAATATAAATTAGAATATGGTTAGTAATAGAACCGGACAAAGTTAGTATTATGTACATGAATGAGATGAAGAATTAAACAAATGGTCATTCGAATATTTCAATACACAAATGAACTAAAATCAAAGAAAGTTCAAATTATAATAAGATCGAAACATGGAGAATTAATTACAACGCGAGTTAGTATTAAACAAGACAACACCGGGCAGCCACTATGTTATCACTTATTCTTTAAATAAAATGACTTTCTACACAAATTCGCTCAAGATAAATGATATATTGCCCTCAAAGTTCCTCGGTTAGATGTACACGCGAAATAACGCGGTATTATC
This sequence comes from Vicia sativa, assembly GCA_021764765.1. Taxonomy (NCBI): domain Eukaryota; kingdom Viridiplantae; phylum Streptophyta; class Magnoliopsida; order Fabales; family Fabaceae; genus Vicia; species Vicia sativa. The sequence continues at coordinate 238,699,818 of CM038795.1, forward strand.
GTTAAACCGTCATCGAAACAAAATAAATAAATGCCAAATGGTTTCTCGGTTAGTTTCTACGCGAGTAACGCGGAAACAAACATCACCTTCATCGAAACCAAATCAAACTTTAAATATCCATCAATCGTAAAACTTCAATCGAAATTTGAAATGAAAATAACACGAACTATGGTGTTCTAACATGTTTCTTGGTTACGTCTTTCACGAATAAACGCGATATAGACATCAAACCATCATCGAAACTACCGAAACCAACTAAAAACATCACAACTTTAATTGAACATAAGCGGAAATAACACAATGAATATCCTAATAGTTTCTCGGTTAGATCTTAGGAAAAGAAATGCGACATTGACATTAAACTATCATCGAAACCATAAAAATACAGTTTTACTTACAAACTTCAATTGAAATTAAAAATGAGAGAAAAATACGATATCAGGTTTCTCGGTTAAATTCACACGCAAGAAAATGCGGAAATAACATAAACCATCATCGAAACTACACAAAATAAATACCAAATGGTTTCTCGGCTAAATCGTACGCGGATAAACGCGACATCAATAACAAGCCATCATCGAAACGATACTATTATAACCATCAACCAAAAATGGTGTCATTGTCAAATAAACTTTGCATTCGAACTTGAATCGTATTAAAATCTCTTTTGAATAAAAGTGAACAAAATAAACATCGAAACGATAGAACACAAATGGCTGCCCACATAGTTTCTCGGTTATACCCATACGCGATTAAAACGCGGTCTATCACAAAACCTTCATCGAAACTAAACATTATAACACATCAAAGTTTCTCGGTTAGTTGTTTACGCAAATAAACGCGGTATCAACATAACAACCTTCATCGAAACTAAAACATAGATATCACCTTAAACTTCAGTTCACATTAACAATCCAAATAGCATGACATCAATAATAACAAACCGAACCATGGTCACAAATTTACGGCCTATTAGTTAGAAACAAAGATGCTGACACCATTTTGAGTTCTGCACTATGCCAATATTAATCAGATCCTAGCAAAACAATATCAATATAAACTCCAACATATCCCAACAAAAACAAAACAGCAGGTTTAAGCAGAACTGGCCACAGACATCTCAGATTCAACAAAATTAAGACAATAATCAAATCAAAAGTAAATGAAAGCTACCGAGATGCCAAACTTTCGGAACAGAGACGTTGAAGCTGCTGCAAGCTGTTGTTGTCGAAAAGCAGAGGGACGGTGGCTGGAGTTTAACAGCAGGGTGTCGAAGGTTGAGGGAGTGATACGGCGACAGGAAAGAACAGAAGGGAGTATGTGGTGAGCGGCTGTTTCTGGGTTGTAACGAGAGAGAATGAAGGAGCTGTCGAAGCAGGTGAAAGGGAAGTAACAGGGGCGAACAGAGGGACGGAGATTGGAGCTGTTACGGTGGGAATGGATGGGGATGAAGCAGAACAGGGACGCAATCGCGGTGACTGTTTGGAGATGGTGACTGGAGGCGTGGATGAGGAAAAAGGATGGGGGTTACGGCAAGGAGGAAGGATGGGTAGTTAGGGATTCGGGTGAGAGCGGTGTATTGAGGGTTACAGGAAGAGAGGGTAAAGGCTGTTACGAACAGAGGAGGGATTATTATTTTTGAACCCCAGAGCAAAAACGTGGTGATATTAAGAACAAAAAGGAATCCAATTTTAGATCTAAAAAAAATGCCTTAGCCGTTTTTACTCTACTTCTTGTTTCTATTTTTTTTTCCTCTTTTGAACAGTAAACAAATCATATATTTATACACAAAAATTAGGTTTAGATAAATTTTAAAAATGCTAAAATTGCCCTTCATAATTAAATGGGCCACAAAATGGGTTGGGTAAAAAATGACAAGCCCAAAAATATTTTTGTTTTGATTTTTTTTGAGATAAAAAAAATGGACACCTAAAATTGTCAAAAAATGGTAAAAGTTCGGACAATAAATTATCCGAAAAAAATAATATGAGCATATTAAAATAAATTACGAGTCTTGTAAATTAAAGAAAAATTTTGAAATGGTTAAAATTAAAATAAAAATGATAATAAAGAATACCCGATTTTGAAATACTTACAGTTAAAAACGAGTCTTCAAACTGTATCGAAAAATTGCGGAGAGCACATTTTTATGATCTACGCGACACGTAGATTCATAAAGCAGTGAGTAAAAAATGAAAACTTGAAATATTTTCTCCGCTAATTTTCGCACAGTATTGAATTGCTTTTAACAGTCTGTTTATAAAATCGAAATATCGATATCATCGACATATAAATAATTAAAATAATGCAATAAACAGACAGAGAAGTAAAAAATAAATGAAATAAAATAACGGGTGTTTTACAATTATAAAACGACGCAAATATCGATTTAAACTGATTTTTGGTCAATTTAAATACGACGTAATGATGCAAATGCAATGACTAAATGACTGTTTTTTTTTATATAAACAAAATGCAAGTAGAAAAATAGCAGGGTAAAATTTGGGGTGCAACAGTTGCCCCTATTTAAATATCTTCGACCAGATGATATGAAGATGATCAAGCTTCATATTATCGCAGTGGGAGATAGTTAAATATCAAAAACCCAAAATTTTGCCCTGAGATGCAATGGGTATGCTGTGAATAAAATATAATGAGAAAAATGCTGAATGCAATTTTTTGACATATTTTTTTGAATGATGTATGATATGAGATAGACACTACGGGAATTTGTGGTAATTATTGGGAGATTTTGAAACTAGAAATTTGTGGTAGACAATCGATTTTAAACAGATCCGAAGTTACATCGAGAAATAAACCGAAAAGACAATCGATTTTAAACAGATCCAAGCTACATCGAGAGATAAACTAAGAAAAGACAATCAGATTTTAAACAGATCGAAGCTACATCGGAAATAAACCGGAAAAGACAATCAGATTTTAAACAGATCTGAAGCTACATCAGAGAAATAAACCGAAAAGACAATGATTTTAAACAGATCCGAAGCTACATCGTGGAAATAAACCGAAAAGACAATCGATTTTAAACAGATCGAAACTACATCAGGGAAATAAACTGGAAAAGACAATCAGATTTTAAACAGATCTGAAGCTACATCAGAAAGATAAACTGGAAAAGACAATCAGATTTTAAACAGATCTGAAGCTACATCAGGGAAATAAACTGGAAAGTACCAAGTAAGTTGGATTTTCACTGCAAGGTAAGACATTGGCTGTAACAAGACCTCGGGAAAATGCAAAAGAGGATAAAACACTCTTGCTATGCATGATATACGAATTTTGTGATGCATGATATATGAATGATATGCATGTAGTATGTAATGCAGACGTTTATGACAATGGAGATTGACTCATTTGTGGAGGTAAAATGGGAACTCGGATTCCTCAACACGGAGAACACTGCCAACTCTGCTTAGAGAGAAAATATCTTGAGAAACACTTCTAACACACTTGTGAATTGTATTGAAATGATGGTCCTTGGAGGAAGGAGTGAAGCGCTGCTCGAATTGCCCCGGATTAGCTGGTCGTTGAAGATAAACCGATCATGGCTTCAATTCTTGAAATGACTGAGGGGAAAGGAGTGCCCCGGTATAAGCCTTGAAAAAGATCTTCTGATTAAAACAATTCTGAGCATGGCTTGCACTGGGCAACAAATCTCGAACTGATTCAGAACAGGATCCGAAAAATACTTGCCCCTGATTAGGATCACTGACCAAGTTCCCTAACAGTTTGGACTTCCTTGATGAGGAAAACTTGTTTGAAGCAAAAATTGTTTATTCAAACATGGTAAATTTAATGCAAAGTTGATGCAAAATTTTTGAAATAAAAATCATTTTTTGAGATGATGTAATTGCTGTATAGAAAATGAACCACTGGTTAAAACATAGCGGTTAGAAAATTTAAAAGTGAAAGAAAAGACAAAAGTATGGATATACCAAGACAGTTGATTTGCAAAAGACCTTAGGAGTCATATTACGCAACCTTGCTGTAGTATACTTTCAAAAGAAACCTGGCTTCAATTAGGTCTTTTGAGGGTTGTAACGTGGTCTGGTTCACGGTTTAAGAAATAAAGGATAAAGGCTCAAAATTTATTTGTACCCAACCCAATCTTCGTGATGTTCTTCAGTCCTACGCTCAGTTAACTCAGATTGTGCATTTAGATTCCAATAGGTTTTGGATTGTACACTGATAGTGATGATGGCTCAGAAGTTGACAGATATTCTTGAGATTGCAGTCACTTCTTTTTTTGCAACATTTTGTTGTTCGAGGATTTGGTCAACTCTTTTTTTTTAATTTTGTCATCCCTAACTTTTGCCTGAACCGTTTCGCTTTAGATTACGTTCAGCGGGATGCCCTAATTTTTTTTTATATATATTTTTGGAAAGACAGTGACTGTTTGACTTTTATGATTACGGAGAACCATCATCATCACTTTTTGACTTGTATGACATCTCCAACACTTCTTGATGTGTGTGAAGGAAACTTGATTGAATACAACCTCTATTGAAAGGCGTCTTGAATGAATGCACATCCGAATTAACTGAGAAATACCCTGCCCCAGGTTAAAAAATTGCGGGGTTTTTTTCCGTATAGAAAGAGACTCCAACTTCTAGGCTCGAAGGGGTTGACAAGGGACTAACTTCCTTATTTCTCCAGTGTTTAGGAATTGAAACAATGCCTGTATATCATCAGCAAAGTTTTATTCGAAAGCATACCAACAACAATTATGGGTATCTTGTTTTTATCATCCTCCCTCCAATCTTTGCAAAAACAAAAGTTTGGTAAAGAAATTAAACAGGAAAATATATATTTGAAAAGAAAGTAGTAAATAAAAATTATTTGAATCAAAACAGTGCAATGCTCATTTCATTAAAATTAACTTGAAATTACAAACAAGATTTGAAAGCAATAATTTAACATAAACAAAGGAAAATGCAAACAGAAAGAAACATGGCCTAGTGACTAATCAGTTACAAGGATGAGCTGTCCTGTCTGAAACACTGGCTTTAGGAGGTGACATGGGATATTCTGACCCATTCTTCAGCCACTTTTTCCTGGCAATGGATTGTTGATAACATTTGGCGGAGGATCTCCAAAATTTATCTCCTTGCTTCTGATTAGCTCTTGAACTCTAGCCTTCAGTGGGTAACAGCGTTCCAAATCATGACCAGCAGCTCCCTGGTGGAACTCACAATGAAGATCAGACCTGAATCCGGATGGAAGAGGATTTGGAGGAGTTAGAGGCCTAGTTGTGATTAAACCTAGTTCAACCAAGTGAGGATACAATGCGGTGTAAGTCATTGGAATAGGGTCAAACTGATTCCTATTCCTTGCATTATAGTTCTGATTTTGTCCGCTTGGCGTTGAGGAATCAATTTGTTGAGCCTTGATCGCAGGAGTGATGGCATCTACTTGCGGTTGGTCATAGTATTGAGGCTCACGGCGAGGTCTTCTCCTTTCAATCGAGACAAGATTAGTTTCACCATCTTTCTTCTTATGGAAGTTTCCAAAAGATTTCTTGGCACCACCAGAGGATTCACCAAAGAATGACACTTTTCCTCTCTTGATTCCTCTTCTAGCCTTTGGCCAATAGTCACCAAGTCTGAAGGGAGGACACACGCCAATCATTTTCTCCCAATGAAAGGGGACAAGGTATCCATAAACAAACCAGTGAGCTCTTTCTTAGATAAAGGTGGTTCAACTTGTGAAGCCGCCTTCCACCGCTGAGCGTATTCCTTAAAAGATTCCTTATCACCGAGACATATTTTGCAATTGACGGCGATCGGAGCCATGTCAAGATTGTAGTGGTGTTTCATGAAAGCATTAATCGATCCTGAAGCATTGAATATGGTCTTTTCAAGTCCCATATACCATTTCAATGAAGCTCCACTCAGTGCCTTGGAAACAATGGATAAGAAGCTTGTCATTCCTCGTATAAGCCGACATTTTCCTGAAGTACATCAGCAAATGACTTTTTGGACAAGTGTGCCCCTTGTATTTCTCGAAATCAGGAGTTTTGAACTTATGAGGCATAACCAGATCAGAAACCAAACACATGTTCTCTGCAGCAATACCAAAGACATCGTTGCCTTCCATAGCTCTCATCCTTCTTTCCAGAGTCTGATATTGCTCGCGGACTTCTTCAAGTTCATCAAAATCTTCTCTACTCACACTTCGGGGAGCGTCACTATGGTAATCAAAGAGAGGATTCTCATAAGCAACTTGTGCAGTAGGTTGATGCACAAAAGGTCGAAGAGGAGCAGTATGCATGATCGGTTGAGGCTCAGTGAAAACTGGAGCCTGGAAAACTGGTCGGGAAGACTCGCCAACCATTGGAGTAGTTGCAGTAGGTGGAACGTAATTCCGAGGTAACCCAAATTCTGGCCAAGTAGTAACTGGCATCTGAGAAGATTGAGGATCAACAACAGCAGCTGAGACTTCAGAAATTACAGTCCTTTGAGGTTGTTCACCTCTGGCGATCAAAACTTGCATCATTTCAGTAAGTCTAGTCATGCCTGACTTCAACTCATCGATTTCCATTCGGACTTCTACATCATGTTGCTCTTGGTATTCCATTCTTCTCTTGACGTTGGCTCTAGTTCCGTGCTTGTGCAGAGGAATCACTGACAAGAATCAACAACCAAGATGGAGACATTTAAATGAGTTTTTGACAACTTGGATGCGCGCATGAAATATGCAGATGGATGCAATGAAATGTAATGTCATCAATGAAAGAGATGTGATGAAATGCAATGTCACATACACAAATGGAATGCAACATAAGGATAGTAACAGGTTCACAGAGACGTGAAACAGGGATGATACAGGTAATTAAACAACTTAATCAGGTGGGATCTTATGATAGGATGGCTTTAAGTTTTCTACCCAAATTCCCCATGGGATGGTTTTAAGGTTTTCTGCTAAGTGTTTCTCGGGGTCTCAGATCCCCTTTTAACAAACACTATCATCACGCGAGAGGCCTACGTGGTAATAGTATTTGGAAAAGTATACCCCAAGGAACGGCTCTTAACGGGATACTCAAAAATCCAAAAATTGAGCGTTTGGCCTCGGTTAGGACAACACGAACAAACTTAGAGTTATAGGTCATTTGTCCAAAGATTGATGTCCTGCGCTATCGCGGGCCAACAACCTCCTTAAAACAACCAACTCTAAGCCGGAGTCTTCGCTTCGGGCCAACAAGACAATGGAGTCAGGTGGACCTAGGCTACGCAACCCCTCTATTCCTAAAAGGTGACCTAGAAGCCTGGGTAGTGGGCTTATCTATGTAACAATAATCCTATCAAGGATTCCCACACAATGGATATATAAACAAGATAATAAATGAAACATAGAAAAATAAATAACTGAAACATAATCATAAGATAAAGTACAAAGAAGAAAGTAAAATAAAACGATAAACACACAACCACACAAAGAACTAAACTAGGGTTAACTCGCTTGAGAAAATCGTCCCCAGTGAAGTCGCCAACTGAAGCAACTCGATTTTCAAAAATCATTTAAATGAATTTTCAAAAAAAACAAACAGTGAAATCGCCACCTAATTTTATTTGTTCTAAAAGAAGAACGGGAAAATATAGATAAAACCCACGAGAGATAAGGATAAGACGGTCTACGAAATTAAGAGTTGTAGGTTCGGGAGTTGGTTATGCAAGGGGAAGGTATTAGCACCCCTCACATCCATCGTACTCGATGGTACCCATTTAGTTCAAAGTGTGGTTGTGTGTTAGTGTGAAAATTTTATGATCTACTAAGTTTTGAAAGGAGAAAGAAAGGGAGAAGAAATGTTTTTATTATTTTGAGTTTGACACGGTTTTGAAACCGCGTGCCTACGTACTCCCTCGTGCAATGGGAAAGTCAAAACTCCGTAGTTCCTCTAGAAAATGATTGTTTGTTGATTGATTTTAAATGAAAAGACAAGTCGTCATTTTTAAAGGAGAAGACTCATCTAACGTCCACAAGGTGTGATAAAGAATAAAGGACTACGCACCAACATGAGGGAGGGTTTGAGAACACCTCTAGTACTCAAGTGAGAAGTCGAAAGCCTTGGGAATAGAGGAAGAAGCGCCTCATTTATAAATGAATCATGTCTAATCTTAAAGATGGTTTAAAGGTAAAGGGTGCTTGGACGACAAAAGATATTGAATGTGTTGGAATTGATTTTAAATTGTGGATGACAAGTACCAAAACGTTGGGATATCCTCTAACGATTCAATACTCGAGATTGGTGATTGAGGTCAACCGATCATCTCTCATCCAAAATCTTTATTATGAAAAGAGTGAGGTGAAACAAAGTTCACTTTTATCAAGTATATGGAATAAAGTATTTAAGTCATTGGGTTACCCTCTAATGGCCCAAATACTTTACATTTTAATTAAATCGTCGGGCTATCCTCTAACGATTTACTTAAATACCATAGCACCATGTTTTTTATTTTAGAACATGGATTTGAAGTTTCTTAATTTATTGGGTTACCCTCTAATCAATTAGAAACTTCAATTTGTTTTAATCGTTGGGCTAACCTCTAACCATTAAAACAAATCTTATCCAAGTGTTCCCTTTTTTGTAGAAATTCATTTTTGAAAATAACTCGACGTTGGATCGAGGTTTGAGAAGAAGACTCGACGTTGGATCGAGTTTTATTGAAAGTGTTTTAATTTATTTGGTGAATGGAGAAAGAATAAGATCGAGATAATTGTAAATAACAAATAAAATCGACAAAGCCCATACAAGGTGGCCAACCTAAGTATAAAAATAATTAAATACATGTGTACTAGCAAAGTGGGCTAGTCTTCTATAACGACTAATTGGTACAATTAATCGAAATAGGCTCACTGTAAGAAGGCCCAGGATCAAGCGTGTGCATGTGTGGTTATCGCGACGCTTCGAAGCTTTGTCGACTTACGGGTTAAAAATGATTTACAAATATTAGTTTAAAAAAGATTTTTTTGGTTTTGTGTAAGTGACAGTTAAATTAAAATAAAATAAATGTTCACTGTATAATTATTACAATATTTGTTTTTTGGGAGAGGGGTACATGAAATATAAATGGAGATTAAACGATAAAATAAAAATAGAAAGCGGTAAAATTATTTACAACGCATCAAGGGGATTGGGATACAATTTTTCAAATGGGGATAAATATAAATTAAAGAGAAACGGTAAAGTAATTGTATCTTAACAGAATAATAACAAAAGTTAAATGCGAAGAAGCTTAAACGCAGATTATTGTATTTTATTATATTAGAACAGATTATAAAAATTAAATCTAAGAAATTAAATACTATACTTGTGTTCATACATATTCAAAAATTAAATTGAATTAAAAATATGAAATTGCCGCACAAAGAAGATTAATATAATTAGATTCGAGCTTATTTACGAATTAATAGATAAACTATAATAATAATAGTATGTATATAATATATTTACAATACTAAGCATAAAAAATATAATATGTATATTTACAATACTAAATGTAAGAATAAAAATAATAATAAGTATAATTATATTTAAGATCGAATATAAAGATAAAAGTACTAAGTATTATACATATATATTACTAAATATTAAAGAGTAACATAAATATAAATAACACATATATAAAAAATAAATGTGTAGATGCAACCATGTAAGAATGTATGCTTGAACCATCCTCGGATATCTTCACAAGTAATGTAATACATTAGTAGCATAGTGTGGAATAAAAATAAAGAAATAGAATTGCGAATATAAATTAGAATATGGTTAGTAATAGAACCGGACAAAGTTAGTATTATGTACATGAATGAGATGAAGAATTAAACAAATGGTCATTCGAATATTTCAATACACAAATGAACTAAAATCAAAGAAAGTTCAAATTATAATAAGATCGAAACATGGAGAATTAATTACAACGCGAGTTAGTATTAAACAAGACAACACCGGGGCAGCCACTATGTTATCACTTATTCTTTAAATAAAATGACTTTCTACACAAATTCGCTCAAGATAAATGATATATTGCCCTCAAAGTTCCTCGGTTAGATGTACACGCGAAATAACGCGGTATTATCGTTAAACCGTCATCGAAACAAAATAAATAAATGCCAAATGGTTTCTCGGTTAGTTTCTACGCGAGTAACGCGGAAACAAACATCACCTTCATCGAAACCAAATCAAACTTTAAATATCCATCAATCGTAAAACTTCAATCGAAATTTGAAATGAAAATAACACGAACTATGGTGTTCTAACATGTTTCTTGGTTACGTCTTTCACGAATAAACGCGATATAGACATCAAACCATCATCGAAACTACCGAAACCAACTAAAAACATCACAACTTTAATTGAACATAAGCGGAAATAACACAATGAATATCCTAATAGTTTCTCGGTTAGATCTTAGGAAAAGAAATGCGACATTGACATTAAACTATCATCGAAACCATAAAAATACAGTTTTACTTACAAACTTCAATTGAAATTAAAAATGAGAGAAAAATACGATATCAGGTTTCTCGGTTAAATTCACACGCAAGAAAATGCGGAAATAACATAAACCATCATCGAAACTACACAAAATAAATACCAAATGGTTTCTCGGCTAAATCGTACGCGGATAAACGCGACATCAATAACAAGCCATCATCGAAACGATACTATTATAACCATCAACCAAAAATGGTGTCATTGTCAAATAAACTTTGCATTCGAACTTGAATCGTATTAAAATCTCTTTTGAATAAAAGTGAACAAAATAAACATCGAAACGATAGAACACAAATGGCTGCCCACATAGTTTCTCGGTTATACCCATACGCGATTAAACGCGGTCTATCACAAAACCTTCATCGAAACTAAACATTATAACACATCAAAGTTTCGGTTAGTTGTTTACGCAAATAAACGCGGTATCAACATAACAACCTTCATCGAAACTAAAACATAGATATCACCTTAAACTTCAGTTCACATTAACAATCCAAATAGCATGACATCAATAATAACAAACCGAACCATGGTCACAAATTTACGGCCTATTAGTTAGAAACAAAGATGCTGACACCATTTTGAGTTCTGCACTATGCCAATATTAATCAGATCCTAGCAAAACAATATCAATATAAACTCCAACATATCCCAACAAAACAAAAAAGAAGTTTAAGCGTAACCGCCACATATCTCGATTCAACAAAATTAAGACAATAATCAAATCAAAAGTAAATGAAAGCTACCGAGATGCCAAACTTTCGGAACAGAGACGTTGAAGCTGCTGCAAGCTGTTGTTGTCGAAAAGCAGAGGGACGGTGGCTGGAGTTTAACAGCAGGGTGTCGAAGGTTGAGGGAGTGATACGGCGACAGGAAAGAACAGAAGGGAGTATGTGGTGAGCGGCTGTTTCTGGGTTGTAACGAGAGAGAATGAAGGAGCTGTCGAAGCAGGTGAAAGGGAAGTAACAGGGGCGAACAGAGGGACGGAGATTGGAGCTGTTACGGTGGGAATGGATGGGGATGAAGGTAACGGACGCAATCGCGTGACTGCTTGGAGATGGTGACTGAGGCGGATGAGGAAAAGGATGGGGTTGGCAAGGAGGAAGGATGGGTAGTTAGGGATTCGGGTGAGAGGTGTATTGAGGGTTACAGAAGAGAGGGTAAAGTTACGAGCAGGAGGAGGGATTATTATTTTTGAACCCCAGAGCAAAAACGTGGTGATATTAAGAACAAAAAGGAATCCAATTTTAGATCTAAAAAAAATGCCTTAGCCGTTTTTACTCTACTTCTTGTTTCTATTTTTTTTTCCTCTTTTGAACAGTAAACAAATCATATATTTATACACAAAAATTAGGTTTAGATAAATTTTAAAAATGCCAAAATTGCCCTTCATAATTAAATGGGCCACAAAATGGGTTGGGTAAAAAATGACAAGCCCAAAAATATTTTTGTTTTGATTTTTTGAGATAAAAAATGGACACCTAAAATTGTCAAAAATGGTAAAAGTTCGGACAATAAATTATCCGAAAAAATAATATGAGCATATTAAAATAAATTACGAGTCTTGTAAATTAAAGAAAAATTTTGAAATGGTTAAAATTAAAATAAAAATGATAATAAAGAATACCCGATTTTAAAATACTTACGCTAAAACGAGTCTTCAAACAGATCGAAAAATTGAGAGCACATTTTTATGATCTACGCACGTAGATTCATAAAGCGATGAGTAAAAAATGAAAACTTGAAATATTTTCTCCACTAATTTTCGCACAGTATTGAATTGCTTTTAACAACATTTATAAAATCGAAATATCGATATCATCGACATATAAATAATTAAAATAATGCAATAAACAGACAGAGAAGTAAAAAATAAATGAAATAAAATAACGGGTGTTTTACAATTATAAAACGACGCAAATATCGATTTAAACTGATTTTTGGTCAATTTAAATACGACGTAATGATGCAAATGCAATGACTAAATGACTGTTTTTTTTTATATAAACAAAATGCAAGTAGAAAAATAGCAGGGTAAAATTTGGGGTGCAACAGCGACCACAAAAGTTTGAAGTATTTTTTCGACCAAAGAGAATTGAATATGAGGCAGCGAAGATGTTTGGAGTTATTGAAAGATTATGACTTTGGTTTGAATTATCATCCAGGTAAAGCTAATGTGGTGGCTGATGCGTTGAGTCGAAAGAATTTACACATGTCAGCAATGATGGTTAAAGAGTTGGAATTAATTGAGCAGTTTAGAGATATGAGTCTTGTTTGTGAGACGACACCGCAGAGTGTTAAGCTAGGAATGTTGAAGATTAATAATGATTTCCTGGATAAGATCAAAGAAGCACAGAAGTTGGATGTGAAACTGGTAGATTCGATGGTTGGAATTGATCAGTCTGAAACTAGTGATTTTAATGTAGATGCGCAAGGTGTGTTGAGATTCCGTGATCGGATTTATATTCTTAATGATGTAGAGCTGAAAAGATTAATTCTAGAAGAAGGGCATAGAAGTAAGTTAAGCATTCATCCAGGAGCTACTAAAATGTATTGATGTGCGATAAACCTAATGTGTCTAACGGTATCTTAACTGCAAGCGCACAGCCTATCGCGGTAGTAATAAAAGATTGTCGAATCCAGGACTTTGTAATCACTCTAAAGGGAAAGTAATGTTAGTTTAGCTAAAGCGGAAATTGTCACGTTTGGTTTTAGGAAGGTTAAGGAAGGTAAATTAATTGATTTTAAAGTAATTATAAAATGAAATGGTCGGTATGCAATAGAATCGACCTAAAGGATCTAATCGACCTAGGCATATAAGGATGGTCAACTTGGTTTATCTGTAGAATTAATCGTTTAAAACCCTCAACTCACACTTTCATGGTCTTATCTCGGATTATCGCCTAAAGCCCTATACCTTTCGCTAGCCTATAAGTGTTTAGAAGTATTTTTGGAAACTTAATTAAATCTAATTTGGTTTAAAGCGCTTTCATCAGATTTAAATCAAATGCCTAACTTTAGCTATCCGGTTAAAACCTCACACTTTCATGGTCTCGATCTAACCTATTTACTCTTTTTACTTTCGTAACAAAGGTTTTATTTTTAAGCATAAAAAGTTATAACCAGAGTCAAGTTGATTAAAGTTTTAGCCTAAGTTTGATCAGATGCCTAATGTCTCTTACTATCCCATACCGACGCTAAAGGTTTAGCTAGCCATGGAAATTGAAATGAACGTACAGGAAGTATAAGCAAACAAATATAAATTGGACATTATAAATAATAAATTAAACATGCATTAATTAATTAAAAGGTATGTAATACAATTGCAAAATAAAAACCTGAAATAAAGCAGTATCCTATATCCTTCTTCCACAGGTCAGAAATTCGGATTCGGAAATTAGAATGTAAGAAAAATTCTGAGGCTTGAATAATAAATCATAAACTATAATAATAATTTCCTGATGTTGGAAATTATTATTTGGGCAATGAAAATAAAAGGGAATAATTGAATGCAGAGGAAATTAGAAACTGAAATATTGCTGGGTTCGAAAATCGGCAGAGCTTCCGCACAAGTAAATTATCAAAACTCACTCTAACACCGAAATGTTGAGGTATTTATAGAGGAATGAATATGGCAGTTGGTTTCTAAGCTTGTCACGAAGTGTTCCTAAAAGATCTCCATGAATATAGGGACGTGGGCAGTTGAGGAAGAATTGGAGAATGTGGCTGTGAGGCGTGAGAAAAAACAGGAGTTTGAAAACTCCTTCGCTTGACTTCACCACGCTCGCACTTTTAGTTAACCGATAGGCGCTACGCTTCGCCACCGCTGTGTTACGAGCAACTTTGTGGTTTCTTCCGTGTTACGGTCGTGGTGGATGTGTTACGGTCGTAACACGCTTCAGTCAGGATGTGTTATGGTCGTGGTGGATGTGTTACGACCGTCACAGCTACAAAATCTGCATTTTGATGATTTATCTTTTCCTCCGTTTTTGATGGTTTCTTGCATTGTTTCATATTTTCTTCTGTTTTGAGCTGAGTTATGAATACCTGCAAAAAGTAATGACAATCTCGAAATATTCGGGAGTTAATCGGGTCAGAATAATACAAAACGGGTTAATTTCATGTAAAATAAACGATATGATTTCGTGTTATCAAATTCCCCCATACTTAAACCTTTGCTTGTCCTCAAGCAAAATAATCAATTTAGAAATATCGGACAAGTTTTTATAAACGCACATAACTAGTATACCTTTCGTTTTCAAATAATTACAAAAAAAAATCCTAAGTTAGTTCGGCCAAGGAAATCGAATGAAACAACAACGATACGCTAATGACACAAGCAACAAGCTAGTCGACGACTATCCGTTTTAAACGAAACGTCCAATTATACCATTATAATTCAACTCAAGGTTTCTCGTTCCTATTTCACCCGGTTTCGTTCTTGCGCAATCACATTAAGCCCATTATCTTTACACGTACGTAGTGGAATAGCCGGTTAGTGGTTCCGATCAAAACACAACGGGTTTCGCACAATTATGTGGCAACCTCTTTTATCCAATTGCAAGATGCGGGGATCAAACCGTAGTTCCCAAGATCAGATGCTTCTGAACCACCTAAACAATGGATTCTTATGTTACTTAGTAAAAGCTTTTGCATCCGTTGGATTAAACGATCGGGTGAGGATCGCCCAATTTAATTGGTGCATTACCTGTTTCCTTAAATCATGTAACATTTTTCTAAATAATTAACTGAGATCATCCACTTATATTCATCGGCTTTCCACGTGGTTTGTGCTAAGACTGGTGCCGACTGCTAATATAAACTACTAGGGGCTAATTTAAGACTTAAAACTCAAAGTATCGGTATAACGGAAATGGAGACGATTCGCGTAAGTAGGGAGTCGAAGGTGTCATAATCGTATAGTTCTCGTTGGATCGCCTTCGGCCTTCTAACTAAGATTTCAGTTAAAGTAGGTAACTAACGATTATGCGAATATAAAAGGCGAAAATTTTTTGGTATGGCTAAATAAAACGGGGAGAAAATGAAATAACAAAATATAACTGAAATTACTCGTTCTGGAATTTAGAATGCAGTACTCCTCCCACACTATATCAAACATTGACTCAATGTTATGATATAACGGCGAGGTTAAATTAAAAATACATCGGAAAAACAAGGGAAACAACAAGAAAAGAAAAACTACTGGCGACCACGGCGGCTTCGGGTTCGTGACCTTCTGGAAGGAGTAGCTTCAGAGTCAGTGCTCTGGGGTCCAAGAGATGTTACGTCCATCCTTAAGGCATTAAGCTCGCTAAGCACTTCATCAAGCCTTTCATTCGTCGAGCGCTGACCACTTAAGATTTGGGCGTTCTGCGCGAGCAAGGCGTCGAAGCGCTCCTGATGCACCCTCTCGGCTCTGGCAGATATAAGATTCTGATGATGAATGGCTCGGAGGATCTCGTCAAGAGACGAAGGTGGTGGAGCAGAGGATGACTCAGGTATGTCAGGCACGGGAACAGCTCGATCCAGTTCTTCCTGCATCTCATCAGCGGGGCCGACATGAGGTTCTTCTTGAGCAGCAGCAGGGCCTTCAGGGTCTTCAAGGTTAAATAGCCAGTTGGCTCGGTTCTGAGGGTTGATTCGGTCCCTGCAAGGAAAAACAACGTTAGTGTTAACTCGGTCTCGAATCATCGATGGAACTTTCCGCCGTCCCGCCGTGGATGATGATTTGCAATGATCTGGGGGACCGGTGGTGGGAGATGAGGGTGTCACCATAGTGCTAACGCAGAGGACAAGCACAGAAATTTTCTGATGGGCCGAGAATGCACAATGCATGAAGAACAGCTCCTTGGAGTTTAGCTTGTGGTTACTATCTCTCGCGAAGATTGTGTTACCCAGGATACGGTGGAAGTAGCGTATGGCTGGATTATGGATTTGAGTGGCGTTGAGATGATCATAAGAGTGTGCTCGGTTGTTGGTGAGGCTATGCCAAAGGTTGAAAGACTCTTCTCCAAAGTTGTCGGGTACACGGAGGTGGGAACCTTCCTCGGTGCAGAAATCAAGCAATTGTCCGAACGCGTTCTAAGTGAACTCGTACTCGGTACCAAATATGTGAAACTTCGCAACACCAGAAAGTTGGTTTGTTGAACCAGGTGGAGTGATGTAGCAGAAGGAACTGAGGAACTCGAGAGTGAGTGTCTCGTACGTGGGTTGGGGCTGGCTACATAGAGTCCACAAGTTGACACTCTGAAGGAGGCGTTGGACACCCTCAAGCAAACCAAGGTCTCTGAGGCAGTCAGTGTCAACATACCTAGTGGGGTGTAGACCACGACGTTGGAATTTCAAAAACTTAATGCGTTGAGTCTCACCTTGCTCACCATTACGTAGGATAACGCCATGAATAGGCTGGAGATTGTTCGCCATTTGCATGCAAAAGTGTTTGAGTGAGAATGGGTGTGGTTGGTGAATGAGAGAATGAGAAAGTGATACGGGTAATGGGTGTATAAATAATGGAAGGAGAAAGTGGGAAGTTTGAAAATTGAGAGGGATTGATGGTGGGTTGAACGGGGTTAATGGGTGGTTAATGGAGGAAGTGGGATGGTTGGGGAGTTATGGAAGAAGAAGAGAGAAAGGTAGAGGGAAGAAGAAAAGGAATGTTCTGCTAACAGGGTTACTGATGTAGCCTGCGTTACGGTGTCATACCCCAAAATTTGCCCTCCATCTTCTCAAGATATTTCATACATCCATACTCAAGGATTCCTCATAGTAGATCGATCGACAAACTCTCTCCTAGACAATCAACCCCTAGGGTTTGGCAATTCTCGATCAAGATGAGCTTCCATCTCCAATGGTCTTCATGCCTCCTCATATGCTTCAAAGATTCTCCATGTCAAGTTTCAAGCCTTACAAGTCAAGTTTTCGCACAATTGCTCGATGGTTGAAAATCGGTTGTATTGGACAAAAAGTCAACTGTGGTCAACATACAGTCAAACTTCATACTTTTTGGTCAACATCCTCATTTTGAAGTTATATTCATCATTTGATCAAGGATTGATCATGATTCATCAAGAAAACTCAAGATTTGCTCAAAAGTCAAACTTTCTAAATTAGGGTTTCTAGGTGAAAAGTCAACTGAACTTTGACTGATCATAACTTCTTCATACTTTCTCAGAAATTTTTCCACCACCTCTTGTTTTGAAGGAAAATTCAATTCTCTACAACTTCATGTCTCACAAGAATGTCCAAAAAATGCTTCATTTGAGAGGTATGGCTCAAGACATTACAGGTCATTTTCAAAATCAACAAAAAGTCAACTTTTTGTTTTGAAGATATATTGAGCATGGAAACTCCAATTGAGATGAGACCAAAAAGGTTGGTTAGAGGACTCTTAGAGATTTTCAAAAAGTCCAAGAACACTCAAAAATGTGGAAATTGAGCAAGATACACTATTCGAAGTCAATTTTGGACAATTGCACAAAAGGACATTTTGGTCAAAATGCAAAATTTTCCAAATGGGCCTAAAATCTTTTGATCCAAACTTGTTCATGACATTATTCTTGACCCATAAATGCTTAGCCATGATGATTTTCTATTTTTATGATTTATCTTTGAATTTTAGAACATTTAATTCAAAAATAAATTATATAAAATATGAAAATAATATATTTTTCAAATGGGTTGGATTTATATCATGCTTGAGTCCAAGATAGCCCATAGCAATTACCAAATTGTGCTAGCCTCTTACATGGAAGGAAAATCAATTTTTTCAAAGATTTGATTTATTTTAAAGAGAAAATATTACACATTGATTGATCAATCTTTTTCACTCTTTTCCTCTCTCAAATGCCTCTATAAATACTCAAAGAATATGCTGCCAAACAGGAAACCCTAGCTCAAGCCAAACCCTTATTCTTGCAAAAAATTTCTCAAAACTTTTGAAAATCGAATTCCATACAACAGCCACTTTCAGCCTCTCTCAAGCACTCAATCGTGTTCTAAAGGTAAGTTTGAGTAAGTACACACTCTTGCCATTGGTTAAAGCAAGCTGAATCGATGCATATACATACATACATATTCAAAACTTTTTGACTTTTGCATTCTGCTATTCTGCTCGTTTCAATTGATTCTAATGCCTTTTTTGTGTTCATGAGACTCCATATATATGATCTGGGCAATCGCTAGCAAGGTTGAACGTCCAAATTCCACGATGCCATGATTAGGGTTTTGGAACTGTTGAGTTTCGAACTGGTATTTAGAGACACTTTTAGGGCAAACCACTAGCGCCATTGGATTCGCAGACCCCGATTTAGGGGGGGTAGCCTTAATCCCAGTCCTCGAATCTATGTATTTTGCAGGTTTGCAGATCGGACTTCCCGGAGAAGATGACCGGAGCCCTAGCTCCGGCGCTGACTCAGGCGTGGATCGGCGAGGAGACTACGTGGCACAATGAAGCGTTTCAATTCATTTTTAATTATTAAATTACATCCAAAAAACCCCAAAAAATTATTTTAGCATATTTATATTATTTCCAGCATGTCACATTTTTCTTATTTTAAAACTTGCATTTTTCTAACATTTTCTCTTATTCGATTCATCTCGATTTTCCGAGTTCTCATTCTCATATGTTGATCCGATTAGACGATTCTTCTTTATCATTTTATTTTTTTCAATAATGTAACCGCTTATGGATGTAATAGTTTAAATTAGGCTTTTATTTTCCGCAAAGTTTAAATTATGTATCCGCCCTAAAGCCATGTAATAGCGAGGACAATTACCTTCCGCACTTTACATCCGCATTTTAATTTCCGCACCTATAAATTGCTAGTAACTAGGCGTGTATGGCAAGATAATAATGAACATAGCCCACTAATTTCCAAAGATAAAATATCCAAATCGACACACTCTTTTCACACACGCACTCCTTAGGTAATTCTCTCGTTGCCTTCACGAATTCAAAATGGTCAAGTCCTCGAACGTAGAGGTATTCTAGCACCGCTGCCTTCAAAACAAATCATCATAGTCCTTCGATACAAAGATCATAAGACCCACGATGTCGCCTCCGAATACATGATCTTGACCCTCGATTGTCGCCACGAAAATGATGATAGTCCTTCAAATGTGTTAGGATACTTCCTCAAGTTGCTTTCGATGACCATCCGATGTCCTTCGAATGTCCCTCTTACATCCGAATGGAGTTACCTACCAACTAATGGTATGGATAGCGCTATTCTAAAGGAACGTAAAATAACACGAAACGCCAATTCGAGTAGGTAATAAGACTTTTAGTTGCTTGCTCTATCAAAATACTTTTCACACCACACACTCTTTTGTCAAAGTTCAAACTCTTTTCAAAACGAAACATTTCCGAACACTTTGTATACATTCCTACATGAATCATTACAAAGTCAAAGCGAAATGCCTTTTTCAAAAACATTTTTGTCAAACACACAGAAAGCACGATTTTAAAAAGATGATCTAAGAGCAACTAAGAGCCCGTAGATAACTACGGATGGAAAGGGGTGCTAATACCTTCCCTTCCCATAACCATTCTCCCGTACTCAGAATCTAACGAAGGTATTTTTCTGTACTTTTACCTTCCCTTAAATGGATAAAAATAAAAGTCGGTGGCGGCTCTTGCTATCCGCACATTTGCGATACAAAAACACTAAAAAGTCAGTTCACCGTATCACATAAGGTCGTAACGCCAAGCTGACGAGCGTAACACGCTGAAAGGCGTGTGACGGTCGTGGGGGTGGATTACGATCGTGGCAGCTACAAAGTTTGCAATTTTTTACAGAACAGAACACAATTACACAGAGTATATATTTTTATAGTAAGCAGAACATCTCAGGCATTCCAACATAAACACAACATTAATTTATTCAACATAAAGATATATAATTAATAGAGTAGAAAACCATAAAACATTGTAAGCAGAATAATGAATGTAAGTTTAAAATTTGAAAACAAACAATTGCATTAATTCAAATTGAGTAACTTGTTCTTTTTGACAGAAAGTAAATGACTTGTAAATTGAAATGCAGTAATTTAATAAAGAATTGAAACTACCTAGAAACAAAATAGAATGGGAAAATTCTAAAAACTAAGAATTGAAAAACTGAAAACTGAAAAACTAATAAACTAAAAACTGCTTCATCCAATCTTTGCTTTTAAAATCTCTAAAGCTTGGGTGATGTTATAGATTGCTCCATCGTGATGTCAGTTAAACCAATAAGATCCAAACGCATAGTCTTCAGTTCATTCTTTATTCCATCAATGTTAGTTTTATAAGAATCCAAAGTGGTCAGAATGGTGTTTAATTGTGTAGTATAATCTCCTTGGTTTACATCAGGTGCTACTTGTGCTTCAGCCATATTTGTAAAGTCATGGTAACCAGGAGGAGTTTCAGGATCTGTTTCGTTTTCAGACATGAAATTATCAGCAACAAAATATGATTGTGGTGTTTCTGGTGTCTCTGGGTGGTCAGGTGGATTCAATTCAGAAACCAATTATCACGGTTATGGACACTAACTCTGCATGGTTCGAAGGGTAAAAGAGTAACAACCGCTTCTTATCGTGTAATCATAAGGTGCAGGGCCTAAATTTCCTATTATCATGTTGTTGAAACAGAAATCAATATTCATAGGCCTAATTGATCCAAATGGTGCACAGTTATTAAGTTGGTAACGAAGTCCAAGAGCATTTGCAATCATTGTAACCAATCCTCCCACACTGACAGGAACATTAGGGTCCTCACTAATGCGGGTAAAGGTCTTCATCAGGAGTGGGACAACATTAATGGGCCCTGTTTATACAATAAAGCGTAGATAATACGGATGGAAAGGGTGCTAATACCTTCCCTTCCCATAACCATTCTCCGCACTCGTAATCTAACGAAGGTCTTTTCGTACTTTTACCTTCCTTAAATGGATAAAATAAAAGTCGGTGGCGACTCTTGCTATCCGACATTTGAGATACAAAAACACTAAAGAGTCGGTCACCGTATCACGTAATCAGGCGACTACCGGGATTTACCCTAAAAGAGAGAATGCCTTAGGGATTTCTAGATCACCTTTATTGCTTTCTCGTTTGACTTGCTTGCTTTATCTTTAAGGGTTGCTTGGGTATTATATTGTTGGGGATCCTACACCGGATCCGGGCTTCCTTTAGGTAAGTAGCAATAATTGTCGCGACCGTTAGACGATATCAAACGGTCAACATGATGGCTACGTTAGCGTGACACTTTGGATGTCCCGATACTCTTCATTTCCAAGTTGAGGATAGTATTTGGCTTCGCGTGGTGTCATCAAGCTAACTAAACTTTTAGAACCTTAATTGACCCATCTTGGCCATTAGAAGGTAGTGAGATGGCCGGGCTTTGAGTGCTATTGTTGGTTGATACCAATGCTACGCCATTGAGATCGACTTTGGGACATTTTCGTCGACCACTTGGTAGTCGATTGAAATAAGCGCCTACGAGAAAGATCGATGATATGAGATTCCTAGAACCCATTATTATAGGACGGGATGAACCAACTCAAACTTTGGTGGGGTAATCACCTATACCTCATGCAAGCCTTAACCCTAGGCTCATTGTGTGAATTGTTTGTGTGCTAAACATGACATCATGACATCATTTTCATTGCATATCATTTCTAACTATTTCAAGGACCTAGGATTTATCTTTGCTGCTTTGTAGGATTATGGCTTCTAGAAAGACTATCCGAATCAACTTCACGGGTATACCTTCTCACCAAAGAATTGGTTTTCAAATTCCGATCATGCTCAGCTCATCAAAGGACATGGTTATCGCTTGACTTGGTTATCTCCGGTTTTGAAGAAGATATGGTGCATGTCCTATTCCAGGTTCTTCGATCCGAAACACCATTGCTTTACATTCCCGTATTATCATTGGTTCCTACCTTGGAAGAGTTCTAAGCTACTGGGATACCTATTCTGATCAAATGCCATTCACCGTTTAGAAAAGGTTCCTAAGTATGAAGACATCGCATCGCCTTACATCTTAAGCGCTGACATTGAAGCCAATTGGGAAACTGAAGTGGAGTTAAGGGTTTACTTGCAAGTTCCTAATTAAGAAAGCCCGAATTCCTCAAAGTTATGAGTTTCCATGCATTTGAAGACATTGTGGCCTCGTTAATCTATGGTTTGGTTCTATTTCCTAACTCGATCAATCATAGATGTCAACGCCATCAAGTTGTTCCTACCCGCAATCCAGTGCCTACTTTACTTGGGGACATTCTACATTCTCCACACTGCATACCATCAAAAGACAAGGAACTCTCATGTGTTGCATACCGTTACTTTCTAGGTGGTTTATTTGCACCTTCCTCCATCTTTTGAAGAATGAACAAAGGATGAAGTGGTCTCAAAGGCTAATGTCACTCTCTCATTCGACATCCGTTGGAATCTTTTCTCTCAAAAGGACTTCACATTCATTGAGCTGTGGAGAATTCCCTAATGTACCACTACTTGGTATAAGGAGGTATTACTTACAACCCTTCTCTAGCTCTACGTTTGGTTTTGCCAAGAGATGGTCCACATGATATGCTTCTCCAAGATATTGTGTTCGACTACAATCACGATCTCCGAATCACCGAAGGTTCATACACGCTTGGGGCATGGTAAAGAAGACCGATACCAAGACTTTGGGGCACCGAACTCCATTCCTTGGGAACCTTACCTCAAATGGGTGCGAGCTCGAGCTCAAAACCTCATGATGCCATTCACTGCTTTACCAAGAATTATGGAACCTGCTATAGGTGACGACCCTATACCGCCTCCATCCCGACATGCCTACCGATTTTGAAGACTTAAGAGATCCCGGATTCAACTCAAGGAAGAGAGGGATACCTTTGAAGCCAGTGTTATGCAAGCGAGAAGAAAGTGTTAGAGTTGACCAAGCTACTTCACGAGGAGCGAAACATCAACGCCACATCGGCACCAAGAGGAAGCGACCATGGGAGACTTAGAGCTTTAGGATTTATATGTTTTCTTTATTGTTTTGAACTATCTCTTTGTACTTAAAAAGAAAAAGAATAATGAAAAGAGTACTAATAAATGTTTGTTCATTGCTTGTTTAACAAATTTAAATCTCTAAGGTCCTTGAAAACATTGCATTGCATTCGCATAAACATTGCATATCATAGCATAACATTGCATCACTGGTACATTGAAGATTGGTTTTCTCATTTGCTCGCTATTTATTTTAGCAGAAATGGCTCTTGAACAGTCCGTCAAAGATCTTCAAGCTCGAATGCTCTGGCCATAGATGTTCACCACTTGGTCCAAGGCCAAGAAGATCAAGAAGCTCATCAATGTAGAAGAAGGTTGTTGGTCTCAACAGGCACGCTAAAGGAGGTCCTAGAGTGGTTAGCGAATTGAGCTTGAAGGAAGTGTCAAGAAGGAGGATGAGCAAAGTAACAAGGGTGATGGAAGGCGGTGGCTGAACTTGAAGAACTATGATAATGGACAATACTCGATGAAGATCAAGTACAAAAGCTTGAAGACCGTCTGAATGCGTGGAAAACTGAAGATGTCCGGGCTGAATTTTGATGATTTGAGTCTCGTCCCTGGTTTTGTGATTCCTCCTAAGTTCAAAGTTCCTACTTTTGCCAAGTATGATGGCATTTCTTGTCCAAGTCGCATTTGAAGTCCTATGTTCAAGATCAACCCCACATCGATGATGTAAAGTCAGGATGCATTATTTTCAAGAGAGTTTGTCCTAACCAGCTTGAATGGTATTATCGCTAGAGAATGACCGATCCGTACTTGGAGTGACTTAGCGATGCTTTCTCAGCATGATGAGTACAATGTCAATTGACACCCACCGCATGCAACTACAAAGCATGTCTATGGGTCGTGAGAAGTTCAAGGAGTATGCTCGTAAATGAGAGATCTAGCGTAGTTCAACCACCCTTGTCCAATGTGAGTTGGTTGATATGTTTATGGAACATCGACAGTCTGCTCTTTAATCATCCGATTGAAACTCTTCACCGGATTCACCGTCGATATTGACAAAGAGAAATTGAAGCCGTATCAAGAGTGGAAAGATTCGTGAGTCATCTTCAAATGTCGCTAAGAGATCTTTGGTGGTAAGAAAGAAGTTAGTGTATGGTCGAAAAGCCGAGCCAAGACCGACCGTGCTCAACTGTGGGGGCCAGGATCTCCAATCCTACATCAAGACAACCTCTACAGACGGCGCAAGAACTTAATGCGCAACTAAGACAGATAGCATAAAGATCAACATGCCATCGCAAGCCTTGCAACACATGTTGAAAGCAGAGTCGATTACCTTGAGGATCCTCCTTTAATGTCAACACTTCCTCTCCAAGATACAATCCTAATGCTAAGTGCTTACCATTCCAATAGCCCGTGACATAGTAATCGATGATTGTTGGGCTCAAGAACAAGATTCAAGATATGATCAAGCTGCTGATTGAGTTTGATCCTCCGCTGAGACCAATGTGATCAACGCGCCTATGCCTAATCATGACAAGAGTTCCAATGCTGGGGATGATACTTATGTTTTCGACATAGATGACTTGACCATTCCTCGATGACCGTTAAGAAGAATTTGCTACAAGCCGTGTCAATCTAGGATGCCCGTGAGAATTGTTTGGTGCCCATCTCACCGATGGTTGTGCTTTTGGTTAGAAGACGTGTTCAGCGATGATGGACAAACGTGAGATACTATTTCAAACCACCGTGCGTGTCGTGAAGATATGGCTAAGCTAAAGATCAAGATGCAAATGAAACTATACCATCTGGGGATACCTGGGGCAGCCAAGTGGAAAGTATGATTACATGGTGAAGTATACTGTTCCCGAGAGCTACAAAATTCCTATTGAAGATGTTAAAAACCGGATGGGTGACGATTTCCGTAAGACTATGCCGATGTTAACACTATAAGGATTTCCTCCGCCGATGTCGCGCCTGTAGTGGCACCTCTCATCATTTCTCCTGCACCGGCCCATATTCCCGACAAGGCTATCCCTTGGAATTATGGAGTCGATGTTTACTATCATGGCGCCACAACCCTCTGACCATTGAAGATCTTACAATTGAAGCTACCATTCTTTGATTGACAACATCAACGGATCTAGTAAGGTGACCGTAACCAAGGGTATTCTCTCCGTCTCCTCCAAAAGACACCGCGACTCACGTATTCCATTTATTCAATCCATTCCCCAAGCTAGAGGGAAAGAACCAAGGACTCATCCTACTCAGTGTATGCCAAAGGAAGTTACTGAGGACACTCAAACAAGAAATGGAGGAAATTCAAGATTTCAAGAAGAGTGACTACAATATTGTGGAATAGTCACAACTCCGTCCAAGATCTCCATGTCTCCGCTTCTAGGCTCCGAGGCTCATGCTAATGCCTTGGTGAAGTCAAGAATGCTCACGACCTCAAGACACTACCACTCACCAATTTGAAGTTTGTATTAGCCTGGCCGCCAACAACGCCTAGGCTCCCGATGTTGATTTGACTCACGGAAAGAAACACAACAAAGCCTTGCACATCTGTTGAATGCAAGGGCGCAACCCTGTCTCATGTTTTGCTGATACCGGTTCTGCTCATCCTACCGAAGATCTGCTTTTGATCGACTTGATGTCAAGGGTCATTCTCGAGACCCAAGGACATTATTGTGAGAGTTGATGGTTCTGCTTAACAAGATTGGAGAGCTCAAGAAGTCGGTTCCCGACTTTGACTCCACTTTTGTCATGGACATCCCATTCAGCTTATTCTGCCTACTTGGACGCCTTGATACATGGGGCAAGTAACATCTCTACCTTACATCGAAATAGCATACCCGTGAAAGGGAAGGTTGTTACAAGAGAAGAATATATGGTCAACATCATAGCCATTCCGATACCCCGAGGTGGAGGGTGAATTCTTCGAGACTCCCTCAAGCTTTTGAAACAATACCCGTAGTCATGCCTATTGACCTCCCGCTACCCGGGTTACACAAGTTCCGTTTAGGATGGCCTGAAAGAGATGCTCAAGTCATTGAAGGAGGTAGTACTATTTGGGGCCACCCCGATCTCCCTTTCAAATCGACAAGCTGGTTTATCATCATCAAGGGTCAAGATGATACGCCGCGAACGTGTCGCCAACTTCCTTTCCGATCGAGGGAATCCATATGTAAGACGATGACAACCTTCGACATCAACCAAGTGGATCTTCCCAACTGCACAGCATCAAAGAATTGAAGCAAGACATACCAATCTCCTTTAGCCAAGAGTAATTGCTTTTGTTTTGTTTTGCTTTTCGTATTTTTATGTTTTGAAAATAAACTTTGAAAGCCTAAAGTTCTGCCAGGCATCATGGCTCGCTCATGTAGGGTTATTATCTCGCTGCTCATGCTTTCATTCAATAAATTCGCTGGACTTTTGCATTCAATTGTTTGTTTTCTTTCTTTACTTTATCACCCCTTCAAAAGCTATGTGTTTTTACACACCCAGATAATCGCTAATCATTCAACTCGCTAATAATTATGCTATTGCTAAATATGACTCGATAATCCGATCTACCAAGCCAAGACGAAAGTGAGGAAGATTGTGAAGTGCCAGGAGAACTTGTCAGACTGCCACAGAAGAGCGAGTTATACAAACATGAAGAGCGCAAGTCAGGTTGTGAATTAATCGACAGTAAAAGAGACAAGATGAGATTGGTCTTGAGAATGTGTTAAAGAAAGGTTGGTTTGATGCTACGAGACTATATCGAGGTTTTTGCTTTAATGACATGCCGGGTTTGGACATTGATATTGTGGTACAATCGATTACGACAAAGAAAGGTTTTCTCCAAAGGAAATGTAGGTCGTCGTGATGCTTCCGAAATGTCGAGAAAATCAAAGCAAGTTATGAAGCGCTCAACTGGGTTTTAGTCATACATTCCTATCCAAAGTGGGTTGCTAATGTGGTGCCCGTATCTAAGAAGGATGGTGGTAATGTGTGTATGGATTACAGATCCAACAAAGCAAGTCCGAAGACGATTTCCACTTCTCATATTGATGTTCGTTGACAACACCGCCAAAGATAAGGTTTTTCCTTCATGGATGGTTTCTCCGTTATAATCGATCAAAATGGCTCTCAAGACATCGAGAAGACTACTTTGTTTATGGGGCACTTTCTCGCTATAAGGCTGCTCGGATCAAGAACGCGGGTGCCACTTATCGCATGCCATGGTGACATTATTTCATGACATGATTCATCACGAGAGAGGTCTACGTCGATTTACATGATAGCTGCTCAGATCAAGAAGAACATCTCGATCATCTGCAAACTATTTGACAGTTGAAGAAGTGCACTAAGACTTAATCCTAACAAGTGCACCTTTGGAGTCGATCCAAAACTCCTAGGTTTATTGTCGCAAAGGTATTGAAGTTGACCGCCAAGGTCAAAGCTATTCAAGAGATGCCACCCGATCAAAAGGAAGTCGAGGTTTCTTGGCCGATTGAATTACATTGCGATTCATCGCACACCTAATCGCTACTTGTGAGCCAATCTTCGTTACTTAAGAAAGATCAAGTAGTAGAATGGAACGACGATTGCCTGATCGCTTTTGACAAAATCAAGGAACCTTGTAATCCTCCTATCCCGATGCCACCAAGGAAGACCTCTTATCATGTACTCGATGTTGTTAGAACTCAATGGAGTGTGTGTTGGGGCAACATGACGAGTCCGGTCGAAAAGAGCATGCAATATACTACCTTAGCAAAAGTTTACCGACCGTGAAACAAGATACTCACAAATGAGAAAACTTGCACGTAACGCTTGGGCTGCTCACGACTAAGATAGATATGTTGACTACACTACCTTGTTGATTTCAAGATGGATCCGATAAAATACATATTTGAGAAACCATTTCTCCGAAGAATAAAAGATGGCAAATGATCTTGACCGAATATGACATCCGACACTTCTAAAAGCGATCAAAGGAAGTGTAGTAGCCGATCATTTGCTCATCGTCAGAGATGACTATCGCCTATGCAGTCAATTTTGATGAAGATGTTTTACTAGTCACCGATTGGAAGAACCAGTGCCAGACGAAGGACCCAACAGGATCCCGATGGACTATGGTTTTCGATGGAACCTCAAACGCACTTGGCAATGGCATTGCGCCATCATTACATCCTCAGAGGCGACATACTTTCACCGCCAGACATGTTTGTTCAGCACTAACAACATGGCTGAATACGAAGCGCGCATCATGGGTATCAAAGTCGCTATTGACCTAAGAATCAAGTTCTTGCAAGTGTATGGAGACTCTTTAGTGATCCCAGATTAGGCTTGGGATACGCCATCCGAATCTCATTGCAGACGAGAGCATGTTCGAGTTTGATTCCCTACTAAGAGATCACTTTCAATCATATTCCACGAGAAGAGAATCACTATGCACGCATTGGCTACTATGTCATCTATGTTCAAAGTCGATGGGACAACGAGGCTCCCTGATCATCATCGAGAAGTTTGACGAACCAAAGATATTGTTATGAGCTTGACATGAAGAGAAAACCTGGTACTACTAATGAAGAGGTATTCGAGACTGGAATATCCAAGGCATCTGTTAATGATAAGAAGTTCATGAGAAGATTTGCATGCAAATTCTTCCTCAAAGAACAGCATCTATACAAGCGCAACCACGACTTGTGCTTACTACGCCTGTAGATCAGAAACAAAGAATACGATCATGGAAGAGTTACACGGCGATTTGGTACCCACTCCAAAGGACACACCATGGCTAAGAAGATTTTGAGAATGTGTTACTATTGGTCCACCATGGAAGTCGATTGTCACCGCTTACGCTCGATCTTGTCACAAATGCCGACATATGCTTGACAAAGTGCACGTATCTCCAAAGATCAATGTCCTAATGCCTTGGCCTTCTCAATGTGGGGCATTGACATGATTGAGAAATCAAGCCTTCCAACGGATCGCTTTCATCCTTGTGGCAATTGATTATTTCACCAAGGGTGAAGCACTCGTTCTCATCTGTTACTATATCAGCAGGGTTTCATTAAGCATAATCTTATCTCGTGGTATGGACTCAAAGGATTATTGCTGTATAACGGTTCCAATCTCAACAATAAGATGATCACCGAACTCCGCACGCAGCAAGATCAAGCATCACAACTCTTCTCCTTATCGGCCTAAGATGAATTAAGCAGGAAGCCGCCAACAAGAAAATTAAGAAGATTATACATAAGATGACAATAATCACAAAGATTGGCATGAGATGTTACCATTTGTTTCTTCATGGTTATCGTACCACAAAGATAACATCGTGTGGGCAACCCTTTCTAGTATGAGTGAAGCCGTCTCTACCAATCGATCATGACTCAACCAGTCCTCCAGACGCAGGGCGAAGCGATATAATGGATTTTGGACCAAATTAACTTGATTGATGAGAACGATTTCACATCCATCCGCTATGGATGATATACTAGAAACGAATGACTCGAGCATTTAACAAGAAAGTCAAGCACCAGTCTACCAAGTCGGCGATCTAGTAGTCAAGTGCATCATTCTTCCACAAGGTGATCCCTGGTGGCTGGACTCCCACCCCACGAGGGACCGTTGTAGTCAAGATGTGATTTCTGGCTGAGCTATGATACTTAGCACCATGGATGGCTAAGACTTCCACACCCGTGAACGTAGACATAGTAAAAAATACTACGATGAAGAGACCCGCTTAGGTCGACTGACCTAGGCAAAAATAATGCACCTCATGAACCAAAAGCGTCGGCAAAAGTTATGATATATATAAAATGTACACCGGCAAGTCGAAAACCCGAAAAGGCGGTTTGGGCAAAAAGGGTATCCCCTGTAGACCGAAAACCAAAGAGGCGGTCTAGCAAAAGTTAGACGGATTGCACGACTATGTCTCCTTCAGATCACCCATTCGGACTACTATCAAGATTCAAGATTCAAATGGCGAAGATCACCACTTACTTTAATCGGAAATAAAGGAGATGAGATAGTTGAAATATATGAGTACTAGCATGGTTGGAACTTTAACTAGATTGTTTCCAGATAGCTTACCTTTCTTTGACAAACCATTTACATACGCCACATTTCAAATGAACAAATTCTTTCTCAATTCTTGTTGTTGTCAGTTAAAA